>OY728157.1:821799137-824299137 GCA_963277665.1 Viscum album
TTCATTGTAATCTATGAATCTTTTGGTGGTTATTAACTCTTTGTCATATGACCCAATTGAATACAACACGACAATGAGCTTTGACTCAATTTTCACTTCGTTGTGACTTTCTTAGTAATTGTGCACCTACTATTTCTTATGTATTGTACCTACATCCCATTTGAGATCACTTTTCAATTGAAATTATATTCCATTTAAATATCCATATTCTCATATCATGGATATTATTACCGTCTAAGTTGTATAACATTTTACATACAATATTAATTTTGAATGTCGTTTTGACTGTGGAAATGTTGATGAATATGTATCCTCTATTCTATACGGATGATGTAAATTTATATTGAATTTGAATTGAATCTATTTATAAATAGTGCTTTGGATTTACAGGTGTGTGGGGGCCACTGCAGCCCCTCGATGCATCGGTAGGTCTCATGAGACAAAATAACGTGGTGATAGACCCTTCGAGTTTGATTTCAAATATCAGACGGGTTTCTACCCATAGAACTAAACTGTTTTTATAGTATTATGGTTCATGTTCCAGATACATGATGTCTAATCAATATGAATTCTCTTTATTCATTATCAGTTATTATTATTATCCATGAGGTTTTCACTATGACAAAACCTATGGTGTAGTTTCATTCCCAGTTTATTAATGGCATTAGTTATTCATTTATTCACTATGCCATTTTGATTATGTCAGATTTATTATGATTCAATTATCTTTGTACTCAATCTTCCACTATTTGAAACCCTTATAGAGCATTTGAGATCTCCCCTTCCATTGTTTACCTTCTATAGGTGATGAAGAGGTGATCATTTATTGAGTTGTTGTGGTCGCAGTTTTTATGTATTTGTTATGTATTTTAGTTTGTAACCCTTTCCAATGTAATTTCTGTTAAATCTATGTATATAGTTTATTCAAGACTAATAAACTGATCATTCCTTTGGGATGCTCATTCCTTCTAACCATGCCAATATCACAAGTAATGCACCGTCTCCAGCCTAGTGGGGTCGGGGTGTTACAGTTGGTATCAGAGGAAGTTTAGTAGGAAACATGGAAACTAGAGTAGGAAATATATACTAGGGAACCAAGACCTAAGTTAGATTTTGAGGATGAACATACAAGAACATCTTGGTATTTTGGTAAGGAATAGATTATGTGGATATTTCAAGAAATATATCCGTGTCTGGATATGAGCTGGTAGAGGTGGCTCTGGCACAGATGTATCTAGGGGTAAAACACGAAAACACCGCTTTGTTCTAGACTCGAACGGGAACTGGTACATGACAACGAGCCTTGCTGCACTCTTGGTTATGAAACTCCTGGGGGATATTCTTAGTATAATACTTATATTTATTAAAAGCTATTATGAATGAGTTTAATGTAAATTTTACCTCAGAGAAACAATGTTTATAAGATTAGCTATGCATAGAATTTAAATCTATGTTGGGTTCTTTTCTATTTAGGATTCATAAAGTAATATAGTTTATCCCATTATTTAGAAATGGCTTCTAATTGAATAAGGGGAATCAATACTTGTGGTAAAGGTAGGGATCTCCCAACTTTGCAAGTCAACACAGTAAATGTTGGAGAAAATCAGATCATGACTATATCGGGACAACTTAATCAAGTTGTAATAAATAACCATTCCACACCTATGTTAGATCATTTCATGTGGAAGAATCCCCCATCTTTCAGTGGGACTACTAATCTTGTGGTATCTAAGAAGTGGATCAAGTCACATGAGAAGATATTCATTGCAATAAGATGCAATGAGAATGAGATGGTGGTGCTGAAAGTATATTGTCTCAATGGTGACGCTGGCATGGTGGTCCCTGATTCAAAATACCATGGAGTAAGAAGATATAGAAGATATAGAATGGAGTAATTTTAATGCAATATTCTTCGAAAAATATTTCCATCATGAGAAATGAACTAAAATGAAGAGGAAATTCCTTAGCATAAAACAAATGGAAGAAGACAGTGTTGCAGAGTATGAGGCTACTTTTACAAGGATGGCTAGGTATGCTGTAGATTATGTACGTGACTCAGCATACAAGATTGATCATTTCATTGAAGGTCTTAAGCCAAGTCTTCGGAGGGCACTGCCTTCTCAAATATTTTCATCATACGATGGAATTGTATCCAATGCCTTCAAAACAGAGAGAAAATTTTCTAGATCAAATATTTTCAAAGGAAACCAATATAGGAAGCGGTAATCTTATAACAAAGGAAAAGGAGAAGAACCAAATAAGAGCAAGGGAATGAATAGTTTCCCATTATGAGAGAACTATAGAAAGAATCATCTAGGTAAATGCTTGAAAGGCATAGGAGTCTTCTATAACTGCAGATAAAAGGGTCATCAATCTGATGAATGCAAGGGGAAGAAACAATTAAATGATGTTCAATACTACAATTTGAGAGAGATGCGACACTATAAGAACCCGGTTCTTACTTTTGGGGTACAAGTTTATTCTTTTCTCTTTTACATAATTTTTTTTTGAGAAAATAAGGAAATTGGTGAAAAATCCCAAAATTTGGGAAGTACACGCCTTGTACTTTTCCACACGCCATGTACTTTTGGCCATGTGGGATGAGTACACATGGTGTGTAGCCATGTCATTGGCGAAGGGTATCAAAACCAACTACATGCTTTGTAGCGGAAAGTTACACACCGTGTAGTCAAGAATACATGTCGTGTACTCATGTCGATGGATGAATAGTTCCACGTGGGTGGGAAGCCACCAGAGGAATAGTTAAATGAGGAAGTGTACACACCGTGTACTTGAGAATACATGCCGTGTAGTCTATTTTTTCGGCTTAAAATAGGCAGTATCCTCCTCCTTTGGTAGAGGAGGCGTTTGAGCCATTTTGGAGCCGGAGGAGGAGGACGAAGCTTTAGAGATCTGTCGATCACGAATAGGGAATCCGTTTCCACCTCCATCGATCTTGTTGAAACCGCACATGCAAGATCTTCGTTCTCCTTGATTAGTTATTACCAATTCTTTTCTGAGGGAAATTTATTTACGTTTGAACGAGTTTTCTTCTAACCCAAATCTACATCATTTTTTGGTGTTTTTGGAATAAACATTCGTGTATACCATTCGTGGGTGTTTAAGGTAGGTGGCATGGTGTTTAATTTCCAAATGATGTGCGTTTTGTGTAACATTTTAATACGCACCCATGAATGGGGTGTCGTATGGCTGAGGCCTTGTTGAATTAAATACCTAGAAATGTTTAGTTAATTTAAATGTGATAATAAACTGTTTTTTGGGATCACTGTTTGGATCCAGGACCACCCCAGAGGTGCGTTCCTCTGTTTATCCATTTGGCCAGGATACCCGAGGGTGTGCCTTTATAATAATGAGTCTCAAATTGCCCTGTGAGGAATTTAATGTATATTTCTTGTTTAAATATTGGGCATGGCATGACTACTTGTTTAGCCTGAGGGAAGTGTTATGACTAGCTTGTGGGCAATTTACTACTTAGCCTGTGTGAAACTTCTTCCATGCCTATGGGCAGTTGATTCTATGCCTGTGGGAGACACTTTTTATGCCTGTGGGAAATATCTGTTATGCTTGTGGGCACATACCAGAGGGTTACAGTTTTTATTACCTGAGGGTAAGGGTTTGCGTGTTTGAGGACACTAACTGTTACATAGAAAATTCACTGTGGTGGTTTCCTTTTATTGAATGATAAAATGAATAATAAAATGGAAATATAACTGGTAATGTTAGTTACTTCTGAGTACTGCATAGTTAATTTCATTTTACTACTTCACACTATTGTGGAATATTTTCACACAGTTGGGAATGGGCCTTTTGTTGGTGCCTACTGGGACTTATTTCTCACACCCTCTTTGGGTCATGTCATCGGCCCAAACAGATTAGGTTTCTGCAGGTGTGGATAAGGGAAAGTGTCCTTATACAGGTACTTGATTACTGTTAAGGTGTAGGGGAGCATGGGCCCGGGCTTCGGCTCGCGATGCTACTGGATGTTTCGTTTTTGTTTTTCTGTACTCTATATTGTACTATATTGTATTATTGTGAAACATGTTCTGGTTGTTTTCTTAGAACTTGATACATGTTTCATCATTATCTATATAACTGTTGGTTATCTTTTACTGGAGTTGTTTGCTTAAAATGTGTATGGTTTATTGCTTCTGCTGTTGTTGTATGATTTATTTAGTATTTCCGCTGTGCTACACTTTGACAAATGAGGGCATAGATTCCCCACTATTAGACCTGGGCCATCACTGCTAGTTAGTATCCTCTGGAATTTGTGGAAATGTTCTTGAGGTCATGTGGAGAACCGGGTTCGGGGGCACCCGTTGAGTGGCACTCGGATCCGGGACGCTATAAAGTTATATCAAAGGGGTTCTTTTCTTTGACTTACTATTTGGAGACTTATTCAGGGATAGGACGAGAACGGTAGTTGATTATAAGATGTGCCCGGGTGTAGCTAACCCGTGTACAGGGAAAATCCAATTTACATCATGTTGCAATTTTTTCTAATTTTTCAATTTTACAGTTGAATTGATTTTCACCGAAGGGTGACACACTTGTATTGTGCTGTATTAGTTTTATTCATGGGTTCTATTTAGTTTCAACCTGATGAGATGAGTTTATGACATCTCATGCATCATTTAGGCACATTCTAGAAATCACATTCCATGCATAGTTCCATGCCATGTAGGTGTATTAGAAATTGCATGTTTTTTTGATAGATGTTGTGCTAGTAAAAGCTTGTTGTTGTGATATCTGCTCTGATAGATACCTTCTATTTGTTAGGGTATTATTTTAGTGCTCCTGTTTATAGAATGGACGCCAAACTTTGGTTTTTGGGGAGTATGGGCCCTCATTGACTGGAATTTGGTGGATCATTAGGTGTTTACCGTATTTTATAACTCATATAAGATGAAAAACATTGATTTGCAGGGATTATGGCCCCCACGTGTCATAATTTGGCACTAACGAGTTGTTTTAGTAGTTTTTTCTGGGATCTGGAGATGTTTCTAAGGCATACATTCCAGAAAACCAGGATACACACCGTGTAGTTCCTCAGACACACACCGTGTGTTCTTCTGTTCAAGAAGAAAAGAAAACATTTTGAGTACACGTCGTGTACACAATGTACACACTGTGTAGTATCTTCCCATGTCAGAGACCGTCTGGGTAGGGACACAGGGAAGGGAAATGCTTGGGGAGAACACACCATATACCAGATGTATACGCCGTGTAGTGTTGAACCGGAGTCCGCCTGTGTAACTAACAACACCGACGGAGGAGACCTTAAGACATACACATTGTGTCCACTATAGAACACGCTGTGTAGTCTGGCCTGGAGACCCGGCCGTGTAACTAACAACATTTGTTGGTGTAATACTTTAGTGTACACGCCGTGTGTATATTGAACATGTCATGTAGTTGGAGCTGTGTATCCGTCCATGTAACGAACAACATAGGTCGGTGAAGCTTGTATAGTACACACCGTGTACCTATGGGACACTCCGTGTAGTCTTGACCGGTGACAAACGGTGTGGACATAGCCATGTGGCTGGGAAACGGGGTAGTATACATGGTATGTGCGGGTGTAACACGCCGTGTAATATCAAGTAGAGTAGTCAGCTGTGTCACAAACGACACGGGTAGTTGGAAAATTACACCATACACACCTTTTAGAGTATATACACGCTGTGTAGTTTTGTTTAATGGGAGCCGTTTGGCTTGGCCATGTAGAAGGACCCGGGCAGGGGAAGAGAAGTCAGGTACACACCGTGTAGTCAGTATACACACCGTGTAGTCTTGTTGTGCAACCTTGAATTCCTTTTTCCTCTTGTTCCCCTTTTGGTTCCTTTGTTTTCATACTGTGATAATATTGATCTAAGGTGTGTGTTTGACCTTGTCGTGTCATGCCGCTGAGACATTCACGTGTTATTCACCAGGAGAGCGACAACGGGTATACTCTGGAGATAGTGGGCCATGGGATACCAGTTTATCCTCCAACAGAGCCACATTTGGCGCCAGATGTAATACCGGACACAGGGGTGGAGGTATAGTTCCGTGAAGGCTTTATGCAGATCATGCATACCTTTCAAGGAGCACCAATATCTGCCACATCTATGGCAGATTTGACTCGTATCTTCCAGCAGCAGCATCCACCTATATTTTCAGGTGATGGAGGACCATAGGCTTCAGAGTCTTAGCTGGGGTCGATGCAGACTATTTTTGAGGACCTAGAGTCACCTCCAGGGTGGAGGGTTAATCTCACGACTTATAAGTTGCGTGATTCAGCAAAGAGGTGGTGGGATGTTACCACTCAGTAAGAGTATCACAGAGACAAGGCGTGGGAAGATTTCCAGACAGGATTTTACGACTTCTTCTTCCCAAAGACACTGAGGGCAGATAGAGCTCGAGAGTTCATGAATCTGCAGCAGGGCACTATGTCGGTGATGGATTATTCTGTTCGTTTCACAGATCTTCAGCATTTTTCACCCGTAATAGTGTGTGATGAGACGTTGAGGGCCAGATGTTTTGAGGATGGTCTTCGTTATGACATCCGAGCGCTGGTGAATGTTTTCAGGTTGCCTTCAGTACATGTTATTGTGAACCAGGCAATGATTATAGAGAGGAACCTTCAGGAAGCTAGTGGTGTGAGCTAGGGTGGTTCAACACCATTTTCTGGTATTAATTCTACTGGTAAGAGGAAGAGACAGATGTACTTCTATTAGGTTGGCAGTACCAGCCAAAAGAATGGTTCAGGTGGCAGGTCATGTGCTACCAGTGTGGTAAGGAGGGGCACAAGAGGCCACAGTGTCCATGAGACCTAATATAGTGCCGAGATTGCGGAAGGATGGGTTATCATCAACGCTTTTGTAGGGAGTTTCCCCCAGTGGCTAGTGAGAGTGGTTCTGTGTAGACTCTACATGCGGGAGCAGGACCAGCAGCTTCTTACTAGTCAGGAAACTGGAATACATCAGGGTGTGTAGGCAGAGATGGTGGTCGTGGCCGTGTTATCCAGACACCAGGATCTCAAAGTCAGCAGGGCGGGAAAACTCAGGGTAGCGAGGCTGTGTTGCAGGGCCGCAACACTGGGTAGGCATATGCAGTGTAGCAAACCCAACAGGAGCAGTATCCCAGACCTTCTATAGTCAGAGGTACTATTCTAGTAGCTTCTATCTTATCTTTAGTACTTTTTGATATGGGTGCTACACATAGATTAATATCTGTGCCCGTTGTGGAGAGACTTGGTCTTTGTGTTTCTTCTTCTTCTGTTATTATGACGTTAGACACTCCATTGGGAACTAGAACGGCTAGTGTGCGTCGGTGCAAGGAGTTCCCCCTTCAGGTTGGTAGGTGTCACTTCCTTTGGGACCTCTATGTCTTAGAGATGACGAGCTATGATTTCATTGTTGGGATGGACTAGTTGGTACCCATTTGAGCCCTTGTGGATTGCTATCATCGCAAGTTGAGTTTCACGTCACCAGAGGGCGGAGAGTTTCTATACAAGGGCGAGTGGGATGTTCAACCGAGTCAAGCTGGACCAGATCATCATGGGCGAGCTTGTATCACAACCCAGATTGCGATCTTATATCTAGATGACCAGGGGACTTGACAGAAGGATTTCCCTCCAGTGGTTGATCGTTTTAGGGATGTGTTCCCGGACTACTTTTTAGGTCTACCTCTGGAGCGAGAGGTGGATTTCCCTATTGAGCATTTTCCAAGGGCGGCATCGGTGTCCATTCCTCTTTATAGGATGGCTACCCCTGATTTAAAGGACATTAAGAGATTGTTAGAGGAGTTACAGTCAAAGGGTTTTATCTATCCCAGTACTTCTCCATGGGGTTCTCTTGTCCTTTTTGTGAAGAAGGCGGATGATACTCTCAGACTCTGTGTGGATTATTAGAATCTGAACCAGTTGATGGTCAAGAACCAATATCCCTTGCAGAGGATTGATGATATTTTTGATGAACTTTATGGAGAACGAGTGTTCTCAAATAATAACTTGATATCCGGATATCATCAGCTACACATGAGACAATAGGATATACCGCTTACTGCTTTTTGGAGTAGATATGGTCTTTAAGATTACCTGGTTATGCCGTTCGGACTCGCAAACACACCAAAATTTTTCATTACTCTGATGAATCGTGTGTTCCATCCTTATCTGGATTCTTTTGTGGTAGTATTTGTGGATGACATCTTGGTGTACTCTCACACTCGACACGACCATGACACCCATCTTGATATCATATTGAGTACACCGAGGGAGCATCATCTATATTCTAAGATATCAAAGTTCCACTTTTGGATAGACTAGATTCACTTCCTGGGTCATATCATCTCGGAGGAAGAAGTTGCAATAGACCCAGAGAAGGTGAGAGTAGTAGTTTCCTGGGAGCAGCCCAAGAATGTGTTTGAGATACAGAGATTCTTGGGGCTAGCTGGTTACTACATACACTTTATACAGAACTTCTCCTGCTTAGCACCACTGTTGAAGGGTTTGACTAAGAAGGTTGTGAATTTCATTTGGTTAGAAGCTTGCAAGATAGCCTTACAGGAGCTGAAGGGAAAGTTGATATCAGCACCGATCCTGATACTCCCAGAGTAGGGGAAGAGCTATAAAGTTTACTATGATGCATCAGGTATCGGCCTATGAGCTGTGTTGATGCATGGTGATTGAGTAGTTGCGTACGAGTCTCAATAGTTGAGGCCACATGAGAGGAATTAACTGACACATGATCTCGAGTTGGATGCAGTTGTTCATGCATTGTGCTATTGGAGACATTATCTTTTGAAGGAGGATTTTGTGGTTTTCACCGACCAAAAAAGTCTCAGGTATATTTTTACTCAGCGTGACTTGAATCTGAGACAGCGAAGGTGGGTCAAATACCATAAGTCCTTCGATTTTGTTCTTTCATATACTCCTGGTGAAGGTAATGCCGTAGCTGATGCACTGAGCTGGAAGACTCAGATATATGCGGTATAGGAGTCCAGTGGCGAGTGGCAGCTCATGGATTTGTTCTCTAAGATGCATTTGGAGGTTCATGACAGATAGGGGTAGACCTGTCTGTCATCCTTAGCTGTGAATTCTACCCTCCTATATAGAGTTAGGATGAAATAACTATCTGATTCAGAAGGCCTAGTTCTATGGGTGTCGGTGGCAAGTGAGGACCCTCCTCCTAGGTGGATGATAGGTGATGATGAGGTACTGTGTTTCCATGGACGAGTATGGGTTCTAATGGATATATGTGAGGAGATGATGTGGAAGTTTCATTATTTAGTCTGGGCAGTTCATCCCAGAGTTTTCAAGATGTACTGTGACTTGAGACGTCAGTGCTAGTGGCCGGGTATGAAGAGAGATGTAGTAGGTTTTGTTACAAGATGTTCCACCTTTCAGCAGGTGAAGGTGGAGCATCAGAGGCCAGCCAGAATATTACACCAGTTACCCATTCCAGAGTAGAAATGGGATGTTGTCATGATGGACTTCATGACTGGGTTTCCGAGGTCACCTTGAGGTAATGATGACATGTGGGTTGTTGTGGACAGACTCACAAAGGTAGCTTACTTTTTTCCGATCAAGGAGAACATCAGAGTTGATGAGGTCTGGAAGTTTTATTTCCGAGAGGTCGTATGTCTTCATGGGGTCCTCCGTTTTATCATTTCAGATAGGTACACCTGTTTTACGTCTCTTTTCTATAAGAGTTTTCAGAGGGCACTGGGTACACAGGTGCTTCTGAGCACAACTTACCACCCTCAGACCGATGGTCAGTCAGAGCATATGATACAGGTGGTTGAGGACATGTTGCGTGCATGCATCCTAGACATTGGGGGATCTTGGGAGAAGTATATACCCCTAGTCGAGTTTACCTATAATAATAGTTTTCAGGCAATTTTTGAGATGGAAACTTATGAGGCTTTATATGGTATTCTATGCCGATCACCCTTGTGCTGGTTAGAGGCCGGCGAGGCAGCTTTATTGGGACCAAGTCTCCTGCAGGAGACTTCTGAGTAGGTCCAGTTGATTCAGAAATGGATGGCTACCACACAGTCTCGTCAGAAATCTTATGTTGATCACTGCAGACGACCCTTGGAGTTCGTGGTTGGGGATCAGGTTTTGTTGTGTGTTTCACCAAGGTTGGGACACTGGCAGATCAAGTGACAGGGTAAAGATTCACCGAGGTTTGTGGGGATATTTGAGATTATGGAGAGAGTATGGCTAGTTTCCTATCAGTTGCAGTTACCATAGAGGTACCGAGCCATGCACGACATCTTCCATGTATCTCATTTGCGCCACTATCATTCAGACCTGTCTCACGTCTTTCATCCCAATAAGGTTGAGCTAGAGATAGATGCGTCCTTTGAGGAGCACTTGATTCGTATCATTGATAGGAGCACGAATGTTCTCTAAGGCTGGTCAGTTACTCTCGTACGGGTGCTATGGCAGCATGGCCGAGTGCAAGATGAATCCTGGGAGCGGGAGACCGATGTACGTTCTCAGTGGCTAGAGTTTTTCACAGCTATATCTTCATCACCCTTGGAAGGGCAATTTAGCGACGAATTGCTTTAATGGGGGAAGCTTGTAAGAACCCGGTTCTTATTTTTGAGGTACGGGTTACTTCTTTTCTCTTTTCCTTAAATGTTTTTGAGAAAATAAGGAAATTGGGTAAAAATACAAAAATTTTGGAAGTACACACCATGTACATTTCCACATGTCATGTACTTTTGGCTGTGTGGGATGAGTACCCATGGTGTGTAGCCATGTCGGCGGCGAAGGGTGTAAAAACTGACTACACACTGTGTAGTATAAATTTACACACTTTGTAGACAGTCAACAAAAAAATAGTAAGGTAGTGGAACCAGCTACCATATGGGCGACAGTAAACGCCGTGTATTCAAGAATACATGCCATGTACTCATGTCGATGGATGAACAGTCCCACGTGGGAGAGAAGCCTCCAGAGGAACAATTAAATGAGGAAGAGTGCACCTCTTGTACTTGAGAATACACGCCGTGTAGTCTGTTTTTTAGGCTTAAAACAGGCAGTAGCCTCCTCTTTTGGCAGGGGAGGCATTTGACCCATTTTGGAGTCAGATGAGGAGGACGAAGCTTTGGAGATCTGTCGATTGCGAACCAGGAATCCATTTCCGCCTATGTCGATCTTGCTGGAACTGAACGGGTAAGAGCTTCATTCTCCTTGATTAGTTCATACCAATTCTTTTTCAAGGGAATGTTATTTATGTTTGAACGGGTTTTCTTCTAACCCAGATCTACATCATCTTTGGGCATTTCTAGAATCAACGTTCATGTATACAGTTCGTGGGTGTTTAAGGTAGTTGGCTTGGTGTTTAATTTCCAACTGATGAGAGTTTTTTTTACTGTTGTAATACACTCCCATGAATGGGGTATTGTATGGTTGTGGCCTTGTTGAATTAAATACATAGAATTTTTTAGTTAATGTAAATGTGATAATAAACTATTGTTTGGGATCGCTGCTTGGATCTAGGACCACCCTGGGGGTGTGTTCTTCTGTTTAGCCGTTTTGGAAGGATACCCGAGGGCATGCGTTTATAATAATGAGTATGGAATTTCCTTGAGAGGAATTTCATGTATATTTCTTGTTTACATATTGCGCATGGCCTGACTACTTGTTTTTCTTGAAGGCAGTGTTGTGACTAGCATGTGGGCAATGCACTACTTAGCCTGTGGGAAACTTCTTCTATGCCTATGGGCAGTTGATTATGTGCCTGTGGGTGACACTTCTTATGCCGATGGGAAATATCTGTTATGTTTGTGGGCACTTACCTACGGGTTACAGTTTTGATTACCTGAGGGTAAGGGTTTGCGTGTTTGAGGACACTGACTGTTACATAGAAAATTACCTATGGTGGTTTCCTTTTATTAAATGATTAAATGAATAATTAAATGGAAATATAAATGGTAAAGTTAGTTACTTTTGAGTACTTCTTAGTTAATTGCATTTTACTACTGCACACCGTTGTGTAATCTTTTCACACAGTTGCGCATGAGCCTTTGGTGGGTGCCATCTGGGATTTATTTCTCACACCCTGTTTGGTTCATGTCTCAGCCCAAACAGATTACATTTCTACAGGTGTGGATAAGGGAAAAGGTCCTTATACAGGTACTTGATTACTGCTGAGGTGTAGGGTAGCGTGGGCTCGGGCTTAGGCTCATGATGCTATAGGCTGTTTTGTTTTGGTTTTGCTATACACTGTATTGTACTGTACTATATTGTTGTGTAACATGTTCTGGCTATTTTCCTAGAACATGAGACATGTTTCATCATTATCTATATAACTGTTGGTTTTCTTTTACTGTAGTTGTTTGTTTAAAATGTGTATGTTTTATTGCTTCTGCTGTTGTTGTATGATTTATTTAGTATTTCCACTGTGCTACACTTTTACAAATGAGTGCATAGTTTCCCCACTATCATACCTAGGTCCTCGCTGCTAGTCGGCAGCCTCTGGCATTTTGAGAAATGCTCTTGGGGTCCTTTGGAGAACCGGGTTCGGGGGCACCCATTGAGTGGCACTCAGAATTGGGACGTTACAAACAATATGCAAATGAGTGTCCTAAATGCCAAGGAAACTTGACTCAGAAAAGTCTAAGAGATCAAGGGTGACCTTATGTGATTACAACTATGGAGGTCGAAGTTCAAAATGATGTGGTGGAAGGTACATTAATTGATTCCTCAAACGTAACCTACACCTTATTTGATTCTGGATCATTGCATTCATTTATATCTTCTTAGTTTTCCAAGATAATTAGATATTTCCAATTTGATTTAATAAAGTATTTTTCTGTCAAAACTCCCTGGGGATGTATCATGGCAACAAAGGCATGTCGACTAGTCACCGTCTAGTCACCAAAACGTGATTTAGTTGATAACCTTGTCATCATACCAACGACTGAATGTGATATAATTCTCGTCATGGATTTCCTGTCAAATTATGATTCGAAGATTTATTATAAGAAGAAGGAAGTTATAATTTTTGAAAATGGTGTAGAATCCCTTGTCTTTAGGGCAGAAACAACGCATCCTGATTTTTTTCGAGAAGCATCCCCATTAGCTCTACTAAATGAAATACATGGAGATGATGATAAATCAATATCTATGGGTGAGGAAAGAAATATTGAATTTGAAGACGTGGAGATAGTGCAAGAGTAAATTGATATATTTCCAGAGGACTTACCTGTACATCCTCTAGAGAGAGAAGTTGAGTTCTCTCTTGATTTAATTCCTGGTGCAAGACCTATATCAAAGACGCCCTATAGAATGGCCATTGTGGAGTTAGTGGAGCTAAAGAAACAACAAGAAGATTTGAGTGAAAAAGGATTTGTTCGACCTAGTGTTTCTCCATGGGGAGAACCGGTCCTGTTTGTCAAGAAGAAAGATGGATCCATGAGGATATGCATTGATTATAGGGAAATCAATGCTATTACAATAATGAATAAGTTTCCTTTGCCTCGAATTGATGATTTATTTGATCAACTCCATGGAGCCCAATACTTTTCGAAGCTAGAACTTCGGTTCGTATATCATCAGTTGCGTGTGAGGAAGGAAGATATTCCTAAGATAGCATTTTGAACTAGGTAAGGGCATTACGAGTTTACGGTGATGCCATTTGTACTAACTAATGCACCCTCGATTTTCATGGATTTAATAAATAGAGTTTTCAAGGAATATCTTGATAACATTGTTGTGGTGTTCATAAATGATATCCTGGTATATTCAAAAAGCTATGAAGACCATGAGAATCACTTGAGGATTATTCTGGAAACTCTTAGAAGAAATGAATTATATGGGATGTTTAGAAAGTGTGAATTCTGGCTTCAATCAGTTTCTTTTCTAGGCCATATTGTCTCTAAGGATGGAATCCTAGTTGATCATGCGAAGACAAAGGCAATCCAAGATTGTCCCACGCCAACAAAGATAACCGAGGTACCCAGTTTTATTGTCTTAGTATGTTACTATCAACATTTTGTTTATAATTTTGCCACATTGCCTAACCCGGTAACCAAGCTCAGACGTAAAGAATATTAGTTTGGGTGGAGAAAAGATTGTACAATATTCTTTGAAGAATTGAAAAGAAGATTGTTCAATGCTCTAATTTTGAATCTTCCATCTGGAAGTGATGGATTTTTGATATACAGCAATGCATCAATGAATGGGTTGGGTTGTGTCCTTATGAAAAATGATAAAGTTATTGCTTATGCGTCAAGACAGTTGAAAAATCATGAGAAAATTTTTCCAACTCATGATCTTCAGCTAGTAGTCATAATCTTTGCTCTGAAAATATGGAGGCATTATCTCTACGAAGAGAGATATGAGATCTTTAAAGACCACAAGAGTTTGAAATACATTTTCACACAAAAATAACACAACATGAGGAAAAGAAGATTGCTTGAGTTACTAAAAGATTATGATTTCTCAATACACTACCACCCAGGAGTGGAGAATAAGGTGGATGATGCATTAAGCAGGAAAGATCATGGCCTTCTGACTCAAATAAGTATTGAAAGAGAACCTATATTAATGGATCTACTAAAGATGGATATGGGAATTTTTAAGGAAGGGGAAACATATTTTCTCTTTCAAATGATTGCTAAACTATCTTTATTAGAGAAAATAAAAATCTCTCAATCTGATGATGAGAATCTGCATAAGAAAATTAATGCTATCAAGGACGGAATAATGGCTGAATTCATGTATGAAGAATGACTTCTAAAATTTGGGAAGAGGTTATGTGTTCCATCAGTACCTGAGCTAAAAAGGGAACTATTAGACGATTCCCATAGCTAAAATTTTTCTATACACCTAGGTAGCACCAAGATGTATAGATATCTGATGTAATATTTCTGGTGGGATAATATAAAGCGGGAAATTGTTGACTACGTGTCAAGGTGTCTAGTTTTTCAACAAGTGATGGTATAAAGACAACATACCAAAGTAGTGATGCAACCTTTAACTATTCCTATGTGGAATTGGGATAAAATTATGATGGATTTTATCACCGGACTCCCGAGTACACCTAGAAGGAACGATGGAATATGGGTAATTGTTGATCATTTCACAAAATCAGAACATTTCCTTCCTATACGAGGGGATTTTACACTAAATCACCTAGAAAGATTGTATATTAATGAATTTTTAAGACTTCATAGTACACCTCTATCAATTTTATCAAATCTAAATCCCCGTTTTACATAAAAATTCTTGAAAAGCCTGCAGAAGGCTGTGAATACTGAGCTTTGTATGAGTACTACTTATCACCCTAAACCAATGGACAGTCTGAAAAGACTATTAAAACATTAGAAAAAATGTTGAGGTCATGCTCTCTTGACATCCATGGTATGTGGGATCAATACTTACCTTTGGTGGAAT
Source organism: Viscum album (assembly GCA_963277665.1). Taxonomy (NCBI): domain Eukaryota; kingdom Viridiplantae; phylum Streptophyta; class Magnoliopsida; order Santalales; family Viscaceae; genus Viscum; species Viscum album. The sequence goes on from OY728157.1 coordinate 821,814,550, forward strand.
TTTCCTATAAAAATAGTTTCCATTCTAGTATTCAAATGGCTTCGTATAAAGCATTATATGGAAAGAGGAGTCGAACTCCAATTGGTTGGGATGAAGTTGGTGAGAGGAAACTTATATGCCTGAAACTTATTGAAGAGATCACAACATTGGTGAAGAAAATTCAAGCCCATATTAAGGCATCCCAAAGTAGGTAGAAGAGTTATACTGACCATCGGAGAAAGGATTTGGAATTCCAGGTGGGAGATCATGTCTTTGTGAAAGTATCTCTATGGAAGGGTGTCCTATGGTTTGGTAAGAAAAGGAAATTGAGCCCTAGGTACATCGGGCCATTTGATATTCTGGAAAGAATTGTAGTTGTAGCTTACCGTCCATCAATGCTTCCAAATCTTTCTAGAGTTCATGATGTGTTCCATGTGTCATAGTTAAAGAAATAATGCCAGACCCAATGCATGTTCTCACATATGAATAAATTGAACTGGAACCTGATTTGTCATATTGTGAAAATCATATTGGGATTCTTGACACAAAGGAACAGTTATTGAGAAATCGGACAACTCTCCTATTGAAGGTTCTTTGGAGAAACCAAAATATGGAGGAAGAAAAATGGGACCTGAGGATATGATGAAAAAAAATCACCCACATCTTTTTGTTGGGATTTATACATAAAAATTTTGAGGACGAAATATCCGAAGGATGGAATAATGTAGCACCCCAAACATTTTATGTTATTTTTCTCTTAAATATAATAAATTCATTAAGTAGCCTATATTTCATGAATCCTTGAGCCCTTATGGAACAATACAAGGTTACTTATAGGAGATATCCATAAATTAGCCACTAGACTTAAATTTACCAGCTCTATGAGTTGAATTTTAAAAATCTGATATACACGGTTGTGTTCAAGATGATATTTAGAGTCTGATAGAATTAACATAATTTTTGGTGAATAGTAACCAACCCATATGAATAGTAACATACTCATATGAATATTAATATGACTCTTATGAATGGTATCCATACCCTTGAGTGTATAAATGATTTTAGACACCCTAAAGATGAAGATGAATATTATAAGTGTTTATATATTTAAATTAAATAATTATTTAATTTAATATTTAGTTAATCATATATAGAAAATTATTTTTTAAAAATGGACTTCATTTTTGGATTCTACACATCGAAAAAAGGTTAGGATAAATTTTTTTGATTCTTCTGAAATACTTGAATTTTTGATGAATAGTGACATACCATAAATTGCAAAATTAAGATAAATACACTAATTATAGAGTCATGTGTGATGTCATGCTGATGTAAGACCACTTGGTTCAGGATCAAGTGATAAAATTACTATTATTGGTCCTGGAATACTCACTATTCCTTGTCTTGAGGAGAAATAATAAATTAATGAGTTTTATATTAAGAAATCCCCTCTCTCCTCAACTATAAAACCCCCTCTGACCCCCCTTCCATTCACTCCTCTCAAGCATTGTGCCTTCTCAAAATTCTATCCAAATACTTTCTCAACCTTATCCCCCACATCCATCAAGCTTTGGTCTCATAAAAAGACCAAAACCTCTCCCCTTAAGAGGTTCTCAAAGGAGAAAGTCGCAAGAGGTAAATTACTCTTTCAAATCCCTTTTTTATTTTAATTTCTTTTATTTTTGTTTATTTTCTCACCTCCCTCAACCAAAATGGTATGATAAATCCAGTAAAATAAATGTACTGGAATATTTTCATTCTAATGGTATATAATCCATTATCTTCCCTCCTTTCCCCACTTTTATTTGAATGAAATGAAATCACTATTTGAGATGTGGTAATTTAGCACAATCAAGGACAACAATTTATCGATTTATATTATAGTCATTAATTCTGGTCAAGAAACCATTTGTGTTATGGTGGAACCAGATTATTATGGAATATATCCTATTTTTAGTTCTGTAACAATTTTGTACGCATGGTATTAAGTTATAAAGAGAAACATGTTCATCGTAATCAAACCCACCGATTAACCAAAACTGTTATCACTAAGGTTATATATATCTAAAAATTCTACTTCAATCTAAGTAACACAAATTAAATTTTAAACCATGTAATCACCTGGATGTTCACTAATAGTTTATAACTTCATTTCTGGACAACCAAATACATCTTATAAATTTATCTGAACTTGGATATACCTGAAGCAATCATTTAAAACCAAGTAAACAAACAAGCCCGAACAATGAAATTGATCCTTATAACCAATAAAAAAGGACTACAATGAACTAAAAAGGATTATAATAAATCATTTAAAAATAAAATATTTTATGGACTTATTAATTAATAATCCTAATTAGTTTATTCAGGTCTTTAATAACATGTTAGGAACACCTTCAAGCATTAGGTAAGGCATCCTCTCTCCCACTTTTATTCAAGAATCCGCCATATCTTGTGTGCTTTTTTTTTTAATTTCTATTGATGGGATGTGTTTTTCAACCTCCCCCATACATCCCTTATGATATATAAATAATGGGATAAAATTTTATCTCATTAAGCCTTCATAAGAACACTCATTACCATGCTGAAATGTTTGTAAGGGGTTTTTCTCATATAACTTTCAATTATTTTGGATCTCCATTTGTCACCTCATATTTATTATATGTGGTATAGGTGTACTTACATTTGAAATATTTTATCATGGTTCTCATTATATTCATTTTATTCTGTGACTCTTTTGGTGGTTATTAACTCTTTGTCATATGACCAAATTAAATATAACACAGTAACGAGCTTTGTCTCAATTTTCACTTCGTTGTGACTTGCTTATTAATTGTGCACCTACTCTTTCTTATGTACTGTACCAAATGCCCATTTGAGATCACTTTTCAATTGAAATTATATTCCATTTAAATATCCATATTCTAATATCATGGATAATATTATCATCTAAGCTGTATACCATTTTACATATGATATTTATTTTGAATGTCGTTTTGACTGTTGAAATGATGATGAATCCATATCCACTATTCTATAAAGATAATGTAAATATATATTGGTCTTGTATTGAATATATTAATAAATAATTATTTGGATGTAGAGGTGGGTGGGGCCCACTAAAGCCCCTCGATGCATCGGTAGGTATCACGAGACAAAACATTTTGGCAACAAACCCTTCGAGTTTGTTTCCAAAAATCAGACAGGTTTCTAACCATAGAACTAAACCATTTTTACGGTATTATGGTTTATGTGACAGATACATGACATCCAATTAATAAGAATTATCTTTATTCATTATCAGTTATTATTATTATCAATGAGGTTTTCACTATGACAAAACCTATGGAGTTAGCACTTGTGCGCGGTTGTGGCTGTTTCTAAATGGATTCCTAGATTAAAAATCTGAGGGCACCATTACATCTGGGATGAAGACTTTACCTAAGAATGGGTCTAATCTCAACTGGAACAGGTTTAGGGAAAAATTTAATTTTCGGACGTTTTCTGTAAAATAAACTAAAATAAATGACAATGTTTTTTTATTTTTATTTGGAAACATTCGCTGCAGCACAATGATGGGATAGCTTTTTAATAATTAATGCGACATCATAATGGCACAGAAACGACAACTAGACTTATTAATGCCATAGTGTGATGGAAATCCAAAAAGTGCCTCCCCTTTTAATGGGTTAATTGAATGATGCTTGTTGATGGAAAATTGAGAGAAAACTCTAGAGAATCCGTGGAACCTCGGAGAAAACTCTCGGCAACGAACGATGATGAATCAAAGCTAAGAATTACTATGAAAATGAGTTGAAGGATCTCGACAACAACAAAAACACGACCTCTTCGTCAGTGATCAATCCCTTTTTTGGTGGGGGTTTGTTATTTAAATACTTTTTCCCTGTGTTTGATTTAAACGATAAACATAGATCAACCACAAACAAGTTGATCTGTAGATTCGTGCAATCTTGCGGAAGGGTTTCTGTTGGGATGTTTTTGGGGATTGATACATGATTATTGTTTATAATTTTGATCCTACTAACAGGAGCAGATCAACACCGTGATGAATGACGGAGGATGTTAATTCCCCAATTTCTTTTCTGTATTTCCCCCCCTTTCTTCTCTTGCGCATTCTTCGTATTCTTCACGCTCTTTGTGTGTCGATCAAAAACAGATCCTTGCACATCCATTTTGTGATGCAACAATCCCAAATTGGAGATCCAGTATCGCGATGACCTTGCGTAGGTGTGGCAGTGATGACGGTAGATGAATCGACATGGTTTGGGAATTACCATTCTTCGACCATTCTTCATGCAGGTGGATCAAAATGCTTTTTCAGGGTCGATCGGAGGCCTGAAAACAACAAAAACATCTTTGAAACATCAGGATGACCTATATTTTGGAGTTTCATGGCGATCAGACAGCCAGATCAACAAACAGGACAACACGGGAGGCGCGCCAGTGAAGAGCGTCATTTCTGGAAAATTATGGGATACAGGCGTGTTCTTCCGAAGAACAAGCCCTGTAGTACCGGTAGTGGAGGATAGTGTTTCAGGGTCCAGAGATGTATCATATAGCATGTGACATAGGTCAATCAGTTTGTTGGACTTTCCCCAATGCTCGGTGTGTATTTTGGAAAGTACATGACCATGGGAGGGACTACACAGCTTCGGAACACGGCGTGTTTTCTCTACCCAGCATGGTAGAGGTGGCTATGTAGGACTCGTCATGTATCTAGGGGATACACATACACAGGGTGTAGTATATGTTCATGTACTACACCAGACAACCAGGTGAGGCTAGTATCATGGGTCACCCCGTGTACTGATTACACAGGTTGGAATACGCATGTTGAGGCAGTGAACATGCACATAGCCAGCGTACAGGGAACTGACCCCAGATACTCGGACACGGCGTGTAATCTATACCACATGGCTTGTGCTGAACTTTTCTACACGACCAGCCATACGACACATGCCATTGTACATGGGCATTACCTGGGGTCAGAAGACAGAACTTGTAACTTTTCTACATGATGTGTACTTTTTTAGAAAAAGGATTGGTCCTCCTGTCCACCGTGTCGTGGACATGTTTTGTTTGGGTTAATGCACCTTCTTCTCATTCTACCGAAGGTCAGGCATCATTTCCTTCTACAAGAGTATGATCCCTTCAGCAAGACATTCTATGATAATGTCAGGTATCCCACCGAGAGGCCCGAAACAAGATCCTCTATCCATTCCTCACCCTAGGTAGAGTGGGGCATTGATGTGACCAACTCTGCCGGGCTTTGATCCTCTACCTAGCTGGTGATTCTGGATGAGTCATAGTATCTGCCATGGGCCGGGTAGTGATACTCATTTGTGTATCGTGATCTTTATAATTGAGGAGCGTGTCTACCATAATGAGTGTATCTATCTATAATGATCTTCCCACTCAAAAGTGTGTCTCCCATAATGAATGTAACTACCTCTCATGATGTTTCCCGATGAACAGTACTTCTCAGTCGGACATCATCAGAGCTACCAAACTCATGTAGTGGATTCTCTCAGAATGAGTCCTTTATGGAATCATTGAACTGAATCCCTAGATGGGGGTCTGCAGTTGTGCGACTTATCTCTGGACTATGGGTCTAGGTTTTTAGTATATATGGTTTTTTGTTTTTCCTCTATATGTTCAGTAGATATACATTGTTTATAGTTGAGTGTACCTTTACATCATGTATTTCATTGTGGGTTTTCAAGGTCCTCTACTGAATATTTTTATACTCACCCCTGCACGGGCTTTACCCACACCTGTTGTGTCTTGTGCAGATGAAATCCTTTTGATAGGGTCCACAGTGGACCAGGACATGACTGAGCATTCGGAGATCCCTACAGGCTGAGGAATTCATATGGCTACGAGTAGCTGTCGTAGTACCTATTTGTGTTTACAGGTTGTACATTTCACTTTTCAGACTCATCTTTTGCTGGGCTTGTATTCTAGCCCAGTTCACTTTCAACCCTTTAATTTCTGTCATACTCTGTTGGTTGGGTTTAGTTATAAGCAGGCATTTTTTTCCTTCGAGGTTCTTTTTACATTTCAACCATTGTGGGCTTGGAGATGTGTGGGTGTGTAGAGGTTCTTAGGCAATGCCTCCCATGTTAGTGGTATGCCTACTCGGTGCTAGTCACTAGCCCCGAGCCTATTCGGGGCGGGCTTGGGGAGTCACGGCATTGGCCCCACTAGGACGGGTCATTACAACATCAGTATCCACATATAAAAAATATTGGTATATACTCATAAGAAATCATGATCCCCAACCTCGAAATCAAGAGGTCATAAACAATGATCACCATGTTAATATTGTGTTGACTGTGTATTAGTCATGTACTTTCTAATCAACTTCACCTAATTTTATGTCTTTAGCAAGAGACATGGACCTAGAAAAATGACCTCCACTACCTATAGCCATCACATAAGTGAATGAATTTCATTAAAATATAATGCCTTATATTGATCCATCCGAATTATTTAATGAAAATATTATTGTAGAAAAATCTGATGAGAGGTACATGATTCTCCCAAGAACATATGAAATCATGGATACACACTCAAATCATGTCATCTAAAACCCATATAGTATATTCCTACTAGCTATCACTCTACGGTTGAAAACATTTATTGCATCGCACAAGTTATTACATAATTTTTTTTACATAGAATAAAACAGAAGATCTTTTTGAGTTTATTTTCATGAAAAATATTAACAAAATACAAGAAAAAAATAAATTATACTAATAAAATTTAAATGTATTATCATGGGTTCACCCTACATTTATTTTACTACATCTCATAACCTAGGGACTTACATCATTGGAATGGGGTGAACATGAATATGAGTAAGAGATAAATATATCATCTACTCACAAGACAAATCAATAACAAAGTTTGAAAAAATAATAAGGCATGGACATCAGACATATAATAAAAATAATAACATGAATCATAACATGGAAATATTAAAATAACATAATAACGAGTAATTTATATGAATATCCCCATTTTTATCACCAAGGTGTTATAAACGAATATTTTTAAGGTTATTCACCATGGTATCATACAACATGGAATCTATAGGGATTATATTCCTTATCCAATGAATTAGAGAACTATAAAGAACACCCTTAATATGTATTAATTTCATGTGAGACACATTGGTCATAATAAATAATTTCATTAATAAAATATTGAATAGAATGAATGGGTTTCCTATCAAAATCATTATGTTAAATGTTCTAAAAGACATAAATATTAAATCATTTCAAACCCACATAAAGGGAATATGGTTTTAACAAATAGAAATACAAAAATCAATAACCCATTTATTCCTATAGTTGAATACCCATTGAATGAAATATGGTTTGGTTATTCAAATAAAATTTCTCATGTGAAAGATTGAAATTTTAGAAACAAATTCTATAGTATGAGGTGTATAAAAAGGGATTTAGAAGAAGGGTAAAATGAGAGAGTAAAATGGTATAACATGGATAAAAAAACCATTTTGGTAATTTGGGAATAATCAAAATAATATGAAATGAAAATAACATAAACATGAGAAGATGTAAAAAATTATGAATGGGAATGAAAATAAAGATAATTCTATTACCTTGAATAGCTTCTCAAAAATCATTGAAGATTGGAACCTTGGAGCACAAATTAACCTTGGGGGAATAATTAAGGGTTAAATGAACAAAAAATCACGGGGGATGTATTGAGAGTAATGTGGAACGATGAAATGTTTGGGTATTAATAATAAAAAGTAGGAATTGTTCAAAAATTTCCAAATATAGTGTTAAAAATATATGTTTTAAAAATCGGAAAACCATTATTTTTACCAAAGATTCTTCACATAGTTTTTGAATGATGAGTTCCATTTTATGATATTTTTTATATCATAACTTTAGAAAACTTTTTGTTACTTATTTTTCCATGAATAATTTATTTGTTCAAAAAATAATTTTTTTAAAATCAAAATCCCCTTTTTAGTGTTTCAAAAGTCGATTATAGTTTTAAAACTTCATTAAAATATTTTAAAAAATTTTACGTAAATAAAATAAAATATTATAGGTCATTTATTGTAGATAATTAATTGTATCATAATTATTAAATAAATATGAACTCTCAAAACAAACAGAAATCCCAAAACCATATTTTTACAATTCATAATGAAATAATTTGTTAAAGAAAATTCCCATAGATTAAAGATAACCTAATTTATACACACTGATTAAAAAAAATTATTTTTTTATCAAAATAATTCTATAAATATTAAAGTATTATCATATAAATATTAAAAAACTTTTTTACTGAAAAATATAATTTTTTTAAGACAGTCAAATTTTGACAAATTAAAAATTTTCATAAGACATTATAAAATTATTTTATCATTTATATATAAATAAGAGTGGTTTAAAAAAATATTTCATTAAAAATATTTTTTCATAATACATTATTTCATAATAAAAAATTATTTATTTTCTAAAAAGTAATCATATATTATTTGTGTTCAAGATTCAATTTATCACTTTTGTCTCAATAAAACATATATTATATTATAAAATATATATTAAATTAAAGAGATGGAATAAAAATTTAATTTTTAAAAATGAAATAAACATGATTTAACTATGTCCTAGACATGTAACTACTTATAACATCTGCATACACCATAAGGGTAATGTGTGGGATTGTGACAGTTTGATTGTGTGGCTTGATTGTCATTGACCGAGTTGTAATATCCACTAACAAGTACTTATCTCATAGGATATTTAATTAATGCTTCACTTATAAATTCTCTTTCTCAACTTGGTTAATTTAAAAGCCCAATGACACTAACTACATACCATATTTTGAAAAATGGGCTTTAAATAGCATGACTCAACTAGTTGAGGCCATCGTTTCTTCATTCGGAATCAACTATCCTTTGTCATCAAAAATTATAAACACTATTTATAACAGTAAAATAATTACCCAAGGATATACTATCCAATGGTAAAATAGACCACTGATTATATTGAACAATGTTCAAATTTTACCCACCATTAAAGAACTCTTGAATCCAAAGGTCACATTTCCCTTTATACCGAATGAATACCAGTTGATTCGTTCACTCAATATTTAGTAAAATTACTCAAAATGTTTTTTCATTTAATTAGATATTTATCTTCTTAATAATATTTTGTTCAATTTATTTGTTTTTGGAAATTGGGGAAATTATTTTAATAAATTGGTTAGATAAAAATTTTCCTATTTTAGATATTCAGATTTTTTTCTAGTTCTGATTTTTTTTATTTTAATTTGCTTCATAACAGAATAATGTAATGATATTTATTAGTGATATATATTTTTTAGGTTTCTCTATTAATTTTATGTATATAATATTATATAATGTATAAATACATTTATTCATAAAACAAATATTTTTTAAAAACACATGGGTCGTTACATTCACCCCCTTAAGAAATTTCATTCATGAAATTACATCTCATTCAATCAGTTCTGAAAAGGAAAGGGTATTTCTATTTCAATGATAAATATAGTTCCCATTTCACACATTCATATTTATGGTTCCCGCAAAACATATTTACATACTATGTAATTTTGTGTCATAGAAATTTGTCTCTACAATCTATGATCTCCATCGGTTGCTCCTCGTTAGAGAAGTCATGTTCCAGCTGTACCACCTTTGGATTCAGTACATGTTAGGGATCATGTATGTAATTACTCATGTGAGATACATGTGATACATAATAAACATGAATCATACATGGTTGAAGTGTGTGTTGATATTCCAGTGATCCAACGTGATCTGGTATCTCAAAAGGTCTAACTTACCATGGGTTAAGATTCTATTTCTCTCCAAACCAGATGAATGTCTTCCATATTGATATCCAATGGAAAATTTTGTATCTAATATGAAACTCTAATTCCCTTTAACAGTTTTAATAATAGCTCATTTTCTAAATCCAAGTAACCATTATATGTTTTTATATGGAATGGACCTTTTCTGTCAACTCTCGTACAAGATTAGGCCTGAGTAGCATTTTCTCACAAACTTCATCCCAATAAGTATGAGTTATATATAGATTCCCATACAAAGCGTTATTGGTTTCCATTTGAATTCTCTAGTGAAATATGTTTTAATGAGAAATAAAATAATGGGAGGTGCTGATCCCATCCACCTTTAAATTCCATTGATCTTGTTTTGAGCATGTCCTTGAGTTTCTGAATAGTCCATCCAGATTAGAAATTTATTTGGGGATTGTAGCCCATATTGAAATTCAATTAAATATTTATATAATGTGGAATACTTATATAGAATTTAGATGTAAAACATGTGTCATTATATGAAAAAATAGAAAGTGGTTCCCCAGAAATCATCACCACTACGTTTACATATATCATGGGAATTTGACCGAGGGAGTAATCTTCTTGAATTGTGATTAAATGTTTAGTCTTAGTGAGTCCATTGACTATAAACCACGTTTATTTTTTTCATTATATGTTATTGGGAGGATAGTGATGAATTCCTAAGTTATATTTTACGACATCCATTTTTGTATATGTAGTGGTTACAAAACCCCTTTATGAAGTTTTCACTCTAACTTCACTTGATGACACAACAATGACCTATCATTTTAGTTAGAAATGTCCCATTTCATATAATCAGAATCAAAATGATAATGAAGGTCCCTATATATTCTACTACTTTTAGGATTAATATATAATGTACTTGTATGAGCTTCATCGACATCTCACTCTTTATCTGTCACCTAGATGGGACATATATCTTTGTAATAAATTTCATTTATCCATCTTGGTCAATATTTTTCAAAAGAATCTCTCCATTCTTCATAGCCAATATATTCTTTTGTAATAAAAGATATTTTATTTTATCTCTCTTAATCCTCTATATTATTGATGATTGAGAAATAATTTGGGATATTAAAGATGATACCTCTTACCTTATGATTCCCATGTAAAATCTTAGTAGGTATTTGAAAATATACATCTCCTTGGATGGTATTCATTTCTAGAATAACTGGGTATTTCCAAATTAATGCATCAATGACATTGATTCCTCTTCTAGGGTGATAATGAATAGAAAAATTGTAGTCTTTAAAATGACCCATCCATCACTTTTATATCATGTTAATTACTTTTTCATGAATATATACTTAAATAATTATTGGTATGTGTATATATCCCATTTCTACCCATAAAGAGACTTCCTACACATCTATAGAAAAGATAACTATATCTAACTATAGGGAATGTGTAGGATAATTATCCACATGAGGCTCTAACTATAGAGATTCATAAGTGATCACCTGGTAATTTTACATGGCTAAAAACCCAGTCCCTTTTAGTGATGAATCACTATAAATAACAATTCCTTCGCTAAAAAAGGGTAGAGTTAACTTATGTGAAGTAAAATATATGCTCTTTAGTTCTTGGAAACATTATTCACACTCGTTTAATATGTTTAATGGATTATAATTTTGCTATTTTTTTCAAAAACATAATTTAATATTTTACAAAACCAAAAAACTATGAAACATTTTAAATTTTATAGGATGGGGCCACTCCTCTACAACATTTTTCTTGGTAGGGTCAACTAATATTTCTTTATCGGTTACAACATGCACTAAAAATGCATCCTATTGTAAATAAAATATACATTTATAAATTTCCAATATATATTTTCCTTATTTACAATGTTCAATATTACCCATTTATGATCCTCCTAAAACTCAAGATATTTTCAAATATATTATAATATCATTAGTAAAAACAACCAATAATTTATCAAGGTTTTTCTTAAATACACTATTCATAAAATAAATAGATATAGAAATGGAATTAGTCATGCTAATATGAATAAATAAAAAATCATAATTCCCATATATTTTTTATAAGGATGTCTTTAGAAATCATCATTATTCCCACACAATTGATGATATTCATATCTGAGGTCAATAATTGAATATAATTGATCACCACAAATTTGTTCCAATAATTCCTAAATCCTTGAGAGAGGGTACATATTCTTCACTATGAACATATTAAGTTATCTATAATCAATGCACATTATAATTTATCCATAATTATTCTACACAAAGAGAATATGTTCTCCAAAAGGATACAGACTTGTTTAGAAGTGTACCTTCTCTAGAATATCAATATGTAATTTCTGTAGTTCTTTGAAATCCCCATTTTTCATTCCATACAGGGTCTTCAATATTAGCTTTGATCTAGGTTTGACTTCAATGGAGAACTCCACCTATTTTTCCTATGAGGTCCTATTAACTCTTTTGGAAAAAAATTCAATGTATTCCAAAATGATGGGAGAAATTATATATCATTATACTTTTATTTCCAACCCCCAATTCACCGATCATCTTCATAAATAAGTCTTTGAGAGGTGATTCTAGGAAATTTCAGGCCACGATATCTCTATAAAAATAACTGTAGGTTTTTAATTCAAGACTAATGAAATTCCCTAACTTCTGGAGTTGATCTTTGAATTATTCTTTGATATCCATTCCATCCGTAGTGTAGAGTTAAATTCAACCATCAGAATGACTACAAGTTTTTTTATGAGATTGTACTCTCTAAAGTTAATAATATAGTTTATATATAATTTTGAATTTAGTATAATACATAAAGGTGCATTGAATAATACATATACTTATAGTATCATAGTGACTACTTCTACAATTCATTAATAACATGTATAAAATAAAATAATTTCTAGAACAAAAATAAGATAATATAATTGCTATATTTTAGAGAACAAAGAGTATATATGCCATAACATCATTTGTAGCTAATAATTCCTCCATCATGAAATAAAATTCCACACCTTGATCATTTTGACTATGATGTGGTTGATGGTGGTTTCCCTACATTATCTTCTAGTTCGGACAATGATTGGAAATGTTTCCATGTTATCCACGCGTAAAGAATTGAACATATTGGACTCTTACAATTTTAATGCTCAAAAATCATGTTTAATCTTGTATCATTATGAATCATTTTGGTTATGGATAATCGTAATATATTCTTTAAAGTTCTATTTCATAAGACTGGTTAAAAATATTTGATTACACTTGTGTCACTAGTCAGTGGCCCCTTAGTCACCAGTCTCACCATTCGGTCAGAAAATCAGAAAAGTATGACCCTAGATTATAGTGAAACTGATCATTCAAAAATTAAATAAAGTATGAGACACCATTTTTTTGATATACCGGTCCAGAATTTTTACAATGGAATATACACCATTGACATAAAAAAGACACCAGTCTTACCATTTCAGAATTCTAACAATGTACTGGACACCTCTAATATGGAAAAGACACAATTCGTAAGACACAAGAACAAAATTTTCACAAAGGATAAGACCCAATTCGCATGAGACTGGTCTAGGATTTTGATAAATCCTCGGACACCATTCATAATACACCGCTAAGAGACAAAGGATGATTCACATATCCTTATACACCATTCTAGACTGATTAATTTCCTTATTTGTCCTCTAAATTATGAAATTTTACTAGGGGTAATTTTCGAGTTATTTAATGATACTGATATTCTTAATGATATTTTGTACCCTTGATAGTAGGAAGTACTAGGTACGATGTAAATGTAGGTGATGGAGATCATTCACCCTATAGGATAAATAAAAACACCTGATATTCAATTAAAAGGTGGCTTGTGAACAGATTGATAGAGGAAGTGTGACACATAAGACCAATAAGAGAGAACAGATACACGCCAATTCAGATTGCTATGAACAAGAAATAATTTTTTGTGAACCAAAGTATGTGAATATCCTTGTAGAAAATGTATCAAATTCTAGAATTCAAAAGAATAATCTCACATGAAACCAGAACATAGAACCACAAAGACACTATTTTTGTGTGTCTGTATTCAAGAATTGGACTCGAGATTCACATATTCTTACTCAATATGTCTAGAAGCGTCAAGAACATCACTCAGAGCATTATAATCTTTGTCTCACTATTTATTATCTATTGTGTATTAATTAAATACTATTGCAGCAGTGTGTATTTCAATAGTATAACCACACACTATCTCCTGATCTAAGATAGAAGAGACAAGATATATTTAATCACTTATTTGTGTACACCATTTTATAAACACATATAACTATGGAATAGGTCTTTGGGTTCTCTCGTTGAATTTTGTTTCCCACATAAAACCGTGGTAGATGTCTAGTTGACTTGGACCACATGTATGCTTTTGAAAAACCTAATCAAATGTGGGATCAACCTTGTATATATAAACTTCTTGGTGGTATGTGATCACCAAGTAGAGAGGACAAGAGCTTTTCTTGAGACTAAGCCTCTTGTTTTTATCCATTGTGTTAATTCTTTATTTTCGTATCTGTATTTGTTTATTCAATCCTAATAACTTTACTTTTATTTCATAGTTAATCTTAGATAGTGTTTATAAGTATTTTTTATATAGTAAATTAATTTTTGAATTTAAATCAATCTTTCATATTGTTGTAACTGAGAAATAATCAATATTTTGAGAAAATAATTGAACATTCGAAAAAATTATAATTTTACTACATTGGTTAACTGGAATGTTTAGATTTTAAATTGGGGACACTTACTAAATATATTTAAAAATAGAATTTTTTATAGGAAATCAATTCACCCCATCTTGACTGGCCTAATCTGACCAACATTTTTTATTTGAGGGGTTTTAAACTTCTAGTTTCAACATTTTCCAAGAATTTTAAATATTTTCTGCTGAAATTTTAGTTTTTCATTAATGATCTATAAATTTTTTCTAGTTCTAAATTTTTATCTCTTTATAAACCTATTCTTTAGTCTAAATTATGGATAATATATTGGAAGTTTATGATACAAAAAAACCCCTCTTTTTTAGTGGAACAAATTATGCCCAGTAGAAAATTAAAATGAAAATGCATTTAGAAAGTATGTGTTTTGAAATTTTATCTTCCATTGTAGATTAATATAAGATTCATGAAACTAATAGAAATACTTGGGATGACCCAAGAATATTTCTTATAATAATAACTCTAATGTTATGAATTCCTTATATTATTATTTGGGAGATGAAAATTCAATATAATTTCAACATGTAAAATATCCCAAGATATTTGGGACACTCTAGCTATTTCACATGAAGGAACCACTAATGTTAAAGAAATGAGGCATAACACATATCCAATTAAGTATTATAACTTCAAAATTATGAATTATGAACTTATAGTTGACATGTATCTAATGTTTAATGAAAATTTAAATACTATGAATTCTATTGGAAATGAAATTATAGCTAAGGAACAAATCATGAGAATTCTCAGATGTCTTCCAAAAAGATGGAGCGGAAACACAGTGTCAATAAGGGAGTAATATGATAGTGGTATGTTTCGATTAAAATATCTAATAGGTAATATGATGATGTATGAGGAATAAGTGAAGGTTGACAAGGAAGAGGATGATGAACCAAAGAGAACGTTTGTGTCTTTCAAAACCACTACTTCTAAATAAAATGAAATGGAAATGGAACAAACTCATTCTAAAAGTTCATGTAATTAAGATCCAACATCTGATAGTGATGGAGAAATGGCTCAGATGCCATAATATTCAAAAAATTATATATAAATAAGTAGTTTTTCAGAAATCCTAGCTATAAAAGAATATATGACAATATGGTAAAATGTAAAAATGAATAGAAGAGACATGATAACTTAAATGAAATTGGTTATTATAAATGTAAGAGAAGAGGATATATAAATGATTATAGTCCAAAATTAACATAAAAAAGAAATATGAGGAAAAGGATAGAAGATACAAAAAGGAAAAGTAAGGAACATGGAGTGCTTAAAAGATAGATAAAGTGAGTAAGAATCCTTACATACTGAAAAGGAAAATAAATAAAATATGTGTTTTATAAAAAACACATCTGAGGTAAGAATGTAATATTCTATTCATTATTCTTATTATTCTCGAGACGAATCTGATTATGAATATATGACAAATGAGTAAATAGTTGAGTAATAAAAATTATTGAGGACACATGTAATGAGATAAAAGATAAATATAATGATTTAAAGAAAAAATATGCTCTTACATATACTATTAAATTTGAGCACACCGTGGGGAAAAAATAATGGTTAATTACTAAAATAAAAAAATAAAATCAATCTGTCTAATGAGAAATTGAAAATGGACATAGAAATGTTTACCAAAGGAAAAAATATTCTTATAAAAATTCTTGGAAAAAAAGATGTAGAAAATTATACTACTGGTATTAGATATCAACTTGGATAGAGGAATCTTGAGACACAATATGGTAAATTGGTTTTCGTGACTAAAACTGTAAATTTTCTACTAGTTCATACAATGGTAAATATTTCACTTCTTTTAGTATTTCTCGACCAAATAAAATTTAATTTTCAAAATCCTTACATTCTGTTTATAAGAAACCAATGAAGCCAATGTGGGTTCACAAATCCTTTATCACTAATATTACTAGACCCAAGAAAGACTAGGTACCAAAACATTTTCTTGTTTAGTTTGTCATTATAGGAATAATAGAGATCCTGTATATTCTTATGTTACATGGATAGTGGATGTAAACAACACATGATAGGGGACTAATCATGCTTCAAGAATCTTTTTAAAAATGATGGTGGGAATGTCACATTTGGTGATAATTCAAAAGGAAAAGTTATCAGCCTCATCCAAATTTATAAATATAATTTAGTTTTAATTTCAAAAGTTATTTTTATTTATGTTTTAAAATACAATTTTCTTAAACTCTCACAGTTATGTAATGATGGATTTCTTGTAAAATTTGAAAATTATTATTGCAATGTTTTTAATTATAAGAATGATTTTTTTTTACAAATATGAGAAATGAAATTGTTTATGGGGTTAGTTTAGATTAATTATATTGTTATAATGTTTATTTGTTAAGATTCATTCTCATGGAGTCCTGGAATTGGCATAGGAGACTTGTCCATTGTAACATACACTCCCTTAGAAAGATCAATAGAAAGGTTTTAGTTAATGATCTACCCAAACTAGAATTTATGAATAATAAAGTATGCAATCCTTATCAAAATGGAATACTACATTAAATTTCATCCAATCCAAAGAAATACTTTTCAACTTTTAAACCTCTTGATTTGGTTCACATGGAATTGTTTGGATCATCTAGGGTTTCAAATCTAAATGGAAAAGAATATGTACATGTTTTTGTAGGTGACTTAACTTTGTATTCATGGACCTTATTATTACCTCACAAAAGTGAATCATGTTATTACTTTAAAAATTATTCTAGAGAAGTATAAAACCGAAGTGGTGTTAGGATTAAATCCTTAATAAGTGACCATAGAAGTGATTTTGAAAATCCGGATTTTGAATATATGTTTTTCTCAAAATTTTGATATAGTCATAACTTATATACTTCTATGTCACCCTAGTTGAAAGGATTTGAAGAAGGAAGAAATATATCTTTACAATAAATAGCCCAGACTATGCATAATCAATTTTACTTACCTATTATTTTTTAGGCTGAAGCTGTGAATATAGTTGGTTACATAATTAACAGAGTCTTAATCAGACCAAATATTATGAAAAATCCATATGAGTTATGAAACAATAGAAAACCCAATGGTAGTCAGTTCGTGGTTTTTGGTTGCAAATTTAATATCATTATTAAAAAGAACACTCTTGACAAATTTTCATTAGAAATTGATGAAGGAATTTTTATAGGATATTCAGTCTCTGGTAAATCTTATAGAGTATTTAATAAAGGATATATGATTGTGGAAAAATATGTACATGTTACATTTGATGAAAGAGTCCCATATGAACCCATGACCTATCTAGAAAATATTGAGGATTATCTATCCAATATGGACATAAATGCCAAATCTCTTGACCCTACTGTTAAGCATTCTACTAAATCCTACAGTTTTGGAAAATTTATAGACTCTAATCATAGTGAACCAGATCATATGGATGAACTTGAAATAATTTTTCATTCCATTTCTAGATTATTAGAACTCTTAAGAACCATCCCCTAGATGTTGTAGTTGTAGACAAAGATAAATGGGCAGAGACTAGATATTCTCTTAGAAACCAGGTTGAACATCATGCCTTCTTATCATAGCTTAAACCAAAAAAACAATAATGATGCAATTATTAAAGCAATTTGGGTGATACTTATGAACTAATAGTTGAATTATTATGAATGAAATAAATATTGGAAGTTAGTTGATAGCCCCAAAGACAACTTTACCAAAACCACTAAATTGGTGTCTGAAAACAATATAGATGAAGAAGGAAGCATAGTATGAAATAAATCAAGACTAGTTGCACAAGGATATAGTCAAGAAGATTTCATTGACTATGAAGATACCTTTTCACCGATTGCTATAAATGAAGACACTAGAATCCTTCTAGCATATTTAGATAATCTAAATTTCAAACTATATCAAATAGATGTTAGATGTTCATTCATAAATGGGAATTTAGTTGAGGATGTTTTTGTTGAACAATCTACTAGATTCAGAAAACCTCACTTTCTAAATCATGCCTTTGAGTTATCAAAATCATTATATGGTTTAAACTAGGATCCAAGATCTTTGTATGATATTCTCAGCTCTTTTCTGATTTCTAATGGTTTTAAAAAAGGTATACATAATGGTAATTGTTTTATAAAAAAATAATTTCTAATGATTTATTGGTAGTGAAAATCTATGTTGATGATATTATTTTGGGATCTTCAAAAAATTATTTTTGTGTTGATTTTTCAGAATTAATGAAAATTTAGTTTGAAAATGGGTTTAATGGGAGAACATAAATTCATTCATGGATTTCAAATCATTCAAAATGAAGAAGGTATCATTTTTAATCAATGTAAATACACTAAATATCTTCTAAAACGTTTTGGTCTAGATAACACTAAATGTAATGATACTCTTATGAGTATCATATGTAAATTGGATCTTGATGAAAATGGAAAATCTATTGATAAAACCATTTATAGTGGTATGACTAGAAGTATTCTCTACTTTACTTCTATCGAGCCTAATATTAGGTTTATTTTATGTAAGTGTGCACACTTTCATGAAAATCATAAAGAGTCACATATTCTTACTATTAAAAGAATTTTCAAATACATCAAACATAATCCCAACTTAAGATTGTTCTATCCAAGAGGAAAATAATTTAACATAGTTATTCTGATGCTGAATCTAGTGGTTGTATGTTAGATAGAAAATTTACCTATAGAAAATATCACTTTTTGGGAAAGTCTCAAGTATCATGTTGTAGTTAAAAGAAGAATTATATTGCATTATCTTATGTTGAGGCTGAATACGTAGCTTCTTGTCACATTTTTCCTCATATATTGTAGATAAAACACCCTTTCCTAGATTATGTTTATCTATTTAGACATGTACTAATAAATTGTAATAATAAAAGTGATGTTAGAATCTCTATGAATCCAATTAATCTTTTAAGAACAAAACATATTGATGTGAGAAAACACTTTTCAAGATATCATTATCAAAAATATGGTATCAATTTCGAATTCTTTGGCACATAACATCATCCTAATAACATATTTATTAAGCCATTAAATTCATAAATAATTATTTACATCATACATGAATTAGGAATTCTCAATTTTTATTAACTTTTTAGTGTCTCACTAGATTTTGTCTCACCATTTGTGGTCTCACCAATTGATTTCTCCCTATTCAATGTCTCACCATTTGTGGTCTCACTCGTTGATGTATCACCATTTAATATAACACCATTGTGAGGAAACCATTTATAGCACGCTGTTGGGACATACTATTTTATAGTTAGTAATTGTTCTGGAATTTATGTTTTAATTAATTGATTTAAATTTATTTTTTACCTCATTTTTTATTTACGACATTAAAATCCATAAATGATAATAATAGGTCAATCTATATAACATCCAATTTTAATCGTTCTCTAGAAATCCTGAAACCAAAACTATTATCCCTGTTTCAATTTTTTCTTTATCCTTTGAACTCTCTTGGAATGCTGGGAATGATGAGATTAAAGAGTCAATCTTCTTCAAGACCAGAGAAACACCAATTATTGATGAAATTGAAAAGGCTTATTTCAAAATTCCTAGGTAAACATTAGAACCCTAGTCTCAAAAATAGGGTAGACTTTATAGAAAACAATGTTTAAGAAAAATGGATTATTTTGAATAAATATCTTCTTATTATGGTTTTTGAAGAGAATGGATGAATATATTGGTTTACTAATGAAAAAAGGCACTTATACCTGATGCTTTTTTTGATGTTTTATCAGTACATTGAGTTTTTGTTCAATACAATAGATGATTTGACAGTCAGAGGTTGTGTAAATGGAATAAAATTATCTTTTTCTTTGAGGCTCTGGGATGATTTTTAAAAGTACCATATGATGGTATCTTTTAGGATCATCTTGGTGGACTTCCACCACAAATTAAATTTTTTGCGTAGTAGAGTCTTTGGGAGATTTAACTAGGGATTAAAGGTGAAGAAGACTTATTTATATAGAGTTGGTTCGAGAAACCAAATATCATTTCAAGATCAATCAAAATATTATATGTCCAAAAAAGGTGATTTTTATACCTTGAAATGTCAGGATATGTTATTGTTACATCTCTTGAAAAAATTGTCATAAGATAAACCTGTGAGAATATCATGTTCTTGAAGTGTGTAATATGATAAAATCCATCACTATGTCCACTTCCCTAATCTATTAAAGGTATTTATTTGTAATTATGCAAGACAAAAGATTGGTAAGGTAAAATTAAGAAACTATTGGTGATTGGGAGTTTTGATTATTGCAGTAGATATAAAGAATAATGAAAATCATATAGAATTCAAGGAAACAAAATTAGGTTGAAGATAGTGAAAATATTTATCATGATTTTAATACTGATGAACATCCCTTGGGACAGAATAATATCACTAACTCTAGTTTGGAACCAGATGAGGTAGTATAATACTCAGATAAAGAAATGAAAGATGGTTTTGAAGAAGTGAAGGTTTTTTAATGAGAATTCAATGATGGTATTCATGATGAAAGGGGAGAAAATAAAACTGACGGAGAATTTGCTGATGTGGTATCAGCTACTGTGGAAGAAGTTATTAAAAATGAGAAATTGGAAGAAGAAGAAATTTTTAGAATGATAACCCCCTGTAGGTTAAGATGGTGAATCTAGTAGAAGAGAAAAGGATATGGAAAAATATCCATGTGAGATTAATGACTCTAATATTGATAAATTCAATGAAAGAGAAGTATCTTTTCCTATTAGAAAATTTGTTGAAAAGGTTGTCCAATTAGAAGAAAATGTAGCTGAGACTGAAATGTATTAAAATGGTGGAATTTGTGTAAAGAGTTCAGCTGACAGAATCACTTAATTCTCTAAGGGAAACATCAGTTGAGGGGGATAAATCCCCCAATCTAGAGAGTATTGAAGTTCAAAAACAACGTAATCCATGTTTAGTTTATGCATTGTAAAATTTTCATATCTATTTGGATGAGGATGTCTCTCAGAGATCCTCTGTTTAGGAAATGGATCATTAAAAAGTGTTACAACTCAAAAAAATCAAGTATAAGGAAAGTGATTTATGTACAAGATTCAATACATGTTCCTACACATTCTCAAATATCCCAAAAATATGTGAGTGATGATGATTAAAATTCATTTATGGAAATTCTATTATCTTGTTTTGGAAATAGTTTGAAGTCATAGACTTCTACTATGACCAATATTAATGACAGGGATACTGTAATTGTTATATAGAAGTTAATATATAAAATAAACCCAAGATGGTTCATGAGATACAAGAGGAAATCCCTGAAAAATAATAGTTGAATGATTAATTGTAGTACTTATATTCATTGGCTGAGGAGATAAGGAAGGACCTGAAAGCTTCTCCAACTCTAGATCGGGTTTCTAGTCAAAGTGCGGCTGATGTTGACATGCTCCTAGGAATGGATTTATCTCAGACTCAACCTAATTTGATTTCAATGTTTGAATAAGTTTTCATGAACAACACCACATTAGAAAATGAAATTGATGGTCATGTGGCTGAAATTAATTGACTGATATATTAATATAAAAGATCATTAGAGATAGTTCATAAATTTCATAATCCCTTCACATCAGCTCCTCCAGGTCAATTATATTCTATTCAATCCTCTCAGCCATTGGGAAGTGATTTGATTGGATTCATGATTAGGGAGGAGGTTCAAGCTTCCATTGGAAGTTCTAATCCAGAAATCATTGGTAAGATTCAACAACATAATGATCATGTTCCTAACATGGCTAGATGTTACTAAAAAATTCCACTTATGATCAAGAAGAAATCTCCCAGAAAATGGATTACTATTTTAAGTGGATATATACTGAGCACCAGCTGACAAATCATTTCACATATTTAGTGGGCAATTTGAAGCTACCTCAAGTGACTCTAGATTTCAAGTAGCAATTCAAATAGTTGGAGTACTTTAACCCTACCCTTGAGAATTTAATGTTGAAAATTGACGATTTTGAGAAATATCTGGAGTATGGAGGTGAAGTAATTAAGGACTTCATAAATCTACTCAAGCAATATCTACATTTTCGCAACACAAATAGTTTTCCTTAAGCTGTTGCCCCTGTGAGACATGGATGGATTCCTTCTCCCTCTACTTATTTTCCACTTGTAACTATGATCCCAGCTTAGGCTCTGATCCAAGGTATACAAATCATTACTGAGTAGCCTTTAACTCAGTCTTCTTCCAGGAAAAGCCTTTCACCTTGTATTTTTGAAGGGATGCCTCTACAATCACTCTCTACTAGCTCTGTACCTTCCATGCCTACCAATTCTTCAAATATGGTATCAACACATGATGTCTCTCACATGGGAAAAGAGGTGGTGGGAATAGAGTCAATTTGATTGGATAATTTTTTTATAAGGTGATAAATTACTTTTTTTCATTGTACTGAATTTATGTATTCAATGAAATTTTCCCTCTCTATTATTCACATAATGAAGAAATTTCGTAATTATTCTTAATTTTCATATTTTTCTATCCCTAAAAGGGGAGAACTCATAGATGGAGTTTATCTGACCCAACACTCTTATAAAGCACTTATACTAACATATGAGTATGAGATCTGATATTCCCAATATATCATCTGATATTATTATCTTTTTATGTGTTGATTTCAGAATACATTGTCTGATATGCTATGAGAAATATTTATCCTTTACTGTGATCCTTATGTGTGGCTTGTAAATGGAATGATTTGTGATAATCAAAAAGGGGGGCATTGTCAGACTTCTCTTGTATCAATGCTCAAAAATCATGTTTAATATTGTTTCATTATGATTCATTAGGTTTATATATAATATTAATCTATTCTATCAAGTATTATTTTATAATACATGTTGATAATAGTCAAATAAGTACGAGTCACCAGTTAGTGGACTCACAGTCATCGATCTCACTGTTAGGTCTGTAAATTGGGAAAGTGTGATTCACCATTGTTGTGACACCACATAGTCTGAAATTTAGTAAAGTATGAGATACCATTGTTTCAATCATCCAATATAGAATTTTTATAGTGGACTAGACATCGTTAACATGGAAAAGACACAGTTCTGACCATTTCATAATTATCTTAATGTATCAAACACTGATTATATGGACACGACATCATTCATATGCCACCTATCAATAATTTTCGCAAAGGAATAGATATTTTTCTCATGACACCAGTCCAAGATGTTTGAAATGTCTGATACATTGTTCTTAAGAAACCATTCAGAGGAAAATTATAAGCCACCACTCATATGCCACCGCTCCGGGGACACCATTCTAGACTTAGTCATTTAATCATATATCATTTGAATTCAAAATAATTAGTAACATTCATAATTGGTTTATTTAATAATATTGATATTATTAATGATATTTTGTACCCCTGTTAGTTGGATGTACTAAATACAAGGTACCCATACATGATGGAGATTAGGCTCCCTATCTATTTAAAGAAAACACCCAAGATTAAATTAAAAGGTGGTGTGCAAGCAGATTGACAGAGGAAGTATCACACACAAGACTAATAAGAGAGAATAGATACCCACCAATCCTGCAATATGTGAACAAGCATGAATTTACTATGAACCAAAGAGTGCGAACATCCTTACTACAAACACATAAAATATAAGAATCCACAAGAAGCATCTAATTGGAAACTAGAACACCGAGAATTAATGAAACTCTATTTTTGGTGTCTATATTACATATGTGGACTTGATCATCACATATACATACTCAAGAAGTCTATAAGCAGAAAGAACATCACTCAGAGAATCCTAAACCTACTATCATTCTTTCTGCTATATTGTGTATAATTTTACTACTGTTCAAGTTTTTTTTTGTCTGTATAATAACCACAAACTGTCTCCTGGGCTAACAATGAGGTTACAATAAATCCTCACTCATTAAACTTTATTCGCAATTTTCACCCATTTATAACTCTGGAAGAGGTCTCTGTGTAACCTGGTTGTATTTTTTTCTATGTAAAACTATGGTATAGGTTTAGTTGACATGGAAATCTTGTATTCTCTTGTAAACCCCAATCTAGGTTCTGGACCAACCATGTTTATATAATCTTATTTATGGGATTTTATCACTATGTAGATAGGAATAGGTCTCTGCATGAGACTGAACCTCTTGTTTTTATCTGCTGTCTTAATGTTCTGTTCTCTTATATGTCTTTGATTATTCCAACTAGATAACTTTACATTGTTGTGATAGTTAATCATATTTAGTTCTTATAACTATTTTTGATTTAGTAAATTACATTAAAATATTATATCAATCATTCATATTGGGGTAACTGAGAATTAATCAATCTTTTGAGAAATTAATTGAACATTAAAAACAATTATAAATCTGCAACTTTGGATAACTGTCTTGTTTAGATATTAAATTGGGGATTTTAATAAATATTTTATTAAAAATAATTTTTTAAGGGAACTCAATTCACCAATCTTGAGTGTACTACTCTATCCAACCAAACCTCGAGCTGGGCCTAAACCATATTACCATTATCATTAGTTTTAAGAAGTTAAGGCTTCACCTCACCACAATAGTTCTGATCAATATATCCATAACATAAAACTTCTTATAAATTTCCATTCCCATGAAATATGTTCCCGTAAGGCTTCTTGGCACATTTTCTATCTGTCAAATTTCACCTTCATTCCTCCTCTTTCAAAATAATATAGTTTCATTACGTTTGTATCCATTTGTCTCTTCTTTTCATTCTACCAATGTGGACACTCCATCCCACGAAACTCTAATTTTACATTCATAGAAATACTAACTATTCCATCAGAGCATTCAATGTCTTGATTTTCAAAATTCATCCACATATGGGGACTCAGTCCACTAAATAATCAATCAATCTTTCCCTATAGATACATAATAATTATATAGGTGTATTGATCAAGTCATATAACCTTCATATCATAGCTTCTCACTGATTCATTTTCCTTCTACTTTAACACTAGAAATTCCATCCCTATTTCTGTTCACATCCAATAGGTAAAATATATATTGAATAATATTCCCCTGAACACTTCCCACTCCATATAATCAATCAGACACCATGTATTCATTATTTTAATCAGTGTCCAACACTGATTATATTCTCCATTTAAGTGTATTACAACTAGGTATAATTTCTCTAGCTTCGAAAAATGGATTATATAAAAGAACTTTTTTATAGATCTAATCTCTTTTTAACAATCCATGGGGTGTAATATACACGAAAATAAGGTGGTTGGTGACACATTAAAGACTCAATGAAATATTTGTGACATAAAGGTGATTTTGGTTTCTCAAATATATTTATGTAAATATTCATAACTTGAGTTTGTCGATTCATTGGCAAATTGATGTTTTCTATTGCAACATTCATTAGAAGACAGTCATTACATCATCTTTTACACTCATCATTTATGTGGTTTCTTCTATATCACTCTATTTTTATAAAAGATGAAAACCTCCACGAGAAACTCGTTAATTTTTGGAATACTATAATTTAATAGGGTGATTATGTCTTGAAACATCTACCTTATAAATGTTATTTATTAAGCTACTCTAATTAAATTTTCAATATAGCATTCATAATGGTTTATAAAATCATTTGATGAAACAAACATATCCCTCGAGAGTGTAAAAATAGGTGTGTAGTGATTCCTATTATCATTCATCGGTTCTTGATCAAGTATATATCAATGTGGGTTTTCATCTAGCATTACCCTTAGGTACATATATTCCAGATCCACATCCATTTTTAATATATAAAGAGTGATTCTTTTTAATGAAAACCTCATACATATTAGTTAAAAAACTTAGCATGTTTTACTATATTTAGACCTATACCTACGGTTATCTATAATGTTTTCACATATTAATTCCCAACAATAACTAAAACTTGATCCGATACAGACTATTAAATTTATCCTTTTATAATATAAACATTTCATTACACTAAACAAAATGTTGGGTCATTGAAGAATCTTTTTCTTTGAAATTTGGAACATAATATATATAAAAATAAAATAATATTATTATACGCTTAAAATACATCATCATTGGTTAAAAAATGGTTAATTTTACTTCATATCATAACATGGGTATAAACATCAAAGGAAATGGGTTAACATCAAGCCCAATAAGGGAATAAGAAGGGGTGACATATAACATGTGATCATGAGACATATCAATAACTGTGTGAGACATAATAATAAGACATGAAAAAGATACATTTAATAATAATAATAACATGATTCATAACATATAAATAGGGTTACAATATAAAAATGAGGTATTCATAATAATACCATGATGGTTTAACCAAAAGTATTCATAAATCAAAATTACCACGATTATTCTGCAAGTTATCATAAAACATGACATGACCTGAGATTAAATTTTACACCCAATTAAATTTTTTTCTATAAGGGTTCACCATTAATATTTATTTATTTTATATGATACAAATTTATTGCAATAAATCATTTTATTAATAACTTGTGGAAAATAAACGTAGATTTTATATCAAAATCATTATGTAAAATGATCTTAAAGACGTGAATATTATATCATTTATATCCCATGTAATGTTAAGGGATGTTTTTTGTATGTAAATAAATTATTTAATATGATATTTTTATATATATTTGAATACCCATGCAAAACAATAGACGTTTTGATATTTGAATAAAATGGAAAAAAAATTATCATATAAAAGAGTGAATTTTGAGAAATAAATTCGGAAGCATAACATTATAAAACATGGATTTAGAAAAAAGGTAAAATCAGGAATAATAAGGTAATACCATGGATATTATTTAATTTTGTATGTAACGTTATAATCAATAGAATAATAAATAAATGTAAAATAACATTTAAAATATACACAAAAAAAAATATATTTTGATTTGAAAAAAATGATGATAAATCCCTTATATTGAAGTGTTTCTCTTAAATATTTGAGGATTAGAACCATGGGGGTATTTAAATCATAGGGGGTCCTTTAGAGTGAATACAAAACAAAAGTCATAAAGGATGGATTTGGAGTGAAGGGGAATGGTTAAATGGGTAGTTATTTATAGAAAAATTGGAGTAACTATTTAATAATTTCAAAATATAGTTCATGAAAATATAGGTTGTGGAAAATGAATTCAAATTAGATTTCCCATTTTTTATTCTCATTGTATTGGAAATTTGAGTCCAGTTTTTTTATGTTTTAATTGATAAGAATCTAATACAATTTTTTGTTACTTATATGGACAAGGAATGGTAATGTTTTAACAAAATAATGTTTTTAGGATCCAAATTTTGTATATTCGGAAGGCCACATATAATTTTTGAAATTGATTAAAATATATTAAAATAAATAAAATGAAAAAAATAACATATTAAAGTATGCTGAATTTGTTAAATTAATCATTACAACCTAATGACATATGTATGATGTTATAAGTCAAACTATAATTCCATAACCATATTTTAACTATTCATGATAAGAAAGTAAGTTAGAAAATTATCATAAATTCATCCTAGAATAATTTTGATATTATTAATTAAAATATTATTTCTATTTTACTATAAAAATTTTCTGAATATGATAATTTTAGATTTTCAATACTAAAAACCTTATTTATTAAGAAATATTATTTTTTAAGATGCAGTCTAATTTATAACACTTATATTAACTTTACTATGACATTATAATATTATTTTATCATTTATATTCAAATTAGTGTGTTTTAAAGGGAAATTTTGTTAGAAAAAAGTCATTTATCCAAATACCTTACATTAATGTAAAAATGAATATCCTTTCTTAGAAAATCAATTATGTAGTATTTGTCTCCAGATATCAATTTATCACATTTATCTCATTTAAACATATATTTTACTACGTTGGTCTATGTAAAATGGTTTTTAATGGAATTTGAATTTTATTTATAAAAATGAATTTTATTTTATATAACTATGTCCTACACACAAAAACCCCTCATAACACTTATGTATTACTCTTGGGACGGTGTGATGTTAGGGTAGTTTAATGGGGTGTTTCAATTAATATTGATTGAGTCATAATCTCCACTAACATGAAATTCACCCATAAGAAACATAATTCATGATTAAAATTGTAAACCATGGATTGGGATTGGTCAAGGGACAACCCCAGTGATGCTACCTCCCTCTCATGTGCTGACCAGTGATCTTCAGACAACATGAATCTACTGATTAGGCCATGATTTCTTCTTTTTGCATCAATTATCCATTGTCATTTCTACTTATAAACATTAATTAAAGCATTCAAATTTTCACCCAGGTGTATAGTTTCCAAAATTCAAATTAAAAATATTGTATACTAACCAGAAATCATATTTTACTAATAGTTATATAGCTGTCAAATGCCAACAGTCACAATTCACTTTATACCCTATGAATAAAACTTCACCCATTCACTCAATATTCACTATAATTCCACCTAATGTTATTTTTCATTTCATAAGAATGTTTTTTGGTTTCCTAATATTCTTTTTTCATTTATAATGTGATGGTCATGGGTAAAATGATTCTAGTAGATTAGAGCAATTCAAATTTTATAATTTTATATATTCAATTTTATATTTTTTCGAGTTGGACATTTTGGGATTTTATATAATTATATTTCCAACTGATGTAGTGATCATTATTAATGATGGAATTTTTTTTGTTTCTCTAAATTATTATGTATATAATATTATACAGTTTCTAACAAACAATTTTCCAGGAAAAAAATATCATTTAAAAATACTTGTGTTGTTACAAGATGTGGTAAGTAGAACCTTTATACCCAAAAAAATATTTAACCCTTTATAGAACCTTGATGTGAAATGAGAATCCATATAGAAAAGGATAGTGTGAGGTTCATCTTATATGTGTATAATCTAAATAATGTACCATTTTTCATGATCATCCACTGAGAAGGTCTCCCTATGTGGATGGAATTGGGATACCTTTTCTAGTCTATCGATAAACTGTATCACAACAAAAACATGAAATTAATTTAATTTTATTCTTATCTTTATATTGGATCATTTGGTGAGGTTTGGGTTGAGTTTCGGATTTAAAATATTTTTTGTTAGGAAGTTTTTGGGCTTGACAATAGTAGGTGCATGGTTGGTGCGTGGTTAGGTGAAAATGTGTACCCGCTCTCAAGAAAACAGGTGAAAATTATTCATTTTGGACAGTAGCGACCACGCGGTTGACCTACAGTTTAAAAAATATTTTGAAAATCCACGAACTATGTTTTTGTTGCACAGTGTTGGGTGAACGGTTGGTGCGTGGTTTGGAAAACCATGTGGCTAAACCATTCTATTTTCCCAGTTCATTAGATGTTTGAAATTACTCTTTCCCCTCCCCTATTGTAACACTATTTCATGTTTTCATCCATCTTGAATCATTCTATCATATTATGTGGTTCCTAATACACCCTCCTTTGTTTCTTCTCCACTTATTGGTGGGTATACTAGGAATCTATGTTCAGTTGTATTTATTTTTGGTCTATTTTCCTCCTCTCATATCAACCCTCTATTGGTTCCTTAGTTTTTTTTCGAGGTAAAATATTTTTGTTGAACCATAAGTGTGGGTTTTGATGTATGGTTCATTTTCATTGACATTAGGGTGTGATTATTGAATCTTCAGTGTATTCTTCCTCCTCACAATGTTTGTTTGTGTTCACATTTCATTTAGGTAGATGTTTCTACCTATTTCTCTTCCCAAACATTATTTTGATGCTTTAACTTTCCATTAAAGATTTAGAAATATTATAATCATGATTGTGATGTGATATTTTTAATTTAATTGGTGATATTATGATGAATACTTTATGGAAAATGTGTTTCAATGGGATTGCTTATGTATTCCTATATTTAAATGTGTACAAGGTGTTTTATGAAATGAATCTTGTTTTCTAAAAACCAAATTGAACACTTATGGTGTTATTTGTACTTTTTTGTTTGTTGTTTTATAGGATTAAATGATTAATTGGGAATGGTGAGTGGTTTGTATTCCTCTTCAGGGAAAAATGATTTGTGGTAAAATGTTTTCGAAAGGACCTATGTGTTCTTAAATTCTTATTGGTGATTTTGTAATTGTGTGACTTATTGAGATGGTTTGAAAAAAATTTTATGTCTTTGAAAATATTTTTTGGGTGTAAAAGATATATTTGATTTTATTGTGAATGTGTGGTTTCTTATAGACTACATGAGACCCGTTTTCCACTATGATGGAAATTTTTTCTTCCTTGAACCATGGTTTTTCTAGAATTTTATACTTCCTTTCCCTCTCTATTTCCAAAATTATTTCATGATTTATATGTGATGATTTGGTTACCATAGGAATTTAAATCTAGATTGAAATTTGTATCCAAATAATTATACGATTTTTTTCATAATTCTAGGTTTCTAAAATGTAAAAGGCTTGTTTGGCACTTCCTGTGCTGTTTCATGCATTCATTTTGGCATGAAAAGAGTTTTGGATTTGAAATATGAAGACCTGTTTGGAATTGTGCTTGTGATAGTGGTGAATTAAATTGAATTTCAAAAAGTTGTGGAAATGTATTTTTAAATAAATTGGGATTTGAAATGTTAAAGTTATTTTTTTCACATTATGTTGTATTTTAAAAGCTAGTTTTGATTCGATGTGATGTGAAGGCACAATTAGAATCTTGTGATGTTTTGAAAAATTACTTTGGAAGTTGTATGGTGTATGTTTTAGATGGTCATTTTTGTATATTTTTTAAAATGGATTGAATGATTGGGTAGCGTGTAAACCTGGTGGATATTTTATAATGTTTGGGAATGGGGCTTTTATTATGGAAAATTATGGTTTCTATGTGAGATTTAATTATTTGTGGAAATTTCTAATGAAATAATTTTTTTCATGTGTGTTTGTGATGTTTGGTTTATGTTTAGAAAAACCAAAAGTCCCTAGGATGTGTTCCCCTCTTTTAGCTTATACAGGGGAAAGAGGATGGTTTTGGCTTATGATATAGAGACTATTAGACCTTGGAATGAGGTCCCCTTTAACAGATCGTGAACAAGGATGTTATTGGTTTTGGTTACTAGACCATGTGTTTCCATGTATTATTATTAACAGTATGGGATTCATGGGGGTCATCTGGAGGGTTTAGTGGTAGTTCCTTATTGACCCCAATTAGACTGGTTGGTACACCTTGTACTTGATGGTGCCTGGTAGGGTGTTCCATAGGATTGGTTAGTTTGTAGCGGCTAGTTAGTTATTTAATATATATATTCACCATATAAAGGCAGGTGACTCTAAACTGAGTACATCTATGGATTATCTCGCAAGGGGTTTAAGAAATTCCCATGATTTATTATGAGTATTTTTTGTATAGTTTCTGCTACAAGTGATATCAACCTTATTGTTTTATACATTATTGTTTGTTCCTTTTTTTAATATCAGCATTGATATTTTCAACCTATGGTGGGTAATTGTGATAGGTATTTAGGGTTTTTATATGGAATTTTGTAATGTAATTCCTTTTGAATGAAATTCTACATTTGTAGTTTCAAAAAGAGATCTTGTGAAATGTTTTGTTCTACTAGTTATTACTACTTATTTGGTTTCCTTTATTTTCAGTCAATCTTGTTTTGTTTTTCAGGTTTGTTTTTGTAATTGGTTTTTTTGGTTGTGAATCTTGCATGTTTTAAAGTTGAACGATGTTTTATAAATGTAATGTTTTCTATTTGTTTTTTTTCTTAAGAATGTACATTTATGGAAACATATTTTGATTGTTTAAAATGACAAAAACCTATTTTTCTAAATGTGTTTTGATATAGTGATTATAAATATTTCATTAAAGGAAATGAATGAACACTATGGTGACTACCTACAATGCTATTTCACCTCACACCCTACTTGTTCCACTCGGTGTTAATAGACCCAATCTATTTTACAGGTGATTGTTTATGGTACAATCTGACTTTGGAATAGATCAGTCTTGTGGTTGGTGGTGACCAATAGGTCACATCGAGACCATGTTGTGCGGTTTGGGAAAAGCTTGAATTCAGTTTTTTTATGTTCAACCGGATTTTTATGGATAAGGAGTGTATCTATTGAAATTAAGTTATTATTGGTTTATTTTTTTGATCTATATTTAGTATATTCGATTGTGGTTTTCAATAGGCTATATTATTCTCATTGGATTATCTTGATTCTTGACACTAGTTACCAACCCATGGGGATTAGGAATTCTGATTCACCTGATTTGTGAATATATTTTCACATACTCTATTGAAAAATCAGAACATGTTTTTAGAAAATACTATTGATTAGTGAACAGATACTTTGATTTTGGTGATCTTTTCCATTTTCAGGAGATTTCTGGCCAAATACACAAAAATGGGGAGAACTGAGCAAAACATTACAACTAAACGGTGTGTACTGATAAACACGCCGTGTACAATCAAGCTCAGACATGGGTTGACTAGGACAAGTACATTCCCAACTAACCAGAAACTTCTACATGTTGTGTTCAAGCCATACACGCCGTGTATTCCATTCTAGAAGAAATTGGTGTATGAGAAGATTCAACATGCCCATGTGGCTGGATAAAGGACACACGCCATGTTCCAATGATACATGTTTTGTATACATTTTTAGATGTGGTTGGTGTCCAAAAATGAGATTACACACCGTGTATGGGGGCACTACATACTGTGTATATTAACCAACCAAGAGGAACCGTGTTCCAATTCAACGACGGCGTGTTAGGCCGCCTTCCAGCAGAGAAAAAAAAGGAAAAAATGCATTGATAAAAGTACATGGCGTGATATTTTTCCACATGTAGTGTAGTTATGTTTTCTATAAGTGGAGGCCTTGGCCTCTAGTTCAAGAGGGTGGTTTTGTGTGGAGAAAAGGGTTGAAATTTTGAAAGAGAGAATTTTTTCCTCTGTACTAGTGTCATTCTATCGTTTACTGAAAATCATTTACACCTCGAAGATTCAAGCATGATCAAATCATATATCAGGAGTTTTGCCTTTATTTTCTTCTCCATGTGTAACTAATCACCCAGTGTATTGGGGTTTTGGGAGATGATGAATTGTAATTTAAATTAACTTCTATGAATGTGTTTTTTATTTTAACTTCTCTTTATTTTTATTAAATCATTTCATTTTATCACTAAAAATTCTTAACCTGACCAAGGAATGAATTTTCAGGGATTCAAAAGATGAATAACAACGAATATTTACATTATCGTTTTAATTATTCGTTGAATAAAAAAAATGGACTAAGCCAAATAAAGAATTGTGAAACCCTAACTACAAAAATAAGGAGTTAATTTCATCAGATATAAATATAAAGTTCACTAGACCAAGGAAACATTATTACTTATTCAACCTAGAGTGTTGGGTTATCATGAACAACACAACCTCATAAGTAATTTATTTAACAATCAACTTCTCCTAAATCCATAACCCCAACACATTTCTCTCTATATTTTCATCAAAATAAATTATCCTGTATTTTCATTAATTCATTAATCAATTTATTAAAGAAACATAAAACTAGTTATTCTTTATAATCCAATCAACAAAAAGAATCTCTAAATTCAGAAAAAATTGTTAAAAAAATAAAAACTATGTTAAAATAGTTAAATATAACTCTTTTTTTCCCTGTGGATCGACCCCTTACTATTACTAAAGTTGTTAGGGTAAAAATAATTTGGGACAATGATAATATACCTTTGGTGAAATGACTCACTAAATTTTGACGCCATTTCCAGGGAAGAAAAAAGTAACTTTTAATCATGTTATAATTATGTTTTTACCAAATTTTAGTGAAAATTAAAATAAAAAATTCACAATTTTTTTATAAAATCATTTATATTTATCTTTCTTTT
The DNA here is from genome assembly GCA_963277665.1 of Viscum album. Lineage (NCBI taxonomy): Eukaryota > Viridiplantae > Streptophyta > Magnoliopsida > Santalales > Viscaceae > Viscum > Viscum album. The sequence continues at coordinate 821,849,113 of OY728157.1, forward strand.
TCCTCATTTATTCTCGGTGTGTTTTAAATTGTGTAGGTCATTAGGTGTATGATTAGTAACCTCACACATTCCAAAAATTTGGAGTCATTATGATTTTTCCCAACTAACCCGGAGATCAAAAAAATGTTTTTGAGGCGCCAACAAGCACTCATGGCCAAGCACAACCAAAACACTCCATTGGTGCAGAACGAGGAAGTAAATCCAACTATTGTCCAAGGAGCTGGAGAACAGTTAGGTCCGGATAAAAACATGAACCAGCATTCTCCACATGCTCCAGAATACTATATGAAACAGCTTCAACAATTCAAACCAGAATGGATGCCAGTTCTACATCGAGGTTAGGGGCCATACTAAACCCCTCATGACCAACAATTCATGTCGTTTCCCCTTCCTCAATAGCCACCTCCACACCATATGTTTATGGAGTATGACCTGCTATAAATCTACAGAGCTGATACGAGCATCGTCCGTCCACCGGTGCAGGCCCAACACTTCAAGATAATGTTTTATTTCATGCAGCTAATTCTGAACATAGTTCAATGCGGTGGTCTACCCAACGTGGATCTCAATGCCCATCTCTCTAAATTTTTGGAGGTCTGCGACACGTTTCGCTACCATAGAGTGTCTACATATGTCATCTATCTTTGCCTCTTCCCCTTCTCTCTATGGGATAAAGTGAAATAATAGATGAAATGATTTTTTCAATGATCCATCCTCACCAGAGAGGAGCAAGACCATGCATTCCTATCTAACTACATCCCACCCAAGAAGATGGTGACACTACGGAACAAAATCTACAACTTCCAACAGCATGACTCGGAGTCATTGTTAGAATCATAGTAGTTCTTCAAAGATATGTGGTGAAAATTCCCACACCACAAACATCCACATTAGATGCTGGTCCAAACCTTCAACAGAGGTTTGACAACTAATACCATGTCTGGGGTGGATGATGCTGCTGGATGTACGGTACTGAGGAAGTCCCCCGAAGAAATCTTTGGTCTTCTGAAAGGCCTATCTACTAACAGCTTCCAATGAAATTACAAGTGGGGAATAGAGAAATGATGTATCCATAACAATGATGCAACTACCATGCTAGCTTCCTAGTTGAACGATGTGTCCAAAAAGATCAACACACTCAATCTGAAGTGCATGTCCCATTTACATGTGGAGAACCATCCAGAATGTAGAGAATGTGGTTATAACCACATCATGGGAGAATACCGAGGTTCTAATGGAGGCCCATCGACATGTGAGGTGAGTTATGTTGCAGAAAACGGAGGTTTAAACCAATACTAGGAGTACCAGAACCCGTCATGGAGGGATCAACAAAACACATGCTGGGGCCAACAACTACAGAATCCGCCACCCCAGCGACCACTCGGCTACAACCATCATTTTTAACAGAACCAATATCGGAGATAGAAATAGCCCCAACATGGATCTTATTAGAAACAAGGGTTTCAGAACCCTCACCCACAACAGTCACGACAGTCACCACCTCCAACAGCTCAACAACCACCTCAGTAGGGGAGCTCCTCAAGGTTTGAAGATCTCATGACCAAATTTGTTTCTACTACTGAGACTAGGATCCAAAATCACGAGGCTTCAATTAAAGGCATGGAGAACCAAATTGGCCAGTTAGCAAACCAAATCTCAGGAAGGTATCCCAGTACATTACTAGGTAACACAGAGAAGAACCCAAGGGAGGAGTCCCATGCTGTCATGCTTCGGAGTGGAAAAGAGCTCCAACAGAACCAACCAGCATAGCCAGGTGGATCCACACCCCCGTTGATGAATACAATACCGATACAGACCCCTCTTCAGCCAAAATCCCATAGAAGGAGGCATTATAGAATAAAGGGAAGGAGTTTGTCAAACCCCTTGAGCCTGTTTTACCCTTCTCATAGAGATTCAAGTAAAGAAAGTTGGACCACCAATTTAGAAAATTCTTGGACATGTTCAAGAAGATACACATAAATATTCTATTTGTAGAGGAACTGACATAGATTCCCACTTATTCCAAATTCATTAAATAAATACGCTTCAACAGAAGAAAGATTGAGGATCTTGGCACCATTTCCCTAACCAAGGAATGTTCTGCAGTAGTCCAACACTCGATTCCTCCCAAACTCCAGGATACAATAAGATTTATTATTCCATGTACTATTGGACTATGAGAGTTTTGGAAGGCCCTCTGTAACATAGGTTCTAGTGTGAACCTCATGCCCCTTGGACTTTTCAAGAAGACAGGGCTCCACGATTTGAAGCCTACTCGGCTAGCCCTGCAACTCGCCGATCGATCCATCAAACATATGAAGGGACTACTGGTGGACGTGATGGTCAAGGTAGGTTGGATGATCCTTCCTGTATATTTAATCATCCTTGATATGGATGATGACTAGGAGATACCCATCATTTTGGGAAGGCCATTCTTGGAAACAGGGGAGGCACACATCGATGTGAATCAGGGGGAGATAATTTTCTTGGTAGGAGACGATATATTCTCTTACAATATCCTCATGGACATCAAGCATGCATCATCACCCGATCACGAGGGATGCTATGCGATAGCTATTGTGGATGATCGCTTAGTAGATGATCTGCTATTTTATTTTATTTATGATAACTTTATCATTCCAAAAATTCCAATTAAAGAATAACTAGAGGACCTACAATTTCTAGAAGGCCAGGGTGGCTACTATTGGGACTATTATCCACCATAGAGCTCATGTAAATGAGGTAAGTAGGTTGGTCCAATGACCTAAAACAAAGGAAATTACTGGGAGGAAACCCAGCAGATACTCACCGTGTACCAATTATATATAAAGTGTGTACCATTTCCTTTTATTTTATTTTTAACTATTATAAATATATAGTCTTACTAACAAATAAACAGGGATGATGTTGGTGCCGATGGTAAGGTCATCAGAGTTTATCCAAGCCATCACTAGTTTGAATCTTCCCCGACCAAACTTCGGCATGGGGTTTCTGCCTTTTTGTCACTATGTTTTCTTACACTGTGTGTGTGATTGTTTTTCATATATATATATATATATATTCTTATAATAAAACCCTTGATGGGGATGGATCGGTTTGTCAAGATCGTAAACCAGATCTGAAAGACCCAGGTTTGAATCCTGACAATCGTCCAATTTCCATCATTTACCCTTTCAATAAAACTACACAACGTGTCTTTCAATATACATCATGTGTGACCTGTTTTCTTTCTAAAACTGAAAAAACTTTTCCATAGAAATTAATTCATGTGGGTGAAGTTGGACGATTGGTAGAGTCTTGGCCCTCGATCTAAAAGACCCGAGTTCGAACTTCGCTAATCTCCCTGCTTCATCCCCTTCTTGTAAAATTAAAAACCACAAGCCATGAATTTATTTCTTACCATGTAGTATAAGAAATATTCATTAAATATATATATATAATAAATTAGAGGAGTAGAAAAACATTTTCTCCAGTGGTTGAGAGCTTCTGTTCAGAACGGCAGATCGCTGGTTTGATCCTCGCCCCAAGCACTAGACCAAAGGATGTACTTCTCTTTTTACAATTTCAGAACACAAAACGTCTATTTCGTGATACATTATGTGTATAGTTTTATTTTTGATAAAATCTATATATACATATATCTATATATATTTTTATTAATTTAATTATTAATATTAATTAATGTATATCTTACTATAATAATTATATATATATTTATTTAAAAAAATGGGATACAAGGCGTATAGTCTATAATAAACGTCATGCACTTTGGCTATAAAATCCATGGACCACCTGGCTTTAGGTCGTGTCGCATGGTGCCTCCCCCTCTTCCCATTTTCTTCCCCCATACGACACCGGACCCCCTTATCTCAAATTCGTCGATTTAGTTCATTTTAGCTTTTGATTTCTGTTGCATTGTGATCCTCGGTCTAGGTATGCCATTCTAAACCCTCTCTATCATGTTAATAAAAGCGTTTAGGGTGATTTCGGGATCAGACAACCATTCGGATTCTACAGTACAGGGCCATGAATTGAAGAACACACGCTGTGTACTTTTGTACACAGTCACACACTAAATACATCGCAAATTAAAACTACACGATGTGTATGTTTGGTACACATCATCTACATTAACCCATCATGAAAAGGTATCTTTTTCACATGGCCTCACACACCATTTTCTAGTACACGACGTGTGTGTTTGGTACACGTCTTGTATGCTTTTTCTTTTGGAAAATCCGTGTGTAGCTCTTCACACGGCATCACACACAATTTTCCAGTACACAACATGTGTGTTTTGAACACACATTGTATGAAATTTCTTTTAGATAGCCCATATATAGCCCTCCAGACGGCCATGTTACCTCTACTCTTGAACACACCATGTTGGACGTGTACACAGCATGTCTTATATTATTATAACTTTATACATAGTGGTCGTGTCCTTTCCTATAAACGACTAGGTCCACATTACATGAACACGACATGAATGTTCGGTACACACTATGTATTCTTTTTGGGTCTATCCCCATCTCCCTCGGCGTGTTTATCCAGAGATCACGAGATGATACTCAGCTTTCACTACATGTCATGTACTCTGGATATACATGCTGTGTACTTTTATTTTTCAGTTTTCTCACTTTTTTTTTTCATTTTTTATCTTTTTCTTTTGTTTGGTATTTTTTTTCTATTTCAGGTTATGGTAGACCGAGATCCTTTACAAGGGAAGTGGTCGGCCTCCAACACTGAGGGCGATATGCCCATTTATCATCGGATCTAACTCCGACCTGCGCCACTATCAGATCCAAAGAATCCAGTCTACCAGCTCCCTATATTGTCCATCCTTCAACCCCTTACTCCCATAGCCAGGGCTGGTCCGAGTAGCACCACAACTCCCCCATCTCATTCCAAGCCCCCGAGAACCATCGTTCCTTCCCTCGTGGCTACCACTCCACCCAAGATCTCCTCCTCCACAGCTTTCCCATTATAGACCACTACATCCAGTGACCCTCCACTTACTATAGAAAATCTATCCTTAGAGCCACCTCCCGTTTTAGAACCTCCAACTGGGATGGGACCTGCATTTGTCCCAACACATGAATGGTGTTCACGGTCACCGATTTGGCACAAGACGGGGTCCGTCGCTTCTCTTGTCGACAGATTTTGCTGAGTAGCCGATATCTGGATATTAGTATCCCTCAGCATCTAGGCATCTGGGGAGAGTTAGAAGATCTCCTTGGACACACTTTATTTCTCGATATTTTCCAGGTCAGCACTCCAACAATCCGCGATTTATTTTTGGAGATCATTGCTTTATTTGAGTTTGATGGAGATGAGTACAGGGAGACACCTGGTGAAGCTCTAACCGTGGTTTGGTTCCAGCTAGGTAGCTATCCCTTTTCCCTTACCATGAATGATTTTGGCTGAGGGTGCGGTTTCTATCCTCATCCTGTCACCCCGCCCCCTGTTTCTACCCTGACCAGGCCCGAGTGCTCTGAGCTTGTTACTATGTGGTGGGAGATTGTTGGGTCTGACCATCGCTACACCCCTACCTCACAGAAGACTAATCTTATCACTAACCCCATCCTTTGTTTCACCCACTGGTGATTTAGAGCCATTTGTTTGCCCCACCATGAGGATATGGGGGTCATGAGATTTCGTGACATGGATATCTTTACATGTGTCATCCAGTTGGACTACCCATACCTCCCTTAACATGTCGCATCCTATTTTCACGCAAGGTTTACCAGCCGTCAGGGAAACCTGAATGGAGGGTTTTACGTCACCCACCATGCCCACAATCTTGAGGTTTTTTATCCTTATCTATACCATGAACTATTAGGTTCCCCCCATTGGATGGACTATCTCATGTTTACTCGCATGGGATTGGTCCAGAAGCAGGGGGTGCCTACATTCATGCCCAGGCTCTACCCCGCCCACTTGCTGACCCTCCTGCACCCACCGACGCACCTGGGCCTCCTTCCCCACCCCTTCCGGCTTCCCAACACAACCCCCTTTGTCTACCCAACCTTCTTCTATTCCCCCTCTTACCCACACTACCCCCTCACCCTCGGTCGATCTCACTATTTCCCTCCGCCTTGCCACAATGGAGCGACACCTGGTTTGTATTGATAGCCACCGGGACCGCATGGAGTAAATGTTGGGGATTATTCCTCAGAATCTTGTTATTCCACTACCCCTTCCACCTGCCTCTTCCTCAGTTCCTGGCCCTTCTTCCATAGCTCCACCACCCTTTACTGCACTGGCCAGGAATTTTATTCTCCTATCCACTATGAGCCTAGCTGCTGCTACTACGGTTTCCATCATAGCTGCTAGTCTGGGAGTGATTCTTAGCTTCCTATTTCGAGTCCAGCAACTATGGATCCTACTTCTACGAATTATCTTCTGGGTGTAGGTTCTGATCTTCCAGCTTCCACGGCTATTGATCTATCTCTTCTGGCTGGTTTTATACCAGATGATGCCACTTTTGAGGGGACCCCCTGACTAGTTTTTCGAATTATTTTTTTCAATACATATATTTGTGATATCTTGTGCATGTGTATGCTCTGTATTCTAGAAGGGTTCTCTTTTTCCCACCATCACAGGTACTTTGGCACGTTTTGGGATGCACTATTACATCACTTCCCATTTTTCATTCTCCTAGACACAAGGGGAGGATTCTTTTTTCTATTGTCTTCTATTCTTTCTTGGTTTACTTCTTTCCTTACACCCCCTCATTTCGGTCCACTATTGTGTCCCCACCTTACATTGTTCATCTTTTTGGGCACTTGAAGGACCAAGTGCGGTATTAAGTATGGTGGAGCGTCTCTCGACCTCTTTAGTCTTTACACTTTTTAGATTCAAGGAGACATCATTATTAGAATATATATTTGAAAATGGGAAGAGATTTTTTGTTAATCATATTTTATAAATAATAATGCTAAAAGAGGGAAATTTTTAAAAATGTTTCCTGTTAATTTTGGTTCTTATGTGTTTTAAAATGATTTTTGATATAATTTAAATTGCAACTTGTAATCCTTGGAAAATTACATCAATTAGACTAATCAATTATTTTCCATTCATGACCCGATTATCTCTTTATTTATTTTTCCCACTCCTGAGAGGTATTCTAAACCCTTTTTCATATTATTTCTAATACCCACTTTCCTGAGAGAATTTTAGAATATATATAACTACCAGAATTTACTAGTTTTCTTTTCAAAGCATGAGGAATATTTTAATTAAATTAAAATGATTGAGGCATTAGATTTTTTAACCCATTTATCCTGAGACCTACCCTACATTTTATCTTGGTGACTCCCCTAAAAACCATGAATAACCATTACAGGAAGCCATATTACATGCATATTAACCTTACTACCCCAATTCTTTTATGATTTTTTATGATTATTCATTTGAGATGAAAAGAAGGGATTGAAAACACATGGAATACTTTCGTTAATTGTCAGTAATTTAATTATGGGGGAGAGCAAATTATTTATTCGGGGAAATAAAGGTTCCAAACCTCTATTCTCTAAAATTCTAAAACGTCACATATGTTCTAAAAAATGGTACAAATAAAGGGACCTTATACTCAATTTTTGTTTTGTCAAACCTACCGACCCATCAAATGGAGATGGTGAGATCATTTGTTTGACCTTGATGATGAATATTTTAAAATGAGTTTAATTTTTAATATCATGCATTGTTATTTAAGAATGTAGCCTCCTTTTTTAAGTGACTGAGTTATTTTCACATATTTACCTTCCATCCTTTAGCCACAGAAACATCTACTCCTTAATGAAAATCCCTCATGATTTTTGTAAGTCAATTTTTTTGAAATAGAGAACTAGATTTCATGAAAACCTATGGATATAGGTTATATATATTTGATTGAGAATAACTTTGATTAAAATAATCTTGTGTTTGAGTAAGTTATTGGTGAGGTAAATCATTAGTTGGCTTGATTATTTTTGGAGGGATGAAACACATGTCAAAATAGGATGAAAGTAGTCAATTGAATTATATAAGAGGCATGATTAGAATATCTCCTGAATTGAATTTTTTTTTCTTTTTGAACTTTTCTCCTATAACTTATTATTTACATTTATGATTATCGGAATTAATTACTTTTAAAATATAGAATCTTATAATTAGTTGTTGATATTTTCTTGAGGGCCAGCAAATGACTAAGTATGGGGGAGTTTGATTCACACGATTTGTGTATACATTTTCACATACAATATTGAAAAATAATAGCATTTTTTCAGAAAATACATACTTCTTTGTAAAAAATAGTTTGACTTTGGTGATCTTGACCATTTTGAGAAGATTTATGTCCAAATACACATAACTGTGGAGAATTGGGAAAATCATTATAACTATATGGTGTTTTCTGATATACACATCGTGTACATTCAAGCTCAAACATGGGTTGACCAGGACATGTACATGCCGAAGTAACCAGAAACTATTACACACCGTGTTCACACCATACACGTAGTGTATTCTATTCTAGAAGAAATTGGTGGAAGAGAATAGTTGACACACCCATGTGGATGGATGAAGGAGATACACCATGTTCCAATGATACACATAGTGTATACATTTCTAGAAGAGGTGGGTGGCCGAAAAATTACATTACACGTCGTGTATGGAAGCTCTACACAATATGTATGTTTACCTACCAGGCGGAGCCATGTTCCATGTCAAAGACAGTGTGTTAGGCCACCCACCAGCAGAAAAAACAAAGGCAAAAACACATTTATAGAAGTACACACTATTTACTTTTTCCAAATGTCGTGTAGTTAAATATTCTATAAAAGGAGGTCATGGACTCTAGTTCAAGAGGGTGGTGTTGTGTGGAGAAAATGGTTGAAGTTATGAAGGAGAGAAGTTCTATAACTGCACTACTGTCATTCTACCATTTACCAAAGAATCATTTTCACGTCGAAGATTCAAGAAAAATCAAATTAGGTTTCAATAATTCTGTGTTTATTTTCATCTCCATGTGTAACTAAACACCCATTGTGTCGGGGTTGTGGGAGATTATGAGTTGTAATTTAAATTAACTGCTATAAATCTTTTTGTTCTTTTAGCCTCTTATTATTCATCTTAAATAGTCTCATTTTATCACTAAAAATTATGAAGCAGACCAAGGAAAAAAATTAGGGATTTAAAAGAAGAATAACAATGAATATTTACATGATCATTTTAAGTATTCATTGAATCAACAAAATGGACTAAGAGAAATAAAGAACTGTGAAACACTAACTACAAGACTAATGAGTTAATTTGTTCAGATCGAAATATTTTGTTTTCCAGATCAATGAAACTTTATTACAAATTGAACTCAGAGAGTTGGGTTATCATGATCAACAAAACCTCATAAGAAATTTATTTAATAATTAACATATCTAAAATCCACAACCCTAAAAAATTTCCCTCCGTATTTTCATCAACATAAATTTTCTTGTATTTTCATTTAATCATTAAGCAATTTATTAATGAAAATTTAAACTAGTTATTCATTATAATAAAAAACAAAAATCAACCCTAAATTCATCGAACCTCATTAGAATAAAAATAAAATCTAAGTTAAACAAGTCAAAATTAACTCATTTTTTATTGTGGATCAACCCTTTACTGGTGATATACTTGTTAGGGTAAAAATAATTTGGGTCACTGATAATATACCTTTGATGAAATGACTCACCAAATTCCCTTCAATTTATGTCTCATAATGGTTTGGGTGTCATATATAATGGAATCCTAGCATGGTTTGTGAATAAATGGTATCATATTATTCTATTCTTATTTGGGTTGTTAGGTATCTTGGAGATTAGTAATATCAGGACATTATAGATATGTGTGGAAAGGGATTCATGAAACCGTTCTCATTCTAAAACTTGATTCACCAGGGGTAGTTAATGATTTGAGTCTTTTACTTTAGTTTTGGTTTTCGAAGTTGGGGAAGGACAATGGGGATGAGCTCTGGAATGTTATGATATCACATGGTGTAATGAACCATGTAGAGTCTGAGTGTGTAGTTCACTTTCCTAATAGTGGTTTGTTATTTATTGGGGTGGACCATTTAACATGTCACCATGTTATCATGAATACAAGTTCCCCGTGGCAGTAGTTTGGGGCAATTTGAGTTTTTCGTTGGTTTTGGTTGGTGGGAGTGGTCTTTTAGATTGATTTTTTTGACAACGAAAGGATGTTATTAATGTATATTTGGATTGAAATATGGGTTTTAAAGGAGTAAGTGGTTCAAAATTTAACAAAACATTGGGAAATGTGGAGGAATATAAGTTTAATTTTTTTAAATTCATGGGTTTATTGATAAAGTTGGGTGTGTGACCCTTTCTATTCCTTATATATTTTCACATATGTATGGGTGTTTATGGAAATTGGATGTTTTCATGTGTTCATGGATGATATAAGATGAAGTGGGATAAATAACCATGTGTCGGTTCCTAGGTTACCATGGGTGATTATTCGAAACAAAAGGATTGTCTTGGGTTTTAAAAAAAATTCTTAAAATGGGAAAATAATATCTTGGTTGGTTTTCATTCAATATTGTGTTCTTGTTTTGGGGGAAAATGATTTCAGTACATGGAAAGTGTCCATGGAAGAAGGTGGTATCACAATTGGGACAAATTTGTTTATGAAAAGTGGATTCTTGGTCATGATTGTAGTGTTTTTTTGTGATACTATTTTTTAGTATTGAGATATTCTTTTTCACTGTGTTTCATGTTTATGTTGATTTTGGTTTTATGTTATTTATTTTTATTAGAATATGCCGCCTAGAAAGGTCCCCAAATACTCTTGAGGGGTTTATCCTATTTCTGGTTCTTCTCGGTTGTTTCATATCTTTTTTGGTGATAATTTTATTTTAGAAGAAGTGGAATGTATTAAGGATGTTGAATGTGACTTCAAAAAATTAGGAAACACAACCTTGTTAAAGCGTATGTTGTTCTGGGTTTTTGAAGGGTCCATATTTGGATTAGTGGATGATAATTTCACCATCATCAATTAATTTTTGGATAAAGTGGAACATTTTTAAAACCAATTTTTTATGATGGTTTATACCAGAGTAGGTGAAGGCGATGATAATGGAAGAGCTCATAGGTATTTAGTAATACAAGTGGATAGTGAAGGCCAATGTTGACCCCATCAATGAGATGGTTCCCATATCTGGAGGTAGCATTGCAGAATCCGCTGAAGGCTTATATTTTCATTTTGGGACTTCATCTAGATCTCACAGAGTGATCCCTCTCATCTAAGGTTATTAGTTTCAAAAAAAAATTAGAAGAGGCATTCATAGATGATTTTGTTCTTGGGGTACATTCGGAGGTGGTTGAGTGTCCAATTTTCCCTGCTGCTCATCAAGGATCTTCAAAATGGAGAGTGGTGAGTTCTAAAGGAACATATTTATGAGAATAATATTTCACAGGTTATGGATTCTATCTCATTAGAACATTTACTCATGTGTTTTAAATGCATTTAGTTGTGGAATTCAAAGTGTTCTTATGGTAATCCTCCAAAGTCCTGTCATGGTTGTGGCCATTTGGGATATCTAGAGATGTTCTATAAGATGCATTTCCAAAAGAAAATGACTTGATCATAGGATGTCATGTCTTGAATGTGGGGTATCGATACATTAGATGTCAGGTGTCTAGACAGATGGCTTGGAGTGAATCAATTAATGTAGTTTGGAATGGATAGGGGTGTGGGAAACCATGGAATATATTTTTCACCAAGGTTGGGGTGGAGACGATTGAAGTTATCTATTGTATTTTTTTATGTTTTAAGTACCATATTTTTGAAAATGATTTAATGTTTTTTCATTCTTAATATGAGTAATTTTTATCATGATGTGGATATTTTAATTTTTAAACACTATTATATTGGTTTTTGTTTTCATTTATTTATTTTTGGAGATATATAATATTCGGTCAATTAATAATAGTTTCTTGGGTTCTGGTTCACCGTTTAGTTCAGGTTTCTTTTGTTGGGTTTTTTACTTTCTATTAGAGATTTTTGTTTTTGGGATAGGATTTCCCATTTCTATGCCATTAGGTTGTGGGTTTGGTTTATGTGGTGGATTCCTAGTTCTGTTGCTACTGTTTTTTAACTTTTAAAGATAAGTTTGGTTTATGTCATGATAGGATTTCCCACACTAGACCCCTCGATGTGGTGTTGTTGGGAGATTTAATGTTGGCCATGTAAGTTGGTTTCTTGTGGTTGGTAGAACACTCTCATGATACCATGTTGTTATTATTCATATTTTTTCTTGTTGAAATAGTAAGTTGTGGAATTTTAAGGAAACAGTCACCTCGAGGTTCTTGGTTTGTTTAGCTTTATTCAGTTTTTAGATAGAGTATTATTTATCTTTTCACTGGTGACTTTCTAGGAAAAGAATGTTTTTGTGGTGTGGAGAACTATCACACCATGACCTTGTAATTTATTTTATTTTATTATTATCTCAATTTTTGACCCCTGGGGTGATGTTTGGGAGGATTTTTTGATTTTTATTTTTTAGTTTTGGGGTATTTGTGGGCTTGAAAGAAGGTGGCATAGGGTTTGGGTAAACTATGCCCCATTTACTTTGAGACCATGTGAAAACTGTTCTTTTTGACTATGGAAATTATATGGTTGGAGCATTGTTTGGAAAACACATAGTCATACCCATGATTCATTTTTCTATAGGACTGTAAGGGGCACACGGTTTGCGCATGTTATGGAAAATAGTGCGGCCAAACCAGACAAGTATCCCATATCATAAAACAATCAAATTAATCTTTTTACCCTCCACTATTTTAACAATATTTATATTATTCCACCCTATTGGATCTTTTTTGGAACATTTAGTGGAGCTTAATATCCCTTCCCTTAGTATCCCTCCCGTGGTGGGTGATTCTCCTTCAAATTTATTGTTTCTTTTTTTTTTGATTTTGGGTCGGTTTCCCTCTTATCATCTCTTCCCACTCTTAGTTCCATGGGAATTCTTCAGTGGAACCTCTATTGGTCAAACACTAAGGGTTATGTTTGATTTATTTATAATTATATTTGATGTTATGGTGTGAGGATGGACTTTAGGGTTGTATTCTTTCTCCTAGCAATGTTTGGTTTCCATCACACATTGTTGAGGTGGGCATTTCCTACCATTTACTTTCACTGACATTTTTTTGATGCTTGATATTTCATTCAATGATTTCAAAATATAATAATAATTCTTTTAATGTGATTTTATGAATTTATTTTCTGATTTTATCATTGAATCTTTAAGTGAAATGGTTTTCAAAGGGTTTCTTTATCTATTTCTATATATAAATGCATGCATGATGTTTGATAAAATGACTCTTGTTTTATAGAATTGAAATTTTAAACATTTCATGTTATTTGGACTTGGTTTTATTTTTGTAACAAGGTTGAAAAGATTAATTGGGCACAATGTGTGGTCCATATTTCTCTGAATGGAATAATGATTTTTGGTAAAATGTCTTGGAATGGTCCTCCTACTTTTTAAATTCTTGTTGGTGATGTTATAATTGTGCGAATTGTTTAATTTTATGGAAGTTAAGTGGTTTGTTTCTAAAAAAATTTCGATGTAAATGATTTTTACGATTATATTGGTAATGTTTGGATTCTTAATGGTTACTTTATTCCAGTTTTTAACTTTAATGAAAATAGATTCTTCCATAAACATAGGTTTTTCCAAAGGCTTATCCTTCATTTTCTTCTTTATTTTCAAAATGGTTTACATAATTCAAAATGGAGTATTATTTATCATGTGACTTTAATTTTTTTATTAAATATGTTTCTAACTTCTTGGCGCATTTTTAATTTTTTGATGAAGCTGGGTTTCTAAAATATCAATTGTTGATTTGTAAATACATTTTTTATTGTACATTTTTACATTGGTCTGAGAAGATTTTGGGATTTGAAATTTGAGAGACCATTTGGAATTTTTCATGTGAATGTGGTGTTTTAAATTTTATTTAGAAATGGTATGAAAATGTCGTTGAAAGCATAATCAGATTTGAAAAGTTAAAGGCCCAGTTTCCACATTGTGTTTTATTTGAAAATCATGTTTTCATGCGACGTGATGTGATGACATGATTGGAACATTGTGATGTTTTTAAAATTGGATTTGGAACATGTGTGGTGTATAGGCCCATGGGGGAATGTTGGTTTTTTTGAAAAATAAATCGAATGCTCAGGTATAATGAAGGCTCGATTGGTATTTCAAAAGGATTGTGATATGGATTTTGATTATGGAAAAGTACAGTTTCCATGTGAGATTTTATTGTTGGAGGAAAATGGTTGGGGAAGATAATTCTTGTCTTGTGTCTTTGTGATTAGTGGATTATGTTTGATAAAACCACCGGACCTTGGGATGTGTTCCCCTCTAGTAGATCATTTGTGGAAATAGAATTGGTTTAGGATCCGGATATAGAGACCATTAGACCTTGGGAAGGGTTCCCTTATAATGTCTTGAGCATGAGATTACTGTGGGTTATCATTGATATACCATGTTTTTCCATGTATTATGTTTCACAACATGGGATTCCTGGGTAACATCTTGATGGTTGAGTGACAATTCATTGTTAACCAAGATTAGATAGGTTTGTACCCCCTAGACTTGATGGGTCGAGGAGGAATGTTCCATTGGATTGAATAGTTTAGACTGGTCTAGTGGATCTTAACTATGGTGGTGCACCATATGATGACTGGTGAGTTTGAATTGAGTACATTTAAGGTTTTTCTCTAGTGGTTTTTAGGAAAATCACCTTTACTATCAATATGTTGTGTCTAGTTTCTCTTACATGTTATATCATCCCCTATGTTATTCTTTTGTTTATTTATTATTGACATGGCTATTTTTACCCTATGGTGTTTAATTGTGAATGCGAATGGGTGGTTTGAGCTAGAATTTAAAAATGGAAAACCTTTTGAAAGAAAAACTATGTGTCATGTTTTAAAATGGTTACTTGTGGAAAGTTGTGTTTTTCTAGTTTTGGATGCTTATTGGTTTTTTTATTTTTGATTTGTAGTTGGGAATTTTTGAAAAAATGGAGTGTTTTAAAGTGGGACCATTTTCTGAAAATCAAATATGTACATTTGTATTTCTTTTTGAAAATGTATGTTTTTCGAAGGCATTGTTCATTTTTTTTAATATGATAAAACCTATTTTTTTGGAATGGGTTCCAAAAATGTGTTTGTGGGTTGTTTTAGAAATAAAAATGCATGGGATCTATGGTGATCAAATACTTAGATATTTAATCCCATACCCAACTTATCCCACTCGACATCGGTAGACCCAAGATGTTTTGTAGGTATTAGTTTCTGGTTCAAGATCCCTTTGGAGCAGATTGGTCTTGTGGTTGGTGGTATCCTAGAGGTCACATGGAGATCATGTTATGTGGATTAGTCTTAGATTTTATTCATTTTTTTTTGATAAATAGTTGCTATATCTAGTTTATCTTTGTATCTATTTATATTCATTTATTATTAGTTAATTTCATTGAGTTCTATTCAATCTATTTATTCCTTCATTTCTATAGGATAAAAAATTACCATTGGATTATTTTGATACCTGACACTATTTTCTAGCTTCTGTGGATCATGAACACCCTTCAGGAAATGTCTCATACTAGGTTTGGTGTTAGGTCGAATGGAATCCCAGTTTGGTTTGTGACAAATACCAAAACAATGTCAGTTCCTCAATGTGACCTTGTAAAAAAATCACAAATCCATCATGAAATCATTAAAGATCCATTCTGGGACTGGTAAGTGTGGTAAAAAGCCTTTAGGATAGTGTTGTTCCAGCTTCACCTACTGACAGGTTTAATTCCTAGTGATAAAACCTATTATATGTTATTTCATCCTAGAAAACCAATATTAGTGATGCATATACTAACACATCAGAGAGATAACTCTGTTTAATCCACACTGAGAATGATGTGATTATCAAATAAGCACATATCTCATGTCTATAAGAACCCAAATACATATATGGGCATGAAATATATCATCATAGTCAATTGGGCAATCCGCATGTGGGTCCTCATTTAAAATACCTTCATATAGGATCAATCATTTAGGATATGACAACTACCTTCTATATACCCTATCTGAGATAAAGAGGTAATGTATAAGGCTACATTTTATGGATGATCTTAACTCTCATAAAAATCTATATGAATCTCATAACAATGTTCCATTTACTTCGATTCATCACTTGCATCCTAAATGGCTTGTTCCCGAGTTTCTGGACTCAACTCATTAACAACAACATTTACAATTCTGGGTGTATATATAAGGTCAAAGTCAAAATAATTAAGGTATTAAACCCATTTTTACTATCATAGATTCATTGTAACACCGTGTCAATATATATTTTAGGCACTTGTAGTTTTTAGGCAACTAAAATTTCTCTCCTACATGGTAATACCTCTGTTAAGGCACTGAATTAACAATTACTTCTTGCATCAGGTCATGAATTGGGTAATTACACTTGTGAGGTCTCAACTGCTAAGATTTATACACAACAAATCTATTTTCTTTCATCGTTACTACACCCATTATGATAACTAAATCATAACTAAACACTTTATAAATTATTCTAGTATATGGAAGTGTTGGGATTGGCAAAGAAGTGAGTCTTCCTTTCAGCTTTTGAATGTCCTACTCGCATGCCTTGTACAATAGGAATTTCACACCCTTATTATTTAGAACAGTCATAGGTACCATATGGAATGGTAATTATTGTATAAAATATCATTAATAGAGATATATCATCATTAAATTTTGTATATAGAACAAATTATTGAGTTTCTCTTCATAAAAAACCCTCACGTTCTATGAGTAAGGAAATACTCCTGATTTCAAGATAATATGACCTCTAAACTGAACTTTATTGATCTAGATGGGGTGTATTGTGATCTTATCACATAAATGATACCTCCTTAGTGTAATCAATAAAATATGACCTCATTGATCTAGATGTGGTGTATTGTGATCTTATCACATAAATGATACCTCCTCAGTGTACTCAATAAAATATGATGATGTTTGGAATGTGAACTCTATGTATGAGAATAAAACATTATCTTTTGCTCAGAAACCTTGATGATTGAATGCAGGTGGGGGTGGAAAACCCTTCTCTTCATGGACATAAAAATAGTTTGTGTGTTCATATGATTTAAAATCATAACTATATACTCATATAAACCATACAAACTTCTGAAATCAACACATGGTATATATAAATTCCTAAATAAAAATAGATGATATCCTAATCTCCGTACGATATTTGAGAACACTATAGCTCCTCAGAGATAGCTAAAGATATCATCTATGTGAGACAATGGATAATGAATATTTGTTGTAAACCGGTACAACCATTGAACATATATGAAATGATGGATGGTTACATCTTCCTTATTTGTGAAAAGGATATCAGAACCCAATATGATGTACATGGTAAGATAAAAACCATATATTCTAAATCCTTCAAATATCTTATGATCTAATGAATTTTAGAAGTTTCTATCTTGTAAAGAGGAATATTTACTAGATCTTCTTTGAGAACAACATCAATTGCATACTCTACCTCTTTATAGGGAGGTAGTTTAGATAATCCTTTTGGTTAAAATTCCCTAAAATTATCCACCACCAGGGGAAAAGCTGTCAGATTCATCTTTCGACCATCTAGGGAAATGTTCTCAATCTCGACTATTAGCCCTCCTAGGACACGATTATCTAGTTTCACTCAACCAACCTAGATATCACATTTACCCATGTGTAAATATAAAACACCTCCAAGTGAATTGAATGTCAACCATTGGTTATAAAATCCAATGTGTGCATGATAAGATATTATTCAATCCATTAAAAATATGAATTAACACTATGTTATGTTAAGGATAAGGAAATCTCAAAATAAGATTTAACTACCAATCTGAAGAGGATAGTCCTCGAATTGGAATATAGACTATAACCACACACCCAATAGTGTTTTTATTTTAATCACCCCAAAAAGTGAAAAATTTCATTCCCAATATTTTTCATGATCGATATCGAGATATTGGATTGAGAGTAACATGAAATAAATAAAGAATATACAATAATAGAGGATACAGGAATAGTATAATGTAATGTAGATGGTCTTAGAATCTAATCCTATGTTATTATTTTTAATTCATAGAACTTGCATGATCTATGGACCAGAGGTATAATAGGACAACCTTGATGTCGGTTGATATACTGGCACTAGAAATAAAATATCTCGATAATTCATTCCTGACCCCATTCATATTCTGTTCTGCTCATTTTACTCCAACATTCTTCGTGATGTAGAGTCACTAATCCTACATAAAATGGGAGATCTGGTGTGAGTTATCTTCCATTAGAAAATTGAATAATTGTTTGAATAGACCTTTGATGATGTCCCATCCATCCACATTATGCTCTCCATTGGGTCTCTATCACACAGTGGATTCACATGCCCATGCTATCCAAAAATATGTATTACAATAGAGCTACCATTCAAGATACTATGACCTCTATTGTTCTGATGAGAAACCTAAATGATACACTTCCTACTACTAGAATAACTACTAAACTATCTCAACACTAACCCTATTTGGCTTTTACAATAATATTACCTAATGATTTTATTTATTATGAGATACTTTTTCATGACCTCAGAAATGGTATATAGATGGATGATATTATCTTAAAAATGGGTGGCATACTAGATACCATCCTTAACACATATTTCATGGGATATATCAACTTTGAAAAATAATATTTTAAATCCTAGATGTTTTCTGAAAGGAACTAAATAGTCTATGACCGACATAGAAACCTAATCTATGTATGTAAATTCCATGGATCAACCATCTCTCAACATCTCAAATTAAATGTAATCATGTGAGGTATTTTGTAACTCTATTTGCACCACTACTTTTTTTTGACCAACCTCGGTAACTACATCCCACTAGTGCTTGGTATAATAAAGCATAATATAAGTTTTTAAATTAAAGATCATCTCTAGAGTCATATATAGATGATCAAAGATAACTATATTGGATTATATTGATGACTTAACAGGAAGAGGTCCACCATCCACCAAGTTGACTATATGATTCTACTTCCATAACTCATGAGTAATATCAGAAAACATAGTTGCGGGTCCTGGAGCCCCCTAATTGTCTTAATCAAGCATTATATAATTTCTCAAAGATGAGTGTTAGTTCCCAATTTATGATCATAAGAAATTATTAAAGGCAGTACTCTTGGGGTAATACTGGTGGGTGATGACTCATCATCCCTTAAGCATGATCTTTACCACACTCATGGTGAATGACACAAGGGCGCCATTGTGGAATAGCTCTAAAATTACATGAACACACCTATAAAAATGATTCAATATAAATATGAATTGATATCTCAATCATTACGAGAAAAGGCTCAAGGAGTGGCAATAAACATCCACTTACAATTGAAATATAAACACAAGGTCTCACCACCCAAGGAATATTATCCAAAATAACTAGGCCTATGGTTAGAGTAATGGTAAGTCTTTTAGTTTTCAACCCTAGGTGTTCCAATATATAGAATGTTTTAGTTTTAAACCATACGGGTTCCAGTATATAGAAAGTTTTAGTTTAAATTTTATGAGGGATACAATCTTTAATATTCCCTTTCCATTCCAATTTACTGGAAACAATTATTTTTACAATTACAAATTTACATTTTAATTTCCTATGTTAATATATAAATTTTATATTGTTAAATTAAAGGATTACCACCCTTAATTTATAAGGGTTTATACACTATATAAATTAATATTGAAACCCTTGTAATTATAAACATACCCCATTTCATTCGGTCTTAGAATATAATAGGTAAAATATAATTTCATAATACAATGAATTACCCAATCAAATTTATATATTCCCATACTCTTTAAAAACTAATGTTCAAACTCATCCAATTGTAACAGAATAACAACTCATATAACTAGGTTTAAATATCTTACATGGATTATAATTTTATATTTAATATTCCATCATCAAGATATATAATGAAATACCATTTTTGTTGATAATAAAATTTTAATCAACAAATTTACCTTTCTTACAAAGGATTTTTTCATAGGGGAATATATCACAACCAAGGAAAAATTAACATACATAGGAAACTGAGGCAATTTAATTAATTAAATAAACCCATATGACACGACATATGCATGAAAAGTGATTACATAGGTTCATAAAATGAGGCATTTCAAAATACAACATCACATACTAGGACATGGTAGAATCCATATAAAGCATAACAAATACCACAATTTTTGTGGATCACCCAATGGTGGAGGTATATCAACTATAATTGGTGGAATATAAAATAACAATTTACCAATCCATGTAAAAATAGTGTTCACACTAAATGTGGATACCTACTCCTAGGTAAAAGTATTGACCAAGTTCTAATACATTTCTAATATCCTATATAAATCTCCCAAATAATATGAAAATAATAGAAACACATACTATTCTGCAATTGAGATATCCTAGACCTAGTCTACTCCATAGTAAATGAACCTAGTTGGCCCCATGGCCTCACGGACATATTGTAACGACCTGAACTATTATGAATAAAATTCACCTTTTTGATATAATTTAATGTCTTATTATGTAATATGGTTAAAGAAAACACTTTCCATTCGTTTGTTTTATTCTTTACAATTGGATTCGTAAGACCATTTATAATAATTATCATTTTTAATATATATTTTTTATAGTGGTCACATGGTTAGTATAAATATATGGATTTTAACCATTACAATTGACTTAGAAAAAGGGTGTGATGGACCTAAGCTGTAAAATCATGCCCTATGAAGCCCATTTACTAGAGATTATGAGGGAGGTATAATCTATGGTATTTTAAAATGATATATCCCTAACATAGATCTAGCAACTTAATCCTAATCAAAATCGTTTTTGAGGGAATTTCCAGATCATTGAGATCACAACCCAAACCATGTTCACCCAAAGACCCATGAAAGTATCATCATCACACACCTTTACATTAGGGAATATGGTAGTGTAATAAAGACATATTAATATAGACCATAATAATATGAATATTTATATTTTATATAATAATGAATTTATTTTCATTATTATTAATACTTTATAAATGATTTATATTTTTATTTAATTAAACACAAATTTCATTTTCAAGTAATATTAAAATTCAATTAAGGTCTTATTTTTGATGAATTAATGTATTCATAAATTAAATTTTTTATTAATAAAATTTTCTTAATATATTAGGTTTATTAATTATAAATCGACATATAATTTTTATGAGGTGAAATATACTTTTTATAAGGATTCAAAAGCTATTATTATAAAAAACCCATCATTTTTTCCAAAAATTTTGAACCATATTTTAAAAATATATGATGAAAAAACTAAGAAAATAATTTATATTAAATAAAAACAATTTTTTGAATCACAACATTAATAACATCCAATAGTGAATTTCTGATAATTTTCTCAAACAAGTGAATTTTTGGGTAGAAATTAAATACCGTATAAATATACAGTGTGTTATATGATGGCATAATGACCAAAACATGAAGCAATAATTACTATAATGAGTATCATTAGTTTAATATATGTTTTCCCATTAAAATAATTTTATTTTATGATTATTTTATTTATTTTATAAGTCGATTATGAATCCTAAAAAATATATAATTCGTTTTAAGATTTTGAATTCATTTCTTTAAAAGAGTGAGTCACCTCCACATTAGAAAAGAAAATATTTTAATATGTTCACACTTTTTTCTAATAGAATAATTAAATTCTCCTCAATTTGGCCAAAACTATGGTCTAAATAAAGGGTAAGGTTTTTGGTTCTATATATTTTATAATATAGAGTCTCAAACATATGTTTACGAAATATCAAACAATTCCCTTTTAATGTCCTATATAAACCCACCCAATATTCCACTTATATTCACTATAAATCCTTCTAGAACGTCATTAATCTTCCCTACAATCCATAGGGTCCTCTCAAGGCACAACCAATCTCTCAAGATGCCCCTCCCAATCCATTGGAGTCACACATTCAAGTAAAGTTTCCTCACCATTCTCGCATTATTTCAAATTCAATCATGCTATTGGAAATTTGTTTTCTTAATTGAATTTTTTTATAATATATTTTATTTATAAACGTAATTTTATTTTTAAAATTATTTAATTTTAATGATATATCATTTACCCTCTCTCATTTTTACCTTTACCTAAGTTGTTATTATTCCGAAATTCCCAATGGGAACTTCATTTTACAATCTCCCCTTTTATCAAGCACTCCTTTTAATGTTATACCCCTTAATTTCTATTTTCATATGTTATGATAAGATTTTATATTTCCCAACCTACTATACAATTTATTTATAAATTATCTAAGATAATTTCAATCTCATTTATCCGTCAAACTATCCTTTATTCACACCCATTACTATGCCCAAATTTTGTAAGAGTTATTTTAATTCTCCTATTTTTCAGGTTTCTTTATTATGTTACACCCTATATTTATGATTTCATTTGTTGGGTAATGTATTTCCATTCACATATTACATTAAATTTCATTTATAAATTATGAGAGACCCCTTTCTCTCTAATAAACCCATTTTATTAATTTCTATATGACATTGTTATCCTCCAAAAATTGCACCCTAATTTTCCATGCCAATGTAATTGTTTAGTGAATACCATACTAATTTTCCTATGAAGGGTATTCAAATTTATGAACATATAATTATATATCATATAATTACATTAATTTATTTTTCATTCCATGATTGTGGAATAAATTATGATTTCGAATGAATCCATGTTATATGATCTATGTGGCATGATTATGCATGAGAATGAAATTATTATGAAGGGTGCACCCGAACATCACTCTAATGAATTGGGTAATGGTTAGTATCTTGATACATCATTTTGGGAGAATGAGTTTTCCTGAATCCATTTGTGGAATTTTTCCACCATGATTTCTTGGTATGTTTAGCCTTGAAAAATGTTTATGACGCAATTTTTTAAGTTGTTCCCACATTTCTCATGTTAGGATAATCATGTTATATCATGCCTTGATATTCATGATCTTTTTATGATCCATTGATATGCCAATTTTATAAAATTTATTTTCTTCCTCATGTTATATATTTTCTATTCTCTTTATGGGAATTAAACCTCGCCCCTTTTGTAATGTATGTCCTCAGGTTATCCCAGGAAGTGTTAAGTGTGAAGGAACGTTTTGGTCATTTCATAGAAGTTTTCAATAATGATATTTATTTTGTTGTTTTATGTTGTTATGTAACATACCTAATTTCCCAAATTCACTAGACCTCCCAATAATCTATGTTTTATTATGTGTAATCAAACATGTATTAATCTGTAATAAAGAGTAGGATTACTAAATTTGGTATCAGACAATAGGTTTAGTAATTTCTTTGGATTACGAATGGAAAACACTAGAAAAAACCTTATGTATAAGACTACGTATAAGAATAAACCCCTAAAATTTGTGAGTACATAGTAACTGTTTTATTAATAAAATACATCCCTGTATAGATACTACATGTTGGTATGGTTCTACCAGAGATGAAACTAGGTGTAATAAATCCAAAAATATATTATGGGATTGAATTGCGGTAATCTAGTACACAACAACGGGCCTTACTATGAACTAGATTTGACAATCCCAGTGGATAGGCATTAGTAAATTCATAAGCTCATTATGAACCAATATTAAGGGAAAAGATTCCCATAAGAACATTTTTTAGGAAATATATAATGGATAACATACAATAATGCTTCGAAACTCATAAGTTAAGGAGATAAATGTAATTTAATATTTATACCATTATTTTCAGTGTATTCCCAATTATGTATTTAGTAGTTTTAAAATCCTCATACCTAAATATATATTAGATTAGGTAGAAACAGAATAAAAAATTGAAAGGTTGGGTTATCGTGCATTATTCAATGCATTCCTTCATATCACAAAAGATTAATAGAATTATTCAAACACATCAGAAAATCATAGAAGTAGAGATGTTGGTTAAAATGAAAAATGGGGAAATTATTGCATCCCATGTATATAACTTCTCCCCTATCAACATTTTTGGGTTGAACTTCTCGACCAACATTATCATAATTCCCTTGGAAATATTTAATGTAATTATAAGCATGGATTGGCTTCCCTAGAGCCTACACAGATTGTTGTAAGAGTGAAATAACTCTCCATATGGAGAATAAACCCCTGATTATATACATGTTCAACATGGATGAATCTTATTTTTAACCACATCTTAATAATAGATATTATTTCTCTACAAGAAACAATATCTAGATCAAATAATTGAGTCAGAGGAAAGGTTAATCCTAGAAGACATTCCTATTGTGAGAGAATACACTAATGTTTTTTTGAAGAACTGCGTGGTCCTCCCCCTAAAAAAAGTTGAATTTTAAATCGTGATTATACCTCAGGAATTGCGAATATCAAAGAAACCAGGTAGGGTTTCTTTTTGTAAAAATGAGGAACTGAATAACAAGTACAAGAGAATCTGAATAAAGGATTCATACACCCAAGTGATTTATCGTGGGATGCACCAATCATATTCATCATGGAAAATGAAGGGTATGTGTCCCTTTTCCTTTATTATCATGAGCTCAATAGGATAAAGTTAAAGAAAAATTATCATTTTTCCTAGAATGGGTACTTGTTTGATTATCTATGTGGAGAACAATAAGTCTTTAAGGAGGGTCTGCAGTCAGGATATTACCATGTTAGTGTAATGGTGGATATCCATAATATAGCGTTTCATATAGGGCATGGGAAATATGAGATCCTAGTGATGCCTTTAAGAATCAATAATTCACTAGAAATCATCATGGACATTATGAATATAGTCTTTAGATATTATCTCAAAAAAATTGGTATTCTTTATAGATGATATTATAATATATTCCAACACCAAGGAGAACCATGAAGAGAATCTGAGAATTGTGCTAATGTCCTTGTAAAAAGATAAGCTCTTTGAAATGTATAGAATATCTGAGTTGTAGTTGATGAAAGTCTATATATATTAGTATATATTCAATAGAAATGGGGTATCTGTGTATCCTTCAAATTAAAACGAAATTGAAGGATGGAAAAGGACAACATCTATGATAGATATTTATATTTTCCTTGTGTTAGGTGAATATTATTACGGATTTGAGAGAAATGTATCACTATTGTCATACCATCTAACTAAGATATCCTGGAAGGGAGTCAGGCTTCATTAGAGTGATAAATGTGAAGAAAAAATCACAGTGTTGAAAATGAGTCTTATCATAGCCCCTATGCTCACACTACCCACAAGTGGGAAACTTTTCATATTTTTCAATGATGCATAGTTGAATGGATTGGGATGAGTGTTGATGAAAAATGAAAAAGTAAATGAATATGATATAAGGAAATTAAAAATACATAATAAAAACATTCCCATACATGATCTGGAGTTAAAAGTGGTAATCTTCTCTTTTAAAATTTAGTAGAATTCAATATTTTGGGGACTGTGTGAAATATATAAGGATCAAAATAGACATAAACATATATTCACATAGAGATAGACGAATATGCACCAATGAATATGATTAGAAATAATCAAGGATTATGACACCTCAATTCACAATCATCATGGGAAAGTGAATGAACTATAAGATGTTCTAAGTAGAAAAGATCTAGAAATTCTGTCTTTGAAGAGAATTGAGAGGTATCCAGTATTTAAATATTTGGAAAGGATGGACATGGGTATCATAAAGGAAGGAACACAATCCATCCTTTCACAAATAAGATCTCAACTATCTCTCCTTGAATGGTTAAAGGATTCTCAGAAAGGGGATGGTGAAATTAAAATGAAAGTGAAAACTATAAGAAATGAGAAATCCTTAATGTTTAGTGTTAATGAAGAAGCAATTGTGATATTTGGGACATGACTGTCTATTACATAAAATTATATGTTATAGAAGGAACTATTGGATGATGCACATGGTTTGAAATTCTCCATTCATCTAGGAAACAAAAAGTAGTATCGAGACCTCCGAGAGCAGTATTGGTGGGAAACTATGATGTAGTATATAAGATCATATATATCATGATGTATTATATGTAAGAAACTGAATGTGGAAATAGAAAAATTCAAGGGTTTGATGAATCCATTACATATACCAGATATAAATGGGATAACATGACCATGGACTTTGTCACTAATATTACAATGAAATCAAGGGAGAATAATGATATTTTTGTTGTTGTTGATCATCTTATAAAGGCTTCACAATTCATTTCAATTCAAGAGGATTTATCACTAGATAAAATGGCATGTATATACATTAGAATATTGGTAAGGATAAAGTGAGTACCACTATTTATTTTTTTTGATCAAGATCCAACATTCACCCCCATGTTCTGGAAAAGAGTCCATCATGCTCTAAACACTGAGTTGAGAATCAGTATAGCTTATCACCCTCAAATTGGTGTCCAATAATACCAAACTATATATACACTTGAATAAATGTTGAGATCATGTAAAATTATCATCGAATGAGTATGATATCAGTTTCTTATTTTGGAAGAGTTCTATTACAAAAACTGTTTCCACTTGGGCATCCAAATGGTTCCCTATGAAGAACTATATGGGAAGAGTTTTAGGACACCTACGTAATGGGATGAAGTTGGTGAATGTAAACTTCTAGGTCCTGATATTTTCAAGGATATAATGGAGATTGTGAACACCATTTATTAGCGCATCAAGTATTTTCCATGTCGAAAGTAGAGTTAGGCTAAAAATAATTGATGATAACTAGAGTTTAATATTAAATTCATGGTTTTCCTCTACATATCACCATCAAAGAATGTGATGAGTTTTGTTAAAAAGCTATATCACTGTTAAAGTTACAACATTCATTTTGATATCCCTGATCGCATCAGAGCACTAGCCTATCAACTCGAACTCCCACTAAAGATGTCTCAAGAACATGATGTATTCTATAAATCCTTATTCATAAAGTACATGTCAAACCTCTAACATGTACTAAAAAAGAGGTGGAACCATTGGATAATTTAATTTTATATTATAGGCATATGGTGAAGAGCTTAGATCATTGAGAAAAAGTTGTATGAAATAAGGCAATTCCCCTCATCAAAGTGCTGTGGAGAAACCACAAGTTCGAAGAAGCATTATGGAAAAAAGAGGAGGTGATGAAGTAGAGTTTCCCTAATCTGTTTTAGTATGGGGAAATAATATTTCAAGGTAAAAATTTCTAAATGAGGGATGATTGTAATGACCCAAACTATTATGAATAAAATTCCCCTTTTAGATTTAATTAAATTTTTATTCAGTAATTTGGTTATAGAAAACACATGCACTTATATTTTTTTATTATATCCAATTAGAATTAAAAGTCCGTTAATAATATTTACCATTTTCAATATAGTTTTTCTGATGTGATCACATGATTATTATAAATATAAGGATTCTAATAAATAAAATTTACTTCAAAAAATGAAGTGATGGCTACAAACTGTAAAATCTTGCCCTATGGAGCCCATTTATCAGAGCTAATGACAGAGACAACAACTTTGTGATTTTTCCATTACCAATACCAAGGTGATATCCAATATCATAATCATGACTGAAACCATTAACTAGAGATCTTTAAGCTCATCAATATCATAACCCAAACCATGTTCGATGAATGGCACCATGAAAGTCTCACCATTACAAAACTTACTCTTAGGGTGTACATTAGTGTAATCTCGAGATATGTATCAAGAACAAACTAATATGAATATGTATATTTTATAGAATGATGAATTTATTTTGAGTTATTTATTTTTATTTTATAAATGATTTTGATATTGATTAAATTAAATAGAACGTGTATTTTAGGTACTTGTCAAAATCAATTAAGGGATTTATTTTGTAGGATTAATTGTTTTTTGAAATCAATAGTACTTTAGTAAAATTTTATTATTAAATATGGTTTGTTAATTATTATTGGTCATATAAGTTTATGAAGTTAAATGTACTTTTTATAAGGCTTAAAAAATTTTATTGTGAAAAACCCATTATTTTTCTATAAATGTAAAATAATACTTAAAAAAAATGAACATGTTTAAAAATTTTTTTGGATAAAATAAATTTTTTGAATCATAACTTTGAAATTATCCAAAGGATAATTTTTCTGAATTTTCTGAGACAGTTGAATTTTCTACTTCAAATAAAACACCTGATAAATATACAATGTTTTGTATGACATCATAAGTACCTAAAAATGATTTGATAAAAAATATTATGGGTATACTTGGCCAAATATATGTTTTCCACTTAAATCATTTTTATTTTTATTTTTATTTGTAAATTCTTTAATGAATTTATGAATCCTTCGAAATATATAATATATTTTATGATATCAAATTAATTTGTTGAAAAAATTGACTCACCTATACATAAGTAAGGGAAATATTTTAATATTTGTAGCACATTTCCTGATAAAATAATGAAAACGTCCCTACATTAAAAAAATTGGAACAAACTAACCCCAATTTCTAGAAACATATGAATTATTTTATAAAATTGGCATGAATACAAGAAAGTCATATCCCGAAGGGCTGGGTAGTTTAGTAGTTCTAGAAATCTAGATACATATATATGTTGAACTTTACAACATGAAATGAAATATCATATAAAATATCTATTAGTAACTCCCATAACATTATGATTACCCCTAAATGTAATTCATAATACTCTTCTTAAAATCCTGGGGAAATTTAAAAATTTATTGAGTTGTGAGATCAGATTCTCATTAAGGATAAATAATATAGTAGAGGTAATCATAAACAGAAGCATAATCCACGCTGAATTAGCATAAAATTATGCCTTTGAAATTAATATTGATCATAATATAGAAGGAATAAATGCTGATTATATAATTCCCTAAAACCTAACCATGGATATTCTACATGTTGAGTAATAACATTGACTAAAAATCTCTAGTTTCATAATTATGTAATTCATAATGTTGGAAATCATAATAATTTTATTAGTGCATCGTGCCAAGACCACACATATATGGGTAAAACCCAAACTAGTTTTTCACATGAGACCTACCGATGCATTGAGTGGCTATAGTGGGCCCCGCACAACGTGTAATAACTCCAATGGATTATTTATATGAATGATGATAAACATAAACAACATACACATTCATATTTAAACTATCATATGATGTGCAAATAACTTTCCACATTTAATAAATAATAACATTAACCATTCTTGAGTAATTTGGTGAATTGTATCAATATAGCACATCTATAGTAAAAATTATAATAAATAATTCAATAAAATTTGGTAGATTATATCCTAAAATACTAATCCTAATTAAAAGAATAGTCACCATGATTCCTGAAATATATGAGAATACTCATATAAAATCATCGAGTAATTCTTAAGATAAATATTCTTTTAATGTGAAAAATATATCTCATTAGATCAGTCATTTCATACAAGTAGAAGTGAATTTTATTTTTTTTCATAATAAAATTAGTGAGTCTAGAAAAATAAAGGTGGATAAAAATAGATATAGAGTACATTTGAATATAGTTATGAATTTCAGACGTTCCTTTCAAACGAGATTGTTTATCTGGAAGAATATTTGATAGATCCTTTTAAAACATGTAACAACCTATAGGAAAAGAATTATTTTGATTGGAACACATATATAGAATATTAAAATAGAATTTATGAGGAGTAAATAAGGATAATTATTAATTTCATTGAGGTAAGTAGAGAATATGAGTATCCTGAAATAAAAGGGAGGTTCAGGTAGAAAACCCTTAACCTATGTCTGAATGTGTTCTGCACTTGAACATAAATTCATATGTAATAAAATTTAATCTATTAATAAATAAATTGACAATATACTATAAATTTATTTGATGAATGATTGTTTTATTATGTTCATATGTGACCTTTTTGATATTTTATATGATTGAATTCTATCGTTCTAGGGTTTTTGTTTCATTGATTTCATGATCGGCTCACTTGATTATAAATAATGGAGTTCATTTCAAAAGGGAATAAATCCTTAGAATTGGAATTGAATGTTGTTGGTGATAATAAATAAACTTTAAATGGATATATATATAATTTTATTACATATTAACATGATTAATCATTAGATAATACATTTAGTGTTACTTGTTTATATAATTAAAGTGGTTATTTATTATAATGACCTCATTTTGTTTTATTGTATAGTATTATGTAAATATATTACTTACAAAACATGAAAGTTTAATATTATAAATTTTACGATCATTACCAACCATGAAAATGGTTTCAAGAACTTCTTTGGAGAGTAATTTGAATAATGAAACTTCATCATCGACGAAGATTGTAAATTGGAACCTCATGGTCGATGATTTCGTTTATAAAATAAAAGAGGGAGGGTAAATAGATTGATAATAGTTATTATATTGACACGATATAATTAATGTATATATATGATACTGGAGTTATTATGATCAATTGGATAGAGGAGGATAGTAGAAAATAAGAAAGGAATATAAATTGAAATGAAATTAAATTAATAAGGAAGAGGATTTACCTAAAAAACCTCTTTTGGAGTAACCATAAAAGAAAGGTTTTTTGTCTTTTGGAAAGGAAAAGGATACCTAGACATGGGGAGGGATTAAGGAATATTTTTTGGGAATAACACTATGAAGCTTCATGGTTTATTGGAGTAAGTAGAAGATTGGTTGATGGGTGGTTTTTACAGTGGAGGAGAGGGGAATTTTTCTGTTAAATTTTTCATTATTTTATTATTTTGGATCAAGACTATGAATTTTCTTGATTCCTGTGACTAAAAATATTACTCTTTGGATTTTAGTTTAATTAATGTCCATTTTAATCATCCATGTCTCAATCATGATTCATAAATTCATTTATTTAGCATATTTTGTAAATTACTGAATTTCAATATTCATAAAAATTCAAGTATTTCAAGAAAATAAAAAAATTCTCCCTAACCATTTTTCTAAGTTTAGAATTAAAAAATTATCCCCATTTTTTCAAAAATATTTTTCTAAATAACATAAATTTAATTTCAAAGAAAAATCATTTTTTACTTACTTTCAAAAATTAACCAATGTCTCATAAAATTATCATAAATCATAGGAAAAAAAATTATTTAGAAATACGTTTTATGAAAATTAATTTTATTAATTTATTAATTTATAATTATAATTAAATATATTTTACTCACAAAAATACTAACACATAATTATAAATTTTTAAAATATTTACCCTCATTTATATGGTGCCTAGATTTTATTTATACATATATGGGTGATGTTATTATTCATAAGGGTATAAAACTATTAATAAGTGTAAGTTAATATTCATAAGGGTAAATTACCATTCAATAAAAATTTATGTTCATCCTATCAAACTCTAAATATCTTATTAATCGCAACCATGTTATTTAGATTTTTAAAACTAAATTTAGATAAGGGTGAAAATTATGTTAATTTTCTAGGTTTTAAAAATGTTTTGTTTATTATAGGCTTAGTATTTCATGAATTTAATATTAAATTTATTTTTAAATTATTAGGGTGCTACATTTTCCCCCCATAAAAAATATCATCCTCGAAATTACTAGAATGTTATGTTATAAAAAGATTTGGGTAGTTCTTTATCATAATTTCCCTAGGCTCCCATGTTTTCTATTCAATGTTATAATTCTGTAAATGAACCATTACTTGTAATGTTTTCTAATTCCAAAAC
Organism: Viscum album; assembly: GCA_963277665.1. Classification (NCBI taxonomy): domain Eukaryota; kingdom Viridiplantae; phylum Streptophyta; class Magnoliopsida; order Santalales; family Viscaceae; genus Viscum; species Viscum album. Next base: position 821,881,046 of record OY728157.1, read on the forward strand.
ACCTTCTTTAGATTCCCGAATTTGGATAGGCTTTTCACCGTGAGATAAGTCAAGTTCAAATTCTATTCCTTCAGTAGTGAGGATATTCAGTGGGTCTGGCATGTATATTCTCAATAATGAGACATGGAACACATTTTTTAACTTATAAAGGATAAGAAACATTTACAAATTCTAATCGAAAGCTCCAATTATCGCGAGAATTTCAGAAGGGCCATTATACCAGGGCTTAGTTTCCTTATCATTCCAAATATTATAACACCCTTCCATGGAGAAAATTTATAGAAAACATGATCTTCTTCTTTAAATTCCAAATATATCTTTTGATTATTAGCACACATATTTTTCCTACATTGAGATTTATTGATATGGGTTTGAATATTCTTTACCTTTTCTATTGTTTCATCTACATGCTCTGGGCCCATTAGCTTCCTTTTACCATATTCATCCTAACATGTTGTTGTATGAAATCTCTATCCATGCAATGATTCATATAGTTCGATTTGAATACTATAATGGAAGAAATTTTGTATGAAAACTCCACAAAAGGTAAATACTAATCCCCCATAACCTAAAAGTAATGTGAACAAGATCTCAACATTTCTTCTAAAGTTTAGATTGTTCTTTATAATTTCATGTTTATTTGATGGGGATAAGCCACACTGAATTAAAGATCAATATAAAATGATATTTGAATACTATTATAGAATTTCAACATGAATAATGTATTATAAACTGACAAAATTGAGAGATGTGCTCCATAAAGTATCAAAACATCATTGATATGGATTCATGCAAGGTACTCCTTAGGAAAATCATATCTTATAGGGAGGAAATGTGCATATTTCTTATGTCGATCAACAATTACCCATTTTAAGTCATTGTTTCTTGGAGTTTTGGGTAATCAAGTGACAAATTCCTTGGTGATGTCATCCTATTTCCATATAGGAATAGGTAGAGGTTGCATGAATCCTCTAGGATGTTTCCATTCGTCCTTCACTTGTTCATAGAATAAACATCTTGACAAATAATATGCAATTTCACTCCTCAGGTAGTCCCACTAGAAATATTCCTTCAAATACCTATACATTAATGTGATAACATGGTTTATAGAGGAATTTATGCTATGGGAATCCTCCAATAACTACCTATTCAACTTGGGTATAGATGGAATTCATAGCCTCTTACCAAATATAATAATTCCATCCCCACACATCATTTCATCCAACTTCCCATCACTCACACCTCTAATTTTATTTTAAATATTCTCATCATTAGACTGGTATGTTTTAATTAATTTCAATAAAGAAGGTTGGGTAGCCAATTTAAAAATTAATGATGTTTCACCTTCTTCGATAATTACCATATCCAAATTTACCATATCTATGAATATAGGATCTCTTTTAAACATCATTTTGTTTAAAACTCCATTATTCATCCAAATTAATGCATTAACTACCTTATGTGACTTTCTAGGATGACAGTGTATGGAACAATCATAATTATTGACTATCTCTATCCATCACATTTTCCTAATGATGATTTATTTCTGTGAGAATATGTATTTTCAATTATTCTAATCCATATATATCTCACACCTTTCACCATAGAGATAATGTCACCATATCTTTAGACTAAGGACTATGGGTTCTAAATCAAGATCATGAGTTGGATATTTTTGTTCCTAAATTATTAACTACCTTAATGAAAAATCAAAAACTATATCAATATGTTTATGGAAAAAAAATAAGTCCTTTCTTCAATGCATCACAATAAATAACAAATCAACCATTTCATGATGGTAGAGTCTGGATCAGAGCATTCACTAATCTCTTATTCAATTCTTCCAAAAATTATTCATGTTATTTAGTCCATATGAGTATAACCCCTTTATGAGTAATCCTAGTTAATGTTGTGGTTAATCAGGTGATGTTCTAAGAAAAACATTGATAATAACCTGCTAAACCAATAAAACATCATTACCCTGCTATGTTCATTGGAGTAAGCCACTCTAGAACTGCCTTTATCCTTTCATGATCAACTAATATTCCATCCTTAGAGACAACATGGACAATAAAATATATTGATTAATAGAAAAAGAGACACTTTCTAAACATCCCATATAATTAATTACTTCTATTAGTTTTCCGATTAATATGCATGTGGTTCTTATAGTCATCATAACATTTCAAATTTACCAGGATATCATAAATAAATACCAAAAAATTCATCATGATATTCATCAAAATACCTATTCATTATATCGATGAAAATAGAGGATTCATTAGTTTTTTCCAAAGGCATTATGGAAAATTTGTAACACCCATACCTAGTTCAAAATTTTGCTTTTGGAATATCTTCTTTCCTCGTATAAAACAGATTATATCTAGATCAAAGGTCAATCATTGAAAAATATTCTGCTTCATGAAGTTGATCAAATAAATCATTTATTAAAGATAGAGGATAATTTTTCTTTATCGTAGTAGAATTGATCTCCCTATAGTCATTGCATAGCCCCATATACCCATATTTATTCTTATAAAAAATAACAAGGGCTCCCCATGGAGAAAAAATAGAGAAAAGAAATCATTTATCAATAAATTCCTATAGTTGTTTTTTAGTTATTCTAAATACATAGTTTTCATTATATAATGTGTTTTTTCAAATTTTACGTGAACTGTGAATTAATACAATAGTAAACTCATCTTCCCACTCTAGAGGATGCCTAGGTAAATCTTCTAGAAACACATAAACATATTATTTCACAAAAGGTACATCCCAAATATGGTGATTCATTTCCTCACTCATAGATATTTATTTTTCATCCTCCACAATATTATCATTCATTAGATATACCGGGGGTGGATCTAGATAAAAATCAAATGGTGATGTTTCTCCTCTAAAGATAGGGGATTCTACATCATTCTCAAAAATTATATCCTCATTATTATTACAATAGGTTTTTTCATCCAAATTTAAAATATAATATATAATGAGGATTATATCAAATTAAATCATAGGTATGATAAAACCATTAGAAAATAAAGAATGTTAATATGTCTAAAGGGGGAATTATTGACACATCTTTTTTCTATGATTATTTCTTTTTGAGTTTTAACCGACAACACCTTCATTAAATCAAATTTTAAAATTTAATTTAAAAAAATCTCAATCTATAAAAGAATTTGATTATCCATAATCAAATATATCATTTTCTAAGTTAGAGGAGATGATTTAAGTATCTTCCACCACATCATTAAAAACTTCCACATCCACTATTGTAGTCAAATAATCTTGGAATTTCACCAATGGTCTTGTCTAAGAAATTTTTACATGATGCTCAGGAGATTAATTTTTAAAATGTATCATATATTTGTAATTGTATCATTGAACATTAGTGGATACTTTCTTTCCCATATAGTTATAGGATATTTGGAATTTTCCTCCACCCTTGTAAAAAATAACAATACCCTTCAAGAAAGTACATGGGTTCTTCTTCCCATAATTATCATAGGATGAAAGATTAATTATTAAATTAAATACATTTAACTTATTTCCTTTTCTAGGTGGTTCAGAATACCTCTTATTCTCTTTAATTACCTTATTTTCATAATACTTAATGAATTATTTTTCTATCTTGATAACACATGAGACTATATATTCATATCACTACGGGAAAAATGGGTATTTGCGACGGGATTTATTCCCGTCGCAAATAGTCCCGTTATAAACTTATTTGCGACGGGGGTACTTACCCGTTGCAAATAAGTAGGCTTTTGCGACGGGATTGCTTTCCCCGTCGCAAATAGTTTTCCCGCGATGCGTGCCAAATCGCGGGAAAAATATTTTCGACGGGAAAATTTTTCCGTCACAAATAACCGGCGGCGGTAAAAGGTATTTGCGACTGGAAAGTATTCCCGTCGCTAATAGTATGTTATTTGCGACGAGACCCGTCGCAAATAACTATTTACTCGTTGACCGTAATTAATGCAGGCTAATGTATTTGCGACGGTACCTGTCGCAACTAATCTAACCTATAAATACCCCCATCCGTTTTTTTCAAATCATTCTCATTCTCTACCTTCTCCTGCTCTCAAACTTCTGTTTCTAGAGTTCATTTTTTTTCAGTTTAATTTTTTTCTTCGGAGCTGATATTAATGTTTTGAAGAACGATCAGAGCAGATCAATTTTCAAGGTATTTATGTTCATTTTAATTTAATATTTATTTTTAATTTTTTTATTAGTTTCAATTATTCTTAATTAGTTGTAATTTAATTATGTTTACATTGTTTTCTTACTTAATAAATTTAAATTATTAGTATTGATCATTGTTAATGGTAATTAGGAATAATTAGTAATAATTTTTAATAATTAAGAATAAATATTAATAATTAGTAATAAATACCAATAATTAGGAATAATAACATTATTAGATTATTAGTATATTTTATTATTAATATTAAAATAATATAATTTTTTATATATATACAATTCTTTTTTCATTTGTGTGTTTACTGTCTTCACATGTATTATTTGTATGTGGAGATAGAAAACGCACAGATGAAAGGAGAATTGTATATAAATCAGGAAATTATATTATTTTAATAATAATAATAAAATATACTAATAATGTTATTATTTGTAATTATTGGTAATTATTCCTAATTATTGGTAATTATTCATTTAATTACTAATAATTAGGAACAATTATCAATAATTATCAATAATTAAGAATATTTAGTAATAATTAGTAATAATTACCAATAATTAGTAATAATTAGTAATAATTATCAATAATTAGTAATAATTAGTAATAATTAGTAATAATTACCAATAAGTAGTAATAATTATCTATAATTTGGAATAATTAACAATAATTAACAATAATTAGTAATAATTACCAATAATTGCCAATAATTAGTAATAATTAGTAATAATTAGTAATAATTACCAATAATTGCCAATAATTGCCAATAATTACAAATAATTACAAATAATTAGGAATAATTAGAAATAATTAGAAATAATTAGGAATAATTAGGAATAATTAGGAATAATTAGGAATAATTAGGAATAATTACCAATAATTAGGAATAATTAGGAATAATTACCAATAATTAGGAATAATTAGGAATAATTAGGAATAATTAGGAATAATTAGGAATAATTAGGAATAATTAGGAATAATTAGGAATAATTACCAATAATTACCAATAATTAGGAATAATTAGGAATAATTAGGAATAATTACCAATAATTACCAATAATTACCAATAATTACCAATAATTACCAATAATTACCAATAATTACCAATAATTACCAATAATTACCAATAATTAGCAATAATTACCAATAATTTGCAATAATTACCAATAATTTGCAATAATTTGCAATAATTAGTAATAATTAGTAATAAATACCTAAAATTAGGAAAAATTAGGAAAAATTAGGAAAAATTAGGAAAAATTCTCAATAATTAGTAATAATTACCAATAATTAGTATTAATTACCAATAATTAGTAATATTTACCAATAATTAGTATTAATTACCAATAATTAGTAATAATTACCTATAATTAGTATTAATTACCAATAATTTGTATTAATTACCAATAATTAGTATTAATTACCAATAATTAGTATTAATTAGGAATAATTACCAATAATTAGTAATAATTACCAATAATTAAGAATAATTAGTAATAATTACCAATAATTACCAATATTTAGTAATAATTAACAATAATTACCAATAATTAACAATAATTGCCAATAATTACCAATAATTGCCAATAATTACTAATAATTAGTAACAATTACCAATAATTAGTAATAATTACGAATAATTAGTAATAATTACGAATAATTAGTAATAATTACGAATAATTACGAATAATTAGTAATAATTACGAATAATTAGTAATAATTACCAATAATTAGTAATAATTACCAATAATTAGTAATAATTACCAATAATTAGTAATAATTACCAATAATTATCAATAATTACCAATAATTACCAATAATTACTAATAATTATCACTAATTACTAATAATTAGTAATAATTAATAATAATTAGCAATAATTAATAATAATTAGCAATAATTAATAATAATTAGCAATAATTCGTAATAATTAGCAATAATTACTAATAATTAGCAATAATTACTAATAATTAGTAATAATTAGGAATAATTAGTAATAATTAGGAATAATTAGTAATAATTAGGAATAATTAGTAATAATTAACAATAATTAGTAATAATTAGTATTAATTAGTAATAATTCGGAATAATTAGTAATAATTAGGAATAATTAGTAATAATTAGGAATAATTAGTAATAATTACCAATAATTAGTAATAATTATTATTAATTACCAATAATTAGTATTAATTACCAATAATTAGTATTAATTACCAATAATTAGTATTAATTACCAATAATTAGTAATAATTACCAATAATTAGAAATAATTACCAATAATTAGTAATAATTACCAATAATTAGTATTAATTACCAATAATTAGTAATAATTACCTATAATTACCAATAATTACCAATAATTACCAATATTTATCAATAATTAGGAATAATTAGTAATAATTAGCAATAATTAGTAATAATTAGCAATAATTACTAATAATTAGCAATAATTACTAATAATTAGCAATAATTACTAATAATTAGCAATAATTAGTAATAATTAGGAATAATTAGTAATATTTAGGAATAATTAACAATAATTAGGAATAATTAGTAATAACTAGGAATAATTAGTAATAATTACCAATAATTAGTAATAATTATTATTAATTACCAATAATTATTATTAATTACCAATAATTAGTATTAATTACCAATAATTAGTATTAATTACCAATAATTAGTATTAATTACCAATAATTAGTATTAATTACCAATAATTAGTATTAATTACCAATAATTAGTATTAATTACCAATAATTAGTATTAATTACCAATAATGAGTATTAATTACCAATAATCACTGATAATTACCAATAATCACCGATAATCACCAATAATCACCAATATTTTCCAATATTTTCCAATAATTACCAATAATTACCAATATTTTCCAATAATTACCAATATTTACCAATAATTACCAATATTTACCAATAATTACCAATATATACCAATAATTAGGAATAACTACCAATAATTTGGAATAATTACCAATAATTTGGAATAATTACCAATAATTTGGAATAATTACCAATAATTTGAAATAATTACCAATAATTAGGAATAATTACCTTATTACATTATTTGTATATTTTATTATTAATATTAAAATAATATAATTTTCTATATTATATACAATTCTCTTTTCTTCTGTGTTTTTTCTGTCTCCACATGTAATATTGGCATTTTTTTTCAAAATTATCAACCTACTCGCCAATGGAGAGGTGAAAGTGAATGCCAATATTACATGTGGAGACAGAATGTGAAACACACAGATGAAAGGAGAATTGTATATAATATAGAAAATTATATTATTTTAATATTAATAATAAAATATACTAATAATGTAATGATGTTATTATTATATAATTAATATTTATGAAAAAAATTATATTAGTATTATTAAAAATAAAAATAAAAAATCAATATAATATTAAAATTATCAATATTTGTAACAGGTTTTGCTTTATTCTCAATATATTCAATCCTTGCTTGTGTTTTTTCTAACAAATTATTCAAAACCAGTAATGCTTTTATAATTTATAGAAAAATATGGAACAACGAGGTCGTCAACAGTCATTATTAGATGACCGCATATGGATAAATCAACGTAGAAATCCAAATGGTTCTGGTTTAAATCCAGTATATATAGAGGGTGTGGAGATTTTTTTATCATTTGCGGCATCAAATCCAGAATTTGTTTCAGAAGGAAAGATAAAATGCCCTTGTAGAAAATGTGCATTGAGAACGTTTGACACGTTTGAAAAAGTGGGGGAACATCTCTTGCGTTTTGGTTTTCAAGCAGATTATGTTTTTTGGTATCAACACGGTGAACGCAGTTCCAGAGCAGGTGATACCAACTTGATTCCGGATCCATCCCAGTTTCAAGATTTAGTACATGATGTTGCAGGTTCATCTGTTCAACATACAGAAACTCCGGCTGATATAGCTTCAAATCCTGAGTTGGGACCGTCTGAATTTTATGAGTTTTTGAAGTCTGCTGAGGATGCATTATATCCTGGCTGAAAGATGAGCAAATTAGAAGCAATTGCAAAATTTATGGCTATCAAATCAGATAACGGAAGGTCAAACACCTGTTTTGACCAGATATTTTCTTTGCTGAAAACACTGTTACCCGAAGGAAATGTTTTACCTGCAAATTACTATGAAAGTAAGAGGTTGGTTCGAAATTTGGGACTTACTTGTCAGAAGATTCATGCATGTTCAAATGACTGCATTTTATATTCTGGGGAAAATGAGTCGTTGGATAGTTGTCCCACATGTGGGAAACTGAGATATAAAGAAGGACAACACGGGAAGTATGGTTTGATTCCTGTAAAACAGTTGAGATATTTTCCGCTTACATCCAGACTTCAGCGTTTATTCATGTCTAAGAATACAGCGACAATGATGTCATGGCATAAAGAGAATATTTCAACCGATAAAAGCTTGAATCATCCAGCCGATGGTGATTCATGGAAACATTTTGATAGAGTGCATCCATCCTTTGCTTTAGAAGCTAGAAATGTTCGACTGGGACTTTCCACTGATGGTTTCTGTCCGTTTGGATCTTATGGTAGTCAATATTCATGTTGGCCTGTTTTTTTAACTCCGTACAATTTACCTCCATGGATGTTGATGAAGGAGCCATATATCTTTTTGACTTTACTAATTCCAGGAAATCCGAAGAAAAATATTGATGTTTATTTGAAGCCATTGATTGATGAATTAAATTTATTGTGGAGTACTGGTGTCAGTACATATGATTTTGCAATGAAACAGAATTTCATACTGAGAGCATTATTGATGTGGACAATAAGTGACTTCCCGGCTTATGGGATGTTATCTGGCTGGAGTACACATGGTCAGAAATCATGTCCTTACTGTATGAGAGAGAACAAAGCATTTATGCTCATTCATGGAAAGAAACCTTGTTATTTTGACTGTCATCGCATATTTCTTCCAGCTGATCATCCTTTTCGCAGAAACAGATCTCATTTCAGAAAAGGAACAGCTGAAAGGGATGGACCTCCAAAAATGCTATCAGGTTCGGAGTTAAAATCAGTTGTATTTTCATTACCTCCCATCACTTTTGGTCCCACAATAAACCAACAGAAAATTTCTGGTTTTGGGAAAGAACACAATTGGATTAAACGTAGCATATTTTGGGATTTGCCATATTGGTCTGATTTGTTGGTCCGACACATGTTAGATGTCATGCATATTGAGAAGAACTGTTTTGATAATTTGTTTCATACAGTTTTGGATACGCCAGGAAAGAGAAAAGACAATGTAAATGCACGTTTAGATCTTGCCCAAATTTGCAGGCGTCCAGAATTGGAACTATTTGAGAATGTCAGAACAGAAAGGTTACTGAAACTAGAAGCAGCTTATACACTGTCTAAAGAAAACCGTTTATTATTTTGTCAGTGGATTGCAGATTTGAGACTTCCAGATGGTTGTGCTTCCAATTTGGGTAGATTTGTAAAGAATGGTCATATTACTGGATTAAAAAGTCATGATTGTCATGTTATAATGGAGAGACTTCTACCCATTGGATTAAGAGGTCTGTTGAATTCTATGATTTGAGATTCCATAACAGACATGTCTCATTTTTTTCGGGAAATTTGTGCGGCTACGGCAGATTATGATGCTCTAGGAAAACTTGAAAAAGATGTTGTTGTAATTATATGTAAACTGGAAAAAATATTTCCGCCGTCTTTCTTCGACTCAATGGAACATGTGATGTTACATTTTCCATATGAAGCCAAATGTGGAGGTCCGGTACAGTTTCGATGGATGTACCCATTTGAAAGATGCATGCAAAAATTGAAAAGAAAAGTACGCAACAAAGCATCTGTTGAAGGATCTATTGCAGAAGCTTATTTGCAAGTGGAAATATCTTTTTTCTGCTCCCATTATTTTGAATCTGAGTATCCTTCAAAACACAACCGAATGGGACGGAATGAGAGGAATATTGATGAAATCGACAGTCAATTATCTGTTTTCAACCAGTCAGAGCTTGGTTTTGGTGGAGTTTCTGAACGCTGGCTTTCAGATGATGAACATCATAGAGCTCATACGTATGTTCTGCTCAACTATGAAGAGATGACATCAGTTGTACTGTAAGTGTTTATATCACTTATTCTATCATTTATGTTACAATAAATAACTTTGGTTTTTATAGGTTGTATGATAATCATATCAAGAAACAAATTCCACAAATTACAGCAGCTGCTCTCGAAGAACGTCGACTGAAAAATTTCTCTCAGTGGTTTCAAAAACTGGTAACATAAATTATTTATCTTTTAGCAACTCATTCAATGTATAGTTTACTATATTGATAATTATTTCACAAATTTTCAGGTGTCTTGACATGTTGATAAAATTGACAAACGGCTGTGGGTATTGAGTAACCCACCTTCCAAACTAGTTAAAACTTATAATGCATATGTGGTGAATGGATTTCGATTCCACACACATGCATATGGGGAATCGAAAAAAACAATGAAAAGTGGAGTTAGCTTGAGAGGATCTCATCATCGAGAAAATGAAGTTGACTTTTATGGCATACTTGATGAAATCATTGAACTCTGTTATCTTGGACAACATTACATAACCATGTTCAAATGTCGGTGGTTGGATACAGAGAGAGGCGTGCGTGTTCATCCGACTCATGGAATCATCGATATTAAATGTAAAAGTGTTCTCGCAGTAAATGAACCATTCTTATTGTCTCAACAGGCATATCAAGTTTATTATGCAAAGTACTGTGCAACATCAAGAGACTTGACTGATTGGTGGAGTGTAATAAAAATAAAAAATCGAGACAATCAGTTTAGTCAAAGTTAATGTGCTTTCACTAATGTCCAAAGAATTGAAGTTTTTCAAGAGAGTACTCAAAATAAATCTTTTTTACAAAGAGACACGAGTATCGATGACGACACCCCACATTTAAGAGTCGGTGATGACGATGATGTTAATGATGTCACACATGAATTTGAAATGGTAAGAGATGAAGCAACTGCAACTCGAATGGATATCGATGATGTTGAGGAGGAATATGAAGATGACATTGACATATATGAAGATGATGATGAAGATGAACACTTATAGAATTCCATGGTATTTATATACAATCATAATATGTATATATGTATATATAATAGTAATTATCAATTATTTGCTAACATTAACATTTTCTGTTTCAGATGGACGAGGCCACATTTCGTGAGTTGGCGGAGGCTGACCTGCCTTTCGATGCGGATGAGTTGCTGGCAGATGACCCTCAGCCTGCAGGCGCTCCAGGGAGTACGCGGAGGGGGCGCGGTCTTGCACGATTGATGATTCCTGACCCCGTCCCCGAGCGACGTCCACATCTTGGGTTTGATCCGCGCACCCGGAGGTGTGATAACATGTGTGATAACCTGTGGATTTGACTAAGATTTCATTAATCTATTCACATAATAAATGTTTATTATTTTTTTTCAGTTTTCCGCATATAGCAGTCGGACAGGGCAGCACTATTTTGCGCAACTATTTCTCTCAGCTGTGGACCACATGGGAGCAGATTCCCATTGATGTGCAGCAGGCCATGTTCGGCCATTGGTTGGTACGTACGTAAATAAATAATTTTTATTTTGAAAATTATTTCATTTCTAACTTGATATTTTGATTTATTTGTAGGGTTTATGGTATCCGATCGAGGATACCATGCGTGACGCCATCCACGAGGCATGGGAGGTGGCCATGCGTGATCACCTTCGTCAGTTTTTTCACAATTTAAGAAAAGCTGCGATGAAGAAAGCAGGAGTGTCAGATTTTGAGGAGTCATGTAGAGCACACCGACCAGAGTACATTTCATCCCATGTATGGGATGGATTATGTGCGCACTGGTTGAGTGGTGCGTTTCAGAGGAGATCATCGGTGGGGAGGCAGAATCGGGGGAGACAGGAGGTGACTCATCGAGCTGGGAGTCGTTCTTTCAGTACTCATAGACAGCATCTGGTACGTACATTATTTATAAATATTTTATATAACTATAAATATTAACAGTTTATTTTTTATTTTTATAGGCTGTCGAGCACCCCGATATTACAGAGTACGACGTATATCGGAGGATGTATAGTGATCCTGCTACTGGGGAGCTCAGAGGTGATCGTCAGCATCACATCGTGGTCAGTATTATTTGTTTTCAAGTTTAAAAATTAACTGCATATAATATATTCACAATTTTAATTTTAAATCGCAACTATAGGAGTCATATGAAGCCGCAACGTCACAGGCCCGGCCTGAGAGTCAGGCCGAGTCATCAGATCAGACCACTGCCCGTCAGTTTGATGAGGCGGCATGGATGCAGGCCACCCAGTATGCCTTCGAGAAGGGCCGGGTAGTTGGTATCGGCTCTCGACTGACTCCCGGAGATTATTATGGCAGTGCTGCGATGTCGGCGTCCAGCTCGAGAGGAGCTCGTGCATCTTCTTCTACACAGTATGAGGATCAGTTGCGATCTCAGACTGCACAGATAGACAGTCTCCGACAGGAGCAGGAGCAGATGCGTCAGCAGCATGAGGAGGAGCGTCGACGCCAGCAGCAGCTGTACGAGGAGCAGCCGAGTCAGTGGTAGCAGCAGCATCAGGAGCAGATGGAGTACATGCGCCGACTCACTCATGCTTTAGGGATGGAGTTTCCTCCACCACCATCTGCAGATCCCCCACCTCCCCCCTCCTTCAGATTAGAGTTTGTATTTCTGTTATAAAATTTGTGAAATCAAATTTTTTTTTTTCTATTCGTAGTTTCTGTCTCATTATAAAATATTAATAATATTATATTTTTAAAAAACAATATTAATATGAATAATAATATTATTTATATTTTACAATATTAAATTTTATATATATATTAAAATTTTATATATATATTAAAATTTTATAATATTATAATTTAATTATATTTTTTGTAATACTTGAATTATTTTAATATTTGAATGTAAAATAATTCTATTATTTTTATATTAATTAAAATAACTTATTAATATTTTTTTTATTTATGAATTATAATTGTAATATTATTATATTAATTAAATCATTTATTAATATTCTATTATTTTTTATTTTTGAATTATAATTCTACATTTATTATAGTAACTAAAATAATTTATTATTTTCATTTGTAAATTATAATTCTATTATTATATTAATTAAAATAATTTATTAGTATTTTATTTTTTTTATTTTTTTTATAGTATTTGCGACGGGATACTATACCCATCGCAAATACTAGTATTATTAATAGTTTTTTATTTTTTTTAAAAAATAATATTTGCGACGGGACCCGTCGCAAATACTATCAACAGTATTTGCGACAGTATACGATGCCCGTCGCAAATAATAGTATTATTAATAGTTTTTTATTTTTTTTAAAAATCGTTTTTGCGACGGTACCGTCGCAAAAGGTATTTGCGACGGGACCCGTCGCAAAAACTATTTTAAATGTTTTTTTACAAAAATACGGAATACTATTTGTGACGGGAAGAATGAACGTCGCAAAAAAAAGGCTTTAGCGACGGGCCCGTCGCAAATAAGTGTAGTTGCAACAGCGTTTTCAGCAACGGGCTATTTGCGACGGGCCCTCGTCGCAAAAGGCCAGTTGCGACGGGATCCCGTCGCAAATATCCCGTCGCAAATACCTGTTTTTCTAGTAGTGTATGATGAGAAACATTGGGAGAATAGTTCCCTTCGAAGGAATGTTTTTAAACCATAAAATAATCGATAAATCATTCTCCATAGATTATGTAAATAGTTCACGACATTCCATTCTATGCTTATTAAGTTAGCTTCATACTTTGCAATATTCAAATTCTTTCTTTCCTCAGATTAAAAAACCACCTTCCCAAATCTACTTTTGTTCATAAAGAATGTATTTTTCTAAGAATATTTTTTTAAAGTCCCTCAATTCCATATTTTCAATCTCTTACTCCAATTGTTGTTTTGAATTAGTAACCACCATTGGTCAACATCTTTTGATTAATGATAAACTTCTATGACAACCTCCTCCCTTTCGTTACATCCTAAAGTGAGAAATATATTCTCTACGGAACATATCCATTTCTCTATTGTGAATGGGTTTGTATTCTTATTAAATGATGGAGGATTTTGTTTCTTAAAGACATCTAAAATTTCTCCTTCATTTTTTGGTTCATGGGCGCTCTATACAAGTATGGTTTTTGTTCATAACCCGAGTCAGCTGTCCCATTGTTGTTATAAGTTGACCAGCACTAGTGACAGCTCCAAAACCCACATCATTATCTTGCAAGGTGGAAAATACCTTCATGGGATACACATGTTCATGTAATTTCCATTCCATTCACTAGAATCCATTTATAAATTATTTCATACCTTAGATTAGGTGATAAATCATATTGCACAATCTCAAACCGCAGAATACAGAACTTTAATTCAAATCATATGCATAGATAATCCCATAATCATAAAAATTGGTTTCATTGAGAAATATTTTATTTTAAATCCTTCATAATTTATTGTAAAGAACATGTGAATTATCCTAATCATATCCCTTGGAATTTTCAAAATAGGCACACATAAAGACCCTTTGTATTTTATCAGGACACCCTGGGTCAGGCCTAAAACACCTTTTCATATTTGTTACTCCTAGGTACATCTATTATAGAACCACATCAACTTGAAGTTTCTAGACAAGGATGCATTTTCTAGGAAGATACACATATTCTATTCCTTACCAAAATTCTTTCACTTTCTTGTTTGTTTTTATCAAATTATATCTTATCTTTTTGTTCCCTAATAT
Source organism: Viscum album (assembly GCA_963277665.1). NCBI lineage: Eukaryota > Viridiplantae > Streptophyta > Magnoliopsida > Santalales > Viscaceae > Viscum > Viscum album. The sequence continues at coordinate 821,896,077 of OY728157.1, forward strand.
GAATATTCTAAATATAGTTTCCATTTTTTCTACTAAACATTTTATGTAACCAATTGTAAAACCCCAATATAAATTTTCGGAAGCTGATGCATTATTTTATTATGTTATAATGATTATAAAAACAAATATCCTCACATAAGGGGTAGTTTAGTAATTTGGTAAAATCATATACATAAACAAGTTCAACAATACATCATGGAATGAAATAAATTATAGTGTATTAATTAGTAACTCCCACAAGTCATAGATTTTACCTATAAATCATTCATAATACACTTCTTCCCATCCTGTGGAAATATAAAACAAAATAATGGTCTGAGCTCTGATCCTCAGTAAGGGTAAATAATACAATGGATGTAATCATAAACATAAACACTCAGCGTGATGAATAACTAAAAAACATGCCTTTAAAAATAAACTTGAGCATAACAATGAAGGAATAAAACCCGATTATATAATTTAACAAAACATAACCATGGATATTATACTATTATAATAATCATATGGAATATCAATCTATATTTTCATAATTAGGTAATTTATAATATGGGAATCACAATCAATCTATTAAGTCCTCATTCCTAAACCATATATAAATGGGTAGAATCCCAAACTTGTTTGTCTTATGAGACCTAAGGATTCATTGAGGAGATATAACATGTCCCAAAAATATTGTAATAATTAAAATACATTAAATATAAGAATAGGGATAAAAATAAACAATATAAACATTTATATTGAAACTAACATATGATTTGTAAATAACTTTCACCCAACATTAAATACGAACACTAACCATTCAGAAGAATATAGCGATGGTGTCAATATATCACATCCATAGTCAAACTAATAAAAAACACTCAATAATATATGGAAGCTGATATCATAAAATATTAATCATAATTAAACATAATAATCAATAATTGTTTTGAAATCGATTTTAATACTTGTATAAAATCATCGTGTAGTTATTAAGATAAATACAATTTTACTTTGATGAAAAGAGTTCTATTGGAAAAATCATTTCATAAAACTCAAATAGAATTAATGTGGTTGTTTCATAATAAAATTATTTATTTTAGAATAATAATTTTGTATAAAAATAAACTATAGAGTTCAATTTTAAAATAGTCAATAATTCAAGAAGTTCTATTGAAATCGACTTGTTCATCGTGAATAATTTTTGAATGATCTTTTTAAAACATATTACTCCCTATAAAAGAAATAAGGATTCTGATTGGTACACATACATAGAATATCAAAACAGACATTATTATAAGTACATAAAGAAAATTTAATAATTTCATTGTGTTATTTATAAAACATGAGTAACCCAAAAGAAAATGGTGGTTTTGTTAGAAAACCCTTACCTTATTTCTGAATGTGTTCTTCACATGACCTTAACTTATTGGATAATAGAATTAATTCCATTAATAATTAAGTAATAACCTTATATACAAGTTTTTGATTTATTATAGATTAATAATGTTCATTTAATTCCTTATTCATGTGTTATATGATTGAATTTCTTCATTCTAGAGATTTCATTTCCTTGATATCACGATCAACTTGCTTGATTATATATAATTGTGTTCATTTAAAATTGGTATAATTCACTAGAACTGAAATTGAATGTTAATAATGAAAATATAATAGTTTAAATTGTTATTTATAGTATTTTATGCATATTATTAGGATTAATTATTAAATATTACATTTAGTGAGAATCATTGGGATTATTACGATGGTTATTGATCATAAAAAATTGGTTTGGATTTATCATTTAGTATTATGTAATTATATTACTTCATAGAAATTAAAATGGTTAAATTATACATTTTACAATCTATATCAACCATTAAAATGGTTTCAGGAATATCTTTGATGAATAATTTGAGGAAAAAAACATCATCATCCACAAAGGTTGTAAATTGGCACCTCCCGGTCAATGATTTCATTTATAAAATAAAAGGGGGAGAGTAAGGAGATTGATAATGGTTATTCAATTACCATTATAAAAATAAAAAATATAGATGATACATGAGTTTTCATGATTAATTTGATGGAATAGGTTAGGATATAATAATAAATTAAGATAAATTTATGTGAAATTAAATAAAAAAGGAAGAGGATTTTCCTTTTGAAATAACATCCTTCAGAACCTCCTTAAGGGAAAGGGTTTTGGCCTTTTGGAAAGACCAAGAGATACTAGAAGTCGAGAGGTACTAAGAAAGAGTAATTTTATAGAACAATGAGTGTCTTAAACTCTTTGAGGATTGAAAATAATATGGAGCGAGGGGTGGTTTTTATAGTGGAGGAGAGGAGTGGTTTTCTATTTTTTTAATCATTATTTTATTATTCTGGTTCTAGACATTGAATAATTTTTGGTCGTGTGACTAAAAACAGTAATAAGTAAATTTTAGTTCAAGCTAATGGACATTTACATTATCCATGAATTAACCATGATATATAAATTCATTTATTTAGCATATTTTGTAAATTATCGAATTTCACTATTCACCAAAAAGTCATGTATTTCAGAAAAATCCAAAAAATTTACAGTAACCATTTTTCAATGAATATAATTAAAAATAACTCCATTTTATAAAAATAATTATATATGTGAAATAAATTTTATTTTTAAATAAAATCATTATTTACTTATAAAATACAGATTTTAAATTTGAAACTGATTTTATAATACTTTCAATAATTAACTAAGGTATTATAGTATGATCCTAATATTAAATGAAAGAATATATTTATATTGGAACAAATTTTATGAAAACTATTTCTAATAATTCTAAATTATTATTAAATATTTAATACTCACAAAAATACCAACAATTAATTATTAATTTCTTAAATATTCAATCTCATTAATATGGTGCCTAAATTTTATTTATACTTACTTGGGTGAGGTTAACATTCATAATGATGAATTAATATTCATAAGGGTATGTTACTATTCATAATGGTATGTTACCATTCCGAAGAAAAGGAAGTTGATCCTATCAGACTCTAAATATCTTACTGATTGCAACTATGTATGTTAGTTTTTCGAAATTCTAACCACAAAAGAGACAGAATTATGTAAATTTACTAGTTTATACCAAAGTGTTGTTTCAATGGTACCTAGTGTTTAATGTGTTGAATATTAATTTTATATTTGTGTTCTTGGGATTCAAAAAATACCATGTGTGAAAACCATGGGATGATTTTTGGTTTTGAATATTTTATTATATAGAGTCAAAAACCTATATAGGTGAAATATTAAATAATCACCCTCTCATTTCCTATATAAATCCACCCAATATAAAACTTCTCTTCACTAAAAATATTTTTTTAAATTACAAATTTGAGCCTAAACTCAATATAGTAAACCCATGTCATACCAAGATCTCAAGAAGCCTTTCCCAAAACGTTGGAGTAACATATTCAATTAAGGTATCCTCAACTTGCCTTTTGTAAAATTCATGAACCTTCCTTAGAATTTGTTTTCTTAATTGCATTTTTTATAATATATTGTATTTATAGAAATTATATTTCAATAAAAATTATGTTATTGGAATTAAATATCTTTTACCCTCACTAACATTTTCCATTAACTAACCCATTGTTATGCGGAAATTCCATAAGGGAACCTGATCTTCGACTCTCCTCTATTATAAAAAATTCCTTTTAATTTTTTGTACTATAATATAGATTTTATTATTTTGGGATATGATATTAAATATCCCCCATTAATGTAAATTTTATTTATAATTTATTATATCCCCTATAACTCTCATTTAGCCCTCATACAACCATTATGTGCACACGTTACTTTGAAAAATATTTATAAGGGTTCATTCCTTTATCCTCTTTATTCAATTTTAATTATAATCCTATGCCTTCTATTTCCAATTTCTTATGTTGGGTAATGAATTTTCATGTCCTTGATATTCAATATTTCATTTGAGATACCCATTTTCACTCTTATCAACCAATTTTATGAATTTTTATATGTTGTCATTATGCTACTGAAAAGGAATAGTTATTTTCCATGCGAAAATAATTATGTAGTGAATACCATACTCATTATTATATCAAGGGTATTTACATTTATTAATATATACATTTTTATTTGAGACTTATATGTATGTATTACACATTCCATTATCTTTTAATAAATTCTGATGTCAAATGAATCCATGTTTTGTGATCTATGTGGAACATTTATGTATGATAATGAAATGATTATGAAGGGTGAATCCTAATAGCACTACATTTAATTGGGTAATGGTTAGTATCACGAGAAGTCATTTTGAGACATGGGTTTAACTTATTCCGTTATGGGACTCTATCCACCATGATATCTTGGCAGGTTTAGTCTTGACCTATGTTTATGAAGCAGTGTTTTAATATTTTGCCACATTTCCAATGTTATGATTATAGTGCAATATCATGCTTTATTATTCATGTTTATTTTTTTATACATTGATATGACTATTTTATAACAAGAATTTTCTTCAACATTTTCTTCATTTCTATCCCCTTATCAAGATTTATATCTCACCCTTTTCTTATGTATGTCCACAGGTTAGTCCATATAGTGCTAAGTACGATGGAGCGTTTTGGTAATTTCAATGATTTTTTCAATAATTGTGTTTCTTTTCATGTTATAATTTTTCATGTTATGTACCTAATTTCCCGAATTCACTAGGAATCTAAGTCATCTATGTTTTATTATGTGTATTAAAACATGTATTATTGTATAATAAAGATAAAGGTTGTTATATGTGTCCTAATATTCAAGAGACTTCTGAATAGCATTGAGGGACTTATGTGTGTTTGTGGGGAGACAATGCATTTTGGAATGTGTGTGAGAAAAGTGTTAAAAATTATTGAACAACCAAAGTGTAAAAATAATGAATAAGACATAAAAATAAGGATAATATTCAAAGAAATAAATAATCATCAAAATCTATAAGTTGTATCATATACAAAATATAATGGCATGCCTCTAAAATATGGAAAAACATGCATACAAAGAAGCAAAGAAAAAGTATGATACATGATATAAAAAGAATAAAAAAGTCAAAAAAATATCCATGAATACTGAGCACCATCTATGTCATTTTAATCCATGCTCCCATCCTAATGAATGAAATCAGTTTTCGAGAGCGATATGCATCCCTTTTCCCAGACATACGATCATATAATTTTCCCAAGCGCCAAGAAAAACCAAGATAGGGTGTGAGATAAACTGAGTACACCGCCACAAATAGAGTCTATATAAAATCCAATCTCTGATTATAAATTATAAAATATAATGGAATATTAAAAGTAAATCAGTGTGAATGTGAATAAATCATACCTACTTTATTCTCATCTAGTGTCTATGAACAATAATTTATTTAATTAATTATGATTTTGTTTATAATAATAAGAACATATAATGGTATCTTGTGTACTATAAATCATATTTATAATAAATGATGAATCAAGGTGAGAACAATGAAACCTTTAACATAGATGGAAAACCAAGATGATGATATACAACCATAATTCATGGCATAATTGTTAATGTGTAATCCAAGGGATATTCCCAATAAATTACTCTAAAAGTGTTTCTAATTGATTCTATCGATCAAATCCATGGTAAATCTATGGGTAAAGATGACTTGACACAATGAGAATTAACTTACACATTTTTTGTCTGTAGATGTAAAGCTAAATCCAAGGACATTATCATAAGAATTCTAATTTCAATAGCTAAAGTAAAGGGATCCTATGATGTTATTTTAAGAATCCACTAATTAAACAATACAACATTCCAAAGCGCACAACTCCCTTGGAAACCGAGTTTATGAATTGCAATGGTTCCCTACGAGTGATCAAGGCATTCCGTCAGGAATCCATTATTGGGTCAAGTTTGAAAATTCCTATAAATATGAAAAAGGTATACACGAAATAGGAATCACAGAATCATTTAATTTATATTCATAATTCATCATAGGTTATGTAATACACATTCCAATTACCATTAAGTATGTTTATTCAATTTCCTTTCATCCTAAGTGATATGTTCATTAAGGATATGCAACCAATATCAAATTTAATTTTAATTTATCAAGGATAAGTGACATATATAATTACATTCATCACATATATTAATTTAATGATTTATTTATTGTGAAGAAACACTAAACTAATCATAAGTAAAGTTAAGGTCACCTGAATGGTGTCTCAAGTAGTCACAAAATGGGTCACTAAAGGTATAAGAAAGAAATTAACCCTACTTTGGGTAGTTAACATTGATGTGTCAATATCTAATGAGGTCAATAAGTGTTATTAGATCAATATAATACAACCTAGTCAACTTAAAATAAATAATAGTAATTTTTAGGGGAAATACCTTGTAAAACTGGCCCGCACACAATGTTAAAAATTTAAAAATTCAGTGAATTTGAGGGAAATTTGCTAAACCATCAATATTATTTGTGTGGAGGAACACTTGTCCAACATCAACCATTAGATTTTTCTAGTTTGGAGTTAAAAAACAAAATCTAAAAGCACCATGAAAATGGTGAATATGAGCTTGCACCTGTATAAATCTATTGAAAGGAAGAAGAATGATGAAAGTAGCTAATGTAATGGAAAGAATACAAATGACAATATAATGTGACAGATGAACCATGAATCAGATTCCATATTTAATAATGTGATAAAATCCTAGATTCAGGATTTATGGATCTCTCATTATAAATATTTAAGGGTATTTTACATCATGGAGAAAAATTGTAAAAAATAGTAGGCCTTTTAAAAACAATATATGAAAAAAATGAAATATTCACAAAAATAATTAATGATATTCATGGTTTTTCAGAATCATTGGCCATATTTTTCACCCAGATTAGTGCTGATAAACCCCTTACATGTCATGTAGTGCACATTTAGGCAAAAATTATGCATCCTATGTGAACCCTCTACTTCATCCCCACACTATCATGCAACATGGTTGAATGTTTTTATCAGACTGCGAAACCACCTAAAAATTCCCACAATTAGCCCACATAGTTTGTTCTAACTCTGCTAACTGGGTTGTATAGCTTTACTAACAATTCAGAAAAACTATTTCCACCAAAATATGTATCTCTGGGTACATAATAATACCAAGAAAACATAATTTCCTCTATTAAATCAATAATTATTTCTATTAAGACATAACTAAGGAAATAAACCGATAATAAAATGTTCCATACCTCAATGAAAAACTAGGTTCTTGAAAAAGACTATGATCAACTAGTTTTTTATAATTATCCATATTCAAGAGAAAAATAGACATAATTATTGATAGAAACATCATAATAACACTCAAAACATATCATCTTTCTATTAGAGGGTCGAGCCTCATGATCTCATCTACTTGAGATCACTAAGTGAGAACATCATGAGTAGAAGTCTCAATGACTAAGTGTACCCGAAACGTGATAGTCAAATATTATATGTGTCATATAATTATGATTATCTAGATTATAAGATATCTGAAATGATTATAATTATAAAACATTGAGTGTATTGGCCATTTGATTTTCCGGTTATTACGTTTTCTGAGGAATTAATATCTTTATATGGTGGATCAAACATTTTATTAACCAGGATTTGGAATGGGGATTTTTAGAGTTTGGAAATCTGAAAATTATGATTTTTGATAGGGTTTGAGTTTTGTTGGATGTACAGTGTGATTGGTAAATGTTCAAATATGGGATGATAGAAAGAGATATTCAAGAGATATAGCAGCAACCCATTTATATCGTGAACCCTTGGCCAACTCGTTGATATTTCTAGAAGGAGGGACAATCCCTCCACCCCTTATAGTTCATGGAATGAACCAGGTGTTCTTTATAACACCCTAAGATTATATATATATATATATATAGTTAATGTTAATTTATAGTTTTTTATATCTTTGTTTACACGAAATCTGTAATCAAAATGAAAAATGATGTGTTATAATATTTAAAAACTAAATATGGGAATATAAGGTATGAATGAAATAAAAAAAATGAAATATATATTTATTCTATGAAATAATTCATATTTATTCGTTAATTAAATGTAGTAAATATTAAATTATAATATAATCATTATAGGATTAGAAGAACTATTTTTGAATAATTATATTTTCCTCCATATCATGTATTTTTATATATTTGTTACCATTTCAAAATTATTTTAATGAAATTTATTGATAGTACATGAATAATAATTAATAAATTATTTATCTAATGTTTAAAAAATTTAGATAAAATCATTTGATCTAAAATAAATATTTTTTCTAAAAAACTATTTTTATATGTGAAATGTGATTTTATCATAAAAAATTGAATGATTGACATTTGATTAATTATTTTAATTAAATTTATATACTATATATTTAACAAAATATTTTAAATTAATCTAATATTTTTTTAGGAAATTTAATGAAATTAAACTCTATTTTATGAATATAATTGGAGTTTTCTAAAAGTGGTTTCATTTCATTTTCATGTTTGTTTATGAAATTAAATCTTCCAATCATAGTAGTCTAATTGAATAAAATGGGTTAAATATTTTTAAATAAAAATATCCATATTTTTTTAGTGGGTCCTCCTTTATTTTATTTCATAATTTGTTTAAAAAAAGTAAAAATTGGTTACCACAATTAAAGAGAAAATGGTTTACCGGGTAGGGTGGGGGTTAAACTAATTGTTGAGGGTAAAAATGAAACATATAATTAGATAAATTTTACATGATAAGGATATTTAAACCAAATTTTATCTTTACATTAATATATGTTTTATTTTATACTGTATTCAAATGAAAATTATTGTATATTATTTAAATCATTTAAGTAATTCCATGTGTGTCTGTCACCTAACTTATAAATGGGACCTATTCTCATACCTCAATTACAGACATTAAGGACGGTACATCTGAATATACCTACCAAAAATATTTCTTACATTATCTCCCTTTTTTATTAATATATTTTAATAAAATTAACATCATCTTAAGAAGGCTTATGGGGTCATCCAAAAAATGTCTCTCAAAGGATATGTATTCATTATAACTGAATCGATAACAACACGTAAATATTTATATTTCGTCTAAATATGTTTTAACCAAACTAAAACAATTATTATAATATCATTATATATATATATATGTGTGTGTGTGTGTTTTTATAATTATAGGAAAACCATTTTACAATTCAATCACATTAAATGAGAAACAAAGGTATCACTCATCAGTACATGTAGACAACCACATATACATAGTGATATTATTCATTTTCCATCACCCCTCACATTGGTGTATATAATTATGGATTAATTAAATATATATTATATTGTTAAAAAAATTTAATCAATAATTATATAGTATTATTTTCCTTTTTCAATCATTTGGTTTGAAAATGAAAACATTATTAGTCTATATATATAGACTACCTTCTCCATGAACGATGCACTTCAGTTTTTTGTCTCTTTCTTTTAAGGATGGTTACAAATATGTATATAGAAAGTATATATGATATTTATATTATGAATAAAATTATAAAGATTATGTAACCATGATCAAGAAGCATGTACTATATCTTTTGAATTAAAACAAACATGGAAAATATGGTGTCCGACCTATTCATTACTTAACTTTTCATTACATTTTACAAATAGAGGATTTTTAAAGTCTAGTGTATTGGAAATCAGGAGCAATAAAACATGAAAACATAAAAAATTATTATAATAAACTTTAATTTATTCATCACAAGTTCATCAAAGTAAAATTATTTCACCTCAAAACCTGGAGATATATCAATGTAATTGGTGAGCAGAAGGCCTAGTAAGGAAATTAAGGGAATCAGTTTACCTTTGATATCAATAAGAACATTATGAAATACATAAAGACATGATAAATGGAAGTAGAATATTTTCATAATGAAAAAAACTTGAACCATAAAATTAATAGGTGGCTAAAACATTTCATTTATATATTCATGAACATATCACCAAGGTTCATCACAACGGTGTCATAAATATTACCAATGTTATCCACAAAGGTATCGTGAAACTTGTTATCTTTAGAGATTAAATTTTTTACCCATTGCATTTTAGATAAATCATGGTGCACCCTTAATATATATTTATTTTCATGTGAGCCACATAGATCATAATCAAACTTTTCATAAATAACCCAAATAGAATCAAAGAAATGGGTTTCTTGTCAAAATCATGATGTTTAAAAAGTACATAAAAATAAGATCATTATGCCATTTATAACCCATGGGAAGTGAGTGAGGGTTATATATATGTCAATTAAAGAATAACATAGATAAATTTTATTTATTTATTAACACCCATGTAAATTGAAATATATTTGGGTATCCGCATAAATAATACAAGACAAATTCTTCAGAAAAACATAGAGATTTTGCGTTGAAAATTCTGCTGCATAACAGCTAAAAAACATCAGATTAAAGGAAATTAAAAAGAGAGGTATAAAAGGTAAACCACTGATAAATAATTCATAATACAGTATGGGTACACAATAAGATAATGTTATGGATATTTTAATGACATACCACATGAAAACGAAACATGAAAGAAAAGAGAAGATGTTATTTCTTTTATGAAAAAATCAGCAGCCTCACGACGTCACTTAAAAAATCAGAAAATAAATTGATGAGAGAGGAAACGGTCTATAATAATTTGTTAAAGTAATTTAATGTAATATTAATATATAATAACATACCCCCATATAATAATATGGAAACTAAAACACATAACATAAAAGAATTCATGACTAAAAAGAGGAGGGTCAAAAGTTCCTTTACCTAGAAGAGAGACTTTGAAATCTGGATAGTTGGGTACTTGGTGGGATAGAGGGAACCTTTTGAGGACTCCTTGGGAGGTAAAAATTATAGAATATGGTTTAGGAGAATTTTTTAATTAAATTAACGAGTTAATGGATTGTTCTTTATAGGAAATGTGATGGAATATTTAATTAATTTCCAAGGGACTCCTAATCAGTGGTATTTGCAAAACCATGGGATTTCCCATGGTATTTTCCCATGTTATTGGCCTCTTTGGACACCTCATATCATATCTTACTATTCAAACGTCTTCCATATTGATTACATCATTATTACATCATCAATGATGTCATTAAACACCCAAAACTCAAAACTGTATTTTTACTACTCAATGAAAATTCTTCTGTTTCAGAAAAATCCCAAATATTTACCATATCCAAATATCAATGCACAGAATTCAAAAATAAACTCAATTTTAAGAAAAAAATTCTATAAATATTTTTAATTTAATTATTATATAAAATCATTATTTATTAAAAAAAGAACTCTAAAACTATAACTTGTTTTGTAACAACATGAAAAAGTAATCATGGTCCCATAAAATTATCATATAATCCTATTAAAATAATGTAACAGTTTATGATTACATTTTATGTAAATACATTTCCATTTTAAATTATTAAATTAATTATTTAATTGTAAACAAAATAATTTTGACATAAAAAATACCAAAACATAAACTATGATTATTTTTAACTTTTAATATGTCTAACTTTTATTTACAAATTCATGGGAGGAATTTCTATTTTATTTTATGATTTACTATTCATTACTATTTATAATGGTATTTTACTATTCATAATTTACTATTCACTAAAAACATTTTGATCTTATTAGACTCTAAATTTCTTACTGATCACAACTACAGAAAACCATTTTTTGAAAATCATTTCACATTATTAATTATTCAAAGTTCACATTATTATTTTAAAATACCCTTTTCTTCCAAAATTCATCAATAATATCCATCCTATATTTATCTGGAGATTTTAATATCACAAATTTTACCATTATATGAAATAAAAAATTTTATTTATACCTAGGGATTACAAAAAGTATTTAAGGCCTCATTACATAGCCCCTTATAACACCTGCATAGGACCTAAGTGTAAGGTGTGGTATGATGATTGAATCTTGTGGAGGCTCGGACAACATTGCTCGAGTGGTGATTTTTATCAGCTTGAACTTCTCCCTTAGGCTATTCCATTCAAGATTCACATGTTGAAGATCATCTTGGGCTTCGTCTAGAGAAATTCCCAAAGAAGCTACCTCCTTCCCAAGCTCTGACAGATGGGCTTTGTAAGGCCCGAGCCTATTGGATGAGGCCACTGACTCTTCTTTTTGTATCAATTAACCATGTTCATTTGTATTTATAAACAATAATTGAAACATTAAGAGTTTTTTTTTCAACAGTCATATTGACCAAGGTGGGTAGTCTTATTGCATATAACATTGTCTGTATGATCCATGTTCTCCATAGGCTTCTCCCCAGAAGAGAGGTCATGTTCCAGTTGTACCACCTCTAGATTCAGTACATGTGAAGGGTCAGGTATGTACTTCCTCAAAAGGGATACATAGAAGACATCATGAACATGGTCTAGATTTGGAGGAAGTTCTAGCCGATAGGCCACTGCTCCTACGCAATCAAGGATTTCATAGGGGCCAATGTACCTAGGGATGAGCTTCCCTTTCATCCCAAACCACATGAATCTCTTCAAAGGTATTTTTCAAAGAAATACCTTGTCACCATCATCAAAATCTATGTCCCTTTGATGGTTGTTGGAAAATATCATTTTCCGACACTGAGTAGACTTATTGTGTTGCTGGATGGAATGTAGAATTTTTTTGTTCTCTATTTCACAAGACCAGAACCATATAGCTTTCTCTTACCAGCTTCATGCCAACAAGTAGGAGTTTTACATTGCTTACCATATTGAGCTTCATAGGGTTCCAATTGAATACTCGAGTATAAGTAGTTGTTATAAGAGATCTCAAATAAAGGGAGATGTTGATCCCATCAAACTTTAAGTTGTATTGAGCATGTTCTCAGCATATCCTCGAGTGTTTGAATAGTCCATTCAGATTGGATTTCAATTTGGGGGTGATAGGCCGTACTGAAATTCAATTTAGTGCTCTGAGCATGTTGAATATTTCTCCAGAATTCTGATGTGAACCTTGGATAATGATCAGATAAAATAGAATGTGGAAATCTATAAACCCTTACCACTTCCTTCATGTAAATCATGGAATTTTTATTAAGAGTGAAATATTCCTAAATATAGATAAAATGGGCAGTCTTACTGAGATGGTTCACAATGACCCATATCGCATTGTATCATTTGGATGTTCTCAGGAGACTAGTGACAAAGTCCATAGTGATATTGTGCGACTTTAATGAAGGTATGGGTAGTGGTTATAATACTGCTTTAAAAAGTTGTTGCTCTTCCTTCACTTGCTGACATACCAGGCACCTAGAAGTGTAGTCAGCAATCTCCCTTTTCATATTATCCCACCAATAATGATCATGAAGGTCCCTATAAATTTTTGTGCTTTGAGGATATATAAAGAAAGGAGATCTATGGGATTTATCCATCATCCCCTTCTTTATTTCCAAAATATATGGAACACATTGTCTTGTATGAAATTTTTGTACACCTTGATCAATATTGAACTCAAGAAACATCCCATCCTTTACAGCCTCAAACTTCTTCTGTAACAAAGGATCTTCTTTCTGAGCTTTCCTAATCTTCTATAGAAATGATGGTTGAGAAATAATTTGGGTTAGGGTTGATAATTTCCCTTCACATATAATTTCCATGTCGTGATTTACTAGGTCATTGATCAAAGTATCTCTTTGAATCCTCATCATGGAATGAACAACTGGGTCTTTCCTACTTAAATCATTAGTGGCATTCTTTTCTCTTCTCAGATGATAATGAAATGAACAATAATAGTCATTGAGAAGTTCCATCAATCTTATCTACCTCATGTTCAATTCCTTTTGTGTGAAAATATTATTCAAACCTTGATGGTTTGTGTATATATCACATTTCTCCCTATAAAGATAGTGAATCAATATCATTAGAGGAAAAACGACTGCAACCAGCTCTAGATCATGTGTAGGATAGTTCATCTTATGACTCTTCAACTGTCGAGATTCATAAGAAATGAATTTTTCATTTTTCATGAGGATGCACCCATTCCATTTCAAAGATGTATCGCTAAAAATACTGAATAATTCTCCACTTGAGAGCAGAGTTAACATGGGTGCAGTAACCAATCTCTTCTTTAGCTTCTGGAAACATTCCTCACACTTTGTTGTACAGATGAACTTGACAACATTTTGAGTTAACTTGGTTAATGGATTAGAAGTTCATGAAAATATTTTCACAAACCTCCTATAGTATCCCTCTATTCCATGGATACTACGATTCTAATTTATCATTGTAGGCTGAAGCAACTCTTCTATAATATTTGTCTTTGTGGGTTCAACTGTGATTCCTTTATTGGTAACAATGTATCCCAAGAAAGAAACATGTTGTATCAAGAATTAAAATTTACTGAACATTCCAAAAAGACTCTCCTTCCGTTGAGTTTCCAAAATAACCCTTAGACGATCTTCATGATCCTTACAACTTTTGGAATATATCAGAATATCATCAATAAAAACTACCACAATGTTATCAAGGTTACCCTTAAATAATCTATTCATCAAATCCTTAAAAATATCAGGTACATTATTTTCTCCTAATGGCATAACAACAAACTCATATTGCCCATATCTTGATTGAAAGGCAGTTTTCAAAATATCTTCTTTCTTCACCCTCAATTGATGATAACTAGATTGAAGATCAATCTTAGAGAAGAAGGGAGCCCCATGATGTTGGTCAAATAAGTCATTAATTCTTGGAAGATGGTATTTTCTATTCATAGAGATCTCATTTAGTTCTCTATAATCAATGCATAGTTGTATCAATCCATCCTTCTTCTTCACAAAGAGAACTGATGCTCCCAAAAGAGACACAATCAGTCAGATAAAACCCTTCCCCAAATGATCTTGGAGTTGTTTAATTAACTCCTCCAGGTCGGCATTTTTTATCCTATACTGGGTCTTTGATATCGGGTGGGATCCAAGTATGTGTTCAAAGGAGAACTCTACCTCTCTTTCCAGGGGAGGTCTAGGTAACTCTTTAGGAAATACATGAATGTATTCCTTGATGATGGGAACATTTTCTATCATCAAACTCTAATTTCCTTATTCTTTGTCATAGATCAACTCTATAAAGAAAGATATAGGATGTTATTCTATACAAATATTAGTATGAGATATCTCTCCCTAGAAGATAACTATCGATTTTCTATTCAAGACTACTGATATTTCCTTGATTCTGCATTTGATCTTAACATTATAATTTGAGAGCCAATAAATCCCTAGTATAATGTAAAATTCCAACAAGGGAATGACTACTAGATTTTTGATAAAATTGTGCTCTATAATGTAAATACTAGAGTTTCTAAGCACAGACGCTGTTTGGATAATCCCACTAGGAGTCTTGAATGATAACTCTAGTTTTATAAAATTAGGGGTTGATTCTAAATTCTCTGCAAACATGGAGGAAACAAAGATATGAATAGAACCTGAAACAAAAAATTACTTCCCAGCTTTAAGAGAACAACAAGAGTACCTCTCAGCCCATTATTTGGCGCTTCAAATTCAGCCATAATGATTCTAAAAGTATGAACTTCTTCTCTTGGCCATTGCAGAGGTTGATGGCGATTCCCCTCCTATCCCCTCAGATTTGGAAAGCGATTGGAAAAGTGCGCACGTTGTCCACACTTATATAATTGGACATCTAGTGTGGCCTACACCATATTACCCAGGTCATTATTGTAGTGAATATGTGTATTTACCTCACTACGACAATTTTGTGCAATGTGTCCATCTCTACCACACTTGTAGCACTTCCCGCTCCCAAGTAGGTAGTTCCACGAATGCTTCTCCCCACATTTATTACATGTGGTACGTTGCACCTGCTTTCCTCTTCTTCCCTGATTGAAGATCCTCTCTAATATTGCTCCATATATCTCTTCTTGTCATAGGATTTATGAGACCACTGCATCTCACCAAACTCACGTTCAACTTTCTTCACACTCCCCTCAATCTCTTTATAGCTATCATAGTATCAGTTAGCTAGATTCTTCGACATATGAGATCTCATTCCACGTAAGAATCTATGAAACCTACCATTTGGATCCATGACAATGATAGATGTATACAGGGAATGTCTAGTGAAGTTAATCTAGTAGCTTCCAACAGATTCATTATTCTTCTGCTTCAGCTCAAGAAACTCCTTCTTCATTATTGTTCTCATTGATTGAGGGAAATACTTGTTGAAGAATATCCCTCTGAACTCTTCCCACTCCACAGATTCACCTTCCACTATGGGACTTGTGTTTTTAATTGGGTCCAACCACTGATCAGATTCTCCCTCTAAGCGATAAACATCCAATGTAACCTTCTCTTGTTCAGAACTGCAGAGCACAGAAATGATCTTCTTGATAGAGCTGATCCACTGTATATAAATCAATGGGTTGGTAGATCCACTAAAGGATGGTGGTTGTTGATGAATAAAGGATTCAATAGAATGTTGTTACCTTTATAGTGAGATTAGTCTCTTATATTGATTCAAGTTATATCCCATAACTTGAGTTGGTTGGATCATCATTCGCATGAATGTTTCCATTCTTGCTTCTATCAGAGGACCATCAGCGCATGGTCCATTGCGGTAACCATTTCCACGGTTCCTCATATTTCCCACCATTTTGAAAAAGAATAAAAACTTAGTAAGAAACGTATTTGATTTTAAAATTATTTAAATATAAAGGATTTTATGTCTTAAAACTTCATACTTTAAATAATTACATTTCACTATAAACCATTCATAATGATTCATTAAAAGCTTATAATTAACCAAACATATCCCCAGGGAGTGTCATAACCTATAGTGCAGTAGGGCCCATTTTCATGTACCCATATACCCAGTGTCGAGCCCAAAAATCCTTGTTAGAGTTTTCCTTCCTAGGTAAATCTGTGCTAGAGACGCCTCTACCTGCTCGTATCCAGACGAGGATGTATTTGTTTGATAATCCACTTATACAATACTAACCAAAATACCATGAAATATTCTTATATTGAAAATTTTCAATAGGTTTCTTCCTAATGTTTTCATAGCCTAATTTCCATAAATAACTAAACTTTCCTTTGATACCAACTATGGAATCTTGCCTTTTATTACATAATTTTTCATTACATTTTACAAACAGATGACCTTTAAAGTCTAGTGTCTTAGAAATCAAGAACAATAAAGAATGAAAACATAAAAAATTATTCTAAAACACTTGAACAAAATCATAATATTTTCATCATATGTACAATTATTTCATTTCATATCCTGGAGACATACATCAAAGGAATGGGTTAGCAGAAGGCCCAATAAGTATAGAAAGGGAATCTGTTTACTTGTGATATCAATAAGAACGTGATGAAATACATAAAGAAATGAGAAATGGAAGTAGAGGAAATTAATAATGGAAAGAACTTGAACCATAACATCTATATGTAGCTACAACATTTCATTTAGACATTCATGAAAATATCACCAAGGTTCATCCCCATGGGGTCATTAAAATTAACAGGTTTATTCACCAAGCTATCGTGAAACATGTGATCTCTAGATATTAAATTCATTACCAAATGAATTCAAGAGATATCTAGGTGAAACCATAATATATATTTATTTTCATGTGATCCAAATAGATCATAATAAAATATTTCATAAATAACCCAAATAGAATCAATGAAATAGGTTTCATGTCAAAATCATGACATTTAAAAAGTACTTAAAAATAAGATCATTTTGTCATTTATAACCCATGGAAAGGGAGTGAGGGTTATATGTATATCAATTACAGAATCAAATAGATCAATTTTATGTATTGAATAAAACACATGGAAATGAAAATAGATTTGGGTATCCACATAAATAATATAAGATAATTTCTTGAGAAAAAGAAAGAGATTTTGAGATGAATATTCTGCAACATAACAGCTATATCACATCCTTTTAGAAAATATTAAAAAGATAGGTGAAATGGGTCAACCAATAATAAATAATTCATAATAGATTATGGGTATATAATAATATTATTTTATGTATATTTTAATGAAGTACCTCATGAAAATGAAAACGAATGAAAAGATAAGATGCTATTTATTTTGCAAAAAATTCGGCAGCCTAACGGCATCAGTTAAAAAAACCAAAAATAAATTGATGAGAGAGGAAAGGGTATCTAGTAATTTGGACATGATATGGACAATATTAATAATATTTAATAAAATACATCCACATAAGAATATGGGAATTAGAAGGCATAACTAAAAGGAAATCATGAATAAAAAGAGGCGGGTGAAAGGTTCCCATACCTTGAAGAGTGACTACGAATAGTAGGAGGTTGGGACCATGGGGAGATTACGGGAACCTTGGTATGACACTGTGGGAGGTAAAAATACTAGAACATAATTGGGGTGGATTCTGGAATGAAATTAATAAGCTAATGGCTTGGTATTTTTTGGAAAAGTGAGGGAATATTTAATTAATTTCCTAGGACACCTCATCTGTGGTATTTGGAAAACCATGGGATTTACCATGGTATTTTCCTATGTTATTGGCCACTTGGGACACCTCATAGTATATATTACTATTCAAAATTCTACCATCATGATTACATAATTATTACATCATCAATAATGTCATTAAACACCCGAAACTCAAATTTGATGATGATGATAATGAACAATTTTATTCAATAGGTGATTAGATGTTATAATTAATTTATTTATAGTGTTTCATATATGAATATTATTCTTATTTTAAATTATATTACATTTAAATTTATTATATAGTCAGTTAAATAACTTATGAATCATGTCGGGCTTATGGCAATGCATTGTCATCTCACTTTTGTTTGTGCAATACATATTCCATATTCAAGACATTTTTCTATAATGTGATGTATATATTAACCATTTTATGTTATATATTTTGAATATATATATATTCTATTTAAATTATAATTTAATGTTATTTTTTTCACGGGTGTTATGATCCAAATGTTACCAACATGGTAAGTGTTTTATATCTGGATGTCACCATTTACAATGATTATTTATGAAAAAATTTATGATTATGAAGACATATGATATATCTATAAATACTGAAATTACTTTTATTCATCATCGATTATTTTTAAATATTACTTGTTTACCTTTCATTTTCATCTCACTTTATACTCATAATTACAAAATACTTTTTTAAGGAAAATAACATTATTTATTTTAGGTCAAGAATCATTTTCTTTCTTGTCCATATATTCCTTAAAATGGTATCACGAAAGAATTATAATTTTTAATTTATTGTATAAAATAAATCCTATACATTTTTTACATTATATATAAGGTGTCGAATGAATATGCTTATCGTTTCACAAATAAGATTCCTTTACAAAATTTGGGAAAGAATTTTTTTAACGTTTATAACACAAAAAGAAATTTCTACCAAAATTTACTCTTTCATATGAATATTACATGACAAGATTTTATTGTTATTTTAAAATAAAACACTCTTTATAAAATTCATGAAATTTTATATTTTAAAAATTGGATTTCAGAATAAAAACTGTATTTTTCTATAGAAATGTTCCTAGGATTAGTAAAAGATATTTTCATCTTTGAAAATATCAATTATAATTTCTTATGATTAAATATGGATATAAAAAAATAATATCATCCTTATTCATTCAATAGATGATTATTAAGTATGATTTTGGAATCTTGATGAAAATTATTTTCTTTTATATATGTTATTCTCTGATAAAATTATAAATATTTTTATAATATTGTGGAATACATATGAATGGATGATGATTATATGATCGATGGGTCCATTATATAGCTCTAATAAATTGATAAATCATTAATTTTTCGGAGCATAAAGGGTATATGTTAGGTTATCACAAGCCTAATATAGGGTATACATGATGATATTCCATGATTGAATATGGTATATAGATGGTTGTCCAATGGCTTCCATGTGATGAATGTATTGGTGGGTGTACATGAGATTATATTTCAACAATTATGATCATGATACCTTTTTATAACATTCTCCGTGGCATTTTATTATTCATATGTTATGATTTATGGTCCCATTATCATTGAATATTCTATGATTTGATCCTTATAACATGAAAAATACTGATTGTTTGAAACATGTTGACTGTTGGTTGTATTTCTTTTAAATAGATGATATATGGTCAATGTTGAGAAAAGGTGGGTTTTTGGTTTCCAAACACACCCTATTGGTGAAGGAATTAGACGTAGTCCATCATCGTGAGCCAACAGATTCATTCCATTGGAATGATGACTTATTGGAATGGCCAATTGTGCTGGAAGATATGTGAAGTCATAGAAAAATCCAACATGATTTTGACAATGCTTTTCTGATCATGGAGTTCTCAAAAATCATGAATAATACATGATACAAGATGTAGTTTTTAGAAGAGAATATAATACATGGTGTATTATTATGGCTACTTATCATCAATGTGAGAAAGACCAGACATAAAAGGATGTATATCATGGGTTTGAGAATCATTTGTGTGATCATATCAGAAGGCTGAAAAATTAATATTGCTAATGTAAATAAGACACTACATACACAGATCCATCGAAATGAGTCCTAAAACCGATTCATTTAATATTTATAGTATCCATTGTGTATTAGACATAATTTTTTATTTTATAAAGAATGTTTAAGAAATTTTTAATTGTTGGAAATGATAATTCATATTAATGGTTTTGAAATTGACTAACTGAATGATGATAAAAAAATCTATCCATCAATTTACATTAGGTTTAATTATATTAAAATTTGTTTCAGAACAATAGTCTTGATTGTTTTCCAAGGGGTTCAAGATTCATTGACAAATACTTGACACTGATTGATAAATGTTAAGAAGACTATAATCCATTAGACGTAAATTGACACTGATAAAGTAATTAGACATTGAACACCATCTAACATGTGATCATTGGTCTGATGAATAGATGAAAATGAGAAACATTTTAATGACATTCCACCTATGAACATACTTTTAATTTATTTTAAAAATAGAGGTTGAATGATTTTTAATATTCCCAATGTATTTAAAATTATTTTCTAGTCTATGTGGGGCATCTATAAGAGATAGATTTTAGAGTTTTCAAGAAGTCATAATAATGAAAAGTCATTTGTTTTTCATATGATTTCATCAAAATGAAGAATCATAATGAAGAATAGGAGTGATGGATTTTTCTGTTGAAATGCATTTAAACATTAATATGTATGAAGATTCTAGAGGACCCAAGATGAATTAAGGAGTGTTTAAGAAGAGAACAAATAGACTCAATTTATCGATAAATTCATGAATTATCATTTTTATAGACTAGGACAATAAATTTAGTTTTCAACCTTTTACTTTTTGGGGGTCCTATAAAATGAGATCAAAATACATTAGTATGAAGAAGTGTGTTCAACTATTCACATGTGATATAGATATAACAATTGTGGAATAGGTATTATTTTTCCAATGAGACATTTTTTTCAGGTTGATTGTGAATAAGATAATTAGAGTTATTCTCAATCTGATAATCCAAGAAACATCCATTGGATGGAATTACATTAAAGAAAGTCCATCAAAGTGAGCCTAATAATGGGAACATCATTTATTCATGGTTTACATGACAATGTTTTATCAGACATAGAAATTTGGAGTTTTGGATTATGTTTCTACTTAATTGAATAAGGAAGAGAAGGAGGAGAATTAGATCGAGGATAATCAGATAGATATCATCTCAAATAGGTTAATAGAGGGATTCATATCGGATAAGAATTTTCACAAGAGGTTTTTTTGAGATAGTTTTGGTAGATGTTCCAAGAACAAAATGTTCCTTATTAAAATGTTTATGTTCATGATTATTGTAAGTGGGAAATATTTGATTCATCTTAATTGTTGCGAAAGTGAAGACTTTCTAAAGTGGATCAATAAATAATAAAATCATATATTGTAACATCGGTTACTTACGAGTTGTATAAAAGTCTTGATTGTTTAATTGAGATGTATAACTAGTTGTGGGGAAGTAGATGTGAAATGGATAGATGAGGGTATAACCAACTATAACGAGAATGATGTTACATGGATTGGATCGTAATAGATGTAAATGTACGTTAGATGGAACAATACAAGAGGGGGACAATTTTAGGTTTAAAACATTGTATTAACACACATAAGAAATAACTGAGTTTAAGAGTTCTTAAATTAATAAAATTCACAATCAATACAAATTACTATATATGTCTAGGATCTGATGGATATGAAACAATGTAATACCATAAGTAATTAAAAACTATTGTATTTGAATTGAATACAATATTAAGAGTAATAAAAATATAAGTGATCCTACCATATAGAGTATATAATCACTAAATACAATATGTAGAGAAACAATCTTGATTTAAATAATTACAATTGAAATGAATATAAATAGAAATAGGAACAATAAAATTCCATTTCTAATACAAATAGAAGAAAAAAAATTAAATGTACTACAATACTTTTAACCAAAAGTGTAGGGTATCCTTTCACCTAGGATAAAATGCATTTCTTACCACCACTTAAGTAATACCTTGATATGATGATCGACATGATAGTCTTCTTATCCCCGAAAACCATCGATTAAGAAGGTAATCAATGCCTCTGTCTTTCAAGAAATTGAAATCCCTTGACATGATGATTGGAATCAGATCATCCAATCCTCAAAATCCCTTGATCATTATCACAATGATCGATTTCATAAAGAAGAAACAATGATTTTCTAGAAATACAAGAACATGGAACAATTTGGTCACTTCTTGTATATTCATGTCCATCACACGAAGCAATGGAGAAGTCACAACATCTCTTGCTAAAACTCGATAAAAACGTTGTGTTTTCTACATTGAATGACCTTATATTTATAGGAATCAGGTTCCAACATTCATATTTTCCCCAGCAGACATTTCTCTCTAAAACATTCAAATGGAATTGGACACCTAACATTACAACGGTCAAAACAAACAAAATATACAACATCGTTTGGATTAGTAAATAACCAACTCAACGAAATAATTTTAGGTTAGAAAATAGTTTGTTCAATGATACAAAACAATGAGTATGAGTAATATTCAATCGTTATAAGAGTTATGATAAGAGTGTAGTGCATTTCATAAGTACAATACATAACTGGTTTACTAGTTTTATCATGATAACATTGAATATCTTAATTAAAATTTATAACCTGGTTATGATTCTTAACATGGTTACAATGAACAATATTTAAATTGGCTACGACACTTGAATACATTTCATAAATAATACTACATTACATAACCTTGTAACGATCCATGATAATGATTTAATACGTAACTTGGTAACGATGCATGATTATAATGCGGTACATAACCGAGGTGCAATGAACATGGTTATGATGCATGTGGTTATGGTAAAAGACCTGATTATGATAAAAATGATTATGATATATGATTCGATAATGATACATGTGAAACCTATTTATGATTCAATACACAATTTGTTTACGATTTAAGATTATGATACAATTTATAATATGGTTATGATTTCTCATTGTGATGCAATACATAATCTGGTTATGATTATGAAACAACATATAAAACCATGTGATTAAACAACCTACATGCTTATGATAATAATGGAACATATATTAAATACAATGAGAGTAATTACAATTCTGTGATATTTTATTTTCAAAACAAATGATTGATGGGAAATTAGAAACACATTTTTAATCAACAACATAGATTGACAGATTTTCCACTGCATTCACTTATTTATTCTGAATATAATATAGTGAAAGAATAAAGTTTTGTTGGACTATCCTATATTGAAAGGATTTGGACTTTATACTAAAAAATTTTAATCATCACGGGCTTCCTTCACATTATAGCTTTTTCATTTGAATGGTGAGGTTGAGAAGTTAGAGTTGAGTGGATTGTAACATTAAAATGTTTTAGAGGTTAATAATGTTTTATAAATATCTTAAGAATCATTTTTATAAAAGAAAAATGAGCCATTTATTCACCTATAGTGTTCTAGATCCAATTTGGAATAGCAAATGGTATCAGAAGTGGGGTTCCCTATAATAGATCCATCTCTGATAATTGATAATTTAAATTTGGTGAAAAATAGGGGTTTCTTTTTTTAATGATACAAACTACCATCATTTGAAGAATATGATGTTACCATATCTTCTTTAACATTGAATTGAAGTTAGAGATGCAAAAATAATGGCTTTCCAACAATCAATTAATATTTTATGACACCTGCTGATAAGAAAATTATTGAACCTGATCAAAAATATCAGAATTATTTGTTTATGGATCTCACATATAATGATTATAAAAATATTATGGGGTCTCTAAAAGATATAAAAATGTTAGATATGTTGATAATAATATATGAAGGAAATGAGAAAGTATTGGAAGCTATGTTTCAATTATATAGAAGTATATTTGAGGATTTGTAATTGGATAATGAAGAATGTATTGATAGTTACATTATTCGGATGAATTAGATTTTTATGAACAAGAGAATTTCCAATCAGAATATATAACATTATACAATTTTTAACATAAATATGAGAATAATACTAGATATATTTGACACAAAAAATTCAGATTTAGATAATCAAGAATCGTTTTCATTTGATGAACTTCAAAACATTTTGGTGTGTATGATATTAGAAAAGACCCTAATTTAAAAAAAAAGTGAGTATAAGACAAATGGATTTTAGAGATTTGTTAAAAGGGAAAAACCAAGATAATGTAGCCAGAATATAGTCAAATAATTTATAATTATAGGAAAAATATGATGGTTTCTGTGAAAATTTTCCATCCTTTATATAAAATACAGTAAATGAAAATTGAATGGGAAAACACTCTAATTTTGGAAATATGAAGGAAATATAAGTTTTACACAAAATTATACTAATGTTTTTTGAAGACCATGAGTCCAATTATGGTGAAGAGAAAATATAAAAATAGTTGTGAAAGAAGAATAAGAAAATATTTCATTATGATGTGAAGAAGAAATGTTATTTGAGCCGGAGAAAGAATAATTATTCCTTATATAGTGATTAAAAAGATAATCAACTCATCTTTATTTCTCAATTTATAATTGGAATTAATTCTTTAGATTGTGATGATGTTGAATAGATTACAAAAATTAATAGGATTCTAAAAAAAAGTAAAAATTTAAATTTATCATAATTCTCAACTCATGAAAGAAATATGGATGTCAAATAAAAATTATTAATATATATCATTTTATAATTATAAGAATATGAATAAACAGAAGAAATATATCAATTTTATTAGATCTTAGAATATGTATATCATATATTTTGAAGCAAAAATAATAATATATTAATAGATATCAGATCTAAATTAGAATCTAAATATGAAAAAAATCCACACTTGTGAAAAAAATAAATAGAAAAATTTGAAGATAGATGAATCAAGGGAATGATTGATGTTTTGAAATTAATTTGGATAAAAAATAAAATTAATTTTTTTGAATCAGAATCTGTTCTTCTTACAAAACAATGTGAGATAATAAATATGACAGAAAGTGTCACCCAAGAAGTTGATGATATTGGCTGAACATTCAAAAATTTGGGAAAAAGGATTACAAATATAGGTTTGTGAGAAAAAATATTTCACTATGAAATATAGGAATTATTTAGGAATGAATCCTCATAAGGAAACTGATCCATTATTTGTGAAGAAACATAAAAAATAATGTTATAAAAAAGTTCCCTACCAATCTGAAAAATCATGAATTAGAGGTCGTTGTTGCTGTGGTGGAGTTTTTAAACATATAGATTATTCATACTCTTATGAAATGTATCTTACAATAAATACATATGAAAAAAAATAAGAGATATGATGATAAAATGATATCAAATTTTATAAATAATAATATAGAATAGAAAAAGTTAACTCAAAATATTAATAAGGTTGAAAAAATAAAACAGGAAGAGAATGAATGAAGTGAATGGATTCTTACCTGGTCAGGGTAAATTTTCAATGTGAGAAATTTATAAAATGAAACAATATTAGATGATGTATAGGGGGAGAAAATACTATCTATTTCTGAATAAAATTATAATTTTTTTTCTATATATGGTGATTTTTATGTTATAAAAATGTAAAAAATGTATGAGAAGGAAGGGAACGTTACAAAAAGTTGCATGAATATCTTACTAGACCAAAATAAAGGCATGAAAGAGCTATTCAAAACACACTATAACAAAATTTAAATTAATAAATAAAATAAATTGTCAACACTATTAGAATAACTAAAAATGATAATAAACATGTTACAAATTCTGAGAAGGCCGAATATAATGATATAAATTTGTCCAATGAAAAATATAAGAAGAGGAAAAAAATTCAAGACTATAAGAGTAATATCAGTCGGAAATACTCTACTAAGAAACTAATGAGGAAATTCATTATTTAGAAAAAAAATTATTTTTACTAACTTACTGGGAATTAAAGGAATAAAAATGATGATTTTGTTGTATGAGTCTCTTAACATTGAAGGAAGGTAATGTAGTGAGGTTAAAAATTATGAGTTTTCAAATGTAATGATTATACACCTGAAATTTATTATATGTTTGATAATATGGCTGCATGTTATTCTCATCTTAAAAAATTTTCTAAAGAATTCCCCAATAAAAGGGAATTATTGAAAGGAGAATCTTAATGTATTACATGAATGTTATATTATGGAAAACATATATAAACATGATTATCCACCATATTTTTCTACATCATTTTATCCAATTTAGACTTAGAGTTGTTTAGTTTAAGTATCTTTGTTATGAATGTGAAACATATGTTCTCCTAAAAAAGTAACATAGGATTTTGAGATGAAGAGTTTCAATACTGATAAATGATGAAATTTGTCAATAACAGGGGAAACCATTCATGATGGCCCCATTGAATTTGATTTTCATAAAGGGGGAGAAATAAGAAAAATTGTGAGATATAATAAATAAGGGAAATAAAAGAATGGGGAGTAATATATGATAAGAGAGAAAAACACGATGTATTGTTTTGAAGTATCTATTCCTAAAAGAAAAAAGGTGGAGATTGTTATCACTAATTTTAGTGTTTGTTTTATATGTTGTAAATATATGATATATGGTTAATGTTTTTAAAATTAGGAGTTTTTTAGGACACACCCCATCAGTATGAGGAATTAGACTCAGCCCATCAGCATGAGTCATCATATCCAAGCCCCTAATATGTGTGTTGATTGGAAATTCAAATTGTTCCTAAGAACATATTAATTCCTAAACCATTCTGATGTGAATCTGGTGATGCCTTTATAATTATGGAGTTATCATAATTCATAAAGAGTTTGTGATACAAGATGGAGTTTATGGAATAGAAGAGAATGCATGGTCATGTATTTTGGATATTTCTCATCTATGTGAGAAACACTAGACATAGAAATATGTGGATCATTAGTATAAGAACAATCTATTTGACTATATCTAAATGCTGGAAGATTTATCTCATTGAAATAATGAAGTCACTACCAACATAGAACCGTCATGTTGGGTCCTATCAATGATTCATTCAATGTTGATTGTATGCTTTGTGTGTTAGATACAATGAATTATCGTATGAAAAATGATTAAGAACATTTCAATTGTTTTAAATGATAATCCATATATTGTATTCAGGGATCTACCAATTGGATGATGATAAAAAATAAAGTAAACCATTTACAATATGTTGAATTTTATTAAAATTGGGCCACGAACAATAGTGTTGATTGTTTTCAATGTGGGTTAAGAGTCATTGAAAAATAGTTGACACTGATTCATTAGAGATAAGTATAGATTGATCCATCATATACATGTTAACACCGATAAAGTCATCAGATGCTGAATTTCATCATGCACAGAATCATTACTCTATGTTTTTAAAGAAAATGAGAAATACATTAGAGATATTTCACATATTTACTTACTGAAAAAGTATTGTCGAAATAGGTGTTAAACTCTACAAAATGATGTCAATATATTAATAAGTGTTTTTTAGTTGATAGAGAGCATCTATATGAGAATATTTTCAGTGTTTTCTAGAGGTCATCATAATGATCATTATTTTGTTTTACATAAGAATTAATTTTAATAAAAAATCTAAATGAAAAATAATAATTAATGATAATAGTGAGGAAATGATTGTAAATATAAATAAGTGTTAAGAATCAAGAGTCTCCCAGAAGTATTGAAAATAGTTGAATAACTCATAGAAGAAAAATGAAATGGATGAGAAATTTGATAATTGTTAATTTCATTGAATGATAAAAGGAAATAATTTTCCCACCCTTTCTATTAAGGGGTTCCTATAAAAGGATCGAATGGTACATCAGTACAATGACAAGTTTTGAACTGTTCACGTGAACTAGATCTCTAAAAAAGGCTGAACATGTACTGAGATTCCAAAAAGATATTGTGTTTCAGGTCAAAGCTAAATAATATTATTGGATTAAAGTTTAATTCAATCATTGAAACATGTTCCATCAAATGATGTTTTATCAGATAAATCCATTACAATTATTATAACACAGAGAAATCCATTATATCAATGTTCGTCAGACCATGTTCTATTAGTCAAAAATATTTTGAGTTGATGATTGAGTTTTAACTCAATTAATGATGGAAGAGTATAGGGACAATTAGACTGAGGCCAATCAAAAAAAGACCAATTGACATAGGTAACCATATTGAGGTAGATCATGATGACTTTTTTTAGGAGGGTTTATAGTAAAGATTTATTGATGAATTTTAATGAAATAAGAACCTTTGTTAATTTTTTATGTTATTGAGGATTTCACACATGTAATTTTTTATTTATATTAAGTTTGGAGGAGTTGACGACTTTCTGAAGTGGATAAAGTACGATGATAAATAAATATTTTAACTATGGGTACATAACATTTATTCAAAATAATTGAATATTTTTTTGGGGATTACAACCAGTTGAGAGGAAGTGGATACAAAAAAGGATATATGGGTGTATAACTGACTATATAAGGAATATCTCTAGTAGGAATATATCATTGTTCACTATTATTTCATTTTTAATTAAAAAAGAAGATAGTAAAAGAATTCATTTTGGTGGTACGATCCACCATGGCATTGAGTTTGTATTTGTACTAAACCACGTAAATATTGTTTTATTCCTTATATTTATAATTATTGTATATGATATGAGGGTTTGATAAAATATACCTGAGTGGATCATAACAATAACAAGTTTCGTAGGATAATATGGTTCAATAATGATGTTAAGAAACTTTCTTTAAAAAGGATGTACTAATTCACCTCTCTCTCAATTGTCGTGAACCAATTTGGGAACAAAACATATTCCCTGAATATGATTTATGATTTTTTGGGAATTATTTTCAAATGTTTGGATCATGTTATCATACCCTTATTCTCGTTATATTCTTATATGTGATCATTTATCTATATCTCCCATCTTTACCCCTATTGATCATATAATATAACCCTTTCTTATGTTTCCTTTTCACAGGTCTTGAAGAATGGTTTTATGTAGGGTTTAACTAGGAAGTGTTATATGTGAGAATCTTCTTGTGGGAGATATTTTAGATCATTTAGAAAAAAAATATTAATTATATAGTCTTCAAATACATCTACATATTATGATTCAAGGCAATTTATAGTTATGAAATTTTTTAACTATTCATGTAAAATGATTTAATTTTTATGAAGGAAATGATTAAGAAATACAATTCAGGTTATTAATGGGGTGTAAACAGTTTTTTTATACAAAAAGGTTGCCTATCCCTCTTTTTGGAGAATAAAGCATATATTGGGGGGTTTTTGGAACCATACCTCTCTCATCTATTCATCCCATTATTATGTTGTGTTTCTAGTGTCATATTTTAGTGACTCCATGTATTTATCTCCCTCCACATACCTATGTTATGGTTTCAATTTTCTATCCCTAACTCTAATCTAGAATTTCTTTGGTTTCAATGTTTTTTTCTCGGAATCATGTTAGAATGTGCTGAAATCAATTAGGATTTCCTAAGATGTTTCTATAGGAGTATCATAGGCGATGTTTATAAAATTTTCAGAAGAATTTTATTTTTAGATAATCAGATAACCACTTTTATTTTGGTTTTTTATAATATAATATTAAAATTATGTTTAAATTTGTTTTGGGTGATAGGTATTTTTGTTGATATGGTGTATGGGGTGTTTGAAAGACATTATATAAGTGGTTGGTTGTGGTTTTGGCATAACAGAGATGCAAAATTAATTTTCAATCAATTAATAATCATTAAATTTACATTAAAAAATAATTATAAAATTATAAAATTCATCATATATGATATATAATATATGGAAATAGCTCAGGTGGAAGTACGATCATTCTTGAAGCAATAATGGGCTTTAACGAGGCGATGTAGAGCCAAAATTGGTTGTTAACCCCTTAACAGAGTTAGATGTTCCCTAAAATATATATTTAATTCTTGTTTATATATAGGTATTATTTCATAAATGAATAAAATGTGACTAGATATATGGATAGTGATTGAGTGGCCCTTGGGTTGGATAGATAAGTAGATTTTTAAACTCTTATACTCTGGATGAGTTCCCTTTAGCAATTTAAGTGCTTAGTATTGGTCGACGATATTGTATCCGAGAAGTAAGAGTATTTATAGAGATGTCATGAGTCATTTTAAGGGTCTTGTGGTGAATGATGAGACACATAAAACCAAGTTTTTTCCCTTATTCTAGTTGGAAGAGTGAGTGGGGGTTATGCCTAGTAATGATGGGTGATATGATTGTTTAACTCATGCTTATTGAAGACACCCATTTGAGGGAGATCTAGAAATTAGTGGGGACTATGCATGAGAGGAGTCCTTTAATAATAGATAGGGGTTTCTATAGTGGGTCACATCTTGGTGAAAGGTGGATTGATCTCATAAAGAAAATAGGACAGCAGACCTATGTGTGCGTCTGTGGATTATTTCTAGATGTTCCATTATGATTCTAATGGGAAATTTGGTGTAATATATTTTAAATATCACCAATTAGTGGGACTAGTATTTTTTAGGTGTCATGAAGAGAACATAGAATGGTCCATGAGTTCTAGTTCATGGGATCATTCATGTTTTGTTTTCGTCGAGGGGTGATTGATACAATATATTACTGACAAACTAATACTGATAAAAGTTTGGAGGACCCAGTTCATTCCAAGAAAATTTAAGTGTGATACTTTTTTATGATTTTATAGGTATAAAGAAACTATTTCCATCATATAATTTTAAGTTATTTTTTATCGGATACATTACCTATGTTTTTTATGTGACCTTTTGATAGTTTTTGGGGATCTGTCAGCACACTAGTGACCCCATAGTGTCTTTGGTTAAAGGATTATGTCCTTGTGATCTCCCAAGAGTCTATTTTTATGTGTTATTGTTGTTTTGACATACATTTAGGTCATGTTAATAGGTTGTTTTGAATTATAGACCTTTTTGTGAGATTATTGGTCCATGTAATACGATGAGGTCCAGGTTGTGTGCATGAAAAAAAAATCATTTAGAGGCTTGGGTTGGGGACTACCCGAGTGAGGGATAGGTTATGATGTGACATGAGGTAAGGCTGATTGAAACTACCTTTAATGACTAAGAATTTTCTAGGGATATTGATGTATGATAATTCCATATTTCTTTAGGATGTGGGTTGATGTTTGGACTATGATTTGTAAATATTCATCTGATGTGAGAATGATATTGGTTAGGATTACATTACAAGAGTTAATGAGGTGGAATTCCAAC
Organism: Viscum album; assembly: GCA_963277665.1. Lineage (NCBI taxonomy): Eukaryota > Viridiplantae > Streptophyta > Magnoliopsida > Santalales > Viscaceae > Viscum > Viscum album. The sequence goes on from OY728157.1 coordinate 821,928,040, forward strand.
ATGATGATGGAGTAGGTATGATTTGTGTTTATAGTGACCTTATTATCCAAAGGTGTTCAAATTCTCAGGGATGTATGGTGTCTTGGTTATCATATTATGTCCAAGGCACTTGTGTGAAAAGTTTAAATTATTTAATATAAAAACGCATATATGGTGAAATATACTTTGGGACCATTTTGAGACCCTATTGAGTTGTATTTCTAATAACATATATTGGAATTTAAATCTACATGCAGAGAATATTTATTATTTATCATTCATTATAATACATTATGTTGATTGGGCGGGGGTAGCTCGATGAATTTTTGAGATAGGTTGAGTATGGCCTTGGATTTGTAGTGGGAGCAGTGCATGTGTTTGAATTTTCGTTTATTTTGTATTTCCGAGCATCCATGTGGGAAGTGAGTGTTTTTGTTATTGTATATCTTCTTCCTAGTTCTTATGAAAACATTTTTAGAATTTATTTTTTCACACTCTATATATGTATTCTGGATATTTTTACTATTTTCCATTAATGTATGACTCTGATTTGAGGGCATAGTGTCCCTTTTGCATGTACAAGTCCCTAACTACTAGTCAACAACCTATGGAATATGAGGAGGCATGCTTGAGGCATTATGAGATCTCAAACTCAGGAACTATTGAATGAATTATTGTAAGTACATACTGTAAAGACCTCAATTTTCTATGTAATTTTTTATTTTTTTAAGGAATATTTACGAGTCCGTGAAAACTGACGGCACGTTTTTCCAAGGCCCGGTGTGCCTGAAATGAGTTTTTGATCTTTTTTTGGGTACGTTCAATAAACACATGAGAAGTGTTTGGTAACTTTTTATCCAGCACTCAGAATTGAAATATGAGGACACTGTTGAACTCAAAACGCCAATATTCACTTACGGAGCCTTCACGTCGACCGCAATAGGTCAAGGGTGGAAGTTTATTTTTTATTTTTGAGGGATAATTGAATAAAATAAAATAAATAACATTTATTTTATTTTTCTGGAAACCACCTTTTTGAATATTTGGTGGCAGGGACCACCCAAACTCTACTTTAATGTGAAGAAAACCTTGGAATTATCCCAATTAATGAGCAAACAATTAATTGATCTAGTAATTATATAAGTTGGCTTCTCAACATTATCGAGGTTTGGGAAAACATTGGAAAATGAGAAATTTATGTGTAGATGAGAACATGGTGGGAGAACCTCGTCCAACAAAGAACATATCCAAAGAAGAATGAACAGATGTTTGGGGAAATTCTGACATCACCATCATCATCTTCCTCCTCATCGACACCTCCAACGGACGATCGAGGTAGGGGTGTGTTTATGTTGTTCGTTATGGTTTTATGTTGAAACGTTCTCCTAGAATCCACATGCTATCGATCTAATTTAAAGGGTGTAGACCATACAAACAAGGCCAGATCCCACCACTTATTTAATGTGAACGTGTTCTTTACTGGACGTGATGACGGTGGTGGGACAACCGCGCTACCGAAGGAGACTACAACCCGTCAACCATGACAAAAAAGGTGGCATCCACCACCTGGCCAGCTAAATGGATCTAGGGCACCTCGTCCGCACCACTGGTAACGAGGGAGGCTGCGAACCATTGGCTATAGCGGTGGGAAGTCAGCAGTCGACTCTCAGGCTGGCCGTGTGTAGGTAGGGCAGTGCGTGTTCGCGCCACCGGTTGAGCAGGAGTCTGTGGCCCATCGGCCACGGTAGTGTAGAGTGGTGGCCAGAACACAGACTGACCATGTGTTCATGGGGTAGCGCGTGTCCTCGCTTCTTGAGCTGGCGATCGTGGTGGCTCTGCTACAGTAGAGTTTAGAGGGCGGCCAATATCTGGCCGACCATGGTGGAGTAGTGGTGCATTTTCGATCCATTGTAAAGGGGTCCAACAATTTCAACCATCTGTGTCTCTCTGAGAGGGACCCCTCTAGAGGGTCCCACATTCCATTTGGAAATTCCATGTAGAACCGCCGGGTTAGCCAAAACCGAATAGCCAATTGGCTATTCGGGTGACCAAGGGGGAGAAACACCACTCCCAGGTGGCAGCTAAGGAAGACACCAATATAAGGGGCCAACCTGTCCAAGGGTTGAGCCCAACGGGCTTGGCAAGGCCGCCCCCTTCACGGGCTAGGCCCACCGCCACCCCGACCATCCAGGCCGAACCCAGACCTAGGCCCATCAAGACCAATATACTCATTTTTTTCGATATCATGAAAACTAGGTGTCCGTTTGAGAAACCGTTTATGGTGATGGAATCCTTGGATCGAGATGGTACTTTTGGTATACTCCACTTGAGTTTTGGATAATGTTGAAGTATGGTTAGGTTGGATGGAACCCAAATCCAACCAGGCCCCCGAGAATAAATGGATAATAACATATAGACCGGGTGTCCGATTGACATGATGGTTGTTTAATTGGATCCCTTATGACGTGGAAGACCTTCATGATACTTCTTCATGGAACTTCGTGGAATTTGAAGAATCGACCGATGGATTGAGGAGTAGATCCTCTGGGAATCAAGTGTGCTTTGGGCGGAAACCCTGTGGCTAGCTATGCATGAGGAGACTTCAAATCCTGTGTGGGTTATCTTTAGATCCATTGTGTGTCTGCATCTGTAGATCCTATGTGGGTAATCTTCAGATCCTATGTGGTTCACCTCTAGACCATCTGTGGGTCGTCTTCAGATCCTATGTGGGTCGTCTTCGAACAATTTTGGTTCAAAAACATAGCTTCTTGACAAAGTAAGATGATCTTTCAATACATCTAATCATCTATAGTACCGTAATTAAGTTATTCCTAGTGTGAGACAAGTCAATAACTTTTTGGTATGCTTATGTGTGGTGATACCTCTGTGGTAATCTTTTGTGTGGGGATACCTTTGCGATAATATTCAATGTGGTGTTACATTTGTTGTACTTACCTTCATGGTATTATTTTGTGTGGCGTTACCTTTGTGGTACTTAACTTTGTTGTGTTACATACATGGTATTCATTCATTTGTGGAACAATTATGTTTTTGGTTAAAGAATTGGGCCTTGTTTTCCTCATTAACGGGATGGGTATACTTGACAACATTGGTGTATGTATGGGAATATACCTAAGTAGGGTCTACTGTTGTTTTCATGCATTGTGGTTTATCATTTTAATATTATTAGAGTCCTTAGGGGGTCTCGGGGTCCCTACTGAGTATCATTATACTCACCCCTGCATGGGCTATACCCACACCATGTTATGTCTTGTGAAGATGACAGACAACACAGATTGAGGTCAAGGGTACCAAAATAGGATACTTCTTGGAGGTGGGAATTAAACAAGATAGTACACAATGATGACCATTCAAGAGCTGTACCTACCCTTTTTGTAAGAACCTTGACGGGTTTTCATAGGAGCTATTTTCAGTTTTACATGTACTTTCTAGATGGACTTGTATTCTGGCCCCTTTACTTTCAGTACACACACTTTTTACTATATAGTTTACTTTATGCCCATATCTTGCAGTGTTCTTGGTTTTGTGAGTTTACATGCTATAAAGGCAGTGCATTCCCTATTTTAGGGATATTCTTTTCTTATGATAGTCACCACCGCAGGCCTATGGAAGGTGGGTGTGGGGTAGACACGACACGGGCCCCATGTGATGGGTCTTGACAAATAGGTATCATATGAGTTAGTTATACTGAAGAAATTAGGCTCTAATAATTTAATAGAAAATAGTGTTAAGTGTTATGAGTGTGGTTATCAGTTTTTGGAATCCAGTGTTGGTGCGACAGCTGATGTATCCACACACCAAGACCCTGACTTCTGATTTCCGACTCAGTGTACAAAAAAACTAATTGTGTGGGTGTTTTTTAAATGTTTTCTTCGTGATAACTTTGAGTCAGCTCACCAGGATAAAATTAATGACTATGGAGCACCTGTTTCTTTTCACGATTCCTCCCCGCATACTGCCAGCTAGGGTTCTTGGTAGAGAACGTGATGACTACCCACCGAACAACGAGGCTTCGGTGCAGCCCTTCCGGCTGTTTTACCATCTAGTGGTGTACCAGTAGCACCACTACCCATTGGGAAACTGATGTCACTAGCCACATCAGTAGATGGTTCCCACCACACGAGTGAATTTCATGAGTTTTAGTGCTTGAGACCACCGAGGTTACAGGGCGAGATGGATCCATAGGCGGTTGAGGATTGGCTAGAGGTTGTGGTTAGAGTTTTTCAATAGGTAGGGACACCTGCTGATCTCATGGTGATCCTTGTCACTAGCCTTCTTCAGGGAGTAGTGGGAAGATTGTAGAGATTGATGCTCCAGGTTCACGATGAGGTCACACTCATCTAAGAAGAAATCAAGAGCCTTTTAGGGCAGTGTTTGAACCAGCAACCTTACGCTAAGTGCATATACATGAGCTTCTCCACATGTAGTAGGGCAGTATAACCATGGCTCAGTATTCAACGGGGTTCACCAATCTCTTGTGCTACTCCACTTACATGGTGCATGAAACTTTATTTAAGGCCCGGACCTTCGATCAGGGGCTCAGACAGGAGATTAGATCATCGAAGATTTCCCTCAGCATCTCAATGCTGGCGGGGGTGTTTGAGAAATAACTCTTATCGGAGAGTTTCCTTGCTGAGAACTCAGCGGCGGTGGGATCCTCCACCAGACATCATGTTGTAGTGTCATCTGTAGATGGCAGCACACAGATGACACAGATGTCCAAGAGAACCTGACCTATAGGTGGATGACTGTATGATATAGGGTCGGTTGTGTGAGGCTCTCGAGACAGAGCATGACAGACAAGAAGTAGGTAGTGTTACTCATGCGATGGGATGGGTCACATGGATCATGACTACCTGACCCACCATATGGACGACCATAAGGCAGTTGAAGCACCTTCTGGTCCGAGGTGAAGATTCAATTGATGTGGTCCACAGGTAGGAGGCAGGTGTGGAAGATAAGATGGTTGTGCATCTAGCGGTGGGTGGCGATACGAGGTTCTACCTCCACCACCTCCAGGTCATCCACCCTGACTATAGGGAGCAGGTGTATGGGGATGAGCTCAGCTCTAGGTAGCTGAGGCCTATGACCATGGCACTCTGAAGATGATACGAGGTACGATCTGTGTCTACTCCACTATAGCTTCAGTACTTATAGACACAGGTTCCAGTCAGTCTTTCATTACCATGACCCTCTTTCAGAGCTCAGAAATTTTGTAGAGTTGTTTGCTCGATCTTTATGGCTGTAGACTCCAATAGGAGCAGATTTGATGATTACACACTTGTTCCGGTAGTGTGAGTTTTTTCTAGTAGGTGAGAGCTTCAGCTAGGATATTCTAGTAGCGGTGTCGAGGCCCTACGACGTCATCTTGTGTATGGACTGGTTATCTACAGTTCATACTCAGATCGACTATATTAGGTGCAAAGTGTAGTGTTTACACATGGATGGGACAAGGCTTTCCTTCACTAGTGATAAGGGAACCTTTGCTGTACAGGATGAACTTATCTGGAGGAGGGTGAAACCGATCACACATCAGTTGGCTAGCCATACCCTCGAAGTGGTTGATGTTGAGAGTCCATGCTATCTTGTATTGGTGGACCAGTACATTGATGTTTTCCATCATGATGTTCTAGGTATATATCCTTGCATAGAGGTGGATTTTTATGTTGACATGCACCTCGGGACGACAATGATATCTACACCAACATATCATATGGCTCCCCTAGAGCTTTGAGATATGTGAGTACAGTTGGAGGTCTTGCAGAGAAAGGAGTTCATTAGGCCAACTGTTTATCCTTAGGCAGCCCTGATTTTGTTCGCTAAGTAGGCAGATGGGAGTTTGAGACACTATTTGGACAATCGGCACCCGAACGAGGTGACCATGAAGAAAAAGTACCCACTCCCGAGGATTGATGGTCTCTTTGATCAGCTGAAGGAATCACGGTGGTTTTTGAAGTTGTACCTCAGATCAGGCTATCACCAACTCTGGTTAGGAGATGAGGATGTGTAGAAGATGTCCTTCAGATGTCGGTATGGACATTATGAGTTCTTGTTTATGTCATATGGAGTGACCAAATCCCATCAGTGTTCATGGGACTAATAAACAGGATCACCCAGCCATATCTCAATCGATTTGTGCTAGTCTTTATCGATGACATTCTGATATTCTAAACTATAGTAGAGGAGAATGACTATCATCTGCAGATAGTTTTGGACACACTCTGAGAGAACCATCATTATGGTAAACTCTCAAAGTTCTAGTACTAGATATGAGAGGTTCACTTCTTGGGACATGTTATCTTGGAGGTTGGAGTTGTGATGGATCTAGTTAATATTGAGGCTATGTTTTCTTGGGTGCCACACAAGACTGTGATGGACGTGCAGAGTTTCGTGGGTTTGACTGGTTATAACCGGAGGATTGTGCCAGACATTTCTAGAGTAGAGGCACCCCTATCTGCATCGAAATAGGGGAAACCCTTCGTGTGGTTAGATATATTCTAATAGAGTTTCCAAGAGCTGAGGAAGAGACTGACGAGTGCCCCCATCTTGAGGCTAATGGAGTAGGGCGTTGGGTACATAATTTACTGTGATAAATTATGGACCGAGCTTGGATGTGTCCTGATGCAGGAGTGAGCAGTGATCGCGTATGGTTCTCGATAGCTGATATTGCATGATAAAAACTATGCTACCCCTGACTTAGAGTTATAAGCAGTGGCCTTCACCTTAAAAATGTGGTGACATTACTTGATGGGAGAACATTTTACAATCTACTCTGATCACAAGAGTATTAAGTATATCTTCTCTCAGAAGGACCTGAACATGACAAATTAGTGTTGGCTTGACTTCTTCCAAGAGTATGACTTCGATATAGTATATACTCCAGGGAAGGGGAACATGGTATTAGATGTACTCAGCAGGATGTCTGGTAAATAGTTTCTGAGTGAGGAGATGAAGCATCTAGCCACTTTGTGGATATCCTATGTAGATCGAGATGGAAAATCTTATCTTCAGTCTCTGATAGTCACTATCCCACTCCTTCAGTGAGTCTGGGAGGCGCAACTTGAGGAAACTGACTGTGAGGCTTGACATGCTCAGATATCTACAAGACAGGAACCTGATTGAGTTTCTGAAGGTGGGGAGCACATCATCCTTTTTAGATGATGTAATATGATACCGGTGGTGCTTAGGGAGGAAGTGTTGAGGGGGTTCCAAACTTTCCCTTTATCGGTACATCTTGGAGTGGTGAAGATGTACCAGGACCTCCGACATTAGCACTGGTGGCCAGTAATGAACAATGTTGTAGCAAAGTTTGTCTCTCGGTGCCTCACTTTCTAGTAAGTGATGGTGGATCATCCAGTTTCAGCAGGATTTGTTCAGCCACTAGAAGTGTCATAGAAGAAGTGGGATGGAATTTCCATGGACTACATGACTGGACTTCCATGCACGTCCAGGGGTCATGATTCTATCTAGGTGGTTGTTGACCGACTCTCCATGTCATCCCACATCTTACCTATTAGATATCAGGGACCCGTAGAGGTATTAGGACACCGCTACGTTCATGATATTGTGTGTATTCATGTTCTTACATATATGATTGTCTCCGATCAAGAAGTATGTTTTACATCCCATCTATGAAAGGGGTTTCCGGAGGAGTTCGAGGCATAGCTTTGGCTGGGCACTGCATTCCATCCTCAGACGAATGGTCAGAAAATTTAGACCATTCAGTCCCTTGAGGACATGTTGCATGCTTGTGTCCTTGATTTCACCCATAGCTGGGAGGATCAATTGCCTTTGTTGGAGATCGCGTACAGAAACAACTTTCACTCAACCATCGGTATGGCACCATTTGAGGCATTGTACGGTCGACCTTGCATATCACCTATGTACTGCACTGACCATGGGGAGTCAGCAGTCATGGGACCAGAGATGGTATGAGCTACCATGGAGAAGGTGAAGACCATCTAGGAGTGAATTAAGACTGCACAGAGTAGGCATAAGTCTTATGATAATAGGATACAAAGACCTCTTGAGTTTGAGGATGGTGATCATGTCTTTCTAAGGGTCTCACCACTATGAGGATTTTAGATATTTGTCTAGGGAAGCCTGTTGTCTCCGAGGATCATCAGACCCATTCAGGTCCTCAGTAGATTTGGCGGGGTGCATACTACTCAGATCTTCCCCCTCAGTTGCACCAAGTGCACAACATTTTCAATGTATCCCATAAGTACATGATCCTTCACACATCATTGACCAGGGCGAGATGAACATTGATGATGGGGAAATGTTTTCATAGGTTCCAGTGGAGATTGAAGATGGATAAGAGTGGGTCCTTCAAGGGTGGTTGATACCTCTAGTGCACGTTCATTGGCTTCATAGGAACCTCCATGGGTGCTCATAGGAGTGGGGGGCTCAAATGCTTTCACAGTACCCCCACTTGATTCCTTAGTTGGTGATGTCAATTTTGGGGATGCAAAGCCCTGAGGTGGGTGGAATGTAAATACCCAAATTTTCACATTTAATTTTATTATTACAAGGAATTATTACGAGTCCTAAAAAATTGACATCGTGTGATTCTGAGGCACAGTGGGCCTAGAATGAATTTCTGAACTTTTTTTGGGTACGTTCAATAAATGCGTGAGGGGAATTTTGTAACTTTTGATCCGGTGCTCGGAATTGAAATATAAGGACACCATTTAACTCACAGAACTGATATTCTTTTAAAGATACTTTCACCTCGACCATAGTAGTTTGATGGGGGATGTTAATTTTTCAGATCTTTGAAGGAGAATTGAAAAAAATAAGTAACTTTAATTTTATTTTTCTTAAAACCTAAATTTTGAATATTTTGTGGTAGGGACAACCCAAACTCCTTTTCAATTTGAGGAAACCCTTCAAAATCTCCAAATCAATGAGCAAAAAAATAATCGATCTAGTAATTAAATAAATTGGCTCCTCACCCTTCTCGAGGTTGGGGGAAATGTTGGTAATAAAGAACATTTTTAGGTGAGGAGAACATGGTGGGAGAACCTACTCCAATGAATAACATCTCCAACGATGAACGAACCAACGTTAGAGGAAATTATTACATCACCATCATCATCTCCTCCTCATGACACCTCCAACGGACGATCGAGGTCAGTGTATGTTTATGTTGTTCTTCGTGGTTTTATGTTGAAACTTTCTCCTTGAAGCTGCAGGATATCTGTCTAATGTAGAGGGTGTGGACAAAACAAACATGTCCCAATCCCTACACATATTTAATGTCGATGTATTTTTCACGGTCTGCACTGATGGAGTTAGCCCAACCGCGCCGCTGAAGGAGACCGTAGCACGTCGGCTGCAGCGGAGAAAGGTGGAGGCTGACATTAGGCCGGCTAGGTTGAACTAGGGTGGTGTGTCCGCACTACCAGTAATGTGGGAGGCCGCATCCCATTATCCGCGATGGTGGGAAGTCAGCAGTTAGCACATCAGCCGGCTTCATAGCAAAGTGACAGTGCGCATCTGTGCCAAAAGAGCTAGAGACTACGACCGCATGGCCGCAACAGGTGTTAGAGGATGGCCGAAATCTTTTCAGTTGTGGTGGAAAAGTGGCCCGCTTCCGTGTCGATAGAAGGAGGGATGACCATTTAATCTGGTCATGTCACACCGAGTGGGACCCCTTCAGTGTGACCCACGCACCAGCTAGTGGTGCCGCATGGCGACACATGATTGACAAAAACGGAGTGGCCAATGGGTCATTCTAGTGACATGGAGGGAGAGCGCCCCTCCCGAGTGGAGGATAGGGTGGACTCCAACAAAAGGGACCACCCTAGCTGCGTGTTACACCACGAGCCCGGCCCAGTAGGCCGGACCGGGTCGGACATCACCAAGGTCGATCTAGACCCTGATACGCCTTTTTGGCCATATCATGAAAATTGGGCATCCGTTTGAAGAATATTTTCTAGTTCTGGAATCCTTGGATCGAGATGGTCCTTTTTGTATACTCCACATGAGTTTTCGATAATGTTGGAGTACAGTGGGGTTGGATGAAACCTGAATCCAACTGGGCCCTCAGGAATAAGATGAAAATATCTTACAGACCGAGTGTTCGATTGACGCACTATCTGTTGTGTTGGGTCTGTTTTGAAATGATGGACCTTCATGATTCTTCTTCACGTGCCTTCATGGTAGTAGAAGTATCTACCAATTGCTTGAGGTGTAGAACCTCCTAGAATCTAATATGATTAGTGCAGAAACCCTATATCTAGCTATACATGAGGATACATCAGTTCCTGTGTAGGTCATCTTTGGATCCTGTTTCGGTCTGCATCTCCAGATCTAGTGTGGGTCATCATCAGATCCTGTGTGGGTCATTACTAGATCTTGTGTGGGTCAACATCAGATCTTGTGTGGGTCAACATCGATCCTGTGTGGGTCAACAAAAGAGCTTGTCAACTATGTTAGATGATCTAGAAATACAACTAATCATCTATACTACCATACTGATGTTATAGATGGTGTGATTTGAGTCATTACCATTGTGGTACTCTTCTGTGTGGTGATACCTTTGTGTTAATCTTCTTTGTGGTGATACCTTTGTGGTAATCATTAGTTTAGAGTTACTTTTGTGGTACTTACCTTTGTGGTGATACCTGTGTTGTATTATTCTTTATGGAATTACCTTTGTGGTACTTACCTTTGTGTTGTTACCTTCGTGGTATTCAATCCTTCATGGAAAACTTGTGAATTTAGTTAAATAATTGGGCCTTGTTTTTCCTCTTGAACGTGATGGGTATACCTGACACCTTAGGCATATGTATGGGTATATAACTAAGTATAGTTGATTGTTGTTTTCGTGATTTTTGGTTTATCCTTTTTAAATTCTGAGAGGCCTTAGGAGGTCTCGGGGTCCCTCTTAAGTATCTCTATACTCACCCCTGCATGGGATTTGCCCGCACCTTATTGTGTCTTCTGCAGACGACAGACAGTTCTAATCTTGGTCCAGGGTACTAGGGCCTGAGGCTGCATGAAGGTGGCCATTATACAAGATGATCCGTAGTGTAACGCCCCGACCCCAGCTACCCAGAGTCGGTGCATTAATTACATAACATTTGCATGATCACAAGAAAGATCAAATCTCGAAAGACCGATTGGTTTAGTAGCCTTGGAAACACTAGATATATTCATAAGTTTTACATTACATCATAAAATGAAAAACTACTACAACAACATAATGTTTCCACAGTCCACACTATAATCCCCTCATAATATCCCTGAAGGTCATTCATAACTTACATCTTCACATCCTGGGAAAAATAAAACATAGAAAAGGGGTGAGCTCAAATGCCCAGTAAGGATAACAATATAGCTGAAACTTTCATAAATAAGAATAAACATTTTAAGGCAATGTATAACTAAAACAAAAGCCTTTTAAACTTGAACATTTAATATAGTATGGCATAAATAAAATGAAGTAATTCCATTTACTTATTCACATGGTTATTCTACTAATCGAATAATCACATGCAAAATCAATAACCACTTTCATAATGATGGAATGCATAATGCCAGACTATCATAACCACATAGCCAAGGCCTCGTGCCAAGACTACAAATAAGATTTTGTCAAGGCCTTGTGCCAAGACACTAGTTTGTCTCATGAGACCTACCGATGCATCGAGGAGCTATAGCGGGCTCCACCCGTCACTTATTAAGTCCAATGCATTCCCATATGAAAAGGTTTAAACATAACATAAACATTCGTATTAAAACTAGCATACGAAATGTCAATAATTTCACCATAAACTATGAATGGTATAAAAATAGCACATCCACAGTCAAACATATCACAAAACCTTCAATACAATATAGAAGTTTTGTATCATAATAAATCAACTTCAAATAAGCGTAAAATCCATCAAAGGATGTTGACATAGATGAAATCAAAACACTTTTTAGAGAAATATCTCTTTCTATTTTTCAAATCATTTGAGAGCCATATGAAATAAAACATTTTCTTTGAAAATAATATTATAAGCATGTAAGGAAAGCTTTGAAGATTTTATAATGGCGGAAAATAACCGCACCCGTCGTATAAGTTAAAAAAAACATTCTTACCTTAATTCTGTCGAAAAGGTTAAAAGGACCTTGTTTTGAAAACGACGGAAAGATTCCTCTTATAAAAAGTCAAACAAGGGTATAAATGACTTTAACCCATATTCTTGTAAATAATAAAAATGTTTTGAAATACATTTTTAAGAAAACATGGATGTGGATGATAAAGAGATCCCAGTAGATTATTACATATAAACAACCTTGGATAATGAAGAGATTGTGAAATAACCCTTACCTTGTACTTTTCCTTGGTTGGGGTAGGTTAACCTCCTGTATAATGGTGAAATAATTGTTACTAAATTATACAAGAATCATATACATTAATATGATATCATATATGATCTTTTAATATCGATTTATAATAATATCTTAGTATTATCGTTGTTTCGGGTGTTAACTTACTTGTTTTCTTTTATATGTTTTGTTACGTAAAAATTTTTTGTAAAGGATAGGTTGTATATTATTCATATCCAGAATGATATCAAGTACTTAAAAATCATTTTTAAATCATAAAATGATAATTATACTTGAATGGATACGATGGAGAATGAATCTCATCGCGTTCGTGGAGACGGTAGTCTGTACGTACGCACGAGCGACAATATCATTCTTTCGATATTAAAATAATATATAAATGGTTGTTATATCATATATACAGAATCATTATCATGTTTTATTTATTATTTACATGAGTTACATATCATTATTATACCCATCCAAATAATAATATATTGAATAACAATTACACCACGACGTGGAGACGGTAAGCCGTACGTACGCACGTATGGTGACATGTTATTCAAAGGGTGGATAGAATACTGAATATGGTTGTACCATATTTGTAATAACATCACAATATATGTGAGATACTGGAGTTATTATTTTAGAATGTTAAGAACAAAGGAAGAAGAAGTGGAAGAAGAAATGAACTTAGAAAAGGGTGGTGAAATCATTACCTCTTCTTCGGGTTCTTCCTTTTGATTTGATCAAAAGGGCTCCTTAGGTTGGCTTTATGATAAAACTAAGGCCTCTAGGTTGTATTGAGGGATGTTGGGAGAGTATTTGGTTAGAGTTTGGCCGAACCAAAAGGCTTTGAAGGTGTGAAGAAATGATAAGGAGGAGTTCCCTTTTATAAGAGGGGTGATGGGCACCTTTGGAAAAGCTAGAAATATTAGTTTATAATAAATTAATATTCGGTTTACAATGGCTCCAAAGTTTACTATTCAAAGGTTAAGGTGGGGATGGGTCGAAAACAACTCAAACAATAGAATTTATACGGGTTTGGTTACTTATATTAACCTTATCTTTAAGTATTAACTTTAAGTTAATTAGTTTCACTTTTACAATGTCTCTTTGTATTTTTATATAATATGGTTAATAAACTTACTACATACATCCAAGAGACCCCCAAGTGGTCCATTAATGATGGAAATATCATGATATAAGTCTCTTGGCCGAACCTTAGATTTTTAGGAATTTAATATCAATTAATAATATAATATTTTTTTAAGAACTCTTTTATGTCAATTTTAACACTATTCAATAGTTTTTTTTTGTGAAACTCATAACAGATTTATTACTTCGAACAAAGTCAATTAAATCAATCCTAATATATCATATTATCCTAGAAAATTCGTTTAATGCATTAAAAGTTTCATATTATATTTATTTGGGTATTTTTAATATCAATTATTTTGATTTTTTACTATTATAGTAATTACTGCATCATCATTGTGTCATAAATAAAATAAATTATTTAATGTCTAAAAATTATAAATAAAATATCATTATGTAAGAAATCTTTTTAGCTTTCTAATTAATATTTATAATCTAAAATCCAACATATATAACCCTATGTAACAATTTTTTTTCTAAAAGATATATTCTTGTGTCATTTTTGTATTCATTTTGACTTAATTAAAATAAAGTGTCATTATCACTTACAAGTGGATCCATGGGGTCCCCAAATTGACACAAAGATGACCATGGTCGACCATGTATCAACCAATAGGGTTACGACACGTTTTAGGGTAATTTATTATTATTATAATATTATTTTTTAACCCTTATTTACCGGATTTACCCTTAACCATGGTAAATAAAATATTTACCGCAGTAATTATTCAAAATGTCTAAAAATAAAAGTTACCTATTTACACAATTTGAACATCCTGATTCTAAATATGGAATCCATTTTCCTAAATTCAAAACACAGAAGTGGCAGAAATTAATTTAAAATTAATTCCCGCTGTCAAAACAAAAAGCGTGTTTTTAAGAGATAATAACTATCAAAAGATTGACACTTGTTTATGTTCGGTTTAATTGTAAAATTATGTCCAATGACCAACATTATGTTAAATGGAAAAAATATATTCTAAATATACTTTAAAACCACTAAAATTCATCATTTATCAATATTAATTATTTTGATTAAAAAAGTTGTTTTTAATTAAAATTTAGTAATTTTCACTATTCATCAAAATATAAAAGTTATCTGAAAAGTACCAAAATTTCACCCTAGGCTAATTTCGATATTCCGAATCCAAAAATGAAGTCCATTTTTAAATAGAAAATATATATAATTTCAAAAATTAGGTATTACTATTCATAACGGCTAGTTTGATTGGTTGTGGTGTGTGTTAAAACTCAAGGTTGCGTACAACACACGCTACTGTATTATTCAAAGAAAGCGTACTGTGGAAGATTGGGATGTTTCATTTTAAATTTTTGATGTCCCCATTTAGTCAAAAAGTTTAAAATATTGTATTTAAAAAGGTTTCACTATTAAAAGTTGATAAAAGTGCAATACTGAAAATGAATCTGTTCTTGCATTATGACTAAGAAACTCATAATATGGATTCTAAAATTATAAGGATTATATAAAGTTTAAAATGTAGTTAATGCTATTCATGAACTCTTTTAATGGATTTTTTTTTGTAAGTCAAGGTGTGATTGAACTCGGTGTTGCGTGTAGTGCAAGTTATTGAATTATTTTGAAGAAATAACACACTATGAAATCTTGGGGTGTTACATTCTCCCCTCCTTCAATAAATTGCGTCCTCGCAATTTGAAATTGTTCTTTGAAAATAAAAGGTTGAAAGTAGAAAATATATTTGTGGGAAAACCCACATCGGAAATTGGGTTACTAAAATTTAGTCTTAATATGAGGAAAAGAGAAATCAAAGGGTCACCACCAAATTATGATCTCGATTAGGAGAACATTGGTGGCAATTAGAGACATATAATTGGAGGAAAAACGTAAATATTTATAGGTAGTGATTGAGGTCATCAATCAAAAACAAGTGTAAAATTGAGGTCCTTAAATTCATCAATCTATGATGATTTGAAATACCATCGGTTCAACAAAACATAGGGTATTAGGATAACACATTTTTGATGTTTCAAAATATCTTAGTTGAAATCCCACATCGAAAAATGAATTAATGAGGCCTCTATTTAAAATAAAGAGTCGAAAGTATGAAGATTACCGAAAATAACACATACTAGGGTTCCATGTAGGAAAATATGGATATGGAAGAAAAATCTAACCATCAATTATCTGATGGAGAGTGGTAGAGAACATGGCTATGAAAAGGCCAACAATCCCAAAGCCATAAATTAGTGATGATTTAAGGTACCATCTAGGAAAACATTTTTATTCTAAGTTTCTTTTCTTAATGTTGAGGAATTTATTTATGTGATTGGCTAAGATCATAAGGAGATATACTTACTTTATAATTAGAGTTTTATCCATTAATAAATTTCTACCACAAACTCATCTTTCACTCTAAAAGATAATAGAATGTAAAAAATTCTATTTACACTATTTGTATAGGGTTCCAAAATAAACGAATTTATAATTCATCTACAAGATCTCTTAATAAAAAACTACATTATTTAATCCAGGACATCTCGTGGGCCAGTGGTAGGTGATACACCCTTGTCGCTCTTCGGTTGCGGGTTCAAGTCTCGCAGCCTTGCCGGACGCGACGGGTTGCCGCCCGACCTCCGTGTTGTCCTTTTATGGAAATCCAAAATAATCCAAACTAGAACTATCCAAAATAATTCTATCCAAAATCACAGTCCAACATTTATAAGGAAGGTAAACATAATATAGATCCTTTTTAACCCGTAATAGCATATGAATACCTTCATCATGTATTACCATATTCCTTATTGATTACATTCATGTTCCCTTATTCCATATAGAATGCTGGATATACTTCATTAATCCAAAAATGTTTTAAACCCCAACAATGATGGAATATACAAATCATTAATCATCTTCAAGGTAGTCCATAATATCCAATATAATTTATCCAAATCAATCATGTATTATTCTAAAATCACCACCTCGGTATCTGAACCATATTATGGTTTATCTTTCTCTCAACCATATATTTTCCAAACATTTAACCTGCTACTGAGTCACTTTTCTTTGTTCCACACCATCTCAAGTCCTTAATGAAATAGTACTGCAGTACAATCCTTATATACTCCATAATTATTATAACAAGTACATTGTTGATACAACACTCAATTGATATAATCAACATAATAACTCTAATCATTCCTATTCATCTGTGGTAGTATCATAACTTTATTATTATCCAATAGCATCATTTGCGGCATAGTCTGATGACTGGGACATAGGTTCGCGTAGTGTCCAAACTCCTTGCAAATGAAGCATTGTACATTTGAAACCATTTTCTTACCCTTGCAGTCATGTACTTTGTGCCCTTTTCCTCCACACTTATAACAAACTCCCATTCCTTTCAGGCAAGTTCCAGGGTGTTTCTTTCCACAGTTACCACATATGGGAAAATTCTTCTTTTCCCTCTTCCCTTTATCCATCTTTCTCTCTTCCATCCTTTTCTTCTCTTGCTTCCCTTCAAAGCCATAGGACTCAGTAAACTCTTTACTTATCTTATCAACACATGATATTATTTCTTCATATGATGATAATACATGGGAGACTATTTCTCTTATAAATTCTAGCTTAAGACCATGAAAGATATGATCCTTCCTTCTCTTTGGATCATGTTCATTTCTGGAGTTCTCATTCCTTCTACTGGGCGCCATTTCTAAACAATGGAATACACTAGATTAGTTTATGAATCAAAATACATAATCCCATACTTATAAAACACTTAACATAAATTGAACTATTTATGGATATAATCCATAATCATAAAAATGTCTCATTTGAGGATGTATATACTCATAAACCCTTCATAATGGTTTGTAAAGAAAATGAGAATTATCCTAAGCATATCCCCCGGGAGTGTCGTAACCAAGAGTGCAGCAAGGCCCGTTGTCATGCACCAGTTCCCGTTCGACTCTAGCTCAAAGCGGTGTTTTCGGGTTTTACCCCTAGGTACATCTGTGCCAGATCCGCCTCTACCTGCTCGTATCCAGACAGGGATGTATTGCTTGGAAAACTCACAAAATCTCTACAATACCAAAATTCTAGGAAGTTCTTCTATACTAATGCTCAAAGTTCATCTTAGGTCTACGTGCTCTAATCAGAGTTTATCTAAATCTAGATTCCAAGGTTTGTACTAAACTTCCTCTGATACCAACTGTAACGCCCCGACCCCAGATACCCAGAGTCGGTGCATTATTACATAACATTGGCATGATCACAAGAAAGATCAAATCTCGAAAGACCGATTGGTTTAGTAGCCTTGGAAACACTAGATATATTCATAAGTTTTACATTACATCATAAAATGAAAAACTACTACAACAACATAATGTTTCCACAGTCCACACTATAATCCCCTCATAATATCCCTGAAGGTCATTCATAACTTACATCTTCACATCCTGGGAAAAATAAAACATAGAAAAGGGGTGAGCTCAAATGCCCAGTAAGGATAACAATATAGAGGAAACTTTCATAAATAAGAATAAACATTTTAAGGCAATGTATAACTAAAACAAAAGCCTTTTAAACATGAACATTTAATATAGTATGGCATAAATAAAATTATGTAATTCCATTTACTTATTCACATGGTTATTCTACTAATCGAATAATCACATGAAAAATCAATAACCACTTTCATAATGATGGAATGCATAATGCCAGACTATCATAACCACATAGTCAAGGCCTCGTGCCAAGACTACAAATAAGATTTTGTCAAGGCCTTGTGCCAAGACACTAGTTTGTCTCATGAGACCTACCGATGCATCGAGGAGCTATAGCGGGCTCCACCCGTCACTTATTAAGTCCAATGCATTCCCATATGAAAAGGTTTAAACATAACATAAACATTCGTATTAAAACTAGCATAAGAAATGTCAATAATTTCACCATAAACTATGAATGGTATAAAAATAGAACATCCACAGTCAAACATATCACAAAACCTTCAATACAATATAGAAGTTTTGTATCATAATAAATCAACTTCAAATAAGCGTAAAATCCATCAAAGGATGTTGACATAGATGAAATCAAAACACTTTTTAGAGAAATATCTCTTTCTATTTTTGAAATCATTTGAGAGCCATATGAAATAAAACATTTTCTTTGAAAATAATATTATAAGAATGTATGGAAAGCTTTGAAGATTTCATAACGGAGGAAAATAACCACACCCGCCGTATAAGTTAAAAAAAACATTCTTACCTTAATTCTGTCGAAAAGGTTAAAAGGACCTTGGTTTGAAAACGACGGAAAGATTCCTCTTATAAAAAGTCAAAAAAGGGTATAAATGACTTTAACCCATATTCTTGTAAATAATAAAAATGTTTTGAAATACATTTTTAAGAAAACATGGATGTGGATGATAAAGAGATCCCAGTAGATTATTACATATAAACAACCTCGGATAATGAAGAGATTGTGAAATAACCCTTACCTTGTACTTTTCCTTGGTTGGGGTAGGTTAACCTCCTGTATAATGGTGAAATAATTGTTACTAAATTATACAAGAATCATATACATTAATATGATATCATAAATGATCTTTTAATATCGATTTATAATAATATCTTAGTATTATCGTTGTTTCGGGTGTTAACTTACTTGTTTTCTTTTATATGTTTTGTTACGTAAGATATTTTTTTAAAGGATAGGTTGTATATTATTCGTATCCAGAATGATATCAAGTCCTTAAAAATCATTTTTAAATCATCAAATGATAATTATACTTGAATGGATACGATGGAGAATGAATCTCATCGCGTTCGTGGAGACGGTAGTCCGTACGTACGCACGAGCGACAATATCATTCTTTCGATATTAAAATAATATATAAATGGTTGTTATATCATATATACAGAATCATTATCATGTTTTATTTATTATTTACATGAGTTACATATCATTATTATACCCATCCAAATAATAATATATTGAATAATAATTACACCACGACGTGGAGACGGTAAGCCGTACGTACGCACGTATGGTGACATGTTATTCAAAGGGTGGATAGAATACTGAATATGGTTGTACCATATTTGTAATAACATCACAGTATATGTGAGATAATGGAGTTATTATTTTAGAATGGTAAGAACAAAGGAAGAATAAGTGGAAGAAGAAATGAACTTAGAAAAGGGTGGTGAAATCATTACCTCTTCTTCGGGTTCTTCCTTTTGATTTGATCAAAAGGGCTCCTTAGGATGGCTTTATGATAAAACTAAGGCCTCTAGGTTGTATTGAGTGATGTTGGGAGAGTATTTGCGCAGAGTTTTGCCGAACCAAAAGGCTTTGAAGGTGTGAAGAAATGAGAAGGAGGAGTACCTTTTTATAAGAGGGGTGAGGGGCACCTTTGGAAAAGCTAGAAATATTAGTTTATAATAAATTCATATTCGGTTTAGAATGGCTCCAAAGTTTACTATTCAAAGGTTAAGGTGGGGATGGGTCGAAAACAACTAAACCAATAGAATTTATACAGGTTTGGGTACTTATATTAACCTTATCTTTAAGTATTAACTTTAAGTTAATTAGTTTCACTTTTACAATGTCTCTTTGTATTTTTATATAATATGGTTAATAAACTTACTAAATACATCCAAGCGACCCCCAAGTGGTCCATTAATGATGGAACTATCATGATATATGTCTATTGGCCGAACATTAGATTTTTAGGAATTTAATATCAATTAATAATATAATATTTGTTTTAAGAACTCTTTTATGTCAATTTTAACACTATTCAATAGTTGATTTTTGTGAAACTCATAACAGATTTATTACTTAGAACAAAGTCAATTAAATCAATCATAATATATCATATTATCCTAGAAAATTAGTTTAATGCATTAAAAGTTTCATATTATATTTATTTGGGTATTTTTAATATCAATTATTTTGATTTTTTACTATTATAGTAATTACTGCATCATCATTGTGTCATAAATAAAATAAATTATTTAATGTCTAAAAATTATAAATAAAATATCATTATGTAGGAAATCTTTTTATATTTCTAATGAATATTTATAATCTAAAATCCAACATATATAACCTTATGTAACAATTGTTTTGCTAAAAGATATATGCTTGTGTCATTTTTGTATTCATTTTAACTTAATTAAAATAAAGTGTCATTATCACTTACAAGTGGATCCATGGGGTCCCCAAATTGACACAAAGATGCCCATGGTCGACCATGTATCAACCAATAGGGTTAAGACACGTTTTAGGGTAATTTAGTATTATTATAATATTATTTTTTAACCCTTATTTACCGGATTTACCCTTAACCATGGTAAATAAAATATTTACCGCAGTAATTATTCAAAATGTCTAAAAATAAAAGTTACCTATTTACACAATTTGAACATCCTGATTCCAAATATGGAATCCATTTTCCTAAATTCAAAACACAGAAGTGGCAGAAATTAATTTAAAATTAATTCCCGCTGTCAAAACAAAAAGCGTGTTTTTAAGAGATAATAACTATCAAAAGATTGACACTTGTTTATGTTTGGTTTAATTGTAAAATTATGTCCAATGACCAACATTATATTAAATGGTAAAAATATATTTTAAATATACTTTAAAACCACTCAAATTCATAATTTATCAATATTAATTATTTTGATTAAAATGTTGTTTTTAATTAAAATTTAGTAATTTACACTATTCATCAAAATATAAAAGTTATCCGAAAAGTACCAAAATTTCACCCTAGGCTAATTTCGATATTCCGAATAAAAAAATGAAGTCCATTTTTAAATATGAAATATATATAATTTCAAAAATTAGGTATTACTATTCATAACAGCTAGTTTGATTGGTTGTGGTGTGTGTTAAAACTCAAGGTTGCGTACAACACACGCTACTGTATTATTCAAAGAAAGCGTACCGTGGAAGCTTGGGATGTTTCATTTTAAATTTTTGATGTCCCCATTTATTCAAAAAGTTTAAAATATTGTATTTAAAAAGGTTTCACTATTAAAAGTTGATAAAAGTGAAATACTGAAAATGAATCTGTTCTTGCATTATGACTAAGAAACTCATAATATGGATTCTAAAATTATAAGGATTATATAAAGTTTAAAATGTAGTTAATGCTATTCATGACCTCTTTTAATGGATTTTTTTTAAGTCAAGGTGTGATTGAACTCGGTGTTGCGTGTAGTGCAAGTTATTGAATTATTTTGAAGAAATAACACACTATGAAATCTTGGGGTGTTACACGTAGAGACGACCATTTGAGAGTTGTACCTACCCTTCAGGTAGGATCCATGGAGGGTGTTCAAAGGAGCTGTTTTTAGTTATACTTGTACATTCTAGTTGGTCTTGTATTCTGGCCCCTTTACTTACTATACACAATCATTTTTCTATACAGTTTACTTTGTGCTCGTATCTTGATTTATGCTTGGTTGTGTTAGTTTACATGTTATAAAGGCGATGCCTTCCCAGTTTTAGGGATATTCGTTTCTTGTGATAGTCGGCAGCCCGCAGCCTATGGAAGCCGGGCATGGGGTTGTCATGACATGGGCCCCTGGGGACGGGTCGTGACACTTAAAATATGATTCCAAATATTTTTTTGGGAGATAGTATACATGAAGTTTAGGAACGTTTTGAAACATGTGATTGATATTGGATTTGTTAGTTCTGAACATGTTTCAGGTTGGAATTCTTGGTTACCCAGTGAATGAGATTACTATTTAGGGGTTGTGCTTTTAGGTATGATATTATTATTAAAAAACATTGGATAACTAATGATTTTATTTCTAGTTTGTAAAATAGTCTATTTAAAAATATTCTATGGACATGAATCATAATTAGGAACGTTGAGACTAGATGACATGCAACAACTTGTGTTTCATTGGGTTTTCTGACGACATGGTTCTAATATTTAAAGTGTCAATAAGTCACATATATAATTTTTTCATATAAAATACTGATGGAATTATATAAAACTAATACATTTATTATTTATTTTGATGTCAGGTCATATGGATCATTGTGAAGGATTTGTTTCCATTGATGAAAATATATTCCCTTTACCAAAGGATTTGTAATGATACATAGTGGGTCGGTTCGGGTATTTGAGGCCAAGGCATTGACATGATGATGGAATTATATTCTTGAGGGGTTATATAAGGGTGAGAAAATATTTTTCTATTTATTCGGTACCTAATTGTTTGTACAGATTGAATTGGTTATATAATGTATCAATAACCACCTATATGAAATTTTCTGGTGTGGATTCTTAGTAGCAGTCAACAATATGAAACTTGTTGGGTACAAAAATAACATTCATTTGATTGAAAATTTTTCTTTGGAGGTATTTAATTTTTTAAGAATGTGCGATTTTGGTAATAATTGTTTGGATTCCTATATTTATGGTCCATGTGGTGTGCATTTTGTGGCATCATGGGAGAATTGGTGGACGCTCAGAGTTCTGGAATGATGCCCATGTGGTGGGTGATTGTATGGTTATCCTTTCCATGACTGAGATAAAATGGGATTTTCTATGTGTCTAAAATGAATGTGGGTCATGTTCTATGTTTTATGCATGTAATGAATTGTTAAATGACATGTAACACCCTGAGATTTTATGAAAAATATTCTTTTTAATTTCATTAATGTCTTGTGTTGTATGCTACATCAAAAGGATCTTTCACAACATGCATCCTTGACTTGCCTTTTATTACATGCAATCACGACCTTCCTCGATAGCGTGTGTAGTACGCAATACCGAGTTTCACTAAACAATGATATCCCATTAAAATATTATTAAAACTAGCTGTTATGAATATTAATAACCACTTTTTGAATTTTTTTAAATTTTATTTTTCAAAATGGACTTCATTTTTAGATTCGGAATATCGAAATTAGGTTAGGGTGAAATTTTTGTACTTTTAAGATGACGTTCATTTTCTGATGAATAGTGAAAATTACTAAAATTTAATTAAAAACAACAATTTTAATCAAAATAATTAATAGTGATAAATGATTAATTTGAGTAGTTTTAACGTATATTTAGAATATATTTTTACAATTTAATACAATTTTGGTCACTAGATGTAGTTTCAATTTTAAACCAGACATAAACAAGTGTTAATCTTTTGATAGTTATTATTTCTTAAGAACACGCTATTTGTTTTGACGACGGGAATTAATTTTTAAATCAATTAATGAAACTGATATGTTTTTAATTTGGTAAAATAGACATCCTTTTTGAGTTCATAATATCAAATATATCTTAGGCCTAATTTTTGGTATTTTTCTAAAAACTTTCATTTTTTGATGAATAGTGAAACCACTAAGTGGTAGTTAAAAAAAAGAATTTTTCATAAAACTTAATTTTACCACTTCTTTGAGTGGAATTTCAAAACACTGAGAGGCATGGTTGATGTCATTAAGTAAAATGTGGTTCAATGAGATTAAAATAATTTTTGGCGAATAGTAACATTTTACATTTTTTTACCACGGTTAAATGTAAATAGGGTAATTAAGGGTAAAAATGATATTATTATTACCCTAACACATGTCCTAATTCTATTGGATAAGTTTAATTCGACCAAAAACAACCTTAAGAATAAAATATGACCATTTAGGCCCACTTGGATTAGATTAGGACATTTATTATTAATTTATTTAAAGAAGGGTTAAAATAGTTGAAATCAATGTTTAATAAGTAAATAATTTTTTATATAGGTTTATACATAAGATATTTTCGATTATAAATATTAATTAGAAATATAGAATTATTACCTACATAATAATTTTTAATTTTTAATTTTTAGACATTAAATAATTTAATTTATTAATGACAAAATGACGATGCTGTAATTATTTTATTAATGAAATATTGACATAATTGATGTTATAAATACCCAAATAAATGTAATTTGAGACTTTTTATGAGTTCCATTAATTATTTAGGTTAATATGACATGTTAGTATTTATTTAATTAACTTTTTTCGAACTAATCATTCTGTTATGATTTTCACAAAAATCAATTACTAAATAGTGTCAAAATTGACATAAAATAGTTTTTAAAACTAATATTATATTATTAATTGTTATTTTATTCCTAAAAATCAGAGGTTCGGCCAAATGACTTATTTAATGTTATATATATTAATAATAAACAACTAGGAGTTCGTTTGTCTTGTTATAGTATGTTTATTAACCTTATAGTGTAAGAACACAAAAAGACACGGTAAAAGTAAAATTATCTAACTTAAAGTTAAATATAAATGATAAGGTTAAAATAGGAACCTAAACTTGTATAAATTCTATTATATGAGATTATTTCGACCCATCCCCACCTTAGCTTCGAAATAAATCAATTTTGAGCTATTTAAAAAAGAATATGACTTTATAATAAAATAATATTTTTTGTTTTCCAAAGGTTCCCATCTCCTCCCTTATAAAAGGGCACCTCCTCCCTCTCTTCCTCACACCACATTGAGCCTTAAAGCTCGGACAAACCCTGAAAAATTCTCTTCTACACTTCCCTAGAAACATTCTAGAGGTTCTTTTCTTCTTCAAAGTCCAATTTTAGTGCCCTAAGAGGAGGACTAAAAGAGGCGCTTCAAAGAAGAGGTAACGTCCGTTACCGATTCATTCAACTTTATTTATTCTTCCACTTCTTCTTCTTAGTTTGTTTCATTATGAAGTAATAAAATCAGTTTCAATCATATACTTATATGTTATTATAAGTATGAAACAACCCTATTTCACCATCTATCCATCCTACGGAAAATGAAATCACCCGCGTGTGTACGTATGGAATACCGTCTCCACGCCATGGTGTAATCTATTTTCCCCCACCACCTTACATGGATGGGTATAATGGTGTAAATAATAACTAAATATGATTATTGTAAAGTGATATTGATTCTGAAATAGTATACATACACTCCAATACAATTCCACGATCATGGGAACGATATCATCGCTCGTGCGTACGTACGGAATACCGTCTCCACGATGTGATGCGACTCGTTCTACCTGATCTTCATTGCATAATGATTATATAAATGAATTTAATGAATGAATATGATATATATTACACTAATACCATTCTGGAAATGAGGTATCTATAACCTAAATAGAATAATAAGAATTTATTCGACAAAACACGCATAAGAACAAAAAGTAATAAACACCTGAATAACAAGTAGTAATAAAATATTACTAATAAGAAGATAAGAATATGACCGTATATGATATCATAACAATAAGTATGATTCTTTAATAAGTCAATAACTTTATTTAAAACATTATACAGGAGGTTCAGACACTTATGAATCAAATTGGACCTAAGGTATTGGAAAATATCACAATCTCATTTTATCCGAGATTGTTTATACTTTAGTATTTACTAGGGTGTATTTTATCATCCACATCCATGTTTCCTCAATATGTAATATTATTTCCATCCACCTACAATTTTTTAAATCCAATTTTACCCTTCGTTGAGTTTTTAGTTAAAGATATGAAAGGAATCTTTTGTCTTTTTTCGTACGAGGTACTTTTTTACCTTTCCGACAAAAGTACGTGAAGAATGTTTTTTTAACATATACGACATGAATGGATTTTTAAAACATTATTTCCAAGAAGCTTCATTTACAAGTTTTCATGTTTATTTTTAATCAACTTCTTTTAGTTTAGAATCGTATGACATGTTTAGAAAGGAAAAGTGTTTTTGAAGTAGAAAGGATATTTTCCTCAAGAATGGAGTTCAAGTGTTTTATAGAAATTATTTTCCATATAAGATAATAAAGGGTTCTGTTTCTATCCCTATTATTACATTGATTTGATTATGTTGTTATGGAATTATTTTTATGAATTCTTTTATCTTATATGAATTGTTTTATGATGTCATGTTGTTTAAGAATCCAATTTTTATTACATGAGTTATGCAATGATGTATGATTTATGATTTTGTGGCACACATAATAATGGTATCATTATGAGATTGGTGGGACCTATATCTCTCTTCAATGTATTGGGTAAAGATTTTATATCTCATGAGATAGACATGGCTGGAATGGCAGGTTAAACCGGTTCAGTGAAACAGGACTGAAACGAGGAATGAACTCGGTTCAGAAATGGACTTTGTCCACTAAGATAGTCTTGGCAATGATTCTTGACTAATAAGAACTGATTCTCTTTGATTATGTGTGTATGCCACAAATTTTCATGTTTTAAGTTATGATTATTGGGATTACATTTCACTACTATGATTTATCCCATGTTATTATATTATGATCTCTTTTGCAGGTTATGATTTCCAAAATGTTATGTTCTTATGAATATGATGTGATTGATATTTCTTTTGTTTACCCTTACTGAGCATTTGAGCTCACCCTTTTATGTTTTCTTTTCCCTAGGATATAAAGAAAGGTTTTAGGTAAAAAAAAGTAAGATCTTTATGGGAGATGTTGAAGATCATTCACCACGATTAGAAGATTATATTCCGAGTTTCCAAAGACACTAAACTATTACGGTCCTTGTGTGTGTGTTTTTATTATGTAATAAGTATTCCGCAAAAGTAATGTAATGTCCATGTACGTTAAGCTCCGGGTCATTATAGTTGGTATCAGAGGAAAGGTTTAGTCAACCTTTGGAAACTAGGATGTGAGAACTTTAGTGAGATCCCTAGAGATATTTCTAAGGTATGTCTGGGGATGTCCCTAAGGTTAAGTATAAGTATATGTTATAATACTAGAATTACGGTAAACCAAGATGTTAGATATTGAAGGTACTCCCCCTTTATTATATTGTTTTCCCTAGCGTGATTTTGCCTCTCACACTATTCTTTTTGGGTTTTAGATGATGGATGGAACCCGAAGGAACTGTGTTGATCAATGTAATGTACAATGCAATGATTGTCCTCCTGAACAAACAGATGTTATGGGAGATGGAGTGAAAAATCTTATTGTTATACTTACACAAGCTATGAATCATTCTGGACTTCCAAATGAGCAGAAAAGGGAACAATATTATATTGTGTCTTTCATGAGGCAACACCCACCTTCTTTCAGTGGGTCTTCTGATCCACTTGTTGCTGAACAATGGATCAGAACTACTAAAATGATATTTTCAGTTCATCAATGTTTTGAACATGATAAAGTCATCTTAGCAGTGTATCATTTGGAAGGTGATGCTGATCAATGGTGGAATTTTATCAAGAATATGAGGACTATAGATGAAATTGATTCCATGGAATGGGATGAGTTCAAAAATAATTTTTCAATAAGTACTTCTCTCGTATTCTTCAAACAATGATGGAGAAAGATTTTCTTGATCTAAAGCAAAAGGATGATGAATCTGTTGGTATATATGAAGTGAATTTTACAAGGCTTGAAAGGCATGCATCTGGATTTATCATCCATCTTGAAAGTAAAGTTGATCGATTCTTCAGTAGATTAAAACCAAATATTCGAAGGGCATTATCTATAAGAGACTTCAGTAGCTATAGAGAAATTGTGCGTTTTTCTATCAAGGTAGAAATGGATGTTGGTGTTACTTATCCATCTCATAGATTTGAAAAGAAATGAAAGATGGAGTTCATGGAGAAATCTCAGAATAATGGTGAAAAGAAGATGAATGTTTCCTTATGCTCAAAGTGTGGAAAGAAGCATGGTGGAGAGTATCTTAAAGGGACTAGAAAATGTTTGAAGTGTGGAAAAGAAGTTCATCGAGTAGCTGAGTTTCGATGTAATAAAAAAAGTGTTTCTAATGATGTGAATAAAGAAAAGGCTGCAGAGAATGCACCCCTAACACTTCAATGATTCAAGTGCAAGGAAATGTGGCATTATTCTAATAAATGCCCTAATCCAAGGGTTAGTGATGATCGACATGAGCAACCACTTAAGACAAAGGACAAAGGGAATTCACATGCGATCACTATTGGCGATGTTGAATATGACAACGATGTGGTGGAATGATTAAGAGTTTATGTAATGGGATTCCAAAATAATGTTGTATATAGTATCGTGGAATATTGGAATATTTATGTATTGGTTTATTTTGGTTTTCAATAATTTTATGGTACCGGTAACCATGGAATGTGATTGAGATATTTTTGGAAAAAAAAGATTATATGCACATAATGAAGGGAAAACGTGAAAATGAAATGTTTGACAGTATTCATGAGCTCATGATTGATATAAGGACTATGTGATATCATGGGTTGAGTATATAGAATTTTGAGGATTTTGGTATGTGGAAAGAGTTAACTTTTAACAGCATTCATGTTTTTAATAAGGTTGAATGGGTATTCATTTTTTTTAAAAAAGAATACATGATTAAGGTATTCACATGATTGGAATGTGACCAACAAGATATTTGAGGGATAAATGATAGTATTCACAAGCTTGTTATATAACCTTTTTTGTAATATTTCTCTTTATACTATGAGTTTAGAAATAAGTATTTTGGATAAGCCTAAAGATTGCAATGGATTATGTTGGACATAAGGTAGTATTGTTTAAGGATAGAAGTTTTTCGATATTATTTATGGGATGTTATAATAATGTAGTTTTAGAAAAAGGAAAACCTGCAGGATGGGCGACAACCCATCGCGTCAGACAAGGCTGTGGGATTCGAACCCACAACCGAAGAGCGACTGGCCTTTATCGCCTACCACTAGCCTACAGGAAGTACCTGTTTAGTAGAAATTAGTTTTATTATATTAATTAGTATGATATATGAATTATAAGTCCATTTTAGGAACCATATATGATTAATCTCACTATATATAGACTTATGTATTTTTTGATAACTTTTCTAACCTTTTGTTTGAGACAGATGAATGACCCATCATTACATCACATGATCTGCTAACACATCACGAATGGCAAATTCAACTTCATTTCTTTAAGAGATGATGTGAAAATTGTCAAAAGAACGACCAATGGCGAGACTATACCAAAATTAAGAAAGTATTTCTTCTAATTCCAATTTCATCAACTTTAGAGAAATGATCTTGAAAACCAAAAATGTTGTCCTAGTGCACTTATATCTGATGAAGTAGATGGTACCGTAGATGTTCACAAATTTATGGCTTTGTGATTGCTGGATTTCCCATAGAAATGTTCTCTACCACTCTCCATCAGAACATGATGGTTAGATTTCTCTTCCATATCCATATTTTCACCTACGTGGAAACCCATTGATTAGTTTATTTGTGTTACCGTTACGTTTCATACTTTTGTTTTTAAAGATTGGTTTTGGTATTCCTTTTTACAATGTGGGTTTCTATTAAAGAAACTTTCGTGAAGTAAACCATTTATAACCCCGACGAATTTCGAGGGCGAAATTCATTTTAAGGGGGGTAGAATGTAACACCCCAAGATTTTATGAGAAATATTCTTTTTAATTTCATTAATGTCTTGTGTTTTACGCTACACCAAACGGAGCTTTCAAAACACGCATCCTTGACTTGCCTTGCATTACACGCAATCGCGACCTTCCTCGATAGCGTGTGTAGAACGCAATACCGAGTTTCACTAAACAACGATATGCTATTAGAATATTATTAAAACTAGCTGTTATGAATATTAATAACCAATTTTTGAAATTTTGTAAATTCTATTTTTCAAAATGGACTTCATTTTTGGATTCATAATATTGAAATTAGCTTAGGGTGAAATTTTGGTACTTTTCGGATAACATTCATTTTCTGATGAATAGTGAAAATTGCTAAATTTTAATTAAAAACAACCTTTTTAATCGAAATAATTAATAGTGATAAATTATTAATTTGAGTGGTTTTAAAGTATATTTAGAATATATTTTTACAATTTAATACAATGCTGGCCATTGGATGTAATTTCACATTTAAACCAAACAAAACCAAGTGTCAATCTTTTCATAGTTATTATCTCTTAAGAACACGCTATTTGTTTTGTCGACGGGAATTAATTTTTAAATTAATTAATGCAACTGATATTTTTTTAAATTGGTAAAATAGACATCATTTTTGAGTTCATAATATCAAATATATCTTAGGCCTAATTTTTGGTATTTTTCTGGAAACTTTCATTTTTTGATGAATAGTGAAACCACTAAGTGGTAGTTAAAAAAATGAATTTTTCATAAAACCTAATTTTACCACTTCTATGAGAGGAATTTCAAAAATATGAGAGACACGATTGATGTCAGTATGTAATATATGGTTCAATGAGATGAAAATAATTTTTGGTGAATAGTAACTTTTTACTTTTTTTTACCACGGTTAAAAGTAAATAGGGTAATTAAGGGTAAAAATGATATTATTATTATTACCCTAAAACATGTCCTAATTCTATTAATTAAGTGTAATTCGACCAAAAACAATCTTAGGAATAAAATATGAACATTTAATCCCACTTGGATTAGATTAGGACATTTATTATTAATTTATTTAAAGAAGGGTTAAAATAGTTAAAATCAAAGTTTAATTAGTAAATCATTTTTTATATAGGGTTATACATAAGATAAATTCGACTATAAATATTAATTATAAAGATAAATATATTTTCTACATAATAATATTTAATTTTTAATTTTTAGACATTAAATATTTTAATTTATTTATGACAAAATTGTGATGCAGTAATTATTTTATTAATGCAATATTGACATAATTGATGTTATAAATACCTAAATAAATGTAATTTGAGACTTTTTATGAATTACACTAATT
Organism: Viscum album; assembly: GCA_963277665.1. Taxonomy (NCBI): domain Eukaryota; kingdom Viridiplantae; phylum Streptophyta; class Magnoliopsida; order Santalales; family Viscaceae; genus Viscum; species Viscum album. Next base: position 821,959,261 of record OY728157.1, read on the forward strand.
TTATAGGTTAATATGACATGTTATTATTTATTTAATTAACTTTTTTCAAACTAATCATTCTGTTATGATTTTCACAAAAATCAATTACTAAATAGTGTCAAAATTGACATAAAATAGTTTTTAAAACTAATATTATATTATTAATTGTTACTTTATTCCTAAAAATATAAGGTTCGGCCAAATGACTTATATAAGGTTATATATATTAATAATAAACATCTTTAGGTTCTTTTTACTTTTTATAGTATGTTTATTAGCCTTATAGTGTAAGAACACAAAAAGACAGGGTAAAAGTAAAATTATCTAACTTAAAGTTAAATATAAATTATAAGGTTACAATAGGAACCTAAACATGTATAAATTTTATTGGATGAGATTATTTAGACACATCCCCACCTTAGATTCTATATAAATCAATTTGGAGCTATCTAAAACCGAATATGACTTTATAAGAAAATAATATTTTTAGTTTTCCAATGGTGCCCCTCTCCTCCCTTATAGAAGGGCACCTCCTCCCTCTTTTCCTCACACCACTTTGAGCCTAAAAGCTCGGCCAAACCCTGAAAAATTCTCTTCTCCAATTCCCTAGAAACATCTTAGAGGTCCTGGTGTTCTTCAAAGACAAATTTTAGTGCCCTATGAGGAGGACTCAAAGAGGCGCTTCAAAGAAGAGGTAATGTCCGTTACCGATTCTTTCAACTTTATTTCTTCTTCCACTTATTCTTCTTAGGTTGTTTCATTATGAAGTAATAACATCAGTATCACTAATATACTGATATGTTATTATAAGTATGAAACAACACTATTTCACTATCAATCCATCCTACGGAAAATGAAATCACCGCGCGTGCGTACGTACGGAATATCGTCTCCACGCTGTGGTGTAATCTATTTTCCCACACCACCTTACATGGATGGGTATAATGGTGTAAATAATAACTAAATATGATTATTTTAAATTGATATTGATTCTGAAATAGTATACATATACTCCAATACAATTCCACGATCATGGGAATGATATCATCGCTCGTGCGTACGTACGGAATACCGTCTCCACGATGTGATGCGACTCATTCTACTTGATTTTCATTTCATAATGATTATATAAATGAATTTAATTAATGAATATGATATATATTACACTAATACCACTCTGGAAATGAGGTATCTATAACCTAAAGAGAAGAATAAGAATTTATTCGACAAAACACGCATAAGAACAAAAAGTAATAAACACCTGAATAACAAGTAGTAATAAAATATTACTAATAAAAAGCTAATAATATGATCATATATGATATCATAAAAATAATTATGATTCTATAATAAGTCAATAACATTATTTAAATCATTTTACAGGAGGTTCAGACACTTACGAAGAAAATCGGACCTAAGGTAAGGGAAAATATCACAATATCATTTTATCCGACATTGTTTATACTTTGGTATTTACTAGGGTGTATTTTATCATCCACATCAATGTTTAATCAATATGTAATATTATTTCCTTCCACCTACAATTGTTTAAATCCAATTTTACCCTTCGGTGAGTTTTTAGTAAAAGATATGAAAGGAATCTTTTGTCGTTTTTTGTACGAGGTACTTTTTGACTTTTCCGACAAAAGTACGGGAAGAATGTTTTTTTAACTTATATGGAATGAATGGATTTTTAAAACAATATTTCCAAGAAGCTTCCTTTACATGTTTTCAAGTTTATTATTAATCAACTTCTTTTAGTTTAGAATTGTATGACATGTTAATAAAGGAAAAGTGTTTTTGAAGTAGAAAGGATATTTTCCTCAAGAATGGAGTTCATGTGTTTTATCAAAATTATTTTCCATATAAGATAATAAAGGGCTCTGTTTCTATCCCTATTATTACATTGATTTGATTATGTTGTGATGGAATTATTTTTTTGAATTATTTTATCTTATATGAATTGTTTTATGATGTCATGTTGTTTAAGAATCCCATTTTTATTACATGAGTTATGCAATGATGTATGATTTATGATTTTGTGGAACACATAAGAATGGTATCATTATGATATGGGTGGGAACTATATCTCCCTCCAATGCATTGGGTAAATATTTTATATCTCATGAGATAGGAATGGCTGGAATGGCAGGTTAAACCGGTTCAGTGAAATAGGACTGAAACGAGGAATGAACTCGGTTCAGAAATTGACATTGTCCCCTAAGGTAGTCTTGGAAATGAGTCTTGACTAATAAGAAATGATTCTCTATGATTATGTGTGTATGCCACAAAGTTGTATGTTTTAATTTATGATTATTGGGATTACATTTCATTACTATGATTTATCTCTTGTTATGATATTATGATCTCTTTTGCAGGTTAAGATTTTCAAAATGTTCTGTTCTTATGATTATGATGTGATTGATATTTATTCTATTTACCCTTACTGAGAAATTGATCTCACCATTTTATGTTTTATTTTCCCAAGGATATAAAGAAAGGTTTTAGATAAAAAAGGAAGATATTTATGGGAGATGTTGAAGATCTTTCACCATGATTAGAAGATTATATTCCGAGTTTCCAAAGACACTATAGTATTACAGTCCTTGTGTGTGTGTTTTTGTTATGTACCAAGTATTCCACAAAAGTAATGTAATTTCCATGTACGTTAAGCTTCAGGTCTCTACATGATATCTTAGTCATTGTTGTGGGATTATTTTTGTATGATCAATTTGTACAATATTATGTGACCATTTTTTGTATTTGAGATTGAGAAGAATCATGGATGTAAACACATGAATAGATTCTAGATTGATCAGAATAACATTGGAGGTAATACAGTTTTGGTTAAATATAATGAGAAAAATTCTATTATCAACAGAATGTATATATTGGTTATTTGTAGCACATCATTGGTCTATGTATCAGGGTATATGTTTTGGTGAGATTATTTTTGTAATGGTGGTATTAGGTTCACTAAAGTGGAATATATTCTTCAGTGATGGGTGGTTACATCAGAGATAGGTTGAGGTACCCTGTTATGGTTGATCAGATCATGTTACATGATAGGATTTGTCAAGGATATGAGAGTGTGTCTTGGGATAAGTAACATACATGTCATTTTGGGGACTGATTGGTGTTTTTATCTTGGATTATTATATTGAAATCCATATGATGTAGAGAAGAATATTAGATGTTAGAGGATGAATTTTTTGGGTAGTTTTTGGGTGATCATCATTTGATTTTTATGATGGAATTTAGGTTATAGTGGGATGTACATATCTAGTTATTTCATAAGGTAGCATATGGAGTATGGTATATTGATATCAATGGATTTTTTGGTGGAACAATTTTAATTATACTCTTATATTAGGGAGAATCATATCTATTATGGTTGAATGAACCTTATGTCGAAGTGTTGTGGGATGTCGACACCCACTTATCTTGGGAGGTAATGTATGAAGGATGAACTATGGAGATTAGTGGTTGGTTTAGTGGAGATATGATATAGATACTCCCAAGTTGGGAATATTCATATTGATTGTTTGTGAATGGAACTCATTTTTAAGGGTTATATATATAGTTATATCATTCAGTGAATGATTTATTTGAAACTATAATGATAATATGATGTACAATCTTTTAATATCTAGTTCCTTTGAAATTACTATATTTAGCATATTTATCTCATGGTAGGAGTAGTAAATGCATTATCATCGAGCATAAAGAATTTTCAATGTGGCTGAGGGTGAGTCATGGGGTGAAAAATTCATGATATCATTTAGGGGAGTGAAACTTGTATCATCTTAGGGTTTACGTGATGAAAATTGGTTCTTCATGGGATTTAGGGGATAAATCTTAGTTTGTTTCATGGATACAGGGGGTGAAATGTAGGTTATGTCAATATTTAAGGTTTGATTGACATAAAAATGTTATTAATGTTTTAAGATGTGATGAAAATAATTCAAAAATCATGTTTAGTTGGTTCCATGATTTAGGATATATGTTTGAACCTACGGGAGGGAGTCTTTATTAAGAATTCCATGCTTAATGTCAGAATTTTTTTGAGCATTTATTTTCATGTACTATTGGTATTTTTGAAAAAAGTATCATCTATTATTGTTTTGGTAAGTTTTCTTTCATGTTATTGGGAGTTTAGAGCTAGAAAACACATCAAGAGTATTGTTTGGAATTTGGTGGGAATATCAGTGTACAATTGGATGTACATTTCAAAGGATGATTCATATATTGGGTGCACTATATAGTGAAAAAATAAATTATTAATGGAAACTCATCTTAATAATTGATATAAATTGGTTGTATCCACTTGAGTGTGGTAACATAGACTAGTTTTTTGAGGATCATCTTGATGTTGTAACTGATAATGAGTTTGCAGACCAACTATTCGTGAATTGTGTGTTCAATTTTTTATGTTTTAGAGAAAAATACTATTTATTTATTGGTAGAAAAACAATAAAATTTAATGGTGTATTGAAAACTAAAATAGTTATAGATATGTTTCTCAATGAATAACATTAATTATTATTGAAGAGTAGTGCTATGGTTGGGATTTAATAACACTCAATGTATTTTTAGGTTTTAATGTTTTGGATGTATTTTATCATTTGATCTGTTGGATTTTGTGTTGTGAGAATAAGGACTTGTAATTTGGTTTCATGAGTATTTATATCCAAAAAATATGGCTTTAGATAGGTTTTGAGGTTAAGAGTATGCACATTGAATTTTTATGATGGTTGAAGAGTGTCAGGATGATCAAGAAAATTTTAGAGTTGTACCAGCTTCCCATTCATGATGTGAACCATTTGTATATGTTAATAAATTTTGAGATAGATGGAGTGGTTCTATAAAGAATATTTTCAATGGGCTAAACCATGATTTCAGGATGTGAGTAGGGTGTCAGTACATTTTTGTAAAAAAAATGAAGGCCTGAACCCCATTTTTTTGGTCGACATAGTGCACGTGAGGAGGTAGTTGTAGTTTGACATCCCCCTTCATTATTTATCTTGTTATAGGGCGTTTAATGTGGTAATTTATGGATTTTCTTAGAAATTACCTCACTCTGATTCCCATTGTATTTTTTTATCATGATAACTGTAACATTAGATTGATTTATGTTAGGGTTTAGTGCTGATTCTATGGAGTCATTGTGGAATCAACTTAAGTCGAAGTATCTTTCCTCTGTGGTTCCTAGAGGAGAAAATCAGGTGATATCCATATTGTTTGGATGTATTTTTAGTAACGTTAGTTTAATTAACTCTATTATTTATTTTTGGGATAAAAATTAGCGAAAACTCTTGTTAATGAGGTGTTCGGTGATAGGTCTTTTACCAGGATGGTGCATAGTGTGTTTCATGGATCTTTTGGATGATTCTGATCAAGGTTTCAGTATAACAACATCACCCAGTGAGTTTTTTAGATTATTCTTCATAGTATTTAGTTACATAATTATTTATATAATTTTATAATTAATTATTAATTATATATACAATGATTCAGAAGATTGGTTGAACTGTTTGGCCATGCGAGGCAAGAACAGGTTTTCCCAAGGTGATTCAGAACATGGATTGGGTGGTAAGTTTTTAATGTTGGTCGGAGTTACTTTTAATATATGTTTATATTCACTTTTATGGATGGGTGATCCTTCTGGTATGAACTTTGTAGGATAAGGTATATAGATAGGGGCTGAGGGGGCCTTTAGTAGAAGATATTTACTTGTGTTTATCTTCCTATACATGGGGATGAATTATCTATATAACATTGAGACGTTGATATCACCGAAGACATTATATCCAAAATAAAACATGTTTTGTTTGATTTATAATGTGGTATTTGATGTGTCTTGTGGATTAATCTGAGAAACATGCATCCTAGGATGTTTATCACAGGACTAGTTGCACGTGTGAGTGAATTTTAGACCTGGTGACAATAATTAAGACAAATTTTCATCTCAAAATTTTGAGTGAAAACCCTTTTATGGTGGTTTAGGGAATAGTGAATAGTTAGTGTGGTAAGATACCATGAAGACCAAAAATTTTGATCCAACGAGGGTTACATCTAAGAGATGGGTTATGCGATTTAATTTAGGTGATGCATAACATGACCCAAGTGTTGGTCAGGGGTTTTGATTGGGTCATGACATCAGGATGCCAAGAGGATTTAAAGTGTAACAACATGGAAAATCTTGAGTGTACTGGTACTAACAGTGTTAAAGTGTCAGGATGATGATGTAGACAATTCCATGAGATCTAGGATGAAGGATATTTTGGGATATACAATAATAGAGGTGTGATAAAATTGATATGGTATCATGGAGATAAGAACATGATAGTCTATGATGACCTAATACATGCCATGATTGTTATGTAAGACACGTTAGATCAAAATCCCTTGTAATAATTAACTAGATTATTATGATTATATGGAGATATGTGTGATAGTTTAAGGAGCTATTTTCATAAAGTGAACTCCTTAGATTTTACAATTATGATTTAGTGTACTTATGACCTCCACAAAATCTTTGGGGATGGGTTAATGTTATTGTATCCTCCATAGAGTCTTTGGAGATGGGTTTTTGTGCTTATAACACCCTTTGAGTGCACATGGATGATTTGGTGTGGTTGATGGATATTTCTATGATATGATTTGGTCAAGGAACTCCATATGGGATTTGTCGTGTACATAAATTTGACCTTTAATTGATATGAATAGGTTGACTTCTTCTGAAGAGGATAATGGGTTATGATGTGATAAAAGGCATGAAGGATGGATCCTTCCTTGAGTGACTAGAAAGTGGGTCAAGATATGGATGTATGACCATGCCCCATTCCATTAGGAAGTTGGTCAAGGATTGGACAATGACTTATAATGAGTCTCCAGGTTCAAGTTTGACATCAAGTATAGTGGAATGATACAAGGAAATAGAGTAGAATATTTTTATACCAAAAAAATAGGTATGATCATATGTTGTGGTGAAATGGTTACACAGTATGAATTGACGCATAAGGAGTTGTGGAGTCTTGGATAACCCATGAAATCAATGATTCTTTTATGATAATTTTAATTTTTCCCTCACACATAAATTTATATGATCTCGTATTCTGTGGGAACTTCATGATCCCCTACAAAGATATATTTCTCACACCGTAAACATTTACATTAGTATATATATATAACACATGTTTACATTTTTTTTTCAGTTTGTGATTTATAATGGACAAGGTTGAGGCATCTCAATGAGCTTAGAGAATGGGTGTATAAGGTCTAGGAATTGTAATGGGTACAATGTAGATGTTTGGCACTTTTGGTTTTTTTATTTGGGATCATCCTTGTGGGAGATATTTGAATGTGATATTTTATGATTTCGACATAGAATATTTTGTAATATCATAATTTATTCATACTCTGACTATGTGATGTGGATATTTTTTCCTCCACTATTGGTTATCTATGATTCAAGATCTCAGTGTCCTGACTCTATAGATAAGGCCCTCTCTTTTAGAAGGAATCCTCTTAAAAAAGAAGATGTTCACTTTAGGCCTTGTAATGTTTTTGTTCCAGGTGATAATGAGTTTCATGGTGCAAATAATCTTATATTGGTTATAAATATACTTTGATGATAATATAAACTATGCATATGAAAAATTATATAAGGAAATTAACATGTATATAGTGTATGCCCAAATAATAATATTGTTTTGTATAGAATAAATTAGGAATAACTCTTTGTATACAAGATATGGTATTTCTGAAGTGTGGACAATGTTCTATGTAGGGGACCCACAATTACAAAAGATCCTAATACCTAAAAATGGGCCATTATGGGATATAATATAAAGATATCTCTAAAATACATGAAATTTATAATTTACTTAGTGTATATAATCCAAACTTGTAACATTGTGGACATACTTTACATTTTGAGACACATAGGGTGAATGCAGGTGTATTCATAATGAAAATAACATGGATGGTATAATTTATACACCTGTATATCATTCGACAGAACAAGGTTATAAAAAATTCATGTTATTATCTTTGGTGAGACCTTTTTCCAATATTGATGATAAGTCTATTTAGATATTTTGTAACATAAAAAACAATTTTGAATATGATATATAAAAAAAATAATTTCTAAAATGATTATTCATTTAATTTTATATATATTATGTAAATGTATGGTTTTATTTATGTTAATGATTCTCTTAAATTATAAAAAATTGAATGATCCATCTATAGATTACACTGATGTTCTAAAATTGTAAATAAATAGTTTGTTGTTAAAATCAATGAAATTGGATTAATTGATGAAACAAATAAATATTAATTATATAATATTTTATGTGATAATGTTATTTGATTACTTTTTGTATGTGAAAGAAATAATAATTGTTATAAAATATATCATTAAAATTTTATTTTATTTTGATAATTCTTCTCAAAAAATGCATAGGTGAACTAGTCTATAAAATAATTTTTTATTCTACAGATATAGCTCAAATAGGTCAAATTTTTTGAGTTGGAACATATACATTGGTAAAGGGATAATGTCGTTTAACTTGAATTACTCTATAAAGGGTTATTTTCTATTGATATATGATTTGAGTCTTATAAATTCATAGTGTCCACTTAATACATTAGAGAAGAAACACATGAATTTGATTCCACATTATTCTGTAATTAGAATGATTATGTATTATATGTTGTGTACCTAAAATATTGTCTCTTATGATTTAAAAAAACTAGTATCAAACAACATAATCCTATTGAAAGATACTAGACAATGATTAAAAATAAAATTAACTATTTTATAAGAACTAAATATTTGATATTGTTATATATAGTCAAGGAAGATATTATTATAAAACTATATATTGATTCTAACTTCTAAAATAATAACTATGATTCGGTATATCAATTTTGGTTCATTATTAACCTCGATATTAATAATATTAGTTGAAACAGTACCTAATACCCACTATGAAATACATGAAAATAGTAGAAGAGTACATATATGAAACAAATTTTGTTAAGGAAGTTGTTTTGATTAATAATTTCATCACCAAATAGGGGGTGTTATCTAGCATAATTGAAAAAATTAACCTTTAATATTCTAATAATGGAATAATGTTTGATTCTAATGTACCCATGTATCATAAAATACTAAATAAAATCTCTAAAAATACCCACTTAGCTTTTAAATCACTATGATGGGTAATGTAATGATATATTGGGTAAATATATAGAGGAAAATTTGGAAGATCTAAAAAATATATAATCCCTAAAAAATAATGATGTTTATGTCTTATTTTCTATTATTTTTGGAATTTGAGATTATATTTAATGGGTTTTTATCAAAATAAATGAATCATAGAATCAATATTAAATCAATATTTTCAAATTATTTAGTCATATATTTTGTTTTACTTATATTAGATAGGAATGATAAAAAAACCTCATGTAATGGATTTAGTTTCCCCCATCATTCAACATCACAGAATATTATGTCCTTTATAATATGATGATTGATGTGATTAGAAGATTGTATGACAAACAAATTAAACTCATTTGATTATAATGTTAACATGTTAATTAGGCTTTACAACCATGTTATATCACATGGAATTTCATAAATATGATAATTAATATACTTAAGGATCCATTCTTTATAAGAATACACAATTCCAAATGTCAAAATGTTTGTCTCGTTTGTAATTTTATACTTTTAAAATTTTATTTCATTAGACATAAGAGATAGGTAACTAGGGGTGTTTATTTTGTAGTCGATAACCTAGTCAATATTATTTAATAAAAAAACATTTTTTCTATTCCTTATAATAGGTAAAACATTTTGGATCCAAATTTATTTGGATTTCTGAAATTCATAACAATTATTAGTTGGATGACATATGTTGTTCTCATCTACTTTAATGGATTAAATGTGATATATTCATTCAATATGATTTTTATACACTAAAGAATCAAGAATATATGAGTTCACCTACTCTAAATTGATATAACCAATACCTTTTGGTAAGAAATGATGTATTGAATAATTTGATCATGTATGTATATATTTTTTATGAGATAAGTCTATCAGTCCTCATCATTTAAAAATATAATTTAGTTTAATAGATATAATTCATGATTTGATTATTACTTGAGTAACAATGATATATTAAAGGAGTCTGAACATTTCTTATGAATATTATTTGTAGATTAGATAATATTTTCTTTCATAACAATGTTCCCTAGTTTCATATAGTTGTAAATGGAATATGTTTTAATTTTGATATGATGTATGTGTTTAAAATTTGAGAGTGTTTGTTAAATAATAATTCTAATAGGATACTTCTTATATTCACAATAATTCATGAATTTATACATATTATTTCAGATAATTTACTGAAATTGGGTGTTTTTTGGGTAAATATACTAAATTATAAATAATAAATTCATGAAGTTAACCACTATGTGGTTTTATAAATAGTGAGATTTTTTATCCCATGTCATAGTGTTTGCCTTGAAATATCATACAATATCAGTGAATATATTATTTTTAATTTATTATCATATCATATTTATGTAATTAATTATTAGATTATAAATTTATGATGAAATGAACATTGAATTATTCCATTATATTTTAAATAAATTATCTTTAATGTTATAGAAATTATAATTTAATTATGATAAAAGATAAAGGAGACCTATAAATACTTGTCACACTATAAAATGAAATTCATCATTTTTCATTAGAAGCCTATTGATTAAATGAGATAAACTAAAGGTAAATCCCATATTTCATCATCACTAACCCTGGATTAAAATATAATGAACTATTTTTATAGATGTAATAAAATTTTAAAGAACCTAATGATTTATTTGGAATGTTAAATATATATATATTGGTAAGTTCAAGTTTTTTTGATAATAAGATTTCTTCATTATCCTCGCTGACTAAGAAATAATGATGAATATTTTTTTGGTTTAAATTACTAATTTTTCATTTTATTTATTAGTTTTAAATCTTGGTCGATCTCATATATTAGTAATGGGTTTTCCATTACTTAATTTTATACATATCGAGGTCTTAAAAACCAATCAAATATATTGTTGGTTAATTTGAGATGATGTTTATGAATATTAAACATTACAAGCTTGATTGTTTTACTATATAAAGACTGAAGAGTTCCTCATTTGGAAATATATTTATATCAAATAATAAATTTTCTGCATAACACTTTTACTCTGAATATATAATCAAAGGTAGAGATGAAGGATGAAGTAACTTAGATGAAAATGTCATTTATAAATTTTGTTTTAGAGTGATTTCATTTTACATTTAACCGATTATGATTATGAAGAAGTGCTCTTAATTTTCTGAAAATATGAATTTAAAACATGTCTGTAAACACATGAAAATGCCCAAATATCAGGTCTCTAAACATGGTATTTCATAGACCTCTAAAAAATTTGATGTCATATGTTATATTTTTGGATCTTATTAATATATAAATTCTTTATTAATTTATTATCATAGTGGTTACTAAGGATTCAGTCGTGTAACAATAAAATGATCCTGATTGTTTTAGATTCCACCTCGGTGAATGTTAACAACATGATTACACATGTTCTATGGAACATTGAAAGGAGTGTATATTAGTGGTGTTGGACCATGTAGAAGTGGAATTTTATGAGACATATATGAGAATCATCATGAGATAATATTCAATTCCAATGATAGACTAGATTTTATCAATGTTATTATAATCTGTTACTCTACATTTAATATGTTAATTATATAATTTGATTTCTCTAATTTATTCAAAACCTCTAATTTAGAACATGGATTAAGACATAGGTTAATGAAACATATGTTGGACACACACTCCCGCATACCTCTAAGGCTTAATAATAATTCTTCTACCTTATATGATTTTCTTCTAGAAATGACGAGTATCCTTCAATGCTCTATATTTTCACATCTTTGGTTATTTTTTTGATCTATTCAATGGTTCTATAAGATTTATTTTAATTTAATTATTTTTTTTCTCATTTCTTAGTATCATTCCTTAAATAATTTATTATGTTTCATGGATGTCTTTAAAAAAACATTATACCAATATCAGTTTCTTGTTTTTTTTCACCATTTAGGTTCATATTTTCTTATTTTGATTCTTATTTCTAGGGAAATACAAGCTATATTTGCGGCATTTTTTTGGTTTTCCTCAGTTAAAATTATTACCACTAACTATAGGTATAGGTTCCAAATCATTATTTATAATTAAATAATTTAAAGTTTTCCTTGAATATATGGTAACCTATTTCTTTATCTATTCTCTCTTGGGAATCAAAATCTCAATGTCACATCATTCTTTTTTTTTCAGGGGTGGAAATTTTTACATTCTTAGTTTTATAGTTCAATATTGGCTCCCCCAATTCACATTGTTTTGTGGTTTTGGAATTTATTATTTCACATTATTCATTCATATTTTTATAACTTTTTTTATATTATCCTTGATATAAATTCATGGTTGTTTTTTTGGATTAATTTCCATAATTTTGTTTTGAAGTCTGTACTATTTTTGTAGAGACAATCATTGGTTTATTAATTTATACGTAAGGGTTATTTATTGTTAGTGATCCAAATATCATTCTACATCTTAGAGAATAAGGTGAATATATTGTGTTAGATACATGTTTTTTATTACGACTGTTGGTGTTATATGAATATATTGTATGGGTTCTTAATTGTAATCAATTCATTTATAATCTACATTATCCCATGGTTCTTAGTTCTTGATCCTTGGTTCCAAAATGACAATGGGAATTCTATGGATTACAATCATTGTTTCGATGATTATATGTCTTCCTATTGTAGTATAGGTGAATAATTTTCATGGATGTTGATTTTTGGTCATCCTAAGGCTCACAGAACCCAGGGAATCCCATCTAAAATTTCATAATTTTTCTCTCCATTCTATAATAAATCATATGTGTGGTATGACCTCATCCCAGTTTCTCACCACAATTTTTACTCTATACCATTTCAGTTTAGTGGTTATATATAATTATTTATTATTTATTTCATAGAATGTGGATAGATGTAAAGAATATTTTTTAATATAGAGTTGGGAACATGAAAAAATAATAATAAGTTGAGATTCTAATAAGACTTCCTAGGACATTTGTTTTATCTACGCATGTGATAATGTAGTCTATGTAAATAGATTTATATCATGCATGTGAATTGTTTATGTGAAAAAATTAGTTGATATGAGAATTTTTTTCCTAAAAATACTACAATTTTATATCATTGTTATCATGGATTTCTTTTATTTAATGTGAGATCATGTTGAGTGATATTGATTTTTTATTATTTCAATTGACATTGTGGGTGGAAAATTGATTTTTTAGTGAAAAATAATATTTAAAGAATCATTATTATATGGAACCCACTGCGTTCAACATGCTAGATTGATATTATTTATAGTGGAGGCCAACTAGTGGCATTTCCAATGGATTTGAGAGACATTACTGATGTTTTTTCTGAGGGGGTGTTGACTTACCTCGTCATCATGATATTAAATTTTGTATCAAATTATTTCCAAATGATTCCAAAATCACTATGTTATATTATATAATTACACTTGAAAATATTTAGGATTCACGTGATCAAATTGATATTTTCTATAAAATGATTTCATTTATATTGAGTATTATACCCTAGAGAGCACTAGTTATATTTTCTATAAATTCTAATGGTGATTTGTTGATATGTATTGAATATTGATGGTTGAACTAGGGGACCAGGAAGAGATGATATCCTTTACCAATGATGACTTATTCAATTAACTAATGTGTTTTAACTAGTTATTAGAATTTTATTTTCATTTGAGGTTGCATGAAATGACTGGTTAGGAGAAAAATATTTTTCTTATTATTTTAAAATTTTAATATTTTTATTTTGTTTTTAAGTTGGTCCCATTTGGTGTTACAAAAGATTAAACTATAATTATATAGATAATTCACTAGGTATCCCATCCTTATTTGGATATATTTATAATGGTATTCATTAATGAAATCTTATTATATTCAAAATCATAGTAAGAGAATGAAATCTAATGAAGTAAAATTTCATAATTCTTCATCTACAGTAATTGTTTGATAATATGGTGAATTCAAAACAATGGATGTGAGAAGTTCATTTTAATTTCCATTTTTTCTATCAAATATATATATTTATAGATCTATTTAAGAGCATGATAATTATTTTTTATGGAGCACATAGGAATGTTTGTAACTAAAATTACCCTAGTATCCCAGATTCGATGATTATGTTATTAAATTGTTACTAGATACCAATGATCATATCCCAATTGGCCGAATAGTTTTGTAGTCAAGAAAAACTATATAAATTATTTAATATCATATATCTTTTCAAAAAAAAATGATAAAACATAGAATTTACTTTGATAAAATCATTATTCTATTTTGAATATCCGTATATATCAATCATAATATTCTTCTTGAAATCCTAAGGAAATGAAACATAATACATAGGTGAGAAAAAACAGTCAGATGGGATATGTGTATAGTGGAATCTAATAAGGTAGGAATAATATGAAATATATATGTGGTAAAAAAATAATATAATATAAGTAATCACATGAGAAAGAAACGTATACATTGATAAAATAACTATTAAAATAAAAATAAGTTCACTAATATGTTATAAGGATTGAAAAAATAATTTCAAGCATATGAAACATACCATTGAGGAATCATACAAATACATATAAAAATAACTTCAAGACATTATTCCAAGACATCTACATAAATGTCTAATGACTTATCCAAATAATGAATCTAATTTTACACATGATACATACCAATGAATCAAGGGCCAATGTAATTATAGTCCCTAACCATAAGATATTATGTTCAATTCATTAATATTATGAACAAACAAAATAAAAAAATAAATATGCATTAAAAATCAATAAATGTACATATTGGAATAAATAGAGTATATAATATCAAAACCTTTTTTATTTAATTTTACCATAAACCAACCATTGAAATATGTTAGATGGAATCATTTTAGTATATCATCAGAAAATAATATGATTCAACAAAAGATGTTGACATTAAGGAAAATAATTTCAAAATATCACGAAATATTTTCTTGAGTAAAATATGATTCTCAAATTGAAATTACTTTTTTAAAATATATAATTTTTACAAATAGTATTTTCTTAAATTAACCTTATAATATTGTAAAGGTATTATCCATAAAATTAGTGGACTTTGGAGCCTGAAATTATCTTCAGGTCATATAATTTAATTAAAACCCTATGTTCATGATATAATAAGATTATAAAAAGTATATTATTTGGAAAAAAATATTTAACTTAAATCAGTTTTAAAAAAAAGGTGATAAAAATTCCTTTCATAAAATATATTATAATTTAAAAAAAAACTTTTTCAATATTTTAAGTAAAATAAGGCCATTGAAGAGAATGATTCCCGATTGAGAATAAAAAATTATTGTTTTCCTCAATAATATTATTTTGGTATATTTATTTCTTAATGGATATAAAATGAAATTAAAATATGTAATTTACTAAAATAGAAAAATTATATGAAAATATAATCAATTTAAGATAGAAATAGAAATTAATTCACCATATGGATACATAAACATAAATAAACCTATATAATGTTGAGAATATGAAATAAATACATACCTCAGGTATAAATTCCATCAAACGTGTTATAATGTCATGTATAATAAATATATATTTAATATATATATATATATTTATATTCCATTAAACTAATCATTTATTCATACTATATATTATTTACACATTATCTTTTATCAAAAATATATTAATAATTCTTTATTAAAATCACTGTTCTATGTAATAACTACTTCAATTTATATTTATGTTTTAGTTTGGTAGATTCAATATTTCTAATTTAACCATAGAAAATCAAGTAAAAATGCTAATTATGATATAAATATAATATATAATCATGATAAATTTATTTATTGTTATCCATAAATGGTGTAGTTAGAAAAATGTATTACATAGTTCATGGAGATGATAGGATGAATGTGCATATCCATGATATTTTAACTATTTGATGGAGGGAAAAAAGAAAAGTTAGTAATAATTAACCTTATAGAATAATTTTTATATCATATATATCATAAATATCATAGATATTTATTAAATCAATTTTTATTTCCATCCATGTAAAGAATAAATTAAAAATTAATCACATCATTTTATAGAGACAGTAGTCCACATATAAGCACGAGAGAAACTATAAATTTAAATTTGATAGATACACGAATGAAAAACATTATATTCATAATCATATTAATATTTAAATATATTTATAAAAATAAATTTAATATATTATGAAGCATAAAACAAATTTATAAGAGTTACAATTAGATGTAAAAAAAGAAAGTTGTCAGTATATGCGATTACCTATTCTATAATATAACTCCTTTGGATATACTCTTAGGATCCATAGGTTTAAAAATTTTAGAGGTCAAGTACATATATAATATGTATAATTATTTTTTATAATTTAAATTGGTAGACCTTGATCGAACTTGGTTTCTCAAAGAGGTGTAATGATGAGAGGGAAGAATTTTCATTTTATAAGGGATGGAAATGAATAACATGGAATTAAAAAATAAAATAAAATATAAATAAGTAATTTTTAAGAAAATATAATTCAATTAGGTTCATATTAAATGGATGGGTTTGATATTATTGAAATGTAATAAAAAATTTTTTATAGGTTTTTGTACTATATTAAACAACTTGTTTTTGTTTCACCCCACTAAATGTTGTAACGTTTTTTTCACACATAAAGCGTTATAATTTTAATTATTAGGAGAAATTTTTATGTTAATTAGATACTGTATAATACTTTATAAAATATTTTAAACACATTTAATTATTTGATATTTTTTTGTTTATAAATTATTTATTTATAAATTATTTTCATAAAAATTCATTCATGTACTTTTGGACACTATTAATGTAATTTGACATTAAAACAGCAATAAATGGATGAAATTACAATGTAATATCTTATAAAAGCACTAATATTCTATATTCATCATTAAAATTCATTTAACCCTATAAATCACTCAAATAACACAATGATTTATATTTTTAATATCATTTATTCTGTTATTATATTAATTGAAAATATACAACGTTGGTGATTTTTAAGAGTTAAAGGTAATTTTATAACATTTGAAAAATAAAAATAAAAATATCATAATCAACACCATTTCCTTATTCTCAAGATAACCATTATTATTTATTTAAAAATTTCTTTTTCCTAATTTGAAACCTTAATAGATATTAATAATTAAGAGTGTGACATTTTATATTTTTTCATTTAAATATTATATTGGTTATTTTCTTGGACACATGTCCCTTGAATAACTAAATTTTAATCCTAAGGTTATAAGAGTAAAATTACCTCATCCATTAACATTAAAATTGAAATTAGTGACCTAAGACACATGTTTAACCTAGGTTAACATGATTTATCATTAAATGAGGATATAAAGTTTAACATTGATACTATTTTTAAAAGAAATAATTAATAATGGAAATTTTTTCAAATATTTAAATCATAATTATAAATATGGTAACCATTTTTATTATTCTAAATCTTGAATTAACAAAAATTACATCGAGAATATGTTTGCAAAATGTGATGATTTTTTTTAAAGAAATACATTATTATGCAAAAAAACAATATATTTATATTTATATATATATATTTCATACCTTCCTAGAAAGAATAATAGATGAAATTTGAAACATTTTATAGAATAAATAATTTATAAATTTCAATAAACACATTCAAAAATTGTGATGAAATAAATTTATTAATGTAAAATACACATTGTATAAAAATATATTTTTTACAAAAACTTCAATGTTACCTTAAAACAATATTAATTTTATTACTTTATTAATTAATTTCTAATTAATTTTTTATCTATAATTAAACCATATAAATTTCATAATGTAGTGAGTACGATTCATACATAAAAATTTAATAGAAAATTTATACTTGTATAATATATTTATATTTATTTAGAGTTGGGTTGTTTGTATCGTAAGATATCAGTGAAATAAAATTTTAGTTATTGAAATATTTCTTAAAAACATGATTTATTACATTCTACCACACTTAAAATGAATTTTTCCCTCAAAATTCCATTAATAAATACAAAAAAATGCATATATCTATATTTCAGTACATCATATGGTTCCTAAATAGATTCTTCTAATTTTTGATCCATGTAGATAACATTAACCATGTTAGTAGTCATGTTATATAGCACTTTATCTCTATGATAAAATATTTCCACTTTTTTTATTCATAAAAGATCATGTTCAACTATTAAAAATTATATGTTCATTACATTGTATGGTTTAGGTGTTTACATCCTTAGTTGAGACATATGGAACACTTTGTGAACTTGAGAGTGGTTGGGTGGTAACGCTAAGCGACAAGAAACCATCATTGCTCAATCAGTAATATCCTAGAGCATAATATACCCAGGGATCATAATTATATTTTTTTGAACCTTATAACCTTATTCCGGGGAGAAATTAATAAAAACACATTCTCATAGAATTAAAAATTCAGATCAATGATGATTATCATCATAAAGTTTCATTAATCTATAATATACATTGATGTTCCTTAGCATCATCAGGACCCAGTATTTTTTTTTCTTCAACATCATTAAATCACATTGGAATTATACAATATTCCGTAGAGTTATTGATAATGATCCATTTAAATGGTCATGTAAATGTTGTTTTTGTAATAAAAATCATCTGAAGGAAGTTTTTGATCCCAAATACCATTAAAATCTACAAAACCTTTTCTCAATAGTTCCTATACTGTTTGACTACTTTTTTAAAACTTATCATTTCATAAGGATGATAGGTAATACTGAATATTTACTATTTATCTATAGTTTTCTACAGACTTTTCCTTTACATCAAGATAATCCTCTAACCCTAATTAGATATAATAGAATGTTTTAATAAATGAAATCGTAATATATTATTAATTCATATTTAGGAATTATAATAAAGGGGTAAATATCATTTGTTAGAAATGTAGTGTTTATAAATTTTAGGGAGATCAACTACAACCATAATAACATTGAGACCTTTATTTTTTTTGGAGTCTGATGACAAAATTCATGGCGATGTTTTCAGATTTCAATTCTGTTATAGGTAATGCTTATAATATCACCTTAGAATGTTATCTCTTTGACTTAAATTAATGACATACCAAAAACCATGATATATACTTAGTAATATGTCTCATTAAAATTTTCCACCAAAAATAACTCTTCTGATTGATATACATATCCGTACTTATAGGATGAATTAATAATGAGTATATATGAGCCTCTTCTAATATCTTCTTCCTCAAAGATGGTATGGATGGAAAAAATACATTTTTCATAGAATTTATTATTCGATAACATTAATTGTTAAAATTTTAAACATTTATATACTTCTTATATAGTTCCATATTCCCCCTTTATATGCCCATTTAGAACTCATATGGATAGATGGTTGAACAATCATTTAAAAAAGATTGCATTTATCCTCTAACATTAATATTTACTGCTCCATCTTTGAAAATTTAAGAATATTAGTTCCCCTTTTATCCTAATAATAAGAAATCTTGCTTGATTATTCTAATTTAGATCATCTTCCACCTTGTTATCTTTCCCTTGGTGGTAATGTATTGAACATTCATAATATTTAATCAACTTCAACCGTCATCTATTGTTCTTATTCATCTATTTTTGAGTTAACATATAATTTAAATGTTTATGATCTATATATATGTATCACATATAGATCTATAAAGATAGTAATTCTCTATCTATAATGATTTAATTAATTCACATAACACCAAAATAAGAGTTGAATAATATTTCTCATGAAACATCAATTGGTAGGAATCATAAGCTATTACCATATCATATTTCTTGAGGACATACAAATTCACCATCATTGATACATCAATATAAACTATAACCCCTTCACCACTACAAGAATTCGAAGAAATAATATCTTTCTCTTTTAGAAACTCTCTCCATATATACCTTTCATTAATAACTTAACACCATTAAAATTCAACCTTGCGAGTAGGTTTGATAGTTTTGATAAATATCTCAAAAATAAATACTAATGTCTAGAAAAACCAAGAACAATATATGATTCATTTAATATGGTTTATCTTCAAAATTTCTCAATAACATCAGTAATAAAAGGATCCACTGATTTACCCTCACATGAGATTATATACACCACAAATGAATCTCTTTTATGATAAAAATGAATATTGAAAATTTTTTTATAAAAAAATATTCAACTTTTATGCCTTTGGTACAATTGTAAAATGATCATCATGATCTTACTTTATCATTTAATATATAATAATATCATCTATAAAGACTAAAAAACTGATCAAGGTAATATCTAAAGACTTTTTCCATTATTCCCATAAAGATAGTAGAAGAATTGGTAAGACCAAATGGAATCATAATGAATTCATATTGAACATAACTCATATCGAAGGTCATTATCAGTATAACATCCATTTTTATCCTTTACTGATGATATTTGGCTAAATGGAAAATTTGGAATAAATATAGTTCTTATCATAATTTGTCATTTGAATATTTGACAAGGAGTATAAGATACTTGTTCATAGGAGTGATGTATTTAATTTCCTAATAATAAATGAAAAGACAAATTCAACTAGAATTATTCATAATAAAAATAATAGGTGAACCATGTGCTGAAGAAAATTGATAAATGAATCCCTTTTATATATTTTCCATTTTTTACTTATTTAATTCTAATTACTCAATCGGGGCCATTCTATATGAATACGTTGAAATTGGCATAGCCCCAGGTGAGAGATCTATTGAAAAATCAACTTCACAATTTACATGAATAATTCAAATGTCTTCAAGACATACATGATAATATTCTAAGAAAATAGGAATTTTTTTATTTTTTATTTCTACCTAACAATTTGAGTTAAATATCCATCATGATCCAGATTCAAAAACCATATGATGGATTTAATTTTCATTGGGTGTTCAGGTTCTCCTCATAATGATAAGTGATCCAATATTGATTCATAATATTAAATGTAACCTCCATTCCTAGAATGGTGACATGGAATTTATACTACGATATCCAATCCATAGGCCAAATTCAATTAAACTCAACCATATGAAGAATAAAAAGTTTCCTACAATGATCATTCCCACAAACATCTATCAAATAAGAGATATAGACACAAGATTGGGTCACTCTACCATTACAGGTTTTCATAATTAAATAGATATCTAATATTTGAGTTTGTGATTTGATACGCTTATAAAATTCTCATATATAAAAGAGTAGGTAGAACTAGGAAAAAAATTCAATCATTTAGTTGCTGATAATTATACATTTCACCATGATTATAGGAACTTTCACTAAGTATTATGTAATTACATGATAACAACCTTCAACACATGGATTGTTTTCCAGTTTGTATCCATATGGTTTGGGGAATTTTTTTGAACAGTTCCCCATATCATTGTAGCTTAAGAACTATATTTTAATAGATTCTCCCTTATGCTTTCATTCATGAGCATGGTGGCCTTTTTCTACACCCTTAATTCAAACGTGTTATCATTTTAAACATGAAACAATGTGTTTCCTTATAAATATATTAAATGTTTTAATAATTTTCTTTCTCCTCTCGCCCTTATATGTTTTTCCACTCCGTCCAATTATTCTCTTTCATTACATTAAATCCATATAAATTGGATAATTATTTCTTATCTTGATAGTAAATAATACTATATCCTCATATGATGGGGATGTTTGAGAGACTAGTTCCTTTTGAAGGATTGGATTTAACTCATCAAATAAATTATCAATACATATATATTTGGATTATGTATGTTGTTCATATAATTCCATTATATACTAGTAAACTTATCATCATATCTATAAACATTTTCCTCTTAATTTTTTCTCAACATCAAAAATATTATCTATATATCTTCTTGTTTTTCATGTAAAAAATAATTTTCCCTGGAATATTTTAAAAATTCCTTATATTTTCTGATTAGTATTTTATTATCATGTTATGTGTTTGAATATATGAACTCCATTTAACTTTATCCCCATAGTGATACAAATTTTTATGGAAACCTTATCTGTTTTATTAAAAATAATAGTAATAAATTAATTTTATAGTGAACTTATGCGTTTATCAGTGGCTAATGGATTTGTAATATCATTGAACAATGGAAGCTGCTACCTTATGAAGTATCCTTCCATTATTACACTGTGTTATAGATCAATATACAAATCCATATGGAAAATTTTTTGGTTTGTATCTTGATTCATCCACTCCAATATAGTTATAATTGTTTCAACTCTAGTTGTATCTCTTCCTTCAACATTATTATCTTCCTAAGGAGGGATATACCAACATGGATTATGTACATTTATATAGTTTTCATTAATTACTCTAGAAAAGTTTTATAAAAATTTTCATAGACTATATTAGATCATATTATATTGAATAATAATGTTTATTTTTAAAAATTGCGAATCCCTTTAAATGTGTTGAATTTTTATTTATCACTCATCATAGAATAATAAACTGGATTTCTTTTGAAATATTATCAAATCATAAATATATGTTAAAATAATTCACAATGATTTTACAATAAAATGTAAATTAACCATGTAATATTACATGGGTGTATCCATACATGTGTATATTAATGGAATAGTCACATTATGTTAGAATTATAGGATGGGATACACTCAACCAATATTATTACAGGGTGTTACCCCAAGATGCCTCAGTGCCAAAATCCTTTCCACTTTTTGTATCCATCCAGGGATATATTACTAAAAAAACTACATAATCACAATCTTAAAAGACATTAGGATTTTATCCAATACATATACTAATCCTTAATGTTTTTCATATGTTTATATACCATAATCTATATTTCCCATAATCTAGTTCCCATGGTTTCAATTAAAATTCGATCTGATATCAACTAGAAAGACCCCAAACCAAGTAACATGGATTTGATGGTTACTTCATTACATAGGTACTAGATATAAAATATCACATCCCTAAGGGAAAAACATTTTATTAGTCTTGGAAAACTAAAAACACGGTTTAATCTCAATTTAACTTTCATAACATAAAATACAATAATATATTTTCTTTGAAAAGAACCATATTACCTTTATTATATCCCTATATATCAATCATAATACACATCATCGTATCCAAGGAAATGAAAAATAATAAATTGGTAACCTTATAGGCTCAGTAAGGGTATGCATACAATAGAATCTAATAGGTAATTAATAATCAAACAAGAAGAAATTATAATTCAATTAAAACAATATAATTAAACACCAGATTTAGAAACACATCCATAGATATAATAGAATTAAAATAATAAAATTTTCATCAATATATCATTTCATAATCATATAATTCAAAATATCATACATCTCAATATTTACATTGAGGCATCATGCCAAGAAATCTAAAAATATCATCAATTCATCCCACTAAGACAAATATATAAATTTTTATGTCCTCATCAAATTACCCAATATAATTTTCTCATGATTACATTATATAAATCTAGGGGATTTATAATTATAGTATGCAACTATTAATTAATAATTATGATTTCATTAAGATTTTAATA
Source organism: Viscum album (assembly GCA_963277665.1). Lineage (NCBI taxonomy): Eukaryota > Viridiplantae > Streptophyta > Magnoliopsida > Santalales > Viscaceae > Viscum > Viscum album. Next base: position 821,983,109 of record OY728157.1, read on the forward strand.
AATAAAATAACATAATCAACCTACCCTAAAAATAAAAAAAAATTAATTATATTGGAATAACTAGTATACATAATATCAATAAATTCCCAATTAAAATGATCATAAACTATCTAAAAATAACATGGATTGTATGACTATATTATATACCCAATAATATTATGATTAAAAAATTTCATGTCGAAAATATATAAATAATTTCAAAAGATCAAGGGAATGTCTTTCGAAAAAAATACCCCCTTTTATATTGAACCACTTATTTAAAATAAAAGAATATCCAAAAATTTGTGGAAAATGTTTTATTTTAAAAGAACCATATAATATTGAAATGAAATATTCAATGTATTGATTTTTAATAATGGCGAGGAATTACATTCTTGTTGTATAAATTAAAAAACATTGTTTTGTCACATTTCTAAATGTTTAAAAAGTACCCAATTCAGAAATTGAAAAGTAGATTGTGTTTGAAATGTTTTGTAAAATTCCTCCCTCGGAAATTTTTTTTATCATTAATTAAATAGAATATAATTTCAAAAACACATGTTTATGCATTTTTAGGAAAATAAAGACATGGAACAGACAAATCTAGGAATAGTGTCTATTCAAATAATTTCGATCCTTTGTTAATGTCAGTAAAATTGTAGGTATAGCATTTACCATATGTTCTCTAAAACGATGGGAGTTTGGTCATGTTTTTAGGAATGATACAATTATTTTCTCTAAATTGTTGGTATAATCCACATAGATGTACACTATACCATTGGTTTCATTAAACCACATGTATACACCAATATCATTAGTTTTAAAACACTTTTTACATGAAATATGTCTTTAAATAATAACAAGGGATACGTTAATATTGGTGTAAAGTTGTATAACCATCATATCATTAAGCACCCCCACTTTGGATCAAAACACCATAACCAGAAACCAGCAGCTAAAATAAACTACACTATATCCTGTGAAAACACCATCACAAAACACATGAAAAATATATATATAAGAGAATATACAGAGGTCAAAAAATATTATACTAATGACAAAAAAACAGTCAAAACATCAAATATATGCATTCACATCCAATCATCATACATATTCTGTCATAAATATAGGTAAAAATGTAAAGGTTCAACTTTTCCCTCATCATAACCAATATGAAAATGAGTTAAAAATACCTATTATAGAAGGATGGGGGATCTAAAATCATTCATGTAAATCTCCCTGATCCAAATAATGGATTAAAAATATTAGGGAAGCATTAATAAATCTTAATGGGAATGAAAAGAGATACAATCATGATGAAATATAAATAATTAAAATTGTGGTTAATGAAAACCATGATATATTTCATTTTTTATTCAATATAAAACCATTGATATTGGAAAAATAAAATTGACATTCCTCTAGAGAAGAAGGAGGGAATAATTTAACATGAATTTACCATTTTAAATTCATTCCTATAAATATATTCATGCTATTATTGTTTGAAAATACCAAAATGGTACCACACCAACAACGCACATGTAAATGGGTGTGACATCATAATCTAATCATCATGTTTTGAAAAAAAATTGGTGTCACATTAATAAACTACCCTTTCTAAAAAGAATTTTTCCTAGGCGTGTTCCACGTTTCCATTACAAGACCAATCAGTACTCGGTGGTCCAATCATAACAACCTATTCCCCTAGAATTGCTAGGGATTTCCCATATACTTTCAAATTTCAAAACAACTCATCAAAAAATTCAATAAAATTTTATTTTTATTTGGTTGATGTTTTGATTTGAATAAATACTAAAAAAAATTCTGTTTATAACATGCCACATGAGAACAAAATATATTAAAATCCATAAAAATAATTATATCCTATTCACATCTATTTTTTTGGAATATCAATTATAACATTCTATTTTTTCATATAGGATTAATCAAATTCATGAAATATATTTATTTCAAATATATATAGAGAATTGATAGGTTTCTATGTTATTATATGGGGGTTTTATTATAATGTTGTGATTGGAATTTCACCATGGTCGATTTTCCTATAATATTCCTTGATTCATCCATTTTTTGGGGATTTTGGAGTCTTGGTGGATATGTTTCACCATGATCTTAGTTTGGTGATTATCATATTTCTGGTTTATGATGACTATTATACTATAATATGTGGATATCCAATTATTGACTCATGTCCCTCTTAGTAACACTATGAAGTTCATTGGTTATACTGAATTTAAAATGTTTTATTCCCTAATATTTATAGAGTATTTAATTATGAACATTTGATTGGTACCCCATTTATTTTTGACAAGGACTATCTCATTTTGATATCGTGCCCATTATGTTTAAATATAAATCTAGTTTTCCATTTTTGTTCCCTCTAATTATTTAAACTCCCATTAGATGCTTGATGTACTTGGGATCATCATTGGTTCCATTTATCTATATATTAGTATATATTGACCCTTATCTTGGGATATTTTAGATTTTATGATATATGATGTGTTTAACCCTCATTTAATAATTGATTCTTGGATATGCTATTCTCAATGGGTAAGATAATGGGGTTCCATTAGATATATGATATCATAGTAGATATTGTAATGGATTTTTGTTGTGGTTAGTTATTTTTTTGTATCCATTTATTTTTTGTGGTTCTTGATCATTAAATTTCAATCATTTTCTCTTATATTATATAAATATTTAGTTGAGAAAGTAAATTTAAATTTTCTCTTTATTTTAGTTTCTAAATTAGGGACTAATGATAGATTATCCTTCAGTAGATGATTGGTTTCAATTATATTAAAAGGTAATAAACTAGACATCAATAAATTTATTGGATGTTTGTATTTGAGAATACCGTACATGTTTTAAATTTTATTTCTAGCATTTAGTTATTTTTCTATGTGCTTTGAGAAGGACATGTACTTTTATTTTTGTTTTATTTATTTATGTGTTATATAATTTTGTTGTCTTGAGCTAGTTTTTAACTCGGTAATGATATAAATAAATAAATTCAAGATGAAATATTGAAAAATAAAATATCGTACATATAAAATTAAGAAAAAGGTTATTTATCTAATTATTAACATGTTTAATTGGATTGATGGCTGTTGTTTACTTTTATAATATTCATACCGATATAATTTTGATAGTATCTTGATGTTGTCATTTCTACAAACTTTTTATATTTTATTGTAGGATGAATTTTTGTGTGTGTGTGTGTGTTAGCTTCCTAGGTATGATAGGAATTAAATATAAATTAATTTGTTGAATGTGAAATTGGAATGGGCTAAATATAGTGAATGAAAACTCATGGGTATTTTCTTGTGATATTTTAAATTGAAGTTGAATGAAAAGGTTAATAGATTACATGAAATAAATGAACAACTACCTAGTTTTTACTCTGAAATTGATAATGATAAATAAAATGTGAAGTTTAATATAACATTATCACTATTTTGAGAATATATATTGGTTTTGCATACATGTAGTAATGAAAATAGTTAATGTTGTGGATTTGGTAGTCATTATGGTGAGTTATAAAAGATGAGGTGGTCATTAGGGGTTGTTATAGTGTGTTTTGACTATAAAACCTAGTGAATTGGGTCATTTGATATATTATGTACCCTTCTATTTCCTTGTTATTTTATTTAAACAACCACTTCAGGGTTAGAACATTACTATTTTCCACAGGGTTTTGATTTCCAATGGTGTCCCATAATACAATTTAAACATGAAATGAATGGTTGATTACTCTCTACTCCCCTCTCTCCTCTTGAATAGAAAATTCTATAATGGATAAGTATTTATATATATGAGAGTAATAATGGATCAATTTCTTGTGGTAAAATAAAATTTCACCTTCCCACAATCCATATCAATGTTAAAACCATAATTTATTCTAATAAAAAATCATATTTTCCCATGTTAGGAAATAATATAAAGTAATATTTTAGAGGAAGTAATATAAATTTAGAAATTCAACTCTAAATCTCTATTCTATTTCACGTATTTTTCAATTATTTCAATTATGACATTCTAAATCATATGATTGCATTTTATTTTTATTCTTTAGAATGAATGAATAGAATAATCATAATTACTCACACTCGATCAACAAGTACAATTTACTCATGACTAAAAAGAAAATAATACCATGATTGCAACTAAATTCTCAAAAAAATCATATTATTAATCACTATATAGAGGATAATAAAGCACTCTATAGTAGTATATTAATGATGGAAGTATCATAGAAGGTCAGTGATATATTGAGATTTGAATGAAATCAACATGCTCAGGAGATATTATTATAAGAATCTAGTATCAGGATATATAACATAATATTAAAGAGAAATAGATAATTAATACAAATGATAATAAAATAAAAAATGAATAAATTTAAATTCTCAAAAAACAATAGTCTTTTTTTAACAACTAATTCCCTCACTGTAGAAAAAATTAAAACCTATCATGAATCATTAAAATGTCAACCATTATAGAATTTTAGAATTTATACGTAGTTAAACACATGTTTTGAAAAAATTTAATCTAAAAGACACCAAAATACTATAAATATATAAATAATATATATATATAACCATGATATTGAATTCCATTATATCAATGTATTTCTTGAATTTTCTTTCGAGAAATAAGTTTTTATTATAAGACAATCTATATAACACCGCAATATTTTAAGGAATATATCTTTTAAAATTTAACATCTTATATAGTATTTTGGATTTTTGGGATCAGGGTTTCAGATATAAGGTTTTGGCATTTAGTTTTAGGATTTTTTGTTTAAGATTCTATGTTTAGGATTATTATATTAGTATAGGGTTATGGATTTATGGTTCAGGGTTTTGGATATTGAAATTAGGGTATTGGGAATATGTTTCTGGTTTTAGGATTTAGATTATAGGTTTTAGTGTTTTGTGAAAAGGGTTTTAGATATTGGGTTTTTAGGCTAGGTTTTTGTATTTTTTTATTTAGGATTCAGTGTTCATGTTTATGATTTTAATGTAGGTTTTAGGTTAGTTCATGAAACACCGAGTTTAAAACCCTAATATAAATAACTATGATTATTGGAATAGTAACGTGACCATTAGTAATATTAATATTATCCCTATAATAGTAACATCACCAATGAATTCATATATAAAATTATGGAATATTTTAAATTTAAATATTGTATATTTATATCATGTAATAAGTAAAAAAATGTTTTAAAAAAGGAAAATTAATTTTTGTTATGTTTGGATGCATAAATAACTATTTATAGTTCTATAATTAATATAATGATTTAAAATAAAATTTATATTCCAAAAAATCATTCATAAATTAAAAATTTATTATTACAATTACAATTGAATTTTATGAGACCTCAATTAATTTTTCAATGTGTCATAAAAAAATTATATTATTAAAATTGGTATTGTTCACGTAAATGATGGTTTTATATTAAAATTAAATTTCTCATATTTAGAAAATTATTTTCATAAATTTTAGTTCATTTCTAAATTATACACATCCATAAATGGTCTAGGTGGAATTTTGAATTTTTATAAATTAGTTAAATTTTTGGTGAATAGTGAAATACTGTAATTTACAGTATTTAATAAAGACATCAATTATTGATTCATAGATGATGTATGATTGATTTTGGATGATAATATCAAACTATGATTAATTTTTATTAATATAATTAGTGATATGGTTTAAATTATTCATAGTATTGAGACAAAAAATAAACTAATGAATTAAATAATAAAAAACACCCATGTCATCCACTATAACTATCACAGCTCACATTCTCATCTAATAAAAAATACAAATCCTTAAATATTGTATAATTTATACCTAATACATGTCCTAAAAATACCCCTCACACACACATTATGTACATTATTTTCTCACCCAAAATACCATTTAAAAGTTCCTTAATGAGGTTCTCCAGGAGAGGATTTGAAGAGGTAAAATCCTGGTTCGTTATTTTAATTTTCATTAAATTTCATTTATTTTGTTATCATTTATTTAGATCCAATTTACAAACATGTATTATAACTACAGTGTCATATATATACTTGAATTTTATTAGGAAAATGGGATATCCACCATCAATTCTTTTCTCTTCCCCATTTTTTTTAAAAAATGACAATGTCATTCGTGGGGTGTTGATTCACCACCTTCACATATGATGATTTTTTAGTTTACAAAAAATAATTTGATACTTGGTCATAAAACCATTTATATGGTAAAAAAATTATTATATATATTGGAATAAATTTTGTTTTTTGGATCTATTATATATACATAAAATTATTTAATAAAAAAATCTATTGTGTGATGATTGAAAAAATAGTAATATAACACAAAAATTTATCATGAACATTTTATATAATGTGTCATACAAATATATAGAAAAAATAATATATAATATCATTAAATATTCTATATGTTCATTAATAACATATAATTTCAATTATGGATAATTATTCCAATTTAAAAAATATTTTGTACATCTATACAAGTGAACAAATCGTTAAAACAAAGGAAACAAACTCTTTTGAATGTAAAAAGTGTATCATAGAACTCATGAAAAGAAATTAAATTATAATAGAATAATAATAATAAATAAAATAATTGTTTAATAGGTTCTTAATTAAATAATTTATTATTCTAATTTCATTATCTTAGATGTTACGTAGATGTGTGCAATTTTTTCAAACATATGTTATTGGATTGTCCCTGAACCTCCATTTTGTCATTCGGGATACACATTCTCTATATTTACCCCAATTTATTTATCCATTAGTTTTATATAATTCTTCTAATTTTTTTTATATGTCCCATAACCATGTACAAAAATCATTTCGCTTTTATTTGATAGGGAAACAGATGTTTTACAGGGATCTCTTTTTCATTTCCTGCCGATATGCATGACCAATTAACGTGTACACCCCAATTTCATGCCCATTTTCAAGTAATCTCTATAATATTTTTTAATCCATTAATATTTTTGTAAAATAAATCTATTTGTCATGAAAAAAAATAATTTCATATATATATTTATAAAAACAATTTTTACTTTCTCCACTTTAAAGACTCATTTATGATTTCCCTTATACCGCACTAAAGTGGATCGTTTCCAAAATATTTATAAACACAATTTTTACTTGTTTTTAATTTAGTTTCCAGGTTATAGTGTGAATATTAAATTAATATTCCTCAATTATATTGTTATTACTTTTTCTTTTATGGAGTATTCATTTTTACAATTTTATTTTTATGACAAATACAAATGATTTTCTAAAAAGAACTGTTCATTACAATGTAATGTGTATTTTTCTTAAGTGGTTATCAATGAATTTACTTGAGTATTTAGATATATTTTACCCCACCTTATTGAGTCCATTGATTTATTGAAATTGATCTATTTTGTTACAATGTACCATGATTTATTGAATGGTTTATGATTATTTATTGGGATGCACTATATTTAGAAAATTATCCATATTACTCTGGATTGTTTATGATAATGTTTATTGTTCATATAATGTTATCATAATTTCATATGAATGTTCAAATATGAATGTATATTTTCATTATGTTTCACCCTTTACGTTTATGAAAATAATTACACTCAGTAAGTAATGGCTGAGGCTTGTTATATCCCTATAATGCATCGATACATCTAATGAGACAAAATATACTGGGTTTTTACCCATTAATGTATGTTTTCTTGGCCGATTTTTTTACAGTATGTTTATGATGTGTGTTATTATTCATTCCCTCAATATTATTCTATTAATTATATGTCAATTTTATTATTCTACTAGTATAATGTCCATGGTTAATTTTCAATTTCATGGGATTATTTATGGAATTATATGATCATCTTTTTTTCATTCCACATTATGCTCTAGATTATGTTTTAATTGAATGTGATTTTAGTTAATCATCATTCCTTATTTCTTATGTTTATTTATTATAGATTCCATGGTATTTCTTACCCTAAATATGAATATGATCTCATCCCTTTCTTAAGTTTAAATTAAACTAGGATTTGAATATGTATATTTTGAATGACTTAATGGGATAATTGTGGAGTTTATGTATGTTTACAATAAATTTTGTATGATGCATTTCATTTCAAGTTGTAATATACTACTTATTTAGGTATCTAGTTTTCCAATGCTACTAAGTTATTCGGTCCTTTGATATGTGATCTCTTGTTTATAGTACCCATGTAATAAATTAAAGCTCATACTCCAATCTACTAGGGCCGGGGTCTTTACAATTTTAATTAGAGTATGTTATGTGTAATCCAGGGAAAATTTATTTAGAAACAATGATTTGGTAATATAACTATATGGAAGACTTTGAGTATAATCATATATGAACCTCCAAATTTTATTGTTAGGTAGATAGTATTTGGATCTTCCTAACATTACATATCTATATAAATACTACAAGAGGACGTGGTTCTAGAAAAAATGAACCTAGGGGTAACAACTCTGACAAGGTTTTTAAGGCTAGAATCAATGTAACCAAATACACATCAATAAGAATTACTGCGCACATGTGTTGCCACTCCTGGGCGATATTCCTAGGATAGTTAATATTGTCCTTAGAAACCATTATGAAGGATTTAAAAGTAACTATATCCCTATAGAAACAATTTTTAGGATTAAGATATTATCTATGCATAATGTTTTTAATTTCTGTTTAGGGTTACTAGGTTGAAATTATGCATTACGATTAATAATATAATTTAGTTTATTCCATTGTCTATAAATAGTTCATAATAGAAGGAATGAAAACCGTATCAATTCGCATATTTTATGTAGGTATTTTCCTATTTTGTAAGATAAGGATGTTGGAGCACAAGAAGAAATTGGAGACGAGAAACTTATTACAATATTGTGCAACTGACTCATTTTATAAATAATAAAAAAATCGTATGGAGTATCTCGATCCCCAATGTGGAAGAAAATTGTTAGGCCATGTCATGATACAGAAACCTCCATCATTCAATAGGGATAAAATCCAATTTATAGTAGAGTAGTGGATGAGTTCCTTAGAGAAGATATTTATCTCTTAAGGATTTAATGAAAGGGAGGAGGATATCATGTTAGCTTATCATCTATAAAGATATTCCGATCAATGGTGATCATTAATTAAATAAAATGGGAGAGAATAAAAAGAAAATACATAATAAAAGGATATTGAGTAATCATTCATAGAAAGATATTTCCCTTGTGGAGAGGGAGTAGATATGAAGAGGAAATTATTAAATATAAGATATAAGAATGAGCAAAATTTTCCCTGTATAAACCCAAAATTAAATATTTACAATGGAATGTTCGATATTAAATATGCAATCCAAAGAGAAATGTTGATTGATTATTATATTGGTTAAAACCATTCCTCTAAAGGGTACTAGCCTCCCAAAATTTCTCATCATGCGAAGATATACTCTCGTGTCCTATAAAGTTAGAGAATTAATTCTCAAGGTCTTATGAATTTAATGGAAATCAAGGGAAGAAGAGGGATTCTAAACACGCATGAATATGAAATATAGAAAATGTAAAGACAGGAAGAGTTGAATATACAATAGGTAATAATTGTAGAAAGAAACATCATTGAACATTTCTACTGGGGATGGGAGTTTTTTACAAGTGTTGAGAAAAAGGACACCAAGCCCGTGATTATAAGGGAAATAAAAATGATAACCATTTTCATAGGTTCAATAGTTAGGAGATGAGACATTATGAAAATTATTTTCTTAAGAATCAAGTAAGAATTTCCTAAAAAAGGCCATAGGAACAAGGCTATGATTATAAAGTCACAACAACTGATGTAGATGTTACAAATGATGTTTTCGTAGGTACATGAATCGTCTCCTAAAATTTTTCTAAAGTTTATTTAATTCTAGATCGTCACATTTCTTTATTTCCTCCCAGTTTTCGTTCAAAATTATATATTTCCAATTCATCTTGACAACGGAGTTGTCAATAAAGAATCGTAGTGGAATCCATATTTGAATAAATATGGATCAAGAAGTTCCCAATATAACAGATAATCATATTGTAATTATTTATTTTTTAATCATTCAAATGGTATATTTTCATATAATAATTGTTATGGATGAGATATAAAAAAATTCAAAAATTGTTACAATTGAAGAAAATTGGGATTCATGATGAAGATGTTGAATTTCTTTTCTTTATAGGGGAGACTTCACCATCTATACCATAACTGGATCCTCCTCTAATATCTCGCCTAAATAAAATTCTTTGTTTAGAAGAGAAACCAACTATATGGTTGAGGAAATAATACGTCAAATTGAGGACGTACCTAATTTAAAACATTACTTTTATTTATTTCTAGAGGATTTACCTGGACATCCTCCTAAGAAGGATGTTTGGTTATTTATTTATTTAGTCCTAGATGTCAGTCTTATATCCATGAATCCCATTAAAATCTCCATCATAATGTTAATATAGATAATGAAACAACTAGAGGCATTAGTTAATATGGTATTTATGTGTCATTGTGTTTCACCATGGGGAGAGCATATTCATTTTGTTAATAACAAAAATGGATCTATGAGGTTGTTCATTGAAAATAGGGAGATTAATGCAATTTCGATAAAGAATACATATTTTATAACTCAAATTGATAACTTATTTTCCCAACGTCATAGAGATAATAATTTTTAATTTATATAGATAACATAAATTATGAGTGAAGAATAATGATATTCCCAAGTCAAAATTAAAAAAAATGTATGGATATTGTGAGTTTTGAGTAATTATATTTTGACTATCTAATACACCCTCTATTTAAATGGATATATTGTACAATGTCTTTATATAATATATTCATGATTATTTATTTATTTATTGATGATTTATTTATATTTTAAAAAGATATGAGGACCATGATAAACACTTTCATACTATTCTTGATGCTCATATATGAAAAGAGATTTATAGAAATTTTTGAAAGTATGAATTATAGCCTCAACCAGTTTCTATTTTGAAAATATTTTCCGTATATTTGGAATCTCAATTGATATTCTGAAGAAAAAGGTTTTTTAGGAATGGAATACACCAAGGATCATAAACGACATATATAGTTTCATTGATTTTTCATGCCACTATTTGAATTTCATTTATAATTTATCTGGATTAGCATACCCATTTACTAAGGTTATATGTAATGCAGTTATGTTCTTATGGAAAAAATAATGCGAGGAATGTTTTGATATATTTAATAAGATATTAGTGAATTATTTGATCGCAAATCTACCATAGGGAAATGTTTTATTTTTTATTTATAGTGATACATCAATGAAAGGACTTGGTTGTGTCCTTATAGATAATGATATATCTATAGACTATCCATCAAAGCAGTTAAAAATAATTAACTGAACTATGCATGTCATGATCTTGAGATATATTGTGTAATATTTGATCATAATATGTAGAGACACAATCTCTATGGTCAAATATGAGAGATATATACAAATCATAAGAGCATGAAATATATATTCTCATAGATAGATGTAGACATGAGGGAAAGGAAATTTATCGAGCTACTCAATGATTTTGATTGATTATAACACTAAATAACATGGAGGATGAACAAGGAATCTGAAGAATTCAGTATGAAGGATCATGAAGTTACTGAAAAATAGGGATTGATAAGGACCCAGGGTATATGTATCTAAAAAACATGGAAATTGTTGAGTCAAAAGTCCTCTTTTGACTTCTATGTTTTGTTTTGGAAATCACAGTTGTCTTGTTAATCGTACTAACATTGTCTATCGTATCGTACTGATCATGCTGATCGTACTGACCATAATGATGATACTCATCCTGCTTATCGTACTGACCATAATGTTCATACTGATCATACTGATCGTACTGACCATGCTGATCGTACTGATCATGCTGATCGTACTGACCATGCGTATCGTACTAATCATACTGATCGTACTAACCATGGAAATCGTACAATGTTGATCGTACTGAATATGGAAATTGCATTGACTCTGGTTCTCATATCTCTCATTACATACTTGTTTTGGTACTTTGTCAAAAACACATGTTTCATATAAATCGTACTCCTGATTATCTTGTTCATATATCTTGTTTTAACCAATAAGATGTTGTTAAGTAAGTTACAAACTAATCAAAATGATGTCATCCTTTCTGTTTCAATATGACCGTTATGATGCCAGGTGTCCAAGTCCCTCTGAGTTTTTTTGAAAAATATGACCGTTGGAGGAGATGTGACCGTTGGAACCCGAGGCCTATAAATAGGAGGTCATTTGAAGCTGAGAGTACTACAGAAAACTAAGAACAAGTGTGATACAACTGTGATACTTTGCTTCTATCAAGTTCTAGAGAGAGATGCTTTGACTTCTCTCATGCTTTGTGCTTTGTGCGTCCGATCATCGTATGGAGGGCTCAGTAAGGTGTTGGTGAGATAGACCTATTATCCTAGGTGAAAGGATAACCCTTCTCTTTGGGTCAAAAGAATTATAATACTTTTACTTTTCCGCTGCTGCTTGTATTAGAAATGAAGTTGTATTTTTTCCTTTCTTCTTTACATATTCAATTGTAATTGTTTCAATTACAATCATTCTATTACATATTGTATTTATTGATTCTATACGCTTTAAGATAAAATCATTCAACTTTATATTAATCTGATTATTGTGTTCATCTAGAATACAATTTTTTTACATTTCATTAGTATTACATTACATCATACCTTTTATATTCAATACAATTGTGGGTGTTTTTATTTTGATTAGTTTAAGACCTTTTAAACTAATCTCTTAAGTGTTTAAATAAAAAGTTTTTAAACCTACAATTCACCCCTTGTTATATTGTTCCGTCTAATATACATATACATCTACATATTCGATCCAAAAATTGGTATCATAGGAGGTTTCCACTGATTTGTATTACTAGCTTTTTTTCATATTAATATTTTTAACTACTTACTACACTAACTTGTGGAGTGGAAAAGTTTTTGTTGTATTAGACATAAGGAATGAATTGTGGGTCAATAGACAATTTGAATCCTTCTAGACCACCTATATTTGATGGGAATGACTATGAGTATTGGAGAGATCGTATGAAGACGTTCGTTATCAATACTGCTGTAGATAATTTTATTATGCATACTGGAGGTTACTAAATTTATGACAAAGAAGTCAGTACTTTCAGTAACCAAAAGAAGCAAAAATATCAACTGAATTACAAGGTACACAATACTCTATTATGCTATATGACCAGAAATATATACAGTCAGATATCTTCATGTGAATCAGACAACTGTATTTGGATGAAATTGGAAGTCACTCACTTTGTAACATCCAAATTTATAGAAACAAGAAGAGCAATGCTTCAAGAAGAGTATCATGGTTTTGTTTTTCCTTATGGAGAGCCAGTATGTAAAGTGCAACAAAGGTTTATGACAATTTTCAAAAGCTTAAAATCTATGGGTGAAAAAGGCCTTGATGATGAATCTCTAGTAGATAATATTATATATATAATTCCAAATGAATGGAAGTGTAGCCTTTGCATCTAAAGCTAAAACACCTGAAAGGATTACAAGATCCAAAGCCATGAAAGTTATATCTAATTCAAGTGATTGTGATCTTTCAGGTAATGAGCTATCCAATCTTTCTTGAAGGATGAACAAGATTGTTGGAAATAAAGACTTCTAATATATATTCAAAAAGAAAGATAGGAAGGATAAGAATGATTCAGAGGTAACGTGTTATGAATGTTAGAAAGCAGGACATATAAGGCCTGATTGTCCTTTACTGAAGAGGAATGACAGAAAGGAGAAACACTCTCAAAGAAACAAGAAAAGGTTTTATAAGACAAATAAAGTATTGAAGGCAAATGATACCTGGAGTGAAACTGATAGTGATTCTTCAGATGATTCTTCAGAATATGAGTCCTCAGGATAGAGGAATATTGGACTTTTATCCAGATTACCAATTGAAGATCATTATCTCATGGCTAAGGTACATAATGTTGAAGCTATTAAAAATGTCTATTTGAATGCAAATTATACTGATAATAGATATTATGAATCTTCAAATGATGAATCTTCATCATTAGAAGATGATACATTACCTTCTTTTGAAGAAGTATCTAGATTTTCTAAATTACTTGAAAATGAAAATTATAAACTCAAGAAGAAGCTTGAGAAAGAAAATTCTAGAATTTCAATCTTGACTAAAGAAGTATCAGATCATTCTAAGGTTTTTGATGTGAAAACTTCTGATTTTGAAAGTATTTTGAAAACCCTTAAGAAAGTCAAATATGATAAGGATAAACTGTATAAGGATCTAGAAACTGTGTTTTCAAAGAAAAATGTTTTAGAGCCTAACTCTAGTTCAAAATCAAATGTTTTGGAAAATAAAAACATAGTTTTAAAATTAAAGTCAAAAAATTTTTCCTTGAAAAAATGTTTTTCCACCTTTACTCATGGAAAGGAAAACTTTGACAAGATGTATTCTCAAATTAGACCTTTGAGAAATTGTTCTAGTCTTGGTTATACTCATTCCAAACCTGTTTTTAGTAATAATTATTTTTTTCCTCAAAAAACCTCTTTTTGTTCTAATTGTCAATATAGAGGACACTGGAGAAGAGATTTTTCTCTTAACAGAACTCAATCTTTAGGATTTCATAAAACTCATTTTGCAAAACAAATGTGGATTCCTAAAATTCTTTTATCTAACCCTTCTGGATCCAAACAAGTTTGGATTCCGAAAAACTAATTGTTTCTTTTTCAGGAAAATGAGAAGTGTACCAATAAGAATATTTGGTACATGGATAGTGGTTGTTCTCGACACATGACCGGAAACAAAGATCTCTTTGAAAAGGTTATCATAACAAAAGGTGGAAAAGTTACTTTCGGAGATAATGATCAAGGAAAGATTGTTGGTATAGGTAATATCATTTTTCTTGGAAAAGTACTTATCTCAGATGTTTTGTTTGTTAAAGGTCTTAGGAACAATCTCATCAGCATAAGTCAATTATGTGATGAAGGTTACCTTGTGAATTTGAGAAATGATAAGTGTCTAGTTCACAATTCCAAGGATGAATTCATTCTATCTGCCCATAGGCAAGAGAATGTTTACACTATTAACTTATAAGACCTTAGGAGGAAAAACTTACCCTACTTAAGTGCAATAGAAGACAAATCATGGCTATGGAATAGAAGATTAGGACACTGTAATATGAGAAACCTTAGTAAACTCTCAAATAAAAGACTTGTGAAGGGACTACCAGATCATAGATAGGATTCTTAAAAAGTCTGTGATCCTTGTCAATTTGGAAATAAATATAAAACTAGCTTTAAATAAATTAGTGAAGTTTCAACTTCTAATGCATTACAGCTAGTGCACATGGATCTTTTTTGTCCGAAACAAACTGGAAGTATTAGAGGAAAATACTATGCATTTTTTTTAGTTGATTACTTTACTAGATTTACATGGGTCTACCTTCTCACAAAAAAATCTGAAGCATTTTCCTATTTCAAAACTTTTAGAGGCCAAGTAAAAAATAAGAAAAACCTACCATTGATAACTATTCATAGTGATCATGGTGGTGAATTTAAAAATTCAGATTTTGAATCTTTTTGTAGTAAGAAAGGTATTACTCACAATTTCTCAGCTCCAAGAACTCCTCAGCAAAATGGTGTTGTTGAAAGAGGAAATCTTATTCTTCGGGAAATGACTCGAACCATGTTGAGTGAATACTCAATTGCTATGCACTTATGGGATGAAGCTATTAGTACTGCCTGTTATACTATAAATTGTGTTTTAACTAGACTATTTCTTAATAAAACTCCTTATGAGTTATGGACTGGCCAAAAACCTAAAGTTTCATACTTCAAAGTTTTTGGATGCAAAGTATTCATTCTGAATACAAAAGATAATCTACACAAATTTTCACTGAAATCTAATGAAGGAATATTTCTAGGTTACTCTACAACTTCTAAGGATTATAGAGTTTTCAATAAAAATACTTGTACTGTTGAGGAAATAGTACAAGTGAAATTTGATGAATCTTATTCTTTTGTTTTCAAATTATCCCATCCTATTTCCTCAGATGTGTTTTTAAAAACTAATTATCAACCTTTGATAGAAGATCCTTCTGATAAGGAAAAAATTCAAGAAGATACTTCTGAAACATTTACCACAGAAGATTTTCTACCATATGTTGATGAACAGGTTTTACAAAACCCAAATCAATTGTTTCTTAGGAATCATCCAAGTGACAACATCATTGGTTACATAAATCAACTTGTAAGGTCCAGAAATTACATAAGAAATGAAGTAGAACATCTTGGTTTTCTTTCCCAATTTGAACCTAAAAGTCTAAGTGAGGCCATAGGTGATGATGAATGGATCAAAGCAATGCTAGATGAAATAAATGAATTTGAGAGGAATCAAGTCTGGACTTATTTGATAGACCTAATGAAACAACTGTAATTGGGGAAAATGGGTTTTCAGAAACAAATGTGATGAAAATGGAATCATTGTAAGAAATAAATAAAGACTTGTTGCTAAGGGCTATAATCAACAAGAGGGAATAGATTATGAAGAAACATATGCTTCTGTAGCTAGACTTGAATCTATTCATATTCTAGTATCCTTTGCAGCATATTTCAATTTCAAACTAATTCAAATGGATGTAAAATGTTCTTTTCTAAATGATTTTGTTCAAAAAGAACTTTTTGTCGAACAACCTCCTGGTTTTCTAGACCAAAAACATCCTGATCATGTTTTTAAACATACCAAGGCTCTATATGGTCTTAAACAAGCCCCTAGAGCATGCTATAATAGACTTACAAGCTTTTTTTTACAAAACTATTATAAAAAATGGTACAACAGATCCAACCCTTTTTATAAAAATGGAAAATAAAGATGTCTTGATTGTTCAAATCTATGTTGATGACATCATATTCGGATCAAATTATAAATCTTTAACTGATTCTTTTGCTAATTTAATGAAATATGTATTTTAAATGAGTATGACGGGTGAGTTAACATTCTTTTTAGGTTTTCAAATTTCTCAAAAACCAGAAGGAACATATATATCTCAACATAAGTATATAAAAGATTGACTCAAAAAGTATGGTTATGACATGACTAAAAGTATTAACACTCCAACCGGTACCTCAAATACACTTGATCTTGATGAAACTGGGAAACCAGTCGATCAAACAATCTTTAGAGGTACGATAGGAAGTTTTTTATACTTGACAGCTAGTCAACCAGACTTAATGTTTTCTGTATGCTTATGTGCAAGATATCAATCTAATCCAAAAGAGTCTCATATAAAAGCTGTAAAGAGAATATTTCAGTATTTAAAAGGCACTATGGATTTAAGTCTTTTTTACTCTTCTGAGAATGATTTTTTTTTAAAAAGTTTTTCAGATGCTGACTTTGGAGGTTGAAGAATGGATAGAGAAAGTACATCTGGAACATGTCAATTTTTAGGAGATTCTCTAGTTTCTTGGTCTTGTAAGAAAGAACACTCAGTAGCACTATCCACTGCTGAAGCTGAATATGTAGTAGCTGGAAGTTGTTGTGCTCAAGTATTGTGGATGCAACACACACTCACTAACTATGGATTGAGTATCTCCAAAACTCAAATTATTTTTGATAATACTAGTTCCATAGATCTTAGTTAGAACCTAGCACATCACTCTCGTGCAAAACAAATAGATGTTAGGCATCTCTTTCTTAGGGATCACACACAAAAAGGAGATATTATTCTACATTTCATCGGAATGCAAGAACAACTTGCTGACATTTTTACAAAACCATTATCTTCCGATAGGTTTGAGTTTATAAAACATAATCTAGGAATGATTGCATTAAAATAATCATTCATATCTACTTCATGTTTTACAATTCTCCTAACAATAAATAACTCCCTTTGAAAGGGGGAGGACATTTCTTAAAATGTATTTTTTCTTACTATGTTTCTTTTTATCTTGTGATCTTTAATTATTTACTCTCCAAGTATGTGTTTTTGTTTTTTGGTTTATCGTATTGACAGTTTTATCATAATATATACCTATTTTATTTATCGTATTGATAGTTTTATTATATTATTTACTTCATCTTATCGAATGATGATGGTAATGATTTTCTTTTCCATCGTACTGTCTGATGATGGTAATAATTTTCTTTTTCATCGTACTATCCGATGATGGTAATGATTTTCTTTTCCATCATACTGTTAGATGATGGTAATGATTTTATTTTCCATCGTATTGACCGATGATGGTAACAAGATTGTTTTCCATCGGCTTGTCAGTTCATGGTAACGAGATTGTTTTCCATCAGCTTGTCAGTTCATGGTAACAATATTGTTTTCCATCATATTGCCAGTTCATGGTAACAATATTGTTTTCCATCATCTTGTCAGTTAATGGTAACGACTTTGTTTTCCATCGGTATGACGTTTTTTTCCCGTATGATTTTGTTTCCTTCTTAGCACTACTAAAACCAATAATAACCTTAC
Organism: Viscum album; assembly: GCA_963277665.1. Lineage (NCBI taxonomy): Eukaryota > Viridiplantae > Streptophyta > Magnoliopsida > Santalales > Viscaceae > Viscum > Viscum album. The sequence goes on from OY728157.1 coordinate 822,001,693, forward strand.
ATTCTCTAGCAGGTACATTCCATTTTTTTTAAATCTTTTTTCATTTTAATCCTAACCATTGATTTTTTTTCTAATATTGACCGTAGAAGATCAACGGTCACTCCTATATCGCTTATAAATAGCCCCTCCCTCCCCAAAACCACATTGGTTTTTCAGGTTTTGAGGCGAAGCTCTTCTCCACTGTTTTTAAATCATTGTATGATCTTTCTTTGGCAGCATCCCTATGTCTTAGTCTTCTGCCAACACTCCTGCCGATATGTCTTCAAAGGCTTTCTAGTAAAAAAACCTTTTAACGGAAAGGTTCGTTACCCGCGACTTCTATGATTCATATGATTCTACTATCAAGAGGATTATTTTGTTTCAAGGATGGAAACATTTCTGTGTTGAAAGGCCGGTTTCTCAAGATCCGGTTCTCTTTGATGAAGTTTGTCAGTTTTATAAAACCGTATCGTTCGACAAAGACATGACTATTAATTTTTCTGTGTACGATAGAAAGATATCTATGTCTGTGAAACAAGCGGCACATTTTCTTAATGTCCCAACAGAAGGGGATTCTTTCTGTCCATCTCATAAACTACCAGAGGAAGTCGGTACGTTTAATAGAGAATGTTTTGAAAAGTCTTTGTTTGTTATAAATGAATAGAAGAGTAATGTGGCTCATCTTTCTCCGGACAATAGATTTGTGGCTTTATGGATACAAGGTTTTCTTAATCCAAGAAAAGGGGATAGAGAAACTCTGAATTTTTCTGATATCTTTATGTTGGACTATCATGTCAAAATGAGAAAAGTAAATCTCATGGGATATTTTTTCAAAAAAATTAATAATGTAAGGTCTGGGGAAATCAAATATCATTTGATTATGTATCCATCCATCATTAAAAAGTTTATTCTTGAGAGCATGAAGTTTTGCAACATTCCTATGAATGGAAAGCTGATAGATCTGAAGCCATCTTGGATTAGTAAAAGTACTTTGAAAAAAATGAATGTTTGTTTTGATCCAAATTCAAAACTTTTTGTTAAGGATGTAGAAGTTGAATCTCCTCAGAATCAATCAGCACCAATACCATCCAAACAGTTTCAATCTGATGGTATTATTCAAAAGTATGATCCACAAACCAGCTCAAAGCCTAAGAAGAAGCCAAAGTACAGTAAAGAAGTATTAGCCAAATGGAGAAAGGATAAGGAACAAAGAAAGGAAGGTGATCCAAAGTTTGGTCTTGACCCAACTGAGGCTTTTTCAGAATGACTAAGGGTTGAGGATACCCTTTAGGCTGAAAATAAGAAGAAGGTTCTTTTGAAAATAAAGGCACAGGAATTTGATGTCTCTGAAGTCTTGAAAATGGTTGAGGATGCAAGTGCTCGACTAATGGACGAAGTGCATCAAGAACCCGTCGTTCAGAGTCATCCTGAAAAATAAAAAGGAAAACAGATGTTAGAATAGATAGAAGAAGTGGAAGAGGAGGAAGGAGATTTTATTTTAGAATTCCTTCAGACATCGAAGAAGAGTACGGAGGAATCGGTTCAAAAGTAGAGTGAAGGTGTTCAACAAGTTCCTCATGCCGATCAAGAACTTTTTCAATCTTCTGAAACTCCGGATAGAATTTCGTCTCAAGTAAATCAAGGTGCTCAATTGTCTCACACTGATAATGTTATTGTTGTTAGTGATAAAGTGGAAGAAGAAAGAAAGCAGAAAGAAAAATCAAAAGGAAAACATCCAGTTTTTTACTCAAGTCGATCAACTGAATTGCCTTCATACGATGAGGATACTGATTCCGAACATACAATCTCTCTCTAGAAGAGTGATTATATTATTCATGTTTTACGAAGGGTTGAAAAGACCATTCCTTACATTCCCAGGCTAGAAGGGAAAATTGATTTCATTACTGACAATCAGAAAAAGAAGTTTGGTTCGGTAAGAGAGCTGAGAAAGAAAGTTTTGTCAGTTGAAGCCGATTTGAATGTTCTTTCTGAAACCATGGCTGCTCATAAGAAAACTTGCAACAGGATGACTAAGTGGTCATACAAAACAAAGATCTCAGTAAATGACCATGAGATAGCAATTGAAGATATATGAAGGTTATCAAATGATATTGCTATTGCCTTTAATAAGCTTAACATAGAAACGGTTGAAAGGTTGAATCTTTTGTCTTCCCAATGAGCTGATGTTCCTTCAGTAAAAGAATTGCAGGAGAGAATGAATGCCTTTCAGGCTGAGTTTTTGAAGGTTTCATCTTTAAAAGATGAAATACTTCTCTTGAAGAAATAAAACTCTAGTTTATCTAAAGATAAAAAGAATTTTCAAGACAGAATTGATACTCTTGAAGAAGTAATCAGAGTTCAGGAAGAGACAATCAGAAATCAAGATCAACTCTTTTCAGATCAACAAGACCTTCTCAGATCTCAGGGTGATGCTATTTCTAAATACAAGAAGGAGATCAAAAAGGTGAAGGCGGTTCTTCATGAGTTGATCAAAAAGGATAAGGAATGATAAAACAAGTGACTTGTATTTGTTCTGAAGTTTAGTGTTGATTGTTATCGTAATGAAATTTCTTTTATTCATTGTCTTGTGTTTATTTTCTAACTCTTTCAGACAATTCAAGTTTACCCCTTTCTTTTTGTAAATCACAAAGGGGGATAATGTTTATAAAGGGGGAGAATGTTTATAAAGGGGGAGAGTGTTTTATAAAGGGGGATAATGCTTTACAACACTATTAAGGAAAATCTATGAATACAATCCTTAGGAAATTCCATACCTAGGGGGGAGTTAGTTGTATTCAATTTCTTATTCAGAAGAGTTTCCAATAACTCGAGGAGATAAGTATTTCTTTTAGTTTTTATTTTGTGATTTGTGCTTTCCAAAAAGGGGGAGATTGTTGAGTCAAAATTCCTCTTTTGACTTCTATGTTTTGTTTTGGAAATCACAAATGTCTTGTTAATCATACTAACCTTGTCTATCATATCGTACTGATCATGCTGATCGTACTGACCATAATGATCGTACTGATCATGCTGATCTTACTGACCATAATGTTCGTACTGATCATGCTGATCGTACTGAACATGCTGATCGTACTGATCATGCTGATCATACTGACCATGCGTATCGTACTTATCATCCTGATCGTACTGACCATGCCAATCGTACAATGTTGATCGTACTGAATATGGAAATTGCATTGACTCTGCTTCTCATATCTCTCATTACATACTTGTTTTTGCACTTTGTCAAAAACACATGTTTCATATAAATCATACTTATGATTATCATGTTCATATATCTCGTTTTAACCAATACGATGTCGTTAAGTTAGTTACAAACTAATCAAAACGATGTCGTGCTTTCTGTTTCAATATGACAGTTATGATGCCAGGTGTCCAAGTCCCTCCATGATTTTTAGAAAAATATGACCATTGGTGGAGATGTGACCGTTGGAACCCGAGGCCTATAAATAGGAGGTCATTTGAAGCTGAGAGTACTATAGACAACTAAGAAAAATCCTGATACAACTGTGATAATTTGCTTCTATCAAGGTCTAGAGAGATATGTTGTGACTTCTTTCATTCGTTGTGATTTGTGCATCCGATCATCGTATCGAGGGATTTCAAGTGATTGGAAGGCAGAGGTACCAATTACCTAAAAAATTGAGGGATTTTGGAGATAGGTAGATAGACGGTCCGATCATCGTATCGAGGGCTGCCATGGATAGGCATACAGACGGTCCGATCATCGTATCGAGGGCTGCCGGGGATAGGCAGACGGACGAACCGATCATCGTATCGAGGGATGTCGGGGATAGGCAGACGGACGAACCGATCATCGTATCGAGGGATCACCAAGGTGTTGGTGAGAAAGACCTTTTATCCTAGGTGAAAGGATAACCCTTCTCTTTGGTTCACAAGAATTGTAATACTTTAACTTTTCCTCTGCTGCTTGTATTAGAAAGGAAGTTGTATTGTTTCCTTTCTTCTTTACATATTCAATTGTAATTGTATCAATTACAATCATTCTATTACATATTGTATTGATTGATTCTATACGCTTTAAGATAGAATCGTTCAACTTTATATTACTCTGATTATTGTTTTCGTCTTGAATACAATTGTTTTACATTTCATTAGTATTACATTACAACATAACTTTTATATTCAATACAATTGTGGGTGTTTGTATTTTTGTTAGTTTAATACCTTTTAAACTAATCTCTTAGTGTTTAAATACAAAGTTTTTAAACCTACAATTCACCCCCTCTTGTATTGTTCGATCTAATATACATATACATCTATATATTCAATCCAACAGAAATCAGAATTATCAAAGAAGGTGAAACATCATTAATTATTCAATTTGTTTCCCTGCTATTTTTTTGTAAATTATCGAAGGTTCTTAGTTTTATGCCAACAATTTTCAAAGGAAAATTAATGATTTGAATAATGGGAAGTTGGAAGACTTCATATATGATGATGGAATTCATAAATTTGAAAATTTGATGTGTATTCCCTCTAGATATGAGTTAAAAACAGAGTTATTGGATAATTACCAAAGATAAAATATCTCTATACACTCATTTAGCACTATGATTTGTAATGATTTGAAGAAACATTTCTGGTGGGATAACATAAAGAAGGAAATTTGTGATTATGTATCAAGATGTTTAGTATGTCAATGAGAAAAGGTTGTTTGAAAAAATCCTATATGATAAGTACAACTTATTCCTATTCTTTCATGGAAATGGGATAAAATTACTATGAATTTTTTCACTTTATTACCAATAATTGTAAGAAGGAATCATGAAATATGGGTAATTATTGACCGACTTACCAAATCTGCATATTTCCTCTCTATAAGAAAGGATTTTCCGTAGGAAAACATCTAATGTATCTATATTAATGAAGTTTTAATACTTCATGGATCACCTCACTCAATAGTGGCTGATCATGATCCAATATTTTCATTGGAATTATACAAAAATTCTTTATATAGTTTTAAGAACTAAGATATATTTGAGTACAACATCTCACTCAAACAAGCGATCTATCTGAAAGGACCATTCAAACATTTGAAAACATGATTTAAATCATGAAAAAATTACATTCATGGTATGTGGGATAATTATTTACCTCATTTGGAGTTTTCCTACAATAATTTTTTCCATTTAAGTATTGAAATTGCTCCATATAATGAATTTTATAGAATGAGATGTCGTACACTATATTTTTGGGATAATTTTAGTGAAAGGATTCTTGTAGGCCTATAACATAGAGAGGATACTAGAAAAAGGTAAATAATATTCAAATACATATAAAATAATATTATTGTATGAAAAAGAGATACACCAATAATTAATTTATTGATTTTGAAATTCAAAAGGGAGATCATTTTTTCTTGAATGTATCTAAAGGAAATGGTGTTATATGATTTGGAAAGAAAGGAAAACTAATCCTAAGGTACAATGGTCATTTTAAAATCTTGCATTCAATTAGATTTGGTGATTATCATTTGATAATAACGCCTACCTTTTCTGAAGAACACAATGTGTACCAAATCCACTTGTTAATAAGTACCTGATAGTCCAAAAACATGTCCTTAATTAAAAAAGAATAGAATTGGAACCTGTTTAATCTTTTTGTAAAGATACTATTTAGAGTTCAATACTATAGAGCAGGTTTTGTGGAATCCGATGACTCATTCGGTAAAGAAACAATGGAAAAATAATAAAATTGAAGAGGCGATGTGAGGAATTGTGGAATTTATGATAGATAACTACCCAAATATTTTTATGAGTTCATATTCTATAAATTTCAAGGATGAAATTTTTTAAAGGAGGGTATAATGTAACACCTTGTGATTTTTTTGTGTCTCTTTTAAAATTTCACTTCTTCTATAGATTATTCATCATGTAACATAGAGTTTAAAACCATTATACACTACTAAATACAATCATTGGAATATTAATGTGACCAGTAGAAATAATAATATGACCAATTGAATAGTAACAACACCTATAAATGTAAATAATGATTTAGATATATTATAAAATAAAATATGGTATATTTATATCATGGAATAAGTAAAAAAATGTTTTAAAATTTATAAAATGATTGTTTCATTGTTTTGAATCATAAATGTTTATTTACAATTTTAAAATTGATATAATTATCTTAAAAAAATTAATTTCATAAAATTGACTCATAAATTAATATTTGTATCCTATAATTTTAATCTAATTTTATGAGACCATACTTGAATTTTCAATGTGTCATAAAAATAGTTATAATATTAAAATATTTTTTTTTGAGTAAATGGTTATTTTATTTACAAAATATATTTATAATATTTATAAAGATATTTTCATAAAATAAAGTAAATTTTTTATTTATACCCATATATAAAGTATTAGGGTTAAATTTTGATATTTTTTACTAAAATAGTTTAATTATTGGTGAAGAGTGAAATACGGTAATTTACAGTATTTAATAAATACATGAATTATTGAGTCATAGGTGATATATGGATTATGTAAGTTCATAATCTGGAACTATTATTCACTATTGTAATATATTTAGTGATAATTTTATAAATATTCATCGTCATGATCAAAAATAAAAATATAATTAATTAAATAATAAACCCTTATCCTCTACATTAAATAACACCCTTCACCACATCTCCTCCTCACACCACCAAATCCTTGAGTCATGTCAAATTTGTACCCAATAACTTTACCAAACCTCTCCCCCATGGACTATTCTTTCTAGAATCACAAAAAATAACATTTCAATGTTTTTTATGGAGGTTCAAAAGGATACAAATTAAAGAGGTAAAATCCTCATTATTTTCTTTAATTTTCCTTCAATATCATTTATATTCATATCATTTCCTTGACTCCATTATAAAAATATGAATGATAACTCTAGAATAATATATATAGTATATAATTTTATTATTATTATGGGATATCAAGTATAAATTATTTTCACTTCCTAATTTTTGTTCTAAAAAATGAAAACATTATCTGCGAGGTGTCAATTCAGCAATTTCGTTGATAACGATTCACTGGGATTCTAATACCTTCTTCATGGATTTTCATTAAAACCATTTTTATTGATGTAAAATATTATAATGTTTATATTAAATCATATTTATTATTCTTAAACCATTATATTTATATAATATTAATTAATAAATAAACTAGTGTGTGATGATTAAATACAGAAAAATAATCGAAACAATTATCATTAATGTTTTATCTAATAATTCATCATCACATCATGAAAAATAATATATAAAAACATTAATTATTTATTAATTTAATTAATAACTTATAATTTAAGCATTAAAAACTATTCCTATTTCCAATGATCTTTCATACATGTATACAAGTCAACCATACATGAAAACCAATGAAATGAACACTTCAGAATGACGAAATGGATGTTATAATTCATCAAAAAGGACATAAATAAACGTAATGAATTTATAATAAATAAAATTAGTTTTTTCATAGGTTCTGAATTATAATTTTAATTATTCTAATTTTATTTTATCAGACATTAAGTATATGTGTGGAATGATTTCACTCATAAGGTAAGGGATTCTCACTGAGCCTCAATTTTTCATTTAGGTTACACATTATATCGATTTATCCCAAATTAATTAATAAATATTTTTATATATTTGATCTAAAATCTATTTATATGTTCAAAATACACGTATATCTATCATTTCATCTTTCATTGATACTAAAATACATATTTTACAGGGTTCCCTTTTTCAATTCCTCCTGATAAGCAAGCCCATTTAACGGGTACATCCTAATTTCATACTGATTTTCAAGTACAATCAAAAATTGTTTTTAAGATACAAATATTTTCCTAAAACAACTCTTTTTATCATTAAAAATCATATTTTTTCATGATTTATGCAGACAAATATGAATTTTCTAGTTTAAAGACACATTTATATTTTCCCTTAAATCGCTCTGAAGTGGCTCATTTTTAAATGTTTCATAGACACTATTTTCACATGTTATAAATTTTGTTCAAAAACATATATATGAATATTATTTTAATATTCCTCAAATATATCTTCATTCCATTTTATTTTCTAGAGTATACTTTTTGGTAATCTGATTTTTATGACGAATAAATATTTTTTTCAAAAAGTGATGTTCTTTCCAAAGTGAAAGGAAATTGCTGTTAAGTATTTATCAAATATTTTATCTGATTATTTATATATATTTAAATTACCTCTATTTAATCTAAAAGTTTAATGATATTTATCTCATATATTACAATATTTGATTATTTATTTAATGGTTTATGATTATTTATGGTGATGTACTGTCTTGATACAAATCTCCATATTACTCTCGATGGTTTATGGTTATGTTTATTGTTGGGAGAATGTTTTTAACATTTAATATGATAGTTTCAATATAAATGTATATGTTGATTATAGTTTTCCCCTTTTATATGAGGAATTTATTTCACTTTGTATGTGACTACTGGGGCCCATTATATCCCCTTGATGCATCAGTATGTCTCATGATAAAAATTGTATCATGTTTTTTTCTATTAATGTATGGTTTTTTGGCCAAAGCCTTTATGGTATGTTTGTGATGTTAGGAATTATTTAATACCACATTATGATATTAGTAATTGATATCCAATGTTTTTATTTTTAAAAGTATAATATCCAATGTTTTGTTTCATTCTCATGTGATTATGAATTTAATTATTTGATAATAATTTATTCCTATCATATTATTCTCTAGATTATGTTATAATAGAACTTGTTTTTATTTATTCACCACGATTTATTTTTTTATATAAGATAGATTCTACAATTTTTGTAACCCTAACTAAACATCTAACAACACCACTTTATTATGTTTTATTATTTCCCCAGATGTAAAGATGATGGTTATAATTGACTTACTTGGATAATCGTAGAGTTATTAGGTGTTTCAATATATTTAATATGTTGTATTTAATTTGAAGTTTTAATTTTATACTTTTGTTTGAATCTGGATTTCCAATTCTACTATATTGTTCATTCCTTTGAGATCTGACCCCTTGTTCAATGTACCAATTTAAAATAATTTAGTAATCGAATCATGGAAACTAAGTTCTAGATCATTAAAATCACCCCTTAATAAGTATTACTAATCCCTATGAAGAGCTATCAAAAATTAAATAACTATCAAATATCATTAATAATAAACAAGACCAACATTTAATGATAATTTAATTGATTAGAATATTCAAACTCAATTCTATATTATAACATAATATTACTGTACTTAGACTAACTAGTTCATTGTTGGTCAACATGTAAATTTATTACTCAAGTGTAGATCATTTTATTTTTTTAAAATGTTAATGTTCTCACACTCCAATTTTCAATTAAAATCTAAAAATAAAAAAGTAGTGAAAAGACATTCCAAGAGAGTCAAAATTGGTTTCACAGAAAAAAATTGTTAGGCTAGTAATTAGTGTGATTAAAAAATTACTAATAAATTCCCACAGAGGGATAGAGATATGAAAATAATCAATAGAAAATATAAATATATATTAGTAGTGAACATAGTAAAGACCTGAAATAAAGAGTATGGAAGAGATTCAAATTAAAAAATGTCTTTCAAAATATGTATTGAGAACACTTGTCCTTGTTTAAATAGAACAATCAGAGAAATAATTATACCTAATCAAATAAGATGTCTCTAGAATATCAGGCCCATGCAAGAAACATATACCATCTTTTAGAGTCGGATAAAATTAGTAAAATATAAATATCCACCCTCCATATCATGCATATATTAACAATGGAAAACAAATTCACCACAATAAACACATATTTATCCCAATTCTATAAAACATTACATATATACAATAAAAATGTAACAAATGTAAAAAAAATCATTGAATAATAAATGAATTTATATATTCCATGAGTACCGGTATTGAAAAATGATTAACGAATCTAGATTAACAGTCCCATAAGAAATATAGATCATTTTTATAGCTATAAAATAGGAAAATTATTATGTAATGATGATATAACAGATATAGAAAATTATAATTTTCTCTTTAGGAGAAACAAAATTAAAAAAAATGATGATAGATCACCCTGTATAAGAAGAAAATGGGAGTATATTTCCAGATTTTGGACTAATGTTTCTAGTGAGGAGGGGGAAACTGTGCAATTTCATTTGGGTGGAACTATATTAATTTTTTTAAAGAACTATTGATATATATTTAAGATATACCCATACTTATCTTGGAATTTTGAAATAGAGCACGTAGAGATCACTTTATAAGAATGGTTTTTTTAAAAAATTTGGTATAACCTTTACATCCATCACCTATTTTGATGGTTTTGGAAAACTGTTGTAATTGTGGGACCATTAACAATGGGGTTTTAATGACATTTGGTATAGGTATTTTGGAATAGGTTCATTTTCCACTAGATAGATTGAATCCCAACAAATTTGAAAAACAAGGTTAGTTTTCCTTAAGATAATTTTTTAACTATCTTGAGTATATAATTTGTGTAAAATGAAAATAAAGCATGTAATTTATATAAATAACCTTATCATTGGAAAATTTATTTTTTTAATATAGAAATTTCTTATAATTACCAAAATACTAATGTCAACATAAACAATCATAAATAATAATTAGATTGAAAAATAAAGTATTATCTATGGTATGTATTCCTTTGTTCATGTTCAACCATACTATATATTAAATTTTTATTTGTGATAAATCTTTTCCTAAAATATAATCCCATAAATAATACCCTATATGATTTAGTTAGAATAATTTATCACTATTTTATTAACAAATCATTATTAAAATCACTATTCTTGGTAATAACTGCTTCATTTTTCATATATATTTTGGTTTGGTAGATTAATTCCCTTTACTTTTATCATGGTTCCATCATTTATAGAATGATAGTAATATATAAAATGTATAAATATGAAAACAACAAACACTGATCATGAAGACAGTAGGTCATATGTATGTATGAAAGATGTTTTCATATTTCAACAGATGGAATGAATGAAAGATAAATAATATTTAATATTTAAATAATTTTTATTATAAAACATATATTTATTAAATATACCCTTATTACTATTGATGTAAATCTTAAATGTAAAAAGTAATGCATCACTTGGTGGAGGTGATCGTACACAGGAATGCACGAGTGATGTTATCAATTTTTATTTCATGAAAAATAGAGTGGATAATGGTGGATTCATAATCATAGAAAATTTTTAGTATATTTAGGATACTTATTTTATTATTTAATTATAAATAACAAATTTTCAATGAATGTAAGATAATAAGTATGAAGAAACTAGTTGTTTAAGGCGATTACCTCTTCTTTGAAGGAAGACCTTTAGATCATTTCTTATAGACCTTAGGGTAATGATTTGAGGATGTCCATGACCTCAATAATGTGTGTGAGGATGTTTATAAAATTAGTTTTTAATAATTGGTCAATATATGTTTTTTAAAATTGTGTAATAAATAGAGGGATTGGATACAATTTTAAAATGGAGGAAAATGACACACTTTGAATTATTAAAAGGATTAAAATACAATAGAGTCATACTGTATACAAATACTTCTAAATAGATGAAGATTCAAATATAGTTTATAATACAGATGAAATATGATCAATTATTAAAACTCAGGTAGTTTTTAATTTTATTTCAAACCATAATTTTAACCTCATAGTTAATTGATTTTAACAATAACTATGGTAAAAACATTTTCAAATATAAAGGGTTGTAAATGTACATATAAGGTAAAAATTGGATCATTAATGGAAAATGGATGAAATATTAGACCATATAAGATCTATATTGTTCTCCTTCCTAATTTTAATTAATTTATGATACATAAATGATATATAATTTTTCATAAAATATCATTAATGTCATTTTTGACACAATTCAGTTAAATTGACATTATAATCACTGAGAAAATGATGGAGTTCAGATGTACTCTCCTAATAGATAAATAATACAATATATTAATCTTTATAATTATCTAAACACTGAAAATAACTAAAATAAAATTTCTATTAATATTTTAAAATGAATTATATTTTTTTCTATTAATTTAATAAATTATATTTCAACGATGCATATTTATTAAGTAATTATATAATCACTAAAATTTAGTAATAAAATACCCTCATATGAAAATTTTCCTTTTTCTCAATATAACCATTTAAATTCCTTCAACAATTTCATTTCTACCTACCTTTTTTTGATAAGAGTGAGAAAACCCACTTTACTAATATAAAAAAGAATTACAATAGTCTAAAAGATAGAATGTAAAAAAATTCCTTTTAAAATAGAGGCATTAGGTCAATAGGAAGACTATTGTAATAGAAAAAGACATCTTAAAATTTTCCTTTGTAATGGTCTTAAGTTAAAAAGTTTTCTTCATAAAAAACATTTTTTATTATATAATTTATTAAGGAGAGATTGAAAAGGTACTTAACCATATAGGTGTTGGCTTCCAGAAACGATGAATGTTTTTAATCAAAATGTCCTACAAAATTATGTCAGAGTCACATTAAAACAAATAATAATCCAATTACTTTAAGATTCCATGAGTATAGTAGTAATAAGCCCATGAATTTCCAATTCTATGGTAGTTCCATATATTCAAGGGCCATGAAAATAGTTAATAACATCACCACTATGATCCCTGAGGATGGCCCCAAACATTACTGGACTAGGATGTCACCTTGAGTCTTCATAAGAGTGTAATTTGATATATCCCATAAATGGTGGGACAAAAAAGAAATCAATCATTCCTAGAGGAGGAGGGTAATTTTATGCAGCATTCAGGCACCTTAGCACTATGAAATCTTGAAAAGAGTTGTTGAAAATTCTGTTTTACAACATATAATCATTCTGGGCACCCACTATGATTTCAGAAAAGGTTGAAGTGTGATTGAAGGAGGTTTGGTCATGAAAACAAATGTTTCTCCCATTCCTGATGATATGCGCTAGTTTTGAACAAGTGACCATTAAATGATTCCTCATTTTTTTGGACATCGGGATGCCATGTGAATCCTTCAGGAGGTTCAAAACTATATCTATATATAGCAGATGGATTTCAATGAGCTCGAACATTTACTTTTAAAGGGAGGAGGTTATTTTAAATATATAAAAATATGATCCAAAACATCTCTATTACAATTATAGAAAAGTCACAGGGAGAAATGATCAATTCTGACATACTGAGGTTGTTATCCACTAGGACATTGGAGAATAATATTTTCAATAAAAATGAAAATATCGAACGCATAATTCATTTGGTATAAAATTTTTCCAGACAACAGGGAGTACCCTTCATTTAATTTTGAAAAAAGGACTGAGAGTCCATTAGCCCATTCATATATGGTTCCCCAGTCATGATATATTCTTGGGTTTGGAAATCATATTTTGAAAGATCTGATCAAATGTCATTATAAAGAGAGTCAATGTTTTCCACATTATCCTTGATTGTGATGATGGGATATGTTGGTTGATCCGAGGTTCTACTCAAATTTAGAAAAGGATTTCCAATGAAATTTTCATTCCATAATATTAGTGAATATTTTAAATTGAAAAAAAGGTGAGAATGAAAGTAGATATTAAAAAAATTGATTTAAGACCAGGATAGATGAAGGACTCAATGTATTTTGATATTCCAGATATCAATTTTTCTATGAATCTATATTTGAGGAAACCTAGAGAATCCGATTTTCTTTCAATATTTATCCAAATTAATTGGTCTTGAAGATTATAATTAAAAACTATGAGGTTTTCAATGCCCATAGATCATTGGGTAAGAGTTTTTCAACAACGTTTCCAAGGAACTATTGTAATTTCTTCTCTAATATGATATTGCTCAACATAAAATTTTGCATAGTGCTTTTGATGCTCTTAGGTAATGGATATGTTTATATCTAAACTATAATATAGTATAATAGATGAGAGACCACACCATTCTTGACTAGATATTACTTCCCTACCATATAGAAGGATTTACCATTCCATGAAGCTATGGTTTTTCTAATCGGCAGAAAATGTGAGTTAAGTGGGGCGAACATGGTCTTCCCTAGAACATAAGAACACCTAAATATGTGAATTAGACAGTTCCCTCTATGATTCCAAAATCATTGATCATGGTTAATTTTTTGGTAGCAGATATATTCTTACCAAAGTTGTTGAAATACTTCCTCCAACAGATTTCCTTTCCGAACACACTTTCATAATGAAGAAGATATAGTTTGATTTTTTTATGTTTCTTTTGTCACCCTAATTAAAAATATTAATTTCATCATCAAAGAAGCTATAAGATGAAGCATAGATATCTCTTGCATCCTTGATAGTATTCAAGTTACCTTTTTCAATCATACAAATAAGAATACTATTTAAGTACTTTTCATCTATAAAAAAGATAATAGTACAGAGTGGTTTCCTCAATGAATCCCAAGGAGAATATAAAATAACATTATGAAGAGGAATTTATGAGGATTGAGATATACATAGAGCCAAAAAGCAATTTAATCTAAAACATGAATATCATTTCAATGAAAAAGCAAGAAAACACAATAAATATAAATCTCCAATCCATTATATAAAATTATTTCTTTGTTATCAATCTTTAATACTATGTTACCTCCCCTAGTATAATTTTTATGTATGTTTACACATTATGGGGTGGTGATTAAGAAATATTGAATCTTTCTACCCATTAGGAATCTAAAATGATTACAATATACAATTTAATCCAATATTTTAGTAATTCAATTGGATTATATTTTTATGACATCTTTCTGAATAGTATTGATAAGAGCAACTGGTCTGAATTGACTAATGGTGCTGGAATTTTCATCTTTTTTGATCATGGAATATAATTGAGCGTTGATACATTGTTTGAGAGAACCACCCATGAGAAAAACACTTATCCAATTTTGAAACATATTGTTTAAGGACATACTAGTAAAAATTAAATAATTGGTTGGTGTCTATGGGATCTACCTTTGTTTGGTCCAAAGGAAACATCATTTAAATCAAAGTCCAGTAGAGTATCTACAAACATATTTTTTTCCACCTTAGTGACGAGTTCTTGTACTATTCATTCCATTATGTCTTTATTAATGGATATTATGTTGAATAGATTAATATAAAATGAAGCTACATGGTTAATAAGAGAATGTCTATCATCCATAATTTGGTTTACATCCTTAAAAACAGAAAGAGGATGATTTTATATTATAGTCCTTTGAAGAGAATTGAATGTTTTAGTATTTCTATATCTTTCAGTTAGGCATATAGTTTTGAACACATCCTTCTGAATATTTTCCTTTTGTCTGAGATATTTTTGAAAATTAGAAGGCTATTCTATTTCATGGTCAAAAATCTAAGGGAAGTTATTCTTAGTTATGGATAATTAGAGAATATATAGAGAAAATTCAAGAGGATAAAATTCTTCATCAATTGATTTGATGATTTTAATTCTCCATTCCTTCTTTTTTACATTGAGGAACTTCAATTTAGAGATACAAACAACGAGGTTGTCTTTTCCATCAAATGGTTCCTAGGTATCATTGAAATTTTTGATTCATTCTAAGTGACCCGTCCAAGAATTGTTAAACATGAATGGTAGGGGATTCAAAATTTTTTTATCAACATAATTCATAAGGCTGGATTGGTTTTCCGATCAATGTTTTGCCAAAATAACACATGATATTTATTTACAAGTGAAAAGAGAGGAATTATTCACAAAATATCCATCTACTATACCAACCCTCATACCATTTAAACGATTTCTTTACAAATTAAACTTGTATTCAAAAAAGTTGACCTGAGTAAGATTTTATTCCCCAACAGCTGCCACAAATTCATTGATGAAAATATAATTTGAAATTAGTCCTAGTTTTTAATTTATGTGCAGAGTTTAATCTAAATATGAAATAATGATCCAAAGTTCATTGATTGTGCATTAATGTTGTTTTATATTCATTGGGAGAACACTAATGTAAATACAGTTATTAAGAGTCTAATCCACTAAGAAGAATAATTTTCTAATAGATCTAATGAAGAATCATGTAATATTATTTTCATTTTCGTGCACAATAGAATTATTTTCCATATACCTATGGGCCAATATCAATATATTATCAATATTGGAGTGAGAATTATTTTTTCCCAATAGAATGTATTAATTTCAATCAAGAGGAGTGACATGATTATACTGTTTCTTGTCTCTGTATCAAATAAATAAATTAAGGTAGGTAAGTAATTTCATATGATAAGACTAAGGGATATCACCCTTCTATTGGTGGATAGTCCCTGGATGTTCCTAAAAATATTCTTCATTATAATCTAGTTTTGGGGATATATTCCCCCTTTTCATTTTCCTCAGTGTTCTTTTTTCATTATGTTATTATGGCCAGTCATTTATTTTTGGATAATGGGGCTGATTATCACTCTTTATTGATAGGATCACAGTTTATGTTTTGTATAACCATGTCCTCTTTATCCTTGGTTTGGTTGATAGTGATGATTTCCATCAAGATTCTAGAGGTGTTTTGATATTTAATGGACACTACATCTACATTGATGATAGAACCTACTACATTCTATATATGAGAGTATTTGGGACACTTCATGTATGAGTTATATTTAGTGTTAATAGTTTTTAATAATTTTCAAAAAATGAAGGAACTCCAATGTGAATGTATATTGGTTGATGTGATGATGCTTGGATAATTATTATGTGTTCTTTATATATAGTGCAATTCTTGGGGAACTCCACATGTTGTTTAAATGATAATTTTTTTTTCACTATTCATAATTTATAAACACATGTATCAAAAGTGAAACATTCTCTACAATATTAAATATGATGAATTTTGGATGAAGAAGTTATATTGAATACATACTCCAAAAGAAATTGTGTATATGGTTTTCATTTCAACATTATAAGGTTGCCATGTATATTTGAAGTGTCATGTGGTCAGGCATTTCATTTCATGTTAAAATTTATATTAACAATATTTTTGTGTGGCCTTTCTAAAAAATGATCCATCCATTGAACTAGCCAGCCAAATTCATCCTGAGGCTCATGCAGGATAGGATTCAATAGTTCCCATGGGGAAGCCATCTAGGCAACCCTAGATGTAGTAGAGAGTGGGCGCAGAGTTCGTCAGTAGTGTTTTGGGTAGAGGCCCGCAAAGGTTGGGCATAGAGTGCACCCATAGAGAACCAGTATAAGGAAGTACCGAGGAGGGATAGAGATAATTCAAATCCTATGCTGATAGTGTTTGATACATAAACTATGCACCAACCATGGGTTGGATTTTATGTGGGACAATAGATGTGGTTATTGTTCACAGTTTAAGAAACAAAGACGTGATCTCAGTCATCCATCTCATCTGTGTTCGCAATCTAATCACCACCATCTATCTCATCTGTGTCGTGCAAGTTTCAAGAAGAGTCTCCTAATCCTCCCACAACATATAATGTTGTCTCACCATCATCTTCCTCCTCTAGTGCTCGATGTTGTCGTTGGTATCTACCAGAGAAGATGAAGAACCATGATCCGATCTCCAAGGCTGGTCATTTAGACATCATGAGGGATATTGGATATAACTGAAACCATGCATGAATCTAACGTCTTTCATACATTCATAAAACTATAATAAGAAGGTTCATCCAAGGAGAAAATGATTCCGAGGCAACATGGATTCTTTCATGGATTTAAATGGATATTTTTATTCATTACTAATGAATGCACATGATCTATTTACCGAGAGACATCTCATTTTAAAAGGAAACACCCAGGATATATGTCATATCTTTACATGGGTTTGAAAATATTAAAAGTGAAGATCTATGTTATTAAAATAGAATATTTTGGTTGTTCAAAGGATTCTAAGAGCATATCTCATGGAATTTGAAAACATCGAATAGATAGTGATATATACTTATAAAAGGAGAACCCCCAAGAATAAGGAGCATGCTGATGTTCGTACACCTGAGAGCTCATGTTTCTTAAAAATAGAGAATCTATGTTCTTGATTCATGAAGGATGAGAAGAACACCAAAGGCCTTCAAGAAGTGATATTCACTCATGGAGAGTATTGTGAAGAATTATAACTACACCCATTGTGTAAAGAAAAACCAAAAATGCACGTTATGTTTACCCAATACCCACATTATGTTTCGTGAAGAAGAACCCACTAATATACAATAAGTATATGTACACCCTTGTTGTGTCTTTCAAAGACATAACTGTTAATCTCCCTTGTTCTATGATGAAAAACCCCTCATACTATGCGTATAAGACCCGTGCATTGTCAGCATGAAGAGGAAGACATGTGACCCTTTGGTTTCATGAAGAAAATGTTAGAACAAATTATGTTTTCATGATATATCTATATTGTATGCATGGTTTTGTGGTTGGGGATTTAGGATATTACATGAATAACGAATGTACGTGCTTTCATGAATTCGTATGCATGATTTCAAGAAGCCATTGGAATTTTATATTCACATGTATAGAATGATAAAGAACATGGCCAAAGCCCTAGAGCCATTGGTGTTGGTATTGTATTATGATTCTTCTAAATAAAAACAGAAGAGAAGAAGTGGGTGAAAATGTGTGAAGAATATGAATAAGTGAATGATATTGAGGAGTTCATCTAAATTCCACATGCATGATCTCAATCATAAATGAAAAGAAAAAACTATGGAATATGATGATTCTATGTAAGCTGATATTAATTTCTTAAATAATCACATAGGTGTTTGTGAATATTTACATGTTGAAGAAGTAGTTTTATTGCATTTAGTTATTTCACTAAAGGAGAATAATGAAGAAGAATATATTTACATTCAGTTTGGCACTAAAGTATATATTAGAAGAGAGTTTATTTCCCATTGATTTCTATATAACCAAGTGGAGAGTACTAAAGAAGATCAAGACTACAACCTACCTTATTAAATAAGGAAGATAATTTAATTTAGAGGTAGTAAAATGAACCTGTATGTAGGTTCAAGTTAAACTTTGTTATACCCTATTCAGGGAAGTGGACTGATTCCCACCCCCTCCAAAGTGCAATGACTCACACTAGCTAGATGACTGTTTCCCCATGAAAATCACAATAATATTTATCACATTATAGTGTATATTATATTTATTTTTCATTACCATACCTCGAAAGGATCTATATGGTCTTATTGAGTAGTGAACCTTGTAAAAATATCATTTTTATATTTTAAGTTCACTATATTATTACTTTTGACAGTGAAAAAAGTACAAAATAATCAAGATTCAAATAGGTCAATAGGTACAGGGATAAATAGTAGGAAATATTATAAAATGTCCCCAACACTGATTCACCCCCCCCTCTCAGTTTTATGTATATCCCTAACTGGTCCTCTAAATTACAATCATAGGATGGTTTACCTCTATTGGATACTCTATATTGAGAATATCCTCTTTTGAAGACATGTATTTCATTCCTAACACAACAATGAAGTTTAGTTTTGGTGGAGATTCAGATTTATCTGAGCAGAATGCCCTATCTACCACGACCATGATGAACAGGAAAAAGAAGGAGAAGAAAAATCTAAAGAAGAATTCATTATTATCTAAATAAGAAGAAGTTTTATCTCTTCATACCTTGATGACATTGAATACATATCAAGCTTGGAATGTAATGAGCAGGTGAATTTCATTTCCATGAAGAAGATAGATTAACATCCTACCTCAAGTGATCATGAGGAAGATGTAACTCGGGTGGAATAATAAAATTATGTTTTGGAGAATGTCTTAGAAGAAATTTTTTTTGAATGTTTAATGATGTTTTGACAAGTTGGATCCACTGAAGAAAAAAATAGAAAATTTGAAATAAATTCTTTAAAATAGCTCCAAGAAGTTGAAGAGAATGATAGATTCAAGGAGACTCTCATGGGAATGATCCATGCACTTGAACATGATCTAAAATGAAAATAATGTCAATGAGTCATATTTGGACGAAAATTCCATGAATATCAAAGAACATGAATCTATTAAAAAATAAAGTAATGATTCATGCAGATGAAGTTGTAGGAATGAAGAAATCTTGGGAAGAGAATATGATTATGATTGTAGATCTGAATGTCATCCTTAGTATGAAATTTCTAGAAATGGAATCTCAGTTGACAACTCTTCAAATGAAACATATTGAGACTTCACAAAAAAAAGGAAACCATTGATGTTGGTACTCAATGTTTCATATAAGGATTCTGCAACGAAAATAACTCCAACATGTGATAAAAATAAAGGCTTCACTCATTGATCTATAACAAGAATATGATAATGTTTTGGTACCATCCATACCTACTTTTACTCATGTTTCTAAATATGTTTTAAAAAAAATAATAGGAAGGAAGAAAAATTCAAAACAAGTATGTATTAATAATGTTTTGGATATACCTCCCACCATGACTATTCTGGATAGGAAGAAGAACATGGAAGATGGTTCCCCAGATATAGTACATCAATTAAAGAAGAAAGAAAATCAATCATATTTAGAAGACGTCAATAATTCATGATTTCTTGGTCAATGTTGGTGTTACATCAGGTTTGGGCATTGGAAATGAGATTGTTGGTATAGTCCTCAAAATGTAAAAGTATAAAGGAATCCTCTTCAAAGGGGGAACAAGATAGATAAAAAGAAGCAACATTAACATATCCAAAAGCGTCTGTATACTATAAATAGATTTTGAAATCTTGATAACATATTTTATGTAAGCAATGGAAGTGGTCACAAGGATGGTACATGTTCATATAAATAGGCATCTAATGCAGATAAGAAAATAATACCACAAAAGCTGGGAAAGACATAAGAAGTATCCTTGAAAAGTATTTTTGTGACTGTTTTAATAAAAAAATTCTCCAAAAAAGATTACAAAAAAGGAATGGTGATAATTCCATGGATTATAAATCCATGAAGGTGAATAATTGTGCATCAAAAAATATCTCCAAAGAAGTATTTCACTTAAAATAATCAGTGTGGAAGATCTAATCTTAATGAATCAATTCCTAAAGACTTGTTAGTTATCTAGACAGAAGATCTCTAAAAGAATGAGGAAACATAATGATGCACTAGTCAATTCTAGTGAAAAATAAATCGACAATATTTCACATGATGTAAAACAGGTCCTATGTGGGAGGTGAAATAATGTTGGAGACATAATTAAAAATTGAATTACATTTATTCCCACCCAAGAATAATTCCTCAAGAAGATGAATGTTTCACTAGTAGATTCTAGTGCCTTGAAATATCTTGATGAAATAAGGCTTAGAAGTATTGAAATGGGAGAAGTATTGAGATTAAAAATCACAACGAAAATTGATGATCAAATGTGAAAGTGTTATGAATGTAGCATCTGGGTTGAGAAAACAATATCATCTTTATTGTTTACTTTGATAAAGCAATGATGATCCACCATATTTCCTTAAAATTTTCTGTATTGTATTTTATATGATAATATATATAATTTAATGTGATTAAATTTCATAGAGTGGAGATCCAACAAAATAGTGATGAGACGGGTTCCCCTTGAGGGGTAGAAAAATGAAGATGTTTAAAGAGTTACTATTTCAATTACTATCAATTGTAGTGGGTTTCAAATTCAATTACTCATATGAATGTTGGAAAACCATTTCATATGAAAAAGGAGTATTGTTTCTCTATCTATAATACTTGGTTACTCAAAATAATGATCATTCTAAAAATTAAGAGTAACTGAATTAATCACTGACATAAGAAAAATGGAAGTGTCCCAACGTAAATTTTCCAGCCCATTACACTAGAATGTTTTTGACCTATTTGTTGAAGTGAGTGCATGATTTATAGTATTATTGTTCATAAAAGGATTTAAAATCTTCATCCTTGAATGAATGTGGAAAGACACTTGATGTCAAAATTACGAGTCCTTATCTCATGAGGTATCAGGATCCATGCATAATGGATATATTTTTGTCTAAATAAAATCTTCTTATTTTCTACGCTAAACATTTTTCTACTAAAATTATACTGAAGTGATGGATGGAATACTATTTATGTTTGGATTGGTACCCTTTTCCATTTTACTTTTTATTTCCTGTCAATAAGGAAGAGATAAAGTGAAATGAATGTTCAAATGTGAGTTAAATAAAAGTGAATGTGAGAGAGAATATTCTCATTTTGATACTGAAATTTTTTTTGAGAATGAGATTTGAAGTGTTGCCAACAAATACATTGGTGGAGATTGTAGGGGACACTTTTTGTATAAGTTGTATTTTTTTCATAAATTCTCATTAATGGTCAAAATAAAAAATAACACCAATGTGAATGGTGATTGGTTGAACTGATGATGCATGGAAAATTGTAATGGATTCATAGAATTGGATGCTACATTGGGGAAATTCTCCATGTTATTAAAATCAAATGATTGTTGTACTTGTCTTACGTTCTGAATACATGTATTAAAAGTGAAACATTTTATACAAAAATGAAGATGATGAATTGAGGGTGAAGAAGTAATTTGGAATTCAAGTTCAAAAATAAATTGTGGAAGAGGCTTGGAGTTTCAAATTTGAAGGTTTCCATGTATATTTGAAGTACTAAGTGGGCATGAATTTCATTAAATGTTAAAATTTATGTTGAAAATATTTTTTCGTGTCCATACTTCAAAAATTGGGTCATCCCTCGAACTAGCCAACCATCCTCAACCAACAGCTCATGCGGGACATGAGTCAACCAAGCCCATGTGGATGCTAGTCAGGTCATCCCACAAGCAGTAGAGATTGAGAGCAGAGCACACCCACAGAGTTTTGGGAAGAATCCCACATAAGGTAGGCACTGAGCATTCCCACATAGAACCAGTATGAGGCAGCTTTAATGAGGGAGGGAGAGAATTATGAGCCTCTATTGATATTTCTTAATACTTAAATAGTTCCCCAACTACACGTTGTATTTGATGTGGGACAAGCCATGAATGAGTTGTTCATAGATTAAAAAACATTGATGTGATATCGACCGTCCATCTCATCTGCATTCACGATCTAATCACTTATGTCCATCTCATCCGCACCATGCGAGCTTGAAATGAATCTTCCCAATCCCGCCATAACCTTTGAAGATGTCGCGGTGTCTCATTTCACCTCTAGTGATCGGTGTCACCACTATTATTATAACATCCCAGGTAAATAAAGAACATGGAAAATTCATATTTACTAATAATTTTTAATTAAATATTAATTTTACTTTAAAGGGGGTGCTATGATTCGATGGCATACAAAATATGCAACAACGAGTTTCTTTGAAATCTTACATTGCACACTAACAATAAAATAATATTATTTTATGGTTGTTAACGCTTAGCCATTGTATTAGCGGGAATTAGAAAATCTATCTAAAATATGATAATATATTTTTGTTAAATGTTTTTACATTTATCCAATAAATTTTAGAATCTTAAAATGTGAATGAATTTGACTTTAAGCATAAATACTCTAATATTCTTTAAAAGGTCGATTTAACACCTTTTGATGGTGGGCACTCATTAAAAATAGTTTTTGTCACTTATATAAGTTCTATTTGACAAAATAAAATTCTTTTATAGAATTGGGAAATTAAAATTTACCTTGGGTAAAATTTTGGTATTTTTCTTATAAAATTCATTTTTTAGTGAATAGTGAAAAATACTGTATTTTAATTCAAATCTACTTTTGAATATAATTTATTTATATAGTTAGCTTATAATTTTAATTGGTTTTAAACTGTAATTATATTATATTATTATCATTTAATCTAATTATGGCCATTGAAATTAATTTCACATTGAAATTGGACAGAACAACTGTCAATCTTTTGATAGATATTGTATCTTAAAAACATGCTATTTTTTGAAAATAGGATTTAATTTTAATTTAATTAATTCAACATCTATGTTTTGAATTTGGAAAAATAGTCATCATTTTCTTATTTTTAATGTCAAATATATCTTAGGCTGAATTTTTGGTATTTTTCTCAAAAACATCAATTTTTGATGAATAGTGAAACCACTTAGTACAAGTTAACAAACTGACTTTTTCATTTATATGAAATTTTACAACTTCTTTGAATTTAATTTCAAAAATATGACATACATGGTTGTTATTATTAAGAAAATTTTGGTTCAATAATATGAAAATAATTTTTTTCTGAATAGTAACTTTTAAATTTTATTTACAGCGATTAAAGGTATATAGGGTAATTCAAGGTAAAAAGAATATAATAATAATACAAAATTATCTTAACAATTGTCCTAAAATTATTGGATAATTCATGTCTAACCATGTACATATTTGGGTCTATTTTGGGACCCCATGGAGCCACTTAAGATAGATAATGACAGTTTATTTTAATTAATTTAATGTAAAGTGAAAAATGACATAAAGAAATATCTTTTAGTAAATTAATTTTTTCATTGGGTTATATAAGTTATATTTTTGACGATAAATATTCACTGGAAAGATAAAAAATATTTCCTACATCATGGTATTTGTTTTATAATTTTTAGTCATTAGAATAAATTAAATTATTTATGACACAAAAATGATGTAGTATTTACCTCATTAATAAATTATTTAAATAAATAAGTTTATAAAAATTAAAATCACATCCAAAATCTATCCAATTATCATTGTATGAATTTATTTCTACCATGAGTAATCTTATATTCTAATTTAAAAAGTTTTGGACCTTTATAAACCAAAAATCCTTATATAACAAAATAATAGTTTCAAACTTTCCTAAAGAGCCCCTCCTCCCCCTTTTAAAAATCTGCCACTTCTAACTCATTCCACACACCTCTCAAGCTTATTATCTCATCCAAACCCAGCCCAAATAATATATCCATATCCCTTTCTTTCACCTATAATCCTAACCTTAAGCAGAAGTCACTTCAAGATGTCTTTTTGGTTCAAACCAAAGGGAGTTACCCAAATTTAAGGTAAAGGTTTCTATTAAATTTTTTTATTTTATTTTACTTATCCAAACCCTAAAATCTTTTTATTACATTATTTTAAAATAGTACTAGTATCCTAAATATACTCTGATGTTTTTATCCGAAGGATTCGAACTACACTTACACACACCTCCATCTAATGGGTAAAGAACATACTGCTTCTGTGGATGGTGAACTAACGCCTCATGAAGTGATGATTGCTCAATTATCTCCTAACGCCTCTCATGGTGGGAATTAATATAGAACTGTATTTAAATAATATATATAATATTTTTATGTTTTCTTTATAATTCGTTATTTTTCATTTATATCATACCTTTATGGTTTCCATAGTGGGTAAATGCGATAATTTCATTTGAGGAAGTGCGTACTACCACCCCCTCAAAGTGATATGACTCAGTAATTCCATATCTTTGATGTATAAAGGATAGTGTTAATAAAATTATATATAATATTATACTGTAATTATAATATACCTATTTATCGTTATGTTTTAATTTTAGTATATTACAAACTAGAAATGAAAGTATCATTCATTCGTACCTACGGTTTACCATCACAATGAACGTTGCATTTCATTTCTTATATCCAATTGTTATGTACTATTATAAATACATATATATACTAGATATATAAGATATATATTATATCGAACAAATTAATATCATTTTAGAGATAATATACTTTGACCAGATGGACAAATTGTAATTATAACAAGTTCCTTTTTTACTCAAATTCCAAACATCGAGAAAATGTCTAATATATAATCTAATAATTAACTAATTGTTATAGCATGGTAATAAGTTATATAAAAGGAATAAGAAAATCTAAAATTTTTCCAAGGAATTATAAATTATCATAAGTATATTATTTAGGAAAAACTCAGAACATACGAGTCAAGTTGGACACAAGGCAATGGATTTCTTATCTCACTTTTAATTCCATGAGATTTCCATTATTTTCCAGTTATTTATTTCATGTGGGGAACTGTGTATTGATTTATGATATATATTATCATGATTATATTTATATTCATGGTATTATATGATTCATTTGGTATATGTTAACTTTTGGTCGTACGACTCGATTGATTACAACATAGTAAAGGATTTTCATCTCACTTTTTATTCCCGTGAGATTCATGATATATTTTCCACTATTTCCTTTAGTGTGGTGTATGTACTACCCATGAGTGTATTAATTGTGTAATATAATTAAATTTATGTTTATTTACATCTTCATTTTATGATCTTTCTTTCAAGGGTTTTATGTTTCGTAAGATACCAAATCGGTAAGGAAACATTTTAACCCAATTTGCATTCATTGGGTTAATCTTCTAAATCTTATTTCTATCACACTATCACTATATGTGGAATCACTATTTATTTATTTATGTTGTAATTTCCACTCCCCTTTAGGTGGATATACTTTTTATACACATAATCACTCCATTTATAAATTCTCTAGTCATCAATATGAACTTGATAAGAGTAATTTTAACTCAATTTCCATTCACTGAGTTAAACATCCATGTCATTGGTTTTGTCTTAAAAAAACATGTGTGAATTTCCTATGAATGATTTACACTGAATATCAAATAATATTAAGTTTATTTATAGTTATCACACATTATTATTTAATTTATTTTTCATTAATCTAAGGATATAGTTTTTATAAGGGATTTCATCTCAATTTACATTTCATTCAGACATCATTGTCATTATAAACCAATTCACTTTTATACAGTTTATATACTGTCCTTTGGAAAATTATATCATGAATCCTTTTACTCTCATGATATTATAATGTTCTGATTCAATGTTATTCCTCAATTATTTTCATTCAAGAGTGTCTCATTTTGTTAGAAACACTTTAACTAAAATATCATTTTAAATATTTTAATGATTTATTCTTATAAATATTTATCATTAATGTCCATATTTTCAAAATGGGTTACGGATTTATTTATATGGACATTAATGTTTTCAAATGATAAATTTATATAAAAGTTTCAAATTGGTATTGGACACTTAGATTAAAAAATCTCATTATTAAATGTTTTAAATTGTTTTGAAAATGGTTTGATAAAGCATTGTTTATTTCAATATCTTGATTTGATATATTGGAATGTGGAAATGTTATATTTCCTTTATACTTGTGTTATGTGTTATGGTTATATTATGGTTATTGGGGATTTTTTACTTATATGGGTGGTTCATTGATAAACCTAGGGCGGGTGATCTTGAGATAGCTCTCTAATGCATTGGGTAACATGACGGAGGTAAACGTGAATGTTTCTCCTAAGAGATTTAGGGAATATATTGTGATGGTAATTCCAAATGTGACTCCCAATGTAGCTGTGATATCTATAATGTATGTATGTTATTAATTCCATAAGTTACCTTTATGATTTATGATTTCTGTATGTTATTCATAAATATTATGATTTCATGAGGTATGTTATTATTAAAAAGTATGGTTTCATTGATATTTATTTATTGATGAGATAATGTTTTTTTCATTATTTTATAACCCTTACGGATCCTTTTATGCTCATCCCATGTTTGGAATTTTTTTTCACATGACATAAAGTTGAATAGGGTCAAGGATGAGATCTAGGAAAAGTCATGCTATGTAAAATATGGAACTAGACATGTCTATTTTTTTAAGAGTTTTTATTTTATGAAACATGGATACTTGGTAGTAGTGTCTACATGTAATATTGATGTTGTTATGTAGTAGTTATGGCCTAATTATCTAAAACTCTAAATTAGAAAAGATCCTAAATGTGAATACTTGACAGAATTCAAGATTATTAAATGTTTAAGGCAGGGTCCTTACAGTTATCTACCCAAGAAGATGAATAACCATGATCCGATCACCATGGATAATCATTTACACATCTTGAGGTCCACTATATTTAATAGAAACCATGCATGTAACTATTGTCTTTCATGAATGCATATAACATGAAGAAGAATGTTCAGCTGAGGAAATGAAGTTGCTGATGTAATGTGGATTCATGCATGGATATAAATTGAGATTTTCAAGGAATCATAAGGCATGAATGTGATCTGTTTACCAAGATATCACTCATTTTAAAATTAAACAACCATGATATTCATCATATCATTACATGGGATTGAAATTATTAAAACTAAAGATCACAGTTTTTCAAATAAGAAGGTCTTTTCTATTCAAATGATTTGAAAGTCACGTCTCATTGGAATTTAAAACATGGAAATGGTTGTGATATGTACCTATAAAAGGTGAATACTCGAGGTCAAGGAGCATGATTCCATTCATACAACTGAGAGTTCATGTTTCTTAAAAATAAATCATCTTCATTCCTGATTCGCAATGGACAAGCAGAACATTGCATAACTTCAACAAGTGTTTTTCACTGTTGAAGAGTCTCGTGAAGAAGGTGAACCATGCCTTCTATTCTAAGTGAAAACCATGAACTCATGAAAATTTTACCCAAAACCCTCGGTGAGTTTCATGAAGAAGAACCCGCTTGTACACAATCAGTGGATGTGCACCATTATAGTTCCTTGTGATGACAGAATGTGGAATCTCCCTGGTTCTATGAAGAGGAACTGCACATACCCTGTGTAGAAACCACGTGCACTGCTTACATTGAGAAGAAAACCAATGACAATTTGGTTTCAAAATGAAAAGGTGAAAACTACCTCATTTTCAGGATATATCTATGTGGTATGCATGGGTTTGTATTTGATGAATAAGTAGATTTCATCAATAAGGATCATACATACTTCCATGTATTCATATGAATGATTTTAAGAAGCATGAGGCATTGTGTGTTCACAAGGAAATAAGGATGCAGAACGTGTCCAAATTCTTACACTTATTCAAATTATTATTTCATTATGATTCATGTGCATTCAAAAAGAAGAGAATAACCGGGTGCACCTGTTTGAAAAAGAAGTTGATGTTAAAGAAAAGGACGAGTTTATCTAAATTACATATACATGATCTCATGCTTATATGAAAAAAATAAAAATATCCCTCTGATGAGGCCATGTAAGATGATGTTCATAGACTAAATAATCACATAGGTGTCAATTATTATTTCTATGAAGAATAATATGTTTTAGTGTATTCAGTTATTTCACTAAAATAAAAATAAATAAGAAGAAGTGTGAATTCAGTTTTCACTTAAGAAGTGAGAAGAATAGTGTTGCTTGCCTACTACTTTGCAAGAAACCATGTAAAAATAACTAAATAAGACCAAGACCCAAACATTCCTTATTAAAGAAGGATGAATAATATCTTTAGATGATGTTTAAAGAACCAGCATGGAGTTGCATGTATAAATAGGTTATCACCAGTTCATGGAACCAGATTGTTCCTCCCTCTAAAGTGTAGAGGCTACCAATGGCAAAAGGATTCCTTCCCTAGAAAAACCTCTGTAACAATTATCAAATTATAGTGTAGAATCCATCTATTGTTCATCACTATACATGGCAAGGATTTAGTTTCACATAATTCATAGTGAACCTTGTGAAAATATCATTTGAATATTTTTACTTCTTTCTATTATTCCATGCAATAGGGAAAATATAATAAGAGAATTATGATTATAATATGTCGATAAGTACATGGATAAAAATTTGGAATTGGTTTAAAAAGTTCCCAATACTGATTCACCTACTCTTATTGTTAGGTATATCCCAAAATGGTCCACTAAAGAATGACTAGGATACGTTGATCCAATTAGATAGCCACATTCAAATAAGAAGAGATCAAGTTAATAAGAAATACCTAATATTTAATATAGGAACCAAGATTATAGATAGCATACTAAATATCCAAGGTGTTATATGAGATTTCATCTAGAGGAGTGAATCAATTTTCCAATCCATTTTTCCCAGTTCTAGTTTCAAAATATTTAGATGAATGGTGTAGTTTCTGTTGTTGTTTCTCTTTATCAACTAGTACATCCCATGAAGTGGAAATGTTAACAGGATTTTGCCATTTCACAAAATTTCCTTATCTAGTAATTTCATCTCTAAGAATTTTTTCTTACCTTTTCTTCGTCTCATTTGGTACTTCTTTCTATCCCATAGTACTTTGACACAACTTGGTCTTCTTATGAACCACCCTACTTTACGGAATGTAATGTCCAAGCAATTGTCAATACTTACAGTAAGAACACATTTATTAAAATTAAAATTTCAATTACTGATTATAATCATTCTCAAAAAATATATGATCTTGTGGGGTTGTCTTGATGTTTAGGTTAATGAGTACCCTTGTATAGATACTCAGATATCCATTGAGGGTATGTTGATAGATATTCAGTAGTGTTCCAATACATGCATCTAAATAATTGAGGATCTTACGAT
Source organism: Viscum album (assembly GCA_963277665.1). NCBI lineage: Eukaryota > Viridiplantae > Streptophyta > Magnoliopsida > Santalales > Viscaceae > Viscum > Viscum album. Next base: position 822,032,132 of record OY728157.1, read on the forward strand.
GAGAAAATACCGAATGAATTCTATATGTTCTAGTCCTCACTTGTGCGTTGTAATGTCTTTTAATTAATGGTTTTATGTGAGAATATCATTTAGAAATCCATAAAAAACATTTTTTTATGTTGCGGTTTCCACAACACCAGTCACCATTGAGATCTTCTTGTTTATCCAGAATGAGGTTATAATATCTTTTTTCTATCAGGATCTTCCTCCATTTATCAATATTCTATCATTTAAAAATTCTTACTTTGATATATTCATTTGACTAGGTAGTCTCGGATTTCTTATAAGAATTTTAATCATGTATTGATGACATGTCAGGCTCCAGTACTTATTATAGTGCATCACGATAAACAAAAATATAGATAGCACCATCATACTATTTTTTAATGATAAGAGGCATTTTGATATCCTTTAAATAAAACATTGATTTAGAATAGGATTCTTTGAAGGAAATTCCATTATGAGATACATTATCAGTGCCACCATCATTTAAGTAACATGGTTTGGGAATTGAGTTTTTCACAATGTTCTTGAATGATCTTTTCCTATTACATTTGAAATGAATCCAAAAAGAATATGTATTTTATCATCATGTAGCTTCACAATCATTGATCCAAAAGGGGGAACTCTCCTATCATAGACATCTTATTTTTTCCCCGGGTTAATACATAAAAAATATTAAATTGTAATAGAGTGAAATTTTTTATTTTTATTACCTTAAAATAATTTATGGGTTATTTTTATGGCCCGTTGTCCCTTAAAGAACTAAATTTGAATCCAGAGGTGATAAAGGTATAATTACATTCATCTAAAAATAATTAATATTAAATATGATGACCCTATCATTTAGTTTTAACATAGGTTAACATACTTTAACCTAAAACGAGGTGATTAATTTTTCCCTGGTTACTATTCATAATGCCTAAAAATACACAGGACATATTTAAAAACAATTACCATATAAATATAAATATTATATTAATTTTTTAAATATAATTTCTCTATAGGTATTAGATATTATAGCTCCCCGACTAGATTAGCCACCCGAATAATGCTTTTGGGTCGAGTGACACTCACCTTAGGGGTGCCTCTATATATGACAAAGGTTTCTATACTCAAGAAATGGAGTTCAAGAATAAAATGGGGAGAGTATATCCCCTGGAAAAAAAGTAATAATTGTTTAAATAGATATAGAAGTGGATAAAAATACCAACTAACTCAAAATATAACCTTCCCATGGGGGAAGCACGATGTTAATATACAATAGTGAAAATGAATATAAACAATAGTAGTTCAAATAAATAAACAATAAAAACATGAAATTTGTAGATACATAGAAGATAATATATCCAATATATGTCATATAATGAAATAAGTATACAATGGTTTTCCCATGGCTAAATTTAGTGTATATATACATAATATTTTAATGCTAAATAAAAAATGAAAAAAGAGAACTCCAAATTAACTCATGCTGAGGAAGGAACCTCAAAATCTTTAGCCTTCCATTCCATGCTCAAATGCCACTAAGATCCATCTCATAAACCAATGTATTTTTTTTGAGATGAAAAATTATGAAGAATACATGCATCTTGAAAGGCATTGTTAGGGTGTGACAACTAGTCATAAAAGGAAACCCCCAATGTGTTCATACCCTATATTTGTGATTATGCTGGTGTTTAATGGATATAAATAAGTGAAATCACAGGAATATAATAACATGGTCTTCCATGGTGCTCAGTAGCCACCAGGAAGAAACCACCACCTTCTACCAATGATGAAATCACTAGAGAGGGGAGAATCCTTTTCCTATTTCTTATGACGTAGGATATTAAGAAAATCATAATTTATTTATCAATGTGTATCATAAAATCTCTTGGTGTCACATCATTTCTATGGTTTATAGTTTTCTCTATTTAGTTGGTAATTATAGGATATAAATATTTGAATTTTTCCCAGATTATGCCTCTTTTCTTATTCCCTTCTAGGAAAGGTCCTGAAATTTTATGGAACAATTAATGTTAATTGAATTTAATGTTTTTAATGGATTTGTTAAAAAAAACTAAAATATCTGTTATCTTTTTTATGATGAATTATGTATTTGGTATATTGACAGACCTTTCATAATGGATTCAGTTTTAATTTGTTGTAAGAGAATATGATTATAAAATATTTTTCAATATAGTAAAGAACCCATGAGTGTAACTATATTATAGATGACATTGATCCTACCATTTTAATGTATTAATAAATGTTATACACAAATTTATTATTTTTATGGATCTTTTTTTCCTTTGTAGAACAAAATATTTTTTTTCTGTATATTTGTGAAAATAAATATGAATTTGTGACAACAAGGATGGGATGAATTCCACCATAATTATTATTGATGGATTATATATACTCTTGGGAATGTAACATAATAGATGATGCATTTCTTGAGATTCATTATATTATATTTATTGAATAGAAACCAATGAGTAAAATATAATGTAACATATTTTTGATTTATATTATTACTTTGTTGAATTTAGAGGGGAATGTTGTTTCAAAAAAATTTATGTGGATATTCTTTTATTTATGTTGTTTGAACAGACTTATTTGATAGAACCTAAAGTGGCAGTATGAATAGACTGATTAATCAATAGGTATGATCTTTATTGAAGGAAATAGTACGAGGAAAAAAGTTTTTGTTTCAAGGGAAGCTATATGTGATTTAAATTATAACAACCCGCCATTTTATAACATAAACTTTCATTACATTACACAAAACTGAGGATCTTTAAGGTCTAGTGTCTTGGAAACCAGGAACATAATACATGAAAACAACATAAAACATTCTTCTTAAACACTTGAAAGGCGTCTACTTAAGTTCATTCTAGGTTCACTACTGCATCTCATAACCTGGGGACATACATAAAAATAAAGGGTGAGCAGAAGGCCCAGTAAGGGAAACAAGAGGAACATTTTACATGTGAACTTGAGATACTTCAATAAAGACATGAAAAGAACATTAAGGCATGAGAAAGAAATCATGAGGCATTTCATAATAAAAATAACATTTTTCATAACTTGAAGATGTGGCTACATCATTTAACATAGACAATCATGAACATATCACCAAGGTCCATCCCCAAGGTGTCATTTGAAAATTACCAAGGTTATTCACCAAGGTATCGTGAAAATTGTAATCTCTAGTGGTTACATCATTACCCAATGCATTGGAGCGCTATCAGGGCACACCCTTAAATTTGCCTTTATTATCATGTGAGCCACATATATCATCATCAAAAATTTCATAAATAACCCACATAGCATAAAATAAATGGGTTTCATTTCATAATCATAATGTTTTAAAAACTGCTTTAAAGACATGATCTTTACGTCACTTTAAACCCACGGAAAGGGAAAGCGGGTCTCATGTATGTAAATCCCAGAATTTAAAATGGAAAATTTTGATATATATGTGAATACCCTTGTAGAAGTAAGAGCTTTTAGTATTAACTTTATAACATAAAATAATTTTTGAGAAAAGAGAGAGACATTTTGAGGGGAAAATTCTGCAGTATAACGGATAAGTTTCGGGGTTTTAGAAAACCTTGAAATGAGAGGGGACATGGGTCACCCACTCATAAATGATCCATAAAACAGTAGGGTAAAAGAATAAGAAGGAAATATGGATATGGTAATGAAATTTTAGGGACATACCATTTGAAATGAAAAACATGGAAGGAAAAAAGATTAGATTTCTCTTATGAAAATTCGGCAGCCTTACAGCGTCACTTAACTTCAAAAGAAAATGATTTGACAAGATCAAATAGGGTCCCTCATCATATGATCATAAGAGATCAGTATGATAGATATATAGATCATACCCCAACATAATAAAAAGAAACTTGAAAGACTTGACATGAAAATCGAACTTGAAAAATGAGAAGGGTGAAAGAATCCCTTAAAAATTCGGCAGCCTAATGGCGTCACTTAAACTTTCATAAAATGAAATGATGAGAGTAAGAGGGGATCTATCATCATATAAACAAGAAAGGGCAGTAAGAGGAATATAAAAGAACATCCTCTCACATAAAAGCAAGGAGCATAATAGGAATGACAAAAAAAAGATTACATGAAAAGAAAGAGAGGGGTCGGATCCCTTACCTTAAAACATGACTCTTGAAACTCAATGGATTGGAACTTGAGGGATTGGGGGCACCTTGGGAGGACTCTTTGGAAGGTAAGAAGACCAGAACTTCGTTGGGGGAGAGTTGGGAGTGAAAACTAAAGGAGGAAAGGGTTGGTATTTATAGGGAAAGTGAGGGGACAAAGCATTAATGGCCAAGGGACACCTCACATGTGCTTTTCTCAAAGCCATGTGCTCTCCCTTGGCATTTATCATGGAGTTAGGCCACATGGGGCCCCCAAAACAATAATTCATCACCCTTGGCCAGCCAACCCTCAAAAGATTTCATGACATCATCATGAAACCGTTATGATGTCATTAAACATACCGAAACCATAAAACTGTATTTTTACTATTCACTGAAAATTCAACTTTCTCAGAAAAATCCCAAAATTTCACATTAACCAAATATCAATGCTATGATTTCAAAAATGAACTCCATTTTATAAAAATAATTTTCTAAATATTTTTAATTTTATTTTTAAATAAATACACTATTCACCGAAAATTCATTTTTTTAGAAAAATCCCCAAAATTTACCATAACATAATATCGATGCTCTGAGTTCGAAAATAAAGTCATTTTTATAAAAATAATTTTCTAATTATTTTTAATTAAATTTTTAATTAAAAAACACTATTCATCCGATAAAACTAATACTTGAATAATAATTTATGAAACCGTTATTTAACCATTTTATTGAATCACATTACTTAATCAAGGTGTCTAAATTATATTAAAACTTTCTTTGAGTGAAAATTACTAATCCATTTGGTCACATTACTAATCCTAAGCGTAAAATCACTATTCATAATTTACTATTCATCAAAAATTAAGTTGATCTTATTAGACTCCAAATTCCTTAATGAACACTTTTGTAGAAGACCATTTTTTGAAAATCATTACACATCATCAGTTATTTAGGGTTTACATAAATATTTCAAAATATCCCTTTTTCAAAATTCATCAATAAAATACATTCTAAAATTATCTAGACATTTGAAATTTCACAAACATCACTAAAGGAAGAAATCTCAATTTATTCACCCAAAAGGATTACACAAGGAAACTAGGGTCTCATCACATAGCCCCTTATAACACTGGCATAAGACCTAAGTGTAAGGTGTGCTATGGTGAGAGAATCTGAGGGAGGCTCAGATAACATTGCCCTAGTAGCAATCTCCACTAACTTGAACTTCTCCTGCAAGCATTTTCGTTCAAGCTTGACACGCTGGAGCTCGGCTTGGGCTTGGTCCAAAGCGAAGCCCACAGATGCTACCTCCTTCCCAAGCTCTGATAAGTGGGCTTCGTAAGGGTTGAGTCTACTGGATGAAGCCATCAACTCCCCTTTCTGCATTAACCATTAACGTCTTATTAAATCATTAAGAGTAAGTTAATATACTACTCAAAAAGATTGGGTCGTTACATTCTTCCCCCCTTAAGAAATTTCTTCCCCGAAATTTATACTTGAGGCCTAGTCGAAAAGGTGAGGGTACTTTTGCTTCATTGTTTCGTCAGGCTCCCAAGTCGCTTCTTCGTACTTATGATTCCTCCACAACACTTTCACAAGGTGGATAGTCTTTTTTCGTAGAACCTTGTCTCTACGGTCTAAGATCTCCACTGGCTTCTCTTCATAACAGAGGTCATGTTCAAGTTGTACCACCTCTGGGTTCAGTACATGCGAAGGGTCGGGTATGTACTTCCTCAAAAGAGATACATGGAAGACATTGTGAACTTGAGCTAGGTTCGGTGGAAGTGCTAGACGATAGGCCACTGCCCCTATGCGATCAAGGATTTCATAGGGGCCAATGTACCTAGGGCTGAGCTTCCCTTTCTTCCCAAACCGCATGACTCTCTTCCATGGAGAGATTCGAAGGAAGACTTTGTCACCAACACCAAACTCCAAGTCTCTTCGTCGATTGTCAGCATAGCTCTTCTGCCGACTCTGAGCAGCTTTTATGTGTTTTTGGATGGCATGAACCTGTTCTGTCATCTCTTGCACGAGATCAGGCCCAAGAAGCTTCCTCTCACCAGTTTCATCCCAACAAGTAGGAGTTCTACACCGCTTTCCATACAGAGCTTCATAGGGTGCCATCTGAATACTCGAATGGAATCTATTGTTATAGGAGAACTCAACTAATGGGAGGCGTTGATCCCATCCACCTTTAAATTCCATTGAGCATAATCTCAACATTTCTTCGAGTGTCTGAATAGTCCTTTCAGATTGGCCATCAGTTTGAGGATGATAGGCCGTACTAAAATTCAATTCAGTATTCAGAGCATGTTGAAGACTTCTCCAGAATTTTGATGTGAATCTTGGGTCACGATCAGATACGATGGATAGTGGTACCCCATGCAGCCTTACCACTTCCTTCACGTATATCTTGGCCAGCTGATCCAGAGAGAAATCTTCCCGAATAGAGATAAAATGGGCTGTCTTGGTGAGACGGTCCACAATAACCCATATCGCATTGTTTCCTTTGGATGTTTTTGGGAGACCAGTTACAAAGTCCATGGTGATATTATCCAACTTCCATACTGGTATGGGTAGCGGTTATAATACCCCCTTAGGAAGTTGTCTTTCTGCCTTTACTTGCTGACACACCAGGCACCTTGTAGTGTAATTGGCAATCTCCCTCTTCATGTTGTCCCACCAATAATGATCACGAAGGTCTCTATACATCTTAGTTCTTCCCGGGTGTATAGAGAATGTAGAGCTATGAGCTTCATCCATCAATTCTTTCTTTATCTCCGGAATATATGGAACACATAGTCTTGTACGAAATTTCAATACACCTTCTTGATCAATATTGAAATCAGGGAACTTCCCATCCTTTACAGTCTCGAACTTCTCCTGCAGAAAAGGATCTTCTTTTTGAGCCTTCTTGATCTTCTCTAGTAAAGATGGTTGAGAAATCATTTGGGATAGGGTTGATGATGTCCCTTTCCTTATAATTCCCATGTCCAGTTTTACTAGATCTTTAATCAAGGGATCTCCCAGGATCCTCATTGTTGCCAGAACAACTGGATCTTTCCTTCTTAACGCATCCGCGACTTTGTTTGCTCTACCAGGGTGATAATGAATTGAACAATCATAGTCTTTAATAAGCTCCATCCATCTCCTTTGTCTCATGTTCAATTATTTCTGAGTGAAAATATACTTTAGACTTTGGTGGTCAGTGTATATATCACATTTCTCCCCATAAAGATAGTTCCTCCATATCTTTAGAGGAAAAACAACTGCCGCCAGCTCTAGATCATGCGTAGGATAATTCTGCTCATGAATCTTCAACTGTCGAGATGCATAAACAATTACTTTGTCATTTTTCATGAGGACGCACCCAAGACCTTTCAAAGATGCATCGCTAAAAATAACGAATCCTTCTCCGATAGAGGGTAGTGTTAACACAGGTGCAGTAACCAATCTCATCTTCAGCTCTTGGAAACTTTCCTCACATTCCTTTGTCCAGATGAACTTAATACCTTTTCGAGTCAACATGGTTAGTGGATTAGAAAGCCATGAAAAGTTTTTCAAAAACCTCCTATAATATCCCGCTAAACCAAGGAAACTACGAATCTCAGTTACTGTTGTGGGTTGAGGCCACTCCTCCACAACCATTGTCTTTGCAGGGTCAACCAAGATTCCTTCATTGGTTACGATGTGCCCCAAGAAAGCCACTTGTTGTAACCAAAACTCACACTTGCTGAACTTCCCAAAGAGCCTCTCCTTCCGTAGAGTTTTCAAAACAACCCTCAGATGATCTTCATGCTCCTCACGACTTTTTGAATATATCAAAATATCATCAATAAAAACTACCACAAAGTTATCAAGGTAGTCCTTAAAGACTCTATTCATCAAATCCATGAAAATAGCAGGAGCATTAGTCAAGCAGAAGGGCATAACAGTAAACTCATAATGCCCATATCTTGATCGGAAGGCAGTCTTTGGAATATCTTCCTTCTTCACCCTCAGTTGATGATAACCAGATCGAAGGTCAATCTTAGAGAACAATTGAGCCCCGTGAAGTTGGTCAAATAAATCATCAATTCTTGGAAGAGGATATCTGTTCTTCACTGTGATCCCGTTCAGTTCTCTATAATCAATGCATAGCCGCATTGATCCATCCTTCTTCTTCACAAAGAGAACTGCTGCTCCCCAAGGAGACACACTCGGTCGGATAAACCCCTTCTCCAACAAGTCTTGGAGTTGTTTCTTTATCTCTTCTAGCTCCACACTTTCCATTCTATACGGAGTCGTTGATATCGGTTGAGACCCAGGTACGAGTTCAATGGAGAACTCTACCTCTCTTTCTGGGGGAGGTCCAGGTAACTCCATAGGAAATACATCCATGTATTCCTGAACAATCGGAAAATCTTCAATTTGTATGCTCCCTTTCCCTTCTTCATCATCACCGATTAACTCCATAAAGAAAGCTATGGGAGGTGCTTCTAGATAGGGATCAGTTCGGGATATCTCTCCTCGGAAGATAACTGTAGGTCGTTCATTCAAGACTAATGAGATTTCCTTACTTCTGCATTTGATCTTAGCGTTATAATTTGAGAGCCAGTCCATCCCTAGTATAATGTCAAATTCCATCATGGGAATGACTACTAGATTGGCGATAAGATTGTGCTCACCAAAGTAAACACTAGAGTCTCTAAACACTGTTGATGCATGGATAATCCCACTTGGAGTCTTGACTGACAAATCTACCTCAAGCAATTCGGGGATTGATTCTATATTCCTTGCAAACTTGGAGGAAATAAAGGAATGCGTAGAAACAGAATCAAATAAAGCACTTGCTAGTTTTGAGAGGAAAACAAGAGTACCTTCTACCACATCGTTCGGAACTTCAACTTCAGTTGTTGTGATAGCGAAAGCACGACCTTGCTCCCTTGTCCTCTGCTGAGGTTGATGGTGATTCCCCTCCACCGCCCTCGGATTTGGACATTGATTAGCAAAGTGCCCAAGGTGTCCACACTTGAAGCATGTGACTTCGGGTAGGGCCAGAACCATCTTTCCTCTGTCGTTAGTGTTGGGAAGTTGAGGCTTCACATCACCACGACAATTCCGAGAAATATGGCCTTCTTTTCCACACCTATAGCACTTGTCACTTCCGATCAAGCAGTTTCCCGGATGCTTCTTCCCACATTTATTGCATATGGCATGTTTCATATGCTTTCCACCTCTTTCCTGATCAAAACTTCTTCCCAGGCTTGGTTCTAGAGTTCTCTTCTTCTCATTAGATTTGTAATACCATTGTGTCTCCCCAAACTCTAGTTCAACTTTCATTGCACTTTGAACTATTTCTTCATAGCTATCGTAGTCCCTGTTGGCTAGATTCTTCCGCAGATGTGGTCGTAGTCCGCCAAAGAATCTAACAACCTTCCCATTAGGGTCCATGACAAAGCTTGAGGTATAACGGGAAAGCCTTGTGAAGTTCATCTCATAGCTTCCGACAGATTCGTTCTCCTTCTGCTTCAGCTCGAGAAACTCTTTCTCCATTTTCGTTCTCATGGAACGAGGGAAATACTTGTTAAAGAAAATCCCCCGAAATTCTTCCCACTCCATAGCTACCATCTCTCCTCATGGCTTCGTGTTTTTGATCAGTGACCACCACTGATCAGCTTCTCCCTCTAGGCGGTAAACAGCAAGGGTGACTTTTTCTTGTTCCGAACAATGAAGTACAGAAAAGATCTTTTCAATGGAGCTTATCCATTGTTCCGCAACCAATGGTTCAGTAGATCCACTGAATGTTGGCGGTCGTTGACGCATGAAGGACTCAACAGAAAGTTGTTCCCTTCGTGGTGAGGTCGGCCTCTCATCTTGATTCAAGTTATTACTCATAACTTGAGTCAGTTGGTTCATCATTCGCATGAATGTTTCCATTCCGGCTTCCATCGGAGGGCCTTCAGCACATGGTGCATTGCGGTCACCATCGGCACGGTTTCTCCTATTGCTCGCCATTTTCTAAAAGAATAAAACCTTATTGAGAAACTTATTTCATTTATGAATATTTTAACTAAGACTTCGTTCTTAGACAATTATAGTTCTCTATAATTCCTTCATAATGATTCATAAAAAGCATGTGATTAACCAAACATATCCCCCGGGAGTGTCGTAACCAAGAGTGCAGCAAGGCCCGTTATCGTGCACCAGTTCCCGTTCGAGTCTAGATCAAAGCGGTGTTTTCGGGTTTTACCCCTATGTACATCTGTGCCAGAGCCGCCTCTACCTGCTCGTATCCAGATAGGGATGTATTTGTTTGATAAACCACTTACTCAATACTTACCAAAATACCAGGAAGTTTTCCTATATTTAAACTTTTCTATAGGGTTCTTCCTAAAGTTTTTATATCCTAATTTCCACAAATAACTAAACCATCCTTTGATACCAACTATAACATCCTGCCATTTTATAACATAAACTTTCATTACATTACACAAAACTGAGGATCTTTAAGGTCTAGTGTCTTGGAAACCAGGAACATAATACATGAAAACAACATAAAACATTCTTCTTAAACACTTGAAAGGTGACTCCTTAAGTTCATTCTAGGTTCACTACTGCATCTCATAACCTGGGGACATACATCAAAAGAAAGGGTGAGCAGAAGGCCCAGTAAGGGAAACAAGAGGAACATTTTACATGTGAACTTGAGATACTTCAATAAAGACATGAAAAGAACTTTAAGGCATGAGAAAGAAATCATGAGGCATTTCATAATAAAAATAACATTTTTCATAACTTGAAGATGTGGCTACATCATTTAACATAGAAAATCATGAACATATCACCAAGGTCCATCCCCAAGGTGTCATTTGAAAATTACCAAGGTTGTTCACCAAGGTATCGTAAAAATTGTAATCTCTAGTGGTTACATCATTACCCAATGCATTGGAGCGCTATCAAGGAGAACCCTTAAATTTGCCTTTATTATCATGTGAGCCACATATATCATCATCAAAAATTTCATAAATAACCCACATAGCATAAAATAAATGGGTTTCATTTCATAATCATAATGTTTTAAAATTTGCTTTAAAGACATGATCTTTACGTCACTTTAAACCCACGGAAAGGGAAAGCGGGTCTCATGTATGTAAATCCCAGAATTTAAAATGGAAAATTTTGATATATATGTGAATACCCTTGTATAAATAAGAGCTTTGAGTATTCACTTTATAACATAAAATAATTTTTGAGAAAAGAGAGAGACATTTTGAGGGGAAAATTCTGCAGCATAACGGCTAAGTTTCGGGGTTTTAGAAAACCATGAAATGAGAGGGGAAATGGGTCACCCACTCATAAATGATCCATAAAATAGTAGGGTGAAAGAATAATAAGGAAATATGGACATGGTAATGAAATTTTAGGGACATACCATTTGAAATGAAAAACATGGAAGGAAAAAAGATTAGATTTCTCTTATGAAAATTCGGCAGCCTTACGGCGTCACTTAACTTCAAAAGAAAATGATTTGACAAGATAAAATAGGGTCCCTCATCATATGATAATAAGAGATCAGTATGATAGATATAGAGATCATACCCCAACATAATAAAAAGAAACTTGAAAGACTTGACATGAAAATCGAACTTGAAAAATGAGAAGGGTGAAAGAATCCCTTAAAAATTCGGCAGCCTAACGGCGTCACTTAAACTTTCATAAAACGAAATGATGAGAGTAAGAGGGGATATCTCATAATATAAATATGAAAGGGAAGTAATAGGAATATAAAAGAACATCCTATCACATAAAAACAAGGAGCATAATAGGAATGACAAAAAAAGATTACATGAAAAGAAAGAGAGGGGTCGGATCCCTTACCTTAAAACGTGACTCTTGAAACTCAAAGGATTGGACCTTGAGGGATTGGGGGCACCTTGGGAGGACTCTTTGGAAGGTAAGAAGACCATAACTTCGTTGGGGGAGACTTGGGAGTGAAAACTAAAGGAGGAAAGGGTGGGTATTTATAGGGAAAGTGAGGGGACAAAGCATTAATGGCCAAGGGACACCTCACATGTGCTTTTCTCAAACCCATGTGCTCTCCCTTGGCATTTATCATGGAGTTAGGCCACATGGGGCCCCCAAAACAATAATTCATCACCCTTGGCCGGCCAACCATCAAAAGATTTCATGACATCATCATGACACCGTTATGATGTCATTAAACATTCCGAAACCCTAAAACTGTATTTTTACTATTTACTGAAAATTCAACTTTCTCAGAAAAATCCCAAAATTTCACATTAACCAAATATCAATGCTATGATTTCAAAAATGAACTCCATTTTATAAAAATAATTTTCTAAATATTTTTAATTTCATTTTAAAATAAATACACTATTCAACGAAAATTCATTTTTTTAGAAAAATCCCCAAAATTTACCATAACATAATATCGATGCTCTGAGTTCAAAAATAAAGTCATTTTTATAAAAATAATTTTCTAATTATTTTTAATTAAATTTTTAATTAAAAAACACTATTCATCCGAAAAAACTAATACTTGAATAATAATTTATGAAACCGTTATTTAACCATTTTATTGAATCCCATTACTTAATCAAGGTGTCTAAATTATATTAAAACTTTCTTTGAGTGAAAATTACTAATCCATTTGGTCACATTACTAATCCTAAGCGTAAAATAACTATTCATAATTTACTATTCATCAAAAATTAAGTTGATCTTATTAGACTCCAAATTCCTTAATGAACACTTTTGTAGAAGACCATTTTTTGAAAATCATTACACATCATCAGTTATTTAGGGTTTACATAAATATTTCAAAATATCCCTTTTTCAAAATTCATCAATAAAATACATTCTAAAATTATCTAGACATTTGAAATTTCACAAACATCACTAAAGGAAGAAATATCAATTTATTCACCCGAAAGCATTACACAAGGAAACTAGGGTCTCATCACATAGCCCCTTATAACACTGGCATAAGACCTAAGTGTACGGTGTGCTATGGTGAGAGAATCTGAGGGAGGCTCAGATAACATTGCCCTAGTAGCAATCTCCACTAACTTGAACTTCTCCTGCAAGCGTTTTCGTTCAAGCTTGAAACGCTGGAGCTCGGCTTGGGCTTGGTCCAAAGCGAAGTCCACAGATGCTACCTCCTTCCCAAGCTCTGATAAGTGGGCTTCGTAAGGGTTGAGTCTACTGGATGAAGCCATCAACTCCCCTTTCTGCATTAACCATTAACGTCTTATTAAATCATTAAGAGTAAGTTAATATACTACCCAAAAAGATTGGGTCGTTACATTCTTCCCTCCTTAAGAAATTTCGTCCCCGAAATTTATACTTGAGGCCTAGTCTAAAAGGTGAGGGTACTTTTGCTTCATTGTTTCCTCAGGCTCCCAAGTCGCTTCTTCGTACTTATGATTCCTCCACAACACTTTCACAAGGTGGGTAGTCTTGTTTCGTAGAACCTTGTCTCTACGGTCTAAGATCTCCACTGGATTCTCTTCATAAGAGAGGTCATGTTCAAGTTGTACCACCTCTGGGTTCAGTACATGCGAAGGGTCGGGTATGTACTTCCTCAAGAGAGATACATGGAAGACATTGTGAACATGAGCTAGGTTCGGTGGAAGTGCTAGACGATAGGCCACTGCTCCTATGCGATTAAGGATTTCATAGGGGCCAATGTACCTAGGCCTGAGCTTCCCTTTCTTCCCAAACCGCATGACTCTCTTCCATGGAGAGATTCGAAGGAAGACTTTGTCACCAACACCAAACTCCAAGTCTCTTCGTCGATTGTCAGCATAGCTCTTCTGCCGACTCTGAGCAGCTTTTATGTGTTGTTGGATGGCATGAACCTATTCTGTCATCTTTTGCATGAGATCAGGCCCAAGAAGCTTCCTCTCACCAGTTTCATCCCAACAAGTAGGAGTTCTACACCGCTTTCCCTACAGAGCTTCATAGGGTGCCATCTGAATACTCGAATGGAAGCTATTGTTATAGGAGAACTCAACTAATGGGAGGTGTTGATCCCATCCACCTTTAAATTCCATTGAGCATAATCTCAACATGTCTTCGAGTGTATGAATAGTCCTTTCAGATTGGCCATCAGTTTGAGGATAATAGGTCGTACTAAAATTCAATTCAGTATTCAGAGCATGTTGAAGACTTCTCCAGAATTTTGATGTGAATCTTGGGTCACGATCAGATACGATGGATAGTGGTACCCCATGCAGCCTTACCACTTCCTTCACGTATATCATGGCAAGCTGATCCAGAGAGAAATCTTCCCGAATAGAGATAAAATGGGCTGTCTTGGTGAGACGGTCCACAATAACCCAAATCGCATTGTTTCCTTTGGATGTTTTTGGGAGACCAGTTACAAAGTCCATGGTGATATTATCCCACTTCCATACTGGTATGGGTAGCGGTTATAATACCCCCTTAGGAAGTTGTCTTTCTACCTTTACTTTCTGACACACCAGGCACCTTGTAGTGTAATCGGCAATCTCCCTCTTCATGTTATCCAACCAATAATGATCACGAAGGTCTCTATACATCTTAGTGCTTCCCGGTTGTATAGAGAATGTAGAGCTATGAGCTGCATCCATCAATTCTTTATTTATCTCCGGAATAGATGGAACACATAGTTTTGTATGAAATTTCAATACACCTTCTTGATCAATATTGAAATCAGGGAACTTCCCATCCTTTACAGCCTCGTACTTCTCCTGCAGCAAAGGATCTTCTTTTTGAGCCTTCTTGATCTTCTCTAGTAATGAAGGTTGAGAAATCATTTGGGATAGGGTTGATGATGTCCCTTTCCTTATAATTCCCATGTCCAGTTTTACTAGATCTTTAATCAAGGGATCTCCCAGGATCCTCATTGTTTCCAGAACAACATGATCTTTCCTGCTTAATGCATCCGCGACTTTGTTTGCTCTTCCAGGGTGATAATGAATTGAACAATCATAGTCTTTAATAAGCTCCAACCATCTCCTTTGTCTCATGTTCAATTCTTTCTGAGTGAAAATATACTTTAGACTTTGGTGGTCAGTGTATATATCACATTTCTCCCCATAAAGATAGTGCCTCCATATCTTTAGAGCAAAAACAACTGCCGCCAGCTCTAGATCATGCGTAGGATAATTCTGCTCATGAATCTTCAACTGTCGAGATGCATAAGCAATTACTTTGTCATTTTGCATGAGGACGCACCCAAGACCTTTCAGAGATGCATCGCTAAAAATAACGAATCCTTCTCCGATAGAGGGTAGTGTTAACACAGGTGCAGTAACCAATCTCTTCTTCAGCTCTTGGAAACTTTCCTCACATTCCTTTGTCTAGATGAACTTAACCCCTTTTCGAGTCAACTTGGTTAGTGGATTAGAAAGCCTTGAAAAGTTTTTCACAAACCTCCTATAATATCCTGCTAAACCAAGGAAACTATGAATCTCAGTTACTGTTGTGGGTTGAGGCCACTCCTCCACAACCATTGTCTTTGCAGGGTCAACCGAGATTCCTTCATTGGTTATGATGTGCCCCAAGAAAGCCACTTGTTGTAACCAAAACTCACACTTGCTGAACTTCCCAAAGAGCCTCTCCTTCCGTAGAGTTTTCAAAACAACCCTCAGATGATCTTCATGCTCCTCACGACTTTTTGAATATATCCAAATATCATCAATAAAAACTACCACAAAGTTATCAAGGTAGTCCTTAAAGACTCTATTCATCAAATCCATGAAAATAGCAGGAGCATTAGTCAAGCCGAAGGGCATAACAGTAAACTCATAATGCCCATATCTTGATCGGAAGGCAGTCTTTGGAATATCTTCCTTCTTCACCCTCAGTTGATGATAACCAGATCAAAGGTCAATCTTAGAGAAGAATTGAGCCCCGCGAAGTTGGTCAAATAAATCATCAATTCTTGGAAGAGGATATCTGTTCTTCACTGTGATCCTGTTCAGTTCTCTATAATCAATGCATAGCCGCATTGATCCATCCTTCTTCTTCACAAAGAGAACTGGTGCTCCCCAAGGAGACACACTCGGTCGGATAAACCCCTTCTCCAACAAGTCTTGGAGTTGTTTCTTTAGCTCTTCTAGCTCCACATTTTCCATTCTATACGGAGTATTTGATATCGGTTGAGACCTAGGTACGAGTTCAATGGATAACTCTACCTCTCTTTCTGGGGGAGGTCCAGGTAACTCCTCAGGAAATACATCCATGTATTCCTGAACAATTGGAACATCTTCAATTTGTATGCTCCCTTTCCCTTCTTCATCATCACCGATTAACTCCATAAAGAAAGCTATGGGAGGTGCTTCTAGATAGGGATCAGTTCAGGATATCTCTCCTCGGAAGATAACTGTAGGTCGTTCATTCAAGACTACTGAGATTTCCTTACTTCTGCATTTGATCTTAGAGTTATACTTTGAGAGACAGTCCATCCATAGTATAATGTCAAATTCCATCATGGGAATGACTACTAGATTTGCGATAAGATTGTGCTCACCAAAGTAAACACTAGAGTCTCTAAACACTGTTGATGCATGTATAATCCCACTTGGAGTCTTGACTGAAAACTCTACCTCAAGCAATTCAGGGATTGATTCTATATTCCTTGCAAACTTGGAGGAAATAAAGGAATGTGTAGAACCGGAATCAAATAAAGCACTTGCTAGTTTTGAGAGGACAACAAGAGTACCTGCTACCACATCGTTCAGAACTTCAACTTCAGTTGTTGTGATAGCGAAAGCACGACCTTTCTCCCTTGGCCTCTGCTGAGGTTGATGGTGATTCCCCTCCACCGCCCTCGGATTTGGACATTGATTAGCAAAGTGCCCAAGCTGTCCACACTTGAAGCATGTGACTTCGGGTAGGGCCAGAACCATATTTCCTCTATCGTTAGTGTTGGGAAGTTGAGGCTTCACATCACCACGACAATTCCGAGAAATATGGCCTTCTTTTCCACACCTATAGCACTTTCCACTTCCGATCAAGCAGTTACCCGGATGCTTCTTCCCACATTTATTTCATGTGGCATGTTGCATATGCTTTCCACCTATTTCCTGATCAAAACTTCTTCCCAGGATTGGTTCTAGAGTTCTCTTCTTCTCTTTAGATTTGTGAGACCATTGTGTCTCCCCAAACTCTAGTTCGACTTTCATAGCACTTCGAACTATTTCTTCATAGCTATCGTAGTCCCTGTTGGCTAGATTCTTCCACAGATGTGGTCTTAGTCCGCCAAAGAATCTATCAACCTTCCCATTAGGGTCCATGACAAAGCTTGAGGTATAACGGGAAAGCCTTGTGAAGTTCATCTCATAGCTTCCGACAGATTCGTTCTCCTTCTGCTTCAGCTCGAGAAACTCTTTCTCTATTTTCGTTCTCATGGAACGATGGAAATACTTGTTAAAGAAAATCCCCCGAAATTCTTCCCACTCCATAGCTTCCATCTCTCCTCGTGGCTTCGTGTTTTTAATCAGTGACCACCACTGATCAGCTTCTCCCTCTAGGCGGTAAACAGCAAGGGTGACTTTTTCTTGTTCCGAACAATTAAGTACAGAAAAGATCTTTTCAATGGAGCTTATCCATTGTTCCGCAACCAATGGGTCAGTAGATCCACTGAATGTTGGCGGTCGTTGACGCATGAAGGACTCAACAGAAAGTTGTTCCCTTCGTGGTGAGGTCGGCCTCTCAGCTTGATTCAAGTTATTACTCATAACTTGAGTCAGTTGGTTCATCATTCACATGAATGTTTCCATTCCAGCTTCCATCGGAGGGCCGTCAGCACATGGTGCATTGAGGTCACCATCGGCACGGTTTCTCCTATTGCCACCATTTTCTAAAAGAATAAAACCTTAGTGAGAAACTTATTTCATTTATGAATCTTTTAACTAAGACTTCGTTCTTAGACAATTATAGTTCTCTATAATTCCTTCATAATGATTCATAAAAAGCATGTGATTAACCAAACATATCCCCCGGGAGTGTCGTAACCAAGAGTGCAGCAAGGCCCGTTATCGTGCACCAGTTCCCGTTCGAGTCTATCTCAAAGCGGTGTTTTCGGGTTTTACCCCTATGTACATCTGTGCCAGAGCCGCCTCTACCTGCTCGTATCCTGACAGGGATGTATTTGTTTGATAAACCACTTACTCAATACTTACCAAAATACCAGGAAGTTTTCCTATATTTAAACTTTTCTATAGGGTTCTTCCTAAATTTTTTATATCCTAATTTCCACAAATAACTAAACCATCCTTTGATACCAACTATAACATCCTGCCATTTTATAACATAAACTTTCATTACATTACACAAAACTGAGGATCTTTAAGGTCTAGTGTCTTGGAAACCAGGAACATAATACATGAAAACAACATAAAACATTCTTCTTAAACACCTGAAATGCGTCTCCTTAAGTTAATTCTAGGTTCACTACTGCATCTCATAACCTGGGGACATACATCAAAAGAAAGGGTGAGCAGAAGGCCCAGTAAGGGAAACAAGAGGAACATTTTACATGTGAACTTGAGATACTTCAATAAAGACATGAAAAGAACTTTAAGGCATGTGAAAGAAATCATGAGGCATTTCATAATAAAAATAAAAAATTTTCATAACTTGAAGATGTGACTACATCATTTAACATAGACAATCATGAACATATCACCAAGGTCCATCCCCAAGGTGTCATTTGAAAATTACCAAGGTTATTCACCAAGGTATCGTGAAAATTGTAATCTCTAGTGGTTACATCATTACCCAATGCATTGGAGCGCTATCAGGGCGCACCCTTAGATTTGACTTTATTATCATGTGAGCCACATATATCATCATCAAACATTTCATAAATAACCCACATAGCATAAAATAAATGGGTTTCATTTCATAATCATAATGTTTTAAAAACTGCTTTAAAGACATGATCTTTACGTCACTTTAAACCCACGGAAAGGGAATGCGGGTCTCATGTATGTAAATAACAGAATTTAAAATGGAACATTTTGATATATATGTGAATACCCTTGTAGAAATAATAGCTTTGAGTATTCACTTTATAACATAAAATAATTTTTGAGAAAAGAGAGAGACATTTTGAGGGGAAAATTCTGCAGCATAACGGCTAAGTTTCGGGGTTTTAGAAAACCTTGAAATGAGAGGGGACATGGGTCACCCACACATAAATGATCCATAAAACAGTAGGGTGAAAGAATAAGAAGGACATATGGACATGGTAATGAAATTTTAGGGACATACCATTTGAAATGAAAAACATGGAAGGAAAAAAGATTAGATTTCTCTTATGAAAATTCGGCAGCCTTACGGCGTCACTTAACTTCAAAAGAAAATGATTTGACAAGATCAAATAGGGTCCCTCATCATATGATCATAAGAGATCAGTATGATAGATATAGAGATCATACCACAACATAATAAAAAGAAACTTGAAAGACTTGACATGAAAATCGAACTTGAAAAATGAGAAGGGTGAAAGAATCCCTTAAAAATTCGGCAGCCTAACGGCGTCACTTAAAATTTCATAAAACAAAATGATGAGAGTAAGAGGGGATCTCTCATCATATAAACATGAAAGGGCAGTAAGAGGAATATAAAAGAACATCCTCTCACATAAAAACAAGGAGCATAATAGGAATGACAAAAAAAAGATTACATGAAAAGAAAGAGAGGGGTCAGATCCCTTACCTTAAAACGTGACTCTTGAAACTCAATGGATTGGACCTTGAGGGCTTGGGGGAACCTTGGGAGGACTCTTTGGAAGGTAAGAAGACCATAAATTCTTTTGGGGAGAGTTGGTAGTGAAAACTAATGGAGGAAAGGGTGGGTATTTATAGGGAAAGTGAGGGGACAAAGCATTAATGGCCAAGGGACACCTCACATGTGCTTTTCTCAAACCCATGTGCTCTCCCTTGGCATTTATCATGGAGTTAGGCCACATGGGGCCCCCAAAACAATAATTCATCACCCTTGGCCGGTCAAACCTCAAAAGATTTCATGACATCATCATGACACCATTATGATGTCATTAAATATACCGAAACCCTAAAACTGTATTTTCACTATTCACTGAAAATTCAACTTTCTCAGAAAAATCCCAAAATTTCACATTAACCAAATAACAATGCTATGATTTCAAAAATGAACTCCATTTTATAAAAATAATTTTCAAAATATTTTTAATTTTATTTTTAAATAAATACACTATTCACCGAAAATTCATTTTTTTAGAAAAATCCCCAAAATTTACCATAACATAATATCGATGCTCTGAGTTCAAAAATAAAGTCATTTTTATAAAAATAATTTTCTAATTATTTTTAATTAAATTTTTAATTAAAAAACACTATTCATCCGAAAAAACTAATACTTGAATAATAATTTATGAAACCGTTATTTAACCATTTTATTGAATCACATTACTTAATCAAGGTGTCTAAATTATATTAAAACTTTCTTTGAGTGAAAATTACTAATCCATTTGGTCACATTACTAATCCTAAGCGTAAAATCACTATTCA
The DNA here is from genome assembly GCA_963277665.1 of Viscum album. Taxonomy (NCBI): domain Eukaryota; kingdom Viridiplantae; phylum Streptophyta; class Magnoliopsida; order Santalales; family Viscaceae; genus Viscum; species Viscum album. The sequence continues at coordinate 822,052,827 of OY728157.1, forward strand.
TAATTTACTATTCATCAAAAATTAAGTTGATCTTATTAGACTCCAAATTCCTTAATGAACACTTTTGTAGAAGACCATTTTTTGAAAATCATTACACATCATCAGTTATTTAGGGTTTACATAAATATTTCAAAATATCCCTTTTTCAAAATTCATCAATAAAATACATTCTAAAATTATCTAGACATTTGAAATTTCACAAACATCACTAAAGGAATAAATCTCAATTTATTCACCCGAAAGGATTACACAAGGAAACTAGGGTCTCATCACATAGCCCCTTATAACACTGGCATAAGACCTAAGTGTAAGGTTTGCTATGGTGAGAGAATCTGAGGGAGGCTCAGATAACATTGCCCTAGTAGCAATCTCCACTAACTTGATCTTCTCCTGCAAGCGTTTTCGTTCAAGCTTGACACGCTGGAGCTCGGCTTGGGCTTGGTCCAAAGCGAAGCCCACAGATGCTACCTCCTTCCCAAGCTCTGATAAGTGGGCTTCGTAAGGGTTGAGTCTACTGGATGAAGCCATCAACTCCCCTTTCTGCATTAACCATTAACGTCTTATTAAATCATTAAGATTAAGTTAATATACTACTCAAAAAGATTGGGTCGTTACATAAATAATATGAGAAGAAATATTTTATGAGTTTTGTATCTCACATTTATCTATATATTAGAGTATTATAAAGATATAATTTTCATTGAAAAAGTAGTTTTCATTGACTAATATGAAGAAATATATGTATCAGATTATAAAAATAATCCTTATACACTATTATGTAAGATTCAAGTATTAAGTTGTAGTGGGATTGTAGAAACTCATATGTATATCAAAATAAAATTAATAGGGAATATTTACATAATTTTTTACTAATCTGTCCCTTACACATATAGGTTAGAATATTGAATGTGTCATTTTTAATAGATTTATAAAGTCAAAAATCTTTTATATATTTAATTAAAAAAAATTATTGAATCTTTATCAAGGAAATATACTGTTGAGGTGATGTGGTTTTATCGAGTTATAAAGATTATCATAAGCAATTAGGATCCTTGGTTTACATCATGTACATGTTGGGATTTTCTAGACACATTTGTTACCTATTTGTTCCTTAGTTACAAATTTCACACATAGATTGGTTTTCAATTCGAGTGAAATATATAGACTATGTATGATATATTTAAATTTGATATTCTATATTTTTTTTGGATCATTGATTCAATATTTTCAACTTATTCATTTATCGTTCAATAATAACTTCGGTGAGGAACTATTTCTGTCTTAATATTGAGAATAATATCAATCAGTATTATATTTGTTTTGTGTTTAAAAATATATAATTTTTAGACTGGATTAGGTGATGAATATGGAAGAGAGTTTTTATTATTCATGATTGAATGTTGACAAATGATATTCATAATAAGTTTTATGCTAACAATAGGAGAAAAAAATTGGAATTTTATATTGGTGATCATTTATTTTGGAAGTTTTCTCCATCAAAATGATAGAATTGATCCAATAGAGGTGTGAATATTTCTTCAATGATCATCATCCCTATAAATGTTTTATGATGTATTTTGGGAATAGTTTATTTGATTTCACATCCAAAATAGTTTTAATTAGTTCATAATATTTTCCATATTTCCAAGATTCAGAATCATCTTCATGATTATAATCATGTGATTTATTGATATGTGTTAATAATTTATAGGATGTTACCTTTATTTTATGACTAATTTATATTCAATGTAGATTTTAGATGGAGTAAAATCAATGGTATATAATAATAGTATGAAAAATTTTGTGGAACATTATACTATAAGAGATCACTTGGAAATGATAATAATAAATTAGTGATTAATATAATATGTTATTTGATTATTATTTTAATGTTTTTAAACATTGATATAAATTTCTGGTAATGAACTCTTGTATGATATGAATAAATTTTCAATGAAAATATTTACTTAATAGTAATGCATTGTGATGATTAGAAATTTTGTCAGTTGTATTTATTCATTTATGTGTTATGTGTAATATATATATATATATATATATATATATATTATAGGGCCTATAATGTTGATCTATTATTCATTATATTCATAATGTGGGAATGTATGAAGAGTTTTATTCAATTTGAATGGATTTTTTAATTTCATACATTTGAATTATTGTTTTTGGGTTGAATTCATACAATAAGTGGATTCCAAAATGAATTAATATTAATTTCATTATTCCGAGGATAGTTTAGAAGAAAATTCAAGAAAAAAATGTAATAATATTTCTATGGTTGCAAAATTGAATTGATATGTAAATATTTGTGGAAATTATATTTGAAAAACGTTTTGGGTAAAATTTGGCGGAAAAGATATAAGCATAGTTTTAAACATGACCATGCAAGTCAAACTATTCATCTAATGCTTTGATTCATGGTTATGTGTATGATATATTAAACCATTTAACCATTTATAAGTTATCTAATTTTATATAATGAAATCCATAAACCCCACTTTAATCCGTTAATAAAAAACAAATTTAGCATTTTATTTTTATGGGTTCTTTAATGATGATTTTTTAATTACATCATTTGTTTTATGAATCATTGTCATTATTCAAAAACAAATATCTTTAGATTAAAGGTGATATATGTGGTTCCAATTATCATTGAAATTATATGATTAATCATATATTGTATACTTTAATGGGGGATTTTCTATCTATAAAGATATGAATTTGGAATTTTTATTGTGCATTTATTAACTATTATTGAGGAAATTATTTGTAAGATATTTATTGGTAAAGTATAGGAATCTAAGTGGATAGATCATGGAAAATTTATAGACCATCTACGTAATTCAATGTATTTTAATAAATAACTCCTGATAGGTAACCCAAAATAATTATTTTGTTTCAGGGTCTATATATTTATATTTCATTACTATCTTAGATATATACTTTTATTTTAAATTATAAGTAAGATGTGATGTTTAATTAGTTAATTATATATGATAAAGTTAAATTATATATTACGTTTTAGAAATATTCATCTATTTTTTGTATTATTAACTATTATATGTTTATGGATGATTTTTTTTGAAAAAGTGTAGATGATTAGATGATGAATTCTCATATAGATGATTTGATGTGCTATCTCAGATGATGCTTAGTTAATTTATTTCAATGGGGTTGAATTATTCTGATTTAGTTAATATGTGGTATATATATTATAATATTATGTGGATTAATGAATATAGTATCCATGTAGTTTGGTGAACTAATAGAATTATTGGTTGATTTAAGAGTTTATAAAATCATTATATTTCTTCTTATTTTTTCAAGTTAATGAAAAGTGTGTATATAATGTAATTAAACACCCTCCATATTCCGTGGTAAGTAATTTTATTATAATTTATTCTGTTTTGTGAATTTTATTATTTATATGCGGTGAATGTTATAAGGAGTATTATTAGTTTACTAACACATAGAGTATATAGATTTATATTTTTTAATTTCAATACTAGATGAATGTAATATAATTTACCCACATTGAAAAAAATAGTATAGTTTTGTTAACCACTATTAAACATCCATGTAAAATTTGATTTTAGCTGAATCCCAAAATTCAGCTTTTATTGGAAAACCATATCATAGTTTTACATAATTACTCACTAGACTTTATGTTTCCTTTCATGGTTTTGGTATTCAGATTAAATACTATTTATGGAATTATTTATTCCCTCATGGATATTTCATTCCCATATTTTTTGTAATTCTAAGGAATATGGGTAATGGGGTTATATTTATTTGAATTATATTGTTGTTTGTAATAATTATTATTTTATTCTTAATGTTTTTAATAGATTTTTTGTGTGGGGTGATGGGTATATCTTGAACATTAACAAGGATAGGTTATATTTTCGTGTTAATCAGTTTATTTTATAAATGTTTTTTTATGATTCTCTCACATTTAGAATTGTGATTTTTAGTGGAGAAAATTAATTTATAGATATTATAATCCCCTCTGGTTTTCTCAATCATCTTCAGATTTTTATATCTATATTGGACCCCATGATGGACCTTATTAGTTAAGAGAATGTTTTTTTTATCTTTTTATTGGGGAGTAAGTAATTCATGTTATGATTATTCAACATATACTATTTTATCATATTATTGTATTTATTCAACATGGTATTCAGATGTGTCATGAATGGATTGTACTTATTGGGATTTTATGGGATTTAATATAAATTTTTCAGGATGTCTTATGTTGATATTTTACCATGGTATTTTGTGATTTTCTAGAAAAAATATTAAAACATCTTATAAAAGCAAATATTATGACCTTGGTTCTAGTCTCCACCCCATGGACTATTTGGGGGCATTCCTCAATTGTTATTCTCTATATCTCCATTGATTCATGGGGACTAATGGATGGTTTAGGTTATGACAGATGAATATCATAATTGGGTTAAAAAATCATATTGTTAATGGTTTAATTTTATTTACTATTATGAACAATTTTATATCTTAATAAAATGTATTTAATATAAAGCATGAATTTTAAGTATGATAACTATATTTTTGTCTTAACATGATCAATATAATGATTTTAGTGTTTTAGTGTGGATCTTAAAATTATAACTATTTAGTTTAATAATATATATATGGAAATGAAAGAACACGGTGATTATAGAACAAATCATTGTGTATGAAAAAATGGTGAATACTGATGGAAATATAGTTTAGTGAGGCTATTTGTGACAAACAAAGATAATTCGTGTTAATTAAAATAACTAGAGGAACCAAACATCGTCATGCTTATCCAAATACATTTTTTGATAATATAATTTTAAGGAGTCAACATATCATAGTGGAGAAAAAGAAACACATGATGAATAATGGGAATGTACCTAGAGAAATAACTTTAATAATGGTTTAAATATGATGATTTTATGAAAAAAAAATAATTTTAAAGACCATTAATACATGGTCTGAATATATTATGGGAAAAGTCATATTAAAACCATTTTAAGAGATGGGAAAAGGACATAGAATCATAAGAATATTAATCATATTAAATAAATAGGGAAACTGTGATATGGTTTCTTAAACGATATCATGGGTGGAAGGAATAAAAATAAAAAATATATAAAGAAGTTAACTAATCATTATGAGGATACAATTAATTATTTGATTTCATAAAAATGTTGAATAGGTTTTATTTATGACATTGGTGATATTAAGTGTAAATTGGAGGTTTTTTAATGTAATTTAATGATAATTGTGTCGGTATGGAGAAACATCCCCCGATAAGATGCACATTGAATTTTATTTATTATGAAAATATGGGAAAACGAGGGATGAAGAGGGTATCCAAGGGGACTAAGACTGATGTAGACCAATGTAACCCCATTGGATAATAATAATATAGTACATAGGTTAAGATATTAAACATAATAAATTTTTTTACTTCATTTCATGGAATCCTTTTGAATTCATAAGATCTTCCAGCCTACTCCCAACTCACTAATTCTATTGGATATCTTATTCTAATGAAAACATGCACCAAAATTTCCTATTATATGGGGTTATCCAGTGGCTCGAGTGTTATACAAGGATATATTTTTTAGAAATGTATGAGTCAAATTCTATAGAATATAAAGATATATTTTTAGACATAAAATATATGATATAAGAGATCATTTCTTCTGGTTTTGATTATATATAGGTTTCCTCTCCATGGATTTACATGAAAGACAGAAAATCTAATCTACACCTATCCTGAATCAGGACCCCTCCAGTCATATTTCCCTATATCCAAATCCTTTTGTGTTGAGTTTAATACCATGTCTTGAAGACTTTTAGTAAACCCATGATCCATTATACCTTAGGTTATTCTTGTTTTTAGCTTTTATAACAAAGGGGATCTTATTCTGAACCCCAATTTTAGAATTTCCACAATAAGGAAGCTATTATGGGATTAGATATTACATGTAATTCTATTCCTGAGTTACACACTTTATGGATAGGTTCCTTGGTTGTATACATCATTTCCGGTGTCCCAAGTTTTAGGAACTTCATCCACAAAGGGAATACTTTTGAAATTTTCATAAAAAAAATTACCTATATTACCATTTATTCATTAAATGATAAGGTGATTAGTAGGTTAAAAAACATGATTCCCCCAAGATTAGTCTATAATGAGATTACCCAATACCCTCCTATAAAAAGAGAAATAATTTATTTGGAAAACAACATTATTTCAGAGAAGGATTTTGTGGTAGTTGGAATTACTTTCTTTTGTACATTGACGTCGGTTGGGAGAGAAAAATTTCTAATGTTCATAATGTGATTTATAGTTGGATAATTATTTTCACATCAATTTTCTCAGGATGGGGGTTCTTTCATTTTGAATGTGTGTATTAATTTGAGATAGATAGAACATATTAATGCTCTAGTTATTGATGGCTTGAAAATACAATAGTTTGGTTCATTGATAAGAACAATATTTCATTATAAGAATTTATGTTCGATATTAAGGATTAACTCTAAGAGGAAATAGAAATATGTGGCCTGCCAAAGAATAGTATTTATTTAATGCATCACTAGAATTATAGTGGTAGTCCATTCTAAATATCCATCAATAACATGAAATAAACTCTTCCAATAATCCAAAAGGAGAATCATAAATAAAACTAATACAACTGTGAAGTACTCAAAAGATGTGGATTATTAAGGACCTATTAAGATAAAAATCTGAAAAACCACCAAATTTCCTTTAAACTAAAAAATTATCACTCCCAATTTAAAGGTATCTAGAATTATTTTGAGGCTACTACCCATAATGTTGTAAAATTAACATGATTTTTGTTCCAACAAGTCATGGATTTGGATATTTTAGAAATTTTTTACTTTTTTTATATTTGTTACTAATGGGGAAACTCTTATATAAAATGTGGAAGATAAGTATGTATACCACTAAAATTTAAGGATAATTTTAATGTAATGTGACCTTAAATTAAAGAGCAGAAGACATAAGAAGATATATGCTATATAAAAATGGATTAATCTCTTTAAAAGGTGTCCAATTTAACATGGTGGAAGTAAAAAACAAATAGTTGATGTAGCATTACATATAGAATCTATGGGATTGAATAGAGTTGTTAGTAGTTACAATAGGTTTCTTTTATATATTTGTAAAATTTATAACATAAGTTCAGGAAATTCCTTCAGTGGTTCAATTAAGTGAATTAGTCATGTATATCTCCCAACCAAACTAAAAGTATTTTTCTTGTAACATCAGTTAAAATTTTCAGAGAGTATAAAAAAGATATAAATGGATAAAAAATTGTTACACTAATTAAAAATGATAATAATATTTATTATATAACATTTTATATGATTCTTATCACATATAAATAACAAAGAATACTCAATCACGAATTATCCATATTTCTCGAATGAATGATAACAAACTACATTATATTTTACTATTATATAAAATGATATTTTTGAATGATTAATAGACTCAATACAACATCTAAAATAATCAATTATGTTATCTCGTAAATTTCAGAAATCATTTCTTTTATAAAAAAATTAATTTTGAAATACAATCCAAAAATTATAAAATAAATTGAAATTATAAAATATATAAACTATATATTAAATAATTTAAAATCACTTTTTATATGATAAGTAGATATAAAAATTAATTTATAATCATGTGAATCCATTTAATAATAAAAAATAAAAAGTAAAATCCAATAAGGATTATTTTTATATGATCGTAAATATCATATGGTATTGATAATTATATGATAAGAAAACCCCATGATATATAATGTAACGTCCAGGTTCCGGAATCCACCTAGAGGTGCCCCGTACACGGTTGATCACATGGCCTCATGCACATTTCAACGAATTCTAGAGGATACGAACTAGCAGCGAGCTCCTAGGGTGTGATAGTGGGGAAACTAAGCCCTCATTGGAAGAGTAACAGAACAGAAGAGAAACAAATATACAATAGCATAAGTAGTAAATATCCAACGACAGAAAACAGTGGAAGACTGAAATAATAAACAGCTAGTGCACATATATATAAAATTATGTGTGATGCATATAACTAGGAAAATAGAGAAGCAAGTCACAATGCTGAATACAAACCGTACTAAACCAAAGTGAAAAAGAAATAGATAAATAGATCTTCATCATCGCAAGCCTAATCATGGTTCCATGCTCTCCATCTTCATAGAAACTCACGTACCTAAAGTAGAAGGGTGCTTGACCTTATCTATACCTGCAACAATATAATCTGTTGGGGCCCAAAAGCCTGGCCCAAATTGGGCGTGATACTAAATCCCAATAAGAAACCACCCAAAGATCTGTGCCTAAGAGTCAGTGAATATATGGCTATTAATAATACAGATAGAAATAAACATGAAAGTACACATCAGTAAACAATTCCACATATCAAATAAGTATTTAATGAATCACAGTAACCCTCTGGGAAGAACACGCAACCTAACCCCTCTTGTTCAGTTTTAAGAAAAAAACAAAGACACTCTAGGGAATCCCCCACAGTCAATTCCCCTTAATGTCTAAAGTAAAATAAGACTTTTAGAGGAAACTCAGACAGTCAATTCCCATTATAGTCTAAGGTAGTCCCGGACTTTCTAAGGAAGCTCACATGGTCAATTCCACTTATATCCCCAAGTTCATGGACACTCTATAGAGGCTCACTCGGTCAATTACCCTTATAGCCCAGGTCGTTTAAAGTTAATCAAAGAATCTCTGAGCAAGATCATGCGATCAATTCCCCTTATAGTCTAATGTAGTCAAGGACTCTCTGAGAAAGCTCACTCAGTCAATTCCTCTTATAGCCCCATGTGGTCCTAGGATCTCTGAGGAAGCTCACTCAGTCTATCCCCCTTATAGCCTAAAGTGCTAAAATACTCTATGAGGAAGCTTACTTGGTCAATTACCTTTATAGTATAATACACTAGGTTATCACGGCCTTGTGTAGGTCAACAAGCATAACAATGAAATATGACCCAAGTAAACTTAATGAACTACTTGGATAACAAGTCTAAAATAGAACAAGCATGTCAGAAATAAAAACTCTCCACCGTATAGTAACAGGCACTGAAAAACATGCAATGTGGCCAAAAGTCTATGTAGGACCAAAATGTTGTAAATAGAACATTCATGGGAAATACTTCCAAATCATAGCAAAAAACCTGATTCAAAACCATTCCACCTCTCCACAACACACAAGATTGATAGGCAATCAAAAGGGTAAAACGGTAAACATGCAATACCTCGTTCAAGGGTACTAGTCAAAATTTCACATAATAGTCCAAGACATTGAACATAAAGGAATAAACCACCTACCTTGGTGTTGGGAGATCGATATAATCTGGCATCGGCCCTTGTATTAACCAAGAACGTGGTAGATCTACAAAAATGTCTAAAATGTTCAACCCACTATAACTTGAAAAAGAGGTGGAATTAGGAATCGAGGGTCATGAAAATAGAGGGAATATTAAGGTGAACCCAATGCAATAGACGATAGTCAAATTGGAGATCAGTCGGAGGCTCGGGGGCTCGATAGAAGATCACGGTCGTACAGGAGATCTCATCCAAACGAGACATAGAAGGAGACTCTTCTTGCGACAAGACGTGTCCTCGGTGCATTTAATGAAAAAAGGAAGTACCTGACAAGTCCTTTTTAAGTACACTATGTGTAATCGCCATTTCTGTACTCCTCTTTAAGCGGCCTCCTAGTCACCCCACATGTCCGTGTGCATGGCCGCTACACGACCAGCACCCAACTAGGTATGGTAACCAAGTACACGGCGTGTACTCATGAAGTACATGGCGTGTACTTTGAAAATTTCCATAATTTCATCTTTTTCTAAACAACTACCAGAAAAAGAAAAACATACCTGAATAGAAGGTCCGGGTTCTTACATATAAAATCTCAAATGATAGAAAACTTTTATAAGGAAATAATTTTTTTTCAAATATATATCTTTGTTATAAATAATTTTTTGTTGATAGAGAACAGTTTGTAAGGTTGAGCTGACATGGGTTATTCTATATAGTATTCATTGTACAAATGAAAAAAAAATGAGTGAAATAAGTTGTGAATGGAATTTCATTAGATTCATTTGAATATTTATGTAGGGATATTAAATAAAAAAAATCCTATGTGTTTTCAAATGGTATTTGAGAAATACATCATGTATGAAAAATTCTATATATGAGTATTCGAATGGAAATAATTTTTAATAAAATTCATTTATGAGTCTATATAAGTAGATTTATAATATGGATAATAAGTAGTAAAAGGTTTTATATTAATATATACAAAATTTATATGACTAGTATGTAAATAACAATGGTAATAAATAATCCTTCACATAAAAAAATATAATTGATAACCACAGTAAAGATGAATAATTATGAAAAATAACTATTGTTATGGGAAGATATAATTTTCCAATTAAGAAATTTAAAACATTATTTATATAAATAATTAATAGTAAAATACATTAACTTTTATCTAAAATTAGTTCATAAGAATCGAGAAAAATTTGTGTAATAATTAAATAAACATTAAAAATGCATTATTTTATTCTACTTGTAGTGAATGATTTAAACATTATAATTCCACGTATATAAAGGAATTGAAAATTAATTTCTGTAATAATGAGGGGTTTTATATATGAAAAGATAAATAAATATAATAGTGAGAACTAGAATTTCATCTTTCTCCCAATTTTTAAGAAAATACAATATCAAACAAAAAGATAAAAAAATATACCCAATTTTGATAGTGATAAAAAATATATAACATAAATGAAATTTAAATTTTTTTATGGAATTTTTTAAAATAAATAATTTAGTATTTTTAATAAAAAGAATAAAAAAATTAATATTTCGAAAATATAAATTTTGACATTAATTTTAATTAATAATATAAAAAATTCATGGGATGTATTTATTAGAAAAGTAAATACATCATAAAAATTATATAGCATGTTTAAATAAACTTTTAGAATAAATAATAGATTAAAATTAAAAATAAATTATGACAGTAAATATCCTAATAAATTTATAAATATAATAACATAGACATAAATAAAAATAATAAAGTAAAAAAGGTAAATTATAAAAATAAAAGATGTTCCAGTTAAAATAAACATCTTTTGTATACTATTGTCATGAATATTTATTAACAGTGTGTAAAAATTTCAAAATGTGTTTGTATAAAGTAGTGATAAAAAATCCATGTGAAACAGATGTATAAAGATACAAGGAACTATAATACAAGTTGATATACTCATGGATATGATAAAATATTTCAATGAATTAAATAGATTCCAACAGATAAATAAATTCTAGTAATACATTTAATAAATCTATACTATCTAGGAATATGGTCAATAAAATAAATAAGGAATATAATAATTAATTTTCTATCAATACAATATTAGATTATATTTTTCTTCAAACATAGTTAATTTCAAATCTATATTTAAAATATCATCCAATTTATTATCATTTGAAATAAATAAAAAAATTATAGCTAATTTATTGGTGTGATCTCAAATAAAATCAAATAGAAGATATATATATTTTGATCAAAACTTATTTTATCATTCTTAATAATATAAATAACAAGTGAGTTATAAAAAAACGGAATTTTATAAAAACAATTAATGAAATCATACATGGTTTGATTAATTTATAAATAGTGGGTAAAAAATTAGCTAAAATATATATTCAACATCATTTTTGATAACATGACTCAAAATTACATTTTGATATCCATAAAACTATATTTCTTTTCATAGACAAGTAAATATGAAAAAACTATTTTTTTGATAAATTATAAATTCTAAAAAATCCAAATAAGAATAAAATATTAAATTAATGAATTTATGACTAAAATAAAATAATATATATTTAGATTTTCAATTAATATATATAACAATTTTTTAACAAATTTTATGTTTATATATTTAGGATCGATCTGATATCTATAACAAAAAAATTAAAAAACATCATTCCATGTCAATGATTAAATAAATAAAGAAAATATCCTATCATTCTTTTATAAATTTTAACATTAAATGATGTTTGAGATTCATATATAAATCCTATTACAAATTAGTAATCACAGCGGTTATAAAATATTTAAAACATTAATGAAAATATATTGTAGCCAATTATTTAGAATACATATATTGATTAAAAAGAAATTCTATTTTTATTTTATAATTTTGATGACAAAAAAAGAAACATAATTCATCTATTGAAATCATGAAACAATCATTATTTAATAAATTATAAAATTCATTACAATTAAAATAACTTTAATAACCAAAATCAATACCAACAATATAAATTTCAATAGTTAAAATATCAATTAAAATTTCTTTAATAAAAATACTAGGATGTAATTTACCTACGTTAAAACAAATTTTAAAGAAAAGAGGATAGTTTATCATAATAAGATATATGATTCTTTTCTTCAAACATAAATATTTTGATAATTTTAAAAAAAAGGTGAAAGAATTTCCCATCATTAAAAGTGTTTAGTTGATTGATATAATATTTTTTAAGAATAAAATAATTTCAGAAAGAATTTTAAAAATCAATTTGAGAGGATATAAAATAGTTAAAATATTAAGAGTATAATAAATGATTACTATTTTAAATTATAGCAACTAGTTTATGTTATTCAAAACATTTAATAACTTATTTTTTATAATATCCAAGTGAAAAAAATCAGCAATTATTCATATATTTCTTAAAATATTCTTCAATTTTATTTCCAAAAATTTAGTTAGTTTAAATAACATGTTTATCACTTTTGTGTTCATGTAATTTTTGTATATTATATCTAGAAAATTGATCAAATAGATTTTTCTATAACAATTGAAAAATTAAAATATTTTAATTAGTTGAAAAATTTAGGTGAATAAATTTGAGACAAAAGAAGAATAAGCCCAAAAATTCAAATCAAATATTTTAAATTTAATAGAAGATTCGATATTAGAAATAAATTTATAAAAGTGTGAGAATTTTGAAGTATTATATACGTACATAATATTGGAATGATAAGAAAATATCAAGTCTCAAAAGATTAATTAATTTAGTATCATTGGAAGTACTAGATACATACATATGTTTTATATTACCTCCTGAGATAAAAAACAACAACATTTTGTTCCATTTGAAAACACTCATATCCCTTTTCCAATCCCTTCTGATCAATCATAATATACTTATTCACATCTTGGGAAAATGAAAACATAAGAAAGGGGTGATCTCAGATGATCAGTATGGATAACAATATAAAAAACTATCATAAATAATCATAAACATTTAAGGCAACATATAAGACTAAAACCAACCTAAACCATTAAAACATAGAATTAATCATAATAGGGAAATGATAAATCAAATTTTTCCATTTACATATTCACATGAATATTCTGTTAGTTGAATAATCACATGTAAAATCAATAACTAATTTCATAATGATGAAATGCAGAATCGAGGACATCATAACTGCATAGTCAAGGCCTTGTGCCAAGGCTACAAATAATATTTTGTCAAGGCCTTATTCGAAGACACCAGTTTGTCTCATGCGACCTACCGACGCATCTAGGAGCTATAGCGGGCTCCACCCATCACTTACTAAGTCTAATGAATTCCTTATATGTAACGGTTTAAACACATCATAAACATTTGTGTTAAATTATCATAAGAAATGTCAATAATTTATCCCTAAACCATGAATTGTATAAAAATAACACATCCACAGTCTAACATATCAAAATACCTTGAATATAATATGGAATATTATATCAAAATAAATCAACTTCAAACAAGTGTAAAATCCATCAAAGGATTTTTACATAGATGAATGGAAAACTATTTGAGAGAAATATATCTTTTTATTTTTGTAATAATTTAAAAGTCACGTAATTATAAAATAATACATTTATTTTTAAAATATTCTTATAATTTCATAAGGGAATCGTAGAAGGATTTATAATGGAAAAAAATAGCTGCACACACTATATAAAAGAAAAAAACATTCTTAGCTTAATTTCTCAAAATTTTCACAAAGTACGAAATAAATATTTCTTTAAAAACAACATAAAAAAATTAAAAAATGTAATAATTGAAGTTAACCCTTATTCTTGTAAATAGAAAATAAAAATTTGAAATAAATCTTTAAGAAACACAGCTTTGGATGATAAATATGTCCTACTAGATACTTACATATAAATAACCTCAGATAATAAAGATATTGTAAAATTAACCCTTACCTTGTAATTTTACTTGGTCTAGGGTAAAGTAAATTCATGTATAATTTTTAAATCATATTTATTAAATTATATAACAACCACATACATAAATATGATATCATATATGACCTTTTAATATTACTTTGTTAATAAATTTCAATAGTATCATTATTTTGGGTGTTAACTGATTCATTTTCCTTTATATGTTTTGTTATGTCAGTCATTTTAATTATGGATAGGATGTATTTTATTCATAACTAGAATGATAAAATGTTGTTTAACTTTATTTGTAATCCTAAAATGAAAATTATTCTTGAATGGTTACGATGGTGAATGAATCTTATCACATTCATGGACATGGTAATCCGTATGTACGCACGAGCGAGAATATCATTTACTTGATTTTGAAATCATATGTCATTAGATGGTATATCATATATAAAGAATCTATTACATGTTATATTTATTATTTACATCAATTATACTCATTATTGTACCCATCAAAATAATGAAGTTTTGAATAACAAACTACACCACGACGTGGAGACGGTAAGACGTACGTACGCACATATAGTGACATTGCCCGTCATAGGATGGAAAAAAAGGAATATAGTTGTACCATATTTTTAATAAAATCATAGTGTGTAAAAGGTACTGGAGTTATTATTTTTGTATGGGAACAACAAAGAAATAAGATGTGGATGAAGAATAGAACATTGAAAGAGGTGATTAAATTATTACATCTTCTTCTGGTGCTTCCGTTTGATTTGATAAAAAGGGATCCTTAGGTTGTCTTTATGATCAAATTAAGTCCCCAAGGATTTTTTTAGGGTAGTTGGGAGGATATTTTATCAGGTTTTGTCATGCCAAATGGATTTTGATTTTTGAATATGAGAGATGGGGAAGTACACTTTTATAAGATATTTGACAATAACTTTTGGAAAGCCAGAAATATTATTTTATTATAAAACCATATTCTGTTTCTCATGGCTCCAAATGGAATTATTTCTAGGCTAAGGTGGGTATGGGTCAAAATCCTTTCAACCAATAGGTATTAGACATGATTAGGTCACCATATTATCCTTATCTTTTAGATTTAAATCCTAGTTAAATAGATTAACATTTATCACATCTTCTTATATTATTACAATAAATGGTTAATAAACATACTATAAAAATAATAGATAACTGCAAGTAGTTCATTATTGACATATATAAACCAATATAAGTCTTTCAGAAAATCCTTAGAGTTTTAAAAATATTATATCATTTAATAAAATATGATTTTTTTTAAAACTCATTTATGTCAATTTTGAAATTATTTAGTATTCAGTTTTTTGTGAAAGTTAAAAAAACATTATTAATTCAGTTAAATTACATTGAATAAACCCTAAAATATAATATTAACCTTGAAAATTAGTGGAATTCATCAAAGGTATCAATTTACATTTATTTTGATATTTATAATAACAATTATTTTAATCTCTCTTTAATAAGTTATTTGCTACATCATCATTTTGTCATAAATAAATTAAATTATTTATTATATAAAAATTAAAAATAAAATAAAAACATTTATTAAATATATTTATCCTTTTAATTTATATTTATAGTAAAATTTATCATATTTATAACCCTATATTAAATATTGTTTAGTTGTTAAACATTGAATTTTACAATTTTTACTATTCTTTAAATAAAATAATAATAAATGTATTAATCTAATAAAAGTGGATCAAAGAGGGTCATATTTTATTCCTATGGTTGATTTTGGTCTAAAGCCTCTTATCCAATATAATTTGGACATGTGTTAGGGTAATTATAATATTGTTTTTACCTTAAATTACTCTATTTAATTTTAATCGTGGTAAATAAAAATCAAAAGTAACTATTCACCAAAAATTATTTCCATCCTATTGAACAACATTATACTTATTGATGATTTGAAATTCAAATCACAGAATCGGTAAACTTACATTTTACAAAAATTTACAAATGTTCCTAGAAGGTGGGTAAGAGGCGTTAAATAGTTCAATAAAATTTTATACATATAATCTTATTATAAAATAATTGCAATGAATTAAAATTAAACTATTATAGTTTTTATGTATCTATTTTTATGTTAAAATATTAATTATTATTATTATTATTTAAATAAAATTCAGTTTTATACAATAACCCAGTATTTTTCACTTTTCATCCAAAATTTAACATTTTCATGAAAATTCAAAAAATTCACCCTAAGATAATTTTGATATTCCAAATCCAAAAATGAAGTCCATTATGAAAAATAAAATTTATAAAATTTCAAAAAGATGGAATTACTATTTATAATGACTTGTTTGAGTAGTTGTGCTGTGCTAGAACTCGAATATGCGTACAACACAAGCAATTGCATTATTCAAAGAGAAGAATGCTGTGGATTTTGGGGTGTTACATTCTTCGCTCCATAAAGAAATTTCATCCTATAAATTTCTAAAATATTACTACATAAACATATTCATTTGGTTCTTTGTAATAAGTTCCTCGGTTCTTACATTTCCTCTTCTATCTTATGGTTTCTACATATACATTTTACTATACGAGTCATCGAGTTTCCCAACACTTCTTCTCTGGTATTAATAATCTTGACAGGTTATTCAAAATAAGACATATCAGGGTCTAGTTCTATTTATTCATATGTGAGTACATGTTTTGGGTTGGGCATGTATTTTCTCAATAGTGATATGTGGAACACATAATCAACTTGGGAGAGAGTTGGCGACATTTCCAAATGATAAGCTACAACTCCAATTCATTCAAGAATTTCAAATGATCCGATGTACATATGACATAATTTTCCATTCTTACTGAATCAAATAACACCCTTCCATGGAGATACATTCAAAAAAACATGATATCCTTCTTGAAATTCCAAATCCTTCCTTCAGTTATCAGCACACCACTTTTTCCTAATTTGAGCTTCTTTGAAGTGGGTTTGGACAATCTTCACCTTTTCCATTTCTTCCTCAAAAATTTATGGGTCTTCGAGTTTCATTTCACAAACATCATCCCTACAAGTTGGTGTGCGACATATTGTTTTATATAATGATTCATATGGCACCTTTGAATACGTGAATGGAAGCTATTGTAATAGGAAAAGTTTACCAGAGGTAAATACTGATCCCACATACCATGAAACTCAAATGAGAAATATATCAACATGTGTTCTAAGGTTTGAATAGTCTGTTCTGTTTGTCTAATAGTTTGAGTTTGGTAGGAAGTGCTCAAACAATGTTCATTATCTAGGGATTTCTAAATACTTTTGAAGAATCATCATGTATAATGTGGATCATGATGAGAAAAAAAAATTCATATGGGTACTCCATGAAGTCTTAAAAATTCATAAATACATAATCCTACTAAATGTTCAAGTTTTTAATCTTTTCTTATATCAATAAAAAGTGATAACATGGTATAATGACCAATAATGACCCATATTGCATCATTCCATCTAGGAGTCTTTGGTATACCGATGACAAAGTCCATAGTAATATCATCCCATTTCCACTCAAGTATGGGAAGAGGTTGGATGAATCCCCCGGGATGTTGTCTTCCAGCCATAACCAATTGACAAACCATACCTATTGACACATAATCAGCAATCTATCTCTTCTTTTTGTCCAATAAAATACATTCCTTCAAATCTCTATACATCATAGTGCTACCATGGTGTATAGAAAAATTCGATCTACGAGCATCACCAAAAAATTTTATTTTTAGATCATGTATATTGGGAACCCAAATCCTCCCATATTTTAAAATTCTATCTTCAAATAAAAAGATAATCAATCTGCCATCATTCACAACATTTATTTTATTTTGAAACTCCTTATCATTACTATGAGAACTTTTTATCCTTTGCATTAAAGATGTTTTGGAAACCATTTTAAAATATATTGATGTTTCAAATTTTATGACTATTACCATATCCATCTTTACTAGATCCATGAATATAGGATCTCTTTCAACTCTCATCTTGTTCATAACATCATGAACCTTTCTACAAAAATCATTATCCATCTTATTTTCCTTCCCCGGGTGGTAGTGTATTCTGTAATCATAATCCTTTAGTAGTTAAAGCCATCACCTTTTCCTCATGTTGATTTTTTTTGTGAAAATATATTTCAAAATCTTGGGATAGGTATAAATATCATATTTTCACCTTATATATAGTGTCTCCATATATTCATTGAAATGATTACAGGTGATAACACATGATAATGAGTGTGATAGTTTTGTTCATTAATATTTAGCTGGTGTGATGCATAGAAAATAAACCTATCATTCTATATAAGGAAACAACCCAATGTTTTATTTAAATAATCACTATAAGTAACAAACCCACTATTCGCCTATGGCAGAGTCAAGATATGACCATTGAATAAACTTTTCTTCAGTTATTCAAAAAATTCTTCAAACTCTTTTTTACAAACAAATTTAACCCCTTTACATGTGATCTTGGTTAATGGGTTATCCAATCAGGAAAAATTCTGGATGAAACACCGATAATAACCTGCTAATCAAATAATACTACATACCTTAGTTATACTCATCAGTTCTATCCATTCTCGTATTACCATTGTATTTGAAGGATAAAAAGATATACAATAATTAAATACAATATGGACAAGAAAAGAAATATCCTAAAGAAAGAATTCACACTTGCTAAACATTCCATATAATTAATTTCTACTAAGTATTTTTAGAATAGTGCACAATTGATTTTCATGATCTTCATTGTTTTTGGATTATACCATGACATCCTCTATAAATACCACTAGAAATTCATCAAGATATTCTTTGAAAACTATAATCATTAGATCCATGAAATTAGAGGGTGAGTTAGTCAGTCTAAAAGGCATTACTATAAACTCATAATAGCCATAACTAATACGAAATGTTGCCTTTGAAATGTCTTCCTTCGTTACGCACAACTATTGATTTCGAGATCATAGGTCAGTCTTTGACAAATATTGATCTATATGAATTTTATCAAATCAATCATCAGTGAATGGTAGGGGATATTATTTCTTTATTATTATAGCATTAATCTCTTTGAAGTCAATGCACAACCTCATAGATCCATCATTCTTCTAAACAAAAAGAATATGGGTTCCTATAGAGAAACACTAGGGTGAATAAGTCCTTTATTACTCAATTATTCTTGTTATTCTTTATTTCCACTAATTCAATAGTGGCCATTCTATAAGGGGTCTTCTATATGGAGCTCGAACCAGGAATTAAGTCAATGTAAAATTAAATTTCCCTTTCTAGAGGATGTCTAGGTAAATCACATGGAATCCCATCAACATATTCTTGAACAATATGTATATACTCAATTTGTAAATTCCACTATTTACCTAAAGATATTTCACTTACTTCCTCACTAATAATTTAAAATAGTAGAGTTATAGGGGGTGGATCTAGAAAAGAATCATATGGTGATGTTTCTATTCTAAAGATAAGTTATTCGTTATGATCTTCAAAAATTGTAACCTCTTTCTTCTTTTAATAAATCTTCACATCATGGTCTAAAATACAATCCATACCAAGGATTATATCAAATTAAATCATTGGTATGATAATAAGATCAGCATAATAAGCATTTTTATATGCCATAATGGTAATTGATTGACAAAACATTATTGCAATGATACTTCCCTTATGGGTTTTGACTAAAATCTCAATTGTTATGTCAAATAGGAAATATCTAATTTTCTTGGAAAACTGAGAACATATGAATGAATGTGATGATACTGAATCAAATAACACATTTCCAAATTTTGATGAAATGATTAAAGTATGTTCCACCATGTCATTCGAAGATTCAACCTCATTAGTAGTGATAACAAAAGCTTGGGATTTCTCCCTATGCATTTTCTGAGGTAAGTTTCCTTGGAACTTAGGACATTCATTTTCATAATTCCCCATTTTTATACAATTGTAACATTCAACATTGATAGTCTTTTTCTTTCCCATGAAAACACATGCTAGGTTTCCTTTTTCACCACACTTGTAACAAACTCCCATTCAATTCATGAAAGTATCGAGGTATTTCTTCCCACATTTAATACTGGGTGGAAATTCAAATTTTCCCTTCGGCCCCTTTTCTCAATTTCCATATTGTTCGGAAGATCACTTCTTCTCTTGATTTTCATTAAAGATGTATGACTTAGATAAATCCTTTTATATGTTAATATCACATGATATTATATAATTGTACAATGAGAAGGATTGTGGGACTAATCCTTGATAGAAAAATGGTTTTAATCCATCAAAGAATGGATAAATCATACTTCTTTGGTTACATATATAATCTACATAATTCCTTGATAACCATTTAATGTTAGACTCATACATTGCAACATTTTTATCCTCCTTTTTCCTCATACTCATATATTGCATTTCCATATCCTCTCAATTATCACGATGAAATTATTTTTCAATGAAAAGCCATTTAAACACCCTCCATTCCCTATTTTATACTTATTCTTCTTCCTTTTTTTGAATTAATGACCACCATAGATCTGCACCTCCTGTGAGGCTATAAACTTCCATGACAAATTATTTCTTTTCTACTCCCCAAGGCATGAAATATTTTCTCAAAAAATTACCCATTGTTCAGATAAAAATTGATTTTTAGTCCCATTTAATGATGGTGGCTGTTGCCTCATGAAGGGGTCTAACATTCATCCATCATGTTATTAATGAAGGTGATATATATGGGTAAGGTTATTATTCTTAACCTGAGTGTGTTGTACCAGTATGGTTACAAGCTGTTCAGCACATGTTAAATCTCCAGCTCCACAATAATTATCTTGAGTAGGAGGGAAATCCCTAAATGGATTATGTTCATTGATACAGTTTTCATTCATTCCAATATGAGAAATTTATAAACAATGGAAAAGACTAGGATAGTTTATGAATCATAATGCATAATTTCAAATTAGTAAAATATATAACATGAATTGAACTGTTTATTCATATAATCCATAATCCTAAAAAAATGTTTTCTTTGAGGATGTATTTATTCCTAAATCCTTCATAATGGCTTGTAATGAAATTTTAAAATAACCTAATCGTATCCCCTGGGAGTTTCATATCCAAGAGTGCATCAAGGCCCATTGTTGTTCATCAGTTCTTGTTCAAGTCTAGCTCAAAGTTTTGTTTTCGGGTTTTACCCATGAATACTTCTACACCCGAGCCGCCTATACCTTCTTGTATCTAGAAAGGGAGGTATTTCTTGAAAAATTCCTAAAATCATTAAATAAACACAATTCTAGTATGTTCTTCTATACTAATCCTCAAAATATATCTTAGGATAATGTTCTCTAATAAAAATTTTTCTAAATCTAGAGTCTAATTATTGTACTAAACTTCCTCTAATACCAACTGTAACACCCCGACCCTAGTAATCCAGATTCGGTGCATTATTTCATAACTTATGCATGATAACAAGAGATAAATTATTAAAATTCATATTAGTTTAGTATCCTTTGAAGAATAATATACATACATAAGGTTTCTATTACTTTTAGAAATAAAAAACAACAACAACATTCTATCACATTTGAACACACTCATATTGTAACAACCCAAAGTATC
This sequence comes from Viscum album, assembly GCA_963277665.1. NCBI lineage: Eukaryota > Viridiplantae > Streptophyta > Magnoliopsida > Santalales > Viscaceae > Viscum > Viscum album. Next base: position 822,074,807 of record OY728157.1, read on the forward strand.
ATTAATGGAAATCCCTCTTGATCTAATTAAATATCTCTTTATTTTTATATAAAATGTCAAAATCATTGGTTTTATGTTAAGAATTTTGACTGTTGATAATATATCCATTGAACAGTGATCACGTGATTAGTATAAATATAGGGCTTTAACAAATCCAAATTTACTCAGAAAAAAGAAGCGATGGCCTCATCCAGTAGAATTGCTCCATACGAAGCCCATTTGTCGGAGCTCAGAAAAGAGGTGGCAACCTTGGTCTTCACTCTTGACCAAGACCATGATGAGCTTCATCATGTCAAACTCGATCGAGACCGTCTATGGGAAAAGTGGAAGTTGATAGAGATTACCACTCGAGCAATGTTATCTGAGCCACCCCAAGAGTCTATCAACATCGCACACCTTACCCCTAGGTCTTATGCAGCTATTTTAAGGGGTTATGTAGAAAATAAATAGTACTATGTTAATGTACATTTTTTTGTATATAATAATGAATATACTTTCTTGTCATTATTGATACATTGTAAATAGTTTTTGAAGTACAAATAATGTTTTTAGTTATTATTTAATTAAGAATTATATTTTATTAAATAAAGGGATTTTTTAATTAAATAATATTTTAATAACATATTATTATTAAATTAATTTTTATTAAATATAAATGATCTTATATTTTTATAAATGCAATTGTAATTTTTATTAAGGTTTGAAATCTATTTTTGTCAAAAACCATGAATTTTCAATAAATGTCTGTTTTTATTTTAAAAGTGAAAATTAACATATTTAAAAAATTATTTAGATAAAATTAATGTTATTTCTGGAATCATGACGTCGAAATTATCCAATGGTTAATTTTTCATATATTTATAAGACAGTCATATTTTTGAGTAAAAATTAAATACGGTGTAGATATATAATGTGTTTTATGACATCATAATGACCCAATAGTGATTTAATAAAATACTAAAATCTCTATGTTCAGCCAATATATGTTTTACCATTAAAATAATGTGATTTTGTGTTTTTTGTCTGACTTTTCAAAGAATTAATGAACCCCTCAAGAGTTATTAAACACCATGTCTTTTTAAATTAATTTCCATGGGAGTATGACTCACCTCTACATAAGCAACCCTATTATTTTAAGAAGATAGAAATTTGGCCTTATAACATATTGTTTTCATCATCCCTTTTCGAAAAATCATGGGCAAAAACCATGGCATGGTTTTTGGTTTGGATTAATTTAATGTAAGGGGACCCATACCTAAATAATAAAGAATTCCCTCACCTTTCCTGTATAAACCCACCCATGCTCCCACATCCTACTCACTCAATGCCTTTGGAGTTTGTCCAACCTCTTCCATACACTCTCTATAATCCTCCAATGTTTCCCCAAGCTCCCAATAAGCCTCTCACAAGCCTCTCTCTAGCCTTTGGAAGCACACTTCCATGTAAGGGGTTTTTTCTTCCTTTCTCATTTTGTCCAATTTTCTTTTTGTTGTTTTTCCATTTTAATTTCAATTATGAATTTTGGGGTATGGTTTGAAACCTCCCTCATACATCGCTCTTTATGTTTTAATTATAGGAGACCCCTTTCTCTCTCATTAAATTCCTCCCATGTACACCCGTTACTGTGCCGAAATTCTGAAAGGAACTTCTGCCTCCACATTTACATTCAAGGAATACTTTTGTATCTTGAATCTAAATTCCATTAAAAATTTTTGGCCATGTATCCATATGACCTCCTTACTGTCCATTACATGTAAATATGATGAGGAAGCCCTTTATTTCTCATCAACCATTTCTATGATTTCTTATGTCACGTCGTTACACTGCAGAAATCGCACCGATTATCTAAGACAATGCCATTGTGTAGTGAATACCATGCCCATTTCTCCATCAAGGGCATTAACCTTTATTCACATTTACATATTAATTATAATGTTTCATGTAAGAATTCCACATTCCTTTATTGTGGAATAAATGATTATGTTTTATGAATCCATGTTTTAGGATCCATGTGGCACAGTTTTGCATGAAATGAAATGTTTAAGAAGGGTGCACCCTTATAGAGCTCCAATGAATTGGATAAAGTATAGTATCATGATACATCATGTGAACTGAGTGTTGAATCATTCTAATTCAAGTTCAACGAGGGTTTACTCATGTTGTATGAGGAATGAGGATTTACTCATGATCTGTGTGCAATGAGCCTTGGCTCATGCTAATTCCATGTTAAGTGTTGTTGCCACATTTCAATGTTATGATTATCATGCTTTCTTGTTCTCTTATGTTCATGTTTCTATTATTCTCTATTGATATGCCTATTTCCTGACATTTATTTTAATCCTCATGATATTCCATGTGTACTCCCTTACTAGGCTTTATAGCTCACCCTTTTATTATGCATGTCCTTAGGTTTTCCCATGCAATGCTAAGTATGAGGGAATGTAGTGGTCATGTAAAGGAAGTTTTCAATAAAGATGTCATATTTCATGTTTTATGTTTTTATGTAATGATCCTAATCCCTAAATACACCAAACTTTTCAATCTTTTTTATTGTATCAAGTGAAGTTTTATGTAATAAATCATGTTTAAGTTTGTAATAAAAGAAGTGTTGTAATAGTTGGTATTAGAGGATAGGTTTAGTTATTTTTGGGAGCAGTATTAGAAAACCCTAGAAAAGCCTTAGAGACAAGACCAAGTATAATAAAAACATCCCTAAGTTTTCTTAAGTACTGAGTAAGTGTTTTATCAAACAAATAAATCCCTGTCAAGATACGAGCAGGTAGAGGTGGCTCTGGAACAGATGTATACTAGGGGTAAAACCCCAAAACACCACATTAATCTAGACTCGAACGAGAACTGGTGCACAACAATGGGCCTTGCTGCACTCTTGGTTACGACACTCCTAGGGGTTATGTTTTGATAAATTCACAATATTAGTATGAACCCTTATAAAGGGAATTAAAAATAATGCCCCTATGAATATATGATAGAAAGTAGATCATGAAAAGCATAGATTGAAGCCTATAAAATCATGAGTTACGGAAACAAAAGTTTATTTATAAGTCATCAACGTTTGTATTTGGATTACCCTTTATGTGTCACCCCTAACATTCCTCTTATTCCAGCCAATGTCCGGTAATAGGAGGACTCGGGCTAACAACCGTTGTAAAGATCAGTGTGATGACTGTACTAATGAGATGACCAATCCAATGGGAGTGGGAATCATGAAATTTTTCACGCTTCTCTCTCATATAACTCAAGTTTTGAATAGAAACACGAGTCAAGAGGAATGTTCAACCCCCCCTAAGGATGAACAAGTCACTATCGAGAGCATCATGAGACAAAGGCCTCCTACTTTTAGTGGATCAACCAATCTCATGATCGATGAAAAATGGATCAACTCCATTGAAAAGATCTTCTCCATCCTTCAATATTATGAAAAAGAGAAGGTTCTCATGGAGGTTTATCATATGGAGGGTGAAGCTGATCAATGGTGGATGTTGATCAAATATACAAAGCCTGAGGAGGAGATCGAGGCGTTGGAATGAACGGATTTTCAAAAGATGGTTTTCGATAAATATTTTAAATGCAACCTCTGGCTTAAGATGGAAAGGTACTTCCTTTCCCTAAAGCAAAAAAGATGAAGAGTCTATTGGAGCGTATGAGGAAAAGATCACAAACTTTCACGATATGCTTCCGGCTTTGTCGTTACCCCATAACGAAAATTTGACAGCTTCTTTGGTGGGTTGAAGCCTAGCCTACGGAAAGCATTAGAAATCCGTGACTTAGACAGCTATGAGAAAATTGTCCGATGTGCCCTCAAGTTTTAAATGGAGATCAGAGAATCATAGGGGTGTCATGGAGATAAGAAGCAGAAGGTGGACTTCAATGCTGGTGGTCCGATGGATAAATCCAACAGTGCTAAGAAAATCCCACACCCCACTTTCCAAAAGTGCGGAAAAAAGCACCCTGAAATTTCCTTAAGGGATGGAGGAAATGCTTCTGGTGTGAAAGAGAAGGGCACATAGCTGTTAACTATCGGAAAAAAAGACCCGTGGCTGCGACAAAGGAGAGGAAAAATCCGTTCGAACCTCAACGCTTTGTTCAATGATACAAATTCAAAGAACCGGGTCATTTTGCAAATTAGTGCCCTAATCCAAGGGTTTTCGGAGGCAACCAACAACCTCCAAGGGAGTAAGGAAGAGATTTTACAATAACTTCTGCCGAAGTGAAACCCGACAATGAAGTGGTGACAGGTACACTAGTTATTCATTCAAGAATAGAAAACTTACTTTTTGATTAAGGTTTTACGCATTCAATTATATCTCAAAAGTTTAGTAGTACAATCCCAACACCACCACAAATCATGTAAGTGAAGATGTCAGTGAGTATGGAAAATGGGGCAATCATTGCATCCCATGAATATAAGTCCTCCCATGCTATTATCTATGGATTTAATTTCCTGGAAAACCTTGTCATACTACCTCTGGTGGAATTTGATGGAATTCTTGGCATGGATTGGCTTTCCTTATATAGAGCCAACATAAATTGTCAGGAGAGGAAAATTACTCTCCATATGGTGAATCGCCCCTAGAATCATTATAAGTGTAAGAAGGAAGATTAATCTCATTTAGCTCCATCATCTGAAGCATGGATATTACTGCCTTATGATCATGCGTATCTAGCTCAGATGATTGAGTCCAAGGAAGAAACCATCCTTGAAGAAATGCCTATTGTGAGGGAATTCGATGAAGTGTTTCTCGAGGAACTGCCTGGTCTTCCTCCTAGAAGAGATGTCGAATTATCAATTGAACTTATACCTGGGCTTTACCAATATCGAAGACTCCATATATAATGGCTATTGTAGAGCTTGAAGAGATGAAGAAACAACTACATGAGAATCTGGATAAAGGTTTTATACGCCTAAGTGCTTCACCATGGGGTGCACCAGTCCTCTTCATCAAGAAGAAGGATGGGTCAATGAGGCTTTGCAATGAATATCGTGAACATAACAAAATCACAATAATGAATAAGTATCCTCTTCAAGAATATTGTGAACATAACAAAATCATGATAATGAATAAGTATCCTCTCCCAAGAATTGAAGACCTGTTCGATCAACTACATGGAGCACAATACTTCTCCAAGGTGGACTTGCGGTCGGGATATTATCAAGTAAGGGTTAAGAAGGAAGATATCCCCAAGACTGCTTTTCGCACAAGATATAGGCACTATGAATTCATAGTAATTCCTTTCGGACTCACTAATGGTCCAGAAATCTTCATGGACATAATTAATAGAGTATTTAGAGATTACATAGAAAAATTTGTGGTAGTCATTATAGATGATATTCTAATATACTCCAAAACCAAGGAGGATCATGAGGAGAATTTAAGAATTGTACTGGAGACTTTTCGCAAGGATAATCTATATTCAAAGTACATCAAGTGTGAGTTTTGGTTTAAGGAAGTCTCATTCTTGGGCCATATTATCACAAGCAATGGGATATCAATGGATACCTCCATAACAGATGTAATTGAGGTTTGACCGAGGCCAACATCGGTAACAGATATCCGTAACATCTTGGGGTTAGCTGTATATTATCGAAGATTTGTGAGAAATTTCTCACGATTGTCCAACCCTCTTACCAAGAAAACTCAAAAGGGAGGAAAGTTTTTTTGGAGTGATGAATGTGAAGAAAGCATCAAGGAGTTGAAAAGGAGGCTTGTCACTGTTCCCATGATCACTTTACCCACAAGTGGGGAAATTTTTGTGGTATTCAGTAATGCTTAAAAGAAGGGATTAGGATGTGTGTTGATGCAGAATGATAAAGTGATATCCTATGCCTCAAGGAAATTGAAAATCCATGAGAGAAACTATCCAATGCATGATCTGGAGTTGGCGGCGGTTATCTTTGCCTTGAAAATCTAGCGGCATTATCTCTATGGAGAGAAATGTGAGATATATACTGACCACAATAGTCTTAAATATATATTCAAACAGAAAGAGCATAATATGCACCAGAGAAGATGGATAGACCTCATTAAGGATTATGACTGTTTAATCCATTACCACCCTGGGAAAGTGAAAAAGGTAGTAGATTCCCTAAGTAGAAAGGATCCAGCGATTCTATCAATGATGAGAATTGAGAAGGATCCAATCTTCTTATACTCGATGAATATGGTCATGGGAATCATAGAGAAGGAAACATCCTCAATCATTTCACAAATGATTGCTCAACCGTCTCTTTTAAAAGGTTAAAGGATTCTCAAAAGGATGATGTGGGAATTCAAGAAAAAGTGGAAGCTATTGAAAAAGGGAAATCCTCAGAGTTTAATGTTAATGAAGAAGGAATTGTGTGGATTGGGAAAAGACTATATGTTCCATCAAGTTCGGAGCTGATGAAGGATCTTTTTAATGATGCACATAGTTAAAATTTCTCTATTCACCTAGGGAGAAAAAATTTTATCGAGATCTCCGAGAAAACTTTTGGTGGAATAATATGAAAAAGGAGATCACTGAATATACATCAAAGTGCCTGGAGTGCCAAATAGTAAAGGAAGAGAGGCAGAAGTCTAAGGGGACGATGCAACCATTGCCCATACTAGAACATAAATGGTAGAACATCACCATGGACTTCGTCACTGGACTTCCGAGGACATCCAACGGAAAAAATGAAATCCGGGTTGTTGTGGATTGTCTTTCAAAGACTGCACACTTCATTACTATTTGGGAGGATTTATCATTGGATAAACTCACACAAGATATATATCAGGGAAGTGGTAAGGTTTCATGGAGTACCACTATCTATTGTGTATGACTGAGATCCAAGTTTCACCTCTATGTTTTGGAAGAGTCTTCAACATGCTCTGAATACTGAACTGAACTTAAGTATGGCCTATCATCATCAAACTGATGGCCAATCCGAGCGGACTATCCAAACACTTGAGGATATGTTGAGAGCGTGCTCAATGGACATTAAAAGAGGATAGGATAAACATCTTCCTCTGGCTGAGTTCTCTTATAATAACAGTTTCCACTCAAGCATCCAAGTGCCACCATATGAAGCCTTGTATGGGAAAAGGAGCAGAACACCGGCATGTTGGGATGAGGTCGGTGAACATAAGCTGCTTGGACCAGAAATGGTCTAGGAAATGGTGGAGAAGGTGAAAACCATTTAGTAGCATATCAAGGTAGCCAAGAGTCGATCGAAGATTTATGCAGATAATCATTGATGAGACCTTGAGTTTAAAGTTGGAGACATGGTTTTTCTATGCATATCTCCGTGGAAGAAGGTCATGACGTTGGTAAAGAAAGGTATGTTAAGTCCAAGGTACATCATCCCCTTCGAGATTCTTGATCGTGTCCGGGGTGTGGCCTAATGACTAAAACTTCCACCTACTTTGGCCAAAGAACATGATATCTTTCATGTATCCCTCTTAAGGAAGCACATACCAGACCCTTCACATGTACTCTCTTTTGAGGTGGTACAATTGGAAGATGATATTTCTTCTGAGGAGAAACCAGTGAATATCTTAGATCGTAGAGAAAAAGTTCTATGAAATAAGACAATTTGCCTCATCCAGGTATTGTGGAGAAACCACAAGTTTGAAGAAGCGACTTGGGAATCAGAGGAAATGATGAAGCTGAGTTACCAACATCTGTTTTAGTGTGGGAAAAGGAAAAATTTCAAGGGTGAAATTTCTTAAGGGGGGAATATTGTAATGACCCAAAGATCCATTAATGGAAATACCTCATGATCTAATTAAATATCTCTTTATGTTTATATAAAATTTAAACTTCATTGGTTTTTTGTTAAGAATTTTTACCATTGCTAATATAGCCATTGAACAGTGATCACATGATTAGTATAAATATAGGGCTTTAAAAAATCCAAATTTACTCAGACAAAAGAAGTGATGGCCTCATCCAGTAGAATTTCTCCATAGAAAGCCCATTTGTTGGAGCTCGGAAAAGAGGTGGCATCCTTGGGCTTAGCTCTTGACCAAGTCCAAGTTGAGCTTCCTCATGTCAAGCTCGAACGGGACTGTCTACTGTAAAAGTGGAAGTTGATAGAGATTACAACTTGAGCAATGTTATCCGAGCCACCCCAAGAGTTTGTCACCAACGTACACCTTACCCTTAGGTCTTATGCGGCTGTTTAAAGGGGTTATGTAACAAATAAATAGAACTATGCTCATGTACATTATTTTTTTAGTACATAATAATGAATATACTTTCTTTTCATTATTGATACATTGTATATAGTTTTAAAAGTACAATTAATGTTTTTAGTTATTATTTAATTAAGAATTATATTTTATTAAATAAATGGATTTTTGAATTAAATAATATTTTAATAAAATATTATTATTAAATTAATTTTTATTAAATATAAATGATCTTATAATTTTATGAATGCAATTGTAATTTTTATTAAGGTTTGAAAGCCATTTTTGTCAAAACCCGTGAATTTTCAATAAATGTCGGATTTTATTTTAAAAAAGAAAATTAACACATATAAAAAATTATTTAGATAAAATAAATGTTATTTTTTGAATCAGGATGTCGAAATTATCCAATGGTGAATTTTTCATTATTTTCTGAGACAATCCAATTTTTTAGTAAAAATTAAATGCCGTTTAAATATATAATGTGTTTTATGACATCATAATGACCCAATAGTGATGTAATAAAATAATATAATCTTTATGTTCGGCCAATATATGTTTTAGCATTAAAATAATGTGATTTTGGGATTGTTTGTCTTACTTTTCAAAGAATTAATGAACCCCTCAAGGCTTATTAAACACCTTGTCTTTTTAAATTAATTTCCATGGGAGTATGACTCACCTCCACATAAGCAACACTATTATTTAAAGAATTTTGGACTTTGGACTTATAAAATATTGTTTTCCTCTTCAATTTTTCAAAATCCATGGGCAAAAACCATGGTCTGGTTTGAAGTTTGGATTAATTTAATGTAAGGGGACACAAACCTAAATAATAAACAATTCCCTCACCTTTCCTATATAATCCCACCAATGCTCGCACATCCTCCACACTCAAGTCCTTTAGAGTTCATCCAAACTCTTCTATAATCTCTCTAGAATCCTCCCAAGGTTCCCCAAGATCCCAAGAAGCCTCTCACAAGCCTCTCTCTAGCCTTTGGAAGCACACTTTCAAGTAAGGGGTTTTTCCTTCCTTTCTCATTTGGTCCAATTTTCTTTATGTTGTTTTGCCCTTTTAATTTCAATTATGAATGTTGGGGTATGGTTTCAAACCTCACTCATACTGCCCTCTTTAAGTTTGAATGATGAGATACCCATTTCTCTCTCATTAAATTCCTCCCATGTACACCCGTTACTATGCCGAAATTCCGAAAGGAACTTCTGTCTCCTCATTTACATTCAAGGAATACTTTTGTATCATGAATCTAAATTCCAGTACAATTGTTAGGAAATGTATCTATATGACCTACTTACTGTATATTACATGTATATATGATGAGTAATCTCTTTATCTCTCATCAACCATTTCTATGAATTCTTATGTCACGCCGTTATGCTGCGGAAATCGTACTGATTTTCTAAGCCAATGTCGTTGTGTAGTGAATACCATGCCCAGTTCTCCATCATGGGTATTCACCTTTATGCACAATTAATTATTGATTATAATGTTTCATGTATTAATTCCAAATTCCATTATCATGGAATAAATGATTATGTTTTATGAATCCATGTTTTATGATCCATGTGGCACACTTATGCATGAAATGAAATGTTTAAGAAGGGTGCACCCTTATAGCGCTCCAATTAATTGGTTAAAGTATAGTATCATGATACGTCATGTGAAATGAGTGTTGACTCATGCTAATTCATGTGCAACAAGGGCTTACTCTTTCTTTATGTGCAATGGGGATTTACTCATGCTCCATGTGCAATGAGCCTTATCTCATGCTAATTCCATGTTAAGTGTTGTTGCCACATTTCCATGTTATGATTATCATGCTTTATCGTGCCTTTATGTTCATGTTTTTCTTATGTTATATTGATATTACAATTGCCTAACATGTATTGTACTCCTCATGATATTCCATGTTTACTCCCTTATTAGGCTTTATAGCTCACCCTTTTCTTATGCATGTCCTCAGGTTATCCCATGCAATGCTAAGTACGAGGGAATGTAGTGGTCATGTAAAGGAAGTTTTCAATAAAGATGTTGTATTTCATGTTTTAAGATTTTATGTAATGATCCTAATCCCCAAAGACACTAAACCCCTCGATCTTCTTTGTTGTATCAAGTGAATTTTTATCTAATAAATCATGTTTGTGTATGTAATAAAAGAAGGGTTGTCATAGTTGGTATCAGAGGATAGGTTTAGTTATTGCTGGGATTAGGATTAGGAAACCCTATTAAAGACTTAGATACAAGACTAAGTATAATAAAAAAATCCCTATGTTTAGGTAAGTACTGAGTAAGTGGTTTATCAAAAAAATACATCTCCGTTTGGATACGAGCAGTTAGAGGCAGCTCTGGTACAGATGTATCCTAGAGTTAAACCCCGAAAACACTGCTTTGAGCTAGACTCGAACGGGAACTGGTTCATGGCAATAGGCCTTGATGCACTCTTGGTTAGAACACTCCTGGGGGATATGTTTTGATAAATTCACAATCTTAGTATGAACCCTTATAAAGGGAATTAAAAAAATGCCCCTATGAATATATGTTCGAAAGTAGATCATGAAAATCCTAGATTTAAGCATATATACTCATGAGTTAAGGAAATAAAAGTTTACTTATAAGTCATCAACTTTTATCTTTGGATTACCCATTATGATTTACCCCTATCATTCCTCATATTCCAGCCAATGTCCGATAATAGGAGGACTCGGGCTAACAACTGTTGTGAAGATCAGTGTGATTACTGTACTAATGAGATTCCCAATCCAATGGGAGCGGGAATCATGAACTTTGTCACGCTTCTCTCTCAGCTTACTCAAGTTTTGAAAACAAACATGGTTCAAGAGGAACGTTCAACCCCCCCTAAGAAAGATCATGTCGCTATCGAGAGCTTCATGACATAAAGGCCTCATACTTTTAGTGGATCATCTGATCCCACAATCGCTGAACAGTGGATCAACTCCATTGAAAATATCTTCTCCATCCTTTAATGTTCTGAACAAGAGATGGTTCTCCTGGCGGCTTACCATATAGAGGGTGAAGTTGATCAATGGTCGACGTTGAAAAAAAATATGAATCATGAGGTGGAGATCGAGGCGTTGGAATGGAAGGATTTCTGGAATTTGTTTTTCGATAAATAATTTTCACGCACGCTCTGGCTTAAGATAGAAAGGGACTACCATTCCCTCACGCAAAAAGATTAAGAATCTGTTGGAGCGTATGTGGAAAACTTAACAAGGCTTGCATGATATGCTTCCGACTATGTCATTACCCTTGAATGCAAAGTTGAACACTTCTTTGGTGGGTTGAAGGTAAGCCTACGGAAAGCATTAGCAATCTATGACTTCGACAGCTGTGAGGAAATAGTCCGTTGTTCCCTCAAGGTTGAAATGGAGATCGAAGAATCATAGGGGTATCATGGGGATAAGAAGCATAAGGTGGACTTCAATTCTGGGGGTCCGATGGATAAATCCAACAGAGCTAAGAAGATCCATCACCCCACTTTCCAAAAGTGCGGAAAGAAGCACCCTAGAAATTGCCTTAAGGGAACGAAGAAATGCTTCAGGTGTGAAAGAGAAGGGCACCTATCTGTTAACTGTCAAGAAGAATGACCCGTTTCTACGAAAGAGGAGAGGAACACTCCATTCGAACCTCAACGCATTGTTCAATGCTACAAATGAAATGAACATGGTCATTTTTCCAATCATTTCTTTAATCCAAGGGTTTTCGGAGGCAACCAACTACCTCCAAGGTAGCAAGGAAGATATGTTTCCATAACTTCTGTCGAAGTGAACCCCGACAACGATGTGGTGATAGGTACGCTAGTTATTCATTCAAGAATAGTGAACATACTTTTTGATTAAGGTTCTACGCATTCTTTTATATCTTGAATGTTTAGTAGAACAATCCCAGCACCACCGAAAATCATGAAAGTGAAGATGTCGGTGAGTAAGGAAAATGGGGCAATCATTGAATCCCACGAATATAAGTCCTACCCTATTATTATCTGTGGATTAAATTTCCCAGTGAACCTCATCATACTCCCTCTTATAGAAATTGATGCAATTATTGGCATGGATTGGCTTTCCTTATATTGAGAAAACAGAAATTGTCGGGAGAGGTAAATCACACTCTATATGGAGAATCGTCCCCCGATTCTTTACAAGTGTAATGAGGAAGATGAATCTCCATTAGCTCCATCATCTCAAGAATGGATATTACTACCTTATGAGCATGCGTATCTGGCTCAGTTGATTTAGTCCACGAAAGAAACCATCCTTGATGAAATGCCTATTGTGGGGGAATTTGCTAAAGTGTTTCCCAAGGAACTTCCTGGTCTTCCTCCTAGAAGAGATGTTGAATTCTAAACTGAGCTTATACCTGGGGATTTACCAATATCCAAGACTCCATATAGAATGGATGTTTTAGAGATTGAAGAGCTGAAGAAAAAAATACAGGAAAATCTTCATAAAGGGTTTATACACCCAAGTGCTTCACCATGGGGTGCACTAGTCCTCTTCGTCAAGAAGAAGGATGGGTCAATGTGGCTTTGTAACGATTATAATGAACTTAACAAAATCACGATAAAGAACACGTATCCTCTCCCAAGAATTTAAAAAAAATTCAATCAGATGTGTGGATCCCAATACTTCTCCATGGTGGACTTGCGGTCAGGATATTATCACGTAAGGGTGAAGAAGTATGATATCCCCAAGACTGCTTTTCGCACAAGATACAGGAACTATAAATTCATATTAATTCTTTTCGGACTCACTAATGCACCAGCAATCTTCATGGACATAATTTATAGAATGTTTAGAGATTACATTGAATAAGTTGTGGTAGTCTTTATAGATGATATTATAATATACACCAAAACCAAGGAGGATCGTGAGGAGCATTTAAGAACTGTACTGGAAACTTTGCACAAGGAGAAGCTCTATGTAATGTACAAAAAGTGTGAGTTCTAATTTAAGGAAGTCTCATTATTGGGCCATATTATCACAAGCAATGGGATATCTATGGATCCCTACAAAATAGATGTAATTGAGGGATGGTCGAGGCCAACATCGGTAACGGATATCCATAGATTCTTGGGGTTAGCTGGATATTATCGAAGATTTGTGAGAAATTTATCATGATTGTCCAACCCTCTTACCAAGCAAAATCGAAAGGGAGTAAAGTTTTCTTGGAGTGATGAATGCGAAGAAATATTCAAAGAGTTGAAAAGGAGGCTGATCACTATGGTCGTGCTCACTTTACCCAAAAGTGGGGAAATTTTTGTGGTATTCAGTGATGCTTCGAAGAAGGGCATAGGTTGTGTGATGATGAAAAATGATAAAGTGATATCCTATACCTCAAGGAAATTGAAAATCCATGAGCAAAACCATCCAACACATGATCTGGAGTTGGCGGTGGTGATATTTGCCTTGAAAATCTAGAGGCATTATCTCTATGGAGAGAAATGTGAGATATATACTGACCACAATAGTCTTAAATATATATTCACACAGAAAGAGCTTAATATGTGCCAGAGAAGATGGATAGAGATCATCAAGTATTATGGCTGTTCAATCCATTAACACCCTGGGAAAGCAAACAAGGTGGAAGATGCCCTAAGTAGAAAGGATCCAGTGATTCTATCAATGATTAGAATTGAGAAGGATCCAATCTTCTTAGACTTGATGAAGATGGACATGGGAATCATAGATAAGGGAACATCATCAATCATTTCACAAATGATTGCTCAACCTTCTCTTTTGGAAAGGTTAAAGAATGCTCAAACGGATGATGTGGGAATTCAAGAAAATGTGGAAGCTATCGAAAAAGGGAAATCCTCGGAGTTTAATGTTAATGAAGAAGGAATTGTGCAGTTTGGGAAAAGGCTTTGTGTTCCATGAAGTCCAGAGCTGAAGAAGGAACTTTTGGTTGATGCACATAGCTCAACTTTCTCTATTCACCCAGGGATCACACAGATGTTACTATATTTCCGAGAAAACTTTTGGTGGCATAATATGAAAAATGATATTGTTGAATATACATCACAGTGCCTGGTGTGCCAGCAAGTAAAGGTAGAGAGGCAGAAGTATAAGGGGATGTTGCAACCATTGCCCACTCGAGCAATGTTATCCGAGCCACCCCAAGAGTCTATCACCATCGCACACCTTACCCTTAGGCCTTATGCAGCTGTTTTAAGGGGTTATGTAACAAATAAATAGTACTATGTTCAGGTAAATTATTTTTTTTGTATATAATAATGAATATAATTACTTGTCATTATTGATACATTGTAAATAGTTTTTAAAGTACAAATAATATTTTTAGTTATTATTTAATTATGAATTCAATTTTATTAAATTAAGTGATTTTTGAATAAAATAATATTTTAATAAAATATTATTATTAAATTAATTTTTATTAAAAATAAATTATCTTATAATTTTATGAATGAAATTGTAATTTTTATTATGGTTTGAATGCCATTTTTGCAAAAACTCGTGAATTTTCGATAAATGTCAGTTTTTATTTTAAAAGTGAAAATTAAAAAATTTAGAAAATTATTTAGATAAAATAAATGATATTTTTGGAATCAGGATGTCGAAATTATCCAATGGTGAATTTTTCCTAATTTTTTGAGACGGTCAAATTTTCGAGTAAAAATTAAATACCGTTTAAATATATAATGAGTTTTATGAGATCATAATGACCCAATAGTGATGTAATAAAATACTATAATCTTTATGTTCTGGCAATATATGTTTCACCATTAAAATTATGTGATTTTGGGTTTGTTTGTCTTACTTTTCAAAGAATTAATGAACCCTCAATACTTATTAAACACCTTGTCTTTTTAAATTAATTTCCATGGGAGTATGACTCACCTCCACATATGCAGCCCTATTATTTTAAAAATTTCGTACTATGGCCTTATAAAATATTGTTTTCTTCTTCCCTTTTCCAAAAACCATGGGAAAAAACCATTTTATGGTTTGTGGTTTGGATTAATTTAATGTAAGGGGACCCAAACCTAAATAATAAAGAATTCCTTCACCTTTCCTATATAAACCCACCCAAGATCCAACTTCCTCTTAACTAAAAGCCTTCAGAGTTAATCCAAACTCTGCCATACTCTCTCTAGAATTCTCCCATGGTGCCCCAAGCTCCCAATAATCCTCTCATAAGCCTCGCTCTATCCTTTGGAATCACACTTCCATGTAAGGGTTTTTTTCTTCCTTTCTCATTTTTGTCCAATTTTCTTTATGTTGTTTTGCCCTTTTAATTTCAATTATGAATATTGGGGTATGGTTTCTCACCTCCCTCATACTTCCATCTTTATGTTTGAATAATGGGAGACCCCTTTCTCTCTCATTAAATTTCTACCATGTACACCTGTTACTATGCTGAAATTCCGAAAGGAACTTCTCTCTCCTCATTTACATTCAAGAAATGCTTTTGTATCATGAATCTAAATTCCATTAAAATTGTTGGGAAATGTATCCATATGAACTTCTTACATTCCATTACATGTAAATATGATGATGAAACCCTTTATCTCTAATCAACCATTTCTATGAATTATTATGTCACACCGTTACGCTGCCAAAATCGCACCGATTTTCTAAGCCAATGCCATTGTGTAGTGAATACCATGCCCATTTATCCATCAAGGATATTCACCTTCATACACATTTACTTATTTATTATAATGTTTCATGTATGAATTCCACATTACTTTATCATGGAATAAATGATTATGTTTTATGAATCCATGTTTTATGATCCATGTGGCACACTTATGCATGAAATGAAATGTTTAAGAAGGGCGTGCCCTTATAGCGCTCCAATGGATTTTGTAAAGTATAGTATCATGATACGTCATGTGCAATGAGTGTTGACTAATTCTAATTCAAGTGCAACGAGGGTTTACTCATGCTTTATGTGCAATGAGGATTTACTCATGCTCCATGTGCAATGAGCCTTGGCTCATGCTAATTCCATGTTAAGTGTTGTTGCCACATTGCCATGTTATGATTATCATGCTTTATCATGCCTTTATGTTAATGTTTCTTTTATGCTCAATTGATATTACTTTTTCCTAACATGTATATTACTCCTCATGATATTCCATGTGTACTCCCTTAATAGGATTTATAGCTCACCCTTTTCTTATGCATGTCCTCCGGTTATCCAATGCAATGCTATGTACGAGGGAATGTAGTGGTCATGTAAAGGATGTTTTCAATCAAGATGTTGTATTTCATGTTTTATTTTTTTATTTAATGATCCTAATCCCCAAAGACACTAAACCTCTCAATCTTTTTATTGTATCAAGTTATGTTTTATGTAATAAATCATGTTTAATTTTGTAATAAAAGAAGGGTTGTCATACATATCCCTTATCCTATCCCTATAGGTCAATCATAATATACTTCTTCACATCCTGAAAAAATGAATACACAAGAAAGGAGAGAGCTCATATAATCAGTATAAATAACAATATAGAAGAAACTATCATTAATAAATATAAACATTTAAGGCAATGTATAAGACTTAAAACAAACACATGAATTTTAAATATAAACATCAATATAACATGGAAACGATAAATCAAATAATTACATTGACTTATTCACATGGATATTAAACTAGTTGAATAGTCACATGTAATATCAATAGCTAATTTCATAATGATGGAACACATAATGTTAGACATCATAAACATATATCTAGGGCCTAATTCTAGGACTACAAATAAGATTTTTCAAGGCCTAGTGCCAAGACACTAGTTTGTCTCATGAGACCTAACAATGCATCAAGGAGATATATCGGGATCCACCCATCACTTACTAAGTCCAATGTATTCCTCATATGAAAAGGTTAAAATATAACATAAACATTTATATTAATACTATCATACGAAACATTATTAATTTTTCCATAAACCATGAATGATATAAAAATAACACATCCCAAGTTAATTATATAAAAATACCTTCAATAAAATAAGGAATATTTTATCATAAAAAATCAACATCAAAAGTGTAAAATCTATCGAAAGATGTTGATATTAATGAAATAAAAACTATATGAGAGAAATATCTATTTTATTTTGAAATAATTTATTGTTCACATAATTATAAAAGAAAACATTAATTTTGAAAATATTTTTATAAGCTTGTAAGGGAAGCTTCGAAGGTGTTATAATGGCAGAAAATATCAACACCCGCCGTATAAGTTAGAAAAACATTCTTAGTATAATTTGTTGAAAATGTCATTACATATGGTGGAATGATGCCATTCAAAACATTTTATAAAAATTAATACAAGGGTATAAATGACTTTAATCTATATGCTAGTAAATAGTAAAAATGTTTTGAAAAATGTTTTTAAGAAACATGGATGTTGATGATAAAGTTGTCCCAATAGATACTTATGTATAAACAAACTCAGATAATAAAGTGATTGTAAAATTAACCCATACCTTGTAATTTTCATTGTTCATAGGTACGTCATTCTCATGTATAATAGTTAAATATTTTTTATTAAATTATATAAGAACCACATAAATAATTATCATATCCAATATGATATTCTAATATTGCTTTATTAATAATCTTTCAGTTGTACCATTATTTCAGGTGTTAACTGATTCATTTTCCATTATATGTTCTGTTACATAAGTCATTTTTCTTATGGATAAAATTTATTTTATTCATTTACTGAATGATATTATGTTCGTAAAAATTATTTTTATTCATAAAATGAAAATCATTCATGAATGGTTATGATGGGAAATGAATATCAACACGTTCGTGTAGACGGTAATCTGTATGTACACCCGACCAACAATATAATTATATTGATGGTGAAATAGTATGTAATTTGATGGTAAATCATATATATAGAATCATGAACATGTTATATTTATTATTTAAAACATTTATAATAATTATTATAGTCTTCCAAATAATGATTTCTGGAATAACAAACTACACCACGACATGGAGACGACAAGTCATATGTACGTAAGTATGGTGACATTTTCATTAATTGTATGGATAGAATAATGAATATTTTTTTACCATATTTACAATAACATAATAGTATGTAAAATTTACTAGAGTTATTATTTTGTTTTAGAAAAAACAAAGAAAGGGGAAGTGGAAGATGAAAGGAACATTGAAAGTGGTGATGAAATTAATACCTCTTCTTCGGGTGCTTCCTGTTGATTTGATCAAAAGGGATCCTTAGGTTGGATTTAAGATCAATGTAAGGCCTCACAGTTGAATTGAGGGTAGTTGGGAGTATATTTGAATAGGGGTTGATGGAGCCAAATGGATTTGGATGTGTAAATTGGAGAGAAGGGGGAGTACCCTTTTATAAGAGAGGTGAGGGTCACTTTAGGAAAATCTTGAAATATTATTTTATTATAAACTCATATTGGGTTTATATTGGCTCCAAATGGATTTATTTAGAGGATATGGTAGGGAGGAGTTGAAATCATTTCAACCAAAAGGTTTTAGAAAAGTTTAGGTTACCATATCAACCTTATTATTTATATTTATCTCTTCATTAAATAGTTTATCTTTCTATCTTGTCTTCTTGTATTATTATTATAAATGTTTAATAAACATACTATAAAAAGACAAGAGTACCCCAAGTGGATTATTATTGACATATATAACAATATCTATGTCCTTTTTCCAAACCATAGTTTTTTAGAAATATTATATCATTTAATAAAATTGTATTTGTTTTAAAAACTCATTTATATAAATTATGACACTATTTAGTATTTGGTTTTTTTGAATGTAAAAAAAACATGATTAAATTGAAAAAATACATTAAATAAACAAAAAAAATGACATATTAACCTAGAATATTAGTGGAATGCATCAAAAGATTCAGTTTACATTTATTTGGATATTTATAATATAAATTATTTAAATCATTTATTAATAATTTAATTATTTCATCATCATTGTGTAATAAATAAATTTAATTATTTAATGTCAAAAAATTATAAATAAAGCACCATTATATAGGAAATCTATTTATATTTCTAATTAATATTTATAGTCAAATTTTTCTTATTTATAACCCTATATTAAATATGTTTTAGTTATTAAACATTGAATTTTACACTTTTATCTCTTCTTTAAATAAAATAGTAATAAATGTCCTAATCTAATCCAAGTGGATCATGTTTTATTCCTAATGTTTATGTTAGTCAAAAAACACTTATCCAATAGAATTAGGACATGTGATAGGGTAATTATAATATCATTTTTACCTTTAATTGACCTATTTACTTTTAATAATGGAAAATAAAATTTAAAAGTTATTATTCACCAAAAATTAGTTTCATCCTATTGAACCACATTTTACATTCGGATGTAAACCATGTCTCTTGAACTTTTGAAATTAAAATCACATTAGTGGTAAAATTATGTTTTATGAAAATGTGTCAATCTTCCTAGATGGTGGGTAAAATGCGTTCAATAGTTTAGTAAAATTTTATACATCTAATATTATTATAAAATTAACCAAAGGAATTACAATTACAAAATAGGTATTATTTATCCATTTTTAATTTAAAATGAAAATGAAAATAATTATTATTTAAATAAAAGTCGGTTTTAAATAATAACATAGTGTTTTTCACTACTCATCAAAAATTGAAATTTTTAGAAAAATCCCAAAGATTCACTCTATGATAATTTTGATATTCCGAATCGAAAAACGAAGTCAATTTTGAATAATACATTATTTAATGTTAAAAAAAGGGGGTTTTACTATTCCTAACGACTAGTTTCATTGGTCGTTGTGTGCTAGAAGTTGAAGTTAAGTAAAACAGAAGCTATTTTATTATTTAAAGTGAAGCATAACGTGGATGTTTGGGGTGTTACAAATATTATTTAATATCCATATTTATTTTTTTAAAGAAATAATAATGTTTTTCATAAATTTGAATATCCAATTATTATTCATTTATTCTATTTTTCATCAAACTTAGAAAAGTTTTATTTTTTTATTAATAAAAATAGTACATCCGAAAACATTAAAATAAAAAACATTATATTGCTTCACTGTAAATAGTCCTTAAATACACATTTTCAAAAAAAATATCTTATATGAATTATATTAAAAAATATAATAAAAATGGCTGCATCCAAATATTATTTTGGAAAAATATATTCATTTTACATAGTGATATCCATTTTAATGATGGTTCAATTAATTCATTAAACAATATCATTTTTTTGAGGAGTTATAGATGTATTTTTTAAAAAATAAATATTTTTTGTAGAAAAATTTACAATTTATTTTTATATTTACATCCTATACTTAACACACCCACTATTTATTAATTAATTATTTTATTAATTTTCTTCATGTTGGGTGGTTCAGCCTGAGGCCCAACATAAAATGTTTGAGTAACTATTTAAAAATGAGTGTTTTGTCTTTGACCGCATCTAGATTACCGCAGGTGAAGCAGTGCGGCCTCTCCTAGGTCGATGCTCGACATCAGCCAGATCACTGCACGCCTTGCCATTGTTCTATTAATGTAATAAAATGAACTAATAATGGTTTTAATATCAATTATAATATAAATTTCACTTGAGAATATTATTATTATTACCTAGGATAATAATTTATTTGAGTGTAATATATTTATTATTAGATTTTTATTAATGTGATTATAATATACATTACTATTTTGTTTATTAGGTTTTTTATTATCTTATTATTATTACTATTACAATTGTTATAACTTATTATTATTATTATTATCTATTTACTTTTATTATTATTATTATCATTATTATTCTTATATTAGTTTTCCACTATTTTTATTATTATCATTAGTTTTATATTAATTTTGTTTTATTTATTTTTGGGTATTGTATTTTCCCCACCATTACCCTTCCCTCATCTCATCGCAACCCCTCTCCCTGGTACCCCATCGCGACACACCCCCTCCCTCCCATGGCCAGCCACCGTCGCAACACCTCCCTCTTGTCCATCCCGCTCATGCTGTTTGATGTCTCCCAACTAACTAATGCTTCTAGTCATGCCACCTACAAAAGCGTCCAAAACACCTTCTTCAATCTTCATCTTCACGAAATACACATCATACCACCTCCCTTCCTCCCGGTGAATTTCAAGCCGACATCACTCCTACCTCTACCCTAGCATGCCCCATCACGCCACACCTGCTCCCAACCAACCACCTCGTGCTGCCCACAAGGAGCACCCTCTTTCCCATACAGCCATAAATCTCATCTCCCATCTTCCCGGCGTGCTATCGCCCTTCCCTCTGGCTCAATCATCCAGCGCATTTCTCCCCTTCTCCCATTTTCTCTACCATCCTGCCTCTGACTGCCACCATACAGCCCAAAACCATCCTTCACATCCCCTTTTTGGTAGGTGCCATCCCCTCCCTGTACGCCCCTACCGCCATGGTTGGCCCTTCGTCGAAAACACGAACAACTGACCCTTCTCCAGATCAATGAACCAGCGAACCTCCTCTTACCCCTCACTCAACCCCCATCAGTTTAATATTTTCGTCCTCCTTTATCATTTTTCATCCTCATTTCTTTAGTTTTTGTTTATTTTTTCATTGGGTATCATGTTCAATTTGGGGTTCAATAATGAATCATTTTTTGTTTAGTTGTTTGTTTTAGGGTCCAGTTTGGATCACATGTGGTGCGTTTCGCAGGGATATGAAGTTCACACCAAATTTGGGGGTTTCTCCACCAGAGGTTGGTGGATCCATGTTTTATAATTGATTGATAAATTAATTTACAAGTTTTATTAAATTTGATTATTATATAAATTATTTTTTTGGTGCAGTGTTTGTTTATAGCGAATGAGGAATTTCTTTACTTATTAAATTATATGGAATCTTTATATGTTATAGAGTCTACTTATTTTGAAAACACATGTTAAATAATTTATTTTTTGGTTATATAAATTTAATAATTAAATTATTAAATAGTGAAAACTAATTATTGAACTTCATAAGTGATTTTTTAAATTGTTTAAAAAATAAAAATGGTGTCTGAAGAATATTCTAATGTGTGTTGGATTTCAAATAGAATAATTTTAGTGTAGTTTTTTTGGTAAAACATTGTTCCACACATTGGAAATGTTCTATTATGTGTGTAATTGATTTATTATATTTTATATATGATGAAAAAATAGTTTTAAGAGAGTTTATTTTGCATCTAGTTTTTTTGAAGTGGCATGTTTATATGAGATCTAAGGTGTTTTTTATAAAAATACACATTGTGTCATCACATATTGTTTTATTAAATAAAGTAGTTAGTTTTTTAAAAAGTACGAGGTCTGAAAATTTTATTTTTGAAAAGTGTTGGTTTGGATTTGATCAAAAAAGATATTTTTGGGTGGGTTTTGTGTGAAATGTCTTGTGTTACCCTTTAGATATTGTTTTCTAAAATTTCTAAGGAGTTTATTAAATTTTATCAATGTTGTAAAAAGTTCATGTATAATTTTTTAGGGTGCGTATTATTTCAAAATGGTATTTTTGTGTGTATGTTATGGTCTGTTTAATTATTAATCTCTTTAAACTATGAAAACGGTTTCCTTAATTGGGTAAGTGATGCATATTTTGTTTGAGAGATTTTTAGTGTGTGTATTGTTATATTTTTTAAAAGGATTTTGTGTGTTCAATTATGATTTTGGGTAGAGGTAGCACTATATGTGACATGAACATTGGGCCACATAAGCACAAATGAGAAGCCTCCGTACTTGGTGGGCGGACTATGACTAGTGCTCTTGTGACATGTAAGTGGCATTGTTCCGGTTTCACATAGTTGGATTGACAAATACAACACTAACTAAACCTTTTGATGATGTTGGGAGACCACTAGTTTATGGGTGTGTTACCCTACTCGTGGCTCGTGCATGAGAACATATATTGTTGTTTTACTATACTATTGTTCCTTGAGACGTGATGTTCTAGGGTCCCATGTCTTGCTAGTATTGTTCAGGCCCCTCCCATGTATTATGCTCCTCCATTAATATTCACTCACCATCGGAACCCAGTGTGACATTGGGGTTTCCATGAAATCTAGTGTGTGTGTGTTTTAATTTATTTTGTTTTCTATAAATTAGATTACCATAAAAAATGTTTTCATAAAAAATGTTTGAGAATTTATTTATTTTTTTCTACTATATTGAAAATGTATTTCAATTTAATAATTATGTGTGGAAACTTTTCTTAGTGAAATCCTACAAGAATTTTAGCTCAAACCCTACATACACCTTTGGGTGTATGTATATCATGATTCTTTTGTATTTCAGGATGAGGAATTTTTCATAGCATAAGTGATTCTGTTTGTCAGTGGAGTCCTCATGTTAGTTTGGTAAATGAGTCTTGAGGTTGTTGCACCTCATTTTTCATGGAGGCTGAGTTAGTGTTTTCAGTTTTTCCTTTATTGTTACTCCATTTTGAATTTTTGTTCAAGTTGTAAACATTAATTCTGACCCTAGTTTAAAGGCATGTTTTTTTGTTTGATTTTAGTTTTGAATTATTCATCTTGTTATCTGTTTTATGTTTATCTATTTGGTTAAATCATTATTGAGTTTTATTTTAATACCTGGGAAATTGTGCAATCCTGTGCGGATCGAGAATTCCCTTCGGGCCATGTTGCGGACTAGGTCGAGCGTCTGGTGGCATGATGACCCAGCCTAGTTCTTGAAAAAATGGTATTGGATGTGTTTTTATCTCTTGGGTCATGTTCTTTTGGGATAGAGTCCAGGTAGACAAAAGTTAAGGGTGTTGGAAGTTGATGTTCTAGATAAAATTAAGGTTCCTGGCAAGCACACCACATTGCAGAACTCGTGTTAACAAGATAAGTTGAGGTTTGGATAAACCATTGGCCTATATGATTAATATTATCTAGGGGAAATGGAAAGGGAGTGGGATCAGTGGTCGCAGTGAGATCCTACGGTCTGGAAAGCCAAGTGGAGTTGGGGACGATGTCCTACAATACCCTCTATAGTGGTTGTGTGATTGGTGTATGGCCACAAACCTTATTTTCCACTCACCCATTGGCAGTATTTTCCTCTTGCATCATTTCTTACCTCCTTTTTTGGATTCATTGAAATTATGTTTTTAAGTGGAAATTATTTTTTGGAAAATGTTTTGAAATGGACAATTTTAAAAAGAAAAAGAAGTGTATACTTTTAAAGGTGTTTTTTGATTGATTTGGTTTTAAAAAATTGAAGGTTCAGATTTTGATCTTTGGTGCTCTCATGGGTAACCATGTGCATGAGTATATATGAAAAGTGAAATTTTCAAAAGAACATGCGGATGAGTGCTTGGATGGACATTAGGTGGGTGATGGTATGGAATGAGAAAATGCAAGTGTGTGGCCCATGGGACACCATTGGTGCTTGTGAAACCCACAACATAATTTATTTTCTCAAAGTTTTGTTAAATAAATATTTTGACTTTTCATAATCGG
The DNA here is from genome assembly GCA_963277665.1 of Viscum album. Lineage (NCBI taxonomy): Eukaryota > Viridiplantae > Streptophyta > Magnoliopsida > Santalales > Viscaceae > Viscum > Viscum album. The sequence continues at coordinate 822,099,487 of OY728157.1, forward strand.
TGATTGTGTGGTGTGTCCTTGTGTTTTGGAGGTGTTATATGTTGGGGGTTTCATTCTACGATTCCTTTTTGACTGATTTGTGCCTTGTGTTTGAATTATCATTGGTTAGTTGGTGTGAAAGAATGTGGTCAGTGGTTTCATTTCAAATGTGCTTTGGAAATCCCTTGAAATAGTTCCCCCTATACGTTTAGTGTTTGCTACACGTATGTCTTGGATATTGGACCTGTTTTATTTGGTCCATGTTTTTCTTTCTTGACTAGTTAATGCCCCCTATAAAGCATTAAAATGTGATTGAAGTGTGCCCACAAGACATTTTCCATTGACCGACCCTCCAGTTGATTTAAGTAATGACTCTCATTTTCTAGTGATAGTTCTATGTATATCCATTTTTACCTTTTTTTAAATGGATCCTCTCAAAGATGGATGATTGACGTGAGGGGATTTGAATGGAGTTTTGTCCTATTTGTGTTCTCTAAGTCATCCTGTATGATGTTTGACAACATTGTGTTTGAAGGTTCCCCATAGAAATGGTGAAAGGAATTACAGTGTGGAAGGATGGAGGCTTTTCAGTGTTATCGGTGGAGAACGATGTCTTGAAGGGATTTAAGTGCATTCATTAACCCCAAGGGTCATGTCTGGTGACATCTCATAGTGTGAGTTTTCTTTGAAGAACAAGGGAGGATTTCGTAGAATCCTTTAGAAACCCCTATTTTTTAAAAAGGGTTCCCTATCAGGGGGTTCCAATTTTTTTGATCAAAGGCAAGTGTTGTCATGAATCTTTCCTTATTATATTTCTTAGTTTGTGTGAATAATTGATTCATGTGCATTATCTAAACCACATTTTTAGTGGATTTACCGTGAGAGAGTAGTTGGGTGCCATGGTGCGTTGTGTTTGTGGTGATGTCTCGGTTGTGGTGTGGTTGTGTGTGGCACCAAAAGGAGAAGCTCTGTTTCAAAGTCTTCAACATCTGACTATGAGGTAGGAGATGCTTCAAACATCAGGGATCCAAACATAATCCATAGAGTGAATATGGCACATGGTCAGGAACCTCGATAGTTTATGGGACCTTGAATTTAATTTTGACCCCGGTATTTATGGTAAAGGAATTTTAAATTTTTTTCTATAGTTTTTCAATTACGAACAACCCATTTAAGTGTGTTATGTTTCTATATATATAAGGAGGCGTAGTCGTATCATTACCTTAATGTCATGGGGGTTGCGTCCCACCAAATGTAATCACTTTTAGCGGCCATTATGGGGTCTATTTGGGTAAATTGGTCTCATTTTTGAATGGGGCTCATCCAAGGATGTAGGGTCCCTCCGTCCCCTCCCCATGTTGAGGGGTATTTGGTCACCATTGAGAAATGTTCAGTGTTTTGTATCTTCTCTCATTTCTAATGGTGGGGTGACCCACGATGGGTCTCAAAAAATTGTATCTTGAATGAATCGGTGTTGGCCCTTATTTATAATGGAGGGGAGTTCACATGGGCCTCCCCATGTCAATTTTATAGTCTATTTTTTTGGCATTGGTTTGTTTTTAACGGTGTGGAACCCTTTAGGATTTCTTCATGTTTTCCTTTTTTTTCCTAATGATGGCTTTTTGGGGAGTGATAAAAGTGTTCCTTTGATGTGTTTATTCTGGTTTTTTCCTTCCAGACAAACATCGTGGTTTCTATTTTGTGGTACATGAGGTTTTTGGTTTGTGAAGATGGTTTATGTGGGTGTGAGAGTTCATTTCTTTGATTAATCAACTGGAGGTGTCACAAATCTTTGGGGTGGGTGACACATAGAAGAAAGTCTTTTTATGGGTTTCTTGATGTTGTCATTTATGTCAATATGTCTAAGAAAAGTTCGTTTTCCTCAGTTTTATTATTGATTATGGGAATCCTTTTTGAACTTTAAGGGGGTGTCGTGTTCTACTTTTGGGTTCATCCTTAGTTGTTTTTATGGGGATGGAAAGCATTATGGTGGGGATAATTTTCACACCCGACATCTCTAAATTATTTATTTTATTAATTTTATTCACGTGGGGTGATTCAAGTTAAGGTATGACATAATATTTTTGAGAAATTATTCAAAAACAAGTGTTTTGGTAATGAATGCATGTATTACACCATGGTCGAAGTTAAGAGGCCTTTCCTGGTTCGCCGCAGGACCTCGCTCGGATCACTGCACGCCTTGCTGATTTTCAATTAATGAAATAAAATGAATTAATAATGGTTTTAATAACAATATTAATATTAATTTAACTTGAGAATAATATTATTATTATCTTGGTTAATAATTTAATTGAGAGTATTATTTTTATTATTATCATTTTATTAAGTTGATTATTGTATAGTTTACTATTTAGTTTATGATTTTTGTTATTATCTTATTATTTTTATTATTACAATTGTTAAAAAAATTTCTTTATTATTTTACATTTACATTTACATTTATTATAATTATTATTCTCATTTTAGTTTACCACTATTATTATTATTATCAGTAGTTTTGTTTGTTTTTATTTATTTTTGGGTTGGGGTTTTTTCCCTCTTTTCTCCTTCCATTAGCTCGATGCTTCCCCTCTCCCTAGTTCCCCGTTTTCCACACCCCTCCGTCTCTTAGCCAGCTACCATTATAGAACCTCCCTCCTGACTTGCCCGCTCACACTGTTTTCCACCTCCAACCCACCCACCCCTCCTGGTCATGTCGCCGGTGACAACCATCAGATCACCAACCTCAATCCTCCTCTTCTGAAAAGCCTCATCATGCTACTGCCCTACCTCCCAGAGATCTTCGAGCTGGAACCACCCCTACCTCTCCTTCGTCCAGCCCCGTCTAACCCACTATCTCCCAGATGAACACTTCATTCTAATCCCATATACCACCCTCTTTTCCCTCTATCCATCATGCCCAGCTCCCGGCCTCCAAACACGTCATCGCCCTTCCCCCTGACTCCACCATCATGCACATTGCACTCCTGCTCCCCTTGGGCTCCACCATCCAGCCTCCAATTTCCACTAGCCAATGTGAAACCCTATAACACAACCCCTTTTTGGTTGGTGGAAACCCCTTCACATCTGCCCCACCCACCATGGTCGGCCCTTCATCGAAAACACAAACTATTGATCCTTCGTCGGATCAACGAACATCCGGCCCTCCTCCGGTCCCTCGTACAACCCCCTTCAGTTTTGTATTCCCATTATTTTTCTCATTCTTCATTTTCTTCTTTTATTTATATGTTTCTATTTATTTTCTTAGTGGTTCTGATGTTTTATTTTTAGTTCAATGTGGAATCCTTTTTTGTTTGTTTTTTTGTTTACTATCAATTTTTGGTTCGCTTGTGGTGCGTTTGGTGCACAAATGAAATTCACACCAATTTTGGGGGTTTCTCCACCCATTGTAGGTGGTTCCACGTTTTTTTATTAATTGAAGAATTAATTTTCATATTTAGTTAAATTAGATTATTATTTATATTATTTTTTGGTTCAAAGTTAGTTTTCAAAGATTAAAAAAATTCCTAGCTTATTTAATTCTATGGCATGTTTATATGTTAAGGAGTCCAGTATTTTTTAAAATTCATGTTAAATAATATATATTTATTTGTTTTAGAAATTTATTAATTAATTTATTAAAGAGTGAAAAATATTTATTGAACATCATTGGTGATTTTACAAATAGTTTAATGAATGAAAATTGTGTGTGAAGAATATTTTAGTGTGTGATGGATTTCAAAGATTATCATATGAGTGTAGTTTTGTTTTAAAACATTAGTTCGCACATTGGAAACATTTTATTAAGTGTGTAATTGATTTCTTAGATTGTCTATGTGGTGATAATATAGTTTTAAGGGGATTAATAGGAGTTTTTTTGAAGTGGTACGTTCATAGGATAAATAACGTGTTTTTGATAAAAATACACATTGTGGCATCACTTAGTGATTTATTAATTCACGTAGTTGGTTTATTAATAATTACAGGGGCTGAGAATCTAGTTTTAGACATGTGTTGGTGTGCGTTTGAACATAAAAATTATTTTTGCATGGGTTTTGTGCACAAGGTCTTGTGTTACCCATTGAACATTGTTTTCAAAAAAAATTAAAGAGTTTAATAATTTATATCAATGGTGTGAAACATGATTGGATAATGTTTTATTATAAATATTATTTAAAAATGTTATTTGGGTGTGTATGTTTTGGTTTGTTTAATTATTGGTCTAATTAAACTGTGAGATTGTTTCTTTAATTGGGTAAGTGATGCAGATTTAGTTTGAGAGATTTTTAGTGAGAATATTATTAATTTTAAATGGTTTCTTCTTGTTCATGAGTGATGTTGGGTAGATGTAGTGCCTCATTTGATTTTTTATTTATGATCTACATGTGATATGAAATTTGTGAAACTTGAGCACAAATGGGAAGCCTGGGTACTAGGTGGGAAGGAGAGGACAAGTGTTCTAGTGACATGGAAGTGGCATCGGCCCGGTTTCACATAACTGTATTGGAGACTACAACACTAACTAAATATTTGGATGTTGTTGGGAGACCACTAGGTTACAGATGTGTTACCCTACTAGGGGCTCATGCATTAAAATGTATATTATTGTGTTTCTATACCATTATTCACAGTGATTCAATGTTCTAGGGTCCCATTTCTCACTAGTATATTTCGGTCCTCTCCCATGTTTTGTGATCCTCCTTTAATTTTCAGTCTCCATCAGTACATGGTGTGACATTGGGGTTACCATGAAATCTAGAGTGTTTGTGTGATTTAGCCTATGTTTTTTAAAATTAATATTCCATAAATACTATTTTCATCATTATTTTTTGAGAATTTATTTATTTATCAACTATTAAATTGAAAATGTATTTGTAATTTAATATTTTATAAAGAACTATTTCTCTGTGACAACTTACTGGGATTTTGGATCACACCCTGCAAACATCTCTGGGTTTATATAGATCCTCTTCCTTTTGTATTCTCGGTTAAGGAATCGAGCATAGAATGGGTGATTCGTGTTGTTAGTGGTATCCTCATGTTGGATTGGTAAATGTGCCTTAAGGTTGTTGCACCTCATATTTCTTGAAGTATTGAGTTAGAATTTTTAGTTTTTCCTTTATTTTAGTTCCATTTGGGTTTTTGTTTCAAGTAGTAAACTTTAATTTTGATCATAGTTTAAGGTAAGGTCTTGTTGATTGATTTTTTTTAATTTATTCATATTCTTGTTTGTTTTATGTTTATCTATTCGGGTAAATCATTCCTAGGTTTTATTTTGATACTAGGGCACTTGTGGAAGGCTGTGCTAATTGGGAATGCCCTTCAGGCTAGATCACAGACTGGGTCGGGCGCTGGGTTGGATGACGACTTGTCATGGTTCTTGACACTACTAATAATGATATAAATAATAATTCATTCCTTTTATATTAATCTAAATTACTAAAATAATTAAATATATATAGGTATTCATTTTTATGATTATGAATGTATACCTATGAACATATACTATAATCTTATATAATTACTAAGTTAAGAAGATCTCTAAGACTAATTTTTTTTAAGGACCCAAAAAAATAATTATCTATATTGTTTGTTTAGAATATATTAGATTAGCTGGTCTAAAATAAGTTTTATACAGTTTAACTTTAATGTAAGAGTTAGACAGAAAAAATAACTTTCTTTAAAACTAGTTTATGGAAAAAAAATTCTTCATAGATAGCTTATATAATAGTCTTAAATTAACATTCCAAATCCATCTATGTCAACTTTAACTGTTATTCTAAACCCAAATAAATCTCCATACATGTTGAGTAGTTAGTTTTAAATGGTTAACTATATAAATATTTTCATTTCAGTAAGAAAAATAAATAAATAATGATTATTAAAATCTACACATTTATCATTTTCAAATAAAACAATCATCACACCATCAAATAATTGTGAAAGTTTAATAATATTATGTTGTAAAACATTAACAAATATAAATTTAGAATTAATATTAGATATATAAAGAAAAGTTCTCCTATAACACTTTAATATATCATTAAAATTATCTAAAACTGTAATCATTCAACCATTATATTTTTTATAAGATATAAATATTAATGTATCTCTAGTAAAATTCCAAGAGAATCCACTATTTATATTCCTTAAATTATTCTTGAAGGATATAAATAATTTTTCTTAAAAAATTAACTAACAAATTGTTTCGAATCCAAAAATAATTTTGGTTTAATATGATTATTGAAATGTTTCGTAGGTACCCAAATAGATTTTAAATTATTATTTGAAGGGGATTTATAAGATAAAGATGAATAAATATGAGTAATAGAAAATCCTTAGGATTGTGTGAATTTTAGTGAAAATTCATCAGTATAATGTCCTTGAATTCCACATCAAAATTATGTAACAATTAAAAAATATAATTTAGTAGTTTTAACATACATGTTATTAAAAATTTGAGGTAGTTTTTTTAACATAACCATAACATGTATTATTTTAATTTGGTTTCACCATTTCCCCATTTTTATACATTTCATTTCATATAATAAAAGTATATGTATCTTGATTTAAGTTTCCAATCACATCATTTTTCTTTTTATTATTCTTATAAGAATATTTTAAATCATTATATTAATTTTCATTATCAGTAAAAGTAGTTATACTATGTTATTATATTTATTACCAAAGAAAGTTTTTGTATAATTTTTTTTTTCATATTTCAGTTTATTGTATAATTTAATATATTTAAAAAATCATTCTCAATCTATCAATATCTTTATTCAATTAATTAATGGTTAGTTTTTAAAAATTAGTATTATCATAGAATAACTAAAATAAATAATAGAATTATAGATCTCATTTAAGTATTTCATAATAAAAAGGTCATCATATTCCATTTTTATTACAAAATTATTCACTAGAATCAAATTCTTTTGTACAACTCCATTTTTTAGTTAATTCCACTATCTATTTAATTAAGTATTAATTTTTTCTATTTTTAAATGTTGGGAAGTATAGTATGATATTTATACTTATTTACACTAAAAAATGGAACAACCACCCCCCACTTCACTTGTACCTTTACTATAACGATAGTGAAGAAATGTAATAATCCCAGAGTTCCTCCTCCAGCCAGTCTTGCGTTGGTTATTAGTACTACAAGTGTATGAAATATCAAATTAGAGCCCTTTACCACTTAATTACCAAGATGGAAGTTACAGACAGCCACCATTACATCACAACAAAATTAAACAATGACCATAAATCAATCATTTCATTCCCACGACAAAATTTCATATAAATTTTATAAAAAATCATCAAATACAGATAGTAAAAACATGAAAACAATTAAATTCCCCCCAATTATAACTATAATACCAGAATAGAACCTCCAATCGCCATAAAAATAAACATTAAACACTAGAAAACTATGGTGGGTGAGTACTTGGGATCATTCTATAGGACCACCCCTCTAAACAGTTCAATATAAATATCAAAAAACATGTTGGAATTAATATTGAAAATTCTCATCAAAACAAGAACAATGAAATATATCAAAAAAAATCAATGAAATAATTATAAATTGGAAAATTCATGTATACATTAAAAAAATATCCTTATTCATGTATAGTAATGTATAATCATGAATAACATATTTCATGGAACCCCACATCCACTTTCCCCAATGATTTTTTTCTGCTACCATCATGAGGAGACATCCTCGGCCCCCATCCCATATAAATTGACCAATAACCTAACCAAATTTATTTATCAATATACATTACTAAACATGTATAATATCTCATTAACATATTTTCATATCTCATCTTGCAGTAGGAACCACAAATCACAAATCATGGAATTAATTGTATATATTATCTTATTTTACCAACTAAATATCTCATAACTATGTTAGTAGTGTATAATGAACTCAAGAAACATTATCCTCATACCATCCTCCTACTATGAATAGTCGTCACCAAATGTGTCAATGTCTATGTTTGTGTTTTGGTATAGTTATCCAACATTTACGGGGTGCGTAGAAAAACACAAATAATATATATGTATTTAAAAGTTCCACATAATCCCACATATATGGGATTATATGAGAAAAGTATTTCCACCCCAGACCTTTCATGTAAATACATAGCATAAATATCCTTTATGCATATCAGTTATTTGGATTTTCATTTATTTATTAATAAATTAATTATTTCCCATAAAATTTCTAACCATTCCATGATATATAATTGTTCTGCAATTAATCTCATTACAAAAGGGATGCTATAAAAAAATCCAAGGAAGACAAGCTAAAATCAACCAATGAACCCATGTCACACACAAATCAAGTCCCCATCTGTAAAACATTGAGGCCTTTAAGCTGTAAGAATTCATGTAATCAAAGACACTAAAAAATAAAGGCACCTAAGTGACAAAAATAATAATTTTAGGTTACTATATATTGATTATTAATCATTTTAATGGTATTTTCAAACCATCAATCATGTCTGGGAAGATTTCACAACAACCATTGTGTACAAATAGAAACATTTTTAATGATATTTTTATAGGTGAACAATAATGATATCTTAGAAATCAGCACAATAATTAATTTCCATAAATACTATCTTCAATTTCAAATTTTTCTAATTTTTATTATAATCCATTAAATTTATAATTTCCCATAAATCAGTAAAAAACATAATAAAATATTTGGAGGACATTATATTACTATGTTCAAACGGATTCAAAACATGTTTAATTGGACATATTGTTCTATAAGGTGACTGAGAAACATGTTTAATCTTGGGGAAATCATACTAATGAAGCCCCAAAGTGTTACATCAGAAATGGATCATCTTATCAGACACCAGACAATCAATTTTACTCAGAATTAGGGAATGAATGCATACCCTATCCCTAAAATATATCCCACTATTATCTTCCCTGAAACTCAAAACATGCTACCTAAATCATTCATATCCACATTCCAATCCACTCCAAAAAAAATAATCATCAGACTCATCAAATATATATAATCCTCTATCCATGACCATTGTATGTTATCTCACATCTTTATAGTACTCCAATTAAATAGTCACAATTGGCCACTAAAACTATTGATATGAAGAGGACTTTCAATGATGCACACATTCTCTTTAAATAAGAAGAAAACATGGAAACCACCATTCACGATCAATAAAAACTATTTTGATATATATATACACTCTCATTTTCATATAAAATATACCAAATATGCTTCAAACAATCAAAACTATTCACTCGCAAAAGGGTTTCATGCTTAAAAATTTTAAAAAAATCAATAAGATATATCTCATTGATCACAACCTTTGATATCCCATAATCTCATAGTAGCATTTAGAAATATTCTAGCTAAAAGAGGAACATCGAATTAGTTGGGATTATTTACTAAACTAATGAAAAACTATACCTAATACAAAAAATCATAATCATCAAGACTGAAGGATCCAATAAACAACATTGATACACACTACTACTAGAATTCCACCAGTTCCTTTTCCCAATATATATCCTTATTATTCTCGTGCTCAAAACTATGACGGTGTCATTACAATACATATTCAGACTAAGAAAAATAGTAATTATACACTAAATAAAGCATTAATAAAAATAGAATAATTTTACAAAAATAGATATGTTGAAACTTTATAATTTGACTAAAAACATCCACCATACACATAAATTTTGTACCTTGGGAGGCCCTAACAATTTCATATGGGTCTAAACCAAGTTTTAAAATAACATGTCATATTGACGTATGTTTCCTCATGTTTATATGTTTGGTTTCAAAAAATAAATTTCCAATATAATAAAAACATATCAACCCCACAATAATAACCAAACTATCTTCATTTAATCATACACACCATCTACTCCTACCGCAACAATGGATGACATTATCCCAAGAACACCAATGAAACCTAACGGAACCCTATTTTTCATCAAAAACATCACTATCGGAAGAAACATCATGTCTAAAAGCCCAAATTTTAAAATTATCCACCCATTACATCATGATATTTCCCACTTTGGGTAGCACCAACTCTTCCATTAGTTATTATAATGGTTGAAAAATATATTTATTCTAGATAGGGGAAAGGTATTACCTCTATTCCCATGATTGAATCCATAAAACACATCACTAAGATAATACTAATCGTTAAAAACCCATCTTAAAGGTTAATAGTCAATTTATTTAATTACTTCACTCATAATAATTCATGTGTGGAGGGTGAATCATTTTTAATGAATTCAAATATTTTCCAAACACCATATTATATGAATATAATTATGTTATTAATATTTTATGGGAGGTTGTAAGTTCAATCAATACAACCAAATAAAAACCAAAAGTCAATATAAGGATAAATTTTTATAATATGAAGAGATATAATGCCAATGGTCAAACAATTTCTATGTTAAAAACCCAAAATATTAACATGATATAAATCATTAAGGGAAAAAGAATTCATAAATTTCCATGAAAACATAATTATTTATTTTTCAAAAAATTTATTTTTAGAAATTAATATCAATAAATCAATTAATAAATTAATAAACCATGCAACCCTAAAAATTAGATTATTTCCATGTCATATTTGGTGGAATCATCATGCCTTACATTAAATGACTTCATCACTCAAGAAAACATGTTTATATAAAATAATATTGGTAACATTATTTTACTCCATTTTTTTTGTAAAACATGATCAAAAAATAAAATTCATTGATAATATCAATACAAAATATAAGAATTCAATATGGTCAATAATAACATGCTTTTGATTTATGATAAACCACATAATTTTTTTAACAACATACACGATTCACATGAAAAATTTAATGAAATTATTCATTTTTATTTCTAAAGTATTATAAATTCATATCAATTTCAGCAACTACTTTTAGAGAGAAACTCATGATAGAGCATACTAGTCATAATTATTTTTTGGTACTATAATTTTTTTTAAATCTATTAAATATTGTTTCAATAATATTAAATAATTTCATGTCTCAATCAGTTCGTATAATGAGATGTCATCATTTTTGAATAATTTTAACAAAATAAAAAAAACTATAATAAATTCATAACACAAACAAGTTACATTACATGATAAATATGTTTACAAATGGTGTAAAGACCCGTAAATTTCAAAGAAAATTTCTCTCTTAAATTTTTTGGAATTTTACGAGTATGCAGTTTCTGACGGCACCTGATTCCGAGGCCCCGTGTGCCTCGAATAATTTTCTAAAGTTTAGCTTGGGTACGTTCAGTGAACGAATGATCAGTTCTTTCTATATTTTGAACTGTTGCTCGGAATTGAAATCTGAGGGCACTGAAGAAACCGTTGTGCCGGTAATTGCTTAAGGTTTACCGCAGCTGCGTTTAATGCAGGATGTAAGATAAAAATTTATGTTTAATTAAGAAATTAAATAAAATTGTTAGAAAAATTTTATATATCAACCGAAGTTAATTCCTCCCATGGAAAGTTATTGGTGGTTCCCACAACCACCCAACATCCCATGTGTGGATAATTGAGAGGTGGGTCCCACATGAGCCCCAACCATTCACCTCCGATAACACTTTTTAAACCCCCTTGAACTCCCTTGTTTAATTTATGACAACCCCACATAATGAAGTGATCCCTTCCTATTCCTCTCTTCCTCTTTATTATTTTCCAAAATACCTTAATTAATGAAATGAACATCTTCAAATAATTAATTAATTGATTTGAATTTTGAATTTTAAATTCATGTGTTAATAAAACAATTGCATTAGAATATTATTTTATTTTTGGGGCATTCATTGTGTTAAGAAGTGTTGGGAGAGAGATCTTGAGAAGGAGAGAAAAGTATTCCTCTCTTCAATGAAGAATGGATTCCTTCTCTGATGAAGAACACCAAACTTCAACGAAGAACGACTCGGAGAAGAAAACTCCACAGTTCTCCAATCGTATTCTTCCTCCGCATCAGGGGAGGAGACACCAACGTGGGGAACTCACCAATGCTGATGACTATTTCTCCAACATTGAAGAAGAGACATCGCTTTCCACATCTATGATGAACAAACTATATTCGAGGTAGGGGTTTTTTCATTTTGAAGCATTTATCTCATACCCCGTTCTTTGTTGGAAATCATTGTTTATTTTCAGCCAACTGCTACCACCTAACACGGAGGGTGAGTGCTGAACGCACACGACCCAACGACCCTCCATAGTCTCTTTCGATTGTGATGGAAATCATGAAAAAAAGGTGGTGATGAACGGGAGTGGCAGCCGTGCACCAGCCATGTGCGGAAGAACCACAGCCTGCAACCGCGGGCTGCTCAAATGGGGAAGAACCGGACGACCATAGCTGGTCGTGCTGAAGGTAGGAACGGTGGTGCCACGCTACGGAAGACCACGGCCTGCCCGAGCAGGCCACTTCGGCAGAAGAACCGACAGGACCGTCTACCGGCCGGGTAGAGCAAAGCCGCGACGCGAGGTGGGAACCGCGCCGGATAAACTGGGTCCCGCCCAAGCGGGCCGCTTGCACCAAGAAGGCCGGCCAGCTTTGGCTGGACGATTATGGAGGGAGGTGCCTCTTGGCGCCGCCGATTCGGGAAGCCAGCCCACCCCCCCCCCCCCCCCCCCCTCAGCCCGCTCGGCCTATTGGACGAGCCGCTCGACCAGCCGACCGAGCCACGCCGGGCCGGACCACACCGGTCCAGGCCGCGCTGTGTCGGGACGGGCTGTGCCGGGATGTGCTGGGCTGGACCGCGCCGGGTCGGGCCACGCCGTGCCATGCCGGGCCGCACCCCGCTGGGCTGAGCCGCACCCCCTTCAGGCTAGACTATGTGTTTCACCGGGTCAGTCCCACACCAGCCGGTTCAGACCTACCAAGACCGGTTTGACCCGACCTACTAGCCCACTGGGCTTAACGGGTCGGGCCCGTTTTCACTTAAAGGTGAAGAACTCGATGATCGTGCATCTGATCGACACGCCGTCTACGACACTAGGACCCTCGCGATGAGGTAGCCCTTTTTCAATACTCTATGTGATTTTTGGATGAATTTGGATAAGGTTGGGTTAGAAAGGAGCATATTTCTAACCGGGCCCCTGGAACGAAAAAAACCAATATCTCTGAGACCGGGCGTCCAATTGATACACTGTCTGTCGCGTTGAGTTCGTTTTGATGAGACAAAACTTCGGGATACATCAACTATGGACATCATGATAGTTGATGAATCGACCCCTTTACTCGTGGAGCAGACCTTCCCGGAATCGAGCACGCTGTGTGTGGGAACCGTAGAGCTGGCTACAACTGTGACGACTACCGTGATAGGATCCTCCGTGGGTTCACCGACGATGATAATCGTACATGGATCCTCCATGGGTTCGGTAGTGAGGACGACTGTACCTGAATCCTCCATGGGTTTGACAGCGATGATGACTATACATGGATCCAACGTGGGTTCGACAGCGATGGTTACTCTACTTGGATCCTCAGTGGGTTCGGCAGCGATGACTTCTCTGCTAGGATCATACGTGGGTTCGGTAGGGGAGATGATTCAGAGGCTATATCTAATCATCTCTACCCCTCTTCGTAAGTTTTATACCTATGTGAGCTGAGTCCTGACTATTCAATCATTACCATTGGTGTGATTGACATCTTTCCTGTGTGGACTGGGATGTGCCTGGGCTCTAGAGTTGGAGTCGAACTGGAATTGATGACTTAGGTATATGTATGGGAATATTCCTAAGTAGAGTCGGTTGATACTTCATGATTGTATCTTTCCTTTCTGGTTTATCCTTTTTGGATTCTGGGAGTCCTTCGGGGGTCTCGGGGTCCCAACTGAGTATCATATACTCACCCCTACACGGGCTATGCCCACACTACGTTTTGTTGGATGTAGACGACAGATAGCACTTATCGAGGTGGAGGCTTGTGGAGCTGGATAGTACCCAGAGGTGGACCACTAGACGGGACGTACACAGAGTGGACGACCATACCCGAGGAGCTAAGGATACCATCTTTACCCACCCTTCAGGTGGGATATCCGGTGGACGACTCGGTGGTTGCTGTTTTACTTTACTGCTGTTGTACTTTCTTTTTAGTTTTACTGTACATTATGTTGGGTTTGTATACTAGTCCATCTACATTACATCACTTACTTTTGTACTCATTTTATGTAGTTCTTACTTCATTTGTGTGCTCTGTTGTGTTTGTTTACTTTTATAAAGGAAATTCCTTCCCTTTTATCAGGATTTACACCTTTGGTGCTAGTCGCCAGCCCCGGGCCTATGGAAGGAGGGCTTGGGGTACTCACGACACGGGCCCCAAGGATGTGTCGTGACAAATTGGTATCAAAGGAGTCAGTTCTATGGAATAACTCAGGACTCTGATCATTCTCTATTGTGAAGAAATAGTGTTATGAGTAATGAGTATGGTTTTCAGTCTAGGGAGTTCTGTATTGGTGCGGTGGCTGACGTATCCATTCACCTGGACCCTGACTTCTAAATTCTGAATCAGTGCATGAAAACATTGAATGCATGTGTGTTTCAAAAGATTTATATGTTATTACTTTGTGTCAGCTCACCGGGTATACTATTTGACCATGGCAGACCGGTTTCTTTTCTGGATATCCCCACGAAGGAAGCCAGCTATGGTTCCTAGTTACGTGCGAGATGGCAGCCCACCGAGCGACGAGGCCTCAGTGCAGGGCCCCATTACAGCGGAGGCACCAGTGGTACCACTACCCGTCGGGCCACTGATACCACCGGCCCCAGTAGTAGAGATTAAACGCTTCCAGATTCATGTAGCATGAGTTTCAGTGACAGAGGCCACCCAGGTTCCGCAGAGAGATGGACCCTCAGGTAGCTGAGGATTAGCTGGAGGCTATCGTTAGAGTCTTCAGATTGGTAAGGAAACAATCTGACCTTATGTTTAACCTTTCCACGAGTCTCCTGCACGTAGCATCAGGTAGATGGTGGAGATTGATGCTCCATGTGCACGATGAGGTATCTCTACTTTGGACGGAATTTGAGAGTCTCTTCCACTCAGAGTTTGTTCCAGCCACTCTTTGTGCGGTGCAGATCCAGAGGTTACTTCATCTGCGGCAGGGCAGTATGACAGTAGCTCAGTACTCGATGAGATTTACAAACCACTCGTGCTACTAAACTGACATGGTATGAGACCCATTCATCTGTGACCATACCATTGAGCAGGGACAGAGGAATGAAATCAGGGCTTCGATGATCTCCCTCAGAATTCTGACGCAGGAAGGAGTGCTGGAGCGAGCCCTTTTTGTGGAATGATTTCTTGCTGAGCCGACACCAACAGCGAGACCCACCGCTGGACGACACATGGAGGAGTCTTCTTCAGTCAGTAGTAGATAGATGTTACAGAGTTCTAAGGTGACCAGGCCATCAGGTGGGCGACCTCAGGATAATAGTTCAGATGTGCGGGACACACAAAGCAGAGCCAGCCATACGATGGGCAGTCAGTGCTATGCATGTGGTGGTATGGGCCACA
Organism: Viscum album; assembly: GCA_963277665.1. Lineage (NCBI taxonomy): Eukaryota > Viridiplantae > Streptophyta > Magnoliopsida > Santalales > Viscaceae > Viscum > Viscum album. The sequence goes on from OY728157.1 coordinate 822,115,024, forward strand.
TGGATCCTGACTACCCGACCTTCCATGAAGATGAGCAGCAGACAATTGAGGGACCTCCCAAGTAGAGGCATACGGTCAACTGTGGCGTTCCGCAGGGAGCAGGAAGACGAGGTAGAGGATCTATCCAAGCAGCGGGTGGTGGACGATTCTTCGAGGCTCTACCACCACCACCACCACAAGGAGGAGCACTTCGACCACATGGAGATGGCAGACAGGGGCAGGCTAAGCTCTAGCCAGTCAAGGTCTATGACCATGGTGAACCTGAGATGATTCTAGGTACTATATGTGTCTACTCCACCCTTGCTGCAGTTCTTATTGAAACAGGAGCGTGTCATTCTCTTATTGCTGCTGCCCTTTTTCAGATCTCAGAGATTCCGACGGAGTGGTTTCCTCGATCCTTATATCTAGAGACTCATACGGAAGAGGTCTCGATGATTACACACTGATTCTGGCATTGTTAGTTTACTCTAAGAGGCAAGAGCTTCGGCTGGGATCTTCTTGTAGCAGCGTTGAGGACATACGACGTCATCTTGGGTATGGACTGGTTATCTATTTTCCATGCCCAAATCAACTGTATTCGGCGCATTGTGTGGTGTGTCCCCACATATGGGAGCAGTTTCACCTTCACCAGTAAGAAGGGAGTCAATGCAGTATAGGATGGACATAAACAGAAGAGAGGGAAGATGATCACACATCAGTTGGCTAGTCTGATCCTAGGTTAGGTTGATGTGCGGAGTCCAAGTTTTCCTCTTGTGTTGGATCATTATGCAGACATTTTCCCGAACGATGTTCCAGGACTAACTCCTCATAGAGAGGAAGACTTCTACACAGACCTATACCCTGGGACAACATTGATATCTACTCCAGCATATCGGACGGCTCCCGCCGAGCTTCGTGAGATGCTGGTACAGTTGGAGGACTTTTAGGGAAAAATATTCATCTGATCCATTGTTTCACCCTAGGATTCTTCGATTTTATTCTCCAAGAAGGCAGATGGGAGCTTACGGCTTTGTGATGACTACCGTCACCTAAATCATGTGACCATAAAGAACAAGTACCCACTCCTGAGTATTGATGACCTCTTTGATATGCTCAAGGGAGCACAGTGGTTCTCGATGATAGATCTTAGGTCAGGCTATCACCAGCTCAATGTTCGAGACAAGGATGTGCAGAAGATGGCCTTCCAGTGTTGGTATGGTCCCTACGAGTTCTTGGTTATTCCCTTCGGTGTATCCAATGCTCTAGTTGTGTTCATGAGTCTCATGAACATGATCTTTCAGCCATCCCTCAATCGTTTTGTCGTAGTCTTCATCGACGACATACTGATTTACTCGACTACTGAGGAGGATCATGCTTACCACTTGTGGGTTGTACTGGATACACTATGAGAGAACCATATTTATGGTAAGCTCTTGAAGCTCCATTTCTAGATTTTAGAGGTTCATTTCTTGGGACACTACATCTCAGAGGCTGGTGTTGTAGTAGACCCAGCGAAGATCGAGCCAGTATATTCTTGGGAGCTATCCAGGAGCGTGACAGAGGTACAGAGTTTCTTAGGTCTGGCTAGGAACTATCAGAGATTTGTGCCCAACTTTTCCAATGTTGCAGCACCACTTTTATCATTGACGAAGAAGGGGAAACCCTTCGTGTGGTCAGATAGATGCCTACAGGGCTTTCAGAAGTATGAGATAGAAATTGACCTGTGTGCCCATCTTGAGGCTACCAGAGGAGGGCATTGGGTACATGGTTTACTATAACACATCAGGGACTGGACTCAGGTGTGTCCTGATGCAGGAGTAGTCATTGATCGCCTATGGTTCATAGTAGTTGAGGTAGAACGAGTAGAACTATGCTACCCATGAACTGGAGTTATAAACAGTGGTCTTTTCCCTAAATATGTGGTGCCACTATCTGATGGGCGAGCGCTTTGCAATCTACTCTGATCACCAGAGTCTCAGGAAAATTTTCGCATAGAAGGACCTAAACCTGAAATAGCGGCGATGGCTCGAGTTCCTCGAGGACTATTACTTTGAGATATTCTATACTCCTGGGAAGGGTAACTTAGTAGATGATGCTCTCAGTAGAAGATCGGGCATACAACTGTTAGGGGAGGTGACAAAGCAGCTAGCCACATTGCAGATATCCTTCATGGATAGAGATGGGGCAGCCTTTCTACAATCTCTCACAGTCACTCCTCCACAACTTCAGTGGGACAGAGAGGCACAATGTGGGGACATTGACTGTGAGATACGACGTGCTCATATTTCCACAGGACAGGTACCTGATGGATTTTCTAAAGGAGGAGAGCACGTAATCCTCTTTTGGGGACGTAGCATGGTACCAGTTTCACTACAACAGGAAGTGATGAGGGAGTTTCACACTTCCCCTCTAGCGGTACATCCAGGAGTGGAAAAGATGTACCAGGACCTCAGACGACAACACTGGTGGCCGGGTATGAAGAAGTTTGTAGCAGAGTTCATTTCACAATGCCTCAATTTCCAGCAAGTGAATGTGGAGCACCAGGTACCAGCTGGCATGGAAAAAACCTTAGAGGTTCCGGAGTGGAAGTGATTTGGGATATCTATGTATTTCATAATGGGGATTCCATGTACTTCCAGAGGACATGACCCCATCTGGGTGATTGTAGACCGACTCACCAAGTCAGCCCACTTCTACCGATCATAGAGCAAGGCTCAGTAGAGAGATTTGGATGCCTCTATGTTCAAGATATCGTAAGGCTTCCTGGTGCTCCATCTTCTATCATCTTTGATTGAGATGCTCGCTTTACTTCTCGGCTTTAGAAGGGGTTACAGGAGGAATTTGGGACATATCTATTCTTGAGCACCAGCTTTCATTCTCAGAAGGATGGCCAGATGGAGAGGACCATTCAGATTCTCGAGGACATTCTCTATGCATGTGTCCTTGAATTTGGTCGCATTTGGGAGGATCACATAATCATGATGGAGTTTTCGTACAAAAACAACTACCACTCCACTATCGGTATGGATCCTTATGAGGCACTGTAAGACCAACCATGCAGATCACCTCTGTGCTGAACTGACTCTGGGGAGTCAACATTTTTATGACCAGAGTAGGTTAAGGCTATGACGGAGAAGGTGCAGATCATCTATGAACGAATGAAGACTGCACAGAGCAGACAAATGTCCTATGAAGATAGGAGGTAGATACCACTGGAGTTCGAGGATGGTGACCACACCTTCCTATGTGTCTCACCCCGACATGCTCTACAGAGATTTGGTCGTGGTGGAAAGTTATCTAAATGCTTCATCGGGCCCTTCCAGGTCCTCAGTAGAGTAGGCGAGTTGGCTTACCGGCTGACCCTTCCACCTCAGTTGCACCGCGTGCACGACGTCTTCCACATATCTCAGCTGAGGAGATACATGCATGACCCATCCCACATCATCGTCCATGGGGAGCTGGATATCGATGACTGGGTGGCATTTATGGAGGTCCCGGTGGAGTTCGAGGATCGACAAGAGCTGGTTCTATGTGGATGGTCGATTCCTCTGGTGCGCATTCACTGGAAGCATGGGATCCTCCAGGAGATCACAAGGGAGCGAGAGGCTCAGATGTGTGCTCATTACCCTCATTTGTTTCCCTAGTTTATGTTGTAACTTTACGGGGATGTAAAACCCTGAGATGGGGGTAATGTAAAGACCTGAAAATTTCAAGGAATTTTTTTTTCAATTTTTTTTTGGAATTTTACATGTACACAGTTTCTGATGGCACAGGATTCTGAGGCCCCGTGTGCCTGGAATAATTTTATGAAGTTTATCTCAGGTACATTCAATGAATGAACGAGTAGTTTTTTCTATCTTTTGAACCTGTGCTCGGAATTGAAATCTGAGGGCATCAATGAAACCGCAACACCGATAATTTCTTAAGGGGACCTTTACTACAGTTTCATTTTATGCGGGTTGTATGTTAAAAATTGGGGTTTAATTAAGAAGTTAAATAAAATATTTAGAAAAATTTTATATATCAATGGAAGTTAATTCCTCCCATGGGAAGTTATTTTTGGGGCCCACACCCACCCAACATTCCATGTGTGGATAATTGTGAGGTGTGGCCCAGAAGATCCCCAACCTTTCACCTCCCATAACACTTTTCAAACCCCCATTAACTCCCTTGTTTAATTCATGACAACCCCCCTTAATTAATAGATCACTACCTCTTCCTCTATCCCTATTTATTATTTGCCATCATACCTTATTTAATGAAATGAACCTCTTCAATTAATTAATTAATGGATTTTAATTCTGAATTTTAAATTACATGTGTTAATAAAATACTAGAATTAGCCTATTATTTTATTTTTAGGGCATTCATTGTGTTAAGGAGTGTTGCGAGAGAGCTCTTGAGAAAGAGAGAAAAGTATTCCTATCCTCAGCGAAGAATAGTTTCCTTCTCTGATGAAGAACACCAACCTTAAACGAAGAATGACTCGGAGAAGAATGCTCCATGATTGTCTAATCCTTCTCTTCCTCTAAGTCAGGGGTGGAGACACCAATGATGGGAACTCACAAACATTGAAAATTCTTTCTTCGATGTTGATGGAGCAACATCTCTTTCCACGTCTACGATGAAAAAACCATATTTGAGGTAGGGTTTTGTTCATTTTAAAGTGTTTATCTCGTACCCCATTATTTTTTGGAAATCATTGTTTATTTTCGGACAACTGCTAACACCTAACACGGAGGGCACGGGCCAAACGCACACGGCCTGATGACCCTCAGTAGTCTATTTTGATTGTGATGGAAATAATGACAAGAAGGTGGCGATGAACAGGAGTGGAGGTCGTGCGCCGACCACATGCGGAAGAACCGCGGCCCGAAACTGTGGCACCCCACGACACCACGCTACGCAAGACAGTGGCCCACCCGAGCAGGACGCTTTGGCAGAAGAACCGGCTAGCTCATCAACCAGTCGGGTGGAGGAAAGCTGTGACACTAGGAGGGTGCCACGCCGGGTCGGGTCGCGCCCCGCCGACCCGGGCCGCACCCTCTTCGGGATGGGCCACACTTTTCGAGCCGAACTACGCATTTCACCGGGTTGGTCTGTAACTAGCCAGGTCAGACCCACCACGACCGGGTTGACCCGACCTGCCAGCCCATTGGGCATAATGGGTCGGGCCCATTTTCACATAAAGTTGAATAACCCGAAGACCGCACGTCAGATCAACGCGCCGTCTGCGGCACTAAGACCCGCGTGACGAGGTGGCCATTTTGAGATACTGTAAGTAGGTTTTAGATGGCTTTGGATAATGACCAGGTTAGAAACGAGCATATTTCTAACCGGTCCCCTAGAATAAAAAAGGCAATATCTCTCAGACTCGACGTCCGATTGACGCGCCGTCTGTCGCGTTGAGTTCCTTTTGATGAGATGGAACATCAGGATACATCAACTCCGGACATCGTGAAAGTTGATGTATCAACCCATTTAATCAAGGAGCAGACCCTCCCGGAATCGAGCACGTTGTGTGCGGGAACCCTAGGGATTGCTGCAACTACGATGACTACCATGCTGGGACCCTCCGTGGGTTCGACGACGATGATGACTGTAATTGGATCCTCTGTGTGTTCGGCAGCGAGGACGACTGTACTTGGATCCTCCTTGGGTTCAGCAGTGATGAAGACTGTACATGGATCCTACATGGGTTCAGCAGCGATGGTTACTGTACTTGGATCATCCGTGGGTACGAAAACAATGACTTCTATAATGGATCCTACGTGTGTTCCGAGGAGGAGATGATTCAGAGGCTACATATAATCATATCCATCTCTTTTCGTAAGTTGTATACCTGTGCGAGTTGAGTCTTTTCTATTCAATCATTACCATTGGTGTGATTGACTTCCATATTTTGTGGATTGGGATATGTATGGGCTCAAGAGTTGCAGCTGAACTGGAATTGATGACTTAGGTATATGTATGAGCATATACCTAAGTAGAGTCGGTTGATACTTCGTGATTTTATATTTACTTTGTGTTTTATCCTTTGTGGATTCTGGGAGACCTTCGGGGGTCTCGGGGTCCCTACTAAGTATTGTATACTCACCGCTGCATGGGCTATTCCCGTACTACGTTGTGATGGATGCAGATGACAGACAACACTGATTGAGGTGGTGGCTTGTGGAGCTGGATGGTACACGGAGGTGGACCACTATACGGGTCGTACATAGAGTGGAAGACCAGAACTGAGGAGCTATGGAGACCATCTGTACCCACCCTTCAGGTGGGATATTCGGAGGATGACTCGGTGGTTGATTCTTTACTGTACTGCTGTTTTAATTTCATTTCAGTTGTACTGTACTTTCAGTTGGGTTTGTATACTGGCCCATTTACATTACAACACTTACTTTTGTACTCAGTTTACTTAGTTCTTACTTCAGTTGTGTGTTCTATTGTGTTTGTTTACTTTTATGAAGTCAATGCATTCCCTTTTGTCAGGATTTATGCCTTCGGTGCTAATCGCCAGCCCCTAGCCTATGGAAGGCGGGCTTGGGGTAGTCACGACATGGGCCCCGAGGACAGGTCGTGACACATGGCATGGAACTCATATTAATATTTCCTAAACTACAAATAATATTTTCATAATTTATCTTAAAATCATGCTTCAAAAATGATTTATATTTTTTGATTTTGTGGAAATTAAAATTGTTAATAGTTGTCATAGATAATTTTTATCAATGTCAAAAAATAGAAATAAAAGTAAATAAAATATCATCCTTTCTATGAATTTCTAACATTTCCATGAAACATAAAAAGAAATTAATATTATAAAACTATATTCATTCCCAAAAATATTGGTAAAATTTTTTCATGTAAAAGTCTTAAAATTATTAAATATTTGTAATATACATTCTAGTAATTTTATAGGAATTACAAACATAAATCACCAAAAAAAAGTTCAAAATCCATACAGATAACATGATCATAATAAATAGGGAATGAAAAATGATGCACGACCTATATACATCAAAATAAATAAGAATAAAGTTAAAAATAGTTTCAAAAAAATAAATTTCATAATGATAATATATAAATTACTTAAGGAAACATGTTCCATCGATTTTTTCATAATTAAATAGTTAATCTAAAAAATACACCAATCATAAATCCATAACGATTAACAATGTTTTTAAAAAAGGATAGAAATTTATTCACGTTAATAAGGAAAAAAAGGTAATAAGTGTGGAAACATGTTATAATAGGTAAGGGAATAACACATTAATGTCATGAAAATGAGTGTGAAAAATAGTTCATACCAGTTAATCACTTCTTTTTTCCCTTCTATATTATCCTACAAAACTAATTCAAAACAAAATAATAATTCCTTAACAACTAAAGTACATGTATAATCATAGAAGCATATATATAATTCATATTGTAAATGCTAATTCATGTATTGACCTTGATGTATATACCTCCAAATAATTTCCACTCTATAAATATTATTGTGTCACATAAACCTATACAGTTAGTTATAAAATTCCCCTCATCATAACCTATTGATATCTAAATATCTATGTCATTTCTATTCTCCTTGGTCCCCATATCATGTTAATCTCGAGTTTCACTACTAGGCTACCTATAAAATTTAGTCATTACATGTTCCTTACTCGAATTCATACCCTATCAATCAAGAAACACATTATTAACCATATGTTATAACCACTTCTATGATTGTACCACTCCAAGGATGAATGTAAAGATAAGTAGTGACCCTTCATTCGCACCCTCCATAGGCCTTGGTTTAGAGGCTAGCACCAAGGGTTTAAATTTTTTCAATGAGAGGATTTTCCCTCTTAATTTCTTTTAAATAATATATAAAAATCTATAAGATAAAATCAAACAAGAAAAGAGGACCATAAATCCATAATATTCTCCCCCACAACCCAAAATTCATGTACATTCCCTAAATCAAACATAAAAAACATGTATTAATACAATGCAAACTCAAAAAATCTTCCAATTCACACCAAACATCATGAACAACAGATCCGATCCCCATCAGACTAACATACAAACACTAGAGAACTATGGTGGGGAGAGAAATTGGGATTACTTTGTAGTATCATCCCACTAATGAAATAAAATTTTGTGTGCAATAAATATACATGAATAAACATGAACAACACTCAACCAAACAAGCTTATAGAGATATATCATCATAAAATAACCAAATGCAGCAAAATAAATAGTTCAAAGCTTGGATATAAGAATCAATTTTTATACTTTTAATTAGTATATCATAAAAATGAAAAATATATTACAAGCCACCATGAATCTAATTTCAAAATTATTTTTCCAATTTCCACTCAATTAAAAGTCAAAATTTTCTCCCATCACATCCATATCAGCCAATAATGATAACACAATATATCTCATCATTTGGAACCTATTATATATAACATCTTGAGAAACCAACAACATAATTCTTCTAATGATTGTAAATAAATATCACACCTCACTACAGAATCCACACATCTCATATCATTACAATAATCACATATCAAATAACCATGGATATAAGCTTTCTTGAATTTGTTGGACTACATCATCATTACCTCTCTAAACCAGGATTGATTCATATTACATTACTATATTTCCACCACCTAGTACCCCCAATCTATGTAACAAAAATATTACAAAGAGATACTTTTGAAGGGAGAGTATGTGAGAGGTTGTATTTATCTATCCATATATTCCCCATCTTGGATGTCGGGAAAAACACACCATGTATTATTGAGTGTCAGTATGGGTTTTCAACATTTTTAGAGTGATTAGAAAAAATATATGAATATATATATATATAATGGTTTCATAAAAGAACAAACTATTGGTTCCCATTATAAATATAGTATTACTCCTGATCATTTTCAACATATCTATTGAATAAATATCATTTTGGAGCCCAGTTCATTAGATAATATCTTCGTTATTTATAAATTCAACATGTCCCATCATATTTTTATCCATGAAATGTTAAACAATTTTTTTAAAATTTATCAGATTACCACATGAATGTTATCAAATAACACCATGGACACTAGGTTGAACTCATATAAGGCCACCAAGATGTAAAAAAATAAAGGCCACCAAACCCCACAAAAAATAGGTCACCAAGCCGCACACAAATCATATCCAAAAAAACATAATAAGATCAATGTCACCATAATGAATACATATTTTATCTTTTAAACCATCATTATGTTGTTAATTTTTTTTGAGGCAGTATCTCACAAGTTATCATGTCAAGGAATAGTTTACTATATGAAATGAATTATGATCACAAAAGTTTTAAGGATTCCTTCATGGGTGAAATGAAATAATATAATTGTAATCCAAACTGAATAATATTTCCATGAATTCACAATAAATTTTAGAGTTATAAATGTTTTCATATTCTTCCATTATATCTTTCCTTCCCTATAAATAATGAAAAATTAAAACAATTATTTAATAGGAGATTATATTATCATGTTCAAAATGGATTGAAACATGATTAGTCAAACATATTTTTACAGAAGAAGAATAAAATGTTCAGAGATAACCAACCTAAAATAATGATTAAAAAATATTGTGTGGTTTATTGGTAGAAAAATGAAAATTAATCCAGGAAATAAGATATAATTAAGAAGATCTCTGAATAGTTTATCGAAGTCAATTTCGTCATCAAAATCAAATCCCAAAAGCAACCAAAACCACTAAAATAATTTTCCTATGAAAAGATAGAAATAAAAAAAATGGAAGAATATTGAAGATCATATTATGGATTAAATTTAATAAATATATGGTAGAATATTTATAAAATTGTATAAATTTGGCTCAAGAACATCAAAATCCATAGCCCAGGTCACTTAGTGTTTGTGGTTAAAGAGTTGGAAAAAAGGTACTTTGTGTTTTCATATGAATATATATAATATAATGAAAATTAAAAATTAATGGTATGAAATGATATTATAGGTTTTGAACTATTTTATCCATCAATAACTTAAATTTTGAATGTTCCATTCACATAGTGAATGATTTGAGTCTATCATCCACTAAAAATCGAGGAACCATGATCATAAAAATCATGAAATAATTCACTCCTCAAATATATCCATCACATTGTGCATGTACCAAACCAAGAATTATACAATATTTTACACAAAAACATTAATTATATTTACCAAAATAATTAATTCATAAACCATAGTTCATATTATGATTAATATGTTCTCTCCATGAATCCATTCGGTTGGAAAATTCCAGCTCCAACTTATGTCAAACATTCCTCAAGCCTACTGTAAACACCCATGAAACTCAAATTTATCATAGGAATAAGGAAAATTGGTTTGGACCATTTTAATGAAAATAACTTATGAGTTTTTATAATTATAATTTGTGTTACCTTTACATTTAGATTTGTGATTAAACTATTTTAGAGTTAATTCTATATTAGGGATTTAATCATTTCTTTTTTTCATTATTATGGATAATGAGGACATGTTGATTGATATAATCTTGTTTACATTCCTAAATTTCATAATTACTATATTCAAAAGAATAAATATTTAAATATTTTAATGCTATATGTTTTTTAAAGACTCTTAATTAGATTCATTAATCAGCTTTAATTCACATAGAAGTAATTAACCATTAATTTTATATAGCCCATATTCCATGATTTTAGTTCCCTCATAAATGGAAACATTTATTACATATATATTATTTTATATATCTCTTAATACTATTGTAATAGTAATATGATTTTTAATTTCTTCTCCAAGAGCCTGTATTCCATTAAAAATGATAGTAAGATTATGTAATCTGTGGTTTACAATACCAACATCTCCAATCGTGAAATATTGATATTTATCTAAATTTTTTAATGATTTACCTTTATCAACATACATTTTACAAGGAATGTAACTTGAAAATTTTTTATATTTCATGGGTATTTTTTTATGATGAAATATGTGTAAAAAAATTTCTTTTAGTAACTCTAAAAAAATATTCTTAACGTTGTAATTAAAATAACATTTCAAAAATTCACATCCTCCATTAAATATAATATCATAATTAGGTAATCTAAAAGGGTTTAACAAATATTTATAATGATAATTACAATTTCTCATAAGATAATATTACATTAGAATTTTCTAGTTACAGTAATCAATGCCATCCATGTGTGATAGTCTCTATATAATCCGTCCATTATATATACTAGTTCCTATTATAATAAATTTTTTTCCCATGACTATAAGGTCTAAAATATGTTATTTAATGTAATTTAAATTTAATTGAGCTTTGTATCCTGAAAAAATAGGCACCTATACAACAGTTAGGTATCGTATAAGAAAACTAAATGTTTTAGAGTAGCATGGGGGTGAATAAATCTATTTTAAAAAAAATTAATATAATTAAATATCTAAGATAATTAATTACAAATTTTATTTTTATTACTAATCATATAATCAAGTAACTAAATTTAATCAATTAACAAGTTTTATTTATATTAGTTCATATTAGTGTGATTATTAATTTTTTCCTGTCACACATCCAGTAATTATAGGTATAGTATAAAGTAAATACGTTTTTGTTTATTGTTTAATTAAATCTCAATCATAAAAAAAATTTATAGCATATGAATGACCCTGAAACAAGAAAAAAATTAATGGGAGGACAAAAACATCATATAATACAAAATTTTATCCCTAATTTGGAATAAAAAACCCACCGATTGAAGGTGGTAAAACCCAATGATAAAATTTTCACATTTGATTTACAATCCAATGAGAAGAATGAATTTTTAGGGGATTATAATAAAGAATAATATGATTTATGCATTTGAGTAATATATAAATATTTATAAAAAACCCAAATAAGATATAGTTATTTAAAGTAGAACATTCGATGCAAAAAATTAGGTTTCGTGAGTAATGTATCAGGTTTCCTCTCTAAAAAATCAATTATAATACATGCATAGTTATAACCTGATATTAATCCAATAACTCAAAAAATATTTCTCACATGATCAAAAAAAATTAGTGGTTAAATGATGTGTTGTAGTTTAATATAAGTATCATATAAGGGACCAATTAGTTGTCTTTTAGATTTGGTCCCCCCTTAAAATAATTATACAACAATCTTATATTAATATAAAATTGAAAAAAATGAGAATACTTATAATAATGATCCCAGAATAGTATCCATTATTATTGTGGTTTCAAAAAATTGTGAATATTCTGTAATGAATTTAACATAATTCTAGAGTTGATGATAAGTAACAACCTTTTTACTTCCTAATGTCATAAGATTATAGGTTGGAATTTTGAATGTATGTGAAATATCTTCCATGATAATCATTCATGATATCCAATAATTCACTAAACATAGTTTCTAAATAAAGACGTGAAATTTGAAATAGTTTCTCAAAAAATGTTTTAGCACCACTATTTTTAAGTAAGTAACCTTATTTATAATTTTATTGTATTTAAATTATATATTTTATGTTATGTAGGGTTTGGAAGATTCTTGCAATGTTTTTGGAATTTTATAAGGGTCCATGATTGGTGCATATTTTTTAGAAACCATGAAACACCAACCTAGAACCATGCATAATGAAACAAAGTCTAATGGGTTGTGCACAGTTAGGAATTCAGTTTAACAAAACCATGTAGGAACCCATTAGAAAACATGAAATTTCAAACCATGAGCATTGTAATGGATCGGGCACCATTTTGATAGCCATGTGAAAAAACTATGTGAGGTGTTCTTTGAGGTAGAGTCTAGTGCATGGTTACCACACAGTTTTAATAACCAAGCGAATAACATTTCTAAATTAAAAATAAAGATCCAAAATTGCTGATTTATGTCTAGATTATCTTGTAACCCTTATTTTTTTTGGAAATTTGAGCCAAACTCGTGATTTCTTCCTCTGAATTTATTTAGATGATTCTCACATCAACTCTGAGGGGATCTGAAGACTTCATTGGTTTGTTAAAGCCATATTCTAAGTGTAAGTCATAACTCTTTATATTTTTTCTTGGTTTTAATTATATCTAATCCTCACTCTATTTATTTTTCATTAATGTATTTTAATTTTCAATATATCTAATGTATTTTATCCAAAATATTATTATATTGGATTTTTTTAGGTTTGGGGAATATGTCTATGTAGGGTTATGGAATTTCAACCTGATTCCATGAATATGTTCCTGTCTTCTTTCATATTTTTTGTGCTTTTCGATGTAGGTGGATTAACTCTAGTATCAACTATTTAGAATATTAAGTCTTGATTTCAATTTTTTCAACTTGTTTTTTTGTGAAATTACTGTGAAAAATAGGGTAGAATACCTCTTTTGTTATGGTTGGTAGTTTTTGTAGAAATTATGGAACTATTGTGGAAAATGTTTTTTGGTTTTATTTTAATTGATGGTTTAAAAATAAGTTGACTGGTATGATTTATGGACAAGTTTTTATGGTATGGTGTTTAATAAAAATGTTTTCTTATTGAAATGGGCTTGGAATTCCGGGGTTTGGAGTGGTTTTCTGCAATGCGTTCATTTGCTTTTGGATGGATAAGGGTGTGATGTACTGTAATCAAAAGGTTTAGAAAATTATGTGAATGAAGTACCAACATCAATATGGTTCAAAAAGTTATTTATTAGTGAAAGGATGCCTCTACATGTAATTTTGTGAATGCCTACTGAGTTTCACTACTCACCCCTTTTTTTGGAACATTGGTGACTTTGTAGATTTCATTTATTTGGAGATGGGAAAATGTAATGTACGAAAATTCATTAGAGCTTCTTAGTGATTCTTGTGATGTTTTGTGGAATGGATAATGGATCATGATGGAGCTTTTGTGTTATGGTTGTATCTAAGTTTTATTGTTTTTTTGTCTTCCACTATATACTCGGTTGTTTTATAGTCTTCCATTATGGTACACTTTTTGGTTTGTTTTTATATAAATGAAATTTTGAGTTGTCATTAAATTTTATCATGTAATCATTAAGTGGTTTGTTTGATTATTTATTTTATGGTTTCTAGTTTTATTTTAAAAGGGGAAATTAATCCAACACCTATTAATATAACCCTTGGAATTTATTGTCACACTGATACCTTGGGAATGTATCTTATGGGCAAGTAATATCCTTCTACCTTCTTAATACAATGAGGAAGGGTTGGATGTTACAAGTGAAATAATCTTATTCGATCATTTCCTTGAATGTTGTATCTGTCTTGTTCCATAAAAATATAATTTTAAAACAATTAGTCTTCAGTTCTGCCACTCCCAGAGTTGGCATTATTCATGGTTTATTCCTTGTATTGGGTTGGTAGAAAGGAGTAGGATAGCTAGGTCATGAAATGTAGTGAATAAAAATATGTACATAACCTTTTTATGTTTAACATCTTATCACCATAGATTTTGGTACATAAGTGTTTTTGGGACACTTATATTCTTTGGAGACTCATTGTCATGGGTTTATCCAATGAGAATAAATTGGCATGTATTATAGAAATGGCTTACCACTAGGAGAACATATCTTATTTGGGTAAGGATATGGTGAAGTTTATTATTTTTTGGAAAATGTAAAAGTAGTTTCAAAATGCATGACATTGTAAAAGATCATAATTGTGGTATTTTAAAAATTATTTTATTTTTTAAAAAATTAGAGATTTTTCAAAAATGATTGAAAATGGAAAAGGATGATTTCGAAATCACTATTGTGGTTCTAGGATGTGGTAGAATTTTAAATTCTAATATTTTATTTATTAGAGAGTGATACTTATTGAGACCATTTTTTTTGTATAGAGAAAGGTTTCCAGTAGCTTTTGTAGAAACCAAATGGATTATGTTTATGAAAATTTTGTTTCCCCAAAGTCATAGGTGAACCAATAGCTAGTTTAGGGTTTTTCTATTAATTTGTGTTTATGCATAGAGTTAATATGAGGTTCGATATAAGACAAGTGGATCATTATATGTACATAAATAAATATAATCCACCAATACTTCATTTTTATTATAAACTTATAAAGTAATTGGTAAGGGCTAATAGGACGAATCATATCATTAATTTAATTGGTATACCAATAGATTTGAAAGTCATGTTTGTGAAATATATGTTAGAAGATATGATATAATAGTGATGATATTTTTCTATAGAGGCTAATGTAGATCATGGAATTTTTTGGGAGAATGTTAAAGAATTTTTTTAAAAACAATTCTATCCTCATACGTTCAAAAATGAAAAAATTACCAAATTAATCTTCATGAAAAAAGAAAATATTTCTATCATAGAGTATGTAGATAAATTCACGAATTTAGTGAACTTTTCACCAAAAGAATGAACTAGTGAATCCTTAAAGGTAAAAATACTTGAATCAGGTATGAGGAAGTATATTTTCTCTAAGAATTCTATTCTCTGTATTAAAGATTCTATAGATAGTCAATATAGTGAGTGCAGATGAAAGGGAAAAATTACGATCTATCAAAAGAGGAATTATGTAAATACCCATGGAAAATTCTGAGAAATATTATTCTAGGGGAAATAATAAGAGATAAACCTATTTATAAGGGGTGGGTATGAATCAAATTATATGTTTGGATCACTGAATCTTCCTCCACAACCTAAGGGAAAAGGGGTATGTTTTTAATGTGCTTATCTTTACCATATGAAGCGATAGTGTAATACAAAATCTAGATCAAGAAAAAAATTCAATTGTATGTGGAATCCTCAGTTATATTGTAATATTGGTCCAAATTACGGTGTTCAAGAAACTACTCAAGGGTTGTGGGCATCATATGCTTTGATCAAATCAGTATAGATGAACAATCCTCATTAGTAGAATAGTGATCACCATAGTAATTCTAGGAATACCATGACTCCTTAAGTAGTGAAATATGAATTAGGATATATAAAACAATGTGTAGTGAGAAAGAAATTATATGAAGCTAAAAAAGTTATTGTGGGTGATCAGTTTGGACAATTTATGATGCCATGTTTGATTCTTGAAAATTCGACCTTTATGCAAGTTTTTTTGATATAGGTGCATCCCATTCCTTTATTTCATCCCATGTTTTTGACTTAATAAGTTTAAAAGTTGAGTTTATTACCTTCATTTTAAAATGTTAAATATCTCTTTATCAGCGAGAATGAATATCTATTTGTGTAATGAATTTTATATAATTTATGATGGAGTTGAGATGATATTGGTTTTCTCTATGCTTAAGATAGATTTTTTTGATATATTTATCTATAAGGATTGGTTGATAATGTACCATGATCACATCAACATATATAACAGAAAGGTCAGTTTTACACATGATGGTCATATCCTGCATCTATTTCCATGACACCATAATTTAATGGATTTTGCCCTATGTATTTTGGGACCAATTTTTGGAAAGATATTGTAATAGTTGGAACTATTTATTTGGCATCGATGGATGATATATAGAGTAATATATTTCCTCTAGTGGTTGATCAGTTTCCATATGGGTCTCCAAAAAATATCTTAGGGTTACCATCTATGAGGGAAGTGGACATTACAATTTATATCCTTTCATAGACAAGTTTTATTTCCCTTTTGGCATATTTGATGGAACCCACATAATTATCGAAGATAAAATTTAATATCGAAGAACTAGAAAGAAAAGGGTTCATTTGACCATACACATCTCCATGTGTAGGACCATTCATATTTTTCGAAAAGGTAGATGGAATGCTATGTATGTGCATTTATTATCATACGATTAACTAAGATATGATTAATAATTTGTATCCACTTCCATGAATTCATGATATGATCAATAAATTGATGGTAGCACAGTGGGTCTCAAAGGTTGATTTGGGATGAGGATATCACCAGTTGTGGGTTCAGAAATAGGATACTCCATTGACAACATTAAGAAGTATATTTTTCCATTATGATTATTTTGTAATCTTTTTTGGTCTTATAAATTTAGCAGAGGTATTCACAGCATTAAGGAATCAAAAATTTAATTGGTATCTATATTATTTTGTATAGGTATTTGTGGATGACATATTGGTGTATTCAAGGGCAAGGGATGATCATGAGAAACACTTGGTGAAGTTGTTGGGAATTTTATGGGATTATAATATGTATGAAAATTTATCAAATTTTGATTTTTGGACATAATAGGTATGCTTTCCTGGCCAAGTAATATCTGAATGTGTTGTTTATGTGCGTCCAGAAATAATAAAAGTTGTTACCTCTTGTCAACTGTTGAATAATGTCTTTGGGATATGGAGTTTCCTTGGTCTATGTGGTCTTAATTGAATGCTTTTTGTGATTTCAAATGACTATATTTTCCCATGAAGACATTGAAAAAGAATACGGTTCTATTATAATTGAAGGAAAAATTCCAAAAGTCATTTTAAGATTGTATACTTTTCCACACATTAGTAGAAATCTTGATTATTTTGGAATACAGACAAGGGTATGTGGTGTATTGTGGTGATTCAATATTTGGGATGGGTTGTTTTCTCATGTTAGGGGATCAAGTTGTTTCCTATGGATCAAAGAAGTTATGAGTTCAAGAGAACAATTACCTAGTATATGATTTGGAGTAAGTTGGCATAGCACTGGCTTTGAAGATGTGGTGCCATTACCTCTCTTGTTAAAATTTTAATTTTTTTTACAAATCATAAGATCATGTAACATATTTTCAAAAAAAGTTATTTGAACATGAGATAAATAATATGTATGTAGTACCTCCAAACATGTTTTTATGTTTACATTACGTATACCTCGGGAAAAAGGCAATTCGGTGGTAGATACATTAAGTAGAAATTATTATTCATTGTTTCCAAAAGAAGCTTTATATGACTGGTAATTGATGTTAGTGCTAGATGAAATGAACATGTAATGTGAAGAACATGTGGCTATGAGGTCAAAACTCAATGTATGGGAGAATATTGAGGTTTGTAATATCTATGATAGATTAGTGTTGTGGTTTTGAAATCAAACGGTCTTACCTATAAATTTTAAGAAAAAAAATCTTCTTGCTAACCACCATACGGGATATTCTTCTTACCTTGGAATAAAAATTATTTATATGTTGTTGAAAAAACATTTCATGTGAGTCAGTATTTAAAAAATGTGGTTAACATCATTTTAAGATATTTAACTTAATAACATGTTAATGTAGAGAATTAGAGTCCAATACTGATGTTGTAGTCTATACATATAACAATTTGGAAATTGGAGAAAATAAAAATGGATTTGGTAACAGGAAACCAATGAATGATTCAAAAAAACTATTCTAAATGGGTAATAGTGGACTATCTCACAATGTTGGTTCATTTCATCCAAATTCATTAATCTCATACAGTGGAGATCTTGTAAAAATTATTTATTAGATAAGTGTTAAAGTGGAATGGAATACCAATTTGAATCATATTAGAAATTGATCTAATGATTACATATCATTTATGTAAATCCTTATTGAAATCCCCTAGGACATAGGTGAATATGTGTATGGCATATCATACATTGATGAATATCAAATCAAAAAGGATGATATTGACATTGGAAGAGGTGTTGTGGGCTTGGGTAATTTATTTTTGTACTTCATTAGATGAGCAGATACTGTTAGTGGAGTCATCCTACAATAAGAGTTATCAGGCCTAAATTAAAATGGATCCTTTTGAAGCATTGTATGGGGGTCCTTTTTTTGCACTTTTTTTGGTGGAAACAAGTGATACTTTAGTAGTTGGGACAAGTCTTTTCCAAGAGATAATGAAAAAGTCTATGTTGATCAGAAAATGAATATATATTGCTCTCAGTCATTATAAATTGTATGTATGCCATCGTTGATGGTTTTTTTCATTTAAGATGAGTGATCATGTGTTTTTGTAGATCTATTTAAGGCTTGGAAATCATCATTTGTTAATATAGGTAATGTTATCTCATAGATAAATAAGATATTTTGAGGTACATGACCAGGTTGGAGAGGTTTCATATAGGTTGTCATTGCCAGCATGGTTCAGTATAGTGCATACTTTTTTTAACGTATCTCAGTGGAAAAAGTGTAAACCAAATTATAACAATATGATTTCCTGATATCACATTGACGTAGAACTGTACTATTCATTGGTTCACATTCCATTTTAGATCGTGGATAGGAAATAGATTGTCTTACCTGAAAAAGAATCATTCTAGTCTTGGTCATGTGGTAACATGGTTAGATCAAGGATGAGACTTGGTAATAGCAGAATGAAATGAAATAGAAATGGTGAGAACTCTTTTTGAGGGAAGATTGTTTTCTAAATAATGTGGATGAAAAATCCAAAAGTGTGTAGAATTTATACACCCCCATTTCATTCATGTAACCCTTTATTTATACTATTTTTGAATGTAAAGTATGTGGGGGATGTTTTGGAGGATTTAGAAATGATTGAATTTTTTTGGGTGATTTTCTATTGGTACATGGTTGGTGCCCTGTTTTTGGAAAACGAGAAACACCTATAGAAAACCATGAATAGTAAAACATGGGGTAATGGGATGACTCTTGGTTAGTTGCACAGTTTGGACAAACCATATGGACACTCACTATAAGCCATATAACTCCATACAATTAGCATTGGAATTATTGGTACATAGTTTGTATAATGGTGCGGTCCATCCTTGAATGGTGTTCATTGAGGCACACTACTGGAAAAGGGGTTTTCCCAACACTTATATACCAAAGGATTTCTTAAACCATTGGTATATAAGATTTTTACCATCAGTTTTCATAAAACATTGGTAAAACTGGCTAAATTCCCCCATTTACCTATGTTTCTAGTGAATCGTTGGTAAAGGGGGCTAAATTCCCCCCATTAAAAATGGTTCTTGAAAATCATTGGTACAGGGAACCATTAAAAATGTTTTTTAAAAACCTTTGGTAAAGGGTTTCCCCAATATCCCCACGCGGACCTTCTCTTTTCGCCCATTCGGACAGAAATATAATTCATCTCTCCCCAGTGATCTAGCACCTGTCCCCCATTTGGACGACACCTCTCCCCCATGATCAGAGCACGTCTCCCCAATTAGGTCATCTCCTATATTGGGTTCATCTTGATTCCTCTATCCTAATAGTTGTAATCTGGTCTTCCCCCATCCAATCTGATGAATCTTCATCTGAACCATCCCAAATTAGGTATTTTCTTAAGCGGTACCTTATTTTTATTGATATCTATCTAAAATTTTAGTTTTAAGTTTTGATTTTGATGTGTATCTATTTTTTTCTATTTTTATTTACCCTAGAAAACCCTATTAGATTTTTTCTCCAAAACCATAGAAAACACTTTTTGATTTTTTTAGTTGTCAGTTTAATTTATCATATCATTATATTAAAATGATATATAAATAGACTAGATAGTTATAGACCTCTTAGTGGTCACCTACATTAATAGGATCTCACACATTGTTGGAGATTCCATTAGGTACCTGGATAAACTACATGATTATATTTTTAGATAAGGGGAATAACCATTTTAAAGATGCATGACTACTCACATGACATAGGATGGAGCATGTAGCAGATGATTGGGTTGTAGAACAAGAATCTAGGACAAATTTTAGAATTTACTGAGCCTCTTATATAGTACTATTTCCTTCTAGTTATAACTACATTTTTCTTCTTGATACATGAAATACATTACAATCATTCAGTTTATGATTCTGTTATTAGTTGGTATTGCTGATTTTGTTATTTTCATCCATTTCCAATATTTTCCCATTTTTATCTTTCTTCTACTTTTAATCTGATAATATTATAATTGTGCAACTTAGTTAATGATGGAATAGTACCCCCCAGACACAACCAAGGCTCTCACTATTAGTCAATAACATTTATAAATTTGGTAGATGTTCTTGAGTCCATGTGGCCATCTGGGTTCGGGTCACTAATGAGTGGAATCCTTGTTTTGGATTTCACAATTCCTAGATATCCTTTTTATAGGTGTTTCTAATCAAATACATACTTATATCTATTGAAGGTTCCTCTCCAAAATCAATTGGGACATAATTCAATGAATACACCCTACAAACCTATGATCTATGTCCCCAATCCTTGTATCTTTCAATCCATGGTTAAAGTGAAACTTGATGAGGCCATAACTACTTTTGATGTGATTCTCATCCTACTCCTCATCCTAATCTCCATGAAGAAGTTAATGTATAAAACTCATGTAATCCCAACAATACCCTTAAGGATTATGTATTCCTTGATCCACTTCCAATATCTTACTAAAAAATCCTTGAATATAGGCATTAGAAATTATGTACCTTATTTTCTTATATACAAAGTATTTTTTTGTGTTTTTTAATATGATTCTCATATAGAGTAATGTGTCAGTTATGATTTTATATAAAGTAAGCAATTTTCATTTACCTAAATATTTTTTAATTGAACATCTATATTATTTAATTTATTTGAAATGACTTATTGATATTTTTTTATAGAATGGATAGAAGTTTTTTTTACGAAATTGATCGTATTTCCACCGATTTTCAAAATAATTTTAACATATTTAAAGACTTTTCATTTTACAAGGCTTCAGAGGGTGGTCAAATACACTACCAATGATCTAATTATATTAGAAGACCTTGGTTGAGTCCTGAAGTAGTTAGCTATCATATAACCAAATATGGTTTCCAAAAAAACTATTATATGTGGTATCACAATGGACGGAAAATGAAATAGCAAAATGATGATGATCCAAATGATAGGACTGAATTAGAGAGTTTGATATATGATCAGTTTCCATTTTTTGGCATAATTAGAAGGAAAGGATGTCCAAACAAAAATATTTCGATAAAGCGTCCAATGAAAGTGATGACGTTGATAGGGTGAAAAAATTGAATGATGTTGCGACGACTGCAGTATATCAACAATGTGGTAAAATTAAAATGTTTGAATTTTTAATCCGATTAATTCATGGGAAAACTATGTATGGGATTCCAAATACTGTAATCAATTACATTTTTACCTTCTTAAAAGACTTAATTCCAGACGATGTAGATATTCCCTCAAATAACTATACGGCATGGAAGTTAGTTGACAAAAATGGATTCTCAAAAAAAAAATCATGCTTTCCGGAATGATTGCGGCTTATTTTCTGTGGAAATTGATGAATGAAATGATTGTATAAAATGTGTAACCACCCGATGGAACCCAAAAATAATGGAAAACCATCTCGTGTTCCACAAAATCTAATGTGGAACTTTCCATTTATACCCAGATTACAGAACCTTTTCCAGTCCGATGAAATATTAGTAAAAATGTGATGGCATGACACTAAGAGGAAAAAGAATAATGAAGAGTTGGTTCACCCTACAGATGAATTTTCATGGAAGAGATTTGATGCTCGATATCCTAAATTTGCAGCAGACATGCCTAATGTGAGACTGGTTCTTTCATGTGACAGTTTTAATCCATTTGGGCAGATGCTTACATCATACAACAGATGGCCAGTTTTTATACAAATTTATAACCT
Source organism: Viscum album (assembly GCA_963277665.1). NCBI lineage: Eukaryota > Viridiplantae > Streptophyta > Magnoliopsida > Santalales > Viscaceae > Viscum > Viscum album. Next base: position 822,137,544 of record OY728157.1, read on the forward strand.
CCCCCCATGGTTGTGTATGAAAAATCCTTACACTTTCTTGAGTATATAGATATTTGGCCCTTTTGATCCCAACAATGATATAAATGTATACATGCAACCTTTAATAAAAGAGATTAAACTTCTTTTGGATATTGGTGTGCCCATATATGATTCATGTTCGAAAGACATATTTAAGATGCATGTTGCACTTATGTGGATGATCAATGATTTTCATGCTTATGCAATGATGTCTGGATGGAGCACAAAATGAAAATTTTCATGTCTTATTTGTATGAAGAATAATTGATCGAGAATACTGAAATATCATCACAGTTTTAGTTTTTGGGGATATGAAAAATTCGTGCCAATGAACTATCAATATAGAAAAAATCGTCGAAGATTTGACGATACCATGGAGACTGACGATCCACCACAGAGTGTGACTGGAACTGATGTGCTTAATGAAATGAAATATTTTAGTTAGTCATTTGGGAAGTGTGTAATGAAATCCAGAAAAAGGAAAGATGTTTCCAATGATACCTGTTAGGATTGGAAGAAGAAGAGTATATTCTTGGAGTTGTCATATTGGTCAACCAAGTTGTTAAGTCATTGTAAAGATGTAATGCACATTGAGAAGAATATATGTGAAATGTTGCTTTTGATTTTTCTAAATTTCAAGGGGAAGAGAAAAGATGATTTATGATATTGGTGTGACTTGGTAGATTGGAGGATCAAAATAGAATTGAATCCTGTCTGTATTCGTGAAAATAAATGGAATGATCTATGTGCTTCTTATGTGATGACACCTGCTGAAAAAAAATCAATTTCTTGAATTAGTAGAGACTATTAAAGTTCTTAATGGCTATTGAAGCTATATGCCAAAATCGGTCAATAGAAAAGAGTTTAAGGATAAATATTTGAAGACTCATGATTATCACGTCCTTTTACATGAGTTGATTCCAATAGAAGTCCATCATCTCTTGTCCGATAATTTAAGAGTCCCAGTTATTCTATTGTGCTATTTGTTTAGAGATCTTTGTGCTAAGAAGTTGTCCAAACCCTTCTTGAAAATAATGTTGCTAGAGACAACATTAATATTGTGTGAGTTAGAGAAAATATTCCCTCCATCATTTTTTACATTCATGTTGCATCTGACTGTCCATATTCTGACTGAAATACTTCTTGGAGGAACCGTTTCTTTCCATTGGATGTATCCAACTGAAAGAAACATGTACACATTGAAATCATACATTTGGAATAGTAATTATCCCAAAGGTTTTATTGTGAACGGTTTCTTGGATAAAGAATGTATGGATTTATGCTCAATGTATTTGTCTTATCTTACTACATGAATATACATACCAATGAGAAATGAATAAGAATAGTACGAGAAAATTGAACCTAGTTTTCTATCAATTCCTTAGACAGGAGTAATTCTGGGATCATATACATTGACGACATTACGCCTTGAATAACAAGAGATAACACATTGCACAGTGTTGTTCAAATTTTGATTTTTTTTATTAGTATATCAAGAAAGTAAATTGTACATGTATCACTTTTCCTATCTCTTTTAATTTTAAATATTTGTTAAACTATTATTATTTTTATCTACATAGAACATAGATAATTGATATATAGAAACCATCATTCTTTATCATTAAGAAGGAAAGAGACTTACATAGGAAATGGTTTTCTTCATGGTTGAAATTGAAGGTAAAAATATTTCTGTAATAACTAAATAACAATAATTCTTAATTAAGTTTACTATTTTTTTATATTTCAGGTATCAAGTTTGCCTATAAAATCTATTTATGAGGAAATAAGAGCTTTGGATTTTTGTCCTAATACCATGGTCCATGCTTGTAAATCACTTATGATCAATGAATACAATTTTATTATAACTGAACGAGCAAGGAACATGAGAACACAACATGGTGGTGTTATGCTAACTTCCACAACAGACTGTTATGCCAATTCATCAGATAATAGACCCCATTCTGAAAATGTATCTCATTATGGAGTCATGGAGAAAATAATAATTTTGGATTATTACTCTCATGGTCAAGTCATGATGATGAAATGTCGATGGATTGATTCAATGACGAGGAAATGAACCTTTCTTGATTATTGTGGATTTCGTGTTATTAACATGACTCACACTCTTTCCACTAATGAACCATATGTATTGGCCTCAATGGTGGAACAAGTTTTTTATGTCAAAGATAATCGTCATCCTAAATTAGGTTTAATTATTGAAGTAAATCCCAGACATGTTTTTGATGATTATGTTGATGAAGATGACAATATCCCTACTTCAATTGGAAGAAATCCATTTATTACTTATGATGACTCCAATAGATCAATTTTCAGAGTTGATTGTGAAACCAAAGTTGAGGGGGGAAATATATAGAATCATACAGTCGTGTTCTCACCTACATGTTTCACCTACATCATTCAGAGCATGTATCTTAGTACAAACATTCAAACCACCATAAATATTCTGTTTCTTTATGTTTTTTTATAAAAATGGTTTTTAGATATGGTTTTTTTGGGTTACACATTAGTTATTTGTTTCTAATTTCTTCCATATTTGTTTCCATTACAGGAAATGACACCCATTGAAGAGATGTGGCAGAAGATGATGACAGAAAAAAATTGGCGCATGACACAGATGGGTGTTCCTCCACTCATCCCTATTGTGAGAATTTTATTTCAAATATATATATTTCAATAAATTATAATATAATGTGTTTACTTTTGTGTTAACTTTTTTTTTTTCAGGATCTATACCCTAGATGAGAGATGTCCAACAAAGAGCCTGATATTTCTCCCAGTATAGAGGTTGGTGGTAGGAGGGGTGTGGTGTCAGAGTTAGACGATCATCTGGTGGTCCTGGTACTGAGGCCGGTGGTACGAGGCCTTGTTGTACGAGAGTTAGAAAATCCACTCGTTGTAACCAATTGAACTATTCCCCTACCACAGACGTATCTTCTACACCCCATTTTGATCCTGGTGTGTCTTTAGAGACACACAGGATATTTAAGCCTCCGATGTTTACACTACCAGTTGTCCAGACGTCTGTTCCATCATCTTTTACTTCTGGTTCATTATCTCTGAGATATTATATTCCACCTTCTTCAACTCATGCTCCGACATAGTATGTGGATGAGGAGCGTAAACTCAGGGACACTTTACCTGTATAGGATATTCCTTCAGCTTCTTCATATCTAGTGATGCCCATTGATTTTCCTACCATAGTTATATTTATATAACTCTAAAAAAATTTATACCAAAATGTATTTTTATTATAACTTGTACTAATATTTTTTTCTTTAATAACATATTCATCTACTGATAGGAGACTGGGGAGGGGGTGTACTTGATTAAGTTTGGTATGGAACCGCGAGACATAGTTGATGGTTGAATACAATGATGATGGATAGATGATTGATAAATCTGGGCAGGAATGTCGGGGTTTTTTGGCGACATGAGCCAAATACTCCGACATCATTCCGGTCATCCCTCTCTCTTGGAGACATATTCCACAAAAAGTCAAAGATAATGTGTGGGCATAAATATAGGTAAAAAATCTATTGAATTTAAAGTAATATTTATTTTTTTATTTATATGAATTAATCTATTGGGTGACATCTTCGGTTTAACGTCCTTAATGGCGAAGGTGCATGACTATCACATTTAAAGGAGATAGAAGATATTTGGAGAGCTTATAAGAATGAGTTGTATGTTGGCTAGTGTGATAGAGTGGTAACAGAGTTATACACATTTCCTATCATGGATGACTGCCCGATAGAGAAATATCGCCAAATGATAACCCTTTGGACGACTGCCAAATTTAAGGTATTAATCCCATTTGAGGTATTTAAATGACAATTTTCATATTTTTCATTAATATTATATTATTAATTATTAAAAATTATTTTGTAATGTTATAAAAAACTAAAAAAAATAATTGATTCCAAGCAATACCTCCACACTTTTGGGGCGCACTACTATGTCAGATCATGAGAGACAGCTGGTACGATATAGTTGTTTATAAATTTTCTTTAGGAATTTCCCTTTTATTGTTTCCTACATAAATTATGTGATTTATTGAATATTAAATATATGATTATACTTGAACTTTATATTTTTTCAATGTCATTACAGAAGCATAAATTGAATATTGAAGGACATCTCCCTCAAGAAAAATTGTTTTGCTCGAGTAGAATGAAAAATGATGGAAGTGCGGTTAATGAACTGACACAAGAAATGATTATAAGTTTTAATTTGATTATTTCAATGTTTAATATCTATTTAAAAATTTATTAATGTATTACTATTAATAAGAGGCTACATTAGAGGCCTTGATGCCCAGGAGCTTGACAATTTAGGGCCACACAATCTTTTATATCAGGGTTTGGGAGATGAGCACTCTAGTCTAGTACGCTGCCGACCTGGTAAGAATATAGTCCCGAAGAGGTATTGGACATCCACAGGTATCCATTCTAGTACCACCATGTTGGAAAAGGTAGTAGAGCATGAAATATAGTTTGATAAAAGGTTTAAAGAGTTGTAAGAATAGGTTCAAATGAGGGAGAAAGAATTTATGTAACTGATCAAAGATTTTTCTTCATCACTTCCACTAGAGGCCAGTGCTACTTGTAAGCCATATATGTCGTCGATGGGTGCATTATCCAATGCACCAGACAGTTGTTCTAATGGCGGTTGATATGATGTTGTTCCTGGTGATGAAGAGGATGTTGAAGAGGATGAGGGAGAAGGTGAGGATGAGCACAAGGGTGAGGATGGGGATGAGGGCGAGGATGGGGATGAGGATGAGCATGGGGACGTTGACGAGGATGACTAAGAGGGAAACGATGGCGGTGAGGATAAGGCTAATGATGAACATGGTGATGGTTATGATGATCAGGGGTAGATTGATCCATTACATTTTTGAATTCTGTATAACTCTTTATTTTTTAACCTAGTTTTTTACATTGGTATGGATATTTTTTAATTCAGTATAACTCTTTATTTTTTGAACAAATATTGAATCATAATGATGTTATAATGGTTTATGGGGCTTCTGGGGCTTGTTCGGAGCTCGAAACCCCGGTCGGCGTAGAAAAACACAATGCCTCGCGATTAGTAAAAGATTTAAGTCCATCGCACAAGGTATATATCAACCATATAGGGCAATATATTATAAGCAATGTGAATGATTTTCCCTAACCATGCACTAGGGGATGAACATAATGCACAAGGTCTATAGATTAAGTATAAGTTATTATCACTATTGTTGCACGATTTGCCTAACTGGAATAAAGAGAAGCGACCAAACGCATTCAGATTGTGTTGATACTTTAGGAAAATGATACATGATTCATATGTGATGTGTATGAGTCAACCCTGCCTCAATTTGAGGCACCGTGTGGCCAATATCATTAAAAGTGTATCTATATTGTTTAAAATGGACACCCTTTTAAGTAAGAACTACTGGAATACCGAAAACTGACCAAACATATTTGAAATCACACTAAAACACCCTTATTATTATTCGTGAGGTGTATAAGGATACAACACATCATTCAGATGCATGGTTTGCGTGACATGATAGAATATGTTTTTTAGGAGTTTGGTGCTCTTGAAAAGCGTGTGTGGGGTGGTCAAAACCAGCTGAATGACCTCATAATTCCATGAAATCAGATGACAATAAAGTGTGGGTGATTTCTGAAATGGATGGATAGAAGTAAATTCAGTTAGAGATGTATTGTGACCGCGGTGGCTGAAAACGCACTTTGTGTGTCATAAATGGCCAAAACATGGGTTTTACAGTCAAATTCATGCCAAACAACATCAGAATTACTTGAAATCACATGAAAACATAGTAATTATTATTCTTGAGGTGTAATAGGATGCTAAACATAATTCAGATGCGCGGTTTGCGTGACACGACTGAATATGTGTTTTTTAGGTGTTTGGCACGCTTAAAAAGCATGAATGGGGTGGTCAAAACCGGCCTAAAGTCCTTAGAACGCCATGAAATCAGACAAAAATAAAGGGTGAGTTAATTGTGAAATGGTCGGCTAGATGGAACGTCAATCAGAGGTGTTGTGTGACCGCAGTGGCCAAAAACACACTCTGCGTGTCATAAATGGCCAAAACATCTATTTTATAGTCAAATGCATGATGAATGACATCGGAATGACTATAAATCATACTAAAACACACTAAGTATTAATGATGATCTGTATGGGGAGATGAGACATCATTTAGACGTGTTGTTTGCACAGAACGACTGATTATGTGTTTTTAGGTGTTTGGCGTGCTTGAAAATCGTGTGTGGGGTGGTCAAAATTGGCCGAATGACCTCGGAATTCCATGAAATCAGGAGAAAGAAAAGTTCGGATGAGTTGTGAAATTGTTGGCTTGACGGCACATCAATCTAAGGTGTTGTGTGACCGCAGTGTCTGAAAATGCACTCCTCATGTTGTAAATTGCCAAAACATGCGTTTAATGGTCAAATGCATACCGAACGACATCAGAATGACTTCAAATCTCTAAAAAACACCATAATATTTATTTTTGAGGTGTAAAAGGAGACTACACATCATTCAGACATGTGGTTTATGCGGCATGACTGAATATGTGTTTTTTAGGTGTTTGGCATGCTTGAAAAACATGAGTGGGATGGTCAAAAACGGCCGAACGACCTCAGAATTCCATGAAATCTGAAGAAAATAAATGGTGGTTGAATTTTAAAAAGGTCATCCATACGACACATCAATCAGAGATGTCGTGTGACCTCAGTGGCCAAAAACGCACTAAGCATGTATAAATGGTCAAAACATGCATTTAATGGTGAAATGCATACTGAACGACATCGAAATGACTTGAAATAACATGAAAACACCTTAGTTTTTTTGTGAGGTGTACGAGGAGACGAAACATCATTCGGACACATGGTTTTCATGGCACGACTGAATATGTGTTTTTTATGTGTTTGGCGCATTTGAAAAGCGTGAGTGGGGAGGTCAAAACTGCCTGAACGACCTCCAAATGCAATTAAAATCAGACGACAACAAAGGTTTGGTGAATTGTGGAAATGTCATCCAGACGACATGTCAATCAGAGGTGTCATGTGATTGCGGTGGCCGAAAATTCACTTTGTGTGTCATAAATGGCCAAAACATGTGTTTAACGGTCAAATGCATACCGAATGACAACAGGATGACTTGAAATCACACAAAAACACCCTAATTTTTATTAGTGAGGTGTATGAGGAGATGAAACGTCATTCAGATTCACAATTTGTGTGGAACGACTGAATATGTGTTTTTTAGGTTTTTGGCGTTCTTGAAAAGTGTGCGTGGGGAGGTCAAAACTAGTTGAACAACCTCGGAATTCCATGAAACCAGACGACAAAAAACAGTGGGTTAATTGTGAAAGGGTCAGCTAGCAACATGTCAATCGGAGGTGTCATGTGACTGTAGTGGCCAAAAATGCACTCTGCATGTCATAAATAGAAAAAACATGCATTTTACGGTCAAATACATACCTAATGACATTGGAATGACTGGAAATCACACGAAAACACCCAAATTGTTATTCATGAGGTGTACGAGGAGACGACACATCATTCAGAGGTGTTATGTGACCGCGGTGGCCGAAAACGCACTCTGTGTGTGTTTTAAATGGCCAAAAAATTTGTTTCACAATCAAATACATAACCAAAAACATTGAAATGACTTGAAATCACACAAAAACACCCTAATTATTATTTTGAGGTGTACGAACAGACGACACATCATTCGGATGTGCAGTTTACGCAGCACGACTGAATATGTGTTTTTAGTTGTTTGGCACGATGAAAAGCATGCCCGGGGTGGTCAAAACCAACCAAACAATATTTTAATTCCATGAAATCAAACAAAAACAGAGTATGGTTGAACTGTAAAATGGTCGGCCATACGACATGTCGATCAGATGTGTCATGTGACCGTGATGGCCGAAAACACACTCCACATGTCTTAAATGGCCAAAACATTCGTCAAACGGTCAAATTCATACCGAACAACATCTAAATGACTTTAAATCACACAAAACCCCCATAACATTTATTCGTGAGGTGTAAGAGGATGCTAAACATCATTCTGACGTGCGGTTTGCATGGCACAACTGAATATGTGTTTTTTAGGCGTTGGGCGAGCTTGAAAAGCGTGCGTGGGGTGGTCCAAAACAGCCGAACAACCTCAAAATGCCATAAAATCAGATGACAATAAAGGTTGGGTGAATTGTGAAATGGTTAGACATACTACACATCAATCAGTGGTGTCATGTGACCTTGGTGGGTGAAAACACACTTCGTGTGTTGTAAATGGCCAAAACATGCATTTAACGGTCAATGGAATACCGAACGACATCAGAATTACATGAAATCACATGAAAACACCCTAATTATTATTCGTGAGGTGTATGAGGAGAAAAAATGTCATTTAGATGTGTGGTTTTCACAAAACGGATGAATATGTGTTTTGTAGTTGTTTGGTGCGCTTGAAAAGCGTGCATGGGGTGGTCAAAATTGGCCGAACGACCTTACAAAGCCATGAAATCGGATGAAAATAGAGGGTGGGTGAAATGTGAAATGGTTTGGCAGATATCACATCAACCGGAGGTGTCATGTGACCGTGGTGGCTCAAAACACACTCCACGTGTCGTAAATGACCAAAACCTGCGTTTATGGTCAAATACATACCGAACGATATCGAAATGAGTTGAAATCAAATGAAAACACCATAATTATTATTCTTTAGGTGTACTAAAAGATGAAATTTTATTTGGATGTCCGGTTTGCGCGACATGGTAGAATATGTAGTTTTAGGTGTTTGGTGTGCTTGAAAATCATACGTGGGGTGGGAAAAACCGGTTGAACAACCTCAGAATACCATGAAATCGGATGAAAACAAAGAGTGGGTTAGTTGTGAAATGGTTGGCTAGAAGACATGTCAATCATAGGTGTCATGTGACCGTGGTGGCCGAAAACGCACTCCGGAAAACGTCCCCCCATCCCACCGGACAACCCCCCTCACGCCAGATAGCCCCCTGCACCCCCACACCCCCGCACCCCCCGCACCCCCCAGACAGCCCCCCTCCCCTTCCCATCAGACATCACCCCCCCCGGACAACCCCCACCCCTGACAACCCCCAACCCCCTGCATATCCCCCCTTACCGTGGATGCCCACCCCCCTGACAACCCCACACGCCTCGAACGACCCCCCACTCACCTCGGACTACCCTACTACCCCCCCCCCCCCCGTACAGCTCCCCGAACCAAACGAACAACCCTCCCACCCCCAGACTGCCCCATGCACCACCCAGATTGCCCTCCACCCCCTAGACAGCCCACACCTCTATTTGTGGCATGGTGTGACTGGTATCACTCAAAGCGTCTCACTTTTGTTTGAAACAGACAACATTTTCAGTGAAAACTACAACTGGCATATGGAAAATCTTCACAAGGATACACATAGATTCTTGAAATTAAGGGATAAAAAATAAAATATGGTCAATTGGTCAAACATTATTATTATAAAATATTCAAAAGGCATAGATTAAAATAGAATGGGTCATCATATATATAGAAAAACATGAATTATATTAGGAATGAGTCTCGACATCCCATCATTAACAAATACCAACACTCATGTTCTAATTCCCTATCAATGGTCGTTCATTCTATATAATAACATTCCACAAATAAATATCATATAGTGATTTTATATGAAACCTATAAACACTCAAGAATACCATATAACAAATTTTTCAACAAGGCTACACATAGATTCATGAAAATTAAGTTTCAAAGTCTCATTAAAATACCCCAATGGTGAGGAATACATATGGTGACACTATAGCCCTATGGATAACCTCAATCCCATCCTCAAATAGTGGGTTCTAGAGCCAAACCAAATCCCCTTTGGGAACCCAATACCAAAGACTTAATTGAATATTCATACCCACTAGCCAAGATGGGGATTCATCTCACATCACACCCAGGAGAGAAAATTACAATTAGCCACATACCCCCTTAATCTATTTGAAATGTCTTTGAAAAACATGTAGGCTATTCCGGTAACCCATCTCATATGTTGAGATAGGACAATGTTTCCCACTAACACATCAAGAACCATTTATAAATGGATACATAATCATTTGAGGAATATAAACATCCCATGTTCTTCCTATAAGTCATCCTAGGTCCAAGAACATGACCACTACCATTGTCTATCTTATGAGTATCATGATCCTTGCCCACTCTATCCAAGTTTTTCTATTGGTTTTTATATACTAAACCCATGACCATGGCTAAACATTCCGTTTTCTTCCTATAACATGTATGTTATTTCTCTTGAGTGTATTTGTGTTGTGGTTTGAGTGAGGAATGAATTCTAAATTTGGAATACTCTTATGTGTGTCAGTGTTGTGGTTTGGGTGAGGAATGAATTCTAAATTTGGAATACTCTTATGGGTTTTATTGCACTTCCTATAACATTTAGGATTTTTCTCTTATGGTATTTATTGCATTTGAATTTCTAAATTTATAAATTTATAAATTATGGAATGAATTCTAAATTTTGTATACTTTGGATGGGGATTTTTTGTTGGTGTTGTTGCAGTTCTAGAGAGGGGGAGGTGTGTTGTTATATTATTGTGGAGCATGTTGCAGGTCTAGAAAGGTGAGAGGGGCCTGCTGCTGTGTAGTTGAGTAAATCTATACCAACAGTTTACAAAACCGTAGGTATAGATTCTGTAATATACCTATACCATCATTTTTTTTATAACCGTTGGTATAGGTTTATACCAACAGTTATAACAAAACCTTTGGTATATCCTTATGGCTTCCCATATCCCCTCTATAAAAAATTATTGTAGCAAACCGTTCGTATATCTTCTATTTTGACACGTATATACCAATGATTTCCAGGCCTTTACCAATGGTTCTCAACCATTGGTAAAGTGTAAAATTCCAGTAGTGGCAGAGACTAGCCCAAGTAGAGAACACAATTTTATTTACCATGTAACTAACCATGAACAATTTAAAAACTAAATCCCCAAAAAAGGATCTAGGTCGATATTAACCTTTAACCCCTATCCCCCCAAAAACTTACCCTAACTTGTTAGTTCTTCCTCTCAAGGGATTAACAGGCTTCTACCATTATTCTAGAGGTGATCAGAAGGATTGTCTTGGTGCGTTGAAGCCAGATTCTCATGTTATGTCTTTATTCTTGTTATTAATTCTTGGTTTTCCTTATTTTTAGTTATCACTATGTATTAGTTTTTTCTAATTCTAATGTTAATTGATATATGGTTATTGATTCCAAATATGATTAGATCTTTTTTTTATGTTAGTAGAAGAGATCTATGTTATGTTTTTTGAGTTTCAACACTATTTTATGGTTGTTTTTGTGTTGATTTTTATTTTCTCCATGTTTTCATAGGTGGGTGACTTCAATCTTGACTCCTATATTTTTAATATTAATGATTAATTTAAAACATATTTTTTAACTATTTATTTTTGAAATTGGTGTGAAAATCAAGGTACAAACCCTCTTTAGTGATGGTTTGTAGTTTCTAGAAATGTTTAGGAATTGTTGGGGAAACTAATTTGTGGCGTGAATTTAAAATGAGGATTTTAAAATTTGTTTCATGGTAAAATTTATGAAAAAGGTTCTATATAATGTTGTTCAATAGAAAAGTTATATTATTGAAGTGGTTTTGGCACACATGGGTTTGACATGGGTTTGACATGGTAGTGTGGTGTGTGTTTATGTGAATTGGGAAAGATAAAGAAATTATTTTCCCTATTAAAATGGTAGGGATGGATATGGGTTTGAAGTAACTTCATCCAAATTTTTCACTAAGTCACTTCTTAGTGAAAATTTCATTACCCACCCACGAGTATACTGTGTTCTAGGTTTCATAAAAGGTTGGATGTGTGAATATGTGGAATAGAATTAATTATTACAAAATGGAACATCTGAAATGGTTTTAAATTATGGTTTACTTTCATTCCTTGGATCTTGATATTTTTTTAATAACTTATTTATTTTGGAAAATGGTTATAATCTAATATAAAATATTTTTGGAATTTTTTTATATAACATGTTTTATTTAAATTTGATAACTAGTTCTATACTAGTGGCGTTAGTAGAGAAGTCATTTGTGTAAAGCCTACCAAGATTCAATACACAACCCAACATAGGAACATTTGTTCTTTTCGAGATGTCATTTATTGATACAATGGAAAAGATAATGTATGAAAACTCTCTTTTGGTTTGTAGTGATTCTTGGGATGTTTTGTGGAATATATCGTGGAGAGGGATGAAGAATTAGAGTTATAGTTGTCTATGAGGTTTGTTGTTTTTATTAATCTATTGTATACTTGGTTGTTTTGTAGTCTTCCATTATGGTAATCTATGTGTTATATTTTAATATAAATAAAATTTTGAGTTGTCTATCATATTTATTGTTATGGACCATATCTGTGTGGATTGAAAACTTTTCATTTGGTCAAGGCTTGTGGAGCTCGGAGGAGGATCAGATGATGTTTGGTGGAGTTCGTGTGTTGGGAATTGGGAGTGGGAGAATTTCACAATAATAATGTGGCATTCAGATCATGTAATATTTAATGGATTAAGAAATAAAATAAAATGAATTATTTTTCATTTAAAACTCATCAATAATGATTAATCAACATAAAAGGGGATATACGTTATGTAATTCCGTACTAATGTAAATTTTAAATTATTTTCCAACTGCTCGAGTTGTCAAACCCTACTTATACAACTACCATATATCTCTTACTAGGAATCTTAGGGGTCCCCTCTTTAGTTTCTTGGAGATCCCTTGGATGTGGATTAATATCGTTCTTCCATCTTCAATTCGTGGGGACCCGAGTTGACCCATGTTATGTTTTTCCTTCGTGTTCTAGCAGTTTCTCCCAGTATGAACTCTTTTTCTTCAAAATCATCCTTCTATGAGATGGAATATCATCCCCAATGTTTCTAATGTGGTTGTTTCTGGGTTTTTGGTTAGTGAATTTGGGATACAGTGTCCTCGGGTTGATGCATTTCTTGTGGGAGTATTGATCTAAGACCCGTTTTGTGGTACATTCTCATGCGAATAATGTTGATTAACTTTTATGGAAGAGAATTAATTTATTCTATATTAATTTATATAAACATTTATAGTTATCATGATTTATCCCACATGATCATAATTAAATTGACCTAATAATTATTATAATTGGATTAAAAATTGGTATCAATCATATAGAGATGTTGCTACTTTGTACCTTTATAATAGTTAGCATCTTTATTTTCTAGATAGTGTGATATCTATGACTTTCTTGGTTTACCATGTTGTTCTTGATGTAAATTGGTAAAGAACATAAAGGTAGAATTAATTGATAATTAATTGGATAAAGGAATTAAAGGGGTATGTTTAGTGAATCCAGTTGTTGTTGTAATTTTTTGCAAATCAAATTGATGCAAGTTTGCATGTTTAAATGAACTGGTTAATGAATGTGAAGCACGATGTTTCTTGTTAGTAAAGGAATTAAAGGAATGTTAAATTAAATTGTTAGTTATTTTTTAATATACTGATATAGCTATTATCATAGATTTACTTTATTTGGAACATGCTATAATAAAATGGTTAATTCAAGATGGAATAATAATTGGTTGTGGTGAAATGATAACTGCTTTTAGGGGCATGAGTTTTCTATTTTCTTATAACGGTTGAGTGCCTTGTGATTTGGATCCAAAAGAGCTCATTGTGTTTGAATGTTGGAATTCTTACTTTAAGTCCAAGAGCCCAGTTTCACTATTTATTTCCTACTTCGTGTGATGTTATGTCATTCTAAAATGGCTAAGACTAGAGGGATGTTTTGTAATTTGGGGTGGGGAGGACCGTATGTGATGTAACAACCCAACATTTTATCAATGTAAATTACCTTATTATAATTATGTCACACAATATAATATTAGGAAACACAATGCAAAATGATTCTTAAACGAACTAACCCTTATGATAGTAAGATATTTTGAGTCTGATAGGGAAAACATAATTTTTGTTGAATGGTAACTCACCCTTATGATAGTAATGTTACTTTAATGAATAGTTATATGAACATTATGAATAGTAAATATGCTGAGTTAATAGTAACATTACAATTGAATGTATAAATAAAATTTTTATGTCTAATAAGTGACAATATGATATAATTATATCACATTATAATTAAATGAATAATTTAAAAATTATTAATTTAGTTTTTGTTTTTTATTAGATATATATATTTAATTACAATTTTATGATTAATTTAATAAATTGAAAGAAAATAAATTTTCAAAAAATTTACTCATAAATTAATATTATGTTTCCTCATTGTTTTAAGATAATTTTATGAGACCTTAAGTAAATTTTCAAAATCATACAAAATCATATATAATTTTAAAATATGTATTTTCTAAGTAAATGTGGATTTTAATTAAAAATTAAATTACACATACTTTGAAAATCATTTTCATAAAATTGTGTAAATTTTGTAATTATACATTTCAATAAATGGTTAGTGTTACTATTTGGTATTTTTATGATTTACTTGAATTTTTGGTGAATAGTGAAATGAGATAAATTACAATATATATGAATTATAAGTTAAATATAGTTTTCCTAACATAATGGCTAAAGTAAACACCATTGGTTCGAACTCACATGATCTAATTACTATATTTAGTCACAAAAATCCAAACTATTTCTTTTCGTCATCTAAATAATAAACTAATTATTAATATAATAAGAAAACACCCCTCCACTCCAATATAAACACCGCCCCTCACACCCTCATCTCCCCATACCAATCAAGACTTTATGATTATCTATATTATAAAAAATAATATTCTATTCTCCCTCCTTTACATCTATTATCTCTCTTTCGCTTAAAAAGACCAATCCTATGTTCCTTGAAGAAGATCTAAAGTGGATAATTCAGGAGGTAATTCTTCTTCTATTTTTAAAATTTTCAATCAATCTCAATTCCATTTCATATTACCCCTCACATACCTTTATAAAAATATAATGATAAAATTATTACCTTACATATACTAAATCATTATCATTTTAATTTAATATAAAACAATAATCTCCCCCCCCCCTCTCTCTTTTATCTTAAAAATGAAATCACCACTCGTGATGTGTCAATTTACCAACATCATGTTTGATGCACTTTAATTTTACATTAACACATTACTAGTTCTTAATAATACCATTAAATGGTTTAAAACATAATGAAAACTGTAATTTATAACCATTTTTATTTTATGGGAAAAAGTAATACTCAAAATACTAAATGACAAAACAAAATGAGTTTGTTGTGATAAAAAAACCACCAAGATCAACCTAAACCGATCATCATTAACTCTTATCTAATGAATCATTCTCTCGGTATATAACCAAATCCTTTGTAAGATAATTTATGATTTTTTAGGATCATTAATAACATACAATAATTTTTTTGAATTATCATCCTCATTTTAAAAGAACTTCCATTCATGTCTATAAACAAACTGGTCATGAAAACCATGAAAATGAATGGTTCTAAACGATGAAAATATAATGTAAAACTCTTAAAAGCCATATAAAATAGTATAATAAAACCATAATGAATCATATTCATGTATAAATAGTTCTTTAATTTTTAATTAATGAATTGAATTTCATGATGAAGGATATGAATGTGAAGGTATCACCGAGACAAAAGCAAGGGGAATTCTTGAAACCAACTCTCTTTCATTGGTTTTCCCTCATTCACCCCATTTAAAATATAGTTATTAATTAAAAATAATTTATTTATTATTATCATATATTTTATGGGATATAAATTTTTTATACTTGTGTTTATGAAAAACTCAATGTTTTCAAAATGAACGCTTCCTTCCAAACACACCTTCTAAAAATAACCCAATGTTGATGATTCTTATATAAAGTATGTTATTCCCCAATCATTTGGCAACCCAATGATTAGGAATGTATGCCTTTTAAATTAAAACCATTACTATCCATGGGTTATTTATGTTCATGATTTAAATAATTTCTATTTATCAATAATGATAATGTAAATATTTTAATCTAACGGGTATGCCCAGAAATATATGGAGGAATGAAAATGTAATGATTTGACAAGTGAATCTAGAATAATATTTCTCTTTAATGCATTGGTTAATGTGAATAACCTCATGAGTAAAGTTAAATATACCTGAACATGATTCTATATATTTTCATAACTATGTGTTGTAGTTTAACACTAAGGCATGATATTTCATTTTTATGCATTTCTTCATGTAAGTATTTAAAAAGATTCTACTAATGATTATGATCCTATGACAATGTTATGATGATAATTATTATTCTAACCCAATGAAATAATGAATCATATTTTTATCTACCCTCTTACTGGGATAATTAGATCACTAGTTTTTATATATATCCTTAGGTGACTACATGTACTAAGGAGACAATAATGTCCAATAAGACACCATAGAAGAATTAATTAAATAATTTTTTATTTTTTATATGTTATGTGTGGTCATAATTTTCCCAGGATATGAAGCCTTTGGATCCTCGATCTGAAAGGAAATCATGTTGTTTATCTTTAAAATGATATAATTGTAATTTTAGAAAATGTAGTTTTTCTATAGTTAGTATCAGAGGAAGCTTTAGTTAATTATATAATTAGGATTAGAGAACCTTATTGAAGCCTCTAGTACGAGACTAATAATTTATAAGCTCGGAATAAATTTTTCTAAACATAGGGATCCCACAAGATAAGACATTAGTCTTAATTTCACCTACTAATAAATCATATATTCATAACACTGTGACATATGTTTTGTTCTAACATTTTCTATCTTAGAAAATTGTGGGAACCAAGGGAAGCCTGGCCAAAACCCCATATGAGGGAAAATGTGATGATTTACCGAATGAAATATCAAATGCTTTGGGAGGCTGTGTTCAGAATTTCATGGTGATGATTAACCAGATGTCTTAGTTTTTGAACAATAATATGAATAATGTGTGACATTTTCCTTTACTTATGAGGGATACATTAAATATCATGTGTTTTATAGAAAAAACCACTAACATTAAGTGGATCTTCCAATCCACTAGTTGCAAAACAGTGGGTCAACTCGATGGAGAAGATAATTTCTATGCTTCACTATTCTGAGATGGTAAAGGTGCCTCTATCCTTTATTGTCTAGATTGAGGGGATAACCAATGGTGTGATTTGATTAAGAAAAACAAGACAAGGGATGAAATTTATTATATAGAGTGGTAATAAATTAAATAATATTTCTTAACTAGTATTTCCCTTGGAATCATCAAACTATAATGAAGAGAGAATTCAAAGAGCTGATGCAAAATTAAGGAGAATCTCTCATGAAATACAAATGAAATATCAAAAGGATTTGAAGGTATGCTTTGGGATTTGTTATAAAAATAATATGAAAATTTATAGATTCTTTAGTTTTTTAAATCCACACATTTGAATGGCCCATTATGTAAGAGAATTTAGGAGTAATGAAACGTTTTTTATGTGCTCTCAAAGTGGATATGAGGTTTAGAGAATGGTCACATGTCTAAGATGACAAGAAAATAATGATGAAGTTTCATGTTGCATGATCTAATGACAAAGGTGTAATGAACACTCAACCACCCATATTTCAATAATGTTGGAAGAAACATAATTGAAAAATACTCAAAGGGATGTGTAACTGCTTCAGATGTGTGAGAGAAGGCCACAAAGATCATGAATTTCGGAAATACATGAAATGTTAAGAAAATGTGGTGAAAGAAATGAGAGTACCTCCCATGGTATAATACTAAAAATTTATGTAGTAAGGGAACTATGAAAGCCAGTGAACTAAACCTCAAGTTCAATAGAAAAATTAGCATAATTTGCCACAAATCCAATGGATCAAGTATGGGATTATGCCACAACTACTGTGGAAGTAGATAATGACAATGATGTTATAAGAGGTACACATCCTTTTAAATCAATAATGGAAAAATTATAATTTGATTTTAGTTCAATGAATTCCATTATATCTCAGTACCTTTCTATAACTATTGAATAAGATACCAAAAAACATGATGTAGAGATATCTTTTAGAACACCTAGTGGTGAAATCATTGCAACCCAACTATTTTACAGTTATCCTAATTGTGTAAGTGGGACAATTCTTCCAAAAAATATCATGATACTTCCCATGGTGGAATTTGATGCTATATTAGGAATGGATTGGCTCATGTTATATAGAGAAAATTCAAACTATTGGGAAAATAACATGCTACTCATCCATGTTGCGGATTGAGAAGGACCCTATCTTCATGGAGATGTAGAGGATGATTTGGAAATTATTACAATAGAGAATACATCCAACATTTCCCAAATGGTTTCCCAACCATCTATATGAGAGAATATAAATGAGGCACCATTCTATGATAAGGAGTTTAAAAAGATGGTGAATGAAGTAAAATATGGGATGATGCAAGAGGTCCATGTTGATGTTGATGGTATGATTCAGTTTGGAATGAGGCTTCGTTTGACTTCATAACCCGAAATAAAGAAAGAGATATTTGAAAATTCACATAGCCCCAAATTTTCTATCCATCCCTAGAGTACCAAGTTATACAATGATCTCTAAGAACACTTCAGGTGGGATAACTTGAAGATACAGATTGATGAATATATCTCAAGGTGCTTGATATTTCTACATGTTAATGTTAAGTGAAATAATTCCAAAGGGATAATGAAACCATTGCATATACCCATGTGGAAATGGGAGAATGTCTCTATGGACTTCTCCACTAGTCACCCGAAGACATCAATAGGATATAATGAGATATGGGTTGTGGTGGACCGACTCACCTAGACTACTCAGTTTATCTCTTTTCGGGAAGATATATTTCTCGAACTACTTTCTAGGATATATTTTATGTAATTAGTTATACTGCATGGTGTTACTCCCTGAATTATCTCTAATCATAATCCCATGTTCACATGTAAATTTTGGGTGAGTCTTCCACATGCCTTGAGTATTGAATTAAATTTTAGAACAACCTATCACCAAAAAACTGATGGACAATCTGAAAGCACTATTTAGATGCTCAAATTTATTCTAAGAGATATCTCATTAAAATTTGAAGGAGGATGAGATCCTAATCTCTCATTGGTTGAGTTTTCATACAATAATACCTTTCACTATAGTAATGAGATGGCTCCACATGAATCTCTGAAAGGAAATCGATTTAGAACTCCAACCTTTTTGGATGAAGTTGGAAAAAGAAATAAAATTGGACCAGATCATGTGCAAGAGGGGATAGAGATGGTTCATGACATAAAATAACATATCAACGCTGGTTGGAGTCAAAAAAATTAGTTATACTAACAATAGTTGGAGATACTTGGATTTTCACATTGGAGAAATTTTTCCAATGAGAATCATCGTAGAATAGTGTCATGTGTTTTGGAATAAAAGGGATGCACAATTTAAGTTACAATGTCTACTTTGAGATCCTTGATCATATATGAATTTTTGCCTATTAGTTTTTACTTCCACCAAATATGGAATTGGTTCATGATTTGTTCCACATATCACTATTGAGGAAGTACATACTAGATCCCTCACATGTAATGAACTATGAGGTGGTAAAACTGGATGATGAAGAATCATAAGAGGAGAAACCCACAATAATTCTCGATAGGAGAGATAAGGTTCAACAGAACAAGACAAAACACATTGTCAAAGTGTTGTGGAGGAACCAAAAGGTTAAAGAAGAAACATGGGAACCAAAGGACAGGATGAAATATATGTACACTTACATGTTTTTGAAAATTGAAATTTTGAGAGAAAATATCAAAAGGGGGTAGAACGTAATAACCCTAAGTTGTATAAATAGAAATTACATTCTCATAATTATTTCACATAAAAACAAATTTAGAAAAAAATGCCTCATCATGCTTAAATGAACAACTAAATCCCATGTAACCATTATATCCTAGATGTTAAACATATTTTTTTGTTTTGAATTTCGAAAATCAATCATACATGACTTCAATCTGTAACATATTTAGAGTCTAATAGGACAAACATAATATTTGGTGAATATAATCATATTCTTATGTATAGTAATTTTTTCCCTTATGAATAGTATTATGACAGTTATGAATATTAAATCAGCCAAGTGAATATTAAAATTACCAATGAATGTGTTAATAAAATTTATCCATCTTATAAGTGACAACATGATATAATTATATAATATGATATGTAAAAGCATATTTTAAAAATTATTAGTGTAGGTATTTTATAATTCATAAATATTTAATTAAAATTTTATGATTAATTTAATAATTTTGAATAAAATTTATTTTCATAAAAATTATTAATAAATTAATATTTTGATGTCTTATGGTCATAAGATAATTTTAGGAGACCTTAATTAGTTTTTCACAGTGTTACAAAATCAATTATAATTTTAAAATCTGTATTTTCACATTAAATGACGGATTTAATAAAAATATAAATTAATCATACTTAAAAACTTATTTTCATAAAATGGATTTCATTTTTTGAATTTTGAAAATTGAAAAATGGTTTGGGTATATTTTGGCTATTTTTATGAATTACATGATTTTTTTTTGTGAATATAAAAATACGGTAATTTATGTAATATATTCGTTTTAAGTTAAATAATCCATAATGGCCTAGAGGCCTTCATTTTTATTGATTTATTGATAACCCCCCTTTCAAGGGATGATGGGGAACCCTTAAAAGGCTTGTAGTCTCAGAGATTACATGGAAAGTAGGCTTAGGAGATTACATGAACCGAAGGTCTTAGGTAATTTAACCAGACTATCTAGAAGGAACTGCCCCTCCCCAGTATCTGCATCATGATAGTAGATCTCCACCTTCACATGGCCATTTGGCTAGGATTCCAATGAAATCACTAGCTGGTTCCAATGGCATAATCATACCCACTCATTCCGACAAATCCATTTGGCTCTGCTCTAGTGAGTGCACCTGCTCTAAATCCTATTCTAGGGATGCTCCATTTTTGTAGTGTGTTTGGGGAAACTGCATATGGCCCGCAAGACTTGAGGTGGCCTAAAGGCCCTAAATGTGGCTCAAAAGTCGTACTGACCCGAAGGCCTGGGTGGCCCGGAAGCCTTAAAGACGTCAAGCCCAAACCTGTGGCCCAAGTTGAATAGATCTAGCTGCTACAGTACCTAACAGTACCTGCTACAGTAATTTCTACCATACTGGAAGTATGCCTCAAACTGGTTTTGAACCTTGGTCTTATGGATTCACATAAGGATACCTCACCAACTAGGAGGAGGCTCATGTGCATTATAAGTTAAATACACTATTCCTAACTTCATGGATAATGTAAGAACCCTTAGGTTGAACTCACATGATCTAATTACTATATTTTCTCACAACCATCCTCATTATTTCATGTCCTGAGAAAAATAATAAACTAATTATTAAAATAAAAAGAAAATACCCCCTCCGATATAAATATCACCAATCACACCCACTTCTCCTAACACCTCTCAAGAATTGATAGTTTCCTTTATTATTCCCAACAATATTCTTTATTCCAACCACAATGTCTAGGATCTCTTCATCTCATCAAAAGATCAATCCTAGATGGCTTGAGGAGGATCTCAAGAGGAGAAATCAAGAGGTAAATCTTCTCTATTATTTTTTTTAATTTCCTTTCAATTACAATTTTTGTTCTTATTATCTCCTCCACTCTCTTCGTCAAAATGGAATGATAACTCTAGTAACATACATACTAATATTATATCATATTAAAGAAATATAAAACATTAAAATCCTACCTCATTCAATTTTATCTTAAAAATGATATAGTGGTCCGTGATGTGTTAATTTACCGACATCGTGTGTGATGAACTTTTATTTTCCATAAAACCCTCAAGGATATTAATAAAATTAATAAATTGATTAAAAAATAATTAAATTTTAATTTTATAATCCCTTTTATGTTTTGTAAAAAACATATACACAAAATACTAAATAAAAAAACAAAACGAGTTCATTGTGATGGAAAAAACACCAAAATTAACCTTAAAGGATCATCATTAACTTGTGTCTAATTAATCATCCTGATGGTATATAACAAAATAAACTGTATGATAATTTTAGATTATGTAGGATCATTAATAACATAAAATAACAATTTTGTTTGTTCACACTCATTGTAGACAAACTTCCGTTCATGTATAAAAAGAAACTAGTCATGAAAACCATGAATGTGAATGCTCCCAAACAATATAATTAAACTCTATAACTCATACAAAACCCTATAAAAGAACTTAATAAAAACATAATGATTCATATTCATGTATAAAAGGTTCTTTAATTTTTAATTAATTAATCTAATGTGATTATATATGATATCAACATGGCAGAAGCTTTCCAGAAAATGGTTTGGGAAATTCTTTAACCCAACTCTCTTTACTGGGTATTCTCGCCATCACCTCATTTTTAGTATGTTTATTCCATAAAAAACATTTTTTCATAATTATATTACCTTTTCTTGGATATAAATTTTTTCTACTCATGTTTATGACAAACTAATTTTTTTAAAATGAAATCTTCTTTCAAAACAATCCTTTTTCTTCTATCTCAAGGTTGATGATTCTTATATCTATTATGTTATTCCCCATTTCATTTAGGATCCCAAATGTTATGAATTTATTCTTACTAAATGAATTTCATTACTTTTATTGGGTTATTTTGGTTCAATATTGATATATTTTCTATGGGCAATGCATGATAATGTAAATATTATAATGTGATAGGTGTGCCCAAAATTATATAGTAAACCAATGAATTGGGTAATTTGATGACCCTGATGAGTAAAGTAAAAAATTTATGAAGATGATTCTAGATCAATTCACAACTATATGTGGTATAATACCACTAAGTTAAGCTGTTTTATTTTTAGGCGTTTCCACATTCCAAGTCGTGTCATAATGCATCCTCTCATGAATATTATTTTATATCTATTTTATGATGATAATGATTATACTCAACCCTTGTTATATTTTTCCATGTTTGAATTTATCCTCTTTTGGGATTTCTATCTCACCCCTTTTCGATGTATATCCTCAGGTGACTACATGTACTAATGAGATCTCAAGGTATAATAAGAAGCTAGAGAAGAATGAATTAAATAAATATATATATTTTAGTTTGTAAATGTAATATATGGTCCTATTTTTCCTAAGTCACTAAACCATTAGATACTTGATGTGTAATGAAATTTTTTTATCATTAAAATGATGTAATATCAATGTTGGAAAAATAATCATTGCTATATGTTATGTGAGCCAAGGATGGGTGAGCTTGGAGGGTTGTTGTTGTATGTTGGTTTGGGAGGACAATATGTTTTATGATCCTAGGATCACTGATCCTGGAGAGATGTTGTGATTTGTGGGGAAGGGAGGCCCAAATGATGTCGTAGTAGTTTAATCATAGAGTGACGATATGCATTAGGATTTTCATATGTGTATTGGGGTGGAAACGAAAGATGAAGGAATGGGATGATGCTTGGCTAAACCATTGTTAAGAAAGTTGGATTCTTTCTTGGTTCATGGCTATGTTGTTGTTTGTTAGCATTCCTTCCCCATATGATGATGTATTTGGTTTTTGTTACTCTCCTTCCAAGATAGGGGAAGATTCATAGGGTATTCCACCTATATTCTATGTTTAGATTCTCAATGATAGATCAGTATATGCTCATACTATATGTGGAAAAGACTTGATGGGTTCTTCACCAACTCACAATGTTTATCCACTTGTGTTTGGTAGCATTGAATGTTTTATACAATTCCTCATAAAGTGGAAATTAGTATTTTTAAATAAGTGGATAATTTTTTAACATTTGGAGATAGAGATTTGAGGGATGAAATGCTCTAGTTTTATGTATGAGAAGTTGTGGACTTGATTTTCATATGCCTAGAGGGAATGGATATTTTTTTTAATGGTAGTGAAATGAAATTTGGAATTTTTAATGGTTAATTAATGGTTAAGAATTAATTAACATAAAGTGAAATTCCGAAAAACCATTTATGTAATTTAATATAGTTCATTAAACAGTTGTGTTCTAATAAGATATCTGGTCTTAGAAGTTGTAGTAGGGAGTCCGAGAGACATTATCTGATATTGTTTATAAGCCTAGGATATTATCATAGTGTGATTGAAATATATGTTATTCCATGTATTTTTTTTTGATTATATATTATTCTACATCATACCAGTTAGGGAAACAGACACCCTAGGGATTCTAATCCCTTGGGGGTATTTTCCCCAACATCCATGAGGGAGGATGAATGGGTGAATACCCCCTTTGGCCTCGCTCCCTTCCCATGGTATTTACATATACTAGTATTTATGGTGGAATGTTTTAAACATATATATGTGTAGAGGGATATAATGGATTTTTTATTTCACAGACTCATATTCTATATAGATTTTTTTATGGACTAATATAAGTATAATGTGTATAGGTTGTGATGGACTGAGAATCCTTACTTGGTGTATGGGATGTGAGGGCATGTGGTATAATAACTGACATCTGATATAAATTATATTAGTTGTGGTGTTTCCTTGAAACTACCCAATTACTTTTGGTTATTTGAATGTGGTGGGGTGTTTCACGAGATGCGTATTGTGGTTCTTAGCCCTGGTGTCTGGGAGCTAGAATTTTTAGAGAGAGGGTCACATGTAATGTGGCAATGGGTAAAATTAGAAAACTAGTGGGGAAGTAGTATAAAAGTACCCTTGATATTCATTATTTTATTATATACTATTGTATGCGATACTTGATAAGAGTTGCAATGGAGATGTTGGGAAGATAGTATACCTATTTAGGTGATGATTTAGTTTCCATTGTTGTCCACTATGATTTAGCGTCCTTTATTTAATTTTTTCACAAGAGGATCTGGAGAGGATCTTACTGAGTATAATTTTATACTCAACCTATGTATATATAAACTATTTTTCAGGTCGGTAGTAGATGTTCAGAGATTTGTCTTGTAATTACTAGATTGTGGTTTTCACAAGATGTTTGGGATTCTGGGATGATGTCGTCTTTACATTATTTTGGTACATATAGTTTTCCCTTTCAGTTGTTGTACTTCCTTGATGAAATTACATTTTGGTACTTGTATTTTCTTTTCTATTGTAGTATGATCAAGAGTTGGTTGGTTTCTGTCATATCTTTCTATTACATGGGTGTTTATCTTAGAGGGTAATACCTCTAATTTAAATGTTTGTAATACCCTTATTTCTAGTCGCTATCCCATGGAAAACTGGAGGTAGGACCCATGGGTCTCTATATATCTTCTCCCATTTCTAGCATAAGAGGCATAAACATTGCAAGGAGGGGTCATGAACGAGTGGTATCAGAGGTATGTTGTTGATGGATATGATGGACTTTGGAGTTAGGCAAAAGTGCGGTTGCATGGGATGGTTGGGAAACAGTTTCATCTATGTTTAGAAAGAACTATAAACATATGGGACTATCTAACACAATGTTATTTGGTGCCCCGAGTGATATTATGCAATGACCATTAATCATGCATCGACTACTAAATGAAGTGAAACTAGTTTCACGGTAGATACCTTTGAAAGGATCATGGATCATTCTTTTTTATGTCTATGTTTGAATGGGATGTCCTTGGGATAGGTTAATCTGAAATGAATAATTGAAAATATTTAATTAATTTTAAAGTGTTAAATATTCTATGATAGGATCTGTAATTGTTTTTCTATTTTATAATTGGATACATGTTGACATCCTCATTAGGTTATCCATGAATATGATCAACATATTGCGCCATCAGATCATTTTAGAGTATTGGTTGATTAGAACAACACTTGGAGGAGGACACTCCATGAGTTTTAGTTCCAACATCTATATAGTTATGAGGGATCCATTTTAGTTGTATTTAAGAAAAATAGGTAGGGATGTTTAGATAACCTTTAGATTGATCGTTTCTTCAAATGTGTACTGGGTATCATTTTCTTTGAAGATGTTGCATATAGTAGTGAGGCAGTGCTGGTTCATGTTCCTTAGAGATCTTTTGTAGTTGGCAGTATCATGGGAGGTGTTCTGATACAAGATCTGATATGAGTTTATTTTATCTATCGCGATGTAGTAAATTCTCTAAGATCATTTTACCCCTCAGTAGGGGAGCTCCAATGTGTCCGAGTTTGGAATATATTTCATAAACCTTCAGTGATATGGATCAGACCTATTGTGGGATAATGAAAATGTGGTGAGGAATTTTTAATATGCTTTCCACCCAGTGATTAAGAACCAGGTCATACCATTTAGGCATAAGAAAAATCTCATGATACTAGAGAGATAAATGGTCATATAGAGGATTTTAGCCAGAACCAGATTATCATGAGATGGGAGTGGTTAGGATTCCCCATTAAATATAGGGGTGGTCTAAGGTTCCTAGTTGTTCAAATAAAAGAGTATCTGATTAGCAGGGGGTAGGTCCTAGAACTAAATGGATCATTTATCAATGATAAGACATTCTCAAAATTATTCCAAGGGATGATACATATTTTTTTCTTATGGGGACCGAGGATATCAATGTAGGAAGTTCCCAACCTTTATGACCGGTCAACATGTTCCTGTTGTCCCACTTCAGGTTCCTCTGTTAAGGCAGTTCCATTCGAGGTAGCTGTAGCAGGGGTGATCATGTTTTGGATTAGTATAGAGTAGTTGGGGTAAACATGGGATATCCCCATTAAACTCCACATCCATAGAGATAAGAGACAGACAATGTAGGTGGATGTCAACATGGTCAGAGAGGCCATAGGGAAGTTCATGGTCAGCTTAATATAATAGAATATATAGAGTTAATCAATCTAGACATCATCTGAGGTACCATTTTCTTGTTTTCTAATTTTTTTCATGGATTGTTTTATCATAGAAGACACACTCCATCATATCTCTTACGCTTGTCCATTATTTTAGACTTTTGGAAGAGAGACTTCGAGTGGCCTTGGAATTGACAACACGAGTGAGATGTTGAGATGATATGTTTGAATTACATAGAGACTATGAGATAGTGATGGGGAATTATTTCTCTTGGAGATATTTAATATCATTACCAATAAATTCATATGACATTAACCTCATCATGAATTTTTTGTATTCAATGTAGGATATTTTGGATTTCATCAGGAGGCAGGTTGTGTTCTTCAATGTTGATGAAGACCCAACACTATTTGTTAGTGAGAGAGACACTCTGATGGGTTAGAGGCATGTTCTATCTTTTTCATCCATCAGTGATTAGATGATACTGAGTTCATGTAATGATCGATGGTATATTGATGTGTAGCTATGTTGGGATGAGATTTTCACCGTGGGGTGCACCCATTTTATTCACAAAGCAGGCATATGGTAGTTTTTGGTTGTGAATAGATTATCATCTCTTGAACCAAGTGATAGTAAAGAACCTATTCCATCTTCCATGATTTGATGATTTATCTAATCTATTGAATGGATAAATTTGGTTCCTGAAGGTAACTTTTTAGTCAAGATATCATCATATGCATGTAATGGATTAGGATATACCAAAAACATATTTCAGTTTTTATCATGGGAATTACGAGTTGGTTGTGATGTCTTTTAGTTTGAGGAAATCTCTATATATTTTCATGTGGTTAATGAATGATATTTTTCAAGAGTTTCTAAATAATCTTTTTATTGTTTTACCCTACAAAATCCTTGTGTAATCCATATCAAAGGAAAAAAATGTAGAGAATTTTCATTCCATTTTGGGAGTTCATTACAGTGAGAATATATTTGGGATGTTTTTAAAGTGTTGCTTTTAGGATTAAGAAATACATTTCATTGGACATGTTGTATGTAAAAATAGAGTATCTATGGATCTAATGATGATATAATTATTTGGGTCTTGGGAATCCCCTATTATAGTGGAAGATATTGGATGTTTCGATATTCTTGGAGACTATTGTGGGAGATTCGAAACTGATTTCTCTATGTTTTTGGATCCTCTTATAGAATTAACCAGAAAGGATCATGACTTCTTGTGGAAAAATAAATTTCGGATGTATTTTTACTATCTAAAGGTGATGTAATTCAGCGATCCATTTCATTTTATTCCAAAATAATGAGTTTATTTTGATTATTTATAATATGCTTCACATCTTGGGTTGGGTTGTTTTATAGTGAAGAATAGACTAATTGTTTTATATGGGTATTTTATGTTACACCCCTCATTGGTTTAACTATTCCCACTAAGATATTGAGTTAGAGGTGGAGTTTTTTGATCTGATGTTATAGAGATATTACCTCATTGGAAATATTTTTTTTTCTTCACCAGTAATAAAAACCTAAGTTTTTTTTACTGTTAATGTGACATGAACTTACACTAGCATCAGTTGATGGAGTTATTATAAGATTAGGACTTCAATATTTATTAAAAACCTATGAAAAGGAATGTTGTAGCCGATGTTCTTGGACAAAATTCAAGTGCTGATGTACTATGGGAATCTATAAATTCTTAGAGAGTGATGGAAAAACATTCATCATTTCATATTGATATGGGAGAATTTAGAGGAATTGTTTTTCTTTTTCTATTATGATGAAGTCATCTCTAGTGAAACAGGTGGAGGAATCCCAATGGGGGTTTCATGAGGTGGAGGTATGGAGAAAATGAATTTTTTATGGTGGGTTATTTAATTGTTTGGACAAATATGAACAACACTGACTATTGTTTTAGGGATTTATTTGTGTTCCCTTGGTGATGTGTTAGATGGTTCCGATTGATTTCCACAGTAAATATTTGGTGGTACATCCTAATATGAAAAAGATTTAACAAGATTTTAGAGGTCATTTTTGGTGTCCTAGGTTGTAGAATGAAGATACATATTTTTGTCTTGATGTTTGGTCAGCTGGAAAGATAAGAATGACCATCCCATTCCTAGTGCTTTTCTCTCACTATTAGATGTTCCTTAGTGGAAATGGGGAAAAGTATTGATGAATTTTTTTTATAGTTTTCCTTGAGATCTTGGAGGCCTTGAATCTATGTTTGTGGTAGATTATCAATGGAAAAAATCAACCATCTTTATTTCAACCAAGGATTCGAGCTTAGAGGATGTTTTTTCGATGAAGTATCTGGAAGAGGTTGTGAGACTCCAAATACTCTCAAGGAAGATCATTTCTGGATGAGATAATTGTTTTACCAATATGTTGTGGAGAGGTCTTCTATATTATTTTGGTTCTATGTTATTCCATAGTAATTATTTTTATCCATGGACGGATGGTAAGAAAAAGTGGACCATCCAGGCTATTAGTGATATGTTGCACTCTTGTGTCCAGAATTTTAGTGGTTTGTGGATGAGGCTCCTGACATTGGTAGATTTCACATAAAAAATGGTTCTAAATCCAACATTTTAGGACAAATTTTAAGTGATTTATGGAAAATTATTTCATTCTCTATTGTGATGGATTGAGGTGATAGAGATAGAAATTATTGGGTTGAAACAGGTAAAGAATATGGAAGAGATGGTTCAGGTGATTCATGAGAGAATGAAATTATCACAAGATCATCAAATATCCTATTTCCTCCATAGGAGGATACATCTGGAGTTTTATTTTTGGGGCCATGTGTTCCTCAAGGTGGATCCCCTTCAAGGGAAATGATGGTTTAGTCATGGGACAAAACTTTCTCCCCGGTTTGATGGTCCATTCAAGGTATTAGGTCATGTTGGTGTCATGGCATATCAGATAGCTCCTCCCCCATCGATGAGCCAGATACATGATGTTTTCCATGTGTTGTATCTTCTTAGTTGTCTTCATGATGAATCCCAACCTATCTTTTATGGTGGGATCGATCTTGAAGAAGACACGAACTTCAAGGAGAGACCATTTTGAGATCATGGAACGACATGAGAAGGTGTTGTGTGGACATCTTATGCCCTTGGTCGATGTCTTGTGGAGGCATGGTGGCATGGAGTAAAGTAACTGGGAACAAGAGTCACAAATATGTTCTCATTACACCAACCTATTAATTTTTTAGATACGTTCTTGTATTATTGTATGTTTTGTGGTTTTAAATCTCTCGTGATTGGGAGATGGCTCTCTATTTTTTCTATTTGGGGATTTCTTTCATTTGAGTGGTGTATCCCATTGGAGAGGGTTTATTAGATGGTTGTGATTGTTTCATGGTTTTGAATTGTTCCCCAGTATGGTGGTTGAGATCCTGCTATGGTGAGTGATTTGAGATGTATCATGCTGGGTGGTTGTTCAGGAAACCCATTTTGAATTTCCTATATGGGTTGGTTTTGGATTGTCAAGGATGATAATTTTTTGAGGAATCTAATGCAATGTCCTAGAACCATGTTATAAAATCCTTTGCATGTTCTCGAGGCTTGAGGATCCTGGAGGTGGCTCGACGGAAGTTTGGAGGACTTTTGGTCTGTAGAATACAGAGCAGGGAACTATGAGAACATAATAGTGGGATACATGTTGTGTAATATTTTTTGTGTTGAAAATATAAAATAAAATGAAGAGGTGACACATTTTTGGTGAAGGATAAAACCTACATATTACACAATGTGAATAGGTATTGCATGTCATGTCAATAACCCACTGATATAATGTTTTATGAATTATCCAGATACATGGGATGCTAAACCTTATGGATGAATATTCTCTATCTGGCTCATCACAGGTGACCCGACAAACACCTCTTTAGTGTTTTGGAGATCCCTTCGATGAAGATCAATCTTGGGATTCCATTATTGATCCATGGTGACTCAAGTTGATCCAAGGTGTGTTTTAACTTCATATTGCACAATTTTATAAATGTTTGATCTCTTTTTGTTCGGGTTCTTCTTGTCATGTGATGGAAGATGACCTACCATGTTTTCGATGAATCATTTTCTTGGTTGTTAGATTGTGCAGTTTTTCCACAACATCCTTTGGTTGATTCAGTTCTTGCTGGTGGGGTAATTGGTGATCTGTTGTGTGGTTTATTCTCATGTGAAGAACATCAATGACCTTTTTATGATGGTTATTAATTTCTTATATATTTATTAATGTAAATTCATATAGTTATCATTATTTACCTCCTTGTATCAAAAGGAAATTAAGCTAATAGTTATGTGATCTCGATTAAATAATTGGTGTCAATCTTATAGTGATGTTGCTACTTTATTCAATGATGACAATTACCCTCTTGATTTACTAGATTGTGGTATGGGGGTGGGGAGGCCCAAAGGATGTGAGGTAAGTTAACACCTAAAGTGGTGAGATTCAATGGGATATGAATTTGGTTTTTAGGTAGGATACTAGAGATGAAAGAATGGGGTGATGTTGGGATTTCCCTTTGTTATGAATAAAATATGCTAATTTGTATTAGTTCCTTAGCCAATGTTAACGCTGTTGTTCATCGAAATTTATTTTCCCCACTTCTTTAGGAAGACTGTTTTAGTAACTCTATTTCCAAGAGTGGTAATGACATACAGGGTATACCATATGCTTTCTGTGATTAGATTCACATGGTTGGATATGTCTACGATTCAACTATAGGTGGTAAATATTCCATAGGATTCTCACATACTCACCATGTTGGGCCTATTGTGTTTGGATTAATAAATGTTTTTCCAAGAATACCTAGTAATATGGAAAGTGATGTTAATAAATAAATGAATAAATTTTTAACCCTTGGGGTTAGATATTTCTATGATGAAATCCTAAGATTATAATTCATAGAAAATGTGGAATATATATTCCTAGGAATGGAAGTCATAAATATTTTTTGAATAGGTTATGAAATTTGATGTTTAAATTTTAGTGGTTAATTATTTGTTAGTAATAAATTAATGTAATGATTAACTGATAAAAAAGGGTAAGGTAATTTAATTTAGCTCTTTAAATATGTGTAAAATTATGTGATATCTGGTCTTAGTAGTGGCCATTAGGAGTCCGGGAGATAGTATATGAAGTTGTCTCCAAGAATAGAATATTCCCATAGTGTGGTTTTGAGCTGTATTATATCATTTACTTTTTTTTTTCTATTTCTATATGATACTCTGCATTGTTGGTTTGGTAAACTGAAACCTTACGGATTCTGAGCCCTATGGAGCATTTTCCACAATATCCAGGTGGGAGGATGGATGGATTACTACCCCCTTTGTCCCCACTCTATTCTCTTTGTAGTTACCTTTTAATGTATATGTGGTGGTTAGTATTCTACATAGAGGCGTGTAGAGGGATTTAATGGCTTTTGGTTATTTCCCACAGTTATATTATGTATATAGTGTCCTAATTAATACAATAGGTACAATGTGTTTAGGTAGTGATAGCTTGATGATCATTACTCTATGTATGGGCAATGATAGATTGAGGTATAATAATGGATGTATGATACCGATTATGAATGTTGTGGTGTCTCGACAAAACTACATGGCTAATTTTGGTTATGTGGACGTGGTGGTGTGTTATATGAGGTTCTTTCTGTAGTGCATCATCTAAGTGTTTATAGGATATCCATTTAGGAGATAGATTCTCAGGACATGCAACATTGGTAAAAATAATCAAACTATTAGGAAAGTTTTAGCAGAGTTCCCTTGATATTAATTATTATATTATATTCTCTTATATGTGTTACTTTTGAGAGTATCCATTTTGAGGTTGGAAACTATGTATAACTATTTAGGTGACGAGTTTTCTTCATTTAATGTTCACCGTTCTTTATCATTCCTTAATTAACTTTTTCTTGATAGGATCCAAGGGCATCCTGCTTATTATACTATTATACTCACCCTATATATATATGAACTATTTTCAGGTCAATTGGAGTTGGTTCGAGTTCTGGATGGTTACTACTAGCTTGTGGTTTTCAAGAGATGTTTGGGATATTTGGTCACGTCCATATTTAATTTATATAGGAACTTGTATTTTTACCTTTTAGTTTTAGTAGAAATTCCATGAAGTTACATTTTTGGACCTGAGATTTATTTTTTATTGTAGTCTAAGAAGAATTTGGTGGTGTCTATATTATATTTCTCTTCTTCATATGTTTCATTTAGAGGGTAATGTGACTCATATTCATAATTATTATACCATTAGTTATAGTCTCCAACATGGGGCCTATAGAAGACATTAATTGGGGGGTGGGGTTGTTACTATCTCTCTTCTCCCATTACCATCCTAGGATGGGTACACATCGTTGGGATGACATCATGACAATTATCATGTATCATGCAGTGGTTTGTTTGTGAATTTCTTGTTTGTTTTCATGTTTTATTTAAAAATGGAAAATCATACACCTCTTTTAATGAATCCCTTGGAATTTATTACCTACCTTTCTCATCATAGAGATTTCATTGAAGTCCATGTAGTTTCCTTCCACCTTCTCATTAAAATGGAGAGGGGTTAGATGTTATAAAGTCACTAGATATATAAAACTATATGTAAATATAATCATTAAATTAAAAAGTTCAAAATCACCTTGAATATGATCTCTAGATAGAAAATATAACTAATAATAAAATAAATTTGTCTAATTAATAAAAAAAATTAGATAAAGAACAAACAACTAGTAATAGATAATATATAGAAATAACATGGTTAATTATAGATTGTAAAGACCATTTTATTATTATTGAAATATCATATAATAAAGAATAATATAATTTACTATTAAGATATAAAAACTTATAAGATATAAATTATTTAAGACATAAAAAGTGTTAATATTTTAGTATATTTATAAGAGATAATTTCATATGGTAAAACATCATAAGATATAAATATAAATAAATTTCATAATACACAAAAATTATTATATAGTTTAGATCACAGTTTTTATTCTTGACGGGATTCATTACGTATATAAGAAAAAATATTAATGATTGAAATAATGTATGAATTAAATTATTTAAGAGTCATTTGAATATCTATGAATAGATAAGAAATCAAAAATTTCAAATACACATAAGAAAAAAAATCATCTATGAAATAAAACCACATATGAGTAATCACATAATCAAAATCACACATATGAGTAAAAATTATTATATAAAAATATACATAATGATATAAACATTATCCTAGTTCACATAAAATTATAAATAATAATATTTTATTTGAAAATAATAAATCACATAATGATAAATGTAAGGATCTATGAATGGGTCTTTCTCAACAAAAAAATATTAATTTTTTTACTGAATAATAATTTATAAAAAACATTAAATATAGTAACCACAATATAATCTAGTAGGTATGTATAATGAAACTAATTTCATTAGAGTTTTTTATTATATAATTATGAATGTAAATGAAATTCTAGTAAAAATTGTTAATATTATAGTACAAAAGTGTAAAATACTAGATTCTTTTTTCTCAAATGAGAAAATGAGAATATTGAAAATTGGAGAGAATTTTAAAAAAGGACAATAAAAAAGTATTATTTTATTATATATGTAGATTTAGATGGAAAATTTTTCTTTCATCATGTTTGTATTATTAAAAAATAATAATTGTTGTAGCAATGAATTTTTTGGAATTTTGAAAACATATATCAATATATCAGTGATGACGATCGACACAATATCCTTATGTCCCTTACTGTTATAAAAAACCATAAGATGAATCCATTAAAAATTTCTTTTCTCAATTCCATTCATTTTGAAACAACATGAGGATCCAGACTCTCAATTGGGATTTTTTCCTTTTCATTTTGATAATTTAGAATTTAATTCATATTGAAAATAATTTAAATGGCTTAATTTTTGAAAATTATTTATGAGAAAAATCTAAAGAATAAATTAATATATGGGTACTATAGGCATCATAATATCAGTTTATATTTAAATACATTTCATTTTAATATTATTTTTCTTCTATACAACAATGAATATTTTCATCGATATCATAAAATTTAATCAACATGAAATGGGGTCACATTAAATAATAAGTGAAATATTTAAATATATATTAACACAGTTTTTGTATCATATTCATGATATATTGTTAATTAATAAAAACATATAATGGTTTATTTTAATGCAATAATATATTTTTTCAAAACTATTTTTAGATTATTATTAAAAATGAATCTTTTGGGAGAATGAGATGAACTGATAGAAGATATGTTTAACAATGGTTTTCAATTAAATATGGGCGACGTATTATAAAAAATAGTGTTCACATAGTGTATTATAATAGATGAGTATGTGCATATGTATAATAATTAAATGAATCAAATGAATAAAATAATATCTGAGAATCAACCGCATGGTATATACCATTAATATTAAAATTTTACCTTTTTAAAACGAAAAATTATCTTTAAGAATAATGGTTATATTTAAATACAAACATTAAAAAAATAAAAGGATTTTTGGGCATTTGATAATATAAAATGACCAACACATCAAGTTAAAATAAAATCATTTGAAAAGAATTTAGATTAATACATAACAATATTATTGAAAGTAATATAAATATATAATTCTATATTGTATGAAAATAAAATCAAAATAGATAGTGTCTAAGAAGATTGAATCTATTTGTTTTAAATATTAGGTCAGTAGTGTAGTGGAAGAAATCACATTATAGAGCATAAGAATTGTGGAGGAAATACTAAAATAAAGTGGTCATAATAAGAAATAAAGTTGGAAAGGAAAGGAACATGGGGAAATGAGTAATGTAATTAAAAAATAATTTGAAAATTATTTTAAATAAGAAGCTCCACCAGGAAAAAAAATACAAACACAACTTCCAAAATTATTAATGATAAGAATAATTAAGGAAAAATGATATAATGTCTTTTAGTTTTTTACATAAAACATTATCGTAATATTCTATTTAAAAAAATATATTGAATTAATTCACACATATTAAATGTTCAAAAAAATAATAGGTTACAAAAATGAGAAAGGTTGAGGTGATACACGTGATACCACTTATGTGACAATGTATAATTGTATAAAAGAAGAGTCAACTGACGATAAAATATGATCTATGTACATTTTTAATTTTCATAACACGTGATCATATAAATGTTTTTTTTGTGATTGATTTAGTTGGGCGTGTGAGCATACATCCATAAACAACATTTATTATCTTAGGAATAGAACATCTGAATCCTATAATGGTTTTTCTTAAGTTGTAACAAAAAATGGTTAGATATGAAGACTGTTTTATTTTTACTTATTTATTAAAAGTGAATAAAAATAAGTTTTCAAGAGGTATTTCATTGGATTGAAATGGATGAATATAAACTATTTGTTTGCAACTATATATTATAATATTGAATTTATTATTAATTAGATGTAAAATAGTTGAATCTAGAAGTAAATGTAATGTATTTATGTTTTAGAAGTCATATAATTCAATAGGTGAGAAGTACACAGTTCGGAGATGTATTTTTTTATCAATTAGAATATAGGAAGATATTTCGTAATTTTATTCTAAAAGAAATATTCTAAAATTTATGTTCAATTTTTTCTGAGGTTGGTTTTATATAACAAAATATGGATAATTAAAATTTTAATGGGTTTTGGAAGCCTGAAATAAAAATAAGGATATTTCCAATGGAATAGTTCATACAAAATTGTATAATGAAACAAATATCTTCATATATATAGATTTTATATTATGGATATATATGGTTTACTCTATAGTTGAAAATATTTTATAAAAATGGTGATGTCATATAATTAAAGGTAGAGAAAATCTATTGCGTAAATCCATGAAAATTTGTAAATGTCACCAAGATGATAGGTAACGGTTTTAAATAAGAAAATGATAAAATACTAGTATTTAATGTTTGATAGGATGATATTTAATGGTCAATAAGAAAAAAAAATAATTATCACTAGGATGGTAAATAATTAATTCCAAACTCATATTTTAGAGTCAACCCACAATGCAATAAAATCGCAAATTTATTGACACATAATTGTAACCAGAACAAAACATGTGATAATTTAGGATAACTAAAGGATATAAAAGGTTCAGTTAGACAAGTCATAATATTCATTCATTTTATATTTGATGGGGAAATTCATAACCAAGGTGATATGAAATATTCATTAGGTAATTATTCATTGGTCAACCACATATTATGAATAACATTATCAATCGTAAATACGATTTATTATAAGTCATATTAAAGAGTTTTTTGTGGCATGATTGTTGAAAAATTTACAATTCTAAAAATATTTATTATTTGGGACTTTTAACTATTTAGAGGATAAGGAACCAAATTCAATAGAATTTTTTTTAATGGTAGATATTTTCTTAAGGGTTATCCTATAGATGAACTAAAAGATATAAAATTTCTACGTAGATTAATTATTGAGTTTTAATTTGAAAATTAAATATCTTAACATAGAATTAAGTGATATGGAATGAATAAAAATAAAGATAAAAATATCTGTGATGTTTATGATCGATAATATAATGAATAAGAATAAATTAATTTTGATACGACGGGAAGAAAGGGAACTAGGGATTCTCTAAATACATAGAATTAATGATTTTTTTCATTCTCGTGAATATTAGGAAGTGAATAATTAAGAATTATGAAGAAAATCCATTTTCCATTTTTGTTATATTAATATCAATATTCCTGTGAGTTTAATCATTTATAGAAGAATAATATATTTAGACTTACTCTTATGAAATAGTGAGATAGAGAAAAATACTGTGGACCCCGGATTAAATGTTAAATTGACAAAATAATTTTATTTAAAACTAGTGGACTAGTGATTAATTGATTTATCGAAAAAAATTCATTATGTCTCCTTTGATGTAGCTCAATTTGGTTGAAATATGTGAAATTATTATGTCATTGATTATATATATTACTACATGTGTTTTTGTATAATCATTATGAAAGTTCTTTGTTCTTTTATTAACATAAATATAATATATTGTTAAAAATATTATATTAATAAATTTTAACTCACAAAAATTAATATCCTTTTTGGTTGTATATTTTGTGATCTTATGATATGACATATATTATTAGAGCCACATGTTATTTATTAACAAACATATTAGATAATTATATTACCATATAAAATTATATCAATAAAAATAGAGTACCATTATTTGATAGATCCAATTAATAGGTGTTGAAGAAGAAAATGATATCTAATTTAGGATTTCATGGGAAATATTCTTACTCAATATAAGGTAATAAAATAAAATATGATATTAAAATATAACATCATTAGTAAAAGTTGATAATAAAATGTTAATTGATGATTCATAGGATATAAATTATTTTTAAGATAATTTTGGCATTATATATGTGTTATAGTGATGAATTAAACAAAAACCTATAGAATTTGTGATTGACATTATAATTTTCATATATCTGGAAAACATGAAATTGGAAATATAATTAATCCATTCAAATTTATTTGAATAAATGATGATGAATTTATGTCAAAATGATGATAATTTCCTCCACTGACTTATCAATTTTATTAGGTATGTTATTTTAATTATAAAATAGATGAAATATTATGATACAATTAAGAACATCATATTGATATTACAGTCAATTTTCAATCAAAATGTATCATCACTTAATGATGTAAATCATGGGGAATTTCCTATTGGATATATATTTATATATAGAACTGCACTCATATAAATGGTGAATAAATATAGAATTTTGATTAGAACATTCATGAAATTAAATTGTATAAAAAATTATGGATAAGAATGAGATTCAGGTGACGGAAATTTAAGAATATTTTAGTGAATATTTATAATATCTTGTGGTAAGAATGATTAATAAAGGTATAATATTTTTTATGTATGATTCCAATATTTTTTTCAATATTGAAAATTTGGGCACATTGGATAAACGTTTCCCAAATGAATTCATGGAGGTGTATTGAAATTGAATTGAAACAACAAAGATGTGGAATCCCCCTATAAAGAACAAAAATTTTGGAAATAAAAGTAGAAAATTTTTCACTTAAAGGTGTTGACAAAAAAGAGTGACAAGACACCAAGTATGGTACTTTTGAATGTTTTTTAAATTAATTCTACTCAAAAAAAGATCATACCATGAGTAAATTTAAGAAAGAAAAATTCAATGAAAAATGAATAAAATAAATTATTTCAATTTAATGATTTCTATATTGAATTAAAAGGTTTACTTAAGAAGATTAAATGAAAAACAATGATTATTAGATATATCATAGGATTCCTAAAGGAATTATTATGTTCTAAACATGATCTTGATGTTAAAATAGTTTATCGATTGAATTTAGTGGAAGAGGATTGGAATGATAAGAAAAACTGATATAAAAATTCATCTATAGGTTAATGACTGATGAAAAATAAAATTCTTTTGATGATCTCAATATATCTACCAAGAAAAAAAATATATGTTTAAAACTCATAAAGTCGATAGTGTAACATTAAGAAATAAAAATGAGTCTAAAATATTAATATAAGTCTCAGGGAAGATTTTAAAGTAAAGAGTGTTTTTATTTGAAGTATTATAGGTAAGGGGTGAATGAGGTATAAGCTACCTTCAACAATTTTTGAGAATTCAAAGTCCCAATTACAACGTAAAAAGTTATATTTTGATATGATGTCGAAAAATAAAAATTAATGGAATAAAATTTGAATAGAAAATGAAAATATACTAATGGGGAAGTTTCATAATCATTACAAATATACTATCATTCATTGAGTTATAAAAAAGAACTAGATATATAGATATTGTTATGTAACAATATATTTACTCTATTAAATTACCAATATTTTGTCTAAATAGGCCATAAAATTACTGATTTTGAAAATTTTGAATTTTCTTTAAATGGATACATAATTGGAGGAAAAAAAGACAATCAAAAAAA
Source organism: Viscum album (assembly GCA_963277665.1). Classification (NCBI taxonomy): domain Eukaryota; kingdom Viridiplantae; phylum Streptophyta; class Magnoliopsida; order Santalales; family Viscaceae; genus Viscum; species Viscum album. The sequence goes on from OY728157.1 coordinate 822,177,576, forward strand.
ATAATTCATATGATAATTGAAATAAATTCTGTAGATATTGTTTAAGTTTCTATAACAGTGGTAATTTAGCTATTAATTACCCGAAAATAAAGATATTTTGTACTTTGGATGATTAGATGAATATATAAATTTTAATCCAACTAAATTCCATTATGAAACAAATTTACACACTAGAGTATGAGTATGACATGATTGCTTATGATAACGAAAAATTGAATAAAATGTAAAATTTATCAACTCATTTTATTGTTTATTATAATGAGTAGAAGGAGATGAATAAGAAAAAATTTATTCATTTTTTTATATCCATTAATTCTACAAATATTAGTTGTTCATGGATTTTTAATAGTGAGTTTTTCTCTCAAAGTATTTGTCCTATGAAAAATATCATGAATGTGAAAGGAAGAGTTCATCGAATATTTTATATTCTAATGGATGGATATTTAATGATAAATGGAAGTGGTAAAAATCCTATAACTAAAAATGAATAGAGAATAAATTAATTTTTTATATTTATGTAGTTAAACAAAAATATATTATTGTATGTAAGTTACATGACTCTATATTAGAAGTAATAGTAAACCCAAAAGGATGAAATATTAAAGGTAATGATTTAAATTCTATTATTAAAGGATACATAATAATATGTAAATTATATCAAGTGTTGAATATAGAGAAAAAAATTATAGTTAAATATGAATATTAGAAAAATTTATAGAAACCATGGAATTGTTACATTATTCAATAGAAAATAGGGAATCAAATAATGTTTAATGGTTTTGTTTATATTCATTTAAATAGTGAAATAAATAAAATATATCGGATTAATGTATTAATTGAATGATGGATAGGAATTATTTACTTTCTTCTAGAAATCAATCATCAGACCTGTTGATATTATCCCACACCAATGTATGTGTTCAGAATAATTATGTTGAAACCTATGATGAGATATACTTTATTATATATATAGATGACTAGAATAGGATATGATCTTCGTTATTCATGTAGTCTGTGAGAGAATTGTAATATTTCATTAAAATACACAAAAGACGTGTGTGAAAATGAAAGTACATGAATAATAATGATTCATTAATTAGAAAAATAATCTAAATACACATATATTTATGTTGGTCAATATCTATAGAGTCATAAAATAACGAATAATGTTTCATTAGTAAGCACTCCTCAACAGAATGTAGTTCTGGAAGGAAAGAATCGCATGGTGAATATTATCGATATTTATTTGTTAATTGATTATGGAGTATATCACAAAAAATTTAATAAATCTTTGTAATTGGATTTTAATTATCTTCCTTGAGGATTTATTAGTCTGGTTAAAGATAAGATTCTATAGGATATGCAGTAAGGAATGAAAACCTCATTGAATTTTTTTTATTATTCTACATTGCATGTTTAGTTAAAAATAAAATGGGTAATTCAGAAATTTATATTCAAGTTGTATATGAATTCATATGTTTGGGAAACACATAAATGAGTAAATAAAATAAATGTTTCATTAAAATTATCACCAAAATAGTTTAGTGTATTGATTTGAATGTATTCGAATATGAAGAAAAAAATAATTCCCAATTTTTTTTCCAGAATATTTATATGGGTAAGGAATGTAACTCTTATAGGTATTAGATAATCATCAAAACCATGAAATTATGATGATTATAGAGTATAATTATAGAAAGAAAATGATGGTGAGGTATGTCAACCTATAATAGAAATACGATTCAGTATAGTTGAGGTTGATCAAAGAAATAATATTAATGAAAATTTTTACTCCACATAGACGTGTATATTTAGAATAATAAATTACACAAATCTATTATCATATGTAGAAAATACAAAATTTATGTAGGAGAAAATTTTTTCTTCATGGGTGATATCCATGAATAATGTGTAAAATCAAATTGAAAATAATGAAACATAGTTACATGTGGGAAATTATAGAAATATAAAAGTTAATAATAGTAAATGGTTCCTAAAAAACAGGAATAACATAGAATAACATTTATATATAAAATAATGATAATGTGTTATTGATATTGAAATATCAATATAGTTTATGTTAATGAAACATCTACTTTAATTGCTCAAAATGAATCAATAATTATATTCCAATTAGTGGCTATTTATAAAAAATTTAGAGTTTATTAAATGGATAGAAAAACATCATTCATAGTTTGTGTGATTGTAAATGTATCAATAACATGGTAATTAAAGAGATAAGTGGTTTATCGAAACCTAAATTCTAACATCTCTATTGATGATTACCTTATGATGATAATTTATGTGGATGATATCATTTTTGGAAGAAAAAAAGATGTATTGGATTGAAATGTTTTAAAAATTATTTTGTAATGAATTTTAGATTTCAATAATTAGTGAGACAAATTACATTATTGGGATAAAATAGCATCATGTTTAAGGAAACCCACTTACCTCATACGTGAAAAATAAATAACTAATTTTTAAAATGTATTAAATTTTAGAATTTATAGTTGTATCAATATTCAGTGTAGTTTGAATGAAACGTGGAATTCAGGTGTATATAAAGATAGATGAGTTAATTTTATATTGAACAATCATTGGAAATTTATAATATAATAATGAAATAATGGTGTATATATTTAATTATATGTTATTTGTTTAATATTTCCGGATATTCCAGTGGATTATCTTATCATTATTGTAAAGAAGAAAATGTGGTACGTGCAATGGATTATTTTTAAAATTAGATGAAAATACAAATTTAGTGGATAATTAAAATGTATAATGTGATAAAGATATTCTATGTTAAAAATTTACATCGGAAAGATATTTCATCCCTAGAACAAATTATGAATGATGGTTATTTAAGAAGAATAATTATCTATCGTTGAGAAAAAAAATATGTTTAATATATTTTAGTTACCAATTATTATAAATAATTTATGTGGATGATGTAGAAATTTTAATATCATGATGATAAAGTGGGATTAAAAATATTGATTCAGTGTGACCACAAGGTTCCAAATTGTTAACAATTAACTTAGCACAACAATATCATAAGTAATATATTGAATCATATTAGAATTGTGTAAAATGTATGGGGTAAAAATTGGTTATGAAGTTTGATTTTACTGGATGTCAATATTATGGGGATAATATTTTCACAAATCCACCAAATATAATTTTTTTGATAAGAAACTGATGAACCTCAATGTTTTACCCATTCGCTCAAACTTAAGAGATCTATTCTTTAATTCTTCCCACATAACAAAATGATTTATTTGGTTATTTTTAGTTATTATATGATTTTTTCATCAGTGTTAGAAGATAGAGGGGGACATAATCCATAACAAATTAAATGAAAAACAACGGTTTGATTAGTAAATAAGGAATCCATTGAACAAAATAACTTTTTTCATATTTACTCGAATATGATTTGACACATGTAGTATTAGATACTTTTATTAACAGATATTCGATTTTTTTATAATAAAAATTTCAATACTTCTTGGTTTTAATTAAATTTAGAAAATTATGAAACCATGATTTTTTTATTAATGTCAAATAATGTATGAACATTGAGAGTGATATTTTGTCATATAATGTATTAAATTACTAAATATAGTGGAATATAGAGTGGATTTATAAAATAATTCATAGGGGATGAATATTGCAAATATAGTTTCTAATGTTGGAATTGGTAGAAATTAGAAGTTTATAAGTGGATTATAAAAGTAATGTGATGGTTTTATGTTCTTAAATATGTATATTCTTGAAGTTAATAACCATATATACCTGAGATGGAATTTATTTCCATTCAAATTGACGATTCAAAGGATAAAATTAAAACTAAGGGGGCAAGTGAATAAATTGTTTAATAGTTATATGTTTCATGACTTTTAGAAACCTAAACGATGAAACCTATTAAATTAAACTATCATATCATATCTTAAATATATAATCATGCATTAAAAATTAGGAATGAATTTAATTCACAAGATATTTAAAATATTCTTCTTTTGGGTCAGAACCTATATCCTTGACATAATCACTCCCATTGGTCAATATGAATTCACTATTATGAAAAAGTGAATACAATTTGTGCCAAATACTATTATGATCCTTCTATAAGTTGTTAGAAAAAATTATACTAACTCATGCTAGTTTAAAAATTCTGATTACAAAAAATTTGAGGAAAAAATCAAAATGAACATGAAAACTCTTTCTCGACAAGAAACTATCTAGAACATTATTATGATGTCTCCATTTGGATTTCCATTCTCTGAAAAAAGAATTTCAATGGAATTAGTATGATGATCCTTTTTCTAACTTCACTTCTCAAACTCTACTGAGCTACTCAACCTAATCTTCCATATTCCATAAATAGAACATTCAATAGACTGATCTTTTATAAGATCACTATTCTGATAAAAACTCTAACTCAATCACTGATTCACTCCACCTTTTGTGCTTTTGAATAGTTGTGAAGTACAAATTTATTATGAATATATTTATAGGAATCCAAAAATAGAAAATACATGATACAGAAAAACATTCCGCACTCAATGAAATTCAAAAAACCCAAATTTCCCTCACATTTGTACATCATGTTGTACAACTTAATCTATTTTTAAATATACTCAAATATTCTTGAATAATCATGAGTATTCTCAGAAATGGGACATCTCAAAAACACTATCTTTTCATCTATTTGATTATGTGTGTCCGATTAAATTTCTCTTTTTTAATATGATTTTTTTCTACCTCTAAATCTGTTCAATGGACATTATTAAGAAAACTATATATGGTGTACTTTATTTTTCCAATAGAATATCAATGTCTGGTTCTCATATGATTAAATAAACTCATGAGTTGAATATTATATAAACAAAGATGGATCTTATAATGAATTCATATACATTTGGAAGGTATAAAATTCACACATTTTCAAACACCTCTTCATTATTATATTTTATAATCCAAATGGATTCCTTATAATATAAAAATGCCTATTCTATATCATAGAGATCATTGTCTGCTCCTTTATGAAGGATATTAATCAGCTTAGTATGATATACATTATTCTTTATAATAGTCCGATTGAACATCAATTACAATTAATATCTCATTACAATGGAATAATCATTATGATATTAGATATCTGATGATGACTCTACTTATCAACATTGAAATTCATCATAACACATCAGTTATAACTCATTCTTAATTCTGATAACCTATATTCCTAGTAAATCCCCCTATGATGATTAGTGTAAATTTTTATATATTTGGAACTCTAGAACCAATATAGTCATTATAGCTAAATTCAACATCCACCATTCTTCAAAAGAATTTATAAATAGAATTTATCATTATTTATGAGAACTCCGTGATTAGTGAATCATCATCTAACATGAGGATAGAATATAATCCAAATTTCAACTCTTAACTCAAATATTTTCATTCATTACCTTCAAAATAAAAATTATTTCCTCACTTAGAAATATCTAACATTCTAACCAATACAGAGTCCGATGAAAATTCAATGTAATGTTGAGGGTAATGATACTGAGGATTAGTTTGATCAACAACTTCATCTTTTCTAATAATTTTTTCATATTAATCATCATAATACGATACAATGAATCCTTAAAAGAACTTCCCCCACCTTTTTTATTGATCATTCATTACTTACTCCTAATTCAAAAACAAAATCTTTTAAAATAGATTATTTTTCAACAAATAAATATATCATCAAAACAACATAGAGGTTATTAAATCAACCAATTTGGATTTTTTTGACAAAATTTTTTAAGATCCCTTTCAAATAATTATTTTTTAAAGACTAATACATTTAAAAAATATTATTTAACAATTAAATGCTTTAAAAATTATCAATTTGTATATTTTCTAAAAAATGAGTGTCTCCACACCATTATACTAGATAATGTAATGATTTCATAGAGTTTCATCAATATAAGATAATTATATATGCATCAATATATTGATAAACTCTATATTTTATTCATTTTCCCTCACTATTATTTTTATCTCAGTATTATTTTCTAATCCACATTGATTTTTATATCCCCAATTAGCTGATAACCACAACTTCAGAATCATAAAACATTGATAAGTATGAACATTATAAAATTAAAAAGTAGATAAATTTACTCCCCCTTTTTCATCATTATCCTAATAATAGTGGTGGAATTATGGAAAATATGTAGGTATTTACTGGAGGATTATGAACATGTTTGTTGTATCCTCAAATATAAAATTCTTTATGTTTTAAATTTACAAGTGAAAACATCAAGAATTTGATATTTCATTTATATATATTCTTGAAAAACATATCCAGTAAAAGAATCTATTTTATAATTTAAAAAATGATAAAAATGTTATTTATCTTTATTTTTTGATAAGATTTATATATATCAATTTCACTATGATTATCACAAATTATTATAAATAGTTTTCAAACATTATCTTTCAAGTCTTCTAACTAATCTTTGATCAGTAAAAATTTAGTATAATCAAGTGGGGCATGAAAAAATTCTAATTCCACTAATATAAAAGATACTAAAAATTATTTTATACTATTCCAACTCATGAACCATTCTCCTTAGTAATATATTCCTCCAAGTGTTTATTTTTTATCATTAAAATCTCTGACCTAATAAACATCTTCAAATCCATAATAGTTAATATCGCAAATTATTTTATAAAAAAATCTCATAATAAGTTGTTCCTTTTCACATATCACATGTTTATCTATACACCCAAAATATGAGATTATTTTGGTTCAATCTAATATCTGGCACAAAATTTAATAACATATACAATATTAGGTACTATGGCTGTGGGATAATGAAAATTTACAATCTAATTCCAATTTATTTTCCTGATTCACACTTTTTCTGGATTCATCATTACTCAAAATTTCACTCACATAAATAGGAGTAGAAATGTCCTCAAATTGCACCCTTCCAATAATAATAAACAATTCACTATAATAATTTACTTGAGATACAAAAATTCACATTTTTTTTGTTTTATCCTTTAATCCAGGTGTGAAACTCAATTCCCCAAGAAATTAAATTTAAAAATTCCTTTTCATTTACTCAAAAAATAAATCACATTCATTTTTCTTCTTCTTGAAGAAAATTATAACATCTATACATAAAATTACAATTATTGTGCAATAGTTAATTTATTTCACATATATATTTCTTTAAATATTCCATTATAATAATATTAAATTTACAAATAACTATCATGTTTTGAATACCCTGAACATGTGTCTTTTTTTATCCTATACAATGATTTTTTCAATCCAAAAACTTTTTTTCATTTTATTTAATTAGAAACCAACATATTTTTCTAACTACAAATTATTATTCAATATCTAAATTAATAACATCCAACTTTCCTTCTAACTTATAAAAATTTTAATTTTAATGTTCTGTCACTAGTAAAAACATTTTAATAGTTTTTATCTTGAAAAAGGGGGGAATTTCCTTTAAGATACCCACCTTCTGCTACTGCATATGAATTATAGAATAATCATGAATTTTTTCTTGAAACTTCTCCATGTTCATTTTTTTTATAAAAAAACCCTTTATTATGATAACTTTATTTATTTTATAGGTAATACATGTTTTATTTTTCCATTTTTCTTAATCTAGTCGATCTATTCATTCATAGAATAAACCAATTATTTATGTTTAATAGCATCAAAAATTTAATCTAGTTTAAATTTTAAGATAGTTGAAGTATAATTTTTTTATCTAAATTATAATTTGGTCTAAATTGGAGCCTTATAATTCCTAATAATTTCTCTCTACGGAACATGTTTTTGTAAAGTAAGAAATTAAAATGATTCTCATCCAACACCACATTCATCATCAAATTATTCTATTAAATATTAGTGATTAAATTTATTTTCATCCTAACATTCCTTGGTAATATTTACTTTTTCTTCCTCTATATTATGAAAAATATATTTTTGGACTTTCAATAATGTTCACATCAAATGAATCCACAAAATATTGTTAATAATAGATCAAAAATTTGTAACTAGTTCCATTGGGTTAATATCCAAAAAAAATAACTTCTTTATATTTCTCATAAAACTTTATAAGATTCATATTCAAAAAAAACATGGACTTTCATAAACATTAAAATACTTCAATAATGATTTTTAGCTATTGAAATTTTTTATCAGAGGTCATTTTGGATTTGAACTGAAACATTCATTTGTTTTGAACTTGTAGAGCAGTACAATCAACTTATCACTATTTGAATATGAAAGTAACAATTTTTCTCAAATAATTCTTATTATTTCGACCAAAAATATATTCTTCATTTATGATAATCCATTTTATTTTGGGGTACATGGAGAACTATACTGATATTTTATTCTAGGATTTCTCAGATAAGATTCAAAAGTATTTCATGTAAATTATATATCATTATCTTTTATCCATATCATAATGTAATCCCCCATTCTTCATCAACAAAATTTTTGAAGAACCAGAGAATTTCTAAAGCCTCTGACATGTTCCTCATAAATATGACAATTTATATTTGAATTAAATAATGAATGATTGTGACAAAGTATAAATCGGTTTTTTTGTTGACATCTGATGAACCCACGTAAGTTATATTGAATATGTTCATGTGGTCTTTTAGATTGAATCAAAACATTCTTATGTATTTTATTATTCATTTTAAATTTTTTAAAAGTAAAAAAATCATATTACTAACTTTTATTCAATTTTGGAATATTTCATACAACATAAAATTTAGATAAATTTTCCTTAATTTTCAACTCAATGTGGCCAACTCTTTGATGCCACAAATTAAACAAAACTTCATATGCTAGATAACATGAATCTAAAAGTTATCCCATCAAATAATTGATTGTAACACCCCAGGTAAATAAACATTAATACATTTTTATATTTATCCATATTTGTGAATAAAATATTAATATTACATTAATGGGGATGCTATGCTTGATGGCGTACCCAATATGCAATAACGAGTTTCTAGGGAATCTTACGTTGTACTATAATAATAAAATAATATAATTTTAAATGGTAGTTAAAGCCTAGCCATTGTAAGGGAGGAAATGAATAGAAAAAACTACAAAATTATTATATATGTTTTTCAAATATTTTTACTTTTTATAATAAATGTTAAAGGATTAAAAATGTGAATGAATTCAGTTTTTATGCGTAAACATTCTGATGTTCTTTAGAAGGTCGATTAACAGCCTTTTGATGGCGAACCTCTTTTAAATCCAGTTTTTGACAATTTTATGTGTTATATTTGAAAAATAAAATTCTTGTTTAGAATAGAGACATCAAAATTTACTTTGTGTAAATTTTTGGTATCTTTCCGATAATGCTCATTTTTTAATGAATAGTGAAAAATTTTGTATTTTAATTCAAAAACTCTTTTTAATCTAATTAATTTATATGATTAGATTATATTTTGAATTGTTTTTATAGTAAAATTAGAATATATTGTAACCATTTAATCCAATAGTGTTCATTGGAATTAATTTCACTTTGAAATTGGACTTAAACTGGTGTCAATGTTTTAATAGATATTGTTTCATAAAAACACGCTATTTGTTTTGAAAGTGGGAATTAATTATTAAATTAATTAATGAAACATATATGTTTTGAATTTTGTAAAATAGACATCATTTTTGAGTTCGGAATATCAAATATAGCTTAGGGTGAATTTTTGGTATTTTTCTGAAAAACATCAATTTTTGATGAATAGTGAAACCATTAAGTGGTAGTTAAAAAAAACTGATTTTTCATTTAAATGAATCTTTGCCACCTCTATGTTTTGAATTTCAAAAATCCGACAAACATGGTTGTCATTAGGAAGTAAAATGTGGTTCAATGGGATTAAAATAATTTTTTGGTGAATAGTAACTTTTATGTTCTTAATCGCGATTAGAGGTAATTAGTGTAATTTATGGTAAAAATAATGTTTTAATAATGTGAAATGAACTAGACACATGTTCTAACCTCATTTTATGTGTCATGGCCGAAAAATAAAATCCATGGGTCAACTTGGGGACCCCATGGAGCCACTTTGGTTGGAAAATGACATAAATAACTTTTTATTTAAAGTTAAAATAGAAACGTCACAAGCACGAGATGCTTCACTAAAATAATTTTTAAATGATGTTATAAAAGTCATATTTTTGACTATAAATATTCCGTAGAAAGTTAAAAATATTTCTTACATCATGATAGTTTTTTTATAATTTTTAGACATTAAATAAATTAAATTATTTCTGACAGCATGATGATGCAGCGATTACCTCATTAATAAAGGATTTAAATAAAATGAAAAGATAATGTTAAAACTATAACATAAACTTGTCAAAAACCTATTGGATGAGTACATTTCGAACCCTTACCACCTTATACTCTAAATACATCAATGTGGGACATTTAAAATCCGAAACTCATTTGAAAATAAAGTAACATTTTATAACATTACAAGAGTGCCCCACCTCTCCTCTTCTAAAAGGCCCCCACCTCTACCACCTTACCCACACCTCTCAAGCCTTTGACTCGGCCAAACCCTGCTCATTTTTCCTCTAAACATCCCTCTATTACTCCTAGAAGCCTCAATTTTGGAAGAAGTATTCCCAAGGAAGCCTTTGAGCTCAAATCAAAAAGAGTTACCCGATTTTAAGGAAATGTCTTCACTTGTGTTCTTTTGTTTTATTTTGCTTCTCCAACCCCATAAACTCTTTTTATTCATTTCTTTTGTAATAAATACAATATCATAAATATAATAGGATGTTTTTATAAGAATCATTCGAGCTACACTTACACACACCTACATCAAATGGTTAAAGAACATACTATTTCAATGGATGGCAAATTTCTGCCTCACGAAACGATGATTGTTGAACACTCATATAACACCGTAAAAGGTGGCCATTAAGATGTCACTATATTTATATATGATATATAATATGTTTTTTTACTTAATATTCTGTATTTTTCTTTTGTGGCATTCCTTTATGGTTTCCATTGTGGGTAAACACGATAATTTCATTTTAGGAAGTGCGGACTACCGCCCCCTCAAAGTGATTTGATTCGTTAATGCCATATGTGGGATGTATAAAGGATGTATTTAAAGTTATTATATATGATGTATGTTACATATAAATGATGAATATAATTATGTAATTAAAATATACATACCTCTCATTTATTTTTAATTCCATTAATATGACATAGAATTGAAAGTAGCATTCATTCGTACGTACGACTTACCATCTCCATGAATGGTGAATTTCATTTCTTACCTCTAAATGATTATTTAATATTATAAATACATGTATATTATGGATATATATGATATATATGATATCCAAATCATGAATATAATTCTGGATATAATGAACCTTTTACCACACGAACAACATGTAATTGTAAGAAGTCCACTTTCGACTTAAGAACCAAATATCGACAAAACAAAAATTATTAACTTAAATGATTACATAATGTTTATAGCATGGAAATAAGTGATATAAAAGGAATAATGAACTTGAAAACGGTTCTTATGCAAGTATAAATTAACTCAAGTTTATTATTCAGGATGTTAAAGAACGATCGAGTCAAGTCAGACCCGAGGTAAGGGATCCTACTCCTCTCTTTCTTTTTATGTACACTCTTTTATGTCATTCCTGTTAAGCTCATATTTATTGTGATTGGGATGTTCTTTTATATTAATATTACTGTAATTTCTATGTTCATATGGTGAGAGACCCTATTCTCTCTCATCAATCCATTTTAGAAGTCTTGAGTGGCGTCGTTAGGCTGCCGAATTTTCGTAAGAGATATAACCTCTCTTTCTTTTTAAGTACTCTCCTTTATGCCACTTCTTTTAAGCTCCTCTTTGTTATTATGGGGGATGTTATTTTATATTCATCTTTCTGTAAATTTTATTTTAATATGATGAGATACCCTATTTGATCTCATCAATCCATTTTTGGAAGTTTTAAGTGGCGCCGTTAGGCTGCCAAGTTTTCGTAAGGGATTTTTCATCTCACTTTTATTCCTATGAGATTTATGCTACATTTGCCACAATTTCATTTGAGTGGTGTATGTACTTCCCATTATTTTACTCATTATGTAATATAATTTCATTTATGAGTATTTACATCAATGTTTTGTTGTCCTTCTTTCACGAGTTGTATGTTTCGAAAGATACCCATGTTGGTAAGGGAACATTTCACCCTCCTCTTTTCAAAGACTCCTTTTGTTATGTCTTTTAATTCACATATAATTATGTTGGGAAATGTTCTTCTATATCCATAGTGATTTAAATTTTATGTACAAGTGATGAGATACCATTTTTATCTCTCATCAACTCATTTTATTAATTTTGTAGTGACGCAATTAGGCTGTCAATTTTTTGCAAGGGAACTTCTTAACCCATTTTTGATTCTTTGGGATAAGCTTGTACTCCTTGAATATGTCGTTATATGAATATGCGTGAATAACCTCTGATTGTATTACACTTAATATCCACTTATATATGGTGTATTATTGTTTCACACATAATTATGTAATTGATTTATCCTTAATCCAAGGATATCGTCTTTGTATGGGCCATCGTCTCAATCTCTTTTCATTGAGGCATATTTTGTTTTATACACAACCTTCTTTTATACGGTGTATAAACCCATTTTACTTTTATGTTTATTCAAAAGGAATCATTTTTATAAGAAGTGTTTACTAAATGACAAATGGGAATGTTTTTGTCGTACGTATGCGGCGACAATGACTTCTCCGCCGCTGTGACCATTATTTGAGTTTCGGCTTCCTCTTCAAGCCATACCTTCTTTTTAAAAGAAAAATTAATGCCATATTCTACTTTTCTTTTATTTTGATATTGAAAATGGTTTTCATAATTATTTTATATCAATGTGTTGTATTGATATCTTGTGATTGAAAGGTGGAAATGTTATGTTTCCTTTATGCATGTTTTATGTGATACAATTATGTTGTGGTTCTTGGGCATTATTATGAAGACAGGTGGTTCTGTGATAAACTAAGGGCGGGTGATCCTGATATAGCTCTCCAATGCATTGGGTAATGTGAAGGAGTGAAACGTTATGTTTTCTCCGAAGAGATTTAGGGAATATACTGTGATGGGTATTCCAAACGTAACCAAGAGGGTTACTCCCTACGTAAGAATGTTATGAATGCCTCAAGTTACCTTTATGTCATATGATTTCTATGATTTATTGATAATTTTATGAGGAATGTTAAAGTGATTATGTTTTATGGGTAAATTATGATTTCATTCTTATGTATACATGTACTCATGTTTCCTTTCAATATTTTTATATCCCTTAATGAGCTTTTTATGCTCATCCAATGTTTTTGAAATGTTTTTGACAGGTCAAGGGAAGGGTACATGATATGATGATATTGTCAAGGAAGGGTCAAGATAGAATCCATGTTTTATTTTAAATATGTTTCCGTGGATGGGAAAAATGAATTCTATCTTTTATGTAACCAATTTGTTTAAATGTGGAATGTAATGCATGTTTTACGATATAATTCTCTAAAACTCTAAAACTGAAAAGATCCTCAATGTGTAATCTTGTAATAACTCAAGATTAAGTAAGGTTTAATGCTGGGGCCTTATAGTTGGTATCAGAGGTCGGTTTAGACAACTTTAGGGATTAAGAGTTTTTGTTAGACACATGATTAGTCCCTATATCTATTATTTCAGTTAAATCCTTGTTTTATAACTTTTTTCTGGTCACGTAAAGTCGGTTACGAATGGAAGGAGAAGGATTGCAAACAACATTGATATTTCTTCCTGATGACATGCTTGCAATAATTATTGCAAAGTCATGTTCGGAGGATTGTGAAACTTTTTCTAGCATACAACTCACATGCAAGGAGTTGTTTGAGATATCAAACACCTCCACTATACCTCGTTATCATCGTGGATCATGGGTTGTTTTCAGACAAATACTATTTTTACAATATTCTCATATTTTCAAGAAAGATAAATATTATCAAGGTATTTTCAAATATTTTACCTCGTCACAAGAATTTGAAGCATATTATGATTTTAAAAATGGTGCTGAGGAAGGAGACCCTTGCGCAACCTATTTATATTTTCTTTTAAAATATAGTATCTCACCACATACTTATGGTATTTTAAAAGGACCAATAATAGAAAGTTTCAACTCAAATTCTGTTCAACTATTTTATATAAATCATGTTTTATCAGATGTTTTGGAATTATATGTCATACATGATTATTTTCCAAAACTGTTTTTCTATGAACACTCATATGACCCATGTTACACAAGGTGTTTTTGGATGGAGGAAGCAAATGAATTTGAAAGATCTCTAAATCATTGTTGTAATGCATGGGACTTCTACCTACGTGAGCAAGATGACGACGAAACCGAGTGGATGCCATGATCATGTTATGATGTTATTCATTTTTGGAATCGTTTTATTTTATCTTATGGTGGTGAAATAAGACTTCAAGATTTAAGATGTTGAGATCGTAACTAATTTGGATGAAAATGAGAGGTATACGAAAACTATTGAGGTTAAAACATGTTAGGGTTATTTTTGGGGATTTATAAAAAGGACACCATGCAGACCATGTGACAACCCGTCGTGTCGGACAATACTGTGGGAATGGAACCCACAACCAAAGTGCGACTAGTATTTATCGCCTACCACTAAACTATGTGAAGTCCCTGGTTAGTTTGACTAATTTTTTTAGTTTTTTTATTTTAGGAATCAAGAGTATGTTTATTTTGGGTTATCTATGGAAAGGATTAACATATCATGGAGGATTTGTTATTAGGTTAATTACTTTTCAATATGAGACATTAAGAGAAACTGATGTTGTTTGGAAATAAATGTTACAATTTAACTTGGAAGACTATGTGACTAAATCCTTCAAATATTTGGTTTTCAATCCTAGTTTGGTTTAAATTGAAGAATTTTATGGACAAATTGTTTATCGAATGGTCCTTGTTGAACTTTGGTATTTGTTGGAAAAATTCTGGAGATTAAGAATAGATTTTCTTTTTATAAAGGGTTATCCTTTTCTGGATTATCTGATATTGTACTAACATTTTTGGTTTTGGTTTTGGTTAAAGTCTAAAGACATGGGAAGTATATAGTTCTCTTTTTTGGATTAGGTGATTCTCTATATGTTGATTATAGTACTCTTAATTTGAACAAGTCTTCCTAAATACTCGTCTTTTGGAGAAAACATGAGTTTGTGTAAGGAATCTAATAAAAGTTGAAAGTCAACATGATAAGTGATTATGTTTCCTTATGAATAAATTCCTCAATAAAAAGTAACATAAAACAAAAATGTTTTCTATTAACTTTTCCTACTGGGTAATCGAATACCGTTTTACCCATCACAAGTTTGTGATTTTCTTGTGGTTAACTTTCTTCTAAACATGTTTTCTATCACTCTCCATTAGAACATGACTCTATATTTTCTCCTCCATATCCATTTTTTCCAACATGGAATTCTAGTATGGTTTAACTCGGGTGACCTCTGTACTTATCTTCATTATTTTAAAGTGATTGTTTTACCGACTCTTGTTCCGATGTGGGACTTTCAAGGATGTTTCCGAGCCCAATTTTAAAATTGCGAAGATGCAATTCCCAAAAGGGGGAAAGGATGTAACACCCCGGGTAAATAATGAATAAGACATTTTTATATTTATGCATATTTTTGAATAAAATATTAATATTACTTTAAAGGGGACGCTATGCTCGATGGCGTACCCAATACGCAACAACGAGTTTTTTGGGAATCTTTCATTGCACTCTAATAATAAAATAATATTATTTTAAATGGTAGTTAACGCCAAGCCATTGTAATGGCGGAAATGAACAGAACTAACTAAAAAATGAATATATATATTTGTTAAATATTTTTACTTTTTACAATAAATGTTAGAAGATTAAAAATTCGAATGAATTCAATTTTTAAGCATAAACATTATAATGTTCTTTAGAAGGTCGATTAACCGCCATTTGATGGAGAACCTCTTTTAAATCCACTTTTTGACAATTTTATGTGTTATATTTTACAAAATAAAATTCTTCTTTATAATAAAGACATCGAAATTTACTTTGTGTAAATTTTTGGTATCTTTCCGAAAAAGTTCATTTTTTAATGAATAGTGAAAAATGTTGTATTTTAATTCAAAACCTCTTTTTAATATAATTTATTTATATTATTATATTATCTTTTGAATTGTTTTTAAATTAAAATTAGAATATAATTTTACCATTTAATACAATAGTGGTCATTGGAATTAATTTCACTTTGAAATTGGACTTAAACTGGTGTCAATCTTTTAATAGATATTGTTTCATAAAAACACGCTATTTGTTTTGACAGCGGGAATTAATTATTAAATTTATTAATGCAACTTATATGTTTTGAATTTTGTAAAATAGAAATCATTTTTGAGTTCGGAATATCAAATATATCTTAGGGTGAATTTTTTGTATTTTTCTGAAAAACTTCATTTTTTTATGAATAGTGAAACCACTAAGTGGTAGTTAAAGAAACTGATTTTTCATTTAAATGAAACTTTGACACCTATGTGTTTTGAAATTCAAAAATCTGACATACATGGTAGTCATTAAGAAGTAAAATGTGGTTCAATGGGATTAAAATAATTTTTTTTGTGAATAGGAACTTTTATGTTCTTAATCGCGATTAGTGGTAATTAGTGTAATTTAAGGTAAAAATAATGTTTTAATAATGTGAAATGACATAGAAACATGTCCTACCCTCATTTTATGTGTCATGGCCGACCAATACAATCCCTGGGTCAACTTGGGGACCCCATGGAGCCACTTTAGTTGGAAAATGACATAAATAACGTTTTATTTAAAGTTTAAATAAAAATGTCACAAGCATGAGATGTTTCACTAAAACAATTTTTAAATGGGGTTATACAAGTCATATTTTTGACTATAAATATTCATTATAAAAATAAAAATATTTCCTACATAATTATAGTTTTTTTAAAAATTTTAGACATTAAATAAATTAAATTATTTATGACATCATGATGATGCAGTGATTACCTCATTAATAAACGATTTAAATAAAATTAAATGATAGTGTTAAAACTATAACATAAACTTGTCAAAAACCTATTGGATGAGTATATTTCTAACCCTTAACACCTTATCCTCTAAATACATAAATGTGTGACATTTAAAATCCGAAACTCATTTGAAAATAAAGTAACATTTTGTAACATTACAAGAGTGCCCCTCCTCTCCTCTTATAAAAGGCCCCCTCCTCTACCAAATTACCCACACCTCTCAAGCCATTGGCTCAGCCAAACCCTGCTCATTTTGCCTCTCCACATCCCTATATTACTCCTATAATCCTCACTTTGTGCTGAAGTCTTCCCAAGGAAGCCTTTGAGCTCAAATCAAAAGTAGTTACCCGATTTTAAGGTAATGTCTTCACTTGTGTTCTTTTGCTTTATTTGGCTTCTACAATCCCCTAAACTTTTTTTATTCATTTCTTTTATAACAAATACAGTATCTTAAATATACTATGATGTTTTTATAAGAAGAATTCGATCTACACTTACACACACCTACATCAAATGGTTAATGAACATACTATTTCTGTGGATGCCAAATTTCTGCCTCAAGAAACGATGATTGTTCAACACTCATATAACACCTTAAAAGGTGTCCATTAAGATGTCACTATATTTATATATGGTATATAATATGTTTATGTTTTACTTAATCTTTTGTATTTTTCTTTTGTGGAATACCTTTATGGTTTCCATTGTGGGTAAACACGATAATTTCATTTTAGGAAGTGCAGACTACCGCCCCCTCAAAGTGATTTGATTCGTTAATGCCATATGTCGGATGTATAAAGCATGTATTTAAAGTAATTATATATGATGTATGTTACATATAAATGATGAATATAATTTTGTAATTAAAATATACATACCTATCATTTTTTTAATTCCATTAATATGACATAGATATGAAAGTAGTGTTCATGCGTACGTACGGCTTACCGTCTCCATGAACGGTGCATTTCATTTGTTACCTATAAATGATTATATAATATTATAAATAAATGTATATTCTGGATATATATGATATATATGATATCCAAATTATTAATATCATTCTGTATATAATGAACATTTTACCACATGAACAACATGTAATTGTAAGAAGTCCACTTTTGACTTAAGAACCAAATATCGACAAAACAAACATTATTAACTTAATTGATTACATAATGTTTATAACATGTAAATAAGTGATATAAACAGAATAATGAACTTGAAAAAGGTTCTTAAGCATGTATAAATTAACTCAAGTTTATTATTCAGGATGTTAAAGAACGATCAAGTCAATTCGGACCTGAGTTAAGGGATCCTACTCCTCTCTTTCTTTTTTAAGTACACTCTTTTATGTCATTCCTTTTATGCTCATCATTCTTTTGATTGGGATGTTATTTTATATTACTCGTACTTTAATTTTTATGTTCATATTATTAGAGACCCTATTCTCTTTCATCAATCCATTTTGAATGATTTGAGTGGCGCCGTTAGGCTGCCAAATTTTCGTAAGAGATCTAACCTCTCTCTTTCATTTTAAGTACTCTACTTTATGTCACTTCTTTTAATATCCTCTTTGTTATGATGGGGGATGTTATTTTATATTCCTATTGCTGTAAATTTTATTGTTCTATGTTTAGAGACACTATTTTATCTCATCAATCCATTTTTGTAAGTTTTAAGTGGCGCTGTTAGGCTGCCGAGTTTTCATAAGGGATTTTTCATCTCACTTTTATTCCCGTGAGATTTATGCTACATTTGCCAAAATTTTCTTTGAGTGGTGTATGTACTACCCATTATTTTACACATTCCGTAATATACTTTAATTTATGAGAATTTACATCAATTTTGTGTTGTCCTTCTTTCACGGGGTGTATGTTTCGAAAGATACCCATGTCGGTAAGGGAACCTTTCACCCTCCTCTTTTTAAAAGACTTATTTTGTTATGTGTTTTAATTCACATGAAATTATGTTGGGATATGTTTATCTATATCCTTAGATATTTAAATTTTATGTCCATGTGATGATATACCCTTTTTATCTCTCATCAACTCATTTTCTGAATTTTGTAGTGACGCCATTAGGCTATCAAATTTTTGCAAGGGAACTTCTTAACCCATTTTTGATTCTTTGGGATAAGCTTGTACTCCTTGAATATGTCGTTCTATGAGTATGTGTGAATAACCTATTATTGTTTTACAATTAATATCCACTTATATTTGGTGTATTATTTTGTCACACATAATTATGTAATTGATTTATCCTTAATCAAAGGATACCGTCTTTGTATGGGACTTCGTCTCAATCTCCTTTCAATGAGGCATATTTTGTTTTATACACAACCTTCTTTTATACGGTGTATAAACCCCTTTGACTTTTATGTTAATTCAAAAGGAATCATTTTTATACGAAGCGTTCACTAAACAAAAAAAGGGATTTTTTTTGTCGTACGTATGGGACAACAACGACTTCTCCGCCGCCGTGACCATTATTTGAGTTTCGGCTTCCTCTACAAGCCATACCTTCTTTTTAAAAGAAAAATAAATACCATGTTTTACTTTTCATTTATTTTGGTTTTGAAAATGGTTTTCATAATGTTTTTATATCAATGTTTTGTATTGATATCTTGTGATTGAAAGGTGGAAATTTTATGTTTCCTTTATGAATGTTTTATGTGATACAATTATGTTGTGGTTATTGGGAATTATTATGAAGATGGGTGGTTCCGTGAAAAACTAAGGGCGGGTGAGCCAGATATATCTCTCCAATGCATTGGGAAACGCGAAGGAGTGAAACGTTAAGGTTTCTCTGAAGAGATTTAGGGAATATACTGTGATGGGTATTCCAAACGTAACCAAGAGGGTTACTCCCTACGTAAGAATGTTATGAACGCCTCAAGTTACCTATATGTCTTATGATTTCTATGATTTATTCATGATTTTATGAGGTATATTAAAGTGCTTATGTTTTATGGGTAATGTATGATTTCATTCTTATGTATACATGTACTCATGTTTCTTTTCCATATTTTTATATCCCTTACTGAGCTTTTTATGCTCATCCCAAGTTTTTTAAATGTTTTTCACAGGTCAAGGGAAGGGTACATGATATGATGATAGTGTCAAGGAAGTGTCAAGATAGAATCCATGTTTTATTTTACATATGTTTCTGTTGATGGGAAAAATTAATTCTATCTTTTATGTAACTACTTTGTTTAAATGTGGAATGTAATGAAAGTTTTACTGTCTAATTCTCTAAAACTCTAAACCTGAAAAGATCCTCAATGTGTAATTTTGTAATAACTCACGATTAAGTAAGGTTTAAGGATGGGGCCTTATATTGATCCTCCTGGTTATTTCTCCATTGGTCATAACTTTTCCATTTTCTATACATCTGAGTATAAAATAATATTTTCTAAACATAACTTATTTTACATAATCAAAAATTTGACTCACACCATTTATGTTATGTTTGAGTTCATCAAGAATTATATTTTTTCAGTTTTTAAGATTCTATATAAGTAATTTATATTTATCTATATTTAAAAATAATTATTTAAAAATTAACTACCCCACCATAATGTATTTTAACAGCATTCATTATTTTTTATCACCTATCATGTGTGAAGAACATCAATAATCTAGTATCCATTGTTTTTTGTTTTCACATTCTCTTAAATACATCTCAAAAAAAATATTTTTCCTCCAAATTCTTATTTCCATATTTCTTTTACTTTATCATATAAAAATGGTTCTGGATATGGTGTCATATATCTTTTGGCCCGAAGTATAGCCTAAAAAAATCATCCAAAAAATTATCCCATATATCCATATTTATTTATTTTTCGTTAGTTTCTAACATGTTGAGATTTTTGTTTTCTAACTTCTAATGAATATTGAATGTTAGTACATATAATTCCACCACTACTATAACTTCATTCAAAATTTATCATAAGAAGTGATAATTTATAACAAAAATTATAATCCATGTGCCAATAGATTCAAAAACAACAAAAAATACCTTCAAATAATGATTTTTTATTTACGTAAATATTTTTTCTATAAAATTTTGTTCAGTTTGATGACTTCTTCCTACATCAATATACTCTGTGTGGGGACCAAATTTCCGAGTAAATAATTTTTCAATTTTTTTAGATTTGATAGGTTTCTAACATCCCTTCTCAATGAAAACTTTCACAAAAATTTTCATATAACTTGATATATTAGAGTAATTTAATGAAACAATATTATTTGAGGGTGAAGATTTCACCTGATTCATTATTTATTCTTTCTGAGTAACCATACAACTATAAAAAAAATTGCATCTCTTTTTTGAAGTTTTAATTAATCTTACATGTGGTTTATTTAGGCTCTAGATATTTTGATAGATAAATTTTAACTTATTCTTGTTTAATTATCAGTTTCTTACTAAGTTGTTCAACCATCTATTTTTTTTAAAAATAATATGTTTATAAATTGATATCTCTTAGATATAGTATTATTCTTACTTGAAAGCATATTTTTCACCTTAATGGGTTTCCACTTCATTTTATCATCATTCTCATTTCTTTCTTGAGAGATATGTTTTTCTCCAGACATGCATTGTGTTCTGTTCTGAGCTAATACCCTATGTAATATTATTCACCTTCTTCTTCATCACAATTTTAAGAGTCCTTTATTTCAAAAATTCCTTAAACAATTATTTTAAGATTTTCTGAACAATCATCTTAAGATGATTTCTTTTCAGTTGTGTCTGATTCATCTCTCATACGTGAAATATTAATCATGTTCCTGTTAAAATTTTTATTACTTATTTTGGATGAATATTCTTATTTAGAACTCTTTTTTATAATTCTTCCATTGATGTTTTCCTTCAGAATCAATTCTAAATTTTCCAATATTCTTCTTAGTAAAATTCATAGAAAATTTTATAATTCCAACACCCTTGAAACATTTCAGAAGAAGTTACCCTCTATAATTTTCTCATCCCCTATGAATGTTTTTTA
The DNA here is from genome assembly GCA_963277665.1 of Viscum album. Taxonomy (NCBI): domain Eukaryota; kingdom Viridiplantae; phylum Streptophyta; class Magnoliopsida; order Santalales; family Viscaceae; genus Viscum; species Viscum album. The sequence continues at coordinate 822,199,769 of OY728157.1, forward strand.
AAAATAAGATACATTATTATTTTCATTTAACTAATCATCCTCTTTATAGATATAATTACTAAGATAAAAAATTTATCATCATGAATTTTAATCAATATCATTTCTTAATAATATATTTCATATTTAATAACCATTTTGAAAATTGTTTTTTCTCATTTCATATGATATTTTAATTTTATTAAATTTATCAACAGATCAATCTTCAGTATCTATCAATGTGGAAATTTTAGAATTAAACCCACCAATAAATTATATAATTAGATTATTCACTATTATTGTGTCTTCCAAAAGAACTCCACAACCACTGATGTTTTAATGAAATTAATATACTCTGTTTCAGTATTATTTAATAGTTTCTTCATCTCTTGTTAGTTTGTTATGAACCTTTCTACTATAGTTATTTCTTCTTTATTCTTTCTCTTTTCTGTTCCCTTGGAAAATACTTTCCATCTTGTACCAAATACTATTTGAATTCTTTTGACCCATTAAATTCATATAAATATTTTCTAAAAAGTACCAAATAATATCATTTCTATCTTTTCCACCAACATCATTTTTTTTCTTGTAAAAAAATCATCGGATCATCATTATGAATATGTATAACCCCAATTGTAGAAACAATAATAACTGCCTTGATAAGAGAGAATATATATAAAATCATCGTATATGTTAAACCATAATAATTTCATCCATCAAATGTTGGATCCCCTATACTATTGATAGAATTGATAATATCTATGATATTGGTTCAATAATGGATCCTCCCTTAGATAAAATTTGACGATACAAAATATTGAGTAAGAACAAGGAAAGGGGATGAGGTTGAATTGGTTTTTCACTCTTTATATGTTTTGATACTTTTAGAAATAAAACCCTTGATACATGATAATTTTCATTACGATATCATCTTTAGTAAATAATTATACAGGAAATGTAGGAATTATGTAAAATAGAAGATATTTAAAAGATTCAAACTCTATTTTAGAACCTACTTCCTTTCCATAGAAACTCCTCTGGGTCTATAAAAATTAAATATTATGAATAAGTGAATAAAAATTGATTCAACTTCCATTAGATTATTTATATCTCCCATTATCGGATACTATAATAACTCCTTTTAGTTTACAATGTTTTATATCAAAAAATTGATATATGAAATAAAAATGGCACAAAAAATTTTTATCCACAAAACATTTTCAGGATCCTCAGTCTATTGTACCCATGAATGATTTACTCAATTAGATGCACTAAATCCTATGGACTCAGTATGATGAACATTTTCTCAAAATACAGTTCTAAAACTCATCTCAACTTCTCAAACTGATGATCCTCAATCTGATCTTCTCAATCTGATAAACTGAAATTTCAGTAGTCCATTCTCTATATAAGATCACTTATGGGAAAGAAACTTTCATTCCATATCGAAAACACTCCACCTTTTTCACAAGTGACGGGATTTTAATTATAAAATTATTGTGGATATATATATGGTCATACCATAATAGAAACATTAGGAAATTGAATAATGTTTCCTACTAAGTCAATTTACGAAAACATGAATTTTAGTCACATTTGAACTTTAATTTTAACCACTTTAAATATTATCAACTCTTCTAAAACCTTATTTAAAAATCATAATTACTCTTAGAAATTACCCATATTGAGTTGACTATATCTTCTTAATTATGATTAGGTGATTCTAACTACATTTCATTTTGTATCTCTAATAGTTCTTTCTTTATAAAAATCCATTTCACGGACATTCATTACAAAACTACATCTATTGAAATTTCTATATCCAAATGAATATCATTGTGTGGTTCTCATCCCATGAAATAAAAAACTATTGTAAACCTTTGATAAATATAGTCGTAACATTTAAATACCTCATATACCTACAGAAACTCAACACTTCTCACATTTTAAAACTCTTTTCCATTATGATAGTCTTCTAATCCCGATGGAATTATTTATATAATGTTGATTGTCTAATGATTTATCGTTGTCATTTTCTCTAGTCCATACGATGTTTTACATCCAATGTTTTTATCATTATGAATATTACATTTGATGAATCATTTCTTAATACCAATATGAATGATCGACGTCTGATCCCCGTCTTATGGTTCTTTCTTAGCTCAGTCTGACCGATATTCATCCTCACCTCAAATCAAATTTATTTTTCAATACAACATATTTCTCATTATGATGGAAGACTAATTATAATGTTCTGCATCTGGTAGTAACTCTACTCAATTTAATTGAAATTATTTATACCTTAATAGTTATAACTCATTCAAACTTCATTAACTTTTTATGTATGATACATCTGTATATGATTATTGGTGTTGTGGTTTTTATGTTCAAATGTGTGGAAATGATGCAGTAATTACCATGACATTCAACATTACCTTTTCTTTAAAGGCTTTTATCATGATGATTTATCATAATTTATGATAAAAACAAGATTGATAAAGTATTTTACAATTTTATGATATAATGTATATAAATTTGTAACTCTTTCCTTACCTATTTCCCTTCATTATCCTTAGCACAATTCAGGATTCCTCACACATAAAATTATTTCATTCTATCCATCATATAGTCTGATGAATATTTTATGTAATTTTGATGGACTTGAGATTGATTATGGATTAAATAAATTGCTTCTTCTTTTATAATAGATTCTATGTTTTGTCTTTTGTCTCACACACTATGTTTGGGTTTGAACATTTTTCACTTAATCCTAATTGATAAAAGAAATTATTTTTAAATTGACTATCTATTAAAAAATATGAAATATGTTAAAAAATATAAATGGTTATTCCAGAGGTTTGTATGATATATGTAGAAACTATTCATAATATTGATTTTTTAAATTTGTTTTTGAAGGGTATTTTTTTTGAAAAAAGTAGATTTGTTGAGGTAAATTTTTATGTTTATTGAAATGATGACATAAGAAAGGGGATCACACTATAAGTAAATTTAATACTAAAATAAAAAATGGCATGAAGCTCCCCTGATATATAAGGGTCATATTTTTTATTTTCTAGGGTAACAATGGTGTTGAGTAGAATTCAGTGATATTTTAACATCCCATGAATAAATTAATAGGAAATTTTTATAAAAAAAAAACAAATCCACAATGTCAACCAAGATAATACATATAGTTCACTGAGAAGAATTTGAATAATTAATTATAAAAAAATCTCAAAAAAATGATATGTAAAACGTTTAAATCCAATATGTAATGGTCACTACGATAATCCCTAATGGTCTTTGAGATCACATATGTAAGAGTCATTTTAAGATAAATATAAATGTTCAAGTAACTGATTTGTAAGGGTTTCCATAATGTTTATTGTGATATGTAAGGGCAACCATAAGGATACGTATGTTTAGAGACCCAAATCTTGATTTAAATGGACAATACATTACTTTTGCAGAAAACTTAATACATGAAACAAAAAGACGCCCAATGACCATATTAGTTTAGTGTCTTTGAAAACATAGAACATAGACTTCTAATCATGTTGAAAGATCTTCAACATCTCCTATAAGGATCATCCCCTTTTGTATTCTTAACTAAAACCTTTCTTTATATCCTGTGGAAAAGAAAACCAAAAAAGGGTGAGCTCAAATGCTCAGTAAGGGTAAACATGGAGAATGAAAAAAAATTGATAAACATTTGAACGTAAAAACATGAACATAAAACATCAAAATATTGAGCAATGAACTAAATCATGGAAGAATATAAGGCACAGATCACAAGAGAAGATTAATGATGATAAAATTTCATGGGAATAAAACATGAAATTGTGGAGAAGAATTAAGAACATGTTATGATTTCCATAGTTGCCAAGGCATTGTTTCTAAAGACCATCATAGTGGATAATGTCCATTACTGAACTGTGTTTACATGTCGTTCCATCATTGTATTACTGAACTGTATTCGCTTGTCGTTCCAGTCATGTCTATCTCATGATATATAAATCATTACCCAATGCATTATAGGGAGATATAGGTCTCACGCATCTCATATTGAAATCATTCATACATGTGCCACAAAACAATCATAAATCATTCATCATAACCCATTAAATAAAATGGGTTTTATAAACATCATACCATCATTGCATAATCCAAATAAAACAAATGGATATCATTTTATCATAATAAAAATAAAATCATGTAAATAATAGAGACAAAAAACTTGAAACATAAACATACTAAATAATGTCATCTTAGATGGAAAATAGTTTTGATAAAACTCAAGAAATGAATTCTTGAGGAAAATATCCTTTCTTCTTCAAAAATTTGTTTCCTTTCTCAACATGTCATATAATTTTAATCTAAAAGAAGCTAATTCAAAAAAAAACATGAAAATTTTAAAGGAATCTTCATTGAAATAATGATCTATGAAATCCTAATAATCCATTCATACTGTATAAGTTAAAAAAACATTCTCCTTGTACTTTTGTCAGAAAAGTCAAAAAGTTCCACATATGGTAAACAAAAGAAAGATTCCTTCCATACCAATTGGTAAAAATCAAAAAAGGGTAAAAATGACTTTAAACATACTTGTAATAATAGTAAAAATTTTATGAATTTTTTTATAGAAAACCTGGACATGGATGATAACTATAACCCCCGAAAATACAGACGAATATGTAATCTCGGATAAGAATTAGAATGGAATAATTATCCCTTACCATTTATAATCGGTGAAATCATACATATCATAAAAGTAGGAAAATTACATGCATATGAAATATCATATTCATAAAAATAAAAATCATAAAACATTCATGAGAAACATAAACACCATACAAAAAAATATATGTGGTGATTATGGCATAAGTCTCAGAGAAATAAAAGTGAGATAAAATAATCCCTCACCTTATGTACAATTTCTTTCGTATGTTTCTGAGACTCCTGTATAGCGGGTTTAAACATATTTTTATATTGTAAAAGATTCATAATAATATTTATGATATCATATATGATACACTTATTAATTTATATTAACCGTTCATTTGTCAATTCAATGTTAAAGTAGTGTTTTGGGTAAAATCGTTTCATTTATCGTACGTGTTTCCACTTGTTGTTCTTGATTTTATTATTACTTATATCATGATTTACATACTTCCAGAATGTAAATCAAGATTTATATTTCATATATATTCAGTATATATATATATATAATAAATAGATAAATGAAATGAAATACACCGTTCATGGAGATGGTAGGCCATACGTACGCATGAAAAATGTTTTCCTTTCCTTATTGACATGAATTGAAGTAAGTAGATGAAATATATATATATAAATAAATAAATCCAATAGCTTTATTATGTCATATATTTCATTATTATTAATTATATATACTTATAATAATTTTTTAATGGTTAACATGGAGAATGAATATCATCCCGTCATGGAGACGGCAATCCGTACGTACACATGAGCGATGATATCATTCCCATAATTTTTGAATGGAATTGGAGTGGATGATATAAAATCATGGAATTTTGATAATGTTATAATAATCATATATATTTATTCTTTACACCATTATACCCATCCAAGTAAAGTGGCGGTAGAAAAACATATTACACCATGGCATGGAAATGGTATTCCATACGCACGCACGCGAGGTGATTTTATTTTTCGTAGGATGGATAGATGGTTAAATATGGTTATTTAAAATTTTAAAAACATATCGGTATATAATTAGTACTGAAGTTATTACTTTATAATGAAACAACTAAATATGAGGAAGTAGAAGAAGAACTAAACTTGAAAGAATCAGTATAAGAGATTACCTCTTATTCGACATGCCTCTTTTAAACAGCCTCTCAGGGAAATAGAGATTGACTTTTGAGAAGACCAAAACCTCAATGATATAATTATAGAGGCTTAGAAGAGAAATTTTAAGGTTTTGGACGAGGTTGAAGGCTCAGAATTGTGTAAAGTGGAGAGGGAGGAGGTGACCTTTTATAATAAAGGAGATGTGCACCTTTGGAAAAAATATTAATTTATAAAAAATACAAAACCCCACTTAAAAACATCAAAAAACAACTCAATTCGAAGATGGGATGATATAGGGTTGAAATGTCATCATCCAATAATATTTAGACACTTTTTATGTTTATTTTAAACCTTATCATTTTTCTTTTTCCTTATTTAATCTATTTAATTTTATTTGTGATAATAATATTATAAATTTTAATTTTTATTAAATACATACTTATATGTTGTCAATTTACCATAACTATATACTTTATTACCTTTTATACAGTATAATTTTAAATTTTAATTTTTTACATATTTTTCTGATTTTTAAATAATTTTATAATATGTTATTTTTTATAGAATACCAATAGTGTAAATTTTGACACTATTCATTCATTTGAATTTAAATAAAATAAAAACCGAGAATATATTCAAAATAAAATATTTAAGAGGTTCATAACATGTACTATTCATAAAGAAAATTCGTGGAGCACATTAATTTGTTCATATAATATTTATTATAATATTTTTAAAACCATTTATTTGATATTTCTCTTAATAAAATAATTATTACAACATTTTTGTATAATAATTTAATATATTTTTTTGTTGCATAGAAATAAGAAATAAAATAATATGATAAATATAAATAAAAAATATTTCATAATAATAATTTTAGTCAAATTTAACTTCTAAAAAACAAAACTCTTAATATGATATGTTTATTAAATTATGAAGGTGACAACTTTGACATCATTTAGAATAAAATAATATAAATGACATAATATGTTTTATAAGGATCCAAATGGAACACAAGTCAACACATGGATGATTATGGTATATATATACTTGACCAATATGTTTTGGTCAGGTTTTGAGTCCTTTTGATGGGTATTATTGTTTTAATAAAAACTATATTATAGATTTTTCAATAAATAAATAATTTCTGCATCATTAATGTATAAGATATTATGGTAATTATATATTTCATTAAAATTACAAATAAATTACCATGATAAGAATAACATTTTAGATTTCATATGAGTATTTATAATCAAATTTATATTTTGTATAACCTTATATTAAAAATACTTTTATTATTAAAGTTTAAGTGAGACATATTTCACTTATTTACATAAAATAAATTAAAGGCCTTAATCACATCCATGTGGGTTCCAATTGATTCCATTTCGAACCAATTATGTTTTAGGACTAAATATAATCATCCAATTATATTTATACATGTGTTAGGTTAATTTTATAATATTATATTTACCCTTAATTACCTGATTTACATTTAAATGTGGTAAATAAAATTTACCATAGTTATTATTCATAATGCACAAAAATAAAAGGTAGAATATTTACATAAATTGGACATAATGAATCCAAATATGGAATCCATTTTTCCAAATTCCAAATACCATAGTTTCAGAAATTAATTTACAATTAATTTAGTTGTCGAAAAAATGGGTTTTTGTTTAAAACATTGCAAAAGATTGAAATGATTTTTCCTATGAATTAAATGGAAAATTAATGCTAAAAAACATAAATTCTATTAAATTGTAAAAATATATTCTATTTATAATTTTATACCTTTCAATACTATAATTTAACCATATAAATTATTTGATGAAAAAAGATGTTTTTAATTAAAATTTAGCATGTTTTTACTATTTATTAAAATATTAAAGTTATCAGAAAAATATCAAAACATCATCCAACATAAATTTTTATATATTGATTCAAAAAAAGATTTTTATTTTGTGAAATTGAACGTATATGCTTGTGAAAAATTAGATTTATAATGTGTTCCTCATCAATAGGGGGCAAAACTACATTATTTTGAAAGATACTTATTTAACTCGAAAAATTTATTTTGTTCTAATAACATGTTATAGAATATGAATAAGATGAATGATAATGTTATAAAATTAATAATTTGGTTAATACGACTCATTACTTCTAGTTCGTAAAAATATTATAACTATATATCATTGTTTAGTAATACTCGGTATTGCTTACAATACACGCTATTGAGGAAGGTCTCTCTTGCATGCAAAATAAGTGAAGAATAGTGTTTGCGTATACTGCAAGCTAATACGGTGTTGCGTATAGCGAAATCTAATCTTGGTGTAGTGTACAACATAAGATATCAAAGAAATTAAAAATAATATATCTCATAAAATCTAGGGGTGTTACATTCTACCCCCCTTACAATGAATTTCACCCTAGAAATTCATTGGTGTTATAAATGGTTTTACTACTTGGAAGATTCTTTTATAAAAAACAACATCATAAAAATAAATACTAAAACTTCATTTTAAAATGGAATGTTAGATACCTAATTGTTACCCAAAGTAACTCATCACTTGGTTTCCACATAAGAGGACATAGATGAAAATTTGTATATGGAAGAGAAATCTAACCATTGTGTTTTGAGGGAGAGTGGTAGAGGACGTGGCTATGAAAAAACAAACAATCAAAAAGCCATAAACTTGTGATGATCTAAGGTACCATCTGATTCATCAGATATGATGGCACTGGGACAACATTTTTGGTTTTCAAGATCATTTCCATATTGTTGACGATTTTTTGAATTGAAATAAATACTTACTTGATTTTGGTAAAATCACACTGTTGTTCGTGGTTTAAACAATTTCCACTTCATCTCTTAATGAAATAAAGTTGAATTTTTCTTTCGTGAAGTGTTAGTAGATCATGTGATTAAATAATAGGTCATTCCATCTGTCTCAAACATAACGTTAGTAGAAGTTATATATAAAAGTCCATCTATGGTGAGATTAATCGTATATGGTTACAAAAATGAAATTATAGTTCATCTATCATTAAATTTAATAAAATAGAACTAGTTTCTACTAACCAGGGACTGCTTATAGGCCAGTGGTAGAAGATAAAGGCCTGCTGCAATTTAGTTCTGGGTTTGATTCCTACAGCCTTGTCTGACGCGACGGGTTGTATCCCATTCTACAGGTTGTACCTTTTCTTAAAACTATACTATTATATCATTCTAGAAATGAAATCAAAAAAATTTCTATCTTTAAAAAATACATTATGATTTCCAACATAAACCATTCCAATCTTTACTCTTATCCAAAATACTTCGGTCCAAGATCCCAGTAAAAAAGTCAATGATTACTAAAAAGGTCATCTACCAAGAATGTAATACCATCATTTGTCTCCCATATATCATAAGATATGTCTTTTTGTTCCCATTCCAAATATTTTAATACCTTAATCATGCATTCTCTTCAATCATTAATTACCATATAACCTTAGTGAAAACAATAATTCTATCAAAAGTTATCTCTTTCCACTTACCTAAATCCAAAAAATTAAATATACACAAACCATGATATCACTTTGTCCTTATATCAATCATGTGCTCATTAATACTATCAAACATATTATTTTCTACTTATCCCTTCATTATGTGAATATAATCTTCTTTCCAAAAATATTTCAATCACTTTTCATGGTTACTGGTACCATTAAACATATACTTTTAAATAATTTAGGAAAAACAATATTGTAACAATCCCTAAATGTTTCTTTATTCCATAGTACCATTCATTATTCTTGATAAACCTGAAATCATTCAACTACCTTCATAAACCATTGATTGAGCTTGAACATTTTATTCCTCAACACTACTTTCATCTCATATATCATTTGTCGTCTCTTCATCATCATCAACATAAATACTACCCATATGACCTTGTTGATTCTCTTCATGAGATTTTCCTTTAGGGTATCTATTTTCATAATTCCCATACATTCCACAGTTAAAAAATTTAACCATTGTTGATGTATTAAAAATACCATTATTCTTTTTCACTGTGTTCATATGCCCTTTTCCTTTGAAATTAATAGCGTTGTGTCCTAATTTTCCACACCCAAATCGCCACCCAGTTCCTTTGAAACATTCTCCTTGATGCATCTTCCCACAAGATTTCAATGAGGTAAGTTGAACATTCTTTCCTCTATGATCATCGGTAAAATCCATCATTCTCATTTTTGATATGTTTAGAAACTTAACAATGTTGAGATTAGTGATCATATTATGAGATTTATGATTAGGCATAAAAATGATGTTTGGACTTCCAAATACAATTTCATTTGGTTTCTCATGAAGAATATCATTCTATTGTCCATCATATTCTCCATTAACATGAATCCTCCAGTTTACTGACATTTCAAAAAACCCAAAAAGAATAGTATGAGATGCAAAAATCATACTTGAAAAACAACATAATCAAGGGGAAGTACTTTAGATATATAATATATTAGGTGTAATCCTAGGTTATTCATGATCATTATCATAATTCTTGGATTTTAACCTATACTCTATACTTAACCTTACAGACATACCTAGACATACCTCATAAATATATCTAGGGGTCTCGCTAAAGTTCTCGCATCCTTATTTCTTAAGGTTGTCTAAACCTTCGCTCTGATACCAACTGTAGAGACCCAAAGCTTGACGTACATGGAAGTTATGTTAATTTTGCGGAAAACTTAATATATGACACAAACAGATTCCCAATTATCGTATTAGTTTAGTGTCTTTGGAAACATGGAACATAGACTTCTAATCATGTTGAAAGATCTTCAACATATCCCATAAAGATCCTCCCCTTTTGTTTTCTTACTAAAACAATTCTTTATATCTTGGGGAAAAGAAAACATAAAAATGGTGAGCTCAAATGCTCAGTATAGGTAATTAGGGAGAACTAAAAAAACAATCCATAAACATTTGAACGTAAAAACATTAACGTAAAACATCAAAATCTTGAGAAATGACATAAATCATGGTAGTACATAAGGCATAGATCATAATGGAACATTAATTATGATAAAATGGAATTGGAATAAAACATGTAATTGTGGAAAAACATTAAGCACATGTTATTATTTCCATAGTATCCATGGAATTGTTTCCAAGCCCATCATAGTGGACAAAGTCCATTACTGAACCAGGTTTACTTGTCCTTCCAGCCCTGTATTACTGAACATGATTCACTTTCCATTCTAGTCATGTATCTCTCATGAGATATAAATCTTTACCAAATGAATTGGAGGAAGATATAGGTCCCACCCATCTCATATTGAAATCATTCATACGTGTGCAACAAAACAATCATAAATCCTTCATCATAAACCAAAGAACAAAATGGGTTTCATAAACATAATCTCATCGTGACATAATCCATATAAATAAAATGGATATAATTTCATCATAATAAAATGAAACCAAGTAAATAATAGAGAAATTATACTTGATACACAAACTAGCTAAATAATTCCATGTTAGATGGAAACGATATTTGATAAAAAAACTTTAGATTAATTATTGGGGAAAATATCCTTTCTTCTTCAAATTTTTTTTTCCTTTCTCATCATGTCATATAATTTTAAACTAAAAGAAGCTAATTGAAAATATAATATAATACTTTTATAGTAATCTTCATCGAAATAATGTTCTATTATAGCATAAAAATCCATTCATGCCGTATAAGTTAAAAAAACATTCTCCTTGTACGTTTGAGGGAAAAGTAAAAAAGTTCTTCATATGGTAAACAAAAGAACGATTCCATCCATACCATGTGGTAAATGCCAACAAAGGGTAAAATGACATTAAAAATACATGTATGAATAGTAAACATTTTATGAAAACATTTTTATAAAACATGGATATGGAGGATAACTATAACCCCAGAAAATACTTATGAATAAGTAATCTCGGATAAGAACGAGATTGAAATAATTATCCCTTACCATTTATAACCTGTGAAATCATACATATCATAAAATTAGGAAAATTAAATTTATATGTAAATATCATATCCTTCATAATAAAAATAATAAAACATTCATGGGAAGCATAAACACCATACAAATAAATAGGTGGTGGTTAAGGAATATGTCTCACAGAAATAAAAGTGAGACGAAATAATCCCTTACCTTATGTCCAATTTCTTCCGTATGTGTCTGAGGCACTTGTATTTTGTGTTTTAACATATTAATATCTTGTAATATAATCATAATAATATTTATTATATCTTATATGATTCACTTATGACTTTATATTAACCGTTCATTTGTCAATTCCATGTCAAAGTAGTGTTTTAGGTAAAATTGTTTCATTTATCGTACATGTTTGGACTTATTCTTCTTGATATTATTATTAATTAAATCATTATTTGCATAATTAATGAATTTAAATCATTATTTATATATCATATATATTCAGTATATATATATATATATATATAATATCGATAAATGAAATGAAATACACTGTTCATGGAGACGGTAGGTCGTACATACGCATGAATGCCGTTTTCCTTTCGTTATTGACTTGAGTGGAAGTAAGTAGATGAAATATATATATATATATAGTAGCTTTATTATGTCATATATTTCATTATTATTCATTATATATACTTTATAATCAATCTTGAATGGTTAACATGGAGAATGAATCTCATCGCGTCGTGGAGACGGTAATCCGTACATATGCACGAGCGATGATATCATTCCCATAATTATATAATGGAATTGGAGTGGATGATATGATATCTCAGAATTAGTATCAAGTTATAATAATCATATATAGTTGTTCTTTACACCATTATAGCCTTCCAAGTAAGGTGGTGGTAGAAAAAAATATTACCCCACGTCGTGGAGACGGTATTACGTACGTACGCACGCGCAGTGATTTCATTTTTTGTAGGATGGATAGATGGTGAAATATAGTTGTTTAATATTTATAATATCATATCAGTATATAATTAGTAATTATTTTATTACTTTATAATGAAACAACTAAAGAAGAGGAAGTAGATAAACAAAGAAACTTGAAAAAATCGGTAGAAGAGATTAACTCTTCTTCGACGTGCCTCTTTTAAACATCCTCTTAGTGAACTAGAGTTGGTCTTTTGAGAAGACAAGAACCTCTATGATATTACTATAGAAGCTGAGAATTTTAATTGTCAGGGTTAGGCCAGGCATGAAGGCTCAAAATTGTGTAAAGTGGAGAGGGAGTGGGTGCCCTTTTATAAGGGAGTAGAGGGGCACCTTTGGAAAAAATATTAATTTATTATAAATTAAAAACCCACATAAAAACCACCAAAAATGACTTAATTAGAATATTTTATGAGATATGGTTTAAATATAATCGAACAATAAAATCTATACATGTTTTATGTTTATTTTAAACCTTATGATTTTGATTTATCCTTATTTAATCTATTTAATTTTATTTGTGGTAACAATATTCTAAATTTTAAATTGTTATAAATACATACCTATATGTTGTAAATTTCCAATAATTGGATACATTATTAACTTTTAGACCATATAATTTTCAATTTTTAATTTTTAAATATTTTTGTTATTTTTAAATAATTTAATAATATGTTATTTTTTTTAAAATACCAATAGTGTAAATTTTGACAATATTTTTTATTTGAATTTAAATAAAATATAAACAGAGAATATATTCGAACCAAAATGTTAAATAGGTTCCTAAATTATCATATTCTTCCAGAAATTTCGTGGAGCATATTAATTTGTTCATATAATATTTATTTTAATATTTTGAAAACCATTTATTTGATATTTCTCCTAATAAAATAATTACTACAACATTTTTGTATAATTATTTAATATACTATTTTTTGCATAAAAATTAAAAATAAAATACTATGATGAAGATAAATCAAATATATTTCATAAGAATACTTTTATTTGAATTTAACTTCTAAAAAACCCGACAATTAAAATGACATGTTTATTAAATTATGAAGGTAACAACCATGACATCATTTAGAATAAAATAATATAGATGTTATATTCTATTTTATAAGGCTCCAAATGGTCCACAAGTCGAAACATGGATTCTTAGGGTATATATATACTCAACCAATAAGTCTTGGTCAAGTTTCTAGTCCTTTTGATGGGAATTATTATTTTAATAAGAAATATATTATTGATTATTCACTAAATAAATAATTTCTTAATCATTAATGTATAAGTTATTAAGGTAATTATATATTTCTTAAAAATTAAAAATAAACTACCATGATAAATAAAAACATTTTATATTTTATATGAGTATTTATAATCTAATTTATATTCTGTATAACCTTATATTAAAAATAATTTTATTATTAATGTTTGAGTGAGGCATTTTTCACTTTTTTAAAATTAATTAAATTAAAGGCCTTAATTACATCCATGTGGGTTCCAATTGATTAAATTTCGACCCAAGAATATTTTAGAAGGAAATATAATCATCCAATTATATTACAACTTGTGTTAGTTTAATTTTATAATATTATTTTTACCCTTAATTTTTTGATTTACCTTTAACTATGGTAAATAAAATTTACCGTAGTTACGATTCATAGTGAACAAAAATAAAAAGTATCATATTAACATAATTTGGACCTACTGATTCAGAATATGGAATCCATTTTTCCAAGTTCAAAATACAGTAGTTGTAGGAATTAATTTAAAATTAATCATTTTCTCTAAAAAAATGGGTTTTTGTTTAAAACCATACGAATGATTGAAATGATTTTACCTATGAATTCAATGTAAAATTAATGATAATGAAATAAATTATATTAGATGGAAAAAATATATTCTATTTATACTTTAAAAACATAATTATAATAATTTATCTATATCAATTATCTTGATGAAAGAATTTGTTTTTAATTCAAATTTAACGTGTTTTTACTATTCAGTAAAATATAAATGTTATCAGAAAAATATCAAAACTTCATCCAACATAAATTTTTATATACTGATTAAAATGAAGAATTTTATTTTCTACAATTTAACTCATAAACTTGTGAAAAATTATATTTATTATTGGTGTACCACCAGAAGGAGACAAATCTACATTTATTTAAAAATACTAATTTTACCCCAAAAAATTATTTTGTTCTCATAACATGTTCTAGAATATGCGTAAGTTGAATGATAATGTTATAAAATTCGAAATGTGGTTATTAATATTCATAATGACTAGTTTGTAATAATATTATAACAATATATCATTGTTTAGTATAACTCAATGTTGCGTACAATAGACGTTATTGGGGAAGGCCGCTCTTGAGTGCAACACAGGCCAAGAATAGTGTTTTATATACTACAAGATAATACGGTGTTTCATATATCACAAGCTAATCTTGGTGTAGTGTACAACATAAGACATCAATGAAATTAAAAGTAATATCACTCATAAAATACTGGGGTGTTACAATATGGGTTTCTAAACATAAAAATTAGAGTTTCTCTATTTCTATTTTAGTTGAAGAGTAAACACTAAGGCGATACATAAGAGTGATTATTGAAGAATCCATCAACCAACCAAGGGTTAACAATATTCACTATTAGTGATAAAATATTTTTAATATTGTATAAATTTAAAAACATTAACATTTTGTTCTTATTGAAATATGGTTAATTCAAATAGGGTTGATTAGTTGGGTCATTGGAACAATTATGCGGTTTTGTATTGAGCATCAACAACCTAAATGATTTTTAATATTAGATATTTTCTTAAATGTGATATGGGAGATTAATTTTAATTAGATGAATCTCAATGTAGTAATCTCTTTTAATTATATTTTTAAATTCAAATATTTCAATGGGAAATGGAGTGGGATAGACAAAATAAAAAACATGTGAACCTTTATTTATTGTTTTATTATATTTAATGTAGAAAATTGGGATACAATGTTTTTCAGAAATTATAATGAAGAATAATATGGAATTCATTGAATTTATGAAATTTTAGTGTCTTATTCTTGCATATGATGATCAGGATGTGAATAATAGAGAATCATTAATAACACCACATTCCATTTGGTTTTAGTCATACAACCATTATTACTTTCATTTCAACATGTGTGTTGACACTATCATATCATGAATCCCACTTTTAATGTAGATAGTAGAATATAGGAAGAGTTTGTGGACCTTCGATTCATGGTGAGTGTGTTTAAAATATTGTAATAATATATTAGTATAGTGGTTAATAATTATAATGTCAATACATTTTTGATATTTTCTCATTGGATGTATCATAGTTACATTGAAAAATTTAAAATATTTATAACCATGTGTCTTTATATTACTCCATGTGATGTCCTTGTGTGTCATAATTATGATATATTAATGTAATTGATTAAAATTTGGGGGCATGTTCTAGGTAAAAAAGTGATAAAATGAAATTTTAAGGCACCTTGCTTCACCCCTATTCAGGTTTATGTAATTGGACATTATATTACACCACACCCCTTTTACAAGGGTGTTTTATTACAAAAATAAAAATTAAATTAGTTGATTTTTAATGTGGGGTAGTTCTTATAGAAAGATGAGGGTGATAAAGTAATGTTCAGTAGCCATAAACTAATATAATATTATTCTGAATAAGATATTAAATCCATTGATGAAAATGAGGTGAAGATTTATGATGTCACTGTAAATGATGAATGAATATATTGTAATGCATTGGTGAAGAAAAAACTTGGAGAAATGGAAGAAAATGATAAAATATGGCTGATTAAGATGATAAATGATGCTGGAAACCTGACTTTGAATAGGTTTTTAAGTCCATGAATAACCATTTAATTACTAAAAATAAACAATGTAATTGCGGTTTGACCTACGGATAAAAATAATGTATTTAATAATGGAAAAGTAAATATTATTTTAAATAAAATAAGTAGACCCTTCCATGTGGATCTGGCATAACCTAGACCATTCATTATTTTAGATCAGGTAATGAAATTTTATTATTTTTTACATGAATGTGTGACTTCATTTTTAACTAAAAGGATTTAAAAAAAATTACCTATGGGTGGTAAAAGGTTATTTTATTTCATATTAGGGAATTATTTTTTATGAATTATTTTAGGACCATTTTATATTTAAGAATTCATCAACCTTATATTTTTTAGCTCAAATATAATGGATCATATACGTTCAATAATTAATTATAGTTTAAATAATTTATTATGAGAGAGGAAGAAACAATTTTAGAAATTTAAAGGGAATCTGATTTAACATATACAAGATTTTTATTTTAATTTTTTTATATTTACATTCCATATATTATTCTGTTAACATATGTATTTTAGTGGAAAAAATTCATTCCACATATCATTCCTTATATAATTTTTATCTATTATACATATATTTATTGAGGAAGAGTATCATACATTTTTAACGTTTTTTCTATTAAATTTGACATAGTAAGATGTACGGATTATGAGAATAGATAAAAATTGATGTATTTATTTTGTGAATTATGATTCAGAATGATTAGTATATTATTATAGCTCAAATTTCATGAAATTTCATAATTTAATTATCAAAATCTGGTATGAAAGGATGGATTTTTTATTAATTTAATATATTATTTAATAATTTATTAAATATTATTTTTTATAGGTATTATAAACCATTTTTATTTTTTATTATAATGATATCATTCTTAAGTGAATATTGGGACACATTGATGGCTATGAATTTATTCATTTGTAATTCCAATTATTTTTTATAAAATAAAATTTGTGACGATTGAGGCCATTATTGGTTTGATCTTTATATATGTTACTTCAATGTTATTTTACTACTACAAGGATCACAAAGCTTAGAGATTAACTTATGATTACTAATTCCATTCTTAAATTTTATGGTTTAAACCATTTTGAATTACATTATAATTTATTTTTCATTAATCTGTTATTCACCCTAGACAAGTTATTAATTGAGACCTATTAGAAGTCTATTTTTCCATTTGAAAAAATACATAATACTTTTTATGAATATGATTTAGGGACCTATGGGGGAATGAGTTATTTTTTTATCTTTATTTATTGAAGCATATATTGTTATGGTAATATTGGGAAAATTAACTTCTTCCATCTAAAAAATAATTGAAATTAATTATATTATTTAATTTCATGGACCATATAAATCTGTTGATGAAAATATAAAAAATAATTAGAAAATTAAAATGGTGGAGTGGTATTTTTTAGAAGTTTGAATAGTTGAAAATTCATTCATTTCATTAATTTTTATGAATTCTATAATTAAGAAATTAAAATAAAAGTGGATAAGACGAGTGATGCATTTTGGAAATGGGAATTTAAAAATAAATTTATTGATTTTGAATTCTGAGTATTGAATATTAAATAATAGACCAACCTATACATTAATTAGTTTTAAAATTCCATTACAATACCCATCAAACATATATGGACCCAACCTTCCTATGAAAATATATTACATTTTAGGTAAATATTTAATACATTACACAAAAAATGACTGAGGAAAATAATTTTTCAGTGAATTTGGATACTAGGTAAACAATATTATATTATAGTGAAATATGTTCAATTTATCCAACATAGACTATCCCATTTAGTATTATTCTAAGATGTACTCAACATAAAACCTTTGATCATAACCTGCAGAGTAAAATCAAAAGAAAGTGGGATCTCATTTGATGAGTAAGGTAATTCAATGGATATGCCCATATAATATGAGAATATGGGTATAAGAATATAGGAATAACATTTTAAAACCATATGCTACATATCATAGGTCATAAAAGGTAGTCATGGCCATAATCATGGTAGTTCATAAAACATGCATCATTATGTTATCAAATGAAAGGATCCCTGATAGAATTACATTGGAATAAGACATGTATTTGTGACATAAACATTATATAATAACATTTTGAACATGTATAAATATATATAGGTCCACTTATTTTGTCAAATACATCAAATATGTCACTTTCATATAGTTATGGAAATGAATTCATGTCCATGCATAAAATTGTGGACATGAAATACAGGCCCATTCATAATATTGTGAAAATATCATCAGGTTCAAAAAATAACATTAGGAACATATAATGAGGTTCATGATTAATATTTTGAACTTTTAAACAGGTTAATACACAACATTGTGACCATGTAATCCAGTTAACATATAACATTTTAATCAAGAGCTATCCATATTTAAAAAATTCATTGGAGGGAGATAAAGGTCCCACCCATCACATAATAAAAATAATACATATGTGTCACACAAGGTCAAAAAACATTCATCATGTAATAGAACATAAAATTAAATAGGTTTCTAAAAACATCTCATCATATTATAATCTATGGAAAAGAGACAAGTTTTATAATCATTTAATCACCTCATTATACCTTGAACAATGTAAAATGATGCAGGTTTCTTGAGATACTTTTATCATTGTACAACCTATGGAAGTTAAATAGGTTTCAAAAACATCTTTTATGATAAACCATTTAAAGAAAAAAAATTGTATCCTTGATTAATATCCCTAATAAATAATAACTCAGATGAAAGTATGTTTTCTTTCATGGAAAATTATTTTGAAAGATAAATAACATGGAACATTTCTTGAGGAAGATAAGTTTTCAAATAAAATCACACATAAAAATCATAAAATCATAAAATAATCAAAAAAATTCATTGAAAATCAACTTATAAAATTATAATGGAAAAATTAAAAATCCATTTAAAAATTTCTTTAGGAATATGTCATTTTCATATTTTAAAAAACACATTAAATTCATTAAACAAATTAAAATTAAATTTCATTTCGAAACAATTTATTTATACTATAAATATTTACCAAATATTAAGGGAAAAATATTTTGGGAAATTAAATATTAAAATTTTTAATAGAATCAGAAAATCAGAAAATCATCATGAATATGAAAAATACTATCTATGTCATTCATGTTAAAAGATGATTCTTTTCACAGCTTAAATAAAATTCAAAATGATATTGTTCAAAAAGTGAAATGATTATTTATTTTTAAAACACTTCTTCAAAAGTAAAACATGGTTAAAAATTAACATTTAATAACATTGGTGTTTTTTAAATAAATTTTGAAAAACATTATTTTAAATAGATTTATTGAAGAAATCATATTTTTGAATAAATGGAGAAATAATGTTATATTTTCCTAAAAACATTTTCAAAATTATTTTTTCTAACAAAAATTTTGATTAAGGAAATATTAAATTAAAATAACATTAATAAAAAGGGGATGAGAAAATTCATGAGAATTTATTAGTGGTATTTCATCATATTTAAATATTAGGGACATAATCGTAAAACAAATATGACAAAAATGAGATCATTACATAAAAACATTAAAAATTCGGTAACATTTGAAACATAATCCACAAGAAATATATATATCCTAAAATTGATATTTAAAACCCACTAATTTATTTATATTAATCATAAAATAAATTCAAGGGTGGTATGTAATGAAAATAAAATAAATTAGGGCTGAAAGTGCTATGTATCTCAAAAAATAAAAAAGTGAGACTGAAATCCATTACCACCTTAGTATTGATTTTTATTGTAAGAAGGAATAAATAATAATTTAATATTTAACAATAAATTTCATGAAAATAATATTATTCATAATATAACATGTTAAATGGTTAGTATATACAACACACAGATAAAGTAATGGTGAATTTTCATATCTCTACCCAAAATAAAAGAGAGAATTTTAATACATTACAACTTATGTAATCTTATTTATTATAGGGAAAAATTAATAATAAAATCTAATTAAATAATAAATATCATTAACGATAAGGATATTAATGATATAACATGTCAACGGGTTAATATATACACCACCCAAAGGAAATGTTTCGTGAATTTTCATATGCCTCATAGAAATAACATAGAGACTAGAAATTCGTTACCACATTAGTAAAATAATGAATCATAAAAACCAAATATATAATATGAAACATTATATGTAATTTAAATATTGATATTAATTAAATAATATTTCAAATAGTAAATATATACCATATACAAATGAAAAGTGTGGTTAATTTTCATCTATCTTTGAGAAATAAAAGAGAGGCTAGTAATCCACTACCTTTTGTCTAGACTTACTTTGTACATATTCAATCCACATATATATTAATTATAATCATATTATAAATCTTTTATAAAACTAAAATAATTTACAAAATACCATATATAATTTTAATTAAAACTATTTATTACATTTTTAATATGGATTCCTTATGAAAATCACATTTTGGGCAATGATGGATTTTAACATTTAAGAAATGATTAGTTATTTTCATTCCTTTAACAATGACCATGGTTCCATAGTATAAAGAAACAATATAATTACATAATTATAATATTTACAGTTGTTATTCTTTTTTTACAAATCATGAAATATGTTCCTGAGAAATGAAGTAAGTTACGATCATGGAGACGGTGGGTCATACCTATGCATGAGTGATTTTTCCATTATTCAATTATGATTATGGGATTGAGGTAATTAAAATATAATATTTATATAATGATAATAACATAATATAATATAATATTATTTCTTTAAATATATTTATAAATATAATCCATGTGGTGTAGTGACGAAAAGAGAGTGTCACATCACTTTGATAATGTGGTAGTCCACACATATACAAATAATGTTATCATAATTAAATTAGTGAAATGTTGGGAAATATAACGACATATTATATTTTATTAATAATTCATATTTCATGAATACTTTTTACCCTCTACTTTCATAAAATAACATTACATCATCTTTGTGTAATAATAAATATACTACTAAACAAGATGCTCAAAACATCATATTACTTACATGCATTTGGAAACATGGAGGCATAAAAATTGGTATATATGTGAGATAAAATATATATCTCTGGGTTCGTGATGACTAGAACCCTTATTAGAATAATCATATAAAAAATATTTTTCATAACCTAGGTAGAGGAAACATTAATAGGGGTGAGCTCAGATACTATGTAGTGGTAAAAAAAAGATATAAGTAAGTATAAACATGATCATAAGAGTATGAGAACATGATAATAACATTAAAATATCATAACCATCATATCAAAAATAATAAAAATCAATCATGGAACAATTATTATAAATTCATAAGACATTAATCATAGGGTAATCAAGAGAACCATCTATGAAACCATAATATAGGAATATGAAATGGAATTGTGTATATATAAGCACATAAAATTATTTCCATAAAAGTCATGAAATTAATACGAAGTCCATATTAGTATTATTTTTTCATTCTATATACCATCTTGGTAGTCATGGTTTACTCACATGACCATCGTAGTAGTCAAGGTTTACTCCTAAGATCATCTCAGTAGATAATGTTTTTTTATTAAAACAAGTTCACTCCCTATTCCAACCATGCCTATCTCATGGGATATATATTTTTATAGAATCCATTGGAGGGAGATATATATCCCACCAAAATCATAATTAATTCATACATATATTTTCTAATAAAATATAAACAATCATATTGTATCTAATAAAATTAAATGGTAATAAAAAACAATACATTATATAATAACTTATGAAAAAGAAGACAACTTTCATAATAAATTCCTCAAATAATAACCCATGAAGTGAATCAGGTTCCATAAAAATATAAAATGTGAAAAATTGGGTTTTATAAACATATAACACATGAAAGATAAAAAAAATCGAATAAATCATGGAATAAATAAATAAACCATTTAGAGAAAGAATATTAATCCAACTCTTGGATCATATCCCCAGTAAATCATGAGTAAAATAAACAGATTTCATAATAGATGGAATATAATTTTTTAGGAATATTTTAAAATAAATTCATGAGTACTATATCCTTTACTCATTGAAAATATATTTGTTAAATATAAAACATTTATAAATTCATTTCATTTAAATATGTCCTTCAAAAATTACAAACGATTCTTAAAAAAATTAAAGTCGTTTTCTATGAAAACATATAACGTAATCTTGAATTCATTTTAGAAAAAAAATTCTTTAAAACATATAATGTGTGCTTGAAAAAAATTTGAAAATCATTTTCCCTTGAAAAAAAATATTCTTATAAAAATTACATGATTGTTTTTCAATGAAAATTTCCATAGAATCATTTAATGTATCTTTTGAAAATAATTTAAAACACTTATTAAAAATAAACCTTTTTTAAAAAAACAATATCCTTGAAAACCAATTGGAAAATAATAAATTTAAATAATATTCGGGGAAATATTCTTACAAATAAATCTCATAAACATTAAATTGAAGCTTTAAAAGAAGAAAATTCATGATGGTGGATAAATATGTACAACCCGACCATTCTGTTTTAACAATATAATGTTCGTAAAAGTGTATCTATTGGAAAATTTCATAATGACTTATATTTTAAACACATTATGTTAAAGGGGTAATGAATGTGTAAATTTTTTCCATTAAAGAAATTTTATAATTTTATAAACATTATGAAAAAATTTCTAGAAAACATAGTTTGGTAAGAACATAGATTTTCGACAAAAAGGAGAAATAAAGACAAATTTTATTAAACAGAATTTAATAATTATCTAAAGTTAAAAGGTGTGTAAATCTATACCAATACATTAAGGTGTAATGGATTACCCTAATATAAGAATATTCATTAGTATTTTGAGTTATTGACTATAATATTTCATCAATAGAAGAATAACCAAAATCAATCTCTATATGTAATGAGATTATAACAATAAACTATTAGGAGTTTGGTAACACTGACTAAAAAAATTATATGTAGTTTATAATTTCATGAAATTTGTATTTTCATTATTTTATGTTTTAAAGATGAGTATTTAAATCCTTTATAATAATATAGGTTAATAACATGGAATGTTTCTCAAATAAGAAAATTTAGACAAAATTACATTACTATTTGGTATTTTAATAATGATAAACCAAATTGAATGAAACATCATTAATGTTTTATGTATATTACCCCAAATATAGTTATAAAAAACTTATAATAAATGAATGTGATGTATATACACCACACCAAAGGAATGAGTAGAGAATAAGGAATAAGTCACATAGAAATGAAACTGAGACTAGAAAACCATTACTACTTGATTAACATTTGATTCATGATCCCCATGAAGAAATAACATCAATTAAATATTTTAATAAAATTTAATAAATTAAATTAAATTTATAAAATGTTATAGGGAATTATATACACCACAAAATAGAATAAATTTGGGAATATTGTGTGTATCTCATGAAAATAAATAGTGAGAAAAAATTTACTTACCTTATGTATTGACTATCATCATACAAATACAAGCCTCTGGTATAATAAATTTATGTTTATTATAAATCTATTATATAACCACATTATTAAATATAATATGATATATTATTTTATTATGGAATTATATTACATGTTTATTAAAAATTTCATATTAATGCTAAGATTCAGATAATTTCTGCTTTATTTTTCATATGTGTTTTGACTTATTATTATCGAACCTCTAACATAGCTCCTGAAATAATTATTTAGTGAATTAAATAAAAAATATAAAAATCCTATATATTTTATATATAAATATTTTTAATAATGTAATATATATATATATGAAATATAATATGCCATTAATAGAGATGGTATGTTGTATGTATAAATAAATGTTGTTTCTAATTTATTATCATATTAAAAGACAGTAAGAAAATGAAACACACACACAAACACACACTTATATAATATTATATTTCAAGATAAACAATTATGTCATATATTTTATATATTTTTACTAAACTGATCTTTAATATTTTTGATGTAAAGTGTGAACGAATCAAATCACTTTGAGGAGGCAGTAGTCTACACATCTACAAAACAACATATCATATTTACAAAAAATGGCAGAATTGAATTTGTGATTTAAATAATAATTCTAGAAGTATTATAAAATCATAAATATCATATAAAAAATTAGTACCCATCACAATTCCCACCCATGAGAGGAGGAAAAGGAAAAATGAACAACATTGTTTCATGTGGATGTAGCCTGCCGTAAACATGAGAGGTAAGTTCATTTCCTATTGGATTGAAGTGTGGGTAAGTGTAGGTATAACAATTAAATTACAAACATCTCTATTTATTTATTATAATAAGGTTATTATATAATCAAGGAATAAAAAGAGTTTAGGAGGAGGATAATTAAAATAAAATAGTAGATCTTGAGGAAGGATGCTACCTCTTTTTTGGTTAATTATTCATGGTTATCACAAAAGGGATTACTTGGTTGGATTTCATCCCAAATGTAGGATTATTGGATGAATGGTTGGGATTTTCATTGGAGTTTTTATATTGTGTCCACGAAAAATGGATTTATATGTGTGAAAAGTTGGATGGGTGAGTTTATATTCATAGTGGAAGTGGATTTGTATTCCTTTAATTCATGAAAAAGGATTTAAACCCGCATTTTTTCCATCAAAAGTGGATCCAATAGTAGTGAAAAGAAGGGAAAATGTAGAATAGGGTCTAAATATTCACATATAATGTCATTTGGCCATTTTCGTAGGTCATTTTTTGGAAGAATGTTTAAGATTTAGTTATTTTTTATGATAAATTTTCCATTAATCGCTATAATTAATTTCAATTAAATTTAATAATATTTATAGACAAAAAATAACATAAAAATTAGAAATTAGGAATTATGATTATTCCAAAAACTGAATCTATTTTCCCCTAATCTAATAACATATGTTGCAAAAATTAATGTAAAATTAATCAAACAGACGGGTAGACAAAGAAGTGTTTTAATGTAAAAAATGATCAATATATTGAAATGAAATTATATCCAATTTCAAAATTAAATTTTTTCCATGGAGATAAATTGGGTTAATTGATGAAAAATTTAATTTATTACTCTTTAAATCAAAATTAAAATATAATATAACTATGTAATTAAAATATAATAAAAATTTGTTTTAAAATAAAATTCAATATTTTCCATTATTCATCAAAATATGAAACTTCTCAAAAAAAATCAGAAAATTCACCCAAACTGTATTTTGATATCCAGATTTAAAAAAATTATGTTTTTTTAATAAGTTATTAAAGTGTAAAAAATTATATTTAAAATGGGTTCTCTATTAAAACATAGTAAAATAAACTTTTATAAAAATACAATTTTTATTAATAAAATTAAATTTTCTCTTATCTAATGCCTATCAAATATTTTGGATGAGTTTAGAATTTTTTTATAATATATAAATTTTATTAAAAAAATTAATTAATTGTGGATTGTTTTATTTAAAGAGAAAAATGGTGTATTTACATAAAAATTGTTTATATAGAAAATAATTTTTTATTATTAAATAGTGCTTACAGTAATTTCTTACTAATTATCAAACAAATGATTCCACCAATATACATGTGTATACGATAGTTTTATATTTAGTCAATATAATTCATATATTCTATTTTGACATCTTGGTGATAATTATAAAAATATTTTAATAATAATATATTGTAGTTTGGTAGAAGTCCTTATTGAGTTACCAAAATTAATCAAAGGGAGTCAGTATGGTGTGTAACAAAAGCGAGGAATAGTGTGTCATGTACCGAAAGATTCTCTATGTGTTGCGTGTACTGCATTATCAACATGGTGTTTCATATAAAGAATGACTCACCTGGTTCATTCATATAACACATGATAAATCACAAATTGTGTGATTGAAAATTCAAATAATTAAATTAATTCCCACAAAAAATTCACCAAATATATGGTTGTTACATTCTACTCCCCATAAAATGAATTTATCCATCGAAATTAATTTTGATTATCAATGGTTTAATACTTTAATGTTACTTTAATATAATCCCACTTCATAAAAAGGAATAGTAAAACGTTATAATAAAAGGGTAAGGAACAAACACAATTTTTACCTAAAGTAACTTTTATTAGGTTCCCACAAAGGATAGTATAGGTTGAATGTGAAAACATAAAAATAGAACATAATCTTAAATAATCATGAAGATTGATAAAGAACATTGATCAAAATAAAGTGGGTGATCTAGTGAAATTAACAATCAAAAAACCATAAATTTAAGAAGTGTGAAAGAGGTTATTGATAACATAAAAATAAATGATAATAGGAAAACATTCTTTTTAAAGGCCCTTTTTCTAAAGTTGAATAATTTTCATTGAAAGATATATACTTATGTAATTATATCATAATATCACACTATATTTTTCCTAAATCAATTTCCATATTGTTTATTCTTTTGAGAAATGAAGGTAAATTTCTCTTTTCTGAAGAATTAGATGATTTTGAGGTCTATGAACTAAATGATGGTTCATTCCATCTATCATTATAAAAATGAAATGGTTAGCACACATTTTCCAATATGAATGTATCATCATGTGGTGAGACGATAATAATTTCTATAAACAGTCTTCTGAAGATTACCATAAAACCATTCCATATATGGGTAACCTTGTTACCCTTACAAAAGATTAAATTCCAAAATATTTGAAATACATCATTTTGACAATACAACATATCTTTATAAATGCCTCATTTTGATGAGTTTTTTATTCATATACAACATATCTTTATAAATACATCATTTTGACGAAATTAGGAATATATTAAGGGTTGTTTTTCACTTAATCACATTCTTTCCATGAATATCACCTACCCATTAAATCTTTTTTATAGTCCATCAGAACCATTCCACATATTCATGTATATCCTTAGATAAAAATATAATCCCAAAAAACATTATATATTTCTTAATTCATAGTTCTTGAATCCAAATACATTATCAAATTTATTATTCGACTTCATCCTATATACACTAACAATGATACCTCATAGTATTACATAATACCTCTTTCCTTTAACATTTCACATGTTGTCTCTTCATCATCTAAAATATAACCATTCCATGTACCACCAAGCAAGTTATCTTGATCTTTCCACTTTGGTCATTAATTTTCATAATGATCATCCATTCCGCACATAATGTTTTTGAAAATCAATGATGTCATAAACATAATCTGGTCAGCATCAAAACCATCACAAAATCTTGCCCATGATAAGGCCCGAAGGGCTTTCCCCATCCCCACGTGCTGGAATAATTTTTCAGATATCATTTATTTTGGTTTGGGAATGATTTACTCGAATATTGTTACCAAAAACATCAAAAACATTCAATAAACTAAATCAGAAAAATTCAAAATAAACAAGGTTTATACAAAATACATACCTGAATATATAAGTTCAAAAATATATAGGGCGTCCAAAGACACAAATAAATATCATAACAACAACCCCAATGATTCTACATGACAAGGAGATATCACCCACGAGCTATCTCCACATCACCACACCAAGTAAAGGAACTAACACCCTAAACAAACATCACCCAATGCCTTTCCATTTCCTGTGTCAAACATTACCAAGTCTACTTACAACCAAGGATGAAAGTAGGGTGTGATCTTAAGCGCAATATGATACCACCAAGAGATTCCATAGGATAAGAAATACATGAAAAAGCATCCCATTTTTTAAAACCAGGAAGTGGTGGAAAAAATTTCATAAGAATGAAACGTCTATATGTAAAAAGTTTTCAAATGTAATTTTTCAATAAAATAGAACATATCAATAAAACATGTAAGATATGTATTTTCCAAAAAACCACGATATTCTAAATATAAATACACAAGATTCAATGAGGACCAATCTTGGGAACACCCCTAGGCACTAGGTAATCTCAGGCCCCATGTACCTCGTACCTCCGGGTAATGTAACCCTAGAAAAATCAGTTCACATCCAGGAGTCACTAGTAGGGAACATACCCATAACCTAGTAGTCCCCAACCATCATCAACATAGTTTTTTAGAGTGGTCTTTATCCATTTTCCTAGTGAAACAGGGACACAACCCATCTGGATCACTTGAGTACTAATACATATCTACCTTCCTAGGTTCCCGGGCTTCCCCCATTGTGCTCAAACAATTATCTCATGATACCAAAATTAATTATCACATAAACACATAATTTTGAGTAATAAACATCCCAAAAATATATAAACATTATTTTCACCACTTACACCACTCAATAAAAGCATTATAATTTCAATTAAATAGCTTCAAAAAACAATACAATGTTCTTCACACAAACTCCCTTAAAACCCCCCACTATAAACACCATGAGAATTCCTCTATTCATCAAAAAATAACATGTAGAACCCAAAACATTTCTATAAAACCATTTCATGATTTATTAAACAACCACATTGGAATAACATAAAATAAAACTGTAAAATAACCAATTCAACAAAAAATTGGTACAAAATTTACCATAATACCTTTTAAAATCCCATTTTGAACACCATGGAATACCCATACTCATTAATAAAGAACATGAATCATGCAAAGAATTTCTATAAACCCATTTCATTATTTATGAAACAACCCCATTGGCATAAAATAAAATAAACTTGTAAAACAACCAATTCAACACAAAACTGGTACCCAATTTAGCATAATCCCTTTAAAAATCCAATTTTGAACACCATGGCATACCGATACTCATTAAAACAAAATTTTAATCACAAAAATAATTTCTATAAACACATTACATTATTTTGATAAAAAACTCATTTGGCACCACACGAAATAAACATGGAAAACACCCAATTTAGCACAAAATTGTTACCAAAATTCTTTTTCTTAACAAACATCACCAAACCGAGATTTTGCTGCAAGGATAATAAATATAATATGTGATAAAACAGAAATTCAACAATTCTTACTCAACTATAATTGATTACCCATATTATCATCGACCAAAACAATGAATAACCTTGAATCTTTGTGCAAAAATCTAACAACACCACCATCGCACCACATGGAAGGTGGAACACGACTAAAACCATATGATTGGACAAAAAACCAGGATAAATCCCTGGGTTAAAAACCCTACATGTTGGACACAAGGACCACAAGGATAGGGTAAAACACATAAAAAGAAGATAAATAAAAGATAGAATCACATACTTGAAAAGAACATGAAGTTTCCCCATCAAAATCCCACTCAAAAATGTCTTCCATGGGGGGGGGGAATCCTGGGAGGCTGCCATGGCTAAAACGGTCAAATGGGGGGAGAAAAGAAAAAATTTGGATAAATCCCAAGATGGACTATTTGTAAATTAAAAACATTTTTAATGACTTTTAAAAGGATGCATGATTTTCTTTCACAGTTTAGCAAACCGTATGACCAAACTGTGCACCCCCTTTTATCCACTCAAAAAGTGTCCAAACTCCCCCAATATTAGGGTGGGGCAAGGGAGAAAACATGGGGGAAGAATGTACAAGGATAGGGGTAATAATACACAAAACAAAAACTACCTTTCCACCCCAATATGCATCCAACTCAAGGGTATAGACCACCCCAAAAAACTTACCCTACAAGTGGTGCCACTAGGAGAGTCACAAATCCAACTCCAAACTATCTAAACCATGTCCCATAACTTTGAACAAATAGGATTCCATGCACCATTCAAGATCCCTAAGACAAAAGTTAGAGATCAAAAACACAATATATTCCATAAACTTAAACACAGAACACCTGAAAACCTAGAAATGTATAAGAACCGAAAATGATTTGAAAAAAAGCATGGAATTAAAATTTTGAGTGTGAAATTCTCCCCACCATAAGGATTATTGCCCCCAAAAATCCAAAACAATTCCATATGTAAAGACAATGCCCAAAATATAGACCATGATGAACTCTCTTTTAACGTTTTCACCCACCTACAAAAGGCCAAACACCTGCAATTGAACAATCAATAGAATAGAATACTCTCAGCAACCAAAACTTACCCCACACACCTAAAATGATAAAACATATTCCAACTAAATCCCAAAACAAAAATCTCAAACACGAGATGGAAATGCCCATGCAAACCACCCAAAGAAAAAAACAACCCTGAATAATTCAACCGCAAACTTACTTAAGAAAAAACATTGGAAATTCCCTAATACCACATTTACCCATGTAAGATATTGGTGGCTAGATATCCTCGAATGAGACTACCTCCAAACCAAAAAACACCACATAGAAAATCGAGTCATTAATATGGGGTGACCCAAACAGACATACAACCATGAGGGATAACTTAATTTCTAAGTCAAAATCAGGATACAAATAGATAGAGGATCAAATGGATTCCCCGGTACTAGGGGTTGAGTAACATTATTTTTTCCAAATGAATATATGTGAGACCTATGATGGGTCTCCAAACCATAAGAACTAACCATCTTAACTGTCCAGCATAGGATGGCATGAAAAGGCCCCAAAACATAATGAATTAGCATGACCACATGGTTAGTATGCATAGTTCAAGAAACTATGCGATAACTATGTTGGGAATTATGTCAAAATGGGAAACATAGAAAGGTTACATGGGCTAAGGAGCATGGTCATGTAGAGAACATGCGGTAGATTTTGTCTTTTATTGCACAGTTTACTTGTCTGGTGCGCAGTTACTACAAATCATGGGAAAATTGTGATCATTAATATACCTCTCCCAAATTTCATCCTTTTCTCTAAAAATTCAAAGGGAACCCCAGGGAATAACATGAACTCAGGATAAAACATGGAATCAGGATCCTCCATCCTCTACAAATGAACATGAACAATTGGAACTAGATGAAAACACTAGAGGTTTAAAATATTCCCATATTTCATACTAAGTATATCACATTGACCAAAGGTTTTAATGACCCAAGAATTTCCCCTAACTACCTTCCATATTCTCTCCAGGGGCTATGGATGGAGCTCAATGTATTGAAGCTTCTTTTTCCTCATAGTTATGCTTTAGAAACCCCCTAAATATATATTCTTCGCCCAATGCTACTAAAAATGTAAACTTTGATCTCAGATGGTCTCAATGATACATGACACACTTCAAACACTCATTAACCAAACCCATTATTTTAACAGATCAAGGGCCTAGAGGATTCCCACATGGAACCCCTTATTTCTTCAGATTGGAAACATCATAATGAAAGGACATATATAAACACCTTCCTCTAGAACATAGGATTTAAGAATATCCTAAAATGAGACACACATCATAAAAATAGAGACTCTCATAAGAATTGACAACCTTGACCCTTAAATTCAAATGAACATACAACATCACAAGGGGTCTCCGATCTATACCATTTCGGCTAAAAGAAAACACAATGAGAGGGATATTATGATAAGTTCCAATTAGAAAAAGATTCCAGCAAGAGGCCATAACAGCCACTCATGGCCATAGTTTTCCACACTGGTGGCCTAACATGAACTCTTTCTTCAATGAGAATGAAAAAAGACCCAAAGTCCCTTTAAGACATTATTCTACCCTAACAACCCCAGACTGCATTCACCATTGAATACTCAAGAAACATATGAAACTATGGACTATTTCAACCTCCCACAACCAATCTCCCCTTAGAGGGGGATCCTCATAATCCGAAAAATATGGGTAAAATCAATCACCAAAGATCAAGAACAAACTACTTGTGTTGATCAGCTAGAGGATCATCTAACGGAGATTCACCATGTTCCACACATGAATCATACTTTAACTCATTATGAGAGTGTACCCTAGAAAGCACAAAAACCCAAGGACCCATCTAATATAGTCATTTGGTCACAACATACCGCAAACCTAAGCAGAAAACACAAGGGGATCCACCAAAATATCCTAAAAATATTTTATATTGAAGAAACACCAACCAAAAAAATCTTTTAAATAGGAGGGGTTCTGGAACTCGAAACATCCCACAATAACAATCCCAAAAACACATAAGCTACACCTCCCAACCACATATTCTCAAAACACAATTCTTTACATCAAAAGCATTCTATAAAAAGTGTTAGTGGGTTGTGCATTTACAAATTGTATCTCACGAGCGTCACACATGCATGTTCATATGCCACACTAGGCACCCACCACATATACTTCAATATTCCCATATAATCCCATACATGTGGTCACCCTTGAGAACACCAAAGACCGAAATCAGACCATCCCACTTATCAAAATCAAAACATTTTTAACCACACTTTTCCTTTCCCTAAACTGAAAACCATATAATCAAAACCCAATTTAAATATTACAAACCAATTTAGAATAGCACACATAATTCAATAAAAACTCACTTTCATTCCTTTCACAACAATTTCAAATCATTTCATCTCATTTCAAAACACTTCTAATCCCATGAAAAACCCCATTTCATAAATATTTTTTTAATTAAGAACTCAAGTATTCTCATTTCAAAACAAGGTTCTAAAATTTCATTAAACTTTTTAAATGCTCAGTAGTTACCAAATGAAAATATATCTTCAATACCCTCACATAAGTTCATGAACACTTAATTAAATTCAAAAAACTTTTCCATGGTTTTGAAAATTCTACTGGAAACACATTTTCTAAACCCCCTTCAACATAATTCATACATTCAAAAGAGGTGTAAACACATAATTTTTTCTTTTCAAAATAATACTATGATTTCACTTCCATACGTCTAGAAAAAAGATAGTTTAAATTCATTATAAAATAACTTACCAAAAATCCACACAACTTAAAATAAAGCCATTGTTTCTTTAAAAACCACGTTTCTAAGATTCTCAACAAAGAGACTCAATATAATGTGAGAGAAAACAAGTGTCTATGGGTGACATGGAAATATAGTTGGAAAACATATTCCAATCACATAACTATCACAAAGAGTGTTCAAAGGATATATCATTAGGCTACCCATGTCTTTCGAGGCCCTGAGAGCTCACTGATACCGTTATCCCATGTATCTTTTCATTTCCCCTAATCAACATCAAACCAAGAAAACCAAGGGACTCAGATAAATCCCAAAATCCCCTAGTGACTCGAATCTCTTCATGAGGTGTGATGTACTAGAACACAACCCATAACTGGAACTCCATGTCCCAAAAATCCTAACTCTGTTTTATCCCAAGTGTTTCCCCAAATAAGATAACCCAAAGAGTAAACCTCCCTTTGATAACATTTTGTCACAAACCAAATCTGGTCGGCAAGGAAAATAGTTCCAAATTTGTCCCATGATAATTATAAATGGGTCTTCCATATCCCATGGGAAAGAAAAAGTCCTTGGGTATCATTTATTTTTGTTGGGGAACGAATTACCCAAATATGGTTACATAAACCATCAAACACATTCAATTAAATGAATCTGAAAAATTCATACCAAAGAAGGTTTATAAAAATTATAAAACTGAATAAAAAAGTTCAAACATTCTACAAGGGTCCCAAATACACAAAGAAATATCAAAAAAACAGCCCAAAGGACTCTACATGGAAATGGTTCATCACCCATGAGCCATCTCCACAACGTCGCACCAAGGAAGGAAACTAACACCCCGAACTGCCATCATCCAAAGCCTTTCCTTTTGTGTGTCAAACATGACTGAGTTTACATACACCCAAGGGGTTTAAGTTAGTTGTGAGCCTAATTACAATATGATTTCACCAATATATTACAGACGGTATGCAATTAACGATAAATATGTTGCAATTTGTGAAAACCAATAAGTGGTTGAAACAATTTCTTAAGAATGAATATTCTAAATGTAAACAGTTTTCAAAGTGAAATTTTCCATGAAAGATAAAATATAAAAAAAACATGTAAGATACTGTATTTTCCAGAAATAAAAACCAACATATTTCGAAAATAAATACACAAGATTCAATGAGCACCAATCTCAGGAATACCCCTAGGAACTAGATAGTCCCTAGCCCCATGAACATCATTAATCGGTGTAAAGTAATCATAGAAAAATCTATTCTCATAAAAAGGACACTAGTAGGGAACATACCCAGAATATCTTGGTCCATAATAATCATAAACATAGGTTTGTTAGTGTTTTTTTTCTATTTTCTTAGTGAAGGAGGGACACAACCCATCCAGATCACTAGCATACTAGTACATGTCTTCCCTCCTAGGATCCTTGGTTTCCCTCATTATAATCAAACCATTATCCCATGATACCAAAATCAATTATCACATAAATACATCAGTTATAGTCAAAATCAAACCAAAACAGAATCTACACATGTTTTCTGCCACTTACACCACTCAATAAATCCTTTAGAATTTCAATAAAATAGCTTCACAAAACATAACAATAATGTGCATAGAAACTACCTTAAACCCCACATTAAACACCATGAGTATACCCGTATACATCAAAACAGAACTTTCATAACCCAAAAAATTTATATAAATCCATTTCATGATTTATGAAGCAACCCCATTGGCAGAACATAAAATAAACTTGTAAAACACCCAATTAAAAACAAAAATGGCACCCAATTTACCATAATACCTTTTAAAATCCCATTTTGAAAACCATGACATACCCATACTCATTAAAATAGAACACTCATAAACCAAAGCATTTCTATAAACCCATGTAATTATTTATGAAACGAACCCATTGGCATAACATAAAATTAACTTGTAAAACACCGAATTCAACACAAAATTGGTACCCAATTTATCATAATCCCTTTTAAGATACCATTTTGGACACCATGGTATATCCACACAACATAAAACCCAATTATATGAACCCAAATCATTTCCATTAACCCTTTAAATGATTTAGAAAAAAACCCAATTGGAACAACATGAAATAAACATGCAAAACACAAATTCGGCACAAAATTGGTACCAGAATTCATTTTCCTAACAAACATCACAAAAACCAGATTTCAAAGTAAAGATAATAAATATGAAGTGTGATATAAACATAAATTCATATATTATAACTCATATATAATTTATTATCCATGTAATCACCTACCAAAATAATGAATACTCTTGAATCATTGAGTGAAAATCCAACTGCACCACCGCTGCACCACAACGATGTTAGAACATGCTGAAAACCAGATGATTAGACCCAAATAAACAAGGATAAAACAATAGTTAATAAAACCTACCTGATGGACATAAGGAACATCAAGTATAAGGGATGGAAACCTCATTAATGGAGATAAATCAAAGATAGAATCACTTCCTTGAAATGAACATGAAGTTTCCATATCCAAATCCCACAAAAAATGACTTCCAAGGGGGATTGGGATGCTTGGGAGTCTGCCATGGATAAAATGGTCAAATGTGGGGGATAAAGGGGAGGGTTTGGCTAAATCCTAGTAGGGGATTTTTAAATTAAAGACATTTATAATGACCTGTACAAGGCCACATGGTTTTCTTGCATGGTTTAGAAAATCATGCGCCCAAATCATGTGCCCCATTCTATCCACTCAAAAAGTGTACAAACTCCCTCAATATTTGGTGAGGTCAAGGGGGAAAACTAGGGGAAGATATTAAAAATATAGGGGAAATAATATACAATATAAAACCACCTTTCTACTTTATGACTTATCCAACTCAAGGGTATAAACCTCCCCAAGAACTTACCCCACAAGTGGTACCACTATGAGAGTCATAAATCCAACTACAAATTACCAAAATCTCATTCAATAAATTTGAAAAAAAGAGGATTCCAAGAACCATACTTGACCCCCAAGAGTATTTTTATATATCAAAAACACAAGAGATGCCAAAAATTTAAACACATAATACCTGGAAACTGAGAGAAAGCTAAGAACCGAAAGAGGATTTGAAACCAAGCTTGGAATTAAAATTCAAGGTGTGACAATTAAAGTCTTATTGAGTAAAATAATCCCATAAATATTATTAACCAACCCATTTATTCATTAATTTAATATACATTCTTTTATCCCTTATTTTCCATGGAATAAACAACTTCTTGTTCATCTAATACATTAATTTGGCTGATTTTTCCACATTCTTGACATGTAGGAAAGTGATTCGTCATTCCTTCAAGGTATATTTTACAATAACACTTAGTGATCTCATTCCTACTATTATTTGGTGATTATGAGTTTTTTAAGGTAATATTTGTTAATCATATTCCATGAAAACTGACTTTTCCTGATCACACCACTCTTCACTCTAGTGACCACCATATTTGACTAATCATTATCAAATTTTATGTCACACTAAATGTTAAACCAGTTCCTTTTGTTTTATTCCATTGAGTAAAACTATAATGTGTTGTGTTAGAATAATTTATCGTATTATAAAACCACAAAAATATTAAAAATAACATATAATATTTCTAATATATGAAACCATATTTATTACATTACCCCATAATGATTATCCTTAGATACATCCCTATAAATATCCATAGAAATATACATAGAGTATGATTAGGGTTTTCTCATCCATGTTTCAATGGACGACTAATCCTTTTCTATAATACCATATACCTAGAGACACATTTTATATACATTAATATTATACCATTTTTATTGAATATACAATACATTACACAAACAGATGTCTGAAAACTATTTTATTTTAGTACTTTTTGAAACACGAGAGCATTAATACTAAAATATTGGTGAGCTAAAATATCTCCCACTAGGTTATTCATGATTATAAACCCTCTTAGAGAAATAATACATAAAACATATCTTCATGGAAAAGGGAAATGAAACAAAAAAATGGGTGAGATTAGACACTCAGTAAGGGTAAACAATGGAGATATGTTCGCATAAACATGAGCATAAGGGTTTCAGAAAGTGATGATAAAGTTAGAATATAATACCATATATATAAAATATCATAAATATGAATCATGGAATAAGTTTTATTAGTTAATAATACATGAATAAGAAGGGAAACAAGATAATAATCCATGAATGTGTAAGTTAAGAATAAGACATATAATTGTTTCATACACAGAAGAATATAAAAATATTTCCATAGTATTTAAGGAATCACTTATATGGCCATATTAGTTATTTGGGTTCATGACCAATACCATCTTTGTAGTCATGGTTTACCCCCATAACCATCTTAGTAGTCAATATTCACTCCCAATACCATGTCAGCCGACTTAGTTCTTTACTGATTCGAGTTCACTCCCCATTCTAGCCTTTTCTAAATCATGATATATAAATCCTTACCCAATGTACTAGAGGTAGATATAAGTCCCAACCATCTTATAATTAATTCCAAAATACAAGTTGCATAAGATAATAAAAAATAATACCAGAATCTGTGAAATGAAACTAATATCTTAGAAGAGTCATCATATCATAACATGTGGAAAAGAGATTGGTTTCATAATCATTTCATACAAGAATGACCCTATAATATAATATGGTTTAACTACCACATAACCCATCAGTGAGAAATATGTTTCATAAAAATATAACATGTGAGAGAGAAACATGTTTCATAAAATTAATGACATCAAGACATAAACAATTTACTGAATTAATATAAATGAACCCTTGGATCATATCTCTATTAAGAAATGACTAACACCACATTATTTCATCTTATATGGAAAATAAATTTATAGAAAAGATTTAAAATAATTTTTTAGTAATATATTCTTGCTTCATTGAAAAACACTATTTAAAACAAAAATCAATTTGAAACCCATTTTCATTGAAAATAACCTTGAAACCTTGTATAGGATTATTTAAAAAAAATTAAAATTTTTAAATGAATTTTTTTTCAAGAAAACCTTTTCAAAAAG
Organism: Viscum album; assembly: GCA_963277665.1. Lineage (NCBI taxonomy): Eukaryota > Viridiplantae > Streptophyta > Magnoliopsida > Santalales > Viscaceae > Viscum > Viscum album. The sequence goes on from OY728157.1 coordinate 822,238,392, forward strand.
ATAATCATTGAAAACATATAATATAATCCTTAAAAAAATTTGAAAACCTTTTTCAATGAAAATATATAAAGGAAGCATGAAAATATTCTAAAAACATTTTTCTTTCAAAACATATAAATGAATTTTGAAAAGAAATTGAAAATATTTTTCCCTGTATACATATAAAATATTCTTTATTACATTTTGAAAACCATTTTTTTTGAATATATCTTAGAAAAAATTAAATGGAAGTTTTGAAAATCGTTAAAAAAATTATGAAGATAAATATTTTAGGAAAATTATTTATTTGAAAACCATATTAGAAAATGATTTTTTTGAATATTAAGGATGTTTTTCTTTAAAATAAATTTTATAAACATTCAATAGAATATTCAGTAGAAGTATGTTCATGACGAAAGATAAATCCAAACAATTCAGACATTCCTTTACCACTATAGAATGTTTTGAAATGTTATCTAGATCAGAAAATTGTAGGGAGATTATTTTTAAAATCTATTTATTTAAAATTTAATATACGGGTAAATGCCATTGATAGAACATAGAAGAAAATTTGAAAATGATTTATTTTTTTAGAAAACAAGGTGATGAAAATATAGAAATTTCCATCTGTAAGGAGACATAACTCGGATTTTCATAAGATAAAATTCGTAATTATAATAAGTAAAAATGCGATGAAATGTAGTAAAAATACATGAATATATCATAGATTGATTTTGTAGTACAAAATTCATCAATTTTCATCAGATGTGGAGAATAATATTTTATCGATGAATGTATTATCCTAAACAATCCCAAGAATTGATGAGATTGTAACAACAAACTATTACAAATTTGGTTACCTTTACCCATAATCTACATGAGATAATAACATTATTTAAAGATAAAAATATCATAAAATAAGAAGGTTTGTGTTATAAAATTATCCATGGAAGTATAAAAACCCCATATAAAAATATATGTGAAAAACATGGCATGTCTCTCAAAGAAGTAAAACTAAGACAAAATTACTTTACAGATTGGGTAACATTGAAACCATAAATTCCATGAATGAAATATAAAAAAATGAATATGTAAATAAACATTAATTAACATAAAATACACATATAATACATTATTGTTCAGTATATACCCCACAAAAAAAATAATTATTGGTGAATAAATCATAAGTTTTGTAGAAATAAAAATGAGACTTGTAAACCCTTACAACATCAATTACATTATAATCGTGATCCCCCTTAAATAAGAAAACAAAATAATTTTTTAATTTATTAAAATAAAGGAAACTAATTTTATAGAATTTCATGTGGTAGTATATACACAACAAAGTAAATGTGAGAGGTTAATGTTGAACATATCTCATAGAATTAGAAATTCTGATCAGATTCCGTTGTCTAGTATCTTAACTATGGTCGTACTCCAAAAAAATCCTATAGAAAAAATTTGAGTTTATTATATATTTACTAAATTAAAATATTATTATATCAATTTCCATTTATTATTTTATTCTGATATTATATTTCTCATTTATTAACAATTTCAAGTTAATATTATGCTTTAGGTAATATACACATTGTTTTTCGTACAAGTTTTGACATACTATTCTTTATCCTCTTACATAGATTATGAAATACTTTTTTACAAAATCTAAAATATGATATAAATATCATATATATTTGATATATAAATATTTATAATAATCTCTAAAATAAAAAAATATGAAATGGAATAAACCATTCAAAGAGGCGACATGTCTAATGTACTTATGAACGTTATTTCCATTTTATTGTCATATTGATGTAATTAAATTAATATATATATATATATATAATATTTTTAAAATATATTTTTTAATTCATATGTATCGTATAATTTTAATGAACCCATCATTAATATATTTCATGAAATGAGTTAATGAATCACATTGCCCTGAGGAGGTGGTAGGCCAAACGTTTACGAACGATGTTATTGAATTTATAAAAAAGTAATGAGGCTATTATTTTAAAAAAAATTCTATGTTTAATGATATAATATATATAATATATATCACACAAAAATTTATTTCATATCATAATTTACACCCATGGTTGGTGGTATTGAAAAACAAAAAACATCTTTCTGTGAGAAGTTAGTCTTTCCTACACATGAATGGTAAGTTCATTACCCATTAGATAAATGTATGGGTAAATGTAGGTAGAACTAAGAGAATAATAAAATATTAGTATATTGATGATAATTTGGTTATTATATAATAAATTAATAATAATATTTGAGTTGGTGGATAATGAAAATAAATAAAATGATCTTGAGGATGGATGTTACCTCTTCTTCGGGTAAATCCTATTGGTTTTCAGTAAATGGATTCCTTGGTAGGATTTATTTCAAAAGAAGGTACTATATAATTAAATGAATGGAGTTTGGTGGATATTTTTCCGATTATAGTATATCCAAATTTCATGAGAGTTGTTTTTATGTGGGGGGGGGGTTGAGTTTCTTTTTAATGTGGGGGATGAGTGACATCCTTATAAATATTGGGAAATGGAATTCCACCCACATTTTACCCATGTAAATAGTATCCAATAATCGTTATAAATAGATAAAACGGATTATAGTGTAGAAATATGACTATAAAGTTTATATTTTAATAGTTTTTAGGTCTTGTTGGTCCATAAGTATATGTTTTACACTATATTAATATAATTTTTTCTTTAATCACTATAAATTATTTTAATCACTTTCACCAATATTTTTTGATAAAAATATGCTGAACATATTATATATTATAAATTAATAATATTCCAAAATCTTAATCTATTTTTTTAAATTATAATCACATTAGTGGTAGTAATTAATTTAAAATTAATCTTGCAGACTAGACGACAGAGGAATTTTAAAAGTAAAAATGTTCAAAAGTGTGCAGTGATTTTATATCCAATTTCAATTTAAATTATGTTAAAATTACATAAATTTGATTAATTTAAATAAATATTATCTAATTACACTTAAAAATCACATTAAAACAAAATTAATCCATATAAAAAAATTATACAAAAAACAATGCTTGAATTAAGATGCATACTTTTTTTCACTATTCATGAAAATATAAATAATCTATACAATAGACAATAAATTCACTGAATATAAAAGTTAACATAAATCATTAAAAATGATTTTAATTATTTCAAAAAAAAAAATATAAAATTGTTAAAAATTTTGTTCAAAATGGTTCACCATTAAAAGGCTGTAAAATTACCTTTATAAAAAGCACATCTTTTTAGTAATAAAATTATATTCATTCTTATCTTATGCTTATAAAACATTTGGACGATTTCAAACACTATATTAATTAAAAAATATTAAATTTATTTAAAAAATATATAAATATTTGGGTTTTTAATTTTTTTTAGAGAAAATACTATTTTTACAAAAATAGTTTTATAGGAGAAAAAACATCTTCAATATCAAGTAGTTCGTACATTCGTTTCTATATAATTTATTACCAAATGAATAATTTTATTTACATTTTTAAAAAATAGTATCATTTTTTTTACCATCATGAATAAAATATTCTATTTGAATGGCTTGGTGTTAATTATAATAACAATTTAGTAATAATATATTACAGTTCGATAAAACACATTCCTACATATAACATAACTTATTGAAGGAACTCAGTTCTATGAGTAACATGATAAAGTAATAGTGTTTACTATATAAAAATATACTATATGTGTTTCATGTAGTGGAATCCACACTTGGTGTAGCATACAAATAAAAAATAACATGATTCTTTCATACAACTCCAAAAAAAGCTGCATTGCATGAATTTAAAAATATAAAAAAATTTAAATTAATTCGAAAAACTTTTATAAAATCTCAAGTTGTTACATAAATATAATAATTAATCCATTTATATCTCACATATTCATTAACACTATAATTTTATCTTCCAGGTAACATGTTAGTTAAAAACGAATCACATGGCTTCTTGAGGTGGTAGTCTAAAGGACAGATAAATGATGTTACCATATACGCCTTAGAATTGAATATAATGATATATATATATATATTATATAATGACTTCATAGGTATTATTAGTTTATTATTTTCATATATAAATTTTATACCTCATCACACCCAACATTTTTAGGTGGTTATGTAAAAATGAATGACATCGGTTCATAATGTGGTAGTCTGCTGTACACAAGAATATACATATTATAAACCATATGAAAGAAATTTAAATGGTTAGAGGTCATTATCAAAACATAAAATGATATATGTATGTGAAAAATACTTATTATATTATGTCAATATGATTTAATAATAATTTATAAAGTTTGACAATGAATTAAAAGAAAAAACATTGTTCAATAACATTATCTCTTCATTGAGTAACCAAGTTAAGTTTACACAGAAATCCATTATATGTTATATTTTTTACCCAAACAAGGCTTCTAGGATTATTGGATAGATATATGGATATAATTTGGTATGTTATTGGTAGATCCAAAATAGTTTTACCGTGTGAAGAGGAAAGTATATGATCTGGCCATTTATAAGTGAATTGAGTGACACACAAATAACTTTATTGAAATGAAAATAGTGTATCCATGTTTATCTCAATACATAGGGATCCAAAATAAATTATTTTATAGATTTAGACATTATATAGTTTAAATATGTCCATAAAATATATATTTTTTTAAATGAAATTAATCATTTTAATCCTTATCATTTTTGTTTTCCCCCTCCCTCAGGATACCCATTATTACTTTAACCCTCTTATTTAATTTTATCTATTTTCAGTATTAATTGTGGTAAAAAATTATAAGTTGATCTTATTGGATAATATTAATTAAAATTATTTAAAACATTTAATATTTTCTTTCACATCAATTCACATATTTTAAATTTATTATTTTAAAATTTATCCCATATTTTTTTTTGAGAAAGCAGGGTTTCCAAGAGAAAATGATCAATGTTTTACAAAAATTTTATATCAAAATTAAATATGGAAATGATTCAAATTTCCAAAATTTTATTATTAGATATATAATTGAAATAATTTTCCTTTATATAAAAATTAATATAAAATATAATTTTCAATATATTTTAAAAAAATAGATGTTTTAAATTATAATTCGCTGTTTACACTATTCATAAAAAATTATTCTTGTTACAAAATTCTAAAAAATTATCAGTAAGATAATTTTGATATGATGATTAAACAAATAATGTTTGTATTATCAAATAAAATTTTAAAGGTGTGAAAAATTTATTTTTTCATCACCCATAAAACTATATAAAGGACATGTTTTTGCAAAAATAGTATTTATGAATCATATAATGGCATCAATGAGAAATTCAGTATTTCTTATAAATATGTTTTTTATATAAAACCATTAAAAATTATATGTAAATATTATTTTTTTCTATTCATATCTCAATGTATTAAACATAGATTATAATGGTCACATATATGTAATATTAATAATATATCATTTTCATGTTAAAAATTAATTCCATGTAAAATGTGAGATAAATCCATTATTGCTTGTAACACAAGATATCCAGAAAATCAATCTTATTATAAATAATTTCATAAAAACTATCACAACCCTTCTTTTTATTACAACTTAAACATGATTTACTATATAAAACCATCATTTGATATAACATAGATGATACAGAGGTCTAGTATATTTAGGGATTAGGAAAATTACATAACAACTGAAAACATAGAACACAAACTCCTATTGAAAACATTCTTTACATGACCACCACATTCCCTCATACTTAGCATTGCATGGGATAACCTGAGGACCTGAATAAGAAAAGGGTGAGCAATAAAGCCTAGTAAGCACGTAAAAAGGGAATATAATGAGGAATAAAATACTTGTTAAGAAATAGGCATATCAATGGATCATAAAGAAACACGAAAAAAGGCATGATATTTCATGATTATCATAACATGGAAATGTGGCAGCAACACTTAACCATGAATTAACATGAGCCATGGCTCATTGCACATAGATCATGAGTAAACCCTCATTTAACCTGAATTAGAATGATTAAAACCTCAGTAAACATGATTTACCATGAGTAAATCCACATTTCACTGATGTATCATGATTATAATATTTACCAAATGCATCATTGTGCTATTATGGGACACCCTTTATAATCATTTCATGAATGAATAAGTGTTCCACATAGATCACACATCATGGATTCATTAACATCATAATTTATTCAATGAATAGGAGATGTGGAATATATAAATTTAATTCCTCAATCAACACGTACATGGGAATAATGGTGAATAACCTTGATAGAAGAGTGGGTATGGTATTAACTACACTATGATTTTGGAATGGAAATTTTGGTGTAATTTTGGTAGCATAAAGACGTCAAATAGAAATTAGTAAAATTGGTTGAAGAGAGTGAAATGGTTCAGTCATCATTTATACATTAAATTTAAAGTAATGAGATAATGGGAAAAAATATACCATCATATGGAATGGAATTTAGATGCATAATATAAAATAATTACTTGATTGTAAATGAGGAGAGAGAAATTTCATACGGAGTTTTGAAATGGTAAAGGGTGTACATTGGAGGCATTGATGAGAGAGAAAAGGGTTATCTCATCATTAAAGTTTGAATAAGGAAGTATGGGTGCGGTTAAAAATCATACCCCAACATTATCAATTGAATGTAAAATGTCATAACATTATTAATAAATGTGGATTGGATGAGAAAAAAAGGAATCCCTTACTTGGAAGTGTGATCCCAAAGGCTTGGGAGAGGCTTGAGGGAGGCTTCATGAAAGCTTGAGGCACCTTGGAAAGATTGAAGAGAGAGTAGGGAAAAGGTTGGATGATCTTATAAGGATTTTAGTGAAGAGGAAGTGGGAGTTTATATGGGCTTATATAGGAAAGAAGAGAGAATTAATTATTATTTGGGTTTGGGACACCACACATTAAACTAATCAAAACCACAAACTACCCAATGGTTTTTGCCCATGGTTTTTTCCAAATAGGAGTGGAAAACAATTTTTTATATGGAAAATTCCTAAAATTCTTTAAAAAATAGGCTTTCTTATGTGGAGGTGAGTCACACCCTCAAAGAAATCAATTTAAAGAGATAAAATGTTTTATATGTCTAGGATTGTCCAATAAAGCTTTGTAAAATGAAACAAAAAAGACCTAAAATCACATTATTTTAACGGTAAAAAACATATTGGCTGAAAATAACGTTTATAGTATTTTATAACATCACTATTAGGTCATTTTGATGTCATAAAACACATTATATATTTAAACAGTATTTAATTTTTACCCAAGAATTTGACTGTCTTAGATTATTATGAAAATTTCACCATTGGATAATTTCAGCATCTTGATTCCAAAAATAATTTTAATTTTATCAAAATATATTTATAAATATGAGAATTTTCACATTTAAAATAAAAACTAATAGTTATCGAAAATTCGTCGATTTTGACAAAAATAGCTCTCAAACGTTAATAAAAATGACAATTTTCTTCCCAAAAAATATATGATCATTTATACTCAATAAAAAGTAATTTAATAATAATAATATTTTATTAAAAAATTATCAAATTCAGAAATCCATTAATTTATGAAAATAGATTTCATAGTTGAATATTAATTAAAAAATACTATTTATGCTTTAAAAATATTTACTTAGTAAAAAATAAAAATAAAATGAATGTATATTCATTATTATATACCAAAATAATGCACATAATAATAGATCTAAGGTCTTGTTACATAACCCCTTATAACACTCGCATAATACCAAACGAAAAGGTGTGCAATGCTGATAGACTCTTGTGGTGTCTCGGATAATGTCTCTTGGGTGGTAATCTCAATCAACATCCACTTCCCCCCATAGGCAGTTTTAGTCGAGCATAACGTGTTGAAGCTCAGCTTGGGCTTGGTCAAGAGCGAAGCCCACTGATGCCACCTCTTTTCTATGCTATGACAAATGGACTTTGTATAGGGAATGTTTACTGGATGAGGTCATCGGTTCTTTGGTCTGAGTAAATTGGATTTGTTAAGACCCTATATTTATTCTAATCATGTGATCACTATTCAAAAACTATATTAGAAACAATCACAATGCATAGTGGTATTTTAAATTCTAAAAACATAAACCAATGAAGTTCACATTTTATATAACCATATTACAAAATAATTCATATAATTAGGTCCACATGAATTTCCATTAATAAAAGTTTTCATCGTTATAATATTATCCCATTACGAAATTTCACCCTTGAAATTTCTTTTTCCTACTCTATAACAGATGTGGGTAACTATGATTCAATACTTCCTCCGATTCTCACGTCACTTATTCAAACTTTTCGCTTCGCCACAACACCTTGATGAGGGGCGTTATCTTATTTCATTGGACATTTTCTCTACGATCTAAGATCTTCACTGGTTTCCCCGTGGATGTAAGATCATCTTCTAACTGTACTACCTCTAAATAGAGTACATTTGAAGGGTCTAGTATTTAATTTTTTAATAAGGAAACTTGAAATACATCATGTAGTTTAGCTGTGTTAGGTGGATGTGCTAGTCGATAGGCCAAAACCTTGAAATTCTCAAGAATCTCGAAGGGGCCGATGTAAATAAGACATAAATTCCATTTCATTGAAAACCTCATGACCTTATTTCATGGGGATATGAATAGAAATACCATCTCTTCAAATTTGAACTCAATTTCTTTTCAACAGTTATCTACATAACACATATTCCGACTTTGGGCTACATTGATATGCTGCTAAATGGTTTTCACCTTCTCAACCATTTCATCAACTATTTTAGGACATTGAAGCTTACTCTCACCAAATTCATCCCAACACGCTGGTGTTCTGCACCTTTTCTCAAAAATGTATTCATATGGTGCTATTTTGATTCTCGAGTGAAACTAATGTTGTTGGAGAATTCGACCATTGTAATATGATGGTCCTAGCATCCTTTGAAGTCCATAGAATAAGATCTTCACATATCTTCCATTTTGTGATGAGTTATCTCAGATTGGACCCCAGTATGATGATGACAGGTCATACTGAAGTTCTGTACATTGCTTAGAGGATTATGGAGATTGTTTTGGATCTTTGAGGTGAATCTCGGGTCATGATTGGGTATAATAGATATTGGTACTCCATGCATCCTTTCCACTTCTTTATTATAAATCCGTGTAAGTTCATCCAATGATAATTCCTCTAAAATCATGATAATGTTAGATGTATCTTTAGGATGATCTACAACAACCCATATAGAATTGTTTCCTCCAGATGTCCTTGCATTTCCAGTGCAGAAGTTCATGGTAATGTTGTCTCACTTTCATGTTGGTATGGGTTGTGGTGGCATCATCCCCCTAGAATTTTTCCTCCCAGCCTTCACATACTGACATACCTGGAACATTGATATATATTCAGCAATATCCATTTTCATATTTTCCAACAAAAATTTTTCTCATAGATCTCAATACATCGCTGTGATCCTCGGGTGAATATAGAAGGTTGAGTTATGTGCATCATTTAGAAGATCCTTATTTATATCTGGCTTGGATGGTACACACAATCATGACCCAATTATTATAATTCCATCCTTATAACCAATGAACTTTGAGGATTTCCCATTTTTGATATCTTCTACATTTTTCATAATTTCCAAATAATATCCTTGAGAATCCTTTTCTTTCTACATGAGGGAGATTTGAGTAATCATTTAAGAATGGATTGATTATTTTTCTATCTTAATGAATCTTATGTCTATCCACTACAAATCTAAGATGATTGGATCTTTTTAAATTCTCATTATTGATAAATATGTAGGATCTTTTCAACTTAGAGAATCTACCACCTTTTTTTCCTTGCTAGAATGGTAGTGGATTGAGTAGTCATAATTAGTGATGAGTTTTATTCATCTTAGTTGGTGCATATTAATCTATTTTTATGTGAATATATATTTGAGGCTCTTGTGATTAGTATATATCTCACACTTATACCCATAGATATATTTCCACTATATTTTCAATGAAAAAATCATAGCCCCAACTCTAGATCATGTGTGGGATAGTTTTTCTCATGGGTTTTTAGCTGCCATTAGGTGTAGGCTAACACTTTATCATTCTAAATCAACACACAATCTAGTCCCTTCTTTGAAGCATCACTAAATACCACAAAAAATTCTCCACATGTGGGTTTAGTGAGAATAGGTGTAGTGATAAGCCACCTTTTAAACTCCATGATTATCTATTTGCATTCATCACTCCACGAAAACTTTACTCCATTCTGAGTTAGCATGGTAAGAGGCTTGGACAATCATGAGAATTTTATCACAAATCGATGATAATATCTTGCTAACCCAATGAAGCTACTGATATCTATTACTGATGTTGGTCTCATCTATCCCTCAGTTGCAGTTTCCTTAGAGGGATCCACATATATCCTATTGGTTGTGATGATATGACCCACGAATGAGACCTCCTTCAACCAAAACTAACACTTGATGTACTTTTCATAGAGTTTCTTCTTCTAAAAGGCCTCTAGTACTGTTCTTAGATGCTCCTCATGATCCTCCTTGGTTTGGAGTATATTTGATTATCATATATAAAGACTACCAAAAATTTGTCAAGGTAATCTCTAAACACTCTATTTATCATGTCCATGAATATTTATAGAGCATTAGTGAGTCTGAGATGCATTACTATGAATTTATAGAGCATGGATATTTTACATAAAGTAGTCTTGGTGATATCTTCCTTTTTCACACTTTATAATATCCCAACTGAAAATCCAACTTGGAGATGAATTGTGTTGTTTGTAGCCAAGAAAACAAGTCATCAATTCGTGGCTGAGGATACATGTTCTTTATCATGATTTTGTTGAACTCGTGATAGTCATGGAAAAGGTACATTGACCCATCCTTCTTCTTGACAAAAGGGACTAGTGCATCCCATCGTGAAGAACTTGGGTGTATAAACCCTTTTTCCAGATTCTCATGTAGTTATGTCTTTAGATCCTCAAGCTCCACAACAACATTCTATATGGAGTCTTGGATATTGTCAATGCCCCAGGTATATGCTCCATTGAGAATTAAACATCTCTTTTATGAGGGAGACAAGGTAATTTCTCAGGAAACACGTCAGCGAATTACCTCACAATATGCGTGTCTTCAAGGATAATTTACCACTCAGACTCAAACATCATATCTTGGTATTCATATTAATACTATAGTAATATCCATGCTTGAGATGATAGTGCTATAGAAGATTCATATTCTTCTTTTCATTGGTATAGAATCAGGGGTTGATTATTCATATGGAGAGTGATTTCCCTCTCACAACAATTTATGTTGGATTTATATATGGAATGTACATACATGTTGAGAATTGCATAAAATTCCACTAGAGGGAATATAATGAGGTTCACTGGGAAGTTCAATCCACAAATTATGATAGGGGAGGAGTTATATTCATGGGATGAAATGATTTCCCCATTTGACCTACTCACCTAAATCATCACTTCATTTATTTTTTATGGTGTTGGGATTGTTCTACTAATCTTTTTCGATATAAAAGAATCCGTAAAAATTGAATCAAAATGTATGTTTACTATTATTGAATGAATAACTATCATACATGTCACCAATTCGTTTTTATGGTTCACTTCAGTGGTGGTGATGGAAAAATCTCACCCTTGATGCCTTGGAAGTTGTTAGTTTTCTTCGAAAACCCTTATCTTAGGGCATAGATTTGCAAGGTGCATTGGTTCATTGATGTTTAAGAAATGAACAACATGTTGAGAGTCAAACAGAGTGTTCCTCTCCTCTATCATATCTGCTTGTTTTTCTTGCCAGCAGTTAACTTCTCGGTGACCTTCTCTTCCCCACCTAAAGCATTTCCTCATCCCCTTCTAAAAATTTCCATGGTGCATTTTTCCACACCTTTGAAATGTGGGGTTTTGGATTTTCTTAGCACCGTAGGATTTATCCATCGACCTCTAGAATTGAATTCCACCTTAATATTCTTATCCCCATGATACCCCCTGTATTTTTCGATCTTCATTTCAACCTTGAGGGAATATCGAACAATTTTCTCATAGCTGTCAATTTAATGGATTTCCATGGCTTTCCATAGACTAGGATTCAGCACACCAAAGAAGTAGTCTACCATGCTTTCGGGGGTAACAAAAATGCCAGAGGTGTATTATACAAGCCATGTGATGTTTTCCTCATATGCTGTGAAAATATCATCGTCCTTTTTCTTAGGGGAAAGGTAGTACCATTCCATTTTTAGTCGGAGGGTGCACAAAAAATATTTATAGAAAAACATATTCTGAAAATCCATCCATTCCAACACCTCAATATCCTCATCAGGCTTCATATTTTTTATCAAAGTCAATCATTGATCGGCTTCATCCTACAAATGATAAGAAACCAGGAGAACCTTCTCTTGTTTGGTACATTTAAGGATTGAGATGATATTTTCAATTGAGATGATCCATTGTTCTGTGATTGAGATATCAGATGATCCATTAAATGTTGGAGGCCTTTGTCTCATGAAGCTCTCGATAGTGAAATTTTCATTCTTATAGGGGGTTGAAAGTTCTTCCTGACCCATGTTTCTATTCAAATCTTGATTTAACTAAGATGGTATCATGACAATGTTTGTGATTCCTACATCCATCTGATTCAGCATCTCATTAGAGAAATCATCACATTGGTAATTGAATCAGATGTTTTCTTGAGTCCTCCTATTACTGATCATTGGATATAATAAATGGAATGTTAGGGGTAAAACATAATGGTTAATCCAAGGACAAAATGGATGGATTATAAATAACTTTTATTTCCTTAACTTATGAATCTATAGGCTTTAGTCTATATTATCCATGATCTACTTTCTATCATATATTTTTATGGGAATTTTTTAGTCCTTTAATATTGGTTCATACTAAGCTTATTAATTTACCAAATAATATCCCTTGGGGGTTTAGAAACCAAGAGTGCAGCAAGGCTCGTTGTGATGTACCAGGACACCCTGGGTGAAGCCTCAAACCCCTTGTCAGTGTTTTCACTCCTAGGTATATCTGTTCTAGAGCCACCTCTTCCTGCTCGTATCCTGACATTGATGTATTTTCCTGATAAAACACTTAATAAATACTCGCCACAATTATGGGATATATTTATTATACTTAGTCAATCCATAAGACTTAATGTGGATTTCCTAATCCTAATGCCAAAATACCTAAACCTATCATTTGATATCAACTATAACAACCCTACATTTTATTAAATAATTAAACATGATTTATTACATAAATCCATCACTTGATAAAATGTAGAAGATAGAGATTTGTAGTGTCTTTGGGGCTTAAGAACATAAAACAAAAAATGAAACATCTTTTTGAAAACATCCATTACATGACCACTATATTCCCTCAAACTTATCATAGAATGGGATAACCTGAGGACATGCCTAAGAAAATGGCAAGATATAAATCCCAATAAGGGAGTACAAAGGGCATAAAATGAGGGATACAATACATGATAGGAAATATAAATATCAGTTGATCATAAAGAAACATGAACATAAAGGCATGATATAGAATGCTTATCCTTACATGGAAATGTGGCAACAACACTTAAAATAAAAATAGTAAGATCTAATTCTCATTGCACGTAGAGAATGAGTAAACCCTAATTGAAATTGAATTATAATGGGTAAATCCTCATTTCACTTGAATAAGAACGAGTAAATCCTCATTGAACTTGACATATCATGACACAAATCTTTACCCATTGTATTGGATAACTATTAGGGAGTACCCTTCATAATAATTTTCTTTCATTTATAAGTGTGCCACATAGACCATAAAATATGGATTCATTAACATCATAATTCATTAATTGAATAATATAGGTGGAAAAAATAAATGTAATTCCTCAGTCAATAAGTACATGTGAAGAAAGGTGAATACACTTGATAAAGGAGTGGGTATGGTATTCACTACACAATGATTTTGGCATGGAAATTTTTGTGTAATTTTTCTAGCATAATGACGTCAAATAGAAATTTGAAAAATGGGTTTATGGGAGTGAAAGGGGTCTATCATAATTTATAAATTAAATGGAAAATAATGTGATCATTTGAAAAAATATACCAACATATGGAATAGAATTTAGATGCATAATAGAAAATAATTTCTTGAATATAAAAAAATGAGAGAAATTTATTACGGAAATTTTCCATGGTAACTGGTGTATCTGGGAGGCATTATTGAAAGAGAAACGTTTCCTATAATAATTTAAAAAATAAGAGAGAAGTATGGGGGAGGTTAGATGTTATAGCACAACATTTTAACTTGAATATAAAATGTTATAAAAATATTAAAAAACACAGATAAAATAAGAATGGAAGGAATCCATTACATGGATGTGTGATCCCAATGGCATGGGGGAGGATTCTTAGGAGATTAGGGTGACTTGGGAGGATTATAGAGAGAGGAGTTAAGATTATGGAAAAACTAAAAAGGCATTTAGTGAAAAGGAAGTGGGAGCTTGGGTTGGATTATATTGGAAAGAAGAAGGAATTCTTTATTATATAGGTTTGGGACACCACAGATTAAAATAAACATACCTACAAACCAGCCCATGGTTTTTGCCCATGATTTTTTCCCAAGAGGACTGGAAATAAAAATTTATACTTATAAAGGCTTAACTTTTTAAAATAATAGGGTTTCTTATTTGGAGGAGAGTAAAACCTTCAAGGATATAAATTTATAAAGCTAAAATTTTTTATAAGTCATGGAGGGTCGAGTAATGCTTTGTAAAATAAATAAAAAAAACCTAAAATCACATAATTTTTTATGGTAAAACTTATATTGGGATAACATAATGCTTATAGAATTTCATTACATCACTATTGGGTCATTATGATCTCATAAACCACAATATATATTTAAAATGTATTTAATTTGTAACAAAAAATTCAACTGTATCAGAAAATTATAAAACATCCACCCTTGGATAATTTTGAAATCCAGATTCCAAATATAATATTATTTTTATCCAAAATTTTTTATAAATATGTAAATTTTACTTTTTAAAATAATGACCAACATTTACCGAAAATTCATGTGTTTTGACAAAAACAGATTTCAATCATTAATATAAATTATAATTGTATTCATAAAAATTTTACAATCATTTATTCTTAATAAAAAGTCATTTAATAATAAAAATATTTTATTAAAATATTTTTTAATTCAAAAATAAATTAATTTATCAAAATTGATTTCTTAGTTTAATATTAACTAATAAATACTATATGTGCATTAAAAACAATTTACAGAGTAACAACAATAATTTAATGAATGTATATTATTTATTATATAAAATTATAATGCACATAATTATACTGATATGGTATTTTTACATAACCACTTATAACACACACATAAGTTTAAAGGGTAAGGTGTGCGATGGTGACAGACACTTGGGGTGTCTTGGATAACATCGCTTGGGTGGTAATCTATATCAACATCCACATCTCCCATAGGCAATTATTCTCAAGCTTAACATGAGGAAGATTTTCTTGGGCATGGTCAAGAGCGAAGCCCAATGACTCCAGCTATTTTCTGAGCTCCGAAAAATGGGCTTCGGGCGGGGCAAGTCTACATTATGAGGTCATTGCTTCTGTCATCCGAGTAAATTGGATTTGTCAAGGACCTATATTTATACTAATAATGTGATCACTGTTTAATGGCTATATTTGCAATGATCAAATTTCTAAATGGAATTTTAAAATCCAAAAACATAAAATGAAAGAAGTTGACATTTTATTTTACTATTTTACATAATGAGAAATTTAATTAGATCAAGAGAAATTTACATTAATAAATGTTTGGGTCCTAACAAAAACTCATGGTATTACATTACAACCACCTTCAGATTTATTTTTTCCATGTAATTTATAACTCTTATAAAAAAATGATGGTACATCAGCCACATAATTTCCTTAGGTTCCCATTGTAACGACTCGTCCCCCAGGGCCTAGGTCATGACTACCCCATGACTGCCTTCCATACGATAGGAGTTGGCGACTAGCATTGAAAGGCATAACCCTGAAAATGGAAAAGCATTGCCTTTAAACCTACAAACACACAGTCTATGAACACAAAAAGAAGCAACCCAGAAGTAAATTACATTAGTAAAATGTTTATTGAATGTAAAGGGACTGGAATAAAATCCCAACTAAAAAGTACAATTAAATAGAAAAGAGGATACTACTCCTGGATCGTCCACTGTGGATCCTACCTTATGGGTAGGTACAACACTCGATCAGTAGTCACTACATCACATCAGGTCAAATGGGCCACCACTGAGCACCATCAAATCCTAGCTCCATCAGCATCAATCAGCGTTGTCTGTCATCTACACAAGACACAACAATGTGTGGGCATATCCTGTGTAGGGGTGAGTATAACATCACATAGTAGGGACCCCAACACACCTAATGGTATTCAAAAGTTCCGCAAAGAATAAAGAACAACGTCATATCTAAATAAAAAAGAATGAAGTAGTCTACAAATATACATAGCTATATGCCCATACAAATTCCAAAGTTATCTAAATTTACTCATCTCATTCATGAGGAAACCTATGGCTCCAACTTTTAATCCATTTGAAAAACAGATCCATGAGGGAAGAATACCACAAAGGTAACACCACGAAGGTAAATGTACCAAAAATTTAAAGACTCAGCTCACACCAACTATAACTTATGTACAGAAGTTAAGATGATTAGAGGTATCACAGGTTTATCTTATTCTCTCAGGGGAATCTGCAGAAGACCCACACAGGATTGGTAGATGCTGATCCAACTAGGATTGGTGAGGGATGACCCACTTATGATCACTAAGGGAAAACCCCAATAGGATCGATAGATGTTGACCCACAATAGATCTATAGATACTGACCCATATAAGATTGATTTTCTTTCTTTGCATTACAGCCAACCACATGATTCCCTCACTATGCATGCTTGATTCTAGGAGGATCTGTTCATTAATCTAGCAGTCATACCTCAAATTACATGAAGATACATGAATAAGTATCCCAATGTACCTCGATGTCTTAAGGGTTCCAACACGAAAGATGGTGCATCAATCAGATGCACGGTCTGTGATTTATATGAATTTTTGAACCGAGGGCTGGGTTAGATTCTAGTTTCAATCTCAAACATTATCCAAAAATCAAGTGGAGTATACGAACACTTCTGTCTCACTATACGGATCCCAGTTCCATAGATGGTTCGTCAAATGGATGTTCGGTTCACATGTTATGGCCCTTTCAGTTAAATTGGGCCAGGTTGGGTCTGGGTTCGGTCCGACATATCCTAATCCGGCTTGGGCTATGGACAGCTCTACCAACAGACCGGCGTGGCCCACTGGGTTGGCATTGCATGCCACACGGAGGGGCATGGCCCGCTGGGCTCACGTGACCCAGCCCACAGAGAGGTGTGGCCCACTGGTGGCACTGCCCGTTGGAGCGGGGCTCGCCCTAGCTGGCATGCTGGGAGCGGCCCTCAGTCTTCCCAAATGGATAAGGTCATTCAGTTCGTGTCGTAGTGGTAGGTGGCACATCCTGGTCTTCCGATAGGACCCGCAAGGAGCGGGTCCCTGCTGCCGTGTCATCGGAGTCACATCCACCCTCTCTAGTGGCATGCCGATATACCTTCTGCGGTTGTCCTGAGCCTACCATCATCTTCACCCACCACAACAACAACTGCAACCTTCTCTACCGACAGTGCCCAATGGTGCACTGCCATCTCCTTCATGGTCGGTCATTGCAGCCCATCGACATCACCCACCACATAGGTCATCGGTGCTATCAAGCCGATGCCACTCCTGAGGTCCCTCACGGGTCCCCGGTTGATCTTTGGTGGCCCATTTTTTCATTCAATGTTATCAATAGCCTCCCCAAGATTCCCTCCTCAACACTTGAACCTCAGTTCCATGTTAGTTCAAAATGAATACAAAGTCCGCGAAGAACGGATTGATCAATTACGTAGCAGAGGGTATGGGAATTTTTCGTTTGGCCCACGCCCTCCGCGTTAGCTTGATAACATGAGGGAAGAATAATATTCAACAAATCTTATAAAACTAAACCAAATAAAATCTCTACCTCAAGATTGTTGGAGAATGTCCCTGTCTCAGGAAGATTCAGTGTTCATCGTTCTGGAAAAAATCCTCCAACAACGCCACCCAACCATCATTCTTTGGTTCTTCCCTAGTGAGGGGATTATTTCTTCATAAAAAATCCACAAATATCAAGCATTTTACAATGATTTTCCAAATCCCCACGTTAGAGTTTAACTCTCTAACATGTGATTAATCGGTTCATTAATTGATGTAATTAATGAGCCACAATAATCACATGAAGGGTGGTTACACAACCACTGTGTATCTGGGAATTTAGTGTCCATCATTAAATTCCCAACAGACTCTATGGTCCCCACCATCAAAACATAAAATTGAGGTGGAAGGATGTTTTAATAAGAAAAATAAAATAAATTTATATTATTTATTCATCCATGAAAAATGAAAAAACTACTTTCCTCAATGACCCACTGTCATCGAGGTTAAACCTCCCTTTAGAGAATCTAGATGCATTGAGTTCAATAGTGCCCTTCAGCTTCAATCCCAAGCACCCGTTCAAATGTTAGGATTTCCCAGTCACACGTTTACTGAACGTACCTTAATGAAGGATCAAAAATTCATTCCAGTCACATCGGGCATCAGAATCATGCACCATCAATTTTTTGTAGACATATAATAATTCCATATAATTAAAAACAATTACATGGAAAATATAGGTCTTTACATTCTCCCTACCATAGGGATTGTTTTTCCCCAAAAGGCACAAGATATACTAAAAAAACAAATGGGGGTACTGGGCACGAACCTGAACCTCCCACTCCCGTGTTCTATCCTAGAGGTTCTCATGCTTCTAGTAATTGCACACCGGAGGTATTGATCATCCAAAAAGGACCTGCTCCTATTGATCCTCAATCTCCATTGGAACCCCTATAAACGTCACCCCATCATCAATGTCGCGCTCTCCCCATTCGATAATGTTTGATTGTTCATGCACGTACTTCCTCACCTATGACACGTGAAAGATGTCATACACCTGATACATCTGTGGGGGATGTTCTAGTTGATATGACACCTCACCAACTCTGCTAAGAACTTGATAGGGTCCGATTAACCTCGGAGATATCTTGCAGCTTTGGCCAAATCACTGCAAACCACATCAAGGTTGGAACCGTATGAAGACATGGTCTCCATCCTCAAACTGGAAATGTATCTGTATCCTATATCATAAAACTTCTGCCTACCCTATATAGTCTTCATCCTCTCCTAGATGATATGCACCATCTCAGTGGTATCCCATACCAACTCTGGACCTATATGTGCTGACTCCCCTAGGCCTGTCCAGCATAGAGGTGATCTGCAAGGTCGACCGTACAAGGCCACAATTGGTTACATATAGATGGGGTAGTGATAAAAATTGTTTTAGGTGAACTATACCAAGTATATTTGATCCTATCAACAGCGGAAAAAATCTCGTACACAATTACAAAGCATGTCCTCCAGTTTCTAAATGGTCAGCTCCGTCTGACCATCCGTCTCAGGATTAAAGGTGACGCTCAAACGTAGTTGAGTCTCGAATTCCTCCAGCAATACTTTACACAATCAAGAATTAAAATGTGCATCACAGTTAGAGACAATTGTCGATGGAACCCCATTATTTTTTACAATCTCCTAGATGTAGAGGCGTCCCAAACCCTCTATTGATATCTGCACTCAGATAGGTATGATGTGGGCTGACTAGGTCAGTCAATCTATGATCACCTAGATGGAATCATGGCCCCTATACGTACGTGGAATACCTAACACAATTTCTATAGAGATAACATCCCACTTCCACTCTGGCACCTCTAGTGGTTGTGCAAAGCCTGTTGGAACCGGATGCCCATCCTTCACTTTTTGACAAGTGAGGCACCGTGAAACAAACTCTACCACAAATTTCTTCATCCCTAGCCACCAGTGCTGACTTCGGAGGTCCTAGTAAATATTATCTGAACCATGATGTACTGCTAGAGGGGATGTATGGAACTCCCTCAACACCTCCTCTTGTATCGCCATTGGTACCATGGTACGTTCGATAAAGAAGATGACATGCTCCCCACCTTTACAAAATCAATAATGTGTATGTCTTGAGGATATCTGCACACGTTGAGGCTCACAATCAATGTCCCCAAGTTGTGCCTCATGAACTCACAGAAGAAGTGGGGGAGTGACAATAATAGACTGGAGGTAATATTCTCCATATATATCCACAAAGAATATCAGAAATGTGGCTAGCTACTCTGTCAGCTCACTCAAAGGCTGTAAAACATACCTCCTACTGAGATTGTCTGCCTATATTTCCCCTTCCTAGGTGTGTAGAATATCTTGAAGTCATAATCCGGGAGGAACTCTAGCCAACATCGCTATCATAAGTTTAGTTCTTTCTATGAGAACATATACTAGAGACTATTGTAATGAAGGTAAACAATAAACTATTCACCCATCTAGTAGTGTCGCCACATCTTCAAGGTGAAGACTACTACTGCTAGCTCCAGGTCATGGGTTGTGTAGTTCTGCTCAAGTTTTCATAGTTTTCATGAACCATAAGTGATCACTGCTCTCTCATACATCAGGACATATATAAGTCTTGTCCCTAACGCGTCATAGTAGACTACATACCCAACACCCTCTTCTGGTATCCTCAAGATGGGGGAACTCGTCAATCTCAACCTCTAATCCTAAAAACACTACAAGCATCTCTCCGTCCACATGAAGGGGTTTCCCTTCTTGGTCAATACTGAAAAGGGTTCTGCAACTCTAGGGAAGTCAAGTACGAATCTTCGATAATAACTAGCCATCCCCTGGAAGCACTGCACCTCAGTCACACTCCTAGGTGGCTCCCAAGCAATCACAACATCTATCTTCACTAGATCCATCACAACTCTAGCCTCCAAAATAATGTTTCCTAGAAATTGGTCCACCTGTATCCAAAACTGGCACATTGAGAGAATACCATAAATTGGTTACTCTGATAGTGTATCTAGAACTATCTAGAGATGATAGGCATGCTCCTCTTCCGTCACCGAGTATATCAATATGTGGTCAATAAAGACCACCATGAATCGATCGAGGTATAGATGGAAGATCATGTTCATGAGTCCCATGAACACTGTAGGGGAATTGGTCACACCAAATGGAATTTCCATGAACTTATAGTGGCTATACCGACATCTGAAGGTTGTCTTCTACACATCCTCATCTCGTACCCTGATCTGATGATAGCCTAATCTGTTTTCTATCTTCAAAAACCAATAAGCTCCCTTCAGCTGATCGAAAAGTTCATAAATCCTTAAAAGTGGATACTTGTTCTTCACGGTCACCTATTTTAGGTTCTGATAGTCCAAACAGAGTGCCAAACACCCATCCACCTTCTTGGAAACCAAATAGGGGCTGCCCATGGAGAAACACTTGGACTATGAACCCTTTCCTCTATAAGTCCTCCAACTGTTCACATAACTCATTAAGATCTACAGAAGTCATCCAATATAATGGTGTAGATATCGGTGTCACCCCAAGGTATAGGTCGATGTAAAAGTCTACCTTCCTACGAGGAGGTAGCCCTAGAACATTTTCAAGACATAAAAATATTGGCCCAACACTACAGGATAGCTCGAACATTCAACATAAACTGCACTAAGGGTAATGCAAGACAACTAATGTGTGATCAGATGTACCCTCCTATGGGTAATTCCATCCAGTGCTTCAATGTTTCCTTTCTCACCAGTGAAGGAAACAGGGTCCCATTCTCACAGACACACCACACTTTCTTTGTAATGTAGTCAATATGAGAATGAACATTAGATAACCATCCATACTCAAGATGACTTCGTAAGGCCTTGACACCACTACTAGAAGATCCCAACTGAAGCTCTCAACTCAGAGAGTAATCCCATACTACAAGAAACAAAGTGTAATCATCGAATCCCCTCCTGTAGGAGTCTCTAACCGTAATAATCTAGCAAACAGCTCCATCAGAACATCCGAGCTCCGAATGAGGGTCATGGAAATAAAAGAGTGATTGTCCCATGTGTCTACAAGTACTGAATATAGGGTGGTTTTGACAAATATCATACCTATAATCATCTCTGATGCGCCGTGGTCATAGGCCTCAGCTGCCTGGAGCTGAGCTCGTCCCTATACACCGATTTCCGATGGTTAGGGTGGACCACCTAGAGGTGGTGGCTGTAGAACCGATAATCGCTGCCCACTGCCTGCTACATAGCCAGTTCCTCTGCTACGTTTTCCTACAGTATGTGGACCTCCCCGATCAAATATTTTCCTATACCTCATAGGTCCCTCGATCATCTTTTGTTCATCTATACAACATGCTAGATAGTATGAAGACATGTGACCATACCCACTGCACGAGTAGAACTACCTGATCATCATCATTCCTCCTCTATTCCCGGAGCCCCAGACCACTGACCATGTATCCTGAGTTCATCCACCAGATGTTCTGGCCCACATGGGCCCCTGCATCATTCGTCTATTTCTTACTATGGATGACTCTGCTACCTATCATTCGGTGGTGGCTCTAGATGTCAGTGGCTACTCAGCTAAGAATCTCTCCACTAAAATTGCTCACTCTATCACCATATCCTGAATCGGAATGCTGAGCAATATTATGGATTCTCTGATCTCCCGTCGGAAACCCTGCTCAATGGTCTGGGACTTGACGAAAGGGTCATGTACCATGTCTGTTGAGTAATGGGAGAGATATGTGAACCTCTAGAGTACTGGGCCACGGTCATGCTGCCCTGCTGTAAGTGCGACATATCATATATACGATCTGAGTATAGAGTCACTCAGATGAACTCTATCCAAAAAAGGCCCACAAATTCTTCCCATGTGTGGTTTTCTTCATCGTGTATCTAGAGTGTGAGACATCCCCATCTCTAAGATTCTCCCTGGAAAGGACTGTCTTCTAGGATCACCATCACATCAACTGGGGTAAAAACTAAGGAAAAAACTTTGGCTACAGCCTCTAACAAGTCCTCACCTACCTACAGATCTTCCTCCCCTTAGAACCTTGAAGGCCTCTAACACTGGAACCCGTGCAACTCACTCAATCCGTGTTCACTATCTACTAGTGGGGAAGGTGGAAACAGTTTCCCCATGGGTAGTGGTGCTGCTGGTACAACACATGTTAGCACTATCATAGAAAGAGGGCCCTTCCCCAAAGCCTCATCACTCTGTGGGCCATTTTCACAAACTCTCACTGGAGCCATGGTTGGATTTATAGAAGGTGGCATCTTGAAATAAAAACTGATGAATCAAGATCAATAAGTTATACATGGTGAGCTGAATATAAGAGATCATATGAAATACTTTTAAAAAACACAAGCAATTAGTGTTTTCATGCACTATTTTATAAATCAGTATTCAGGGTCCGGGTGTATCGATATATCGGCCTCCACACTAACACTAGAATTCCTAATCTAAAAACCACACTCAAAACACATAAACCTGTTTCTCAATTGGAAAGATCGGATTCCATGTTTTTCGGTAGAACTGACTCCTCTGATACCACTTTGTCATGAACCGTCCCCCGGGGCCCATTCCATGACTACCCAAATCCCACCTTCCCTAGGCCAGGGTTTGGAGACTAGCATCAAGAGGCATAACCTTGAAAAACATGAAGGCATTGCCTTTAAAAATGCAAATACATAGTCTAAGAACACAACAGGAAGTGACCATGAAGTAAACTGCTATAGTAAAAAGTGTACTGAATGTAAAGGGGCCGTAATACAACCCCAACTCAAAAGTAAAAGTACAACTTAAAATAGGAAACATCTCCTTGTTCATCCATTGTGGATCCTTCCTGATGGGTAGGTACAGATCTTGATCAGTAGTCACTGTGTCACGTCACGTCAAATGGTCTACCTCTTAGAACCATCCAGCCCAGGCTCCCTCAACCTCGATCAATGTTGTCCATCGTCTGCACAAGAAAAAATAAGGTTTTGGCATAGCTCCGACATGGGTGAGTATAAAAATACCTTGTAGGGACCCCGAGACCCTTAAATGTCTCCTAAAGTTACACAATGGAAAAACCACAAAATAAGACCTCAATCCCGAAGCACAAAATATTCAAAACCGCAACTTAGGTATATGCCCATAAATATACCTATGCTATCATAATATATCCGTCTCAATCATGAGGAAAAATAAGGCTCCATCTTTTAATCCATTTTCACAACTGAACCATGAGGTAATAATATCACAAAGGTAACACCAAAATGGTAAAAGTACCATAATGGTAAACACTCAGCTCACACTAGGTATAACTTAAGTACAGAAGTACATATAATTAGATGTGTCACTGGTTTATCTTATTCTGTCGAGAGGTGCTCCTGCTGACCCACATAAGATTGGTATATTCTGACCCACATAGGAATAGTGAGCATTGAACGACTTAGGATCGCTGAGCACAGACCCACATATGATTGATAGATGCTTATCCACATTGGATTGATAGATGTTGACCCACATAGGATCGATGTTCTTTATTTACAATACAAACAACCACTAGATTTCCCCACTAAAAATGATTGATTCCAGGATGATCCACACCTTAAGATATCGTTCATACCTCTATAGACACAATGTACCATGAAGAATTATCCAAAGGATTGCATTTCGTAAGGGTTCCCACGAGACAGACGGCGTGTCAATTAGATGTCTGATATGTGACTTATAAGCCATTTAGTACCGTGGCCCTTGTTGGATTCAGGTTCAATCTAACTCGGCCATACAATAAATGTTTATAAAATTAAAGAGGAGTATACCAGAATTCCATTCTCTCTCCATGTATCCCAGCGCCAAAGAAGGTTTTTCAAACGGACGTCTGGTTCATAAGTTATGGCCCTTTATGTGAAACTGGACCTAGTTGGATCCAGGTCGAGTCCGACCTGGCCTGACCTCATCCGGTCTGACCTGACCCGGCCAGAACCGGCCTGTGCCAGCCCAGTTGGGTTGGGACATGGATAGGCATGGCCTGACCCATAGAGGGCATGGCCCGTAGTGCTCATGTGTCCCTACCCATAGAGGGTGCGATCCACTATACTCATGCGGCCTGGCCTGCGGAGGGCGCGACCAACAAGGCACGCAAGGTATGGCCCGCGGAGGGGTGTGGCCTACTAGATGGGTGGCTTGTTGGAGACATGACCCGCAGAGGGGTGTGGCCCATCGGAGGCGCAGTCAATTGGTGACACGTCCCGCCGATGGTGTGGCCGAAAGGAGGCACGTCCCACTGGAGGTGCGACCTGCTATTGTAGGGCCCACGCCAGCAGGCACAGAGGTCGACACCCCCCAGTCTTCTAGAGTAGCTAAGGGTGTTCGGTTTGTGCGGTGAAACTATGTGGTTCCACCTGGAATTTTTGTTGGGCCTGCAAGGAGCGGGTCCCTATTGTTAGAGAATCAGAGTCGCAACCACCCTCTCCGTCAGTGCTCCATTGTGCACTGCTCCGCCTTCTGCAGCCAGACCGAGCCAGCTGCCGTCTTCACCCGCCACGGCTACAGCCACGACCTTCCCCACCGGTGGTGTACCGCCATCCCCTTCATGGTCAACCAATGTCGGCCGCATTCTTCACCTATCATGCAAGTTACATGTGCTTCCATTCCGGTGTCGCGCTGAAGGTCTTCCTCGGGACACTAGGTGAGCTCTGGTGGACCGTTTTTCCATATGATGGTATAAATAGCCTCCCTGAGATGCCCTCTTCACAGGTTAACCCCCATTTACATGTTTTTTTTCAACTCTAATAAATATCCCATGATGAAAACATAGATCAACAAAGTAGCGGAGGGTTGTGGCCTTGTTCATTTTGCATGTGCCCTCCTCGTTAGCTTGGTAACATGAGGGAAGAAAAATATTCAACAATTATTTAAAAAAACAAATATAAATCCTTCCTCAAGATCATTGGAGAACAATTTCATTTGAGAAATATTTTGTGTTCGTCTTTCCAGGAAAAATCCTCCAATAAAATTGCTCAATTGTCTTTCATCAGTTTATCCTTGGTGAGGGGATTCATTCTTGGTCAACAATCCTCCCATGATCAAGCCTTTTGCCTCAATTTTCCAAAACCCCTTGTTAGTGATTGACTCTTTATCATGTGTTTAAGAGGTTCATTAATTGGTGTAATTAATGAGCCTCATTAATCACACGAAGGGTTTCTACACAAAAAATGTGTAACCTAGCATTTAATGTCCTTCATTAAATGCTCGACTGACAATGTGGTCCCCACCATCAATACCTAAATATGATGTGGAAGGAATTTTTAAAGAATAATATAAACTATCTTTTTTTCATCCATGAAAAACGCAAAACAAATTTCCTCCTCGGACCACTATGGTTGAGGTTAAAACTCCCATAAGAAAATCATGGCGCTGTGAGTTTAACGATGCCGTCCGATTTCAATTCTGAGAACCAGTTCAAAAGTTAGGATTTCCCACTAGATCGTTTACTGAACGTACCTTAAAGAAAGACCAGATATTAAATACGGGCACACCGGGCCTCAGAATCATGCACTACCAATTTTTTTGCAGAATCGTAATAATTTGTTATTATTAAAAAAAATTACATGGAATATCTGGGTCTTTACACCAATATTGATTCCTAACATAGGAGGTTTCACAAGAAAGCATTCACTAGGTGAGTGGTCTTATTTCATAGAAATTTCCCTATTCAATCCGTAAACTCCACTAGTTGTTCCTCATAATATATATCATCCTCCATTGGTATGACCTCTATGTTCAAAAGTGTGAAGGTCCCGGAAATTACATCTTCAAAAGAGATACAAGGAATACATAATTTACTTGAGAGAGGTTTTCTGGTAGCACCATCCGATAAGCTTTCATCGTGAAACGATCAAGAATTTATAACCGACTATTATACCTAGGTATTAGTTTGTATTTATTGTCATTCCTGATAAACATATTAACTAGAAAAATTCTTAGAAACACCTTATCTCTAATTTAATATTATAGATCACAAGGATGATTATCCACATAACATTTCTATAAAAATTATGGTATCCTTACGTATTACTAAATTGATCTACCCTTCTCCACCATATCATTATGTTTCTAGGGTATGAAAATATTTCTTTAGGAATCTTCATTCTATTATATTAGAGTTATAAAATTCTCTTTATAAAGGGATTTATGAAGAACCATTTGAATTATCATGTGAAAAATATTGGTAAAAGGAAACCAATCTTGATGAAGGTGTTGATACCAACCACCTTTAATATCCAAATTACATGATAATAACATATCTAATTGGGTTTTAATTGTTTTCATAGAATATCCTTTTAATATAGGGTGATATAAAAAGAAAGAACTAATCTATGAATAAATATCTTTTGGAGGATTTCACCAAAATTTCAATTTTAACCTTGGATCCTGTTCAAATACATTGGAATATTTCACTCCATGAAATACTTAACATGTCATTAATGTATATCATAGAAATATTATAAAAATAGAAATATTCATTGATAAATATAAATTATTCCGAAATCATAAGTAGATTTACTATAATGAATATAGTATTTTTTGGGGTAGTTAGATGAAAAAATGCAATGTGATGTATTCTCATTTCACTTATGGTGTGGATGATGGTTATAACAACATTTAGACTTTTTTATCTCACCCATTACTTATTGATATACTAATAATTGATATATATATATATACTAATAAATGTCTGTAATTCTATTTTCCTAGTATAAATAATATTTAATGTAGAATAGTGATGGGTGTTTTATAGTTATCACACATTGTTTGTTGGTTCAATCCCCATAGACATACCATATTAAAAGGGTTGTCTCTTAGATCGGGGATTACAAAAAAAAATTTACAAAATATTAATAAAAACCTTTTGATATTTATATAATTCATAATTAATTTATCATAAATTATAAGATAAACTCTAAAGGATCCAATACCTTTAATAATATTCCCATAAAAAATAATTCTTTCTCAAAACAAGAGGGTTGTATTTCCATAAATATCTCTCACAATATCCTTAATCTTGATGACCTCCCAATACATAAGATATAAATAATGTTCTATAAAAATTTGAAATTATTATCGTATTTAGACACTACCCATGATGGAATCCATAACTCCAATGTTAATCTGTCATGGAGATATATATTATTCCAAAGATAAAAAAATTCATAGATGCTTCCTGATTATAATAACCAAAATTCCATTGGTAAAATACTCCAACAACATAATTCAATAAACTAAATACATAAATATCAAAATCTATCCACTTTAGTGATTTTAATGGAATTTTACCATCAATGATCAATAAGTTAACTCATGGGTTAGGGAATTGATTCGGATAATTCATAAGTTCTCCACACATAAAACATTGAGCTCCCAAACAATTTCTCACTCCATGACATTCTTTTACACAAATATATCATATTCCCCTCCATTTGTGATATTCATCCAAGATCTTCTTCCCACGTTATTGACATGTGGTCATATAAATATTATTTCCTCTATTTTCAGTACACTATGAAATTTAATAAAAGTACATCATCATATAATTTGATGTGTTAGGAATCTCACAAAAGATCAAATTTTTAATCAGACATCGTGATAGATGATTATGAATAATTACAAATTCATTCTCTCTAGTCATAATCTAAATTTTTTTCTCATTTTCCTTGATTTATCCATCAAATTAAATGTCAACATGATTCATTTAGGTCCAATCCATTAAAAAAATTTAAAAAGGGATAGTGTGAGAAAAACTAAACATAGTGGGAAAATTCATGAAAAACCACTTATCATATGTCTTAATGATAAAAAAATATTATTAATCAATGAAATGTCTGGTTTCTCAATGTTCATTCATAATCATAATATATTCAAATCACTAATGATGGTTTGTAAAGTGTTTTTAAATTTCCCAAGAATATCCATCGGAACTGTCACACCAGATGTGAATAAAGGCTCATTGTCATGCACCAGGTAATAATTGACTCTAGTTAAATGTACTATTTTTAGAGTTCATACACCTAGGTAAATCAATTATAAAGACAAATCCACTTTTAGTATCCATATAGGGATATAATTTCATTGAAACCATGCACACAATCCATTACCAAAATTCCATTATTTTTTCATATACATTGAATCACCCATTAAATTATCCATAGATACATCCATAAATATATAATTTGAAATAACACATAGTGATATATATAATGTTTTCTTATCCTAGTTTCTTCAGGAATAATAATCCCCTAATCTAACACCTCCTATAGTGTAAACCCCAAGCTTCCATGATACGCTTATATTTTAATAATGCAATATCAAGCATTGTACGCAAGTTTGAGATTCTAACACACCACGACCAATCAAGGTAGCTGTTATGAATATTAATACACAAATTTTGAAATTTTATTAATTTTATATTTCAAAATGGACTTCATTTTTGTATTCAGAATATCGAAATTATCCTATGTTGAATCTTTTGTAATTTTCTGAGTACATCCAATTTTTTATGAATAGAAAAAAATTATTAAAAATAAATTTTTTAATAAAAATTATTTATAGTGACAAATTATACTATTGAGTGGTCTTAAAGTATAATTAGAATATATTTTTACCATTTTATCCTATTTTTTTCATTATAATTAATTTCACATTGAAATTGGATATAAACAATTGTCAATCTTTTGATATATATTGTTTCTTAAAAAAATGCTATTTGTTGTGACAGCGGAAATTAATTATTAAATTTATTATCTCAACTTATATGTTTAGAATTTTTTAATTTGGACATAATTTTTGAATTAGAAATATCAAATATATATTAGGGTTAATTTTTGGTATTTTTCTAAAAAAACTTCAATTTGTGATGAATAGTGAAACCACAAAGTGGTAGTTAAAAAACTAATTTTTCATTTAAATGAAACTTTACCACTTCTATGAATTGAATTTCAGAAATCCGACATAGATGGTTGTCATTAGTAAGTAAAATGTGGTTCAATGGGATGAAAATAATTTTTGGTGAATAGTAACTTTTACGTTTTATTAATCACAATTAACGGTAATTAGTGTAATTTAAGGTAAATATAATGTTATAATAATTTGAAATTACCTTTACACTTGTCCCATACTTATCGTA
This sequence comes from Viscum album, assembly GCA_963277665.1. Lineage (NCBI taxonomy): Eukaryota > Viridiplantae > Streptophyta > Magnoliopsida > Santalales > Viscaceae > Viscum > Viscum album. The sequence continues at coordinate 822,268,781 of OY728157.1, forward strand.
TGAGTCATGGCCGACATATAAAATCCATGGGTCAACTTGGGGACCCCATATAGACACTTGGGTAAGAAAATGACATTAATAAATTTTTATTTAAAGTAAAAATAGAATTGTCACAAACATGTGTTGTTTTACTAAAACTGTTATTTCATGGGGTTATATAAGTTAACATTTCGAATCTAAATTTTAATTGGAAATATAAAACTATTTCCTACATCATGGTAATTATTTTATAATTTTTAGGCATTAAATAAATAAATGTATTTATGACACCATGATGATGCCGTGATTACCCCATTAATGAACAATTTAAATAAAATGAAAAGATAAGGTAAAATATAAGACATAAACTTATTTAAAACCTATTGGATGGGTATATTTCGAACCCTTATAACCTTATCCTAGAAATATATCATTTTGGGACCTTTAAAATCAGAAAATCACTTCATAATAAAGTAACATTTCATGAATTTCCAAGAGTGCCCCTACTCTCCTCTTAAAAAAGGCCCCCTCCTCTACCAACTTATTCACACCATAAAATCCATTTGGATCGTCCAACCACTGCATAATACTCTCTAAACTTCCCTATATTACTCATATAAGCCTCAATTTCGGCAGAAGTCTTCCAAAGATAGCCTTTGGCTCAAATCAAAAAGAGTTAACCGATTTTAAGGTAATGCATTCTCTTATGTTCTTTTGTTTTATTTTACTTCTACAACCCCTTAAACTCTTTTTATTCCTTTATTTTGTAACAAAAATAGTATATTAAATATACTAGTATTTGTTTATGAGAAGGAATTGATTTACACTTACACACACCTTCGTGTAATGGTAAAATAACATACTGTTTCTGTGGGTGGTGAATTACTCCCTCACTAAACGATGATTGTTCAATCTTATTTTATCACCTCTCATGGTGGGAATTAAGATGTCACTATATTTATATATGATATATATTATGTTCATGTTTTCCTTATAATTCTGTATTTTTCATTGATGGCATACCTTTATGATTTCCATTATGGGTAAACGCTATAATTTCATTTTAGGAAGTGTGGACTACAGCCCACTCAAAGTGATTTGAATCATTAATGCCATATGTGGGACGTATAAAGGATAGTGTAAATGATATGATATTATACTGGAATTATAATATAACTTTATATCATTATTATTTCATTCCATTAAATACAAAATAGAAATGAAGGTAGCGTTCATGTGTACATACAGCTTACCGTCTCCATGAACAGTGCATTTCATTTCTTACCCCTAAATGTTATGTAATTTTATAACAGAATGTATATAATGGATATGTATGATATATATGATATCTAAATCAGAAATATAATTATGGATATAATTTATATTTTACCAAATGAACAACTTGTAATTATAAGAAATTTATTTTTCACTCAAGTTCCAAAGATCGACAAAACGGCCGTTATTAACATAAATAATTACATAATGTTCATAACATGGTAATAAGTGATATAAAAGAAATAATGAACTTTAAAAGGGTTCTTAAGAAAGTATAAATTAAATCTAGTTTATTATTCAAGAGGATAAAGAATGATCGAGTCATGTCGGACACAAGGTAAGGGACTTCGACTCAATCTCCGTTCATTGAGGAATATTTTGTTTTATACACAAATTTCTTTTATACGGTGTACAAACCACTTTGACGTTTATTTTTATTCAAAAGGACTCTTTTTATACTAAGTGTTTTACTAAAAGACAAAAAGGAATTTTTTTTTGTTGTAATTATGTGGGGACAACGATTTCTTCACCATCGTGACCATTGTTTGAGTTTCAGCTTCCTCTACATGTAACACCCCAAGATTTTATAGTGTGTTATTTCTTTAAAATAATTCAATAACTTGCACTACACGCAACACCATGTTCAATCACACCATGACTTACCAAAAAAATCCATTCAAAAGAGGTTATTAATAGTATTAACTAAATTTTAAACCTTATATAATCCTTATAATTTTAGAAGCCATATTATGAGTTTCTTAGACATAATGCAAGAACAGATTCATTTTCAGTATTGCACTTTTATCAACTTTTAATAGTGAAACCTTTTTAAATACAATATTTTAAACTTTTTGACTAAATGGGGACATCAAAAAATTTAAAATGAAACATCCCAAGCTTCCACGGTATGCTTTCCCTTTGAACAATACAGTAGCGTGTGTTGTACGCAACTTCGAGTTCCAACACACCACAACCAATCAAACTAGCCGTTATGAATAGTAATACCTACCTTTTATAATTTTAGAAATTTTATCTCTCAAAATGGACTTAATTTTTGGTTTCGGAGTATTGAATTTAGCCTAAGGTGAAATTTTGGTACTTTTCGGATATCTTTCATATTTTGATGAATAGTGAAAATTACTAAATTTTAATTAAAAACAACTTTTTTAATCAAAATAATTAATAGTGATATATTATGAATTTGAGTGGTTTCAAAGTATATTTAAAATATATTTTTACCATTTAATATAATGTTGGTCATTGGACATAATTTTACAATTAAACCGAACATAAACAAGTGTCAATCTTTTGATAGTTATTATCTCTTAAAAACACGCTTTTTGTTTTGACAGCGGGAATTAATTTTAAATTAATTTCTTCCACTTAATTGTTTTGAATTTAGAAAAATGGATTCCATATTTGGAATCAGGATGTTCAAATTGTGTAAATAGGTAACTTTTATTTTTAGACATTTTGAATAATTACTGCGGTAAATATTTTATTTACCATGGTTAAGGGTAAATCCGGTAAATAAGGTTTAAAAAATAATATTATAATAATAATAAATTACCCTAAAACGTGTCCTAGACTTATTGGTTGATACATGTTCGGACATAGGAATATTTGGGTCGATTTTGGGACCCATGGTGCCACTTGTAGGTGATAGGGACACTTTATTTTAATTAAGTTAAAATGAATACAAAAATGACACAAGCATATATCTTTTAGCAAAACAATTTGTACATAGGATTATATATGTTGTATTTTAGATTATAAATATTAATTAGAAATATAAAAATATTTCCTACATAATGATATTTTATTTACGATTTTTAGACATTAAATAATTTAATTTATTTATGACACAAAGATGATGCAGTAATTACTAGAATAGTGAAAAATCAAAATAATTGATATTATAAATACCCAAATAAATATAATATGAAACTTTTAATAAATTAAACTAATTTTATAGGATAATATGATATATTAGTATTGATTTAATTGACTTTTTTAGAAGTAATCAATCTTTTATGAGTTTCACAAAAATCAACTATTGAATAGTGTCAAAATTGACATAAAAGAGTTCTTAAAACAAATATTATATTATTAATTGATATTAAATTCCTAAAAATCTACGGTTCGGCCAAGTGACTTATATCATGATAGGTTCATCATTAATGGACCACTTTGGGGGTCTCTTGGATGTATATAGTAATTTTATTAACCATATTATATAAAAATACAAAGAGACATTGTAAAAGTGAAACTAATTAACTTAGAGTTAATACTTAAAGATAAGGTTAATATAAGTACCCAAACCTGTCTAAATTCTATTGGTTGAGTTGTTTTCGACCCATACCCACCTTGAAATTTTAATAATCATCTTTTGAGCCATTAGAAACCGAATATGAATTTATTATAAATTAATATTTCTAGCTTTTCCAAAGGTGCCCCTCACCCCTCTTATAAAAGGGCACTCCTCCTTCTATTTTTCTTCACACCTTAAAAACCTTTTTGTTCGGCCAAACTATGCCCAGATACTCTCCCAACATCCCTCAATACAACCTAGAGGCCTTAGTTTGATCAGAAATCCAACCTAAGGAGCCCTTTTGATCAAATCAAAAGGAAGAAACTGAAGAAGAGGTAATGATTTCACCACCCTTTTCCAAGTTCCTTTCTTCTTCCACTTCTTCTTCCTTTTTTGTTACCATTATAAAATAATAACTCCAGTATCATATATATACTGTTATTTTATTATAAATATGGTACAACCATTTTCAGTATTCTATCCACCCTTTGAATAACATGTCACCATATGTGCGTACGTACGGCTTACCGTCTCCATGTCGTGGTGTAATTGTTATTCAATATATTATTATTTGGATGGGTATAATAATGATGTGTAACTCATGTAAATAATAAATACAACATGTTAATGATTCTGTATATATGATATACCATCCATTTATATATTATTTTAATATCAAAAGAATGATATCGTCGCTCGTGCGTACGTACGGACTACCGTCTCCACGAACGCGATGAGATTAATTCTCCATCGTAACCATTCAAGTATAATTATCATTTGCTGATTTAAAAATAATGGTTAAGGACTTGATATCATTATGGATATGAATAATATACAACCTATCCTTTAAAAACATGGCTTACGTAACAAAACATATAAAAGAAAACGAGTAAGTTAACACCCGAAACAACGATAATACTAAGATATTATTAACAAAGCAATGTTAAAAGATAATATATGATATCATATTAATATATATGATTCTTTTATAATTTAATAACAATTATTTCACTATTATACAGGAGGTTAACCTACCCCAAACAAGGAAAAGTACAAGGTAAGGGGTTTTCATCTCACTCCTTATTCCCGTGAGATTCATGCCATATTACCACCATTACCTTTTGTGTGGTGTATGTACTGCCCATAATTATATTCTTTTTGTACTACACTCTAATTTATGTTTATTTACATATTAATTGTATGATACCTCTTTCATGGGTTGTATGTTTCATAAGTTACCAAATTGGTAAGGGTTATTTCACAATCTCTTCATTATCCGAGGTTGTTTATACGTAATAATCTACTGGGATCTCTTTATCATCCACATCCATGTTTCTTAATAATTTATTTCAAAACATTTTTAATATTTACAAGAATATGGGTTAAAGTCATTTATACCCTTATGTGTTTCGAAATGAATCATTCCGTTGTTTCCCAAACAAGGCACTTTTATCCTTTTCAACAAATTTAAGGTAAGAATGTTTTCTTAACTTATACGGAGGTTTCGGCTATTTACCACCGTTATAAAATCATCAAAGCTTCCCGTACAAGCTTATAAGAATATTTTCAAATTGAATGAATTATTTTATAATTATGTAACTTTTAAAATTAATTAAAAAAAGAGATATTTCTCTAAAATAGTTTTGATTTCATCTATGTCAACATTCTTTGATGGATTTTCAGCTTATTTGAAGCTGATTTATTATGATACAAAACATCCATAATTTATTGAAGGTTTTGTGCTATTTTTGACTGTGGATAACTTATTCTTATGTCACTCATGGTTTTTTTAGAGTATTGACATTTCATAAGTTATTTGTAATCTGAATGTTTATGTTATATTTCAACCTTTCATTCAGATGAATGTGTTAGACAAGTATGTTCCGGGTTGGGGACCGGTAAAAGTAAGCCCTCCGGTTTGGTCTCCGGTTATTAGAGGAACTCCGGTTTGGTCTCCGGTTATTAGAGGAACTCCGGGTTGGTGTCCGGTTATTAGAGGCACTCCGGGTTGGTGTTCGGTTATTAGAGGCACTCCAGGTTGGGTTCCGGTTACAGTTAGCCCCTAGGTCTTGGGACGAGGCCTTGACAAAGAAATTATAGTTCAGCATTATGCATTCCATCATTATGAAAGTGGTTATTGATATTACATGTGATTATTCTATTAGTATAATATCCATGTGAATAAGTAAATGGAATTATTTCATTTTACTTTTGCCATAATATGTTGAAGTTCAAGTTTAAAAGGCTTTTGTTTTGTTTATACATTTCCTTAAATGTTTATGCTTAATTTTGAATGTTTCCGCTATACTGTTATCCTTACTGGGCATTTGAGCTCACCCCTTTTCTATGTTTTATTTTTTCCCAGGATGTGAAGAAGTATGTTATGAATGACCTGCAGGGATATTATGAGGGGATAATAGTGTGGACTATGGAGACATTATGTAGTTGTAGTAGTTTTTCACTTTATGATGTAATGTAAAACTTATGAATATATCTAGTGTTTCCAAGGCAACTAAACCAATCGGTCTTTCGAGATTTGATCTTTCTTGTGATCATTCCAATGTTATGCAATAATGCACCGACTCTGGGTAAATAGGGTCGGGGCGTTACAGTTGGTACCATAGGAAGTTTAGTACAAACCTTGGAAGCTAGAATTAGATAAACTCTTATTAGATCACATAGATTTAAGATGAATTTTGAGGATTAGTATAGAAGAACTTCCTAGAATTTTGGTATTGTAGAGATTTTGTGAGTTTTCTGAGCAATACATCCCTATCTAGATACGAGAAGGTAGAGGCGGCTCTGGCACAAATGTACCTAGGGGTAAAACCCGAAAACACCTCTTTGAGCTAGACTCGAACGGGAACTGGTGCACAACAACGGGCCTTGCTGCACTCTTGGTTACGACACTCCCGGGGGATATGCTTAGGATAACTCTCATTTTATTTACAAATCATTATAAAGGGTTTATGAGTATATACTTCCTCAGAGGAGAAATTTTTATGATTATGGATTATATCCATAAACTATTTAATTTAGGTTATGTGTTTTACAAGTTTGGGATTTGGTATTGTTATTCATAAACTAATCTAGTGTATGCCATTGTTTAGAAATGACACCCAGTAGAAGGAATGAGAACTCTAGCAATGCACATGATCCAAAGAGAAGTAAGGATCATATCATTCATGGTCTTAAGCCAGAATTTATAAGAGAAATGGTTTCGCATGTATTATCATCATATGAAGAAATAATATCATGTGTTGATAAGATAAGTAAAAAGTTTACTGAGTCTTATGGCTTTGAAGGGAAGCAAGAGAAGAAAAGGATGGAAGAGAGAAAGATGGATAAAGGGAAGAGGGAAAAGAAGAATTTTTCATATGTGATAACTGTGGATAGAAACACCCTGGAACTTGCCTGAAAGGAATGGGAGTTTGTTATAAGTGTGGAGGAAAAGGGCACAAAGTACGTGACTGCAAGGGTAAGAAAATGGTTTCAAATGTACAATGCTTCATTTTCAAGAAGTTTGGACACTAAGCGAACCTATGTCTCAGTCACCAGACTATGACGCAAATGATTCTATTGGATAAAAATCAAGTTATGATACTACCACATATAAAGAGGAATTATTAGAGTTCTTATGTTGATTATGTCAATTGAGTGTTGTATCAATAATGTACTTGTTATAATAGTTATGGAGTATATAAGGATTGTACTTCAGTACTATTTCATTAAGGACTTGAGATTGTGTGGAACAAAGAAAAGTGACTCAATAACAGGATAAATTTTTTGGAAAATATATGGTTGAGAGAATGATAAACCATAATATAGTTCTGAGACCGAGGTAGTGATTTTGGAATAATACATGATTGTTTTGGATAAATTATATTGGATATTCATGACTACCTTGAAGATGATTAATGATTTGTATATTCCATCATTGTTGGGGTTTACAACATTTTTGGATTGAAGGAGTATATCTATTATTCTATAAGGAATAAGGGATCATGAATGTAATTAATAAGGTTTTATGATAATTCAGGATGTTGCAGTGTTTTAAAAGAATACATGATGAAGGTGGTCACATGTTATTACGTGAAAAAAAAGGATCTTCATCGTTTTTACCTTTCTTATAAATTTTGGACTGAAGTATTTTAGATAGTTCTAGTTTGGATTATTTTGGATTGCCATAAAAGGACAACCCGGAGGTCGGGCGGCAACCCGTCACGTCCGGCAAGGCTGCGAGACATGAACCCGCAACCGAAGGGTGACAAGGGTGTATCACCTACCACTGGCCCATGAGATTTCTGGATTAAATAATGTAGTTTTTATTAAAAGATCTTGTAGATGAATTATAAATTCGTTTATTTTGGGACCCTATACGAATAGTGTAAATAGAATTTTTTTACGTTCTATTATCTTTTAGAGTGAAAGATGAGTTTGTGGTAGAAATTTATTAATGGATAAAACTCTAATTATAAAGTAAGTATATCTCCTTATGATCTTAGCCAATCTCATAAATAAATTCCTCAACATTAAGAAAAGAAACCTAGAACAAAAATTTTGTCCTAGATGGTACCTTAAATCATCACTAATTTATGGCTTTGGGATTGTTTCCCTTTTCATAGCCATGTTCTCTACCACACTCCATCAGATAATTAATGGTTAAATTTTTCTTCCACATCCATATTTTCCTAAATGGAACCCTAGAATGTGTTATTTTCGGTAATCTTCATACTTTCCACTCTTTATTTTAAATAGATTCCTCATTAATTCATTTTTCAATGTGGTATTTCAACTAAGATATTTTGAAAAGTCAAAAATGTGTTATCCTAATACCCTATGTTTTGTTGAACCGATGGTATTTCAAATCATCATAGATTGATGAGTTTAAGGACCTCAATTTTATACTTGTTTTTGATTGATGACCACAATCACTACCTATAAATATTTATGTTTTTCCTACAATTATATGTCTCTAATTTCCGCCAATGTTCTCTTAACCGAGATCATAATTTGGTGGTGACCCTTTCATTTCTCTTTTCCTCATATTAAGACTAAATTTTAGTAACCCAATTTTCGATGTGGGTTTTCCCACAAATATATTTTCCATTTTCAACCTTTTATTTTCGAAGAACAATTTCAAATTGTGAGGACGCAATTTATTGAAGGAGGGGAGAATGTAACACCCCAAGATTTCATAGTGTGTTATTTCTTCAAAATAATTAAATAACTTGCACTACACGCAACACCGAGTTCAATCACACCATGACTTACCAAAAAAAAGCCATTCAAAAGAGGTTATGAATAGTATTAACTAAATTTTAATCTTTATATAATCCTTATAATTTTAGAATCCATATTATGAGTTTCTTAGACATAATGCAAGAACAGATTCATTTTTAGTATTGCACTTTTATCAACTTTTAATAGTGAAACCTTTTTAAACACAATATTTTAAACTTTTTGACTAAATGGGGACATCAAAAAATTTAAAATGAAACATCCCAAGCTTCCACGGTATGCTTTCCCTTTGAATAATACAGTAGCGTGTGTTGTACACAACTTCGAGTTCTAACACACCACAACCAATCAAACTAGCCGTTATGAATAGTAATACCTACCTTTTAAAATTTTAGAAATTTTATCTCTCAAAATGGACTTCATTTTTGGATTCAAAGAATCGAATTTATCCTAAGGTGAAATTTTGGTACTTTTCGGATAAATTTCATATTTTGATAAATAGTGAAAATTACTAAATTTTAATTAAAAACAACTTTTTTAATCAAAATAATTAATAGTGATAAATTATTAATTTGAGTGGTTTTAAAGTACATTTAGAATACATTTTTACAATTTAATATAATGTTGGTCATTGGACATAATTTCACAATTAAACCGAACATAAACAAGTGTCAATCTTTTGATAGTTATTATCTCTTAAAAACACGCTTTTTGTTTTGACAGCGGAAATTAATTTTAAATTAATTTCTGCCACTTCTATGTTTTGAATTTATAAAAATGGATTCCATATTTGGAATCAGGATGTTCAAATTTTGTAAACATGTAACATTTCTTTTTAGACATTTTGAATAATTACTGCGGTAAATATTTTATTTACCATGGTTAAGGGTAAATCTGGTAAATAAGGTTTAAAAAATAATATTATAATAATACTAAATTACCCTAAAACGTGTCCTAGACTTATTATTTGATACATGTTCGGACATAGGCATATTTGGGTCGATTTGGGGACCCCATGGTGCCACTTGTAGGTGATAGGGACACTTTATTTTAATTAAGTTAAAATGAATACAAAAATGACACAAGCATATATCTTTTAGAAAAACAATTTGTACATAGGGTTATATATGTTGGATTTTAGATTATAAATATTCATTAGAAAGATAAAAAGAGTTCCTACATAATGATATTTTATTTATAATTTTTAGAGATTAAATAATTTAATTTATTTATGACACAAAAATGATGCAGTAATTACTATAATAGTGAAAAATCAAAATAATTGATATTATAAATACCCAAATAAATATAATATTAAACTTTTAATGAATTAAACTAATTTCATAGGATAATATTATATATTAGGATTTATTTAAATGACTTTTTTTGAAGTAATCAATCTGTTATGAGTTTTACAAAAATCATCTATTGAATCGTGTCAAAATTGACATAAAAGAGTTCTTAAAACAAATATTATATTATTAATTGATATTAAATTTCTAAAAATCTAAGGTTCAGAAAAGAGACTTATATAATGATAGTTTCATCATTAATGGACCACTTGGGGGTCTCTTGTATGTATATAGTATGTTTATTAACCATATTATATAAAAATACAAAAAGACATTGTAAAAGTGAAACTAATTAACTTAGAGTCAATACTTAAAGATAAGGTTAATATAAGTACCCAAACCTGTATAAATTCTATTGTTTGAGTTTTTTTCGACCCATACCCACCTTAACCTTTTAATAATAAACTTTTGAGCCATTATAAACTGAATATGAATTTATTATAAATTAATATTTCTAGCTTTTCCAAAGGTTCCCTTCACCCCTCTTATAAAAGGGCACTCCTCCTTCTCTTTTCTTCACACCTTAAAAACCTTTTTGTTCGGCCAAACTCTACCCAAATACTCTCCCAACTTCCCTCACTACAACCTAGAGGCCTTAGTTTGATCAGAAATCCAACCTAAGGAACCCGTTTGATCAAATCAAAAGGAAGAAACCGAAGAAGAGGTAATGATTTCACCACCCTTTTCCAAGTTCCTTTCTTCTTCCACTTCTTCTTCCTTTGTTGTTACCATTCTAAAATAATAACTCCATTATCATATATATACTTTGATTTTATTATAAATATGGTACAACCACTTTCAGTATTCTATCCACCCTTTGAATAACATGTCACCATACGTGCGTACGTACGCCTTACCGTCTCCACGTCGCGGTGTAATTGTTATTCAACATATTATTATTTGGATAGGTATAATAATGATGTGTAACTCATGTAAATAATAAATATAACATTTCAATGATTCTGTATATATGATATACCATCCATTTATATATTATTTTAATATCAAAATAATGATATCGTCGCTCGTGCGTACGTACGGACTACCGTCTCCACGAACGCGATGAGATTAATTCTCCATCGTATCCATTCAAGTATAATTATCATTTGATGATTTAAAAATTGTGTTTAAGGACATGATATCATTCTGGATATGAATAATATACAACCTATCCTTTACAAACATGGCTTACATAACAAAACATATAAAAGAAAATGAGTAAGTTAACACCTGAAACAACAATAATACTAAGATATTATTAACAAAGAAATGTTAAAAGATAATATATGATATCATATTAATATATATGATTCTTGTATAATTTAATAAAAATTATTTCACTATTATACAGGAGGTTAACCTACCCCAAACAAAGAAAAGTACAAGGTAAGGGGTTTTCATCTCACTCCTTATTCCCGTGAGATTCATTCCATATTACCACCATTACCTTTTGTGTGGTGTATGTACTGCCCATAATTATATTCTTTGTGTACTACACTCTAATTTATGTGTATTTACATATTAATTGTATGATACCTCTTTCATGGGTTGTATGTTTCATAAGTTACCAAATTGGTAAGGGTTATTTCACAATCTCTTCATTATCCGAGGTTGTTTATACGCAATAATCTACTGGGATCTCTTTATCATCCACATCCATGTTTCTTACTAATGTATTTCATTTTTTTTTACTATTTACAAGAATATGGGTTAAAGTCATTTATACCCTTATGTGTTTCGAAAGGAATCATTCCGTCATTTTCCAAACAAGACACTTTTAACCTTTTCGACAAATTTAAGGTAAGAATGTTTTTTTTAACTTATACGGAGGGTGCGGCTATTTACCGCCGTTATAAAATCATCAAAGATTCCCTTACAAGATTATAAGAATATTTTCAAATTGAATGAATTATTTTATAATTATGTTACTTTTAAAATGATTTAAAAAAAAGATATATTTCTCTAAAATAGTTTTGATTTCATCTATGTCAACATTCTTTGATGGCTTTTAAGCATATTTGAAGTTGATTTATTATGATACAAAACATCCATATTTTATTGAAGGTTTTGTGCTATTTTTGACTGTGGATAAGTTATTCTTATGTCACTCATGGTTTTTGTTTAGATTATTGACATTTCATAAGTCATTTGTAATCCGAATGTTTACGTTATATTTCAACCTTTCATTCAGATAAATGTGTTAGACAAGTATGTTCCGGGTTGGGGACCGGTAAAAGTAAGACCTCCGGTTTGGTCTTCGGTTATTAGAGGAACTCCGGTTTGGTCTCCGATTATTAGAGGAACTCAAGGTTGGTGTCCGGTTATTAGAGGCACTCCGGGATGGTGTCTGGTTATTAGAGGCACTCCGGGTTGGGTTCCGGTTACAGTTAGCCCCTAGGTCTTGGGACGAGGCCTTGAAAAAGAAATTAAAGTTCAGCATTATGAATTCCATCATTATGAAAGTGGTTATTGATATTGCATGTGATTATTCGATTTGTAGAATATCCATGTGAATTAGTAAATGGAATTATTTCATTTTACTTTTGCCATAATATGTTGAAGTTCATGTTTAAAAGGCTTTTGTTTTTGTTATACATTTCCTTAAATGTTTATGCTTAATTTTGAATGTTTCTGCTATATTGTTATCCTTACTGGGCATTTGAGCTCACCTCTTTTCTATGTATTATTTTTTCCAGGATGTGAAGAAGTAAGTTATGAATGAACTGCAGGGATATTATGAGGGGATAATAGTGTGGACTATGGAGACATCATGTTTTTGTAGTAGTTTTTCACTTTATGATGTAATGTAAAACTTATGAATATATCTAGTGTTTCCAAGGCTACTAAACCAATCGGTCTTTCGAGATTTGATCTTTCTTGTGATCATGCCAATGTTATGTAATAATGCACCGACTCTGGGTAACTGGGGTCGGGGCGTTACAGTTGGTATCATAGGAATTTTAGTACAAACCTTGGAAGCTAGATTTAGATAAACTCTGATTAGAGCACATAGATTTAAGATGAATTTTGAGGATTAGTATAGAATAACTTCCTAGAATTTTGGTATTGTAGATATTTTGTGAGTTTTCCGAGCAATACATCCCTGTCTGGATACGAGCAGGTAGAGGAGGCTCTGGCACAGATGTGCCTAGGTGTAAAACCCGAAAATACCGCTTTGAGATAGACTCGAACGAGAACTGGTGCACGACAACAGGCCTTGCTGCACTCTTGTTTACGACACTCCTGGGGGATATGCTTAGGACAACTCTCATTTTCTTTACAAATCATTATGAAGGGTTTATGAGTATATACTTCCTCAAAGGATACATTTTTATGATTATGGATTATATCCATAAACTATTTAATTTATGTTATGTGTTTTATAAGTTTGGGATTAGGTATTGTTATTCATAAACTAATCTAGTGTATGCCATTGTTTAGAAATGGCACCCAGTAGAAGGAATGAGAACTCTAGCAATGCACATGATCCAAAGAGAAGGAAGGATCATATCTTTCATGGTCTTAAGCCAGAATTTATAAGAGAAATGGTTTCGCATGTATTATCATCATATGAAGAAATAATATCATGTGTTGATAAGATAAGTAAAGAGTTTATTGAGTCCTATGGCTTTGAAGGGAAGAAAGAGAAGAAAAGGATGGAAGAGAGAAAGATGGATAAAGGGAAGAGGGAAAAGAAGAATTTTCCCATATGTGATAATTGTGGAAAGAAACACCCTGGAACTTGCCTGAAAGGAATGGGAGTTTGTTATATGTGTGGAGGAAAAGGGTACATAGTACGTGACTGCAAGGGTAAGAAAATGGTTTCAAATGTACAATGCTTCATTTACAAGGAGTTTGGACACTACTCGAACCTATGTCCCAGTCATCAGACTATGCCTCAAATGATGCTATTAGATAATAATCAAGTTATGATAATACCACAGATGAAGAGGAATTATTAGAGCTCTTATGTTGATTATGTCAATTGAGTGTTCTATCAACAATGTACTTGTTATACTAATTATGGAGCATATAAGGATTGTACTGCAGTACTATTTCATTAAGGACTTGAGATTGTGTGGAACAAAGAAAAGTGACTCAATATCAGGATAATTTTTTTGGAAAATATATGGTTGAGAGAATGATAAACCATAATATAGTTCTGATACCGAGGTAGTGATTTTGGAATAATACATGATTGTTTTGGATAAATTATATTGGATATTCTTGACTACCTTGAAGCTGATTAATGATTTGTATATTCTGTCATTGTTGGGGTTTACAACATTTTTGGATTGAAGGAGTATATCTATTATTCTATAAAGAATAAGGGATCATGAATGTAATTAATAAGGTTTTATGATAATTCAGGATGTTGCAGTGTTTTAAAAGAATACATGATGAAGGTGGTCACATGTTATTACATGACCAAAAGGATCTTCATCATGTTTACCTTTCTTATAAATTTTGGACTAAAGTATTTTAGATAGTTCTAGTTTGGATTATTTTGGATTGCCATAAAAGGACAACCCGGAGGTCGGGCGGCAACACGTCGCGTCCGGCAAGGCTGCGAGACATGAACCCGCAACTGAAGGGCGACAAGGGTGTATCACCTACCACTGGCCCACGAGATGTCCTGGATTAAATAATGTAGTTTTTATTAAAAGATCTTGTAGATGAATTATAAATTCGTTTATTTTGGAACCCTATACGAATAGTGTAAATAGAATTTTTATACGTTCTATTATCTTTTAGAGTGAAAGATGAGTTTGTGGTAGAAATTTATTTATGGATAAAACTCTAATTATAAAGTAAGTATATCTCCTTATGATCTTAGCCAATCTCATAAATAAATTCCTCAACATTAAGAAAAGGAACTTGGAACAAAAATGTTGTCCTAGATGGTACCTTAAATCATCACTAATTTATGGCTTTGGGATTGTTGGCCTTTTCATAGCCATGTTCTCTACCACTCTCCATTAGATAATTGATAGTTAGATTTTTCTTCCATATCCATATTTTCCTACATGGAACCCTAGTATGTGTTATTTTCGGTAATCTTCATACTTTCTACTCTTTATTTTAAATAGAGGCCTCATTAATTCATTTTTCGATGTGGGATTTCAACTATGATATTTTGAAACGTCAAAAATGTGTTATCCTAATACCCTATGTTTTGTTGAACCGATGGTTTTTCAAATCATCATAGATTGATGAGTTTAAGGACCTCAATTTTATAATTGTTTGTGATTGATGACATCAATCACTACCTATAAATATTTACTTTTTTCCTCCAATTATATGTCTCTAATTTCCACCAATGTTCTCCTAATAAAGATCATAATTTGGTGGTGACCCTTTCATTTCTCTTTTCCTCATATTAAGACTAAATTTTAGTAACCCAATTTTCGATGTGGGTTTTACCACAAATATATTTTCTATTTTCAACCTTTTATTTTCAAAGAACAATTTCTAATTGCGAGGACGCAATTTATTGAAGGAGGGGAGAATGTAACACCCCAAGATTTCATAGTGTGTTATTTCTTCAAAATAATTCAATAACTTGCACTACACGCAACACCGAGTTCAATCACACCATGAATTACAAAAAAAATTCCATTCAAAAGAGGTTATGAATAGTATTAACTAAATTTTAAACTTTATATAATCCTTATAATATTAGAATCCATACTATGAGTTTCTTAGACATAATGCAAGAACAGATTCATTTTCAGTATTACACTTTTATCAACTTTTAATAGTGAAACCTTTTTAAATACAATATTTTAAACTTTTTGACTAAATGGGGACATCAAAAAATTTAAAATGAAACATCCCACGCTTCCACGGTACGCTTTCCCTTTGAATAATACAGTAGCATGTGTTGTGTGCAACTTCAAGTTCTAACACACCACAACCAATCAAACTAACCGTTATGAATAGTAATACCTACCTTTTAAAATTTTAGAAATTTTATCTCTCAAAATGGACTTCATTTTTGGATTCGGAGTATCGAATTTATCCTAAGGTGAAATTTTGGTACTTTTCGGATAACATTCATATTTTGATGAATAGTGAAAATTACTAAATTTTAATTAAAAAAACTTTTTTAATAAAAATAATTAATAGTGATAAATTATGAATTTGAGTGGTTTTAAAGTATATTTAGAATATATTTTTACCATTTAATATAATGTTGGTCATTGGACATAATTTTACATTTAAACCGAACAAAAACAAGTGTCAATCTTTTGATAGTTATTATCTCATAAAAACACGCTTTTTGTTTTGACATCGGGAATTAATTTTAAATTAATTTCTGCCACTTCTATGTTTTGAATTTAGAAAAATGGATTCCATATTTGGAATCATGATGTTCAAATTGTTTAAATAGATAACTTTTATTTTTAGACATTTTGAATAATTACTGCGGTAAATATTTTATTTACCATGGTTAAGGGTAAATCCGGTAAATAAGGGTTAAAAAATAATATTATAATAATAATAAATTACACTAAAACGTGTCCTAGCCTTATTGGTTGATACATGTTCGGAAATAGGCATATTTGGGTCGATTTTGGGACCCCATGGTGCCCCTTGTAGGTGATAGGGACACTTTATTTTAATTAAGTTAAAATGAATACAAAAATGACACAAGCATATATTGTTTAGCAAAACAATGTTTACATAGGGTTATATATGTTGGATTTTAGATTATAAATATTCATTAGAAAGATAAAAAAATTTCCTACATAATTATATTTTATTTATAATTTTTAGACATTAAATAATTTAATTTATTTGTGACACAATGATGATGCAGTAATTACTATAATAGTGAAAAATCAAAATAATTTATATTATAAATACCCAAATAAATAAAATATGAAACTTTTAATGAATTAAACTAATTTTCTAGGATACTATGATATATTAGGATTGATTTAATTGACTTTTTAGAAGTAATAAATCTGTTATGAGTTTCACAAAAATCAACTATTGAATAGTGTCAAAATTGACATAAAAGAGTTCTTAAAACAAATATTATATTATTAATTGATATTAAATTCCTAGAAATATAAGGTTCGGACAGGAGACTTATATCATGATAGGTTCATCATTAATGGACAACCTGTGGGGTCTCTTGGATGTATATATTAAGTTTATTAACAATAGTATATAAAAATACAAAGAGACATTGTAAAAGTGAAACTAATTAACTTAGAGTTAATACTTAAAAATAAGGTTAATATAAGTACCCAAACCAGTCTAAATTATATAGGTTGAGTTGTTTTCGACCCATAACCACCTTAACCTATTAATAATCATCTTTGGAGCCATTAGAAACATAATATGAATTTATTATAAATTAATATTTCTAGCTTTTCCAAAGGTTCCTCTCACCCCTCTTATAAAAGGGCACTCCTCCTTCTCTTTTCTTCACACCTTCAAAACCTTTTGGTTCGGCCAAAATCTGACCAAATACTCTCCCAACTTCCCTCACTACAACCTAGAGGACTTATTTTGATCAGAAAGCCAACCTATGGAGCCCTTTTTATCAAATCAAAAGGAAGAAACCGAAGAAGAGGTAATGATTTCACCACCCTTTTCCAAGTTCCTTTCTTCATCCACTTCTTCTTCCTTTGTTGTTACCATTATAAAATAATAACTCCAGTATAATATATATACTGTGATTTTATTATAAATATGGTACAACCATTTTCATTATTCTATCCACCCTTTGAATAACATGTCACCATACGCGCGTACGTACGGCTTACCGTCTCCACGTCGTGGTGTAATTGTTATTAAATATATTATTATTTGGATGGGTATAATAATGATGTGTAACTCATGTAAATAATAAATATAACATGTTAATTATTCTTTATATATTATATACCATTAATTTATATATTATTTTAATATCAAAAGAATGATATTGTCGTTCGTGCGTACGTACGGACTACCGTCTCCACGAACGTGATGAGATTAATTCTCCATCGTATCCATTGAAGTATAATTATCATTTGATAATTTAAAAATTATGTTTAAGGACTTTATATCATTCTGGATATGAATAATATACAACCTCTCCTTTACAAACATGGATTACGTAACAAAACATATAAAAGAAAACGAGTAAGTTAACACCCGAAACAACGATAATACTAAGATATTATTAACAAAGCAATGTTAAAAGATAATATATGATATCATATTAATATATATGATTCTTGTATAATTTAATAACAATTATTTCACTTTTATACAGGAGTTTAACCTACCCCAACCAAGGAAAAGTACAAGGTAAGGGGTTTTCATCTCACTCCTTATTCCCGTGAGATTCATGCCATATTACCACCATTACCTTTTGTGTGGTGTATGTACTGCCCATAATTATATTCTTTGTGTAATACACTCTAATTTATGTCTATTTACATATTCATTTTATCATACCTCTTTCATGGGTTGTATGTTTCATAAGTTACCAAATTGGTAAGGGTTATTTCACAATCTCTTCATTATCTGAGGTTGTTTATACGTAATAATCTACTGGGATCTCTTTATCATCCACATCCATGTTTCTTACTAATGTATTTCAAAATTTTTTTACTATTTACAAGAATATGGGTTAAAGTCATTTATACCCCTATGTGTTTCTAAAGGAATCTTTCCGTCATTTTCCAAACAAGGCACTTTTAACCTTTTCGAAAAATTTAAGGTAAGAATTGTTTTTTAACTTATACGGCGGGTGCGGCTATTTACCGCCGTTATAAAATCGTCAAAGCTTCCCTTACAAGCTTATAAGAATATTTTCAAATTGAATTTATAATTTTATAATTACGTTACATTTAAAATGATTTAAAAAAATAGATTTTTATCTAAAATAGTTTTGATTTCATCTATGTCAACATTCTTTGATGGCTTTTAAGATTATTTGAAGTTGATTTATTATGATACAAAACATCCATATTTTATTGAAGGTTTTGTGCTATTTTTTACTTTGGATAAGTTATTCTTATGTCATTCATGGTTTTTTAGAGTATTGACATTTCATAAGTTATTTTTAATCCGAATGTTTATGTTATATTTCAACCTTTCATTCAGATGAATGTGTTAGACAAGTATGTTCTGTGTTGGGGAACTGTAAAAGTAAGCCCTCCAGTTTGGTCTCCAGTTATTAGAGGAACTCCGGTTTGGTCTCCGGTTAATAGAGGAACTCCGGGTTGGTGTCCGGTTATTAGAGGCACTCCGGGTTGGTGTCCGGTTATTAGAGGCGCTCCGGGTTGGGTTCCGGTTATAGTTAGCCCCTAGGTCTTGAGACGAGGCCTTGACAAAGAAATTAAAGTTCAGCATTCTGCATTCCATCATTATGAATGTGGTTATTGATATTGCATTTGATTATTCAATTAGTAGAATATCCATGTGAATAAGTAAATGGAATTATTTCATTTTACTTTTTGCATAATATGTTGAAGTTCAAGTTTAAAAGTCTTTTGTTTTGGTTATAAATTTCCTTAAATTTTTATGCTTAATTTTGAAAGTTTCCGCTATATTGTTATCCTTACTAGGCATTTGAGCTCACCCCTTTTCTATGTTTTATTTTTCCCAAGATATGGAGTAGTAAGTTATGAATGACCTGCAGGGATATTATGAGGGGATAATAGTGTGGACTATGGAGACATTATGTTGTTGTAGTAGTTTTTCACTTTATGATGTAATGTAAAACATATGAATATATCTAGTGTTTCCAAGGCTACTAAACCAATCGGTCATTCGAGATTTGATCTTTCTTGTGATCATGCCAATGTTATGTAATAATGCACCGACTCTGGGTAACTAGGGTCGGGGTGTTACACTACAAGCCATAACATTTTTTAAAATGAAAAATAAATACCATGTTTTACTCTTCAATTATTTTGGTATTGAAAATGGTTTTATCATATCAATGTGTTGTATTGATATCTTGTGATTGAATTGTGGAAATGTTATGTTTCCATTATTCATGTTTTATGTGATACGATTATGTTATGGTTTATGATATGTTAAAAAAATTTCATAAAAGGAATGAATTGGACTTAGTATGTGATGGGTGGAGCCCACTATAGATCCTCGATGCATCGGTAGGTCTCGTGGGACAAACTAGTGTCTTGGAACAAGGCCCTGAAAAAATATTATTTGTAGTCCTGGCAAAAGGCCTTGACTATGTGGTTACGATAGTATGGAATTATGCATTCCATCATTATAAAAGTGGTTATTGACATTGCATGTGATTATTCGACTAGTAGAATATCCATGTGAATAAGTAAATGGAATTATTTCATTTTAATTTTTCCATATTATGCTGATGTTTAAGTTCAAATGGATTTTGTTTTTAGTTATACACTGCCTTAAATGTTTATATTTATTTATGAAAGTTTCCGCTATATTATTATCTTTACTGGGAATATGAGCTCACCTATTTCTATGTTTTATTTTTCCCAGGATGTGAAGAAATATTTTATGACTGACCTGTAGGGATTGTCTGAAGGGGATATGAGTGTGGACTATGGAGACTATGTTATTGTAGTTTTTCACTTTATGATGTAATGTAAAATTTATGAATGTATCCAGTGTTTCCCAGTCTACAAAACTAATTGGTCTTTCGAGACATGATCTTTTGTGATCATTCCAATGTTATGTAATAATGCACCGACTCTAGGTAACTGGGGTCGAGGAGTTACAGTTGGTATCAGAGGAAGTTTAGTACTAACCTTGGAAGCTAGATTTAGATAAACTCTGATTTGAGCACATAGCCTTAAGATAGACTTTGAGGATTAGTATAAAAGAACTTCCTAGAATTTTGGAATTATAGATACTTTGTGAGTTTTCCAAGAAATACATCCCTTTCTAGATACGATCATGTATAGGAGGCTCTGGCACAGATGTACCTAGGGGTAAAACCTGAAAACACCACATTAAGCTAGACTCGAACAAGAACTGGTGCCTGACAACGGGCCTTGCTATACTCTTGGTTACGACACTCCTAGGGGATATGCTTATGATAATTCCCATTTTCATTACAAACAATTATGAATTGTTCATGTGTATATACATCCTTAAGGAATTTTTTTTTATGATTATGGCTTACATCCATAAATAGTTCAATTTATGTTAAGTGGTTTATAAGTATGGGATTATTTATTTTGATTGATAAACTGATCTAGTTTATGCCAATGTTTAGAAATGGCGCCTAGTGAAAGACATGGAAACCATATCAATTCACACACTCCATGTAGGGATTTCACTCATACTCAAGATAATTATAGTGGAGCTGGTGATGCAAATAGTTCTGATCAACTAATCACCATACTGGGACAACTCACTCAGGTTATGAATAATAACCTTACTTGTATAGAGCACCCAGATCCGCAGCATGGAGGATAAATGTTAGACCGCTTTATGAGGTAACAACCACCAACATTCAATGGGAGAAAAAATCCCTTAGTAGCTGAGCAATGGATAAATTCCCTAGAGAAAATATTTTAGGATTTGGGGAATAGTGAAAGGGAAAAGGTTATCATGGCAGTTTACTGCCTCACTAGAGATAGTGATAAATGGTGGTCATTGATTCAAAACACAAAGGAAGATGATGAAGTATCAAATATGGAATAGAGGGAGTTCAAAGAGAATTTATTAGAAAAATTATATCCTTGTGACCTTCGAGCAGATATGGAAAGGCAATTTCTGAGTCTAAGACAAAAGGAGGATGAGAATGTCCTAAAGTATGAGGCCAAATTTACAAGGTTAGCGAGAAATTCTGAAGATTATATACGTAACCCAAGAAGTAATATTCATCATTTCTGTTATGGGTTAAAACCATTTCTCCGTCGAGCTTTACTATCACAATCCTTCTCATCGTACGAAGATATTGTCTCGGGTGCTATCAAGACAGAAAAGAAATTCCCTAAATCTTATGGAAACAAAGTAAAGCAAGAGATGAAGAGAATGGTGGAACAAGAGACAGATAAAGGGGAAAAAGGAAATAAGGATTTTCCATTATGTGATAATTTTGGGAAGAATCACCCTGGTACGTTCCTAAAGGGAATGGGATTTTGTTACAAATGTGGAGAAAAAGGTCACCAGGCTCATGATTGTAATGGAAAGAAAAAGGCTATCAATGTTGCATGCTACAATTGTAGAGAAATGGGGCATTTTGCAAATGAATTCCCTAATTTCCATGGAAACTTACCTCAGTAAAGTCCAAGGGAGAAAGGCCAAGCTTATGCTGTTAGTACAGATGATGTTGAATAATTATTGTATTTGTGTTTTTGGACTCAAGAACTATATTATGGTTATAAGAATAATGTGATATATATAAGGATTGTACTACAGTTATTGTTGTTTTTATTAAGTTTTTAATATGATTAATGTAATCCTATTTTTAGTATGTGACAATAAGAGAAACTTTACATTGTTTGTGGAATCTGATTTTACAATTGATTTAGGAATTTAGAGACAATTTAGAGAATGTCTGGAAAAATGTATTTTGGATAACTATAAAGGTTAGAATGGATTAAGTTTAACTTTGGATAGTATTTTTTTAAGGTTAAAGCATTTCTGAAGATTATTTTTGGAATATTATAATACTATAGTTTTAGGAAAAGGAAAACCTGCAGGTCGGGGGATAACCCATCGCATCGGACAAAGCTGTAGGAATCGAACCCACAACCATAGTGCGACATGCCTTTATTACATACCAGTAGCCTACAAGAAGTCCCTAGTTTTTACAAAATAGTGTTCCTAATCTAAATGGTATGTGTTAATATTTGGAACCTTGTACGATTAGGATAAATATAATATTTTTGGGTTATATTATCTTTTTGGGTGAAAGATGAGTTTGTGGTATAAATTAGTTGAAGGATGAATTTCTACCTGTCAAGTATATATATATATATATATATATATATATATATATTATTTTATGAAGAAATTAATTCTTAAACTTTAGGGAATGGATATTAATAGAATGTGTTATTATAATATCTTATTTTTAGTTGAACTGATTATATTTTAAAACACACAAGATTGAAGGCTTTGAGGCCCTCAATTTTACACTTGTTTGTGATTGATTACCTCAATCACTCCTGAACAATATTTATGTTTTTCTTCTAATTATGTGTCTTAAATTTCCACCAATGTACTCCTAATCGCGATCATAATTTGGTGGTCACTTTTTCATTTCCCTTTCTCTCTTATTAAGACTAAATTTTATTAAACTTATTTCCTATGGGGGTTTTCCACATAGGTATTTTCTATTGTCATCATTTTATTTTTGAAGAAAAATTTCAAATTTCGAGGACACAATTTTTTGAAGGAGAGGCAAATGTAACACCCCAAGCTTCCACGATACACTTCTCTTTTAATAATGCAATAGCTTGCATTGTACGCAAGTTCGAGATTCTAACACACCGCAACCAATCAAAGTAGCCATTATAAATAGTAATACACACTTTTTGAAAGTATATAAATTTTATATTTCAAAATGGACATCATTTTTGTATTCAGAATATCGAAATTATCCTAAGTTGAATCTTTTGTAATTTTATGAGAACTTCCAATTTTCTATTAATAGAAAAAAATACAAAAAAAAGAGATTTTTATTCAAAATAATTTATAGTGATAAATTATACTATTGTGTGGTTTTAAAGTATAATTATAATATATTTTTACTATTTTATCCAATGGTGGTCATTAGATTTAATTTCACTTTGAAATTGGATAAAAACAATTGTCAATCTTTTGATATATATTATTTCTTAAAAACACGCTATTTGTTGTGACAGTGGGAATTAATTATTAAATTAATTAATAAAACTTATATTTTTTGAATTTTATAAAATATAAATCATTTTTTAATGAGGAATATCAAATATAGCATAGGGATATTTTTTGGTATTTTTCTGAAAAACATTAATTTTTGATGAATAGTGAAACCACTAAGTGGTAGTTAAAAAACTAAATTTTCATTTAAATGAAACTTTAACACTTATGTGAATTGAATTTCAAAAATCTGACATATATGGTTATCATTAGTAAGTAAAATTTAGTTCAATGGGATGAAAATAATTTTTGGTGAATAGTAACTGTTAAGGTTTATTAATCGCGATTAAAAGTAATTAGTGTAATTTTCGGTAAATATAATGTTATAATAATATGAAATTACCTTTATACTTGTCCTACCCTTATTTGATGAGTCATGGCCGAAAACAAATCCATGGGTCCACTTGGGGACCCCATAGAGCCACATGGGTATGAAAATGACATTAATAACTTTTTATTTAATGTAAAAATAAAATTGTCACAAACATTTGTTGTTTTTCTAAATCAATTATTACATGGGGTTATATAAGAAAATTGTTTGACTATAAATATTTATTGGAAAGATAAAAATATTTCCTACATCATGGAAAATCTTTTATAATTTTTAGGCATTAAATAAATAAATTTATTTATGACACCAAGATGATGCAACCATTACCTCATTAATGAACAATTTTAAAAAATGAAAAGATAAGGTAAAATCTAAGACTTAAACTTGTCTAAATATTATTTTATGGGTATATTTCGTACCATTATCACCTTATCCTAGAAATATATCATTTTGGGACCTTTAAAATCCAAAAATTATGTCATAATAAAGTAGCATTTCATGACTTTCCAAGAGTTCCCCTCCTCTCCTCTTATAAAAGGCCCCCAACTCTACCACCTTATTCACACCATCAAAGCCATTTAGATCGGCCCAAATCTACCCAAATACTCTCTCAAATTCCCTCTCATACTCCTATAAGCCTCACATTTGGCATATGTCTTCCCAAGTAATACTTTGGCTCAAATCAAAAAGAGTTACCCGATTTTATGGTAATGTCTTCTGTTATGTTCTTTTTTTTATTTTTCTTCTCCAACCCCTTAAACTCTTTTTATTACTTTATTTTGTAACAACACCAGTGTATTCAATATAATAGGTTGTTTTTATGAGACATATTTGATTTAAAATTACACAAATCTTTGTCTAATGGTTAAAGAACATACTGTTTCTGTGGGTGGTGAAATAATGCCTCACGAAACAATGATTGTTCAATATTCTTTTAACACCTCTCATGGTGGCCATTATGATGTAACTATATTTATATATGATATATATTATTTTTATTTTTTCATTATGCTTCTTTATTTTTCATTTATGTCATACCTCAACGACTTCCATTGTGGGTAAACGCGATAATTTCATTTTAGGAAGTGCGGACTACCGCCCCCTCAACATGATTTGAATCATTAATGCCATATGTGGGACGTATAAAGGATGAAGTAAATGATATGATATTATAATGGAATTATAATATACCTTTATATAATTATTATTTCATTCCATTAAATACAAAATAGAAATGAAAGTAGCATTCATGCGTACGTACAGCTTACCGTCTCCAGGAACGGTGCATTTCATTTCTTGCCTCTAAATGTTATGTAATATTATAAATTAATGTATTTACTGGTTATGTATGATATATATGATATCTAAATCATGAATATAATTCTGGATATAATGGATATTTTACCACATGAACAACTTGTAATTATAAGAAGTTTATTTTTTACTCAAGTACCAAATATCGAAAAAACGACCGTTATTTACTTAAATAATTACATAATGTTCATAACATGGTAACAAGTGATATAAAAGGAATAATGAACATGAAAAAGGTTCTTAAGCAAGTAGAAATTAAATCTAGTTTATTATTCAGGAGGTTAAATAATGATCGAGTCAAGTAGGACACGAGGTATGGGACTTCACCTCAATCTCCTTTCATTGAGGCAAATTTTGTTTTATACACAACTTTCTTTTATACGGTGTATAAACCCTTTTGACTTTTACATTTATTAAAAAGGAATATTTTTATATGAAGCGTTTTAATAACGGAAAAAAATGAATGTTTTTTTTTCGTACATATGCGGCGACAATGACTTCTCCATCGCCGTGACCATTATTTGAGTTTCGGCTTCATCTACAAGCCAAAAAATTTTTTAAAATGAAAAAAAATACCAAGTTTTACTTTTCTTTTATTTTGGTATTGAAAATGGTTTTATCATATCAATGTGTTGTGTTGATATCTTGTGACTGAAATGTGGAAATTTTATGTGTCCATTATGCATGTTTTATGGGATACGATTATGTAATGTTTTATGATATGATTAAACCTTTTCATATAAGGAATGCATTGAACTTAGTATGTAATGGTTGGAGCCTGCTATAGCTCATTGATGCATCGGTAGGTCTCATGAGACAAACTGGTGTCTTGGCACAAGGCCTTGACAAAATCTTATTTGTAGTCTTTTCACAAGGCCTTGACTATTTGGTTTTGATAGTATGGAATTATGCATTCCATCATTATGAAAGTAGTTATTGATATTTCATGTTATTATTCGACTAGTAGAAAATCCATGTGAATAATTAAATGGCATTATTTCATTTTGTTTTTGCCATATTATTCTGAAGTTCAAGTTTAAAAGGATTTTGTTTTAGTTATACAATTCCTTAAATGTTTATGTTTATTTATGAATGTTTCCGCTATATTGTTATCCTTACTGAGCATATGAGCTCACCCCTTTCTAGGTTTTATTTTTCCTAGGATGTGAAGAAGTATTTTATGACTGATCTGTAGGGATAGTCTAAAGGGGATATGAGTGTGGACTATAGAGACTATTTTATTGTTGTTTTGCAGTTTATGTTGTAATGTAACATTAATGAATGTATCTAGTGTTTCCAAGGCTACTGAACTAATCAGTCTTTCGAGACTTAAAATTTTGTGATCATGCCAATGTTACGTAATAGTGCAACGACTCTAGGTAACTAGGGTTGGGGCATTACATATAGAACCCCAAGATTCTTATATATAGAAAATACATCTGTTTAGATGAATATTTAAATTACACAAAAACATAACAGTGGACCCTAATAGTTTAGTTATTTTGTGGTTGAGGTAAACAACACTATAATTTTGTGAAAGATCATCAAGTTATAGGACAATGATCTTCCCATTTAGTTTTATTCTATAACATAACCTAACTAAAACCATTCATCATAACATGGGGAGAGTAAAGATAAGAAAGGATGATTTTAGTGGATCACTAACGATATACAGGGGATATATCAATATAACATAGTACATGGGTATAAGAATAAGAGAATAAATTTTTAATACCACAAGCATCTTATCATATATAACAAAATTGAATCATATAATAAATAATGGTAGTTCATAAGACATGAATCATAATAGAAAAAAGGAATTTGAGCCATGAGAACATAAAATTTCGATAATAAAATGATTTTTGGCATAAAAATCATCTTATAACATTGCAAGAAATTATAAATAGAGATAGGTTGCAACAACCAATGATTTTTATTAAATACATTTTTAAAAACTTTCATTTATTTGATAACTTTCATTACTTGGAATAACATGTTTAGATCAATCTAAAAATATTAATAAAATATTATATGTCTTAAATAACCTGGCCATTAAATTGGAGGGAATGAATAGGAATAAATAATTTATCCAATAAAAATAAATTCCCAAATAAATGTGGAATTATTTTTTCATTCTTAGAAAATGATCATAATTTTTAGTAAATACATTTTCATTTGTAAAATATATGTTTTCTACAAAATTTATTAGTATTTATTTCAATATAAAATTATTATATATTTTTTTAAGAAAATTTTAGATAATTTATTCCCTAAAATGAACTTATTTTTTAAAATCATCAAAATGAAATTAATTTAGATTGAATTCTTAAGAATTCCCTAAAATTATGGATCTTCCAATGAATAGTAAAAAATATAGATTTTTATGGTAAACTACAATTCCATTAGTATCATGACTATGACACATTATGTTTCGGATAATTTAAAATTTATCATTAATTTATTTTTATATAAGTAAATCTGATTATTGTAGTTATATGCATTTTATTGTTGAATTTATTATAAAAATAGTTTATATTAGAAGGTGAATTTTTGAAAAAAAAAATTATTCATTGTGACATTTCGGTTCTATTATGTATTAAATTCTAAAAATTTATTATATTTGATTTTGAATTTTATTTCATAAATCTTGGGGTCCATATTTTTTTAATAGGTAAACATTATTTTTGGAAAATATAAATAGTAATTATGTTAAAATTTATTACCATAGAAATTGGTAAATCCTATTAATATGGAATATAAATAAGTTATTAGTCCATACCATTTCATAATACTTGTTATTGTATGATGTTAATTCGTCACTTAATAATGAAGATTCAATATTGAGTTGTTTATTGAACAGTAATCCAGGAAAAGTTCTTAAATATTATTTAAATCAAGGAATGTAACAAAATGTCACATTTTTTGTCTAAAATAACATCTGGGAGTCCACATGAAGACACAATTAGTTTATGAGTGAATATACATGTCTATTTAGAACATAATTAACTTATTTTCATGATATGAATTAATCTATAACTTCTTAACACCAAATGTATAAGATTATGACCTTTAAAATATTTTATTTAAAAAACAATTAACTATTCAAAATCTTGTTTTAATAAGTTTAATATTTATAATAAGGTTTTCTATATAAGATATGTTTTACTATAATTATTACTATAAAATATAAAATAATTTTATAAATCAATGTAATTTATTTTTAATTTTTAGTGAAAAAATAATTACCAAATATTAGTACACAATGATGATGTAGTTATTATTAAATTAATGAAAAAATATAATAAATGTTATTATAAATATTAAAATAAATATAATTTGAATTAATTAAAGTTATCCATGAATTTTATAGATAATTATGAAATTTTATGGGTGTATTGAAATACTTTTTTCGAATTTTAATTATTTTATTTATTTTCTAAATGTCAATGTTATGAATAGTGTCTAAATTGACAATAATGATATTTTATGAAAATAATTGTTTATTAAATAATTTAAAAATAAAAAAAATAAAAAATAAATACAAATTATATATTTTTTGGTCTAATGTATCATATATTCCCCATTTATTGTGCATTTTATAAAATATTTTTAAAAATTATAACGTTTTAATACTAATTTTTCTTTGTAGTTAAAATTAAAATAGGTTAACTAAGAGTTAGTAAAAACATATTGTTTAAAATAACACTTAAATATTTCTAAAATATTTTATTTTATGATATTAAAAAATTATAATATATTAATTTAAAATAAATATCCTTTTTTAATATTTTATAGAAAATTAATTAATTATAATTTAATCATTCGAGAAGTTCCAAATATTCCTCTTTACTCCATTATAAATGGACAATGCATCACTAAGATAATATCACCAAATTGAGCCTTCAAGATCAACCATACCCTATAAATTTATCTTCTAATCATCTATGGAAATATTCTAGTGGTTTTTCTCTTCTCAAAATTCCATCTCAAGATCTTTATAATGGATATCCAAAGGAAATGTTTCCTAGAAGAGGTAATTACTCTTATCAATAACTTTATTTTTATACTCTTCCTTACCTATTATAAATATATGATATCAATTATATAATGAGAAATTTAGTATCCTAAATATGATAAAATATTCATGTTATTAGGAAAACACCATTACAAAAACCTCTTTGAGATCATACAATATGTGAAAGTATCGCTCGCGTGTACGCATGACTTACCATCTCCACATAGAGATACAACCCATTTTTCATCACCATATTTTACTAATGTATAATATAATGGTTTTAATGAATATATATGATATATATTATATAAATATTATTCAAAATATTTCAATAATAAGTTATCTTAATTTCATTCCATAAATCGAAAAATGAAAACAATGTTTATGTGTATGTTTATCCTAACATCTCAATGAACCTTGTAATTCATTTTTCTATTTCTACATTCTATGAATGAATAAAAATATTCATAAAATCATTATTCATAAATTATATTACTATAAATGATTATACTAAGATAAAACCTTAAGGATCAATACAACTAAATCGAAACATTGTCGTAAAATGACGAAGTTATCACTCAAAATAGTGATTCTAATAAAAGATTATTAAAAAGACATTTATAAGATTCTAAAAATAAATAATAAAAGGTTTTTAAAAATTATATATATAGAATTTATTTATAATATATTCATAATTTTTATATTATAGTTTTTAATGTGAAAAATGAAATATGATTCCTGATTAAAGGAAATATTTAACTGAATATTTATTCATTGGGCTAAACTCCTATTTTATTAATTTTTTCATGAATAGATTACATGTTAATTGACATTTGAGTATATTTTATTTGATATTGTTTTATTAATATAGTAATATAATACATCTAATAAATTCATTAAATTAATTCTACAATCAATGATATCATATTATTAGGGTCTTATTTCACAATGTCATCATTAATTAAGAATGATTATATTTCAGTATCTATTGGAGAATATTTCTCTTATTTCCACATGTTTCTAAAAATTATATTCAAAATGGTTTTTAATAATATATTATGCATAATTAATTTCATATTAGCTATTTTTTAATTTTTAATAAATAATTTTATATCATATTCCAAACAATGTACATTGTGACATTTCAAACTAAATTATGAATGGATTTTTTTTTAAATTTATGGAATGAAAATATTTTCCTGATATCATGATGCCTTAATGTCTCAATTCTTCTTATAAAATATTTCAAGGTTATTTTCAAATGAATCCATTCCATTGAAATTGTGTGGAAATAAAATTAATTTAAAAAAAATATTTTCATGAATAAATTTCTCAAGTGATAATTCAACATAATTTAATATATATACAATATTATTCTATGTAACTTATATTTACAATGGATATGATGCGTGGATAAAATTTTTATATTTTTTTGTAATGTGTCATTTTAATGGTTATATTTTGTTTATGAATTCCCTATGATTTTCATGAATTATGTCATGATGAAATGATTATAGAAACCATTTCTTTTCTTGGGTTCTTATATTAGGAATGATTAATATTCTCATGGAACACTTATGTATGAACATCATATTGTGAAGAGTTTGACCTATATCTCTCTCCATGGTATTGGGAAATGAATTATATATCAAGATATAGTGGTGGGAAAAAACAATTCTATTTATCTACTATGGGAAACATGCTGATGTGCTTGATTTATTATTGGAAACAAGTCTATGTAGTTGATTAAGTATGGAAAAAATGTTGATGAAATTTATTAATTAAAAATAATAATTACTCATTTATGATATTATAGTCTTGGATGTTAACCTTAACATGTAAAATGAGTTTCTATATTTATGATTATTCCACACTTTTATGACATGAGGTTATGATTCATGATTTATTTAGGATGATTTCTTATACATTTGGTGCATGTTTTAATGATATTATAATGTTTTATTCGCTGAATTGTGTTTATTATCTATTATGGATTATTTATGAATTTATTGAGTTATTTAAATGATCACATTATATTATTCTTATCATATTGTTTTATATCATCATGGGTTGATATCTCATATATTTACTCTTACTAAGAATCTATACTCACCCTTTTATATGTTACCTTTACTTAGGTTATAAAGAATTATTTTTATGTTAGGGTACTGAAGGGGGGATCTTTATTGGATATATTTAATATATTCTAGGAAATAAGATGATTATGTTCAAATTTTTCCGTGGTGACGAACTATTACGGACCTCAATCATGTGTCTGTATAACTCAATTAATTTAATCTATAAAGATGTAATATTCCTGTATAACAATCCTGGGTCACTAAATTTGTTATTATGGAAATGGATTAATTAACCATTCGAAAATAGTATGATAAATCTATATTATGAAACCTATGTATAGGTCTATGTACATGTTATAATACTATGATTTTTGTAATGATCATAAATAACATATGTTTAGTCATAAGGTGTCGTACAATTAAATTTAATAAATAATTTCCACTTATTATTTGGTTTTCCAAATATGATTATTGTTTCTCACACTATGTTTATTGATTTTTAGACAATCTATGGGTCTGTGGGGATTCATGTTAATGATAAATGTGATTTATAATAGAATGATATTATTCATGAGTAACCAAATTAAATTATATTCAAAGGGAGAATAATTTATATTATATATAATTGACAATATCTTAATATAATCGATAATCTCAACATTGGTGAGTTTTCTAACCCATTTAATAAGTTCAGAATGGAGTTTCACAATGACCATCAAGGAATGAAAGTTCAATATTCCCCATTTAATTATTTGGGATGAAAAATCATTGCTAATGTTTCAAGGTAACTTGTGTATTCTTTAGGTTTAAGAAAGAACGAGAAAAATAAATTAATTTCAAAGGAAAAGTGAAGGGTTTGATTAATATAATGGATGATAATAATTGTATGCCTATTGAAAAATTAGTAGTAAAATGTTTTAAATGTGGAATATTTGGGCATTATGGAAATTAATTACCAATGGGGGAAGCATATGACATTAATTGATAGGGTTTACTATGTAATGATTATATTTCCATTGATGAAGAGACTACAAATGACATACAATATGGAAGAAGTTTTATTGAATAAAAAAATAAATCTTGTTTAAAGGTTTAAGAATGTAGTGTAATTATATAGTGGTTATGTTTTTCATTTTAATAATAGACTTATAGATGTAATTTAATGTAATTATGTAATAAAAAATAGCTATATATTAGTAAAATTTTCTTCTTCCATAAGTATTTGTAAGCATATGTTGAATGGTAATGGTAACAACGAAAAGTTATTGAAGAGGTAATGTGGTATTTATAAATAACTAATGATTAAGGGAAGGATAACCCTTAAAATACCCAATATTTTTTGATAATAATGAGATAAAGAGATGTTTGATTATGATAAAATAAATGCAATAGTATTGAAAATCTTGAAAATGATTGGTAATATTACTACAAGGTGGTTTTTGATATAATTAATTTAGTTTCTCTAATTTTTGGATTTATGATTTGAGGAAAGAGTTAATATTTTAAAGCATACATGTTTTCCCTATTGTTTTGTAGTAATAATCGTTATTTCCCTATTTCAAAAGAATCAGTGATAACATACATGAAATTTTTAGTGTTTTATAATTAATAGCTATATAAAAATGAATGGGGGATAAATGCTAAGTTTATTTTGGAAATTTAGTAGACATATTTCAAATGTTTTTGATTTTAATATTTTTTTATGGTTATAAATGGTAGAATATATGAAATTTTTTATGTTTAATTTCAGATGAATTTTTAGAGATTAATGTATTACTTCACTATAATATGATTTATGTATATTGAATAAACTATGCCAAACATTTTTTCATAATAATAACTAGAGACATAAGAAATGACTTATCATCCCATTATGGATCTTATGATCATATAGTTCTTCGGGAATTACCATTTAATCATCATTTATTAGAGTAAGAGATGATAATGATATTGATCATGACCTAAACAAAGATGGATATTATAATTATGATATATAATCAAGTATTTATATCTTCTTAAATTATTTTGAAATGATATATCATAGTATTGTCATCTTTTCTAACGATATAAATGGCCTTTTTAGACTACATTGGTCTATGGATTTTTGGTCATTTATATTATGTTGACCATGACATCTATCAGAATCTATTAGTTTTTTGGGAATAATTTTTAAATTCAAAATCTATATTTTTTCCCTTAATGTGGAATCCTAGTCATGTGTTACATAAGGAAAACAATATGTTTTCAATTCTCCATTTTTAAGGTAATTTTTTTATTAATTTTTACGATTTTTGTTTCTATGAATGAATTATGAAATAATAAAACTTTAATTAATGAGAAAACATTAGAGGGATAAATTAATTATAAGTGGGGTATAATGTAAAACCCCTATATTTTTATGAAGTTTATTTTTAAATAATTTTATATCTTTGGCAACCTTCATTTCTTGTAATATCATTTTTAGACAAATAAGAAAATATTAACAAAATTTTATGTATATTATATCCATGATGTACAATTTTTGGGAGTTAATATGAATAAAAAATTAATAGAATATAAATAATTGACCAAATAATATGAATTTATTCATATGTGCTTATATATTGATCAAATTTTTTTAAAAAATCATTTTTATTATCCAAATATTTATTTTATTTAAAAAGAAATTATTATGGATTTATATGTGAAAATAAATAAAATTCAATTTCTACAAAATTTAGAAACATTATGTTATAAAATAAAATTATTTTTAAAATCATCATATTAATATTATATTATTATTTATTTTTAAGAATATTTTGAAAATAATGATTTATCATTGAATATTTGAAAATATTAATATCTATTTGAATCTATATTTTCTTTTAATTTTTAAGAAGGTATGTTATTTTATTTATTAATAGTACATTTTTAGTATATTATTATTTATGATAATACAAACATGTATTTGAAGTGGTTTCTTAATTTTAATTTTGTACAAAAGAGTTTTATATTTAATATAGTCATTTTTATGAAAAAATAGTTTTCCCTCAGGTTTTATTAGTTTCATTTTAAATTTATTTTTCTAAATTGTATATTTTGAATTTCTAAAAAATTAATTCCATATTTTTAATTAGTCAGTTGAAATTTAGAAAATCTGTCAAATTTATTTTTAGTAAATATTAGTTGTATCTATGGTAAGAGTTGTTACCTTAGAAAATGGTAAAACAATTTAATCTTGATTTAAAATAAGTGACGAGGCCATAAAATTTCATTCTATTTATTATGGAATTGTTTTAATCCTACTCTTTAAAGGTAAGGCTAAAAATTTATTTTTTAATGGTCAATTTTCCATGAAAATGACCTATATATTACATGAACAAACAAATGTCCCAAAATACAAGTTTATTTGTCTTCAATTTATCTCATGTTTCTAAATGTGAAAAAATAATGGTTATTAAATATTAAAACAATCCATTTCAGACATAATAAAAATCGGTTTGTGATGTAAATTTATTTGTTATTTTTTGCTACATGGTTATGATTATTCCCATTATAATATTTAATTTAATGAAAAATAAACACGACACACTCTTTTTTAATTATTATAATATTTTTAATATGATATCATATTGAATATATTCTATACTATAAATATTATTTGGAAATATAATTGATTTACCTACATTATTAAATTTGTTTTATTATTAGAGAAGATATATTTACCTTAAATAAGTAGACATTGATGATGAAATAATTATTCATTTAATGAAAAAATAAAATAAATGATATTAAACATATTAAAATAAATTTAACTTCAATTAATTAAGGTTAAAAAAGAAATTGATATATTATTATGACATATTGGGGGTGTATTAAATTATTTTTTTGATGTTATATTGATATATTGATTTCCTTTATGTCAATGATCAAAATGGTTTCAAAATAGACACTGGTGATATTTTAATAAATTAATATTTTATTAAATTATTTAAATACAAATAAATATTAAATATGGTATAGAGGAAACATATAGTATAAAATATAAAAAATAGGCCATTTATTTTGAAATTTACACCTTATAAGACAATATTATAACCTTTCAAAAATGAAAATTTTTGTTACTGTAGTAAAACTAAAGATAGGATAACTAAGGGTTCATAGAAAAGATAAGGTTAAACATAACACAAAATAATGTCAAAAAATATATTGGTTTATGAAATTACAACATTGTATTGTCTAATAATCTAATACATATCCATTTAGAGTCATTTGTGTATAAAAATAATTTATTAAAATTCAATATTTCGAGAAACCCTGAAAGTACCCCTCACATCCATTATAAAAGGACACCTCACCCATTAGTTCATTTCCCCACATTGAGACATCATTCTCACCCATAACCAACCTGTTTATCTTCTTAGAATAACTATAAACATTCCATCATTTCTTTTCTTCTCCAAAGTTCAAACCTAGATCCCTTTAGAGAGGATACAAAGGATATGTTTCAATGAAGATGTAACTAATCTCACCAATCACATTCATTTTCAACTATTACGTTACCCATCTAAATATTTGAAGTTTATTATAATATAATATGTTTAGTATATTAAATGTTCTTAACTATTATTATCATTATGGAATCACTATTAAACTCTAGATTTCCCATCAAATAACATTTGAATGTATCTCTCATGCATACATATTTATTACCATCTTCATAAAGAAATAAAATTCATTTTCTATCACCATATTTTTTTCATTTGTATTATGATAGGTTTAATGAATATATATTATATAAAATAATTAATAATGTTTTTGGAAATTTGAATTCTTGGTTATGTTTTAATCATTCCATTAATTGAAAAAATGAAAACAATGTTCATGTATATGTACAACTTATCGTATCCATGAATAATGTAATTTATTTTACTATTTTTAAATTATATGAATGAATTTACATGCGTATATAATTATTATTTCATTATTAAAAATTTATAAATTATGA
This sequence comes from Viscum album, assembly GCA_963277665.1. Lineage (NCBI taxonomy): Eukaryota > Viridiplantae > Streptophyta > Magnoliopsida > Santalales > Viscaceae > Viscum > Viscum album. Next base: position 822,305,533 of record OY728157.1, read on the forward strand.
GTCCAAGATCAATGTGTAAGGACCTAGACTTTTTAAATGAAACATACTTGTAAAATGATATAGATATCATCCAGAACCTTGATTTTAATAACAAATTATTAACAAGTAGATGATAAGATGTCATAAAAAAATAATAAATTGTATGATAGATTTAAATTTAGATGATACATGTATAATAAATCCATATTTATTATACATGATGATTTAATATGGAAAAATAAAGATAATGCATCATGTAAGGTAATTCATAACGCAATTTCCATTCATTAGGCTAAACTACTATTTCGTTGATATTGTCATGATTGGATTATAAGGGAATAAACATTTTAATTTATTATGTTGTATTAACACATGATTTTGAGTATTTAAAACTAATGCACAATATTGATTCATTAAATTATATCCCACTAAAATTATATGATATTTTCAATAGTTTATTTCATAAGCTAATTATTTCTCGATATTGTTTATATTTATGTATCCACTGTGGAAAATTTATCATACATGCCCATATTTCAAAATATTTTTTTAAAAATTATTTTCACTAATCTCCTATGAACAGTTATATTCATTTTTATCCATTTTTTTCTTTTTACAGAATTGTTTGAAAGGAATAATTTATTATTCTCAAAAAAGGTACATTGTAAATTTTCTCATAAAAATATGAAACGAATGTTTTTTAACATATATGACATGAGAATATTTTCACATGTTCATTATTCATTTTTTAGTTTAAACTCCCAATATAAACGTGAATGGTTATTGTAAAATAAAATCTTACCTTTTTTAATTGTGACACTATAATTTTTTTTTCAAAATGGAATGAATGTTTTTCTCAAATATTAAATCATTGGATAATTAAAAATACATTTACTTATATGATATATTATTTATGTTACTTATGTTCATTAGGGATATGAAAAATGGATACCATTATAATGCTTTATCTATAGTGTTTATATTTTATATGGGTTTATTTTTATTAATTCCCCTTCTTTATCATGAATTATGTTCAAATTAAATTATTATGAAACCAATTTAATTTCATGGTATTTGATATAATGAATGATAAATGGTCTTGTTGAATATATATGTTTGTTATCTGATATGCGATGAGTATGACTTATGTCTTCTACTAATGCAGTTGGTAATGAATTATATATCATGAAATGGTTATGGGAAACAAGTTAATGTGCTTGACACTTTAAGGGAAATAAGTAAATGTTTTTGATATGTTATGGGAAACAAGTTAATGCTCTTGATACATTATGGGAAATAATTTGATGTTCATGATAAATTATATGAAAAAGGTGTTGATTTATATTTTGATGGTCTAGGTAGTTAACCATGACAAATGAAATAAATTTCAATATTTATGATGGTTTCAAACATTTATTACATGAGATTATTGGTCATGATTGATTGTTATTGATTTATTATTCTTAAGGACCATGATTAATGAAATTTTATGGAATTCTTCATTAACTCATGTTTATAATCTCATACAGGTTATTTATTAACTTACTTAGACATGTATATAGTCACATACTATTATTATTATCTTATGACTTCATATGATCATGGATTGATTTAGCCTATGTTTTCCCTTACTGAACATCTGATCCCACCCATTCTTATGTTTATTCTCCCGAGATTATAAACAAAGTTTATTATGTGTGAGCACAAATTGGGAAGATCATTATGGGAGACATCGATGCACTTCCATGAGAGAACAATTTTGTGTTCCACTTTTCCAAATACACTAAACTATTATAATCCTCAAACATGTGTTTGGGTAATGTAATGAATATTTATCTAAAAATATGTAATAAAACTTTATGATAAGATTAGGTTACTATACTAGTAAACTCATTATATTAAGGACATAAAATTAGACCCTAAACTAAACATCAGGATATAAAAATCAGGTTGTCACATAAATTTTTTTAAATTAATAACTAGTCCAAAAATAACACTATGTGCACATAATCATGTCCCAAAATAATTCTGTAAACATGTAATTAGTTTCAAAAATAACATTTTAAATTTATAATTAGTTTCACACATAACCTTGGTATTTTTTAATCTGTCTCAGGCATAAAAAATTTACAGAGGAGTTATCCATCTTTACCCCATGCATTGGAGGGAGATATATGTCATAGCCATCATATAATGACACTCATATATATGTCTGTCGAATGTCCATAAAAAATTATTCATAAACCATGAAATGAAATGGGTTTCATAAAAATATCATTATATGAAATCTATATAAAAGAGATCGTTTTCAAAATCATTTCATAATTTCATCACAGAATGACCCATGGAATGTGAAGTGAGTTTCATAAGAGTTTTATCATGGTATAAATAGTGGGAGAGAAATAGGTTTTATAAAAATATCATCATGATAAACCATTTAGTGAATGGATAATAATGATATCCTTCGTTTATATTCCAAAAAATGCATAAATTATATCTAAATACATTATCCTAGAAGGAGGATTATTTTGAAAGATAAATAAGCTAGACTGTTTCTTGTAGAATATTTGTTTGAAAATAATGGAATAAAAAATTATAATATATTTCAGAAATCATGTTTTTTTTTAAAATCACATGAACATATACAAATATATTATTTGAAAAATAATAAAAAACGTTTCCTGATAAAACAAACTTTCATCTTTGAAAAGACAATTTTTATGTCATAAATCATTTTAAAAATACTTTTTTTATTCATCGATTTAAAATATAAAAATTTACCAAATATTATGGGAAATATTATACTTGAAAATAAAATTGAAAACAGATATGGGATTTATGAAATCATTATGTTTTCATGAAATTGGAAAATAAATTTTATGTTATGCATGATATAAATAATGATTATTTTCACATTTTCAGTAAAATCCAAATGAACATTTTTCAGAAATAGATATGAATATTAATTTTTTTAAAACATTTTTAATAAGAAAAATGTGGATAAAAGTATTTTTTAAAAATGATAATATAGTGATTGAACATATTTCATGTTTTTTTATATAACATGGTTTTTGAAGAATGTAGATTTCATATTTAGGAGAGAAATAAAGATGTATTTTCCTAAATTAAATGTTTTAATTTTTTATGTATAAAAGTGTGTAAATAGTAATATTACTTGAAAATATAATGAGTAATCATATTAGACTAAAATTTATTTTAATTCAATAGAGTTTTTTCATAATATTTCAATATTATAGAGGTAACCATAAAAAATCCTAATAAATGTTGAGATTATAACATATAACCATTACCACATTATAAAATTTGAATCAAAATTCCTATAAAATATAGATCCTAAAGTTGATAAGTAAATAAAAATAATTTTCAGGATAATAAAAATATTTCATGGTCTGTATATACACTACATTAAATAAATATTTTTTGAATATGTCATGTGTCTCACAATAGTAAAAAGAGAGATGAAAATTTAATACCTATTGAGTAAAATTTTCAATTGTAAGACCTAACAAGGAATGAAAAAAAATGATTCATTAAATTTAAATAAGATAAGGTTGTTCATGATACAAAATTTTAATGGAGAATAATTTAAACCACATAAGTGAAATGAGTGGAGAATTTTCATGTCTCCCAATAATAAAAGAGAGAATAAAAATCTAGTGCCGCTTTCGTATTTTTATGAATTGTGAGACACATTAAATAATAAAATAAAATAAATAATTAAATAAAATTTAAATAAATGTAATAATGATATAATATGTCAAAGGTGAATTATATAAAACACACAAATTAATATAGTGGTGATTTTTTTACATGTAACCAAGAAATAAAAAAGAGCCTAGAAATACCTTCCATATTTAGTGATATTTTGAATCATAAGCCCCAAGGAATCATAAAATTAAATGAAAATTTAAATATCCTGAAAATAAGGATATTAATGTCCTGAAATTTCAATGTTTTAGTATATATACCACAAAAAATACTAGATAGGTGAATTTTTATTTGTCTCCCAGAAATAAAATAGATATTAGAAATCCCTATCCTTAATTATCAAATTCCTTTATACAAATGAAATCCTCCACTATCATAAATATTATATTATTTTAAATATTCTATATAACAATAATTATACATATTATATAATATGTGATTTAAATATGATCTTTTATTTCACATTTATTACTTATTCCTTGGTCAATCACATTTTGGGTAATAACCACCTTTTTGTATATGTATTGATTTGTTATTTTAGGCCCTTTTACAATGTTCATGGATTCCTCATATATAAAACATTAATAAAACCATAATTATTATATTTATAGATAATATTTCTTCAAATACCAACCATGAATGATTTTTTTTGGAAATTTAGTACATTATGATCATGGAGGCAGTAGGCCATAGGAATGCATGAGTAATGTTTCCATTTTTCAATGATCATTTTTTAAAAAAGTTAAGTACTATTTTTTCATAATGATAATAATATTATAAACAAAATATTATTTCTATAATAATATTTATACATATTATTCTTTATTTGTGGTGATGAAAATGTTGGGTCACAACACTTCACGAAAGTGGTTGTCCACATGTACACAAATGAAGTTATCAGCTTTCAGAAATAGATAAGGAAAGAATGAAAATGATATATTAAATATTAAGAAATAAAAAAACCATTAATATCACAATTATGTCTTTAATATCACCTTTAATCATTAAATAATACTCTTTGTCATTAATGGAATGTGATACTAAAAAAAGAATATGATCACTATATGTGGAAGTAGTCCACCATATAAAAAATGCGACGTTATAATATTCCTTAAGAATTGGAAATTTAAAAATTATATATAAGATAAATTTAATATAGATGTATAATTTTATTATAAATATCATATATATATATATATATATTTTATATTCATCACCATACCCAACCGTGAGAGTTGGAAGGGGAAAAATAAATGACATCGGTTTTTGAGGCAGTAGTCCCCCTAACACACACTTGTTTATTTGGTATCCAATTTTATAGAAATGGAGATTTTTGTAGGACATAAAATAAAAATACAACATATTAGTATTATAATTGTAATAATTTTATTAAATAATAATTTCATAATACAAATATTTGGTGGTGGAGGAGGAAATAAAATAAAAATGCTCATTGAAGAGTGTTACCACATATTTGTATAACCTTCTATGGATTGCACAAAAATCCATCCAATGTATAATTTATGCCCAAAACATGAAATATAAGATGATGTAACATCCTGGATCTGGGTTCCACACAACGGGTGCCCTGAAACCAATTAGTCATATGACTCGAAAATCATTTCCCCAAATGCCAGATGCTACCGACTAGCAACGAGGACTTAGGACTGATTGTGGGGAAAATTTTCCCTCATTTGTCAAAGTGAAATGAAACAGATTTAGATATAAACATACACATGCAGAAGTAGTAAACAATACCCAACTGAAATGGATAACATTATAGAAGTAAAAGATAACAGTAGTCATACATATATTTGATGATGCATTATGTCTCTAAGTCTAGGAAAAGAGCCAAAACAGGATACACTGTAATCTATAATAATCTAATACAAAGTAAAAGTACAACAAGGAAACTAAAGCAGTGCAGTAGGAACTCAGTAGAATCTCACACCTAAGCATGGTCCCATGCTCTCATACTCCTCTACAACAATCAAGTACATGTATAGGGACTCTTTCCCTTATCTACCCCTGTAACAACAAAATCTATTTGGGCCCATGACATGACCCAAACACGGTGTGAGAAATAAATCATAATAGGCAACCACCAAAGGCTTGTGCCCAACTGTTAGTGAAAATGTACAACGACAGTTTGCAGTAAAAAAATGCAGTAAAATAGGCAGTACTCAAAAGTAACTATCTATACCAATTACATTGCCATTTTATAAATTATTTATCAATCCAAATATTGTGCTTTATCTTGGCACATGCATCATAGCAAATTCCCATAGTGAAGATACAAAGTAAACATTGTCTATAGACATGAAAAAACTTTACCCTCAGTTAATCAGAATCAAAACCCACAGGTGACTGACCACATTCATGATTAATATTGCCTGCTGGAGTACGTGATGTCACCCACAGACACAAAAACTACTTCCCACAGGCATGAGAAGAGTTTCCCACAAGCTAAATGAAACAATGAACTCAGTCTAAGCAAGTAACTGGGTTGATCCGAACACATAAGTAAGAAATTTATATACAATTCCTCTCAAGGAAATCTAAATCATGCTAAATCACATCATACCCACGGGTATCCTGGCCAAACGGCTAAACAAGAGAAATGCACCCACGGGGTGGACCTGGATCCAAGCAATGAACCCAAATAGCAGTTGTACATATTCATTAAATTACCTTCGTAATTCTAGGTTTTTAATTAAATCAAGGCCTCGGCCATACGACATGCCAATCATGGGCATGTAGCACAATGGTACACAAAAACAACATGACAGATGGAATTAAACATCAAACCACCTACCTCGATATCCACTGATCGATATACGTGAACGACTCCTTCTGAAACGTCTGAGAATAGCGTAGATCTGGGATAAACTATTTCATGTTCAAACGTAAATATCATCCCCTTGGGAAAGAAATGGTATGAACGACTCAAGGAGGAGTGAGGTCTTACCTGCATGGTTCAAACAAGATCGACAACGGAAGAAACAGATTTCTGGCATGCGATTGGGAGCTCCTCCAAACTCCGGCCTCACCTTCTACGGTCCAAATGCATCCACTGCCTCCTCTACCAAAGGAGGAGTCAACTGCCTTTTTTTAATCGAAAAAAACTAAAAATAAAGTACTCTCAAGTACATGGAACATACTTTTCAATTTTTTTAACTATTCTTCTTGCCGCTACTTTTCACTGCCACACTGTTCATCTGTCGACATGAGTACATGGTGTTTATTCATGTGTACATGGCGTGTACTGTCGATCTACTGGAGGCTACTCCCACTGTCTAACTATTCACCTTCCTAATGTTTACACAACGTGTAAATACAAAGTACATGGAGTGTAGTCTATCTTTACACCGTTCATTGCCGACAGGACTACACGCCCAGTGTACTCATCCTACACTGCCAAAGTAAACAGTGAGTGGAAAATTACACTATATGTACTAAATTTTTTTTGGATTTTTCACCATTTTCCTTATTTTCTCAAAAAAACTAATGGAAAAAGGAAAATAAGAAACCTGTACCTCAAGAATAAGAATAGAGTTCTTACAAACTTCCCCCCTTAAAACAATTCGTACCCAAATTGCCCTTCCATGAGTGGTGAAGATAAATTCAATCAAAAATATGGTCACCGAGCACGTACGTTGGTCTCCCACTCCCAGGTTCCGTCCTGCACTCAGCCATGTTGCCATATCACCCGTATGGGAGGAAATTATCGGCCTTAGAGAATGAACGTGCTCCTATCAACAATATCAATCAGATGCTCCACAAAAGATGTATCTACCTGAATTTCATCCTCCTCAGGCTGAATGACGTGAGACGGGTCTGAGTGAAACATCAAAACTGTGATACATGGAAGACGTCTTGTATGACCTAGTTTCGCTGTGTTAACTACGAAAGATAGGCAAATGGCCCGACTCTCTCTAGAATCTAAAATTTCCCTACATACCTCGGTGAAAGTTTATCCTGTCGTTTAATCCACCTGTATCCCAAACTCGGGGAAGCATGTAAGAAAACCTGATCCTCGACCACGAACTCCAAGGTTCGTCTATAGTGACTAAAATTAGGTTTCTAACAAGACTATGAAGTATCCATCTGCTTCTATATCAACTGGGCCTGCTCTGAAGTCTCCTTAACGAGATGTGGTCCCAGTAAAGCTTCCTCACCGGCCTCCAACCCGCACAAAGGTGATCGGCATGGCCTTCCACATAATGTCTCATAAGGTGCCATCTCAATAGTATCCTGAAAACTATTATTGTAGGAAAACATGAAAAGGGGTATTTTATTCTCCCAAGAAACCCCAAAGTCCAGGACGCTTTCAAGCAACATGTACTCTAGCACCTGTATCATACGCTCGGACTGTCCATCGGTCTAATGGTGGAATGCTGTGCTTAGAAGCACCTGTGTACCTAGTTCCCTCTAAGAACTCTGCCAGAAATGAGACGTAAATTGAGAGTCCCTATATGAAATGATAGAACGAGGGACCACATGAAGGAATAACACATCCCGGATACAACACATTCTGAGCTCATCAACACAGAAGGTATCCATTATCGCCAAAACGTGAGATAACTTCGTGAGTCTGTACACAACTACCCACACTGCATAATTGCCTCTAGGTGACCTCGGAAACTGGGTCACAAAGTCCATTGAGTAATCATCCCATTTCCACTCTAGAATGGGTAACTGTCGAAAAAGTCTGTGTAGCCTCTGATGCTCCTCCTTCACCTACTGACAGGTGGAACATCTCGTCGAAAAACCAGCTACTTCTCTTTTTATACTCGGCCACCAATATTGACGTCTCAAGTCATGGTACATCTTGGTAACTATGGGATGCACTACCCAAGTTGTAGCATGAAATTACGGAATCAACTCCTCGCATATATCCCCTGGAACCCACACTAGTCCATGGATATGCAATACCTCATCCTCACCGATCGTTTAACTAGTTGGAGGGTCCTCACTTTCCACCGACTCCCGTAGAACTAGGCCTTTAAAATCGGATAGCTATATCATCCTCAGTCTATCCAGGAAGGTAGAAGTCATAGCTAAGGATGATAGATATGTTTTACCCTAACTATCATGCTCCTCCAAATGAATATTAGATAACAAAGCCATAAGTTGCCACTCACTACCAGCCTCCTGCACTACCTATACATGATTCCTCCTACTTAGTGCATCAGCTACTGGAATACATTTACCAGGTTTATAGTCAAGCTCAAAGTCGAAGGACTGAAGGTATACAACCCACCTTTGCTGTCTCAAATTCTGGTCAAGATGGGTAAAGATATATTTTAGTCTTTTGTGGTCTTTAAACACCACAAAATGCTCTCCCTAGAGATAATGTCTCCAACAACTAAAATCATGAACAACTATAGCCAACTCGAGTTCATGCATTGGAAATTTCCTCTCATGTGGCCTCAACTACCGAGACCCATATACAACTACTTGATCACCCTACATCAACGCTGCACCCAACCCAATACCTGATGCATCACAGTAAACTATATAAGTCCTCCCTTTCTCTAGAAGTATTAGAGGTAGGGGTTATTTCAACCTTTCCTTCGGCTCTTGAAAGGCTGTGTCTCATGCTTCTTCCCAAATGAACTTCTCACCCTTTTTAGTCAAACTCGTCAATGACGCTGCTAAACAGGGGAAGTCCTGTATGAAGTACCTATAGTAACCAGCCATCCCAAAAAAATATATGTATTTCATACATGTTCTTGGGATGATCCCAAGAAACTATTGCTCTCACCGTCTCTAGGTATACCACAACACCTGCCACTGAGATAATATGACCCAGGAAGTGAATCTGGTCCTTCCAAAAGTGGCACTTTGAGAGAATATAATATAACTGATTCTCTCTTAGTGTACTCAATATGATCTTAAGATGGGCAACATGGTCGTGTAGAATAGAAGATTACACCAAGATATCATCCACAAAGACTAATATGAAAGAATCTAGATATGGAGGGAACAGACGATTCATCAGAGCCTCGAAAACTAAGGGCGCGTTTGTGAGTCCGAACAACATAACCATGTAATTGTATAGACCACATCTTTTCTGAAAAGTTGTAAGTGGTATATCCAATTGTATAAAGTGCAATTAATGATATTCGGATCTGAAGTCTGTCTTTGAGAACACTCGTCCTCCTCAATGTTGATCAAAATGATTATCAATCCATGGTAATGGATATCGGTTCTTGGCCATCAACTGGTTCAGCTTCTGATAATCCCCACAGAGTCTGAGGGTACCGTTAAACATCTTTAGAAACAAAACAGGAAAACCCCAAGGAGAAGTACTGGGTCGGATGTAACCCTTTTCCTACAACTCCTCTAACTTCCTCTTGAGCTCCAGCAATTCCGGTGCAGCCATCTGATAAGGAGGAATGGACATCGGTGCTGCTCTTAGAACATGCTCAATAGAGATATCCACCTCTCATTCCGGATGTAGACCTAAAAAGTCATCTGGGAATACATCCCTGAAAAAATTTACCTCTGGAGGAAAATACTTCTAATAAGTTCCCTACTCATCCAGATATAAACTCGCAATCTGGGATGTAACTCCACCTCGACCACGATGATCGGGTCCAGCTCAGCTTTCCTAGACATCACATTCACCCTTTTATAGATACTCTCCACTCTCTAGAGATGTGAAACTCACCGTTCGATGATATCAATCTACAAAGGATCGAAATGGTACCAACCAGTCCATCCCAAGAATGATGTCATAGATCGTCATCTTTAAGACATAGAGGTACCATAGAAAGTGACACCCACCAACCTCTAGGGGAACTCCTTGCACTGATGCACACCTGTCGTTCTAATCCCCAACGGAGTTTCTAGTGTCATAAAATTAGAAGAAGAAGAAACACAGAGCCCTAGGATCTCCACACCAGGAACATATATAAAGCTATTTTTAGCACCCATATCAAAAACTAAAGAAGAAAAAATAGAAGAAACTATAATAGTACCTCTGACAGTAGAAGGTCTGGGATCCTTCTCCTACTGGGTCTGTTGCACTACATATGCCTTCCCAGTGTCATGGTCCTGCAACATAGCCTGACTACCATTAGCTGACCTGTCTTGTTGTCTCTGAGATCCTGGTGTCTAGCTTCCACGACCATGACCACCACCTTGGCCTGAACATCACGACGTATCCCAATTCCCTGACTGGTAAGAATCTTCTAGACCTGTCCCTACACGCGGAGTCTACACAGAACACCTCTCACTAGCCACTGTTAGAAACACCCTGTAGAAATGCTGCATATGACCCTTGATGTTGCAAGCTCAGCACTCCACTGGGTCACGTGGACACTAAGGTCTCTTGTACTCCTCTCTCCCACACTGGTAGTACATGACCTAGCCACCTGAAGAAATCTTCTAGCTAGTATTGACACCGTGAGGGAAATACATCTCTCTCTTCCTCCTCCTGATAGAAATAGTACCAGAAACTGGTGCCGAACCACCCTGGCCTACACTACTAGCTTTTCATAGGTTCATCTCAGTAATCAGTGTCTAGCTCACAATTGCATGCACTGTAGGAAACCTGAAAACATTCACATGTGCTCGAGTGTCATATAGAAGACCATTCACAAAGATTCTATCCCTAAACGTCTCGTCACCCACTAGAAAAGGTGAAAATGTTATAGCTCGGTGAAGCGGGAAGAATAGCCCATCACTGACATGGAGCCTTGCTGCAGATTAATGAACTCTCAAGCTCGATCTTCCCTCAACGTCTCTTGAATGAAAAATTCATAGAAGAATGCCTAAAAATCATCCCAGGCCATGTCTTAGGGATGCTCCATCTGATTGGTAACATCTCATCATCTCTTGGAGGAATCACGCAGCATGTATGTAGCGAGCTTGACCCTCCTTCCAAGAGGCGTCTCCGAATTCCTGAAAAACGTCTGCATGGAACCCAGCCAATACTCCACAAGTAGTGGTCCTCCATACCTTAAAAACGTAAGTGGATTATACTTCTAAAATATATGAGTCAGCACTGCAATTGATGTGGTGGCCGACGGTGCTCCCTTGAAGGTCTGCATGAACAGCATGAAGCATTCACAGAACTACGCATCACCACCTGTGCCCGATATAATGACAGGCGCCGCATCTGGCTCTACTGAAGGATCCATCGGTAGCCCATGGGCCACTATCTCTAGTGTATACTTGTTTCCACTCTCCTTGAGAACAATGTGTGGTCTCCTCGGTGGAATTAATCTATATGGTCAAACACATGCCTTGGATCAAGGTTATCAAGGGCTGATAATAAGGAGTGTAAGAAGGGAACATAAGGATGAAAATGTTCTTATTTTACCAAACAAGACTACACAGCGTGTTCCTACATGTCTTGCACATTGGCGTGTACATCTTCCAAAACTGGTTGTGTAACACCCCAAACACGGTGTGTTATCCACACACATGGCCTGTACATGAATTCTTTGCCCCTACACAAGTCCTTCTACATGTATTAGCCACACAACTCTCCTTTGAATGATACAACACGATGTGTATAATATCTACACGGCGTGTATAATATTTTCACGGTGTGTACTGCTTAAATTCCAACTGACTGTGTTGTTAGTGACACGGTAGTCTACTCGGATAACATACACGATGTGTTACACCCGCACACGGCATGTAAATCACCCTGTTTCCCCAACCAAATGGCCAAGTATACATGGTATCTCATCGGTAAAGACTACATGGCGTTACCCATAGGTACACGGTGTGTCCTTGAAGAGATAACATTGACCTGTGTTTGTTAGTTACACGTTCGGATTCTCAGGTTACACAACATGACATGTACGTCATTGACACGACGTGTATTAGTTCAGAATCCTACACACGTGTTGTTAGGTACACGATAGACACAAGGTCAACACAATAGGGCATGTACTATCAGTACACGGCGTGTGCTTTAAATGTTTCCATATCCCATGTGTTCTGCCTACACAGCCTATGAAATGGGTAGCATCTACATGGCATGTACATATGGTACACAACGTGTACTTAAAAACTTTCATTTCTTTCTCTAACAGAAGAGTACATGGCATGTAGTTAAAACTACAGGGCTTGTATTTTGGATTTTTCTGGATAGTATGCTTTAGAAACTACTCCAGAGCCTAGAAAAACAATGAAACCACCACCTATGTGCCAAATTCCAATCCGTTAGGGCCCATACTCCCTGTGAATCAATTCTTGGCATCTTATACATATTATAAACAAGGTAAAAAGTCAATGATTCTCCAAATTCTGGTGAACAAGGGCCCATTCTCCTCAAGAACCAAAATTTGGTATTCATTCTATAAAACCTTACAAAACAATACCCTATCAAATAGTAGGTATTTTATCAAGAAATATTCCCCCAAAACATGCATTTTATAGAACGACATCTATCACAACAACATGAAATTTATAATGCACCTACAAGGCATGGAAACTATGCATGGCATGAGATTATTACATGTTCTAAAATGATTCCTGAGATGGAAAACCCTCATCTCATCAGGTTGTGACTAAATAGAACCCAGTATAAAAAAATAAAAAGCACACTGCAAGTACATCACCCTACAGTGAAAATAAAATCAATTCTAACAATCATCAATAGAAAATCAAAATTTAAATTGAGGTAATCCGATCTTTACCTGTACACGAGTTAGCTACTCCCGGGTACAGTTATTACTCAATCCCTTAGAAATATATCTTTTTATGTCATCGCCAAATAAAATAATAATTCTGACAAAACAAACACCTTTGATACCACTTTGTAACGTCCCGGATCCAGGTTCCACACAATGGGTGCCCCCAACCTGTTTGGTCACATGACCTCAAGCGCATTTTCTGAAATGCTAGAGGCTGCCAAATATAAGTGAGGGCCTAGGTCTAATAGTGGTGAAACTATTCCCTTAATTGTCAAAGTGAAATTCAGCATATTTAGATATAAACATTAAAATGTGGATTTAGTAAATGATACCCAATTGAAATGGATAACAATATTGAAGTAAAAGATAACAATATGCATACATATATTTGAGGATGCATTATGTCTCTAAGTCTAGGAAAACAGACAAAACATGATACATTGCAATCTAGAACAATCCAATACAAAGTACAAGTACAACAAGGAAAACAAAGCAGCACAACAAGAACTCAGTAGCATCGCATGCTTAAGATTGGTCCCATGCTCTCATACTCCTCTACAACAATAGAGTAACTGTATACAGAATCTTTCCCTTATCTACCCCAGCAGCAACAAAATCTGTTTGGGCCTAAGAAATAACCCAAACAGGGTGTGAGAAATAAATCCTAGTAGTCAACCACCAAAGGCTCGTTCCCAATTGTCAGTTAAAATGTGCAATGGCGGTGTGCAGTAATAAAATGCAGTTAACTAGACAATACTAAAAAGCAACTATCTCTACCAATTACATTTCCAATTTATTATTTATTTATCAATCCCAAGCTTGTGATTTTTTTTGGCAGGTACAACATAGTAAATCACCATAGTGAACATACAAATTAAATGTTGTCCACAGACATGAATAATACTTACCCTCAGGTAATCAGAATTGAAACCCGCAGGTGACTACCCACATGCATGATGAATATTACCCGCAGGCATACGAGGTGTTGCGTACAGGCATAGAAATTGTTTCCCACATGCATGAGAAGAGTTTCCCACATGCTAAATGAAACACTGCCCTCAGGCTAAGCAAGTAACCGGTCCGAGCCCAATACATAAGCAATAAATTTATATACAATTTCTCTCAATGAAATCTAAATCATGTTAAATCACAACATACCCATGGGTATCCTAGCCAATTGGCTAAACAAGGGAAACGCACCCACAGGGTGCCCTGGATCCAAGAAATGATCCCAAACATTGGTTGTAAATATTCATTAATTTATCTACGCAAATCTAGGTATTTAATTAAATCAATACCGCATCCATACGACACCCCAATCATGGGAGCGTAGCACAATGGTACACAGAAACAACATGACAGTTGGAATTAAACATCCGGCCACCTACCTTGACCTCCACTGATCGATATATGCAAAAGAAACCTTCTGAAACATCTGAGAATAGCATAGATATGGGATAAAATATTTCCCGTTCAAACATAAATAACATTCCCTCGAGAAAGAATTGGTAAGAATGGATCAATGAGAAGGGAGGTCTTACCCGTACGGTTCAAACAATATCAAAAGCAGAAGGAATTGATTCCCAACATATGATTCAGGCCTCCTCTAAGCTCCAGCCTCATCATCCGAGCTCCAAACGCCTCCACTACCTCTTCTACCGAATGATGAGTCTAATGCCTGTTTTATGTGAGAAAAACATACTACACAGTGTGTACTCTCAAGTACAATCCATGTACTTTTCATTCTTTAATTGTTCCTCTGGTGACTACTTTTCACCACCACACTTTTCATCTATCTACATGAGTACAAATCGTGTATTCCTGAGTACACAACATGTACTGTCGCTCCACTGGCGGCTACTCCCACCGCCTTACTATTCCCCTGACGATTATTTACACAACGTGTAAATACCAAGTACACGGCGTGTATTCAGTCTTTAGACCCTTCATCACCGACAGGCTTACACGCCCTGTGTATTCATCCCACGCGACCAAAGTAAATGGTGTGTGGAAAATTATATGGTGTGTACTCACAAAATTTGTGATTTTTCTCCATTCTCCTTATTTTATCAAAAATACTCAAGGAAAAACATACAAGAAGAAACCAATACCTCAAGAATAAGAACCAGGTTCTTACTAATGATATGGTGTAATATATGATTTTATTTGTGTTGTTATTTTCCAAATGAAAATTATTTTATTGTTTTATTAGGAGAGGAGAGGGGTGGCCATTTATAAGTGAGGTGAGTGGCACACAAATATTATTTTGAAATGAAAATATGTATATCCCCATTTTTATCATTAAAAAAGGAATTGAAAATTGAGTAATATTGATCATTATACATGATCAACTCTAACATTTCCAAAAATTTTATATAAGTTTTTAAATTCATTTATCCTTTATCATTTTAGTATAATGACCTGGTAAACACATTTTTATGTAAACATTCTTAATTTTTTTTACTATTTTTACTCTTCATTTTGTTTAAAATTAATTTTTATGAAATTATATAATATATATTATTGAAATTAAAAACAATTCATCCATTTTAAAAAAATCATTTCACAAAAGTGGAGAATTTAATAAAAATACTTTCATAGATATTAAAGGAAAGCATGTTTTCAAAGATAAAAAGTTCAAAAGATTAAAAATTATTAATATCCAAATCCACTATATCTACTAAACCTAGCTTCCTCCAGTATTACGTGTCACCACCGCAGCGATCCACGTCACCCAATTCAAACTCTACTTCCCCATTATACCCCTCATCCTCACGCAGCAACTCCAATTACTATCGCCTCTTCCCGTATACGCACCGCCCATTCTCGATTAGGTTTTCCCAGCTCCCGAATACCGCCCTCTCCTCCTCTATTCTGTCTCCATCCTCGACCCATGCGCGACTCCTTCGTCGTCGATCCTCAACACCAATGCTCCATTCCACTCATCTACTCCCCGGTACAAACTCTCGATTAGTCGCGTCCTACGCTACGTCCTCTATTTCGTTAAACTATTCTGCAATCTTCACATCTGTTCTCAAAAATCATCCACCTGTAAAACGTAGTTTCCAATCACGATCTCCTCCTCCTGCCTACCGTAACCAACTACCAAATTGACAATATTAATATTCATTGGTGTTCTTTCCGAAAACTCTACTCATCTGCCCGATTCACTGATTTTTTTCCCACCTCAAAACTTCTACATACCTGCTACATCTATACTGCAAAATCTACATACCGGCTATATGATTTCAGTTCATTATTATTACTACTATGGATGGTTTTTTTATCTCCAGGTTTGTCATTCTCGAATAAGCTTTAGCCGCAACAAACCTGTACAGCTCCAGATTTTACCTTCTGCAGTCTCCAGGTCTACTGATTTTTCATTGTCCGGTCTCCCAAATATAAGGTCTGCGCTACTCAATCTTCCATTTTTAAACAAAGTCTACTATGTAAACATGGTCTTTTGTTTAGACTGTCTGAATCTAGATCATTTATGTTGATTGTCAAAATTATTTGTCTACTTTTTAATCTTTAACTCATATGACCTATTTACTCGAGCTCTCTGTAATCAACTCTTTCAGTCCACGTGATTCAGCTCTAAGGTTTTCATTCAGCAGTTACCAGGACTACTGATTATCCACAGCCTGATCGCCCAAACATTAGGTGTGAGCTGCTAAATGTTTTCATCTCCACTTAATACATTTATCTTCAATGTCTCTTATTTTAATTAAATTATTTGAGGGGACATTACTGATTTTTTAGCATGTGTCCAATGGATTAATTTTCAGTTTCACAATGTTAGATGCCTAACAAGTGTGTTGCATTTATTGTGTACCTAAAATGGGGTGATGGGACACAAAAAAGAGCTTCTGTGATTTATGAGGTATTGAAATAATTGATCATTTACCTATCTGGTACATCTATTTTCATGTTTTAGGAATTACTGTTCCATGAAATCTATTTTTAACCACTAGCATATGGGAAATCAGAAGGTGCGACATCACAATTTCATATGTTGGGATCCCCTACTGCGACAAAAACATTCAGGTACCCTATCCCATTTCCAGAACATCTGTATGAATGTTTATGAAGAAGACTTCACATTACATGTTGTATAAGAGGAAGATTCCATATTACAGATTTTTGAAGCATATTGGATATAGTTATTAGATCAGGTAAATTTTTTTACACTATATATTTGTCATCCACTAAGTTTTATTGCTCAATTTGACAATATATTTTTCTCTTAAATATTGCCATAACTTCTAATCTTTGATTACGTATAGGATCTGTAATAAGATTTTACAGTTCATACTACTCATTCCATATGGTTTACTACTCCTTTTCGTAATATTTATCTCTGTTCATTTAGTGTTACTATTACTAGTACTCCTACATTATGTCTCTGATAAAGACTGCTGATCAATATGTTAATATTGATAATGAAAAAATCTTTAACAAATTCTGGCACCCTGTCCCAATAACAGAGCATCATAATGATTGTTTTTGAAGTAGACTACACATTATACGTTATATAAGAGAAAGATTCCTTGTTACAGATTATTGAATCATATTGGATACAGTTATTGGATCAGGTAAATATTTTTTCACTATATATTTGTCATCCACTAAGTTTAATTGCTCAATTTGACAATATATTTTTCTCTTAAATCTTGCCATAACTTCTAATCTTTGATTATGTATAGGATCTGTAATAAGATTTTACACTCGATACTACTAATTATGTATGGTTTACTACTCCTTTTTATAATATTTATCTCTATTCATTTAGTCTTGCTATTACTTGTATTCTTTCATTATGACTCTGATAACGACTGATGCTCAATATTTTAATATTGATAATGAAAAAATCTTTAACAAATTCTGGTACCCTGTCCCAATAACAGAGCATCGTAATGATTGTTTTTGAAGAAGACTACACATTACACATTATATAAGGAGATTCCATAATACAGATTATTGAATCAGATTTGAAACAGTTATTGGATCCGGTAAATGTTATTACACTTTATACTTGCCATCCTGTAAGTTTAATTACTTAATTTTGGAATACATTATCCTCATAATTATTGCCATAACTTCTATTCTTTGATAACGTATTGGATCTGGAATAATTTTATACAGTTGATACTACTAATTATGTATGGTTTACTATATCTACTAAACCAGGCTTCCTCCATCATTACGTGTCACCACCGCAGCGATCCACGCCACCCAAATCAAACTCTACTTCCCCATTATACCCCTCATCCACGCGCACCAACTCCAATTCCTATCGCCTCCTCCTGTATACGCACCGCCCATTCTCGATTAGGTTTTCCCAGCTCCTAAATACCACCCTATCCTCCCCTTTTCCGTCTCCATCCTCGACCCATGCGCGACTCCTTCGCCGTCAATCCTCAACACCGGTGCTCCATTCCACTCATCTACTCCCTCGTACAAACTCTCGATTCATCGCGTCCTACGGTACGTCTTCTATTCTATTAAACTATTCTGCAATCTTCACATATGTTCCCACTAATCGTCCACCTGTAAAATGTAGTTTCCAATCACGATCTCCTCCTCCTGCCTATTGTAACCAACTACCAAATCGGCGACAACAAGATTCATTGGAGTTCTTTATGAAAACTCTACTCAACTGTGTGATTCACTGATTTTTTCCCCCCTCGAAACTTCTACATACCTACTACATCTATACTGCAAATATACATACCATATATATGATTTCAGTTCATTATTATTACTACTACAGATGGTTTTTTTATCTCTAGATTTGTCATTCTCGAATAAGCTTTAGCCGCAACAAACCTGTACCGCTCCGGCTTTTACCTTCTGTTGTCTCCAGGTCTACGGATTCTTCATTGCCCGGTTGCGCAAATATAAGGTCTGCGCTACTCAATCTTCCATTCTTAAACAATGTCTACTATGTAAAGATGATCTTTTGTTTACACTGTCTGAATCTAGCTCCTTTATGTTGATTGTCGAAATTATTTGTCTACTTTTTAATCTTTAACTCATATGACCTATTTACTCGAGCTCTATGTAATCAACTCTTTCAGTCCACGTGATTCAGCTCTAAGGTTTTCATTCAGTAGTTACCAGGAATATTAATTATCCACAGCCTGATCGCCCAAACATTAGGCGTGCACTGAAAAATATTTTTATCTCCACTTAATACATTTATCTTCACTGTCTCTTATTTTAATCAAATTATTTGAGGGGACATTACTGATTTTTTAACACGTGTCCAATGGATTAATTTTCAGTTTCACAATGTTAGATTCCTAACAAGTGTGTTGCATTTATTTTGTACATAAAAGGGGGTGATGGGACACAGAAAGGAGCTTCTGTCATTTATGAGGTATTGAAATAATTGATCATTTACCTATCTGGTACATCTATTTTCATGTTTTAGGAATTACTGTTCCATGAAATCAATTTTTAACCACTAGCATATGGGAAATCAGAAGGTGCGACATCACAATTTCATATGTTGGGATCCCCTACTGCGACAAAAAACATTCAGGTACCCTATCCCATTTCCAGAACATCTGTATGAATGTTTTTGAAGCAGACTTCACATTACACGTTGTATAAGAGGAAGATTCCATATTACAGATTTTTGAAGCATATTGGATACAGTTATTGGATCAGGTAAATGTTTTTACACTATATATTTGTAATCCACTAAGTTTTATTGCTCAATTTGAAAATATATTTTTCTCTTAAATCTTTCCATAACTTCTAATCTTTGATTATGTATAGGATCTGTAATAAGATTTTACAGTTCATTCTTCTCATTCCGTATGGTTTACTACTCCTTTTCATAATATATATCTCTGTTCATTTAGTGTAGATATTACTAGTATTCCTACATTATGTCTCTGATAAAGACTGCTGATCAATATGTTAATATTGATAATGAAAAAATCTTTAACAAATTCTAGTACCCTATCCCAATAATAGAGCATCATAATGATTGTTTTTGAAGAAGACTACACATTACACGTTATATAAGAGAAAGATTCCATATTACAGATTATTGAATCATATTGGATACAGTTATTGGATCAGGTAAATGTTTTTACACTATATATTTGTCATCCAATATGTTTTATTGCTCAATTTGACAATATATTTTTCTCTTAAATCTTGCCATAACTTCTAATCTTTGATTATGTATAGGATCTATAATAAGATTTTACAGTTGATACTACTCATTCTGTATGGTTTACTACTCCTTTTCATAATATTTATCTCTATTCATTTAGTCTTGCTATTACTTGTATTCCTTCATTATGTCTCTGATAAAGACCGATGATCAATATGTTAATATTGATAATGAAAAAATCATTTACAAATTCTGGTACCCTATCCCAAAAACAGAGCATCGTAATGATTGTTTTTGAAGCGGACTACACATTACACATTACATAAGGAGATTCCATAATACAGATTATTGAATCATATTTAAAACAGTTATTGGATCAGGTAAATGTTTTTACACTTTATACTTGCCATCCTGTAAGTTTAATAGCTCAATTTTGCAATAAATTATCCTCATAATTATTGCCATAACTTCTATTCTTTGATAACGTATTGGATCTGGAATACTTTTATACAGTTGATACTACTCATTATGTATGGTTTACTACTCCTTTTCATAATATTTATCTCTGTTCACTTCGTCTTGATATTACTTATAATCCTTCATCATGCCTCTGATAAAGAGTGATGATCAATATGTTAATATCCACTATATTTACTAAATCTGGGTTCCTCCTTCCTTATGTGTCACCACCACAGCAACCCACGTCACCCTAATCAATTTCTCCTTCCCCATTATACCCCCACGTCCTCGCGCTTGACCTCTTACAACTTTCGCCTATGCCTGTATACACACCTCCCCGAATTGATTAGGGTTCCATAGTCATCGAATACCTCCCTCTCCTCCCGTATTCTGTATCCATCCTCGACCCAGGCGCGACTCCTTCGTCGTCGAATCTCACCACCGGTGCTCCATTCCGCCCATCTCCTCCCGCATACTGAGGTGGGATTCATCACATGCTACTGTCCGTGCTCTATTCCATTCAACATTTTTGCAATCTTCTCATCTCATTCCACAAATCGTCCACCTTTACATCATGGTTTCCAAACACGAACATGAAATCCTCCTCAGGATTACCGTCACCCACTTCCGAAGCAGCGTCAATAAGTTTGAAGGGAGGTCCTTTCAATGTCTCTAATCTTCTGTGTGGTTCACTAATTTTTTTCCATTTACATCACATACATGATACATCTATATTGCAAATTCTAACAGGGTGATTCGTTTATTTACAGAACAGCTTCACTGAAGTCCTCTTCGTAAACCTAGAAATACGAGATTGGGGTCAGATCCAATCTTGGGTGGAACTTCAAATGCCGATGGCTTATCTTTATAAATTAGGTTTTTTGTTGCTTGAATTATATCTTCTTCAATGGAAACAAGGTTTCTGGATACATGTTCTTAGGTTTCAATATCAATTTTGGTTTCGATTTCAATTTTGGGTGGTCCTATGAACGTACGGAGCTCATCGTCAAACTGCAAGCACTGTGCATATGATATAATGATTCTTACCAATGAATAACATCATATAATGACTCTTAATTCAAGTTATCTATATGATTGCAGTTGTTTATTATTACTAATACTGATGGTTTTTTGATCTCCAGGTTTGTCATTCTCGCATATGGTTTAGCCGCAACAAAGCAGTACAGATCCATCACCACTATCTATGTATCGAATTATCCATCACTTCAGGCATCATCTTTTACATGTTTCTAGTGAATATACTAAGGCTATATCTGTTACAACCCTGCATCATCTGTCATCTTCTGCTTTCGGCATGTAGGTGCTTTCATTGCTCAACTATCTCTGCATATATTTGCTGGATGTAATAATATGTAATGACATTTTTTTTCTTCCCATGATTAAATGTTTGTTAAATATAAATCATTATGAGTAAACGGTTTGAATGGTGGAAAATGAGTTCCTTATATTTTGTTTGCACCTTATCCTACATACCCTCTCCCTGTTTGTTTCTCATTTACTTCCAGAAAATCTCAACTGAGATCAGCATAGCAGCTAGTAAGTTTCTTATCCTTTTAATGACTTCTTTTCTTTATTGGTTATAAATAAAATCTATTTCATTTTTTATTTAACTCAATTTATATGAAATTTTCAGGCTGAAATGCGATAGAGTGCTTCACGACAGGTGTGTTATCTCCCTGTTTATATGAAATTTTTGATTAGCCGAAATACATTTTTAGTATGGTCTGCATTCTTCTTTCGAAAACATTTTTCTCCATTTCTAACTTCTTAGAGCATCTCAACATTCTATGATAACCCACTTCAGCATGCATCACACACATGCCATCAAACAGCGAGATTTACAATCGCTATTTTGTATTAATCCAATATATTTACTAATCCTGGGTGTAACTATGATGACGTGTCTTCTCCATAACTCACATGTATGCTTCGCATATTATAAGATGCATTTCCAAACATCTATCCTATCCACAGTAGACTGGAAAAAAAGGCAGATTCCATTTGATTTTTCATAGGTTGTTTTCCCATTGACATTCATATATGTCTGTATGTACTTTTATTTTCTGCTGCTCTGAAAATAATGTCTCATATACTTAGATGATTTTTGTTACAATATTTGTAAATGAATTCCAACAACTTCTCCCTTGATGATGTTGATAATTGGTTATTGCAGACTAGATGTTCTATGATTGATCGCACCCACCTAAGTTCTATTCGCTGGATGTTGATCATCATTGGTTATTCTACCATGGATATTTCATTTCTCTATTTGTCCCGAAATAGTTTTTTTCGTATGATTAAGCATGTGTTTTAATTGTTTATGTTGAATTCATTATAATAGAATATAGTTTTTGATTTGGTTTGTCTTTTCAACTGACAATATCATTGTATTTTTTATAAATAGTTGCAATGACACTTTTGTTTGTATTTAGGATGTTCTTCTTTATAGACAAGAGAACATGTGTTCTATTGCAGTTCATTAAGTTTATATACAAAACATATATTATGTTTTGATTCTTATTGTTTCAAAATGAAAATTACTTTTAATTTATATTTAGTAGTTAACTTTATTTGTTAATGATGTTGTTTACATCTTCATTGGTTGATTTTAAACTGAAGATTCTATTTTTATTTATGATTAATAGACAAATTTTTATAAATCATCAATTAACCTCTTTGACATCATTAAATATTGTAAATAATTATATTAATTATATTTTATAAAGTTAAATTAACTGCATCCTCTTAGACTAATACATATTTGGAATGGTTTCATTTCATAATCTAATATATATAATTTTGAAGTCGAACATAAAGCTAATGTAATATATTAGGTTTTTAAGGATCTGCTTGACATCTTTGAAATCATTTAATACTAGAACTACGTTTTTCATTTTTATTATATACAACTAAATTAACTACATATTGGATAAATAAAAATTTGGATTGAAATCCATTGATATATTGAACTTTTTCTATTTTGATGATCAACATAAGGGTAAGGTTATATACTTCATTTCTAAGGCTACATAAAAAAATTTCATCCCCACAAGCTACTATTATATCTACATTGTTTGTCTATTTGAGGTATATCTTCATTACACCCAAGTTTCCGAGTTATAGAGGAGCTCTTCTGCACCTAAGGTAGGTTCACTTTGCTTCACTGGTTTTGAAATAATATTTACATTGGTTTTGTATTTCACGTTCTTGATTGACAACTGATATTTAGAGGCAAGAGTAGGTAATGCTTTTTACAAAGCATTAATTTATTTTTCATTTTGGTGTATTTGGCTATGTAGATCTATGTTTATGGAAATGTTTTAAGCTCATATATGAATGAATATTTGAATGTGTTTGGTGTCATGATTCAATAATTTTATTTGAATTTTGGTTATTTAGGTATGGTCTACGAGAGAAATTTTCTTTCCTGAAGTTCTGTTTCACCAAGTATTTGTTTTCCCATATTCACATAAATGTTTTGTTCTATAGACTTCATTTGATTTTCATGTTCATGTTTGACCTTCATATAATCAAAGTATCTCCAGGTTTCTTTATATAATAATTATTTATTTTTCATTTTTGTTTTTTTGGCTCTGTAACTCTGGCTTCATGAAAATGTTATTTGTATTTGGGTTTCAGGTACGAGATTCCAGAGATCATAGCTTGCCTTAAGGTATGTTTCACTAACTTTATAGTTTCCCCACATTCACATACATGTTATGTTGGGTGTCCTGGGTGTTTCTTAGGTGGATGTAGACTTAATTTTCAGGTTCACATTTAACCTTCAAATAATCAAAGCATCTCCTGGTTTCTTTATCAGGACACACTAGGTAATGTTATAAAGACTTGTTGTTGTTATACAACTCACAATTTTTTTCATAAACCCTCACGTTTAAATATTTTTTCTATACTTTATTTCAAAATATATATTTAATTATGACATTCATAATGGCATGATAGCACCACTTTGATTATGAATGAAATAAATAATGTCATTTTTTATAGAAGAGTCGCTATAAAAAGACACCGTTGAAGACACCAATTAGTATACTTAATTTACATTTTCTATTTTATTGCCCCATTTAACCATATGATCTGGAGATATTTTAGATGATTACAATACATGTGTTTCTTCTATATGTCATCAACCATATTGTCAATTTGATAAAGGGGAGCAATACCTTTTTGGTAACGTACTGGTAATCCTTTTCGGTATTTTTGTAGGTTTAATCTTTGAAGTATTTTTTCATTGTTGATAAGTTGTGTCCTATGATTTTATGTTTTATTCCCTCAGTCCAAATTGCTTACAGTTTATTTGTCTCTACTCACTTTCACTGTATTTAATTCTCTTAGTATATTCATTGTTAAATTTAATTGTCTATACTACATAGGTGTATACATATTTATATGTCTTCTAACAGATCATTTTCATAGGATATGGAGTTTTCAATGTGTTTTCAAAAATAGCATAGATCAAAACATTCAATAATTTGTTTACAGTGTTAAATGTATTTTTCTTATTCAAAGTTATATGGCCTTAATCAGTGTGTGCGTGTCTTCATTTTATTTATTGTAGTGATGGATAAGATGAAGCATAATAGATTAGACCGATACTGATTTTGATACTTATTCAATGTGGTCAGTAACTAATACTCTAATGTGTTTTTGAGGACCAGTTTTGAGTTTGACAAAGGTGGATGTAGTTATGATCCTTTCAGTTCTGATGTTTCTGTTACTAATCATCAAGGCATTTTGTTATCAACATCAAATTTGTGTCGAATCTGAATACAGGTGACCAACGTGGTTCATCAGTACTGCTTGAACTCTAATGGGGTGATGAATTTCATCTAGTAGTTGACATGTTTCCCTTCATAACTGAAATTATATTTTCATGTATTTTTTAAGTAATGGATCACTTTCAACTGAATCAATTTGAAGCGGATTTTGTTTTGAAGTATATTTCATATTGAAATAGATTTTATTAGTTTGGACACTCAACAAGTTTCAATGTACTCTAGAACTTTTATGGAGCGTATTTCAGATTCAAGGTTTCTGAAGCAGGATTTTCAAGCAGATTACATATTGAATCTTTTCATAAACTCTTCATTTTATTAACCAGGTTCTTCAAACAAATGTTTATATTTCAGTAATTTTGAATAACGTTTTCAGGTTTATTATCCCATAGTTCATTTATCACATTCTTCTAATAACTAAATTATTCTTCATAATGATTATTACATTCATCACATAATTGTTTTTGGTCTATGTTTATCTTATATTACATACATTGTTTGTGGATGGCAGGGAAACTACGTTCTTCATAATGATCATTATTCTTCATAATGATCATTATTCTTCATCATGATTATTACATTCATCAAGCATGGAGTTCAAGCAATGAAACAGACATTGGAGTGCCTCCTGACCACAGACATGAAAAGTATCTTGATGTTACATAGGAGCATCATAAATCAGCCTCATTGGATGCCACTCATGTGTCAAGTATTCATGCGACTGCAGGTAAATGCTCAAAAGTGAAAAAAAAGTGTATATATTACACTTAGGGTAATCAATTTTTAAAAATTAACTGCATTTGTTCTATTTCTAAAAAAACACTAACACATAAATTCTAGAAGAAAACCACTTAAAAAGCGGTAGTCAATCACTTCTTTAAGAAATCTACAAATCTCTTTATAGAAGCACTAATCATGAGTGATAAATAATGTATCCATTTGACATAACTTACTGATAATTTATTTATATCATCACTTCTGATAATAAATTGAAAAAAAAACATAAAAAAGGTGTCTTCAAATAGGGACTAAGCAGATTACATTACGAGCTATCTAACAGAGGCAACTGTTTGGCCACACTTGATAAAAACTGCTTATATCTCTTGACACCTATGATAAGAAGATTGAAATAATAAGTGTTTATTTTGTTTCTTAAAAAAAACTTTACAAAGTATGGCCATGGAAAGATTTTTCCATTCTTGATATTCATGATAAAGAATTGTGTTGTCGTTCATGCTGTTATTGCAAGAACCTTTTCATGCAGTTTTAAATCTGTGTGAATAAGGATAGATCGTACATTTTAATTTTTTCCTCTAGCTATGATTTGGAACTTCATTCCTCTCAACACTTGTCTTTCTAGGAGGCACTACGGCACTGGAACTGAAATTTCCCACCCCAGAGAAGAATGAAACTACTCAAAAAAAGACAGATAAAATGTTTATTTGATGAAGTTGTCTTGATTCTGAAAATGTATGTGACCATAGCCTCTTGATGTAGCCTCTTATATATATCGAATGCTACTAATTTTGGCTTGCTTATTTTATGGTTTAAATTTCTACATTAATATTAGACTGGGGGGATGGTATTCTCATATTGGACATGTTTGTTACTCAGAATTATTTGGAATGAACTGTTATAGAAAGTAATGGTGAAGATTTGTATTCAAACACCACTCATGAAGCCTAGAAAGCTTGTCAAATCCCTATGGTCCCATGTGGTTTTTCATGCCTTTTCTTCCACGTGGGTTTTTCATCATCCTCCTTGCATATCAGTAAGATGTGACTATTTCCAAACATTAACATTTCAGATTCCTCATCAGATATCATATCTCTCTTCCACAATTAGCAATCAAAGGCTACCGTATAGTTAAACATGGAGGAAACTGCACAACATTGGAGATCATCTCTGTCTTCCAAAATGAGTGTGGTGGGCCTTCCAGTTTACCTCCAAACAAATCTTTAAACAAAATATTCTTTATAAATATGTTTTATTTCTCAATTTTCAAGTGTTTAATGAGTGTATATATACCATTTCCTCCAACTTTCAAATAGTTCCTTGATGTGATATAAATTATCATTACTATGGTAATGTATTTCCTCTTTCCATGATAAAAAATGAAATTTCACTGTGAACTTCTCGACCCAATATACAATAAAAAAATAATTCCTACTGTAACTGTTGTATGTTCCTATGAAGTTTATTCATATCCCTCCCCTTGAATTATTTATTTTCAATTCCAACTATAATTATTATTAACACTATAATTTGAATCAACCATTTTATTCTTTTTTTCATTCTTGTACTTCAATTATTCCAAATATAATTTTTTCAGCCTAAGTGAATTCACTAAATTATTCGTATATTATGATGTCTCAAGAACCTCCATTCTATAATTATGTATCACTCTCTTTTTCCAACTATTTTAATGGTTTATCCATATTATATTTAATTCTATTTCAATATTATGCAAAACTTATTTGAGATTAAAAATATATTTAATTTTCTTCAAACATTTACGAATGTTGCTCTTATTAAAATATAGCTATTAATCCATATGACCGTGCGTCGCACAGGCGAGTACTAGTTAATGATAAAAATGGTTATAAAAAATTATATTTCATTAATAGATATATAACTATAAAATATTTACCTTAAAAAAATTAACAAAAATTTATCATCATCATTAATTAAAATATACATGCATTTTTAAATTGAAATTTAGTTTTTTCCACTATTCATCAAAAAATTAATATTTTCCATAAATTCAAAAAACATAATTGTAGGATAATTTTTATATGACCATTAAAAAATTATTTTCATTCATTAAATATTTTTTAAATTCCAATTTTTTTATTATTGTTAAAAAGGGTATTTTTAAAAAATATTATTTTTTTGGAATATAGAAAGAATTTATTCAATATTTATCTACTTATTTATCAATTATTTTAATATATAAAACCAAAATACATAATATTTAAAAATTAATTATTTTGATTCATATCTTTTTGTTTAATTTCTAGGCTATAATGGTTTTGTTTGATTTGTGTGAAAAATATATCACATTTTTTTAGAACAAATAGTCATGTTCAATGAAAGATAAACATAATGTTTCACGTAGCACAAGAATTAAATGAAATTTAATTTATTCAATAAATAATCATTCATAAAAATTGTGGTGTTATAAACCCCTTCCCATATAATTTATTATGTTGAAATTTATCCTTATCAATGTTCATTTTTTATTAACATCGATATTTAGAAGCATTATAAGCCTATTAATAGTGGGGACCATCACAATACTTTTTTTAATAAAATAGTCAAATTCCCCTTGATTTATATGTGAATTAATATTTAAATACTTAAATCACAAATAATAATGAATATTAATTAGATGTTGGAACAAGTAAATTTATTTTAACATTATTTAATTTTATATAAAATATTTCATAAATAAAAAGAAATGATATATTACATTCACTGAATGTAAGGAGATGAAAAGATATTTATATTTTATGGTTGAATGTAGCACATGGTTGATAATTTTTCCATTTAGATGATCATGCTTTCAAAAAAAAAATAGTTTACCTCTTTTCTTTGTAATGTTTCAAGGATAATTATTTTTTGAAAAATTTGAGTAACTAATGGGGAGGATATTTGTTTAAAATTTTATGTATTTAATGGATAAATTATTATTTATTTAAGTGTTTTTACCTTTTATTTTTCAAAATTAGTCCATATTTACTACATATTAAGTATTAATCGTATTATAAATTCAATTTTTTATTATAATATAAATTTTTTTTAGTATTTTTTTGAACCTTAAGTTAAAATAATATGGTCTATTTTTTTATATAGGGAAAATTACAATATACTGATAAAGAAAATTTTCCATGGCTGTTGTATATTAATTGAAAGTGTTTATAATGGGTGGAAGTATGGAATAGTGAGGTTACTCATAGAGTAAACAGATGATACTTGTTAAGTATGAATTTTTTAACTATGAATTTCTACGATATACTGCCTTGTCATCGAATACTAAAACATGATTTGGTTTACATGACATAGTTGATAAAGAAAATATGATGTGAATAAAGTGGTTGTGAAATAATGAAATATTTTTGGTCATGGTTGAAATTGGTGACATTTATGGATTAATGTTTTATATAGAAAATTACAGCTTGGATTAATGATCTGAAAAGATATTTGATATAACTAAACTATAAGTTATTTAGAAATTAGTGAGAAATATTGTGAATTAAACTAGATAAAAAGATATTATTAATCCAAACCATTTTTTCTTTATTCCATGTCACGGTATTCAATGAAGAGGAAAATATTAAACGGCATGTAAGGATCATTTTGGATAATTAGTTGATGATTCAATTGATAAATTATATTCATTATGTATAATTTAGTCCATAGATGATGTTGTGTGGGCATTTTAGTGATTGGGTATAAAGTTTATGCCTTTTTATAAACTAACACGATTACTTAAAAATAACCAAGGGGTCAATCTATATTTTTGATTTGAAGGGATTATTTTAATTATACTACTATAATTATCTAAAATTAACAATGGTTTTATCAAGTAATATATTGTTATTTTTTCTTCACATATTGTTGAATGTTTTTTATTTAAATAATGATTAACATTTCAAATATCATTGTGCTGAAATTTATAATCCTCCACTAAAGTGTTCAAAAAAATTAATGGTACCGTACCGCTAATTAAACACGAGTCGATACATGAAGGTAAGAGTGATAAAAATATGGAATGATCTCTATAGAGATAGCCTAGATTATTTTGGGGAAAAAAACAAATTGGTGGAAGAGAATTTAACTAAAGGGTCAGGGAGTTTGAAGATAGTGTTTGTAAATTTTATTATGTCTTTTATTATTCTCTCTCATGTCAATCATATAATTATCTATGGGATTGTATGAGAACATAGAGTAGTAAACATGTTTATTTTGACATTTTCAATGAAGGGAAATTGAATTGAACAATAATTTAAAAATTAAATGGGATTTTTGAGGTTCTAGAATCCATTTATTCTTTTAATATATTAATCTACAAGATTATTTCCCATTATTTTCACAATTTACATTTAATTCATCACCTAGGTTCTTGAATTATTTCCTAGTCATGGAATGATTTTTAGGATAATGTGAGTTAATGTGATTTTGGATCACTTAATTATTAAAGGAGTTAATTAATTTTATTATATGAAAAAGGAAATTGGCAAATAAAAAAATTATTAAGAGAAAGGATTTTTGAAAATAAATGGTAAAGCAGTAAAATAATGATATTAGTGGATTCTCAATTTTATGATATTTGATGTATAAATTATCATTATGAATTCATTATTAAATAATATTCTCTATTTTTTTAACATTAATAATTCACATATTATGTTTTGAAATTGGAAAATATTTTATTCTGGGTATCACATATACTTAGGTGATCAATTTCAAAATTTTGATATGATGCACATTTTCTAAAGTGTTTTAAAGAGAACACATTAAATTCAAAAGAAAAAAACAATTCCTTCATGGAGTTAATGATTCATTAAATTTGGTATCATAAAACAAGGGATTATGACTGGTTTTTTTGTTGAAACTTGAGACTATTAAATTAGGTTGTTAAAGAAAAAATGTAATTAGAACCTGATGGGTAAAATAAGAAAAAGTCTTCTTTAATTTTTCTAAGAATCTCATTTTATTCTATATAGGGAAACTAATCCCAAATATATATATATATATATATATATATATTGATGAAATTTTTATTGATTATAGGGTATCTTCATAGGAATGAGAATTTATATATCTTATATTAGAATTTCATGATGACTACATACTTTGACTTAATTAATCGTATTTAAATGATTGGATTTAATGATAGTGATAAAATATTAATATATCTCAAAGATTATGATTTCTTATTATTAAAATTTTATAATCAATTTATGGTATTCAAAAAAATATTTTTGATGGATAATTGAATGAATATTATTTTTTATGTCAATGGATTGTTCCTGATCACAATAATTTTTGGAGTGTAATGTTCTATGATTTCGAACAACATAGTCTATTATGGTATGAAGGTTTTATTTATTATTTAATTAAAATGGATATTAATATTTTTGTAATAATTTTCTTTAATATAATATAGTGTAATGATTATAAATGGATAGAATGTTCTTGTATCCATCTAAAGGTCATGTCTATTGAGTAGGGGAATATTGTCTTTGGTTATTATCTTATATATACTATCTAATGAAGTGAATTATATTAATTTATTAGGAAGTACTTTTTATCAAATACTATCAATGATGGGAGAAAATAATTGTTAAATTAAATTAGATTATGATGTTCTAATGTAGTTGAAATTGGGTTTAGTTAATGAATCTTATAGTTTACTTACTATATACTATATCAAACGAATTAACGGGGGTGTATAACATTATAATATATTTATTGGAAAATATAAAAAAGGATAAACTCTTGTTCTTCAATTAAAATTATAATATGATGATAAAGGATGAAGTAATCATGAATACCCATGAATATACATATTCAACGTATTATATAAGTAATTACAGTTTTCCACAAAGATATAATATATACACAATCTCTAACTTTTATAAGGAATATATTTTATGAAATATATGTAAAGGGAGGAATGGACTAAATTTATTTTCTATATTTGACTATTATGATCCTTTATTGTAAATTCATCTGTCATAACTTAATCAATGATAGAAATAAAAATCAACTTATTTTATGAAAATTCATTCTCTGTATTCAATGAATATCTGATTGTGAAACCATTTATTAACTATCTCAGTTTAAGATGTAAATAAATTGATATTTACCTTATGATTATACCAGCAAAATTAGTTCAAAGAATCATGTTTCCTTCGATGTATAGGGGTGTAGATGGATTTCCTGGAGGGATCCACATCACTATTACAGACCATAAGAATTATGCAGATGAGGTATTCTCGGACATTGGGGATAATAATGTAAAAGTGATGGACATGTGGAGCTCCTTGTGACGGAGGTGATTAATCTCAACTGAAATAATCTCACTGAGTGTACTATCTTCATTTATTATACATTTAATTATATATTTAAATATTTTGATGATTATTATTCTATCATCCCAACTACATTATATTTAATATTGAGGCTCATTGTACATAGATGTTGTAACTAATTTGTAAAATTTGTTCATATGGTCTGTTGGTCTAGGTGGATATATTAATTTCATGAATATAATCTATTGTGGTGAAAATTTTGGATATATTATGACTTAGGCATTTTGTAGATACAACTATACAATTTAATTATTGTAATGGATTATCATTATTCTATACAATACTATATAAATTTCAATCGACGTTGTGTTATTTAATCTAATGTGGAGAAAAATTGTTTGATTTTTCATGGTTAGGGGGGATCATAAGAAGAATAATAAGAACCAAAAATGATTCATGTTAAAATTATTTTGATAGATGTTTTTTAAATTTTTGGCATGAATAGAGGAGTTTAAATGTGTTTTGGCATATTTATGAACATTTTTTATGTCATAAATATATTCTCATTGTATAAAAAATATAGGGGTTAAAGTTAAAACTTTTTTTCTATAATATCAATTCTTGATTATAATATGATACTTATAGAGCTTCATTATTATTAGATAAAATTATTGATTTTCTAAACAAGGGTTTTATTCAAGAGATAATTTTTTATGGGGAGATCATGTCTATTTTTCAATGAAGGTTGATGCAATTATGAGTTTTCTTAATAATTATTGATGTCAAAAACAGTCGATGGTGAAATAGTTATTTCATTTCCAAAAATAATTATAACATATTATAAAATTTTAATTATTCAAATATATTTTTGATGATATAAAATATGAAATTATCATATTGGGGTGAAGGGAAAAAATATTAATAAAGTGAATATTTTAGCATCAATATATTCATTTGGGATTCCTAGGGATACCTTTTCGTGTTACAAATTCTTGAATATATTTATAGGTATGATCCATTTGGAGTTATATTAATATATGAATGTTTTTATGCATTGGTGTTTCTTTAATGAACATGTTTTTTTATATGTCACAAATTTACTGATTAGGTCAATTCATTAACGTTGGATGATAGAAGTATTGAGGTTGATACTATAATGAAAAATGTTCATTTTTTAACAAGATACATTCACTAATTATTTAAAAATAGATTTTATTAATAAATATTTGATAAGGGATCTTGATTACAACTTTTATATCCACATTTGTAAATGTTATTGATTATATTATACTAAAAAATGTGTGCTTAATTTAATGATATAATATATTTTGGATTTAAATTTTGAATTGGATCATTGTAATTATTTATATCACCAATACTTGAAAATATTAGTAATTATTTCAGAATAGGTATTTCAATGTTTTATATCCCCATTTATCTGGTATACTATGACTCTATGAATTGGAAATCAATTATTTGTTTTTGAAATTATTTAAAACATTATAAAATAATGTCCCCAAGTATAGAATACAAACACATGAAATGGTTAGGAATGTTTTTTAATTCATTCATATATCCTTAAATATGACTCTCTATATCCTACATAATTAATATTATAATATTTGATTCGAATATGTATTGAAATTATACAGTAATATTTTATAATACATAAGAACAATGGTGAGATTCAATTATAGTGGGGGGACTCCCATAATTATCAAAGAGTACTATAAATTTCTAGGTTATTTTCACATGATAATAGAAAATATTATATCCCATCTAATATGGGAATATATTGTATAAAAATTGTATAATAATGAAAACATAGGAAAATAAAGAATCACATATTTTTCTATTTTTATACAGACCAAAACATGTCTAAAAGATATATTGGCTATCTCTCTACCATGAAAAGTTTCTTTCCTAAAATTATGTCTCCCAAATATATTTTATATTTTATCATAATAAAATATTTTTATTTTAATCATGGAGTTAGGGAGTTTCCATTTTTCAATTTAAAAATGCATGACCTAGTTGACAATGTATTTGATTGTGAATTATCCTTTAGGATCATTCACATATTTTTTCCTCAAAATATAAAATATTATAGATCCTAAATGTAATATTCCATGTTAATTATGAAGATAAATACTACTTTTATGGTCCCTAGGTCACTTTAAATTTATTTGGAAAAATGTGGTGATAGTTAATCCTTCTAAAATGCTCCATACACCTCTTTTCCACTCTTAATTAGCCATGATCACACCTGATAAAACCTTTTCATTACATATGGTACCTTGCATTACTATTAAAAAATAATTGAATAGTTAATACATATAGAGTTATTATAATCTCACATTATATAAAATAATTATCCATTTAATATTTAGATGGACAGTGTGTAAAAAATTCTATGAAACATAATCATTAACTAGTCCTCAATTATGAAATTGGAAAAAATCATGTATAAATTACAAAATTCATGGTTGGAGAATTGTGACAATGGAAAATTATATATGTATATTGATATGATTTTAATACATTTTTTAAAATATGGACCTCTTTTCATGATTTATTTTCATTCAATGTGAGAAAACCATGTTATTTCATGTATTTTTAATTATATCTCAACAATAGAAACATATATACATAAAAAATGAATTTAAATTTATTTTGTGAACCAAAATAAAATTTTTATAACTCATTTCCTCATATATTCATTGAAAAATAAATAAAAATACTTCAAAATGGATGGTTGGAAACTTTCATAGTTTATATGACCAAGATGAATTGAAAAAATAACAAACATAGAATATTTTTACTATATGAGTAAAAATTGTTAAGTCTTGTTTTGATTTTTCTAAAAAATAAATTTTATTTTGTTCATAATTTTAACCCTTTCATGAATAAATAAACTATTAATTAAATGCAAAATTATTATGTAATGGAACTAGGAGAACAAGTTAACATATTATGATAATAAAGAATTATCTATGCATATTTCCCAAAACTGTATAAGTGAAACTTGAAAATTCATTATTCAATCGATCCCATTGAAATTAAATCATTATATAATATAGTAAAAAAGATAATTTCGACAATATATCCTTAAATATTTCTATGTTAGCTTTTGTTGAAGGAAAATTATATTAATCTAATTGTGTAAAAAAGTGACCATGTGAGAAAAAATGTATACAAAAAATGGTGAATGTCCATGTAATCGATAATAATCCATGAATCTACTATAGTAAAATCATGGGACATGAATATAAATAAAACCACTATTATAGAAATTTGATGGTTTTTCATGAATTTGGGAAGATGTATGAATCCCATACTGGAGACAATGATATGCTTCTGCTGTCAAATATATCCAAATATAAATGTAATCTGATTACCTGCAGATATACTGAGAAGATGATGAAAGATTTTTACCAGGTCCAAATAGATGTGGTGTGTAATATTATTTGAATCATAAACAATATAACCAACTTTTATGGAAATTATAAAAATGATTGGGCTCTTGTAATGTCATGGAATGAAATCGAAGATTATGTTACTAATACTTCATTAGAGGGTAACAACATTATAGATAATGATAGAATCCCTGTTACAACTATTAAGAAGACAAAACCTACTGAAAAAATTGAATACAATTAAGTATATAAGGAGTCTAAATGTGATGTGTATGTTGATATGATAATGAAAGGGTAAAGGAAATTAGAAAGACTTATATATATATATATATAAGCAATTTAGTTAGACCTTAACCCCAAAATATTTATACGGATGAATGTTATTTTCTGGAACACTTATTTTCTAGACATCTTTTACACTATCATATCTATAATAGTTTTTATTCATAATTATAATCATTATAATATTGGTCTTTCATCACCTAAAACAACCTTAACATCCAAATTTTATTATATGGAAAGTTGGATTTTTCACATTCTGGGTATGAATAAGTCTCCTTGAGATGTTGAAATATTATGGGTTTTGGATCATGAAAGGATTTATGAGCCATCTATTTTCAGTTCTAGTGTGAAGATTGTATGATGTACCTATAAAAATGATAGGTAAAATTTTTTTTTCTTAGTGATTTATGACTTTATAAACTAACAAAACCAATGATCTATATGGCTTGAAATCTATTCAATCTCCAAGGTTGTGGATTATTGATGGTCCTTAATTGGTAATTTTAATTTGAAACTCATGCCAGGTGATAATATAATAGTCATAAAAAATTGATATAAACAAGTGAGTTCAGTTCTTACATTGAAAATATCAATCATTTCAACGGAAACTTGGTCGGATACATGTATACATGGTAAAAAAATGTTCTTATCAATATGGTGTCTATTTAAATTAATAGATATTTATTCAACTATAGATCATTAAATTATTTGAGATCCAAATCCATTATATCATAATCGAAAATTAAATTCTAACCATCATCCCATTCTAATGATTCTCACCGATATTGATGTGAGGATAACCTCACTATTGAAATTTAACAATGTGTGGGACCTTCATCCAGAATGAATGAATCTTGTTCATGATAGTTGGGACTCAATAAAAAATTGGGTAAATGACATGTCTTATATCATAATGATAAACTTTCTAAAATTAATGTTTATAGAATTAATAATTTTCTATTTTATTGATTTATTCTTTTATATGTCCTCTCTTAAATCAAGGTTGAAACTGATAATGGAGGTCTTTACTAGTAGGGACATCTATATATATCTAGATATTGAAGATAGAGATTCCAAATATATTAGTAATCTTTTAAATAATAAGGAGTGTATTAAAACAGTGATCTATAAAATAATGTTTATGATGGATGGTGATATAAGATGAATGTTTTTTAATTTCCCTTAAAGAACCATAATGTCTAATGAGCACTTTTCTCATCTCAAAAACGGTGATCACATACTATAGGATAATAAGTTTTTTAATGATCATGGAGTATCCCTCATTACATTTATTTCTAATGGTCATCATGTGACCACTAATATTAAAGAGAGGAACTTTCTTAGGCCAGTTAATGATAATTATAATATCCTTCTTATATCTATTCCTTTATATTTTTATATCAATGATTATATCATTGTGTTTAATGTCTAGAGTTCTCATGGGCTGGATGGTTCAACTAATTATTTATATAAATTATTTTGGGATATTATTCAACATTATGTTTATAAATTAGTCATTCATTTTTTTATAGATGGATCTCAAACAAATGATATTAATTCTTGATTCCATTATTAATTCAAAAAATAGAGAATTTTATTGTGATTGGATATTTCATTCCAGTTTCTCATATCAACACCACATATAATATTATAAGAATCACTGCTATCAGGATTGTGAGGGACACTAACAAAATAATTTCATGGAGAAATTTTAGTTTTGATATTATAATGAAAATTCAAGATTGACTGATTACATCCTATTAATGTGTTGATATTATCAAAAAATCTAGTAGGTTGGATACATTTTGGAATATAAATGTTAGGAAATACTTTCAAATAATATATTATATAATTATATGTAAGGTTCTCCCTAGTTTTGGAATTGATCAAGTCATTTTGAATTGGGTTAAATTATTATTATTCTCTACCCATATCTCAATTATTATGCATGGACATTTTGAGGGTTATTTTGCATGTTCTATAGGTTCTAGTCAAGCTGAACCTCTTTTTTCTATTATTTTTTCAACCATAGAAGATTATCATAGTATTATATTTCTTCATATGGTTGATAATAGTTACTAAAAAAGAATTATTGATTCTAAAGTCCGGTCTACCCCTATTATATTTTGACTTTATATTCATTACAAAAGGATATAAGATGAATATTCCAAACATAAAAAATTATCTTAGGAATTATGAAAAAAATTTGGGAAGGAATATTAGATGGAAATAAATATTTTATTAAATTCTAACTAATATTTCAGATTCTAGATAATTTAGAATCATAAAAAAACTATAAATCAAATAAAATAATTTAACTTTAAATTATCTTGTAGTTTCTTTATTCTAGGTTAAAAAAGAGAATATCTCTTTTTACTATATTTTAGGACATGTTAGAAGTATTATAAAATCATTGAAGGTAAAGTCTCTAAAAATGGATGGGAGAGTTTTTCTTATTAACAATGTAATTATGGCTAGGCTCATTAATATTTTATAATATAGAATTACTCTTATTCTATGAAAAAATATTAACATCCTCATTAGAAATGTTTAATAGAGTGGATCCATTCTGTAAAATAATGTAATGCCCCTAACATAATTTTCTCAAAGATGGTGACTTACACTATTAAATAAGTACTATGAACAAGTTATCGCTTTCTAAAGGACTATAAATTTTCTTATATTTTGAAAACCATATACAAACTTAATTGTAAAATTACAACATGAAATGAAATACAAAATGAAAATCCTTTGGAAACACCCATACTCTTGAAGATTATCCCTAAATGTGAATCATAATATATATCTTTGGATCTTAGGGATAATAAAACATATGAAACGTGAGATATGATTCTCAGTAAGGGTCATCAATATAATGAAATATTTCACGAAAAACATAAACAATAAGTTATGGTGAATAACTAAAACACATGCCATTAAAACATAATCTTGAGCGTAATATGGAAGGAGTAAAAGTAGATCAATTAATGCCATATAAATCATCAATAGAGAATAAAACATTACCACAAATACTATACTTGTAAAAATTTAACATAGATTTTCAATAACTAATATCATAATTAAGGAATTCATAATTTTGATAATCATATACAAACCATAAATGGATCAACCAAAAAGTATACATAAATGAGTAAGACGTTAGAAAAAACATAGTCTAATTTTCCTCGTGATACCTACTGATGCTTTGAGGTTCTATAATAGACCCCTCCCCACACTTACTAAATCTAATGGATTCCTTATATAAAAGGTAATGTAATATAACCAGCATATACATTCCTACTAGAACTATTCTATGAAATGTAAATTATTCCCAATCAGTAAACATAACAGTAAACTATCAAGAGTTATATAGAGAATTGTACAAAGATAGTACATTTCCATGTAAAATGATACTAAAATAGTCAATAAAATATGTAATATGGTATCATAATAGATAAACCCCAATTAATAATAATATTCAATAATGGGTTTTGAAATTGATAAAAATACTCTAAAAATAACAGAGAATTTGCTGAGAGAAATTCATTTTTTTATTTAGGAGTCATTTATTTTAAAAAACCAAACAATTAAAAATAAAATTACTAAAAAACACATCAACATGTAAATGATTCATGAAAATGTTAAGGCATTGTCAAGCAGTAAAATCTTCTCATTCAATATATGTCAGAAAACATTGTTTTTAAATCGTAAAAAAACATTGAAAACATTGTTTATAAAACAAAGTGTATTAATTAACCAAATGAATTGATTATATTTATATATTATGAATAATTATAAAATAAAATTATATATAATACAAGATAACAAAAATTCATTTTACAAATAATCATAGCTTTACATAATCAATGATGTAGAACTTTAACCCAAAGAACTGAAAATGGATTTAGCATTCCCTTTTCACTATGAAAACTATTGAACAATATGCCCCCTCAAATTAATGATCAAAAAATAAAAAATTTAAAACAATTATTATAAATTAAATAATGATATTATATATAAAATTAATCTATTAATACAACTTACACAAGGGATAAATGGTGAATTAGTCATATCTCGGGGAAATAAAAGTGAGATGATAATACCCTTACACTATGTCCAAAATAATTATTCATTTGTAATTAATGACATATATAAAAACATTATATTAATTAACATATTATGAAATATCCAATTAGATATATTTTTCTTATAATAATCTTACTCAGTTCATTTATGGACATTTTCAGGGGTTATAATGATTAATTTCGTTGTTTTGGGATTGTTTGATTTATGTTTTTAATGTAAGTTCGATTGAGTACTAATATTTGAATTCATTTCAAATGGAAGAAAATATCTTGAAGAAGAATGGAATGATATTAATGTATTTTTAATTTCTTAAATGACCCTAATATATCTTTTTCTGATATCGTATGATGATGATTCATTAGGTAAAACATTAATGAAAAATGATTAGTTTGTTTTGGTGGTTTTTACGACTATAAAGAACTAATATCATTTTATTGGATATTATGTTAATATACTAGTTATAGAACATTTAATATGTTATAAAAACATGTTATAACAACTTTAAACTATAAAAATTGTTTTAAGACCATACTATATTAAGCTAAAAAATTGGAATCTCTTCATCCATAAAGGCAGTGAATCGACACTAATGGACAATGTGTTCACTTTTAGAGTAAACCATGTAGATAACAGATATGATGATGGGTATTGCATTAAAATAATAAAATCATAGTATATGTTTCATACTTTAGATACCATTCCACTTCAGATATACATGTTGAGGATAATATAATAAAACAATAAAAGAGAAAGAGGGGGGTTTTACCTATTGAGTGTGGTCTCCTTAAGAAACACCTTATGGAACATTGGAATGGAATTTTGGTGAGATAGAAGTACCAAAACGTGGGGAAGAGTTCATGGAGTGGAATTGGTCATAATATAAGAAATATATAATTTTTAAATGGTGTGAGGGGAAGCAGTTGTGATGGGAGGTATTTCTACTGGAGGAGAGTGGTGTTTTTCATTATTTTATTCATTAGTTTATTATTAAAGATCAAGACTATCAATAGTGTTGATAATTATTACAATTTATTAAACCCAATGCATGTGATTTTGATCTAAGTTACCTTATATCATCTATGAATCAATAATTCATGTATTTATCTTAAAATTTGATATACTCTAAACTACTATATTTGATTATTCACATAAAGATTCAACTATTTTAGAAACCTCCGAAAAATTCACCCATATTTTTCAGCATGTAAATTTCAAAAATAGTTAATTTTTTTCATAATTTTTTGTAATATATTATAAATTAAATATTATATAAAAATCATAATATATTAAAAAAACAATTTTTAAAATTAAAACTTATATTTGGAAACTTTGAAAAATTAAGTTGGTCCTATAAAAGTTTATTATAATAATTAGAAGAAAATATAAATTTACAAATTTTTTTTGTGAATATAAATTTTATTTGTAAGCCATTATATAAATTGTAAAATTGTAAATTAACATTTATATTTCACTGAAATACAAAAACATATTTTATCATTTTTATTAAATATATTCACTTACTCCATAATATAAAAATAATATAATGTTCATTCATATGATAAAAAAATTATTTATATATTTATATGTGCGGTTATTATTCTATTGGATAGATTTCCATTCCTAAGGGTCACATTACCATTCCAATGATCATGTTCATACTCAATATTTTATTATGATTTATTTAATATCAATTCATATTCTATCAAAGATGTTAAATTTACAAGGAACAGACCATAAGATCTCATGGGGTAACATTTCCAGTTCTTCAAAAAAAATTCAACCGTGAAATTTCTATAATTTTATATCAAAAAAATATTTGATTATTTCTTCCTCATTGCTTCCCCCAGTTCCCATATCAGCTATTAAATTTTAAAATTTTTGTAAAGTACCTTTACCATTTGAGTCATTGTATTCCTCAAAACATATCATCTAATTTCCATAATCGTGATAGTCTCTTTACAGTAAGATAAATCGGGTCCCAATTCTATTTCATCCAAAGAAAGATACTGCCTTGGGTCTGTCACGTACTACATTAAAAGAGATGTTTGGAACACATCATGAACATTCAGAGATACATTGTGGATTTATAAAAAGGTATGTTATAGCTCAAATTCATTCCATATTCTCAAAAGGACTATTGTACCTAGGGTTTTGTTTTCCTTTTAATACAAATAATATAGATTATTTCCATGGACATACCTTAAAAAAGACACGATCTACCAATAGAAACTCATAATATTTCCTTAAATTGATAGAATAACTCTTTTTCCTCTATTTAGTTTCATTTATAGGGTTTTAATATTATATACATTTTTTGTTGTTTCCTCCACATGGTATGGGCCTATAACATTCCTTTTATCAACTTTATCCCAATATATTGGAGTATGTAATCTCTTTCCATAAAATGATTCATGTGTTGAAATTTGAATACATCAATAAAATCTATGTATCTTGGAAAACTTTACCAAAGTTTAAATTATGACCCCATATACCATGAACGTCATGTGAGAGTGATCCCAACATGTCTTATAAATTTTGAATAGTTCCTTGAGACTATATATTTGTTTGGTTGTGATAAGAAATACTCAAATGAATTTTGGTATCAAAAGAAATATAACGACTTTTCAATGATATTTTTGTAAATAGATGATCTCAATTAGACACAATATACATTAGTTCCCCATTAAGATTTACAACATCATTAATATTGGTTCATTTAAGGATATCTTGTGCAAAATTCTTTCGTATAGGGTGGAAATGTATAGATTTGGTAAGTGGAACAATAATTTCCTATATGGAATCGGTATTTCATGGATACTATTATAATCCATTGAAATAATAAATCATAATTTCATCACATTTCCATGTATTAATATGTCTAGGTATCATTAATTATCTATGATTCCATGTTTCAACCTTCACTAGTTGAATAACTAAACATATTGAGATATAATCCACAATTTCCCACTTTAAATTATCCCACCAAAACTTTTCCTTCAAATATCTGTACAACATAGTCAAACTAGGGTGTATATAGAAATTATATCTATGAGAATCAACCAATAATTCTATTTTTAGCTCATGTTTAGAACAATCCTAACTTTTTTAAAGAAAAATTACAATTCCATCAGTACATACAAAGTCTACCAATATACTATTATTCACAGCTTTAATTTCATTTTAAAATTCTTATCATCAGATTACGAAGTTTTTTCCCATTAAAATAAATATTTTTTCAAAGAAATTAAAAAAATATTGATTTTTCACCTTCATAATAATT
Source organism: Viscum album (assembly GCA_963277665.1). Lineage (NCBI taxonomy): Eukaryota > Viridiplantae > Streptophyta > Magnoliopsida > Santalales > Viscaceae > Viscum > Viscum album. The sequence continues at coordinate 822,349,409 of OY728157.1, forward strand.
CCCATATACATATTTACTAGATTAATGTAAATGAGACCCCTATCAACCCTCATTTTGTACAGATCTCCATGATATTTATTTCGTAATGGATATTCTTCATTATTTTCCTCCCCAATATGGTAGTCTATTGAATAATCATAATCCTTGAGTAGCTCGAGCCATCTACATTGCCTCATGTTGAGTTTTATTAGGTGAAAATATATTTTAAACTCTTCTGATATATATATATATATCATATCTTTAACCATAAAGATATTTTCCCAAAATCATAAAAGAAAATATTACAACTTTTTACTAAAGATCATGAGATGGATAGTTGTATTCATGAGTTTTTAACTAACTTGATTCATAATCAATAACTCAATGAATCTGCATAATCACATAGACATGTACTTTCTTTGATGAATAACTATATATCAGAAATCTAATATTTATCAAAGTCATAATCAAGAACATAATATTATATAATATTCTAATAAATTTTTTAAAACACATTTCACATTATGTATTCCTTATAAACATAACCCCTTTACATGTAATATTGGTTAACATGGTAGGTAATAAATAAATATTCTAAATGAAATGTTGATAGTATCCTATTATACTAATGGAACAATATACATAGGTTATGTTTGTTGGTGTAGTCTATTCTTGGACTTCTTTTTTCTTTATAGGATCTAATAAGATTCCATAAATAGATGTAATATAGAATGAAAAAAAAATTAATTATATAATTCACACATACAAGACATTACATATAAATATATTCTTGAAAAATTAAATAAAAAAATCCTCAAGTGTCTCTCCTGATCCTTAAATAATTTTGAGAATACCAAGATAACATCAATAAATACAAAAAACATTATCAAGATATTCCTTGAATACTCTTTCCATTAAATCCATAAAAGTATATGGTTTATTATTCTGTCCAAATAGAATTATTTTAAACTCATAATGTCTATACCTTTCTTGAAATATTTACTTTATAATATCCTCCTTCTTTGAAAATAATTAAAGATATCCAAAATGAATGTCAATATTAAAAAAAATATTGAGATATTTGATTGTGATTAAATAAATCATTAATATGAGGCATATGATACTTGTTCCTTATCATAATAGAATTGATCTCAATATATTCAATGCACAACCTCAAAGATCAATATTTCTTGTTAATTAAAAAAGTGTTGTCTCCCTATGGTGAAATACTAAGGTGTACAAATACCATACCACTTATTGATTAAAGTTGTATATATGTATCAATTAACTCCACCATGGATATTCTGAAGACTATTTTTTGTATTGGACATTAAAAAGAGATTAAATTAATAGAAAACTCAACTTCCAACTCCTGAGGATATCGACGTAAATCCTCTAGAAATACATCAATTTATCCATGAAAAATAGGTACATCCTAAATTTGATAATAAAAAGGTTTTTTCTACTCATCATCTCCAATAAACTCATTTAGAAGTGCTAACAAAGGTGGGTCTAGACATGACTGAAATGATGAAGTATAGCCTCTATAGATGAGAAATTCCACATCTTCATCAAAAACAATAATTTCAATATATTTTACATGAATTTTTTCATTTTTTTTATATCCAATATACACTAATGATTATATCCAAATCAACCATCATCATGGTAATAAAATATGAAATTAATGAATGTTAATGTATAATAAAAGGAACTACTTGACATATATTTTTTTCAATATGGTTTCCTCAAGTAATTTTTACTGACTTCTACATTGATAAGGTGAATTGAAAATATTTATTTTTTACGAAAAGATGGGATGATATAAAAAAAATAAAATGATATAGAGTCAAATAATTATTCTGCTAAATTTGATGAAGAAATTAATGTACCAAATAACACATCATTATTAACATCAACCATAGATATTTTGATATTATAAGTGTGGGTTTGATACCTTGTCATTATATAGGGAATGTTTTCTTGACTTTTACAAAATTGAGTTTTGTATTGTCCAATTTTTTTTATAGATGAATCATTTCACTTTGCTGAATTTATTCATTAATGGGAAACCATGGTCTTGGTGGCCATTTTATCCACACATGTAACATACTCCCATTCTTGTTTTCATATTCCATGATATTTCATTCAAAATTTATTTCATGTTTGAAATTTTAATATTGACTTCTTCTATTTTGTCTTATTTTCCATTCTAGAGTGCTCCCCATACCCCTTTTTATATTTTTTCCCTTCGAATCCATATGGATTGGAAAATTAATTCTCCATCTTGATGGAATGTGATACTATTCCCTTATATGATGAGAATGTTTGGGAGACTAATGACTATAATATGATATTTTAAAGACCATAAAAGAAAAATTTAATCTTTTTCCTTTAATTATGTATATAATATGTGACATGCCTTACTTTCCATATAAACATATAATCATACATAGAAAATTTTTCATCCTCTTTATGTCTTAGACCCAAGAATTTACACTCCATAACCTCTCATTGTTCAAGACGGAAACATTTATCCATATATAATTCATTAAAGCACTTATATTCCAAATTTTAATTATCTTCCAACTCTTCTATGTTTTAAATCAATGACCACCATTGATCTCTATCTCCTAAATGATGATAAAATATCATGATAACTTTCTCACATTTGTTGCATCCCAAGAATGAAATATGCTCTCTACTGAGCTAGACCATTCCTTAGCTAGAAATGTGTTTGTAGTCCCATTTAATGATGGATTTTGGTGTCACATGGTGAATTATGACATTATTACTCCCCATTGTGGATCATGCTACTTTATATGAGTAATTTTATTGGTCAAAACCTAATTTAGTTGTCTAAATATAGTTAAATATTTTTTATCTCCAATTGCGTATCAAGCTCGAACAACATTATATTTCATATTGGGAAAATCCATACATGTAATATGTTCATTCATAAGAATTCAATTCATTAAACTATATGTAATTTTTAAACATATAATAAAATAAATTTGATTAGGAAATTTCAAAAATTGTGAAATATGTAATGTATAAAAAATTTCCAACCCATAAGCTTCTTTGCCTTGTGAATATTCCAAAACCATGTAATATTCTTATATTTTCTTATTCATTATTTTCCTAAATCTACTTTCCAATGTTTCTTTTAAAATTTCTCTAATTCCAAATGCGACAACATCGACTATAGTATCCTATAGATGATGCCATAATTAATTAAATTGGTACTATTAAAAATCGATAACATTCCAAATGGCCAACTAGTTTTGTATATTTTTAATACCAGATACAAAAATAATTGTTATATTACAACAAGATATGGAATAAAACATAAAAACACATTTTGAAACATTCATACTCTTCTAGATTATCTGTACATGTCAATCAAAATATATATTTTAGAATCTTGATGAAAATGAAACACAAGAAAGGGGTGAGCATAGGTTCTCTATAAGGGTATGAAATATAGAGGAAGCTATAATAAATAAACATACAGAATAATAAAATGTGGATAAATAAAAATAGATTCCGTTAAATGATAATCATGAACATAATATGGCATGAGTTAATGATGATCAAATAATATTATATAGATAATCACATGGGTATTAAACTTAACCATGGATATTCTACTTGTACAATAATCACATATATTATCAATATCTAATATCATAATGGGGGAATGAATAATACATTAGATAATAAACATACCATCAAGGCATCAAACAAGAAGTCTACAAAAATGGGCATGGCCTCTGCCAAAACCCATTATAGTGTCTAATGAGACCTATCGATGAATCGAGGGGATATATCTAGGACCACCATACACTTACAAATTAAAATGTTTTTCTCCTCTGAAATGGCTGAAACATAATCTATATATCCATTCATATAGGAACTATCATATGAGAAGTAAATAATGTTTGACGATTAGTAAACCAAATCATAAACAATCAAAAAGAAATATGGATAATGGTTTCATGATAGAACATCCCCAGTCAAAATGATCACAAAACATTATATAAAATATGGTATATGGTATCATAAGAGATGAACATAAAATAATAATATGATTAAATAGAGGGCGTTGACATAGATGAAAATACTCTGTCAAAATCATTAAAAATTTATTTATAGAAATACTCTTTTTAATTGGGTTACATTAATTTAAAAGGTATTTCAATTATAAAAAAACATTTCCAGTAAAAAATAATAAGAAACATGTAATATGTTATGTAAAACAATAAATTTTTAAGAATGTTGTAAAATTCTCTATTTCAATATACATTAAAAACATTCTTCATGAATTTTGGAAAAAACAATTTAAGTGTATGTTTTAATTTAACTTTGACTCTAAACCAAATAAAATGATTTTTTGTATTAGTATTCAGTACATATAAAAAAGTAAAAATAAAATATTCCATAGTAAAAGTTAATTTTGCAAATAATCATATCATGATATAATCAATGGAGTAAAATTTTAAAACAAATAATGGAAATATGGTAAATAATTCCATTACAACTATGAAGAAAATCAAAATGTATTACCCATAAAATTAATGATCAAAAAATAAAACATTGAATACTACAATGATAAACACATTAATTATTTGATATATCAAATGAATTTATACATATTACACATAAAATAAATATTTCATGAATACGGAATAACTCATAGAAATAAAATTGAGATAATAAAACCCTTACCTTTGGTCTGAAAGCATTTTTTACATGTAATTAATGTCCTAGATAGTCATATTATATTATATTAATTAATTAATTAATTCATAACATATTCATTGTATATGTTATTTAATATAATTTTGTTAATTTAAATTATAACCATCTCAATGAGTGATAATGTTTATGTTCATTGTTCCCAAATAATTAGTTTCATGGTTTTACGCTTGGTTCCCTTAAATAAAAAATTATGTATCTTGTAAAATGGAAGAAAAACACAATAATTGTAATGGAATCATAATAACATACATACATATTTTTAAATTATCCTAATATATCATTTTGTTATATGATATGATTATGATTCATTAGATAAATTGTTAATGAACAATGATTAGTTTATTTTTGTAGTTATTACAACCATCAAAAAATAATATCATTTTATTTAATATAATTTTTCATATAATGGATATAAAAAATTTAATATGTTTTAAGACACATATAATAATCAATTTTTGGCCATAATAATAGTTTTACGACCGTACTTGAAGGCGCTAATGAAAAAACACATCGTCCACAAAAGTAGTTAATCGACACCTCACAGATGATGTTTTCATTTTCAAAATTAATGAACAATAAAAGAGACTTAATGATGGATATTAAATTAGGATGATAAAATTATAGTATATTTTTTATATTGGATTTACCAAGACTCTTAGGGAATGGAATGTGAGGATACGTTAAGAAAAAAACAAAAATATAAGGGAAACAGGGTGGGTTTCACCTCTTGAGTGTTGTCTCCATTGAAATGGACTTTTGTTGAGACCACTAAGACTTAAGCATGGATAATTGGTTTGGGTCATGAAATGGGAAGAATATAAGTGATATATATGCAGTATATAGTATTAGAAGAAGGGTTTGGGGGGGTGGTATTTATAGTTCATGAGGGGATTGAATTTTGATTATTTTAATAATTTCATTATTATTATGGCTCAAGACTATATATAGAATTTCTTCATGTGACTCTGTAAAGTAAATAGTGAATGTGCATTTAAAGTAATGGTTTCATACTTAATTCAATTCCAAAAAATTAAGGTATTTTTATGAAATGTTCAAATACCATAAATTAAAGTATTTCACCATTCACCAAAAATTCACTATTTTAGAATAATCTATCAAACTCACCCTAAACATTTTTTGATGTGCATAATTCATAAATGGACTGCATTTTATGGAAATATGTTTTTTATGAAAATTATTTTAATTTAAAATTATAATTATAATTTATTCATAAAATAACGATTCTAAAATTATAACAGCTTTTATGACACTTTGGAAAATTATTAAGGTCTAATAAAACTACCTAATAATTATAAGAAAACAAAAAGTTAATTTATCAATATTTTTTATAATAAACTCTCTTTAAAATAAATTATATTAACTACAAAATTGAATATAAACATTTATATTTTGAAGAAATAAGAATATAGAAATTATCATTTTAATACATTTATTTACATATTCCATGATATAAATATATTATATTTTCATTCCTAAGATACCTAAATTTTATTTATACCTTCATATCTGATGTTACTATTTTAATGGCTGGATGACTATTCATAATGGTCAAATTATTATTCTAGCAGTCAGGAAAATATTTAATAGTATATTGTAGTTCATTTAAGATCAATGCATAAGATATATATGATGTTCAATTTAAATGATTCATTCCATAATATCTCAATCTGTTACAAGGAAAATCATTAATGTTTCTTGGAAACATTCATGATAACCTTATAATCATAGTGGTATTCAAATCAAGAATATATGATTCTTTAATCAATCTCTACAAGCCACTTTTTTCAGATATAGTTTAATGAATAATCTTCATATTGTAGCATTCATATATTGATAATTATAGGAAAATTAAACTCTAGAAACATGAATTATGTTGGATCTTTGCTCTGCCAATCGATCAAACATTTGTTTTCCAGCATATCCTTGAATGATCAATTTCTTATTAACAAGGACATCTCAATGAACTTCTATCTTTAATATTGGATATTTATGCCTCTTCTTTATATTATATCATTTCATAGAAAAAATGTTGATATAAATATAGATATTAATGAGAAATTATAAAACATAGATAATCTCATAGTAGTTGTTAGAAATGTTTTTATAAAATATAATTTTTTCAATGAGGATGGAATGCTGATATGGGAACTGGATATGAATGGTATTCATACCTCCATGTTGTTCTTAAAAATGTTATATAATGAGAAGCATGCATCTAGATAAAATATTTTAATAATAGGTGTATCCAACCTTCTAGATTAATGCTATACTAGACATTGGCTCAATGGAATCTACCTGTTGATTACTATCTCGAATTATTTGGAATCACTCTATACATTAAATAAAATATATCCCATCAGTATACAGATGAATTCAATCATTTAGTTTCAATATTTAACACTAATTCATCCCTTTAGAAGGTAGTTTTTGACATGTTTAAGGTTTCTCATCAGGATTCTGAGTCAGTTATAGATTTTTTAAAGGCGTGCAGCAGCCTCAACATTTAATGGATGATAAATACAATCCACATTGTAGAATGTGGGGAATTTATTTACATTATTTTTTTAGAAAAATAAATTATATTAACAACCAAAAACAATTCCATCTTCAGTCCACCATAACTCAAAATGAAGTAGAAGTGAAAGATGAAAACACAATTCATATCACGTATTATGACAAGTCCATTCAAGATTTCTATAAATTAAAATTATTTTCTATCTCCAATAATATTATCCATCCTAGAGGTACTATGGATTTTTATTTGGTGCTAAACACCTAGTTTTTTGATCAAATTAAACAATGATAGTTTCTTCATAGGGAACCCAAGTTCAACTAGTTTTGGTGCGATTTTTATAGATCAAAATTGTATTGTCATGTATTTTCTTTACAGACCCTATGGATCTACATCAACCATGGAATATAGAATATGGGAATTTATCTAGGATGTGGAGATGGAATGAAAAATAGGATAGAATAATGTATGGATTGAGTGAAATCCTAATGTAATTATGCTAGAAGTTACATATGGTGGGTTTAATCTATCATAGAAGATGTAGACACAATGGATAAAATGTATCAACACTCTACCAAACTTAAATTATATCTAAAAACACTCTTTCTTGGAGGAAATGTATCTCATGTAATTAATTTCAAGAAATAGTGAAATCTTTGAGGGCCTTATATTTTCTAATGAGTTTTTGGAACACCTGGTACCTCTATCTCATAGATATTTCTGTAAAAGCAATTCTTTTGGACTGTTTTAATTGTTTTCTTAATGTTTGCATCTGTTTATTTGGAATAATTTATTTTCATAAAAAAATGATCCTGAAATAGTAATTATAAGAATCATCAGAATATTTATGATCTATGAATCATCTAATTGAGTGTGGTGCAAAAGGTTCTCTCCTAAACACTTAATATAAGACATTTTCTCTATGACTGATATTGTGTATATATTAAGGAATGTTATATAAAAAGTGTGTAATGAATATAACAATGTAAATAACTAAAAATTTATATAATGTAATAAGAAATCAATTTATACCCTAATAGAATAAAATTGATTCGGTTATGAAAATAGTGTGAAAGAACCCTAATGGGTGACATGTTTTTCCAGAACATCTATGATAAGATTTGAGATACTGTAATGAAAACCTAATTATAACTAGATAATAAATAGATACTTTTTTTAATATATATTTATTACCAACATTAAATTTTAGATTTGATTTTTTTTTTCAAATGAAACTTTTCAAAAATACTATAGAGTTGTTCTATTAATCTTAGATAATTCGAATAAATACTAAAGTCTCTAAATAATAATGATGATATTTTTCCCAACATATGTTTAAATAAAAATTATCTTTATTAGTGGAAATTGACAATTTTTCTATCATTATAAATGGTATATTTGAAAATAAGAACTTTATAATGTATAATGCATTGATGAAAAGGACTTGGAAGTGATATTTCAGAATTCAAAATTCTAAACATATTGAACTATATTTTCCACTAGTGATGGAAGATTGAATTGAAGTTATAATATTACTTATATAATTAAATTGTATTTTCAAAAAATATGTAACTGGATCTACGTGAGATCAAAATAAACATTTCAAATATCTTGTAATTGATATCTTAGTATATTCGTCTATGAATGTAATGATAGGTGAAAATAAAAAAAATATATTCAAAATATATTCTGATTATCTTTTAACGTTATTCAACTTATCATAATCATTAGATATTTAAGAAAATATTTGATTTAAATCTTATCAAGGGATAATACATTATTTCTTTTCATATTTTTTTTAAAATATTTTATATGTGGGGGATAACTTATTTGAGCTGTTTTAGTTGGATTTCTTGAATTAATAATTTTTCATCTTCAATGGAAGAATAATATATTTTATATACGCATGAAGAGTAGGGATGTTCAGAGAAATATATTTTTTAAATGTATATGTGACTAAAAATACATATTTTTACAATGATATGATCTTCTAGATATTTCTTACCATTTAATAAAAAGTTTATCGGGGTTCTATGTGGATGGAAAAACACACATTTTACATTGGTGTTATTATATAATTTTTTGTTGATTTTCATTTCAATAACTGTGAACCAAAAAACCAAATTAATGAATGAGGATGAGAGATTTAATCCCTAAGATGTAGTTTGAAAACCTATATGTTTTCAATCTAGTGATATTTCTTTTAAAATCCACCTTCAAGAGTCTTTTTTTTAATATAGTTAGATGTTAGTTGTAATATTAGATATCTACTATATGTATTCGACGTCGAAAAAAAAATAGAATGAACAATGAAAATTTTGTGTGCCCTATGGGTTTTGAGATGTCATTATATCATAATTTATTGAAATTTGATTCTATGAATAAAATATAAATATAGATTTATTTTAACAAAGAAATAATATTCATATAAAATTATATACTTATCATATAACACTGATACCCAAATTGTGACCCCTATTAGTGTATCATGACGAGACCCTAAGATTAAATTGTGGTATCAAATCCATGCTGAATCATGGATAATATATCATAGGAAAATTTCTATTAATTTATAATTCTCTAAATTCTTCTATTTTACCTATTTTTGATGGAATGAATTATAATTTTTTTGTGAAAATGTTTAGCCTCATCTATGATCAATTAGACGTGATGTTTATGGAACTATTATCTATGGTATTCAAATTTTTTATACACTTGAAATTAATTTTAATTAATTGAATTTTATGATACATGATATTGATTTGACGTGACATACTATGTTTAATGTTAATTTTAAGTATTTAGTTCACTTGATGTATCCCCCTTTGTTCATTAAATTTGGGAAATTGTAATATTTTAGATTTTTTTCAAATGGTTTCAATTTATGAATTTGGGTTATTTTTTATTATTAATATATAAAATTATGTTTGTCGATTTAATTGGGAAAATATATATTTTGAATTTTATATTTTTATTATTTAAACCAAATATTTTAGAATTTTATTTTTATTTGTTGTCAAATAAAGGAAACCAACCTTTTATTTTTCCCAAACACCAATATCCCATGAGGAGTACTATTTTATTGCTATCCATCCACCTTTATAAAAATCTATATAACTACCTATGTGAATTCTAACATTCTATCATTCTATATTTTATTCCAAGTAGTGTTCATTGTCGATTTATCTCATAACAACACTATTCTACACAATTTTTCTTTTCCATAGAAAATATATACTTACCAAATATATATATAAGGTCATGATTACTCTTCTCTAAAATATTAAAGCACCAGTGAAAACTGGAACCTCAAATCCATATTTTTCAGTTCAAACAGGATAATCCTAGGGTACCATAAGATCCATTCAATTTTAAATAGTTCAAAAAAGTTCAATCAAATGCTCTTTTTTAAAAGATTCACTCAACTACCAAATATATTTAATTACTGATTTAATAATTCCACATAATTATTTGGATCATCAAATTTATCCTTATATCATCGGTAAATCTCGATTGGAAATCCTTTTACCCAAGGAACACCTCAACTAAGGAAAACATACATATAATAATATAGACATTACCATAAATTCTATTAATGATTATATTCTATATGTTCACCTATTGATCGTGATTTTTCCCAATATCTTAGAAGATCAATATCTAATAAAAATTATTCCTCCCACATCTATAAGCAAAGATAATCCCTACAAGTCAACATTCAAAAATGATAATGATATAAAAAACATTAGATTGTAATGTTTTAACCTTAATTTTTTGTATTCTAAAACCATATAATGTTGAAATACACACAAGATAATTTTACTATAATATTTATGTTAATGTATTTCTCTCAACCATCATCTACTATTTCTGATTTCGGAAGATATACTATTTTAATACGTTATTTTTTTAGGATATTAAAAAGTTCAATTTTCCGAGTTACCTAATTTTTTTATCCAAGAATATAGTGTTTTTATGTAAATTACAATATTTAATTCAATCATACATTGATGATGACAATGTTATCTAAGGATTCAACTTTATTTTCAAACAGTTTCAATGATCCATATAAAATTGATGATGTTTTTCTATCTTGATTCATGAAATCCATCATTTTTTTAGAGGTAAATAAATATAATGTAAAATAATCATTACTGCATTGAACTAAATAATGTTACATTGAACAATCAGGTTGAATTCAGTGGAACAAATTGATCCATCTTTATTCATATAAATGAGGATAATGTATGGATATTAATAAATTTAACATGGATGATTCACTGACTTGTACAAGTATAAAATAATCTATCTATTTTAGAGAATGGATTTACTTCATTGGGATTGATATTTCATATATTGTATCTCATTTTTAATTATAATTTTATTTTATATTTATACCCTATATTGTGTGTTTTGTTATATCATAACATTCTAACTACATTATTAGATATCGGGAAACCCATATTGGTGGTTTGGGAGGAAATGAAAATTTTAATATTTGTATATATTATTTATTTTAATTTATATTTTCATTCATATTGGTTAGGAAATGGATGGTGAGGATATAGAGGTTGGGATTACCAAATAACCATTCACCAAAACTATATCACTCACCCTATATTTAGAATGAATGCCTCTAATATCATAATTCCATTGACATACCTATTGTGGTATGCTATTTAAATGTTTCACAAGACATGATTTTGAACAATTGGATTAAATGGGAAAATTATCCTGATCCATGAGTGATCTATACAAATCCACTAGGGGGGAAAGTGAGTGTCTAGTGATGTCACATATTCTTGAGTAAAATGTTATTCTCTTATATAAAAATATTGTTATGTATTTGGATGAATGATATTGATTACACCTATTATGTGAGGTGATTTTTTACAAGAAAAATAAATGAACTAATCCATTGAAAATAACATGAGTAATATCCATTACATTTTTTTCAATTTAGTTGTTTTTTTATTTTTTGTTAATTTATTTATCGTTATATTCATAATCAATAAAAAATTAAATCCACTCTTTACCATGCATTATTTTTTAAAAAATATAAAATATAAAAAAATTATAAGAATAGAAGTGATGGAATAGTTTCCTTAGGGAAACCCAATAGTAATTCACTTACTAATCTCAGGTGGTTATTTATAATTTATAAGACAATGAATCTTTAAAAAGTTCTTCCATCACTATGACATAAACTGATTTTCAAATATATCTATAAAATTATTCTTATATTACATTTATATATTGGAAATATTGTAAAAAATTTTGTGATATATTCAAAAATTAACAATAATATGTTGAATTGAATTTTGTAAAAATTTAATTAATATAGGATATGTTTGAAAGTATAATAATGATCGGTAGTGATGTCAAGGATTATTTTTTTTAATTGGATAATTTTTTTTATTATAACAATATGATCATTTTACCAAGGATTTACAATTTCAACATATTTAAACAGATTATAAGGACTATTAATACATATTTAATGAATATTTCCCAACGATAAAGAAATATACTTATGTTAAGTGATTCTTAATGACTTAAAACATTATTTATTCTGATTTTAAATAATATATAAATCTAAAAAACCATTTACTCAATCATATAAGGAGTTGGATGTTCAAGAGATAAAATTATATGGATATAGTGGAAACTAGTGAAAATATTATTTATGACATCCTTGATATAATGAACTATGAAAATGGTAGGATCATACGTAAATTACATTTTTATCCTTTTAAATGTTGTAAAATATTAATTTTTCATACTATGTATGTGAACTATTTGAAGAATAATATATAAAGTATGATTCATAAAGAGGAATTAAAAAGATATTTTCTCAACAGTATAATATATATATGGATACTAATATAAATATTAAAAGAATATTTTTATGTAAACTATTTTTTTACAAATAAGATGATAAAATTGAGTCTTCTCATGAAAAAGTGGAGAAATTATTTTATTTCTATGAAGATGATGTCATAGTGGATGTGTTTGATGATAAAATCAAATAAAAAGAGTTTATTTAAAACATTAAGGGTGATATTGAAGCTGTTCTTAGGGACATGGACACTAAAAAATGAAAAAAAAATATTTCTAAGCTCTTTGAAAGAATAAAATCAGTGAGTTGATAAATTTGATATATGAATCACATGATTAGATTCGGTATCTAAATAAAAATTATTTTAATATGAAAATATTGTTGGAATAATTGATTTTATGATCATGATTTATTTGAATTGTATTATTATTGTTGACATAAATGATTTTATTAATGTAAAATAATAATAGAATTGAATTCAAGAAGGATAAGTGTTTTTTTATTGGAAATAAAATTGATACTAAAAAAACCTGGTGTAATATATTATTTATAACTATGGTAAATAAATATAAAATTTAGAAGGGGATATAAATTTTTATTTGATGGGATTGAGAACAAAAAGGCCAAAATTGTTAGATAATGTATGACATGTATTAGTAAGATTATCATCATTACATGTTATTAAAAAATTGATGACAAAATTAAATATATTTTTAATGAAAAAATTATAAGAGAATTCATAAAATAATGTATTCATAATTTATTATAAATTATTATGAATTTCCAATGATGTCACAATAATATGTTACAAATTGTGTCTAGTGATTAATCATAAGTTTTTTTGGAAATATTGGATAGAAAAGGATATATGGTTTTTAAAAATTAATTTACATGATCAACAATGCATTGAGAAATATGAAAAATATAACACTATTTTTTATGAATATCAATTATTATTTAATGGATATTAATTAAAATATAATATTTATATTTACAAAAAATTTTATTATTGTAAAAAAATATATTAAACTAATGTAGGAATGGTTTCAAAAAGACATGAATTCTAAAACCAAAAAAGTTTGTTGAAAATTAGATTTTCAATTCTAATAGAAGACTATTGTGAAAGTGAAGATACAATAAAAAAATATTATTATTTCAAGAATTCCAAAATACATAATTATATGTTATGAAAATAATATAAGAACTAATAAAATGAATATATTTTATAAATTTCATTAATGTAATAAAAAGAGAAACAATATAAGCATACTATATAATAGATTCTCAACTCATATGATAGGAAATTTATATTTGAATAAAAGAAGAATAGTTTCAATAGAAAAAATATATTTCTTAATAAAAAATATAAAAAAATTCAACTGTATGAGCTTATGTTTTAGGTGAAGTGTAGATAATTTTTTTAATTTTTTGATAGATTAATTCTCAGTTTTTTTACATCTTTGTATATAAATTCTCATAGATTTTCACCCTATTACGTTATGTGGTGTGACTCTTAGAGGTGATAAGAAGATATTTAAAAAGGGGATCAACATTATAAGTGTGTGTGTGTGTGTGTTATAGGGTGGAGGTGTGCATTTCATAGTGAATAATTAGGTTTGAATCAGTCTGCTATGTTGATGGTTCTATAAAAGACTGGAATAGTATATTGGTATTTTTCTTGCACGGATATAATTTTTGGAATTTACATGGAGTATATGGTATATTATCTTTTATGTATAGTGTTTCATGTGATTAACTTATACGGTCATAGCACTGTCATGCCCGAGATGTTCAATGAAGCATTGGATGATGGGTTATTTGGCTCTGTCAATTTGAGGGTCGTTGAATACTCATGTCATAAATGTTCTAGAACCCATAAAATGTTATATATTATAGAACATTGAATTAGTTTATATGGATTTATATATGGGATATACATATCTTGAATTATAATGATCAATTGGAGTTAACTGTTTTGTGTTTTATCCCTTGAGGTTGTTCCATGATCTTCTGATTTTCTACCACAATGATAAATTGAAAATCCATCAAAAATATTTTAATTTTTATAAATCTCTACAAAAACCCACAAGAATAGAGAAACTATTTCATAGACTGTTGAGTTCCATAAGATCATAAATGGTCTTCACCTAAAAGAGATAGACATTTTGGGATTATATATGAGATCCTCTTCTTTTTTTGGGTTCCCCCTCAGTCTTGATTCTTATAGAGGCTATGAAATTAGTTCACTACAGTTTGGATAATTTTGAGGTTTTTATTGATTATGGGTGATTATGAATTATATTATTTATATTTCCCATATATTATACTTTCTTTATGATTTTATCTTTAATTCCATACACTTAAATAGAAAACGTGTCACTTAAACTAAGATAGGGGACTCTAAAAATCTATTTTATTTATGTTTGACCTATAAATTTTTCATATTATTTCTTTATTTGGGAAGATGGTATGGATTTTATTAATGAGGAAAAAGATTATTTAAAAATGTAATGGGAATAGGGTGAATAATATGTGGTTATATGTTCCCATGATTTTTCTTAAGTGATTAATGAATTGCATTATTATTACTGAAAACATTTATCCTACTTAGATATGACTGGTTTTGTTTTATTTTAAATTAAATATGGTATGTATATTTTATATGTTTAATGTTTTTATTTCTAGAATCAGGTGTTTTTGGCCAATGGATTTCTTTTTATGATGTTGTTTTTCAGTTATCATGGTATGGGGTCTATGTGGTTATGTTTAGGCTATCAATGTAGATATTTTAAAGAGGGTGAGACTTTTTTTTGTTTTTTCAAATAGTGTATAAGGTTTTTGAAGAGATATGACAGTGTTGTTTGTTGTTTGGTAAGAATAAGTTATGTGTGGTTGTTGATGTAGTTGTTAGAATGAGATATATAGAGCCTATATAGTGATTTTATTTTTAATGTGGGGTTAGTTTATAGTTTTTCTGTAGTACTGAAATTTATTAATGGAAATTATATACTAACAAATTTTTTATGGCTTTAATTTAATGAATTATGTGCTCTAAATTATTTAGTAATGCTTCAATTAAATAATCAATGGATGGATTAAATTTAGGCAATGGTTATGGAATTAGTTTTTATTAAATATGGAAATTAATGTCACCAATAATTTTATTTTACATTAATTGGTAAATCATGAATAATTAATTGACACTCTTAAATGGGAATGAATAATTTTTTTCAGGTACTTTTTTGTGGATATTGGGTCTCATTTTTTGTAGAAAATATAACAATGATTGTAGCATAGGCTGGTGATAGTGTGAATGTAAGATTTTAGTGTGAATATTTTGGATGGGAATGTGTGTTTTTGTAAAAATATGAATAATTTTACTTATGAATTATATATTCACCCCAATTTTATAAAACCAAAAATATTCCCAATGGTTTTGGTGTCGTGACATTTTCCTCAACAACTAGTTTATTAATGGAATTGATAGTCAAAAATACCCTCTTTCCCACTATCACTTCTCGATGTGGTATTTTTATTTGATTATGTAAATTTGGTTCTGATACATTGTGAATTCCATGCATATTAGGAGGAGTAAATGAGGTTAATTTAATTCATGTTGAAGTTATCCTAATGAAATGGATATGTGATTATGTTGTGATGTATGATGGAGCTGATGTAATTGTTAAAGTTATGTTATAAAGGATAATATATATAATGTGACTGTTGAAACTTAAATGAGTTGGTTTTGGTAGGGCTATAGTATAACCCATATCCTATGTGATGAGATATGTTATGGTCAGGTATAGTTAGTCTTAAATGCGATAAGAGTAAAATATATTTGGAATTGGGGCATGACTATGGAAAACAATTGGGGAAGTGGTTCACTAAACACATTTTCGATATTATACCATTAAATTGATTTTATAAATAGATGATATATAAGGTGATCAATCCTTGACAAGGGTTTTTGATCATTACCTTAGTATGTGGTTGTTTGGTATGCAATTTATCCACTAGAGCATTACTATACCTCTCCCCCATTTTCATGAAATGTCTTTAAGAGGATCAAACTAAGTATACATGTATGCTCGCAAGTATATATATATAATGATTTTTCATGATACTAGAGAGGTTTAATATTTCGACCTATATGGTAATATATCAGTGCATATAGTTTTTATTAGATATAATTCCTAGGAGTTTTACTTTTGGAACATTATTATAGAGACTTTTATTCCTATAACATTTATATAAATTGAGTTGATTATAAGATTTTATTTTATATTATATTTCAATGATGACATGTAGATTTATTAATTTCGGTATAGTACATTTGATGGTGCTGACTCGAAATTTTATTATTATAATCATGGTGCTAGTCCTCAAATATGGTGTAATTGAAGAATGGGAAATGGTCCCTTACCTTGAGAGGGTGATTCTAAAAGCGTGGGAGGAGATTTTGGTGAGATTATGTGTAACACCCTGATATTTTTAGAGAAGTATATTTTTTATGTCTTATATTATATGCAACATCAAAGGAATATTTCACTACACACAACACAAACTTGGCTTTCTTTACATGCAATTGCGACCTTCCACAATAACGTGGGTTGTACGCAATACCGAGTTTTACAAAACAACGATATGCTATTAAAATATTATATAAACTAGCCATTGTGAATAGTAATACTCACTTTTTGAATTTTATCTATCAAAACGAATATTATTTTTGGATTTGGAATATAGAAATTAGACAAGGGTGAATTTTTGGTATTTTTCAGAAAACCTTCAATTTTTGATGAATAGTGAAAACACTTGGTTACAATTTAAAAACCAAATTTTTATTTAAATAATTATTTATATTATTTAAATTTATTTTAGGTAAAAATTGATACATAATACTTATATAATTTCAATGTAATTTATTGGAGTCAATTTATAATAATTTTTTATATGTAAAAAATTTATTGAACGTTTCACCATCTTCTACCCACCTCCTAGGAGAATATGATAATTTACATGAAATATAATTCTACCGCTTCTCTGAGTGGAATTTCCAAAATCTGATAGACACTGCTAATATAAAGGAGTAAAATTTGGTTCAATAAGATAAAAAATAATTTTTGGTGAATAGTAACTTTTTACTTTTATTTACCATGGTTAAAAGTAAAGAGGGTAATTAAGGGTAAAATTGATTTTATTATTACGCTAAAACATGTCCTAATTCTATTGGATAAGTGTAATTCGACCATAAAAAACCTTAGGAATAAAATATTACCATTTATATCCACTTGGATTAGATTAGGACACTTCTTATTATTTTATTTAAAGAAGTGTTAAAATAGTTAAAATCAAAGTTTAATAACTAAAATCATTTTTAATGTAGGGTTATAAAAATATAAATTAGACTATAAATATTCATTTGAAATATCAAAAAATTTACCAACTAATAGTATTTTATTTATAATTTTTAGACATTGAATAATTTAATTTATTTATGACACAATGATGATGTAGTAATTACCTTATTAATGAAATATTAACATAATTGATGTTATAAATACCCAAATAAATGTAATTTGATACTTTTTCTGAATTCCACTAATTTTATAGGTTACTATGACATTTTTGTATTGATTTAATTAACTATTTTCGAACTAATCATGCTGTTATGATTTTCAAAAAAAAATCAAGTACCAAATAGTGTCAGAATTGACATAAAATAGTTTTTAAAACAAATATTATATTATTAATTTTTATTCTATTTATAAAAATATAAGGCTCCGCAAAATGACATTGATAAGGTAATATATATTAATAATGAACCACATGGGTTTATTTTGGCTTTTTATAGTATTTTTGTTAACCATATAGTGTAAGAAAACAAAAAGACACGGTAAAAGTTAAATAATTTAACTTAGAGTTAAATCTAAATGATAAGTGTAAAATAGAATCCTAAACATGTCAAAATCCTATTTTTTGAGAGTATTACTACCCATACCCACCTTATATTCTAAATAAATCAATTTGGAGCTATTAGAAACCAAATGTGACTTTATTATAAAATAATATTTTGAGTTTTTCTTAAGGTGCCCCTCTCCTCCTTTATAAAAGGGCACCTCCTCCCTCTCCTCCTCACACCATTTTGAGCCTTCATTCTCGTCCAACACCTCCCCATTTACCTTCTAAACTTCCCTATAAACATACTATAGGTCCTGGTTTTCTTCAGAGACAAATTTTAGTGCTCTAATAGGAGGTTTCAAAGAGGCGTGTTGAAAAAGAGGTAATATCCCTGAACGATTCTTTCAAATTTAATTTTTATTTGACATCCTCTTATTTAGTTGTTTCATTATGAATTAATAACATCAGTATCACTCAGATAATTATATGTTATTATAATTATGAAACAACCCTATTTCACCTTCAATCCATCCTACGGAAAATGAAATCACAGCGTGTGCGTACGAACAGAATACCATCTCCACGCCGTGGTGTAGTCTGTTTTTCACCACCACCTTACTTGGATGGGTATAATGATGTAAAGGATAAATATATATGATTATTGTAAAGTTATATTGATTGTCAACTATTATACATACACTTCAATACAATTCCATGATCATGGGAACAATATCATAGCTCGTGCGTACGTACGACCTACCGTCTCCACGATGTAATGAAACTCGTTCAACATGATCTTCATTGAATAATGATTATATCAATGAATTGAATGAATAAATATGATATATATATTACACTAATACCATTATTTAAATGAGGTACCTACAACCTAAAATGAATAATATGAATTTATTCGACAAAACATGCATAAGAAGATAAAGCAATGAACACCCGAATAACAAGTAACAATGAACATTAATAATAAAAAGAAAAGAATATGACCATATATGATATCATAAAAATGAATATGATTCATTAATAATTCCATGACATTATTTAAATCATTATATTGGATATTCAGATACATATGAAGCAAATCGGACCTATGGTAAGAGAAAATTTCGCAATCTCATTTTTTTCTGACATTGTTTATACTTCAAAATTTACTGGGGAATATTTATCAACCACATACATGTTTCCTCAATATTTAATATTATTTCTATCCTCCTACAATTTTTTAAATCCAACCATTAGTGAGTTTTTATTAAATGATATGAAATGAATCTTTTGTCATTTTTAGTACGAGGTACTTTTTGACTTTTCCTTCCAAAGTAAAAGAAGAATATTTTTTTAACTTATACGGAATGAATAGATTTTTATGATTTCATAGAACATTATTTCCATGAATCTTATCTTACATGTTTTCAAGTTTATTTTTTATCAACTTCTTTTAGTTTAAAATAGTATGACAAGTTTCGAAAGGGAAAATGATTTTGAAGTAGAAAGGATATTTTCCTCAAGAATGGAGTTAAAGCGTTTTATCAAATTTATTTTCCATCTAAGATAATAGAGGGTTATGTTTATATCCTTATTTTTACATTAATTTGATTATGATATAATGGCATAATTTTTATAATGTCCTTTTATTTTATATGGGTCATGTTATCATGGAATGATGTTTAAGAATCCCATTTTATTACATTGGTTATGATATGATGTATGATTTATGATCTAGTGGAACACATAAGAATGGTATCATTATGAGATGGGTGGGACCTATATCTCTCTATAATGTATTGGGAAAGATTTATATCTCATGAGATAGACATGGATGGAACGGAAGGTTAATCTGGTTCAGTGATACAAGACTAAAATGAGGAGTGGACTCGGTTCGGAAATGGACTTTGTCCACTAGGATAGTCTTGTAAATGAGTCTTGACTACCTAGAAATGATTATCTATGATTATGTGTATATGAAAAAAAGTTTCATGTTTTATGTTATGATTATTGGTATTATATTTCACTACTATTTTTTATCCCATTTTACGATATTATGATCTCTTTTGAAGGTTAAGATTTTCAAAATATTATGTTCTTATGAATATGATATGATTGATATTTCTTTTTTTACCCTTACTGAGCATTTGATCTCACCCTTTTTGTATGTTTTCTTTTCCCTAGGTCATGAATAAGGATATTAAGTAGTGTACTCCAAAAAGGGACTCTATATATGATGAAATAAATGGGAGACAATGTAGATGATTTATGAACCAGTTGTTTATGTTTCCCAGTTTCTAAAGACACTATACCTATATGGTCTTTTTATGGTTTTGTTATATGTTGTAATAAGTATGCTTCAAATATGATGTAATAAAAATTTATGTAATGTATGGGTCATTATAGTTGGTATAAGAAGAAAGGTATATTCAACCATTGGAAACTAGGATGTGAAAGACTTAGTAAGAACCCTAAGGATATGTCTAAACATAGAACACAATATTAGTGATTTAGAAATAGCCATGAACACACTATGATAAGACCTAAAGTGTGAAATTTTATTCTTGATTATGTGGTTTTCCTATTATGATTGGTGTATCTCACACTATGCTTCTTGGTTTTAGTCAATGTCTGGAACCTGAAGGAACCGTGTTAATGCTGAATGTGACGGGGAATGAAATGATTGTCCCCCTGAGCAACCAAACGTTTTGGGACCTGGAATGAAAAATATTGTAGCCATGGTCACACAACATTCTCAAGCTATGAAACATGGAGGACATCCAAACAAGAAAATTAATGAGCAACATTCTGTTGAATCCTACATGAGGCAGCGTCCACCTTCATTCAGTGGGTCTACTAATCCATTAGTGGATGAATAATGAAACAGTACCACTAAAAAGATATTTTCAGTTCCTCAATGTTTTGAACATGATAAAGTCATCTTAGTAGTATATCGTTTGGAAGGTGAAGCTCATTAATGGTGGAATCTTATCAAGAATACGAGGCAAAGAGATGAAATTGAGTCCATATAATTGGATGAGTGCAAGAACTTATTTTTCAATAAGTACTTACCTCGTATTCTTAGAACAATGATGGAGAAGGTGTTTCTTGAACTAAAGAAAAAGGATGATGAATCTGTTGGTATCTACGAAGAAAATTTTAAAAGGCTTGAAAGGTACAATTCTTGGATTATTATCTAACCTGAGAGTAAGATTGAACGATTCTTTAGGGTCTTAAAACCAAGTCTCTGAAGGGCATTAGCCATAAAGGACTTCAATAACTATGAAGAAACTGTTCGATGTGCTCTCAAGGTTGAGAAGGAGATTGGAGTAACCCATCAGTCATATGGGTTTTATAAGAAGAGGAAAATGTAATTCAAAGCGACATCTAAAGACCGCACTAAAAAGAAGATGATTTTTCCCTTATGCTCAAAGTGTGGAAAGAAACATGGAGGTAATTGTCTAAAAGGGACAAGTAAAATTTACAAATGTGTAAATAAGGTTCATCGGTAATTTGAATGCTGTAGTGATGGGAAAAGGATGTCTAATGATGCGAAAAAAGAAAAGGCTACACAGAATGCACTGCCTACACTTCAATGTTTCAAGTGAAGGGAAATGAGGCATTATTCCAATCAATGCCCTAATCCAAGGGTTGTTGAGAATGATCGATGTCAACAAAATCTTAAGGACAAATACAAAGGAAAGTCACATGCAATTTCTATCGGTGATGTGGAGTATGATAACGAAGTGGTGAAAGGTACAATTACCATACCCTATAAATTAGAAAATGTTTTATTTGATTCTGGATCCAACCACTCTTTTATTTCGGAATAATTTTCAAAGGTTATCGTTGTATTACCTTAGAATCTACATATTGAGTTAGTTGTGACAACCCCTACTAGCACAACAGTAGAATCAAAATTATACAATTCCTCTCTAATTGATGTTTGTGGGAAAGTGATTCCTGAAAATCATGTGAACCTTTCTATAGTAGAATTTGATGTGATTATTGGCATGGATTGGATTTATTTATAAGGAGCTCATATCAATTCCCAAATAAGGGAAATCAAATTTAATATTCCTGATCAATCTACTATCATCTATTTTTGCAAGGATGAATATAACCTTCCATTCGGAATTGCTTCCATTTTATGGGTCTTGATTCCAATAAATGAAGGTTATTTATCTCAAATGGTTCGAGAGAAACTCATGATTACGAATATGCCCATTGTACGAGAGTTTTATGATATCTTTCTGGAGGAATTTCCAGGTCTTCCATCGAATCATGAAATTGAGTTTTCAATAGAACTCATACCGGGTGTTATACCTATTTCAATGACACCATATAGAATGGCCCCAATTGTGTTGCAGGAATTGAAGAAGAAACTCCAAGACAATCTTGATAAAGGATTCATACTCCCTAGTGTGTCACCTTGGGGAGCACCTATTCTATTTTTTATGAAGAAAGATGGATCAATGAGAATTTGCATTGATTATCGATAACTTCACAAGATCACTATCAAGATAAAATATCCTCCCCCACACAATGATGACTTATATGACCAACTAAGAGGAGCTTAATACTTTTCCAAGATTGATCATCATTTAGGGTATCATCAATTAAGGGTCAAAAAGGACGATATACCAAAGACGGCTTTCCATACAAGGTATGGGCACTATGAATTTATAGTGATTCCATTTGGTCTTACTAATTCCCCTTCCATCTTCATGTATCTGATGAATATAGTATTTAGAGACTATCTTGATCACTTTGTGGTAGTCATTATAGACGATATTCTAGTCTATTCAAAGGGAAAGGAAGAACATGATGATCACTTGAGAATTGTATTAAATACACTAAGAAAGGAGAATATTTATTCCAAATTTACCAAGTGTGAATTTTGGCATCAAAAAGTTTCATTTTTGGGTTACATAATCTCAAAAGAGGGGATATCTGTGGATCCAGCAAAAACAGAGGTTATTGAAAGATTTTCGAGACCAAAAACAGTAACTGAGATCCAAAGTTTTCATGGTCTGGCTGGATATTATCGATGTTTTGTGAAAGCTTTTTCACGATTATCAAATTCACTGACTCCGTTAACTCGAAAATGAGTAAATTCATGTGGATGGAAAAGTGTGAAGATAATTTCAAGGAGATAAAAAGAAGGGTATCCAGTGCACATGTACTCACACTTCCTTGTAGTGGAGAAAGGTTTGTGATCTACATTGATGCATCCAAGAAAGTATTGGGGTGTGTTCTCATGAAAAATGATATGGTGATAGCTTATTCCTCGGGACAGTTGAAAATCCATGAGCAAAATTACCCAACTCATGATTTGGAGTTAGCTGTGGTAATATTTTCAATAAAAATATGGAGGCATTATCTTTATGGTGAAAGGTGTTATATTTATACTGATCATAAAAGTTGAAAGTATATTTTCACACAAAATGATCTGAATATGCACCAAAGAAGATGGATATAGTTGATTAAGGACTACGACTTCTCAATTCATTACCATCCTGGGAAAGCAAACAAGGTGGAATATGCATTAAGTCGACAATATAAGGCCCCAACCTTAAACATTACTTAATCTTGAGTTATTACAAGAATTCACATTGAGGATCTTTTCAGGTTTAGAGTTTTCGAGAATTAGATCATAAAACATGCATTACATTCCACTTATAAACAAGTTGGTTACAAAAAAGATAATATTCAATCTTCTCATTAAAGGAAACATATTTAAATAAATCCTGGATTCTTTCTTGACACTTCCTTGACACTATCATCACATCATGTACCTTTCCCTTGACATGTGAAAACCATTTCAAAAACATGGGATGAGAATGAAAAGCTCAGTAAGTGATATAAAAGTATGGAATGAAATCATTAGTCCATGTATACATAATAATTGATGAAATTATACATTACTCATACAACATAATTACTTTATCATACCTCATGAAATCATAAAATTTATGAATAACTCATAGAAAACATAAGAAATAAAGGTAACTTGAGGCATTCATAACATTCTTACGCAGTGAGTAACCCTCATGGTTACGTTTGGAATACCCATCATAGTATATTCCCTAAATCTCTTCAGAGGAACCCTAGAATTTAACTCTTTCACGTTACCCAATGCATTGGAGAGCTATCACGGGCTCACCCTCCCTTAGTTTATCACGGAACCACCTGTTGTAATAACCAAAGCCCAAGAACCATAACATAATTGTATCAAATAAAACATGTATATAAAGAAAATATAACATTTCCACATTTCAATCAAAAGATATCAATAACACATTGGTATAATAAAAACATTATCAAAACCATTATCAATACCAAAAGAAAAGAAAAGTAAAACATGGTATTTATTTTTCTTTTAAAAAAAGTCATAGCTTGTAGAGAAAGATGGAACTCAAATAATGGTCACGGTGACGGAGAAGTCGTTGTCACTGCATACATACGACAAAAAATTCCCTTTTTTCATTTAGTAAAATGCTTAATTTAAAAAATATTCCTTATGAATAAAAGTAAGAGTCAAAGAGTTTTATACACCATATAAAAAATGGATGTGTATAAAACAAAATATGCTTCAATGAAATGAGATTGGGACGAAGTCGATTACCTCGTGTCCAACATGACTCGATCGTTCTTTAAAATCTTGAATAACAAACTGGAGTTAATTTATACTTTATTAAGAACCTTTTTAAGTTCATTATTCCTTTTATATCACTTATTACAATTTTATGAACACTATTTAATTTATTTAAGTTAATAACGGTCGTTTTGTCGATCATTGGTACTTGAGTCAAAAATATAATCCATATAATTACAAGTTGTTCATGTGGTAAAATGTTAATTATATCCAGAATTATATTCATGATGTAGATATCATATATATCATATATATCTAGTATATAAATGCATTTATAATATTACATAACATTTAGAGGTAAGAAATGAAATGCACCATTCATGGAGACGGTAAGCCGTAAATACGCATGAACGTTACTTTCATTCCTATTTTGTATTTAATGGGAAGAAATCATAATGATATATAGGTATATTATAATTATAGTATAATATCATATATAACATCATAAACTCCATCCTTTATATGTCCCACATATAGTATTAACGAATCAAATCACTTTGAAGAGGCGGTAGTCCGCACATCCTAAAATGAAAATATCGCGATTACCCATAATGGAAACTGTAAAGGAATCCCATAAATGAAAAATAAAAAAGCATAAGGAGAACATAAAAATAATATATATATTATATAAATATAGTGACATCTTAATTTCCACCATGAATTTTGTTAATAGAATATTGAACAATCATCGTTTCGTGAGGCAGAAATTCGCCATCCATAGATTCAATATGATCTTTAACCATTAGACAGAGGTGTGTGTAAGTGTAGCTGGAATACATCTCATAAAAATATCCTGGTATTCTGAATATACTGGTTTTGTTATAAAATAATGGAATAAAAAGTGTTTAGGGGTTTGGAGAAGAAAAATAAAACAAAAGAACACAAGTGAAGACATTACCTTTAAATCCGGTAACTTCTCTTGGTTTGAACCAAAAGGGTTTCTTGAAGAGCATTCTGCCTAAGGTAAGGATTCTAGGATGAATATAGATATGTGGAGAGATAAAATTAGCAGAGTTTGGCGAAGCCAGTGGCTTGAAGGATGTGGGTAAAGAGGTAGATGTGGGGGCCTTTTATAAGAGGGAGGAGGGTCACTCTTGGAAAGTCAAGAAATGTTACATTATATTAAAATGAGTTTCAGATTTTAAAGGTCCCACATTGATATATTTCGTGGATAATGTGATAAGGGTTTTATATATACTCATCCAACAGGGTTTTGACAAGTGTAAGTCTTATATTTTACATTTTATTTTCATTTTATTTAAATCGTTCATTACTGAGGTAATCGCTACATCATCAGGGTGTCATAAAAAAATTTAATTTATTTAACGTCTAAAATTTATAAAAAATAATATAATGTAGAAAATAGTTTTATCATTCCAATATCTATTTATATTCTAAGATATCATTTATGTATACAAAATTTAAATTTTTTGACTTAGGTGTTACATAATTTTGTGATATTCTCCTTTCATTAAAAATAAATTGATAAGGTGTCACTATCACCCAAAGGTGATTCCATGGGGTCCAAATGCTTAGAACAACGAATCCCATGGTCGGCCATGACACAAACAGTAGAATTATGATACATGTTTGGGTCATTTGTTATTGTTATGATATTATTTTATTACCCTTAACTACCCGATTACTAATTAATCACGATAATTAAAGATAACTACTGTCGTTACTATTCATAATGTCCAAAAACAAAAGAGCCTTAATTACATAATTTGGACCTTATTATTAGAAATATGGAATCAATTCTACCCAATTACAAACACAGAAATTGAAATAATTAATTTAAAAATAATTCTCATTCTCAAAACAAATATCGGTTTTTTTTAAGCAATATCTGTGAAAACATTGGCACTTGTTTATGCCCAATTCCAAAGTGAAACTAATTCTAATGACCACCAATGGATTAAATGATAAAAATATATTCTAATTAAACTTTAAATCCAACTATAAAAATAATCTAACCATATAATTAAATTAGATGAAAAAGCACTTTTAAAGTAAAATTCAGTATTTTTCACTATTCATTAAAAAATTAACATTGTTAGAAAAATACCAAAAATTTAACCAAAGTAAATTTAAATGTCCCAATACTAAATAATAAGTTTATTTTGAAAAATAGAACTTATAAAATTGTCAAAAGTTAGATTTAAAAATGGTTCACCCTCAAAAGGCGGTAAAACAATCTTTTAAAAATATTAGAGAATTCTATGCTTAAGATTGGATTTATTCTCATTTTAAGCTTCTTAAAACACTATATAATTCATAAATAGACATAGATAAGAAAATATATTATTCATTACTTATAGGGGATGTTTGGAGAAGACCATGCTAGCTTATCCATGATGAGGATCACAAAATATCCCATATTTATGTATTTACAAAGGATGGATCTTGGAAATATAATGGAAGGGGAAAAATCTTATCTTTCTCAAATGAATGTTCAACCATATATTCATGTGAAGATTAAAGAGGCACAAAAAGAAGATGTATAGTTACAAAATATGGTGAGAAATGTTCTTGAATTCAACCTTGATGTGATGTGATACTATGGTTCAGGAATCAGGTTTGTGTTCCTCTCATCCCAGAATTAAAGAAGGAGTTGCTGGATGAAGCTCGTAGTTCTTAATTATCTATTCATCCTGAAAGAACGAAGATGTATAGGGGCCTGAAATAGTACTTTTGGTGGGATGGTATGAAAAGAAATGTTGCTGAATATGTCTCTCGATGCTTGGTTTTTTAGCAAGTTAAAGCTGAGAGATAGAATTCTAAGGGGATGTTACAACCATTACCCGTACCCGAATGGAAATGGGAAAACATCACTATGGAATTTGTCACCAGACTTACTAAAACATCCAATGGAAATAATGTTATCTGGATCATAGTTATTCATCTTACGAAGTCGGCACACTTCATTGCTATTAGAGAAGATTTCTCTTTGGATCATCTTTCCATGATATATGTAAAGGAAGTGGTAAAATTGCATGGAGTACCACTTTCCATTTTATCTGATCAGGATCTGAGGTTTACCTCAACGTTTTGGTGAAGTCCTCAGCATACTTTAGATACAGAGTTGGGTTTCAGCACTTCTTATCATCCTCAGACAGACGGTTATTCTAAGAAAACAATTCAAACTCTAGAAGATATGTTAAGAGCTAGCTTGATGGATTTCAAAGGTGGTTAGGATAAACACCTACCTTTTGAAGATTTTTTTATAATAATAGATTTCGCTCCAGTATTCAGATGTCTCCTTATGATGCTCTCTATGGAAATAAATGTAGGACTCCAACTTGATGGGATGATGTTGGGGAAAGAAAGCTATTAGGACCTGATCTTGTTGATGAGATGGTAGAAAAGGTCAGATCTATTCAACAACACATAAGAGCAGTTCAAAGTTGACAAAAAAGTTATGCCGACAATAGAAGAAAAGACCTAAAGATTGAAGTGAGTGATAAAGTGTTCTTATGAGTATCTCCTTAGAAGAGAGTAATGAGATTTGGAAAGTAGGGAATGCTGAGACTTGGGTATATCGGTCCTTTCGAAATACTAGATCGTGTTGGGAAGGTATCTTAATGATTGGCGCTGTAATGACCCAGACCCGGCCAGCCACTCAAAAAGTGCCGAACGGGTTGGGTGTCACTACCTTAGGTGCACCTCCCCTGAACGCCAAAGGCTGTCGACTAGTAGTGAGGGTCTGATGGGGTATAGTGGGGAGGCTATACCGTCTCGGAGGAAAAAAATGGTACTGGTCCAAGTACAAAACTAAAATATGCAGCGGAAATAAATGACTCGGCAGACTTGAACCAGATCGGCAGAGCGGAAGCATATCAAATATCAATAAACCAGTGGAAGAAATATAGAGAACAATATCAACAGAAATTGAACAGAACAACATGCCAACAATCCACATCAACTACTACTGTGAACAACTAAGTCATGCATGGAAAACAATCCATACAACTCAATATATAATGGTGCCAATGGCTAACCAATAGTCGCTACATAACAAAGTAAGCATACTGATACAAAATGGGAATCTAAACAAGGTAACTCCAGCAAGGAATGACTTCAAGGACCATACCATCTCCATGCAATAACACTATGGTCCAGCTCCTGAGGCTGACCCTCTACCTGCACGCAATTTCATAAAGTCTACACGTGTCCCGAAGGGCCCGTGTAGGGAGTGAGACAAGTATCAGTAGGATACCACCCAAGGGTGCACAACTAATATAAGTATTTAGGCAGACATGCTTATATAAGGCAACAAAAAGAAG
This sequence comes from Viscum album, assembly GCA_963277665.1. NCBI lineage: Eukaryota > Viridiplantae > Streptophyta > Magnoliopsida > Santalales > Viscaceae > Viscum > Viscum album. The sequence continues at coordinate 822,379,363 of OY728157.1, forward strand.
GGAAATTCCCAAAACTAAACACAAACTTCACTGGTGCTCAGTAGCCACCAGGAAGTGTCTCCTGCTTCGGCCAGTGCTAAAATTTCTGGATGTAACCCTGCACCACGTGCCACCAGAAACCATGTGTCCCAAGTACCAAAACCTCGAAGGCAGGCCCAACAATCGTAACGTAGCTTGAAAGATCAACCTTCCCATGGCACAACTACCAGAGGAACAATGATACCTGTCCTCAAAAGATAAACGGAGGGACACCGATGTCTGCCCTCAAGTCATGGAGAGCATCTGCCCCCAACCCAACAGCCTCAAAGCTGTCTCTCGAAGGCTCCTCACCTTCCACGTGGATTCCTACGGCGAGCACCCCCAACCAAAATATACCTAACCACATCTAACGGGGGCCTCTACCCAGCGAGTGGTCGTACCACCTCATCTCAGAGTCTATCTGTGTGCACACTACTCCAAAGTACCCGATGAGCGGTAATCACTTCAATAAGTTCCCAAGACACAAATCTTCTGACACCTCATTCCCCTACGAACCCTTCGCTCATGTCTGATGGCCACGTCAGCCAAGTAACCTGGGCTAAAGCCCAACCCGACAGTCCACCAGCCTTAACCAACATCCATGACGCCCAATCTTATGGTAGCTACCACCCAATGTAAACCGACAAAAATCCCCAACCTGTGATCCCCATCACTCAACAATACATCTGGGCCTTTCCCGACACAACAAGCAGTTCAACATAGGAAAAATCACACATTGCATAAAAATTCTCAAAGCATCACTTGAAACATGAAATTACTAAACAATTAAATTTCACTAACTTGTGTTGTCTTATACCATCACCTCACACATTTTTAATTTAACAATTAAACTCAAATATTCAATAAGAATTCTTAACATGGTAGTTTAAATAATGGTCCCAATAATCCACATTTCGGAACCCCTGGATAAATTGCCCCAAACGAGCTATGACCTCTACCACGGCCTCGCTCAAGCACAAGAAGGGTCAGGGAATACACAGAGGCATCCCACAATGCAGATAAACTATTCAAGATAATTATACAAGGGTTTATCTCAATTCCACACATTTCACTTGAAGGTTGAAACCACCAAAAGTCTACAAAAACATGAACGAAGGTATGCACCACCCACCTCGTAATCGTATGATGACACTCCTTTGATATCAGCCTCTGAATCGGTCTGAATCGCGGTAGATCTGTGTTTCCATCAAATCCAGCAACTCTGTTCAAATAGAATATGTGGAAGAACAAGTGAGGGATCAAGGACGAGGAAGGGTGCACAGTGTCAGCCTTTCCGATGCGGTCCCACAACCACCAACAGATTAAAGAACGGACAAAGTATGAAGAATCTATGAGGGTTTGAGTTTTTTGGAGGTTGTTAGATGAATCATTCATCCAATGCGGAAGAAGAAGTGTTTTCTTGAAAAAAGACGAGATGACGTCTCGGACAATCAAATAAAAATAAAATTACACGACGTGTATTTCCAAAGTACACACCATGTAGATGTGTTTCTGTACTCTGACTTGGGCCGAGTCCAGTAAACGGCTTGGACCGTGTACACGGTCAAAACACGGCCAGGGACTTGGCCTCTACACGGAACAAGGTTACATGGCGTGTCAAGGAAGACTACACGCCGTGTAGATGGAAATTTATATCAGGAACCACACGAAATGCACTTGTACTTGCACAGTTAAGGATACACGACGTGTCTAAGAATACACACCGGGTAGTAAGAAACTTCTACATGGTCATCACACGACAAGTACTCAGTGAGCACACGACCGGTCACTCGGTTAACACATACATGGCGTGTACTTAATGTACACGGTGTGTATTCTTGAAATTTCTAGAAACTGCCCAGACATTCCAGACATCTCAAGAACCAACAAAAATCCAATCGAGGTCGGAATTTTGACCCGTTCTAAAAACCCGGGTTCCTAAAAACTCCCCACCTTAACGTAGCTCGTCCCCGAGCTACCAAAAAAACCAGGAGATGGCACCGAACAAGCCCATCCTGGTTAAAAAACCCGGACTACCCCAGCATGAAGGTTCTAGCTAAATTCATAAAAGGGCTCCCCACCTTAGGAAATTCTTACTCAGTCTCAACCAACATGGATCAATGAAAAAAATAACAAACATGGCCCAACGACTTGTTTCCCATATCCATGGTCCTTTAGTGACGCATCATCACTCTTCCACCTCCTATGTGCTCACGTGTCGCTTCCAACACCCAATGTAACCCTCACCACATCCGCGTCTACCGCCGAGAGGTCCTGCATCTCAAATATTATCCAATTCAAACCCGGTGCCTTTCACATCAAGTAACCCGCATCAACAATGCCCCGATGCCCACGACACCTCACATAACCTGCTTCCCTGATGCTCCAGGTTCTACACATCCCAAATAAATAATAAAATATATAACACATCTGATATGATGCCAATCACACTAACTAGTCTCCAGTCAGTCCATAAGTAACCTGTGCAACTCATGCACTCAACCAGACACACCTCAAGAGGCAATGCCAAAAGAAATCAAAGAAACTAACAGCCACACCCATGGTGTACCTACCACCGTCATAGGCTCTCCAGCCTACTCAATCCATGGCAGCTCCAAAACGTGCACCTGGCCTGAAGCATGAATACATGATGCCTGACCTCCCTGTGGGGCTGCTCCAGTCACAGGCCACTGGCCCCTCAGCTGGGTCCCACTGTCTCTGTCACGTCCTCCGCGCATCGCGGAACCTCGACTACCCTCTCCTGGTACCAAACCTGATCCAACACCTGATGCCACAATCTGTCATGGTCCCTGCATGCCATCTATCCGAGAAGGCAACCATCAAAACCTCTCCAGATGCCCGACCTATCCACACGCCCGTCACTCCTTTGGGGGACTATCGCGCTGAGCCCGAACATGTATCGGCTATCCACAATGAAGGAAAAGCACTGCTGATCTTCGACGAGGTGGCCTAGCTGAGTCCTTGGCCTTCCCGCCCTACTGGAACTCATCTCTACCTCGCTTACTCCTGTATGAACCATCACCTCAAGCTACTGCCCTTCAAATCTGGGGCATATCGCTCTAGTTTCCCTCTGCTATAAGTGCCTTGTTCTCCACCTCAGAGAAGGATCCCAGGCTGAAGATGTTTACCTGGACATGAATAGCATGTCGAAAGACATCCTCGAAGCACCTCACCCTGGCTGCGTCATCACTCACCATACCAGCTGCAAAACAGGACAAATTTGTGAAGTTAGTTGTGTAGTCCATGATGGACAAATCTCCCGGGTGAAGACTCTTGAACTACCGAGCTCTCTATACCCTCAACATCTCCGGATAAAAGTGCTCGAAGAACCGTTCCTCAAAGTCCTTTCATTCCAGTCCCTCGTGCCTATGAGTCTGAATGTGCACACCCCACCAACGCTTCGCCGGCCTTCTCATCATGTACATAACCAGCTTGAAACTCCACCCTAGAGGCGTCTTGAGCTCCTTGATGTTCATCTGCATACTCTATATCTAGTTCTCTGCCGCATGCAGACCAAACTCACCCTGAAAAAGTGGCGGGTGCTACGACTGGAACTCCCGCATCAGATATTCCATAGAAGGCTCTGCACCCCTTGCACCTCTATCTATCCCATGCAAGACACGTATCAAGCTAGCTTGGAACTGCTTATCAAGACACAGTCCAAACGCTTCCAAACCTGACTACTACCTTGCATGCACTGGATCCTGAACCTGGTCCTATCCTTGAGCCTGTACCTACAACTCTTGCTCTACCTACACCAGATTCTGAACCTGATACTGCGGCACTGCATTATCTCTCACCTGACGCTCCATCAAGTCATGAAGGAGTAACCTACTGAATACCGTAAATGGTTATACATTCTATATATATATATATATATATAAATATATTCTGCACAGAAAAGGAAAGTAGTAAAAGGCAATGCATAAAAACTACCCTTACTCCCCCTCACCGCAACCCATGCGCCACGAAATCCCAGCCACATGGCCTCCTTACCTACCCTCAACAGAGCCAAGTATCAATAGTACTTCAGGCCATGCCCTTCCTGACAACCAACATTGCCTCAAACTCGACGACCAAGTCACCCAATCCTGAAACTTACACTACCTCACCCGTAGTACCTGCCTGCTCTCATAAGAGCCAGACCCAAATATCCTGAACATGAATTTCTACAAAATACAAAGCATGGCATAAACATTGAAATAAAGAAGCAATTATATCAGGAGTTTCACCTATTCACATTTCACAGCATACATAGCATTGAAATTGTTGTTTATTCACATGGTATTATCACTTCACAAAGAATAGATGTAGTTATGAAATTGAAATACCCTAAAATGTGCCTATCGAAAGCCAAGCAAGCAACCCTTTCCATACTGGCCAAGGTTTACTTATCAAAATCAATAACATCACACAAAAAGTGATCCATTGAGGTGGAAATCAAATAAACCATAATCTATGAATGAACAAATAGCAATTCCCACCAACGACAACTCAATCCATCTCTCATACATGGGGCAGCAGGCACCCATGAACGAGTTCAAAATTCAGTTCCAACATCCACCTATCTCCTGTCTACCATATCCCAAATAGTAAGACTAGCAGAAAATAAAATAGGAGTCTCAAACACATTAGTAGTCGACAAAGCAATGCTACTTAATACTGGTCAAAACCTCCTCTAATACCACATTTAATGACCCGAACCCGGCCAGCCACCCGAATAGTGCCAAACAGGTTGGGTGTCACTTGCTTAGGCGCACCTCCCATGAACGCCAAAGGCTACCAACTAGCAGTGAGGGTTTGATGAGGTATTGTGGGGAGGCTATACCCTCTTGGAAGAATAAAATGGTACTGGTCCATGTGCAAAACTAAAATATGAAGCGGAAATAAATGACTCAGCAAACTTGAACCAGACCCGTAGAGCAGAAGCATATCAAATATCAATAAACCAGTGGAAGTAGTATAGAGAACAACAACAACAAAAAGTAAACAAAACAACATTCCAGCAATCAACATCAACTACTATTGTAAAAAACCAATGCATGCCTCGAAAACAAGTTATAAAGATCGGTATATAATGGTGCCAATGGCTAACCAATAGTCGCTACATAAAAAATTATGAATGATGATACAAAAGGGGAGACTAAACAAGGTAACTCCAACAAGGAATGACCTCATGGTCCATACCATCTCCATGCAACAATACTATGGTCTAGCTCAAAAGGATGACCCTATACCTGCACGCAATTTCATAAATTCTACACATGTCCCGAAGGGCCCGTGTTGGGTGTGAGACAAGACTCATTAGGATACCACCCAAGGGTGCATACCTATTATAAGTATTTAGGCAGACATTCTTATATAAGAAAAAAACAACTAATACAATGCCCAAAAGTAAACACAAACTTCACTGGTGCTCAACAGCCACCATGAAGTGTCACCTGCTTCGGCCAGCGCCGGAATTTCTTGATGTAACCTAGCACCACGTGCCACCTGACACCTTGTGTCCCAAGTACCGATGTCTTGAAGGCATGCACAACAATCATAACCCATATCGGAAGCTCAACCTTCCCATGAAACAACAACTAGAGGAACAATGATACATGTCCTCAAAAGATAACCGGAGGGACATCGATGTCTGCCCTCAAATCACAGCGAGCCTCTGCCCCCAACCTGACCGCCTCAAAGATGTCTCTTGGAGGCTCCTCACCTTCAATGTGGCTTCCTATAGAAAGAACCCCAACCCAATTATACCTAACCACATCTACCAGGGGCCTCTACCCTGCGTGTGGTCGTACCACCACATGTCAGAGTCTATCTATGTGAACCCTACTCAAAAGTACACGGTGAGTGGTAATCACCTCAATAAGTTCCCAAGTCACAACTCTTCTGACACCTCATGCCCCTACGAACCTTTCACACAAGTCCAATGGCCTCGCCATCCAAGTTACCAAGGACAAAGCCCAACCTGACAGTCCAACTGCGTCAACCGACGTCCATGATGCCCAATCCCATGGTAGAAACCACCAAATGTAAACCGAGAAAAATCCCCAACATGTTATCCACATCACTCAATAATACATTTGGGCCTTTCCCAACACAACAAGAAGTTCAACATTGGAAAAATCACACATTTCATAACTATACTCAAAGCATCAATTGAAATAGGAAATTTCTAAACAATTAAATTGCACTAACTTGTGCTATCTCATACCAGAACCTCATACATTCTTAATTTAACAATTAAACTCAAAATTCAATAAGCAGTCTAAACATGTCAGTTTAAATAATGGTCCTAATCATCCACATTTCGGCACCCCTGGCCAAATTGCCCCAAATGAGCTATGACCTCTAACCTAGCCTCGCTCAAGCTCATGAATGGTCAGGGAATACCCAGAGGCATCCCACAATGCAGATAACTATTAAAGATAATTAAATAAGGGTTTCTCTCAATTCCCCAAGTTGCACCCGAAGGTCGCAACCCCCAAAAGTCTACGAAAACACGAAATAAGGTATGCACCACCCACCTCGTACTCGTACGATGACACTCCTTTGATATCAACCTCTGAATTGGTATGAATCACGGTAGATCTGTATTTTTGTCAAATTCGGTAACTCCGTTCATATGGAATATGCAGAGGAACAGGTGAGGGATCAAGGACAATGAAGGGTGTGTGGGGTTAGCCTTTCCGATGCGGTCCCACTGCCACCAACGGATCAAAGAACAGACAACTTATGAAGAATCTAGAAGGGTTTGAGTTTTTCAGAGGTTCTCGGATGAACCGTTCGTCCAATGGGGAAGAATAAGTGTTTTCCCAAAATAAGACGTGACAGCATCTCAGATGATCAAATAAAAAAAATTACACTACGTGTCTTTCAAAAGTACATGCTGTGTAGATGTGTTTCCATACTCCAACTTAGGTGCAGTCTAGCAAACGTCTTGGACCGTGTACACGGTCAACACACGGCCAGGGACTTGGCCTCTATATAGAAAAGGTTACACGGCATGTCAAGGAAGAATACACGCTGTGTAGATGGAAATTTACACCAGGCACAACACGACATGCACTTGGCCTTGCACAGTTAAGGATACACGACATGTCTATGAATACACGTCGTGTAGTAAGAAACTTCTACATGGTCATCACACGACATGTACTCAGTGAGCACATGGTCGGTCACTCGATTAACAAATACACGGCGTGTTCTTAATGTACACGTCGTGTATTCTAGAAATTTCCAGAAACTTCCCAGACATTCCAGACCTCTCAGAAACCAGCAAAAATCCAAACGAGGTCGGAATTTTGACATGTTCTAAAAACCCAGGTTCTTACAGGAGCTTCCACCGAATCTCTCTCAAGTTCACAATGTGTTCCATGTATCTCTACTGAGAAAGTACATATCTGATCCTTCACATGTACTAAGCTCAGTAGTTTTACCACTAGAGCAAGATATTTCTTATGAAGAACAACTGATAGAGATTTTGGATCATAACAAAAAAGTTCTACGGAACAAGACCACTCGCTTGGTGAAAGTTTTATGGAGGAAACAAAAATTAAAAGAAGCTACATGGGAGCTTGAGTATATAATGAGAGAGAGGTATCCTCATCTGTTTATTACGAATTGACAAATTTCGAGTGTGAAATTCATTTTAAGGAGGGTAGAATATAACACCCTGATTTTTTATGAGAAGTATATTTTTTTGTATGTCTTATGTTATACACAACATCAAAAGAATCTTTCACTACTGACAACACTATCTTGGCTTGCTTTACACGCAATCGCAGGCTTCCATGATAGATTGTCTTCTACGCAATACCAAGTTTCACTAAACAAAAATATGCTATTAAAATATTATATAAACTAGCCTTTATGAATAGTAATACCTACTTTTTGAAATTTTATCTTTCAAAACAGGCTTCATTTTTGGATTTGGAATACTAAAATTAGCCTTGGGTGAATTTTTGGTATTTTTCTGAAAACATTCAATTTTTTATGAATAGTGAAAACACTGGGTTACTATTTAAAAACCGACTTTTTATTTGAATAAATATTTACTTTATTTAAATTTATTTTAGGTCAAAATTGATGCATAATAACTATATAAGTTCAATGTAATTCATTATAGTCATTTTATAATAATTCTAGATATGTAAAAATTGTATTTAACTTTTCACCATCTTCTACCCACCTCCTAGGAGAAATTGAAAATTTACATAAAACTTAATTTTACCGCTTCTTTTTGTGTAATTTCCAAAATCCGAGAGATGTGGTTAATAACAAGGAGTAAAATGTGGTTCAATAAGATAAACATAATTTGTTGGTGAATAGTAACTTTTTAAATTTACTTACCACGGTTAATAGTAAATAGGGTAATTTGACCAAAAATAACCTTAGGAGTAAAATATTACTCATTAGGTCCACTTGGATTAGATTAGGAAACTTATTATTATTTTAATTAAAGAATTGTTAGAATAGTTAAAATCAAAGTTTAATAAATAAAATAATTTTTAATGTAGGGTTATACATAAGATAAATTCGACTATAAATATTAATTAGAAAGATAAAAAAGATTTCCTACCTAATGGTATTTTATTTATAATTTTTAGACATTAAATAATTTAATTTATTTATGACACAATGATGGTGCAGTAATTACCTTATTAATGAATTATTAACATAATAGATGTTATAAATACACAAATAAATGTAATTTGAGACTTTTTATGAATTCAACTAATTTTTTAAGTTACTATGTCATGTTAGTATTGATTTAATTAACTGTTTTAAAACTATTAATGCTGTTATGATTTTCAGAAAATTCATGTACCGAATAGTGTCAAAATTAATATAAAATAGTTTTTAAAAAATTATTATATTATTAATTGATAGTCTATTCCTAAAAATCTAAGGTTCGGCCAATGACATATATAATGTTTTATATATTAATAATTAACAACTTGGGGTTCTTTTGGCTTTTTATTGTATGTTTATTAACCATATAATGTAAGAAAACAAAAAGACACGGTAAAAGATAAATTATTTAACTTATAGTTAAATATAAATGAAAAGGTTAAACTTGTAATATAAACTTCTCTAAAACCTATTGGTTGAAAATATTACGACCCATCCCCACCTTATATTCGAAATAAATCAATTTGGAGCTATTAAAAATGGAATATGACTTTCTTATAAAATAATATTCTGAGTTTTTCCTAAGGTGCCCCTCTCCTCCCTTATAAAAGGGCACCTCCTCCCTCTCCTCCTCACATGATTTTGAGCCATCATGCTTGGCCACCCCCTGCCCATTTACCTTCTCAACTTCCCTAAAAACATACTATAGGTCCTGGTGTTCTTCAAATATTTATTTTAGTTTCCTAAGAGTAGGTTTCAAAGAGGCGTGTCGAAGAAGAGTTAATATCCGTTACCGATTCTTTCAAATTTATTTCTTCTTTTACTTCCTCTTATTTAGTTGTTTCATTATGAAGTTATATAATCAGTATCACTCATATACTGATATGTTATTATAAATATAAATCAACCATATTCCACCTTCTATCCATCCTACGGAAAACAAAAATCACCGTGCGTGCGTATGAATGGAATACCGTCTCCACGTCGTTGTGTAATCTGTTTTCCACCACCACCTTACTTGGATGGGTATAATGGTGTAAAGGATATATATATATATGATTATTTTAATGTGATACTGATTCTGAAATAGTATAAATGCACTTCAATACAATTTCATGATCATGGGAATCATATTATCACTCGTGCGTACGTACGGCCTACCATCTCCACGAGGTGATTTGACTCGTTCTACATGATCTTCATTGAATAATGATCATATAAATGAAAATAATGAAAAAATATGATATATATTACAATAATACCATTCTGAAAAATGATTTAACTATAACATAAAAAGAAGAATAAGAATTTATTCGATAAAACTTGCATTAGAACATAAAGCAATGAACACCCGAATAACAAGTATCAATGAAAATTACTAATAAGAAGATAAGAATATGAACATATGTGATATCATATCAATGAATATGATTCTGTAATAAGTCAATGACATTAGTTAAATCATTATATAGGAGATTCGGATATTTATGAAGCAAATCAGACCTAAGGTAAGGGAAAATCTCGCAATCTCATTTTTATCTGAGATTGTTTATACTTCATAATTTACTGGGGAATATTTATCATCCACATACAAGTTTCATCAATATGTAATATTATTGTTATCCTCCAAAAATTTATTAAATCCAATTTTACCCATTGGTGAGTTTTTAGTAAATGATATTAATGGAATCTTTTTTAGTTTATAGTATGAGGTACTTTTTGACTTTTCCAGCCAAAATACAAAAAGAATGTCTTTTTAACTTATACGACATGAATAAATTTTTATAATTTCATAGAACATTATTTACATGAAGATTACTTTTCTAGTTTTGAAGATTATTTTTCATCAACTTATTATATTATAAAATAGAAAGACTTGTTTAGAAATGAAAAATGATTTTGAAGTAGAAATGATATTTTCCTCAAGAATGGAGTTCAATCATTTTATCAAAATTATTTTCTATCTAATATAATATAAGGTTCTATTTCTATCCCTATTTTTAAATTTATTTGATTATGTTATGATGGAATTATTTTTATAATGTCCTTTTATCTTATATTGATTATGTTATGATGGCATGATGTTTAAGAATCCCATTTTATTACATGGGTTATGCTATGATGTATGATTTATGATCTTGTGGCACACATAAGAATGGTATCATTATGATATTGGTGGGAACTATATCTACCTCCAATGCATTGGGTAAATATTTATATCTCATGAGATAGGCAAGGCTGGAATGGTAGGTTAATTCAGTACAGTGATACAGGACTGAAACGAGGAGTGAACTTGGTTCAGAAATAGACTATGTCCGCTAGGATAGTCTTGGCAATGAGTATTGACTACTATGAAATGATTCTCTATGATTATGTGTGTATGCCAAAAAATTTCATGTTTTATGTTATGATTAGTGGGGTTACATTTCAATAATAATATTTATCCCATGTTATGATATTATGATCTCCTTTGTAGTTTAAGATTTTCAAAATGTTATGTTCTTATGAATATGATATGATCGATATTTCTTTTGTTTAAACTTACTAAGCATTTGAGATCACCCTTTTTATATGTTTTCTTTTCACCAGGCCAGGAAGAAGGGTATTAAGTAGGATATGACAAAAAGCGACTCTAAATATGATGAAATAAATGGCAGACAATGTAGATGCTTTATGAACCAGTTTTTTATGTTTCACAGTTTCAAAAGACACTATACCTATACGGTCCTTTCATGGTTTTGTTATATGTAGTAATAAGTATGATTCAATTCTGAAGTAATAACAATGTATGTAAAGTATGGGTCATTATATTATGGGTGCCTCCAAAGGAATACATATAGTGGAGGGAAGATGAAATTCATGATCCCTTGTTTTTTGTGTGAATAATAAGGTCTTTTTGTGTAGGTATATAGAGAAAAAGAGGGGGTATCTTCATTAATTATCAAACAAAGGTTTTAAACTCTATATAATAAAGTAATAAAAAAATTCATTCCATGTTATTTGACCATATTCTGATCAAATGATGAGTGGTATTAATTATATTATATGTTCAAGGACTAAACATTTTAAATTACTACACATGGTGGTGTGTATGTGAGTCAAGTTTACAAAGAATTTATTTAAAACTATTGAAATATAATATGGGTTTTATGGGATTCATAAAAGATTTATAAAAATATTTAAATTACCTCAAAATAAAATTACATTAAAATGAAAACATATATTTGGTCTAATATAACGTTTATATAATTTATTACGTAAATTTTGGGTAATTATTACATCATAACAAAAACCTTATATTTATAAAGAATTTAATTTGTACAAAAAATTAACCATATCATAAAATGTTGAATATTGTATTTTTGGATAATTTTAATTTGTTGACATAGAAATAAATATTTATTTTACAAAGAATATTTTATAAACATGTGTCTTTTATCATTTAGTTCAAAAGTAGACATTTATTGACAAATACTTGGTTTTTTTAGCAATAAATGTTTCCAAAACCATAAATTTTTTTTCATGACTTCATGAAATTATATAATCAACATTAGTAAATAAATATTATTTAATAATAAGTATATATTGAAATGTAATTTATTTCAAAAATTAATTAATTCATCAAATGTAATGCCTTAATTGAAATTACATAGTACCCAAAAATATAATTTAAATTTTATAAAATCAAAATCAAAATAACTTATATTGTAATAAAAAAAATAGATATAAAAATTATTATTTTTAAAATACTATTTATTTATTCATTTTATTAGTGCCTTGATACAAATCCATTTATTATACAAACAATCTCACTATGTGTATGGTTCACAGATGTGAGATTTTGATGGGGTGGTTCTTTGTACATGGTTTGGGACTTGAATATGAAGAGAATGAAATTATCCTTTAAATGATTACTATAATGGTTCAAATGTTGGATATCAACTTGGTCTAGGTTAAGGGAAAATTTGAGTTATGTTATCTCCATTAGAAGCTCTGAAAAATTTTCTTCATAGGCCATGATCTTACTGGATAAAGGCATCATATCCCTTGATTATGTCAATTATTTTTATTGAAACCACATATTTATAATAATCATATGATCACAATTCAAGGGTTATAATATCAATATTTATGATTCATAAAATTATTTTAAATACAATCATATGTAATAAAATGAAAAAAATTGAATGTTTTATCTATAATAAGAATACATAATAAGGGAATTTAATTCCACCAAAAAAATAATTTTATTGATAAATTTTAGTTTGTTACAATCTTCCCCTTTCTGAAATTTTACTCCAAAAATTATCGTCTAAACCAATAAAATAATTGTCTTATATCTGCTTCATCACCACATTTGTATCACAGGTACCTTCTTCAATCTTATGGGTACCTCATAGTGCATTGAACATGTGCAATATCATATTTGACAGAACAATCTCTCTATGATCTAAGATATTTTCTTCCTACTACTCATATGAAGTATCATCTCCAATTGTACCACATCTAGATTCATCACATTTGTGGGGTCTATAATTTACATCATAAAGAGGGATACCTAGAAGAAATCATGTACATGAGAGAGGTTATGTGGGAGTTCTAGTCAATATACCACCAATCCAATGCAATCAAGGATATCTAAGAGACCGATTTATATTGGAATAATATTTTTCTTATTTCCAAGTCTCATTAATAAATTACGTGTAAATATGTTGAGGAATAACTTATCTCTATCCTCAAACTCTACGTCTCAGTGATGATTGTCCTCAATGATTTTCTGTCGAATCTGACTAGCCCTATTGTGCTACTAAATGGTGTTGAACGTTTCAATCAATTATTTAAACATTTTAGGAAAAAGAAGTTTTCATTCACAAAATTCAACATATCATGTTGTTGTTCTAAATATAATACTATAAAGGAATTCATACGAAGACATTCATAATCTTAAGTGGAAGAAATTATTGTATGAGTACTCAACTAGAAGAATATTTTGATCCAATACAGTTTGATGTCAAATTCTAATAGTCTCAACATTTCATCGAGTGTCAGGATAGTCTACTAATTTTGTAAATTATTTTTAATGTGATGTGATGTGATGAATATCAAATCAATATTTCGATCATGTTGAAGACTCTTCTAGAACATAGAGGTAATTCTTGGATCTCTATAAGAAAAAATTCATAATATTGTTCCCTATAGTATCACCACTTCTCTAATGTATGTATTTTCAAGTTTATCATGTGGGATTTCCCATCGAATTGAAATGTGGTGAGATTTATTTATAAAATGATCCACTAAAATCCAAAGTAAAATATTTACACTCGATTAAATGGAATTACTATGGAAAAAGTCCATAGTTATGTTTTCCAATTTCTGTGTAGGTGTGAGTAATGGTTGTGTAATTCCCTTGATTGTTTCCATCTATCCTTAACATAATAACATATGATAGACCATGATGTATATTCCATAATATTCTTCTTTATATTTTCCCACCGTTTGTTCTCTCAGATATCTCAATACATATACATGATCCATGGATGAATAAAGAAGGTATAACTTTGTGCATAAGCAAAAAAAGTCCATTATTTATGTAGTAATTAATGGTACATATATTCATGATAAAAATCATACAATTCCCTTTCCGTTAATTTTGAAATCAATGGATTTCCCATTTCTTATAGCATCATCCTTCTTGAAAAATTTTACATCATCTAATCAACTATCCATTACATCTTCTTAAATGGATTCTTGTGTAATCATTTTTAAAGGATTCATGATGTTCTTTTATGATTCCCTTGTTCATTATTTTCTTATATAAGAGGATTTAATCCTTCTCAATTATCATCAATGATAAAATTTTCAGATCCTTTCTACATAGATAATCCTCCACATTATTTTCATTCCCATGAATGTAGTGAATTGAGTAGCCATATTCCTTAACTATATATTACTATATTTTTTGGAATATATTTATCTCTTTCAATGATAATTTTATCTTGATGATCTTATAATCCATATATATTTCACACCGATCCAAAAATAGATAATGCTATAGAATTGTCATATTGATGACTACTATATATAACTAAATATTTGGTGATTGTTAATTCAATTTTTGAACATTGAATTTATATTACACAAGGTCAATGACTTTTTTCTTTTGTATTTACACATAGCTGAAGCCCTTATTTGATGAATAAATTTACTCCACAAAAATTCCCGAATTTTGGGTAGCATAAGAATATTTTTAGTGACAATGTCCTATTTAAACTCCTTTAATATTTATTAACATTAATTATTCTAAAAAAAATTGACTCTGTTATAAGTTATCTTACTTATATGGTTTGAATATCATGATGAATTTTTCAAAAATAAATGATATTAATCAGCTGGCCTAATAAAACTTTAGATTTCTATCACTGATATTGGGCTTGGCCATCCTTAAATTTCTTTTTCCTTTGAAGTGTAAGTAGATATCTCCTTAACTATGATAATATTCCCTAAGTTTGAGACTTCCATCAAACATAACTCACATTTGATTTGCATTGTGTAATGCTTCTCCCTTTATAAATTCATTAACAGAATGTTCAAATGCTTTTAATTCACCTCCCTTCATTTATTGTATATTATAATATCATTGTTAAAGACTACTAATAAATGGTTAAGGTAAACTATAATGTCTATATTCATCAAGTCCAAGATGGTTTATAGTGCATTATTGAGCCCTAATGGAATTAATATGAACTCATAGTATGGATACCTTATACGAAATGTAATCATGGGGATATTCCCTTCTTCACCCATACATGATAATACCCAAACTGAAGATCCACCTTGGATATGTTTTTGGAACTGTTTAGATGATCAAAAAATTCATTAATCCATGATAGAGGATACTATTTAGTTATCTTGTTTTTATGAATTTTAAATAATCATTGAAAAGGTTCATTATGTCATCATTTTTCTTGATGAAGATGAAATTCTACACTCCATGGTGAAGCACTTGTGTGTATGAAACTCTTATATAGTTTATGTCGTAGTTGATTCTTAATATGCCAATGTTCCATCATATATATTACATTTTGTGTAATTTATATTGGAAAATACTTAGGTATAATATAGATAGAAAATTCAACCTTTCAACTAGGTTGAGACCAAGATATTATCGATGAAAAAAATCAACATATTCCCACATAATGGGAATGTATTCAAGGATGATCTTTTCCATAGAGTACATTATTTTACCTAGAGATTCTCTCTCAACGAAAAATAAAATAAATTATTGATATTTTTGTGCTAATTAAGTATCATCATTATCCCCAAACATGTACATAATTAGATAATGATTCATGATAAAAAGATTTATTTCCTTAAAATATATCTTTATGTTGAATCTATGTAAGGAAATACAATCCATTCCCCAAATTCCTTCAAATTCCACTAAATGGAGTACAATAATGTTGGGGTTATTGAATATTTATACTAAACATGCATGATATAAAGGAATGTGTAGAACCAGAATCAAAAATTGCATTTTATATCCTTAAATGAATGACTGGTATACCTTTCTCCACTTCGTTTGAGGGATCCAACTCAGTATATGTAATGATATAATTTCATTCATTCTTCATTGTAGGTTTTTTTTATTATTATCAAAAACCACATATAGATTAGGGAATTGCTTTGAAATGTTCCCTTATTCCTAACAGTTGAAACATTGGACAAAAGGTTTAGGGTAGAATGGGGAATTACTCTCTTCCATTACTTTAGTGGGCTTCTCCCATCAGAAATCACTAACTAAGATCCCTTCCTTCACAAACTGAAATATTTTCCACACACCCATCATTCAATTTCAATGGTTTTATTTCCACAATTTTTACTAGTAATTTATTGAAATTTATTACCATAGTTATTTTTCTCCAGCACACCTCTAGAATTAAACATTAATTTATTATTCTTGTGAGACGCATGATATTCATTATTATCCATTTATAATTTAAGGGAACATAGTAAATGTCAGGACCCATCCCTCGGGCCATGTGGCATGGCATACCCGAAGTCCGCATCTTAAAGGCCAGGGTTTGGAGACTATAGACCAAGCCACAAACCTAAATGTAGAAAGTATTAGCCTGATTACCTATACATATTCACACACAACCACATCCCAAAGATGCAAATGTGAACAAAAATTTCACTATAAAAAACCACTGAGTACAAGTACAGATGAATGTCATTTGGGCTTGAATACAAACCAAAAAAGACTAAAAAGAATGAAGGAATGTTAAAAAGGAACATTAGATAAAATCCGCTGAAAACCCCACCTGATGGGTTGGTATATAGTAGTTGCTGGAAGCCATAGAATTTCATCTCGTCTGCCTGATCTCACTGGGAACCACTGCGTCCTGGGCCACCGAGTCCTCTATTGAGGCGGCAGTCATTTGTACCGGACACATCACGTACGGGTGAAGCCCGTGTAGGGGCGAGTGAAAAAATACTTATTAAGGACCCCAAAACAACAAAGGGAATACCACAAAGAAAACCACAACCAAAAAACAAAATCATGATCACCAAGCATGATCACGAAGAAAGACAGTTCACCCCAGGTATAAACTAGAGTAGGATAGTATAACCATTATTCATATCATTGAAATCCTTGGCTACTGAAAAACTCCACCTCAATGAGTAAAGTGGGCCTTTCTAGGTCACAAAGAAGGTGCATCACACTAAACTAAGACTGCTATGGTTCTAATACCTAATGATAATTTTGGTTATGATAGGTCACAAAGAAGACTCTCTCCATCATGCGCATGTTGAGTCACACAAAATCTGCTTCCCACAATGGCCATACTGAGGTACTCCACCTATCGAGTACCATGGGTCTGGCAGGTCACACAGAAGTCGCTCTACACCATTGTCTGGTCAGGTCACACAGAATCCACTTCCCACTATTCCATAATATCGAAACCACACAGGGTCACTCTCCATCAGTCTCTAGTTCTTACCCAAATGTAGGGTTTCAACATGCAGCACACCTGATCTCAGGAGAACCAGTCCCCAAGCCAATCATCAAATTCCAAATTTCGTGAAATACTTATAGATTATTCCAAATTCCCCCCCCCCTCATCACAAGGGTTACAATGCTGCTAAAGAATCCTTAATCAGCATCCCATTTTTCAAGATATTGGTGGTTTTTCCAAAAGTGGTATGTTGGGTCTGGGTCTGGTTCGACCCGAGTTTCCAACCTGACCCGGACCTGGAACGGTTTGGGTCCAGTCAGTTGGGAAGCGGGTCCAGCCTGCTACCCTCACGAATCTGCCAGAGGGGGACCGGTTTGTCGCCTAGAAAGGACGAGGCTGTAAGCCTCATCCTACTCACCGCTCACCTTGTGGTCGACATGGGGACATTCCGTCCAGTGTGGATGCATGGATCATCCAGGTTTGTCGCCATGCGGCCGGCTGGACTCATGCACGTGGTCTAAGACCGTGTGCCTCTAAAGAGCACGACCCCTGATTGTGGGCTGCTCGACCGATGCGTCCACCAACACAGCTGACACTAAAGCTCATCCACCGTGGCCCAGGCTATCTGTGGTGCTCCTCCCAGCATGCCTTCGTGGTGCGCTGCCACCATGGGCTGCCTGTAGAATACTCTGTGGACCACCAGGTTCGCTCTAGTGGTTTGTTTTTCATGATGAATACACCTATGGCCTCCATGGGTTATTGCCATACATCTAAAGTCCTTGAACTTTCCTTGTTTCTGTTTCAAAAATTCAATCACCAAGAACATACAAGGAAGATGGGGGTTATGCCTTTCTCATTTCATCATGTTCCCTCCTTGTTAAGATTTTAAACAGGAGAGGTTGTGTATGATATTTCAACAACAATAAATTAATCTCAAAAAAACCAAGAAATGTCACCCTCCCACAAGATCAGATGATTGATGGATCAACCTATTTGTGGGTTGATTTGTGTTAGTTGTTTAAAAGGAATAATGGGGAAACCATAAACCAAAACAAAAAACCTACCTCAATCGATGTTCGGCATTGAAGTGGTCCTCCAATGAAGGTACAAGAAATCGAAAGAACTCATCGATTCCTGATCCTGGTCTTTATAAGGCTACGACATCTCTAGTGATCGTATTGGTGTTTTTCGTTCTTTATTGGAGATTAAATTTTCCATAGGTTCACTAGAGGAAATTCCATGGTTTATTTCCCAACTCTCCAATGTGTTAGTTTAAAAAAAGGGAACACGCCGCATCATTTCTATTACACTGCGATGTTGTGTCATCACATTGTTTCATTTATCAAACAACATAGTGGTTATGCTTTCACAAAACATTCCATTTTTTGTTTCCATTAATGATTCTCCCCCATCACACTGCAACGCCACCGTCTGCTTCTCAATGGTGTGAAGAAAAAATGAAATATATTTTTATGTTATGTTATTATTTATTGAAATGTCAAAAAATTATCTTTTTTGTCCAACCCTTACTAGTGGATGATAAGACATTTCAATTAATATTATAGAATGTTGTGTTCAATGGTGCCATTAGATTTTTAAACCGAGAATCGGTTCAAATGTTAAAAGAACCCTCTCACACATTTAATTAAGTGAACTAAGAATGTTTGGAATTCTATTTCGGGCTCAGAGGGCCTCCGAAACATGTGTCATCAAAGTGTGTGGTAAAGAAAAAATTCCCATATAATTTTTAAAAAAATTATACAGAAATTCAGGGACAATGAAATCACCTTGCCTTAGGTATTTACGTCCCTAAAAAGAAAAAAAAGTCTAATCAATCAAATGGTGGTACTGAGAACGAATCTAAGCCTCCCACTACCATGTTCTCTCCTGAAGATTCCTGTGATGCCACCGAATGCGCACTAGAGAAATTGACCACCCACTAAGGACCTTCTCTCATCCATCCACTATATCCATAGGGAACTCTGCAAATGTCTCCCCATCATCAATGTCCAACTTTCCCCAGTCGATGACGTTCGATGGATCATGCATGTACCTCATCAAACTCCAAGGGTCTCTCCCTCCTTTAAATGTACACTTTTTACCTGCTCCATGTAGTCCTCGCCTACTCCTGGAAAATTTGTACATTCTTAGTGTATGTTCATACCAACACTGGACCAATGACTGTTGTCTCCCCTAGGTTTTTCCATCACAGAGGTGTTCTACATGCCCACAGGTACAAGGCCTAAAACAGTTCTATTCTAATGGTGAATTAAAGTTTATTTTTGTTTTTAAAATCTTCCCGTGGTAGGTGGTCCTCCCAACTATGAGAAAAATCAAGGACAGAAGCACAAATCATGTCCTCCAAGGTCCATATGGTCATCTCTATCTTACCATCTATCTAGGAATGAGAAGTTGTGCTTAAGAATAGCTATGTCCTGAATGCCTCCTACAACCCTTCCACAATCGGGATTTAAAGCACGCATCATGGTCTGAAATGATCATATAAGGAACCCTGGGTTTCCATACTATTTACTAGTTTTAGAGGTATCCCAATACCTCTACTGATCTATTCCCCCTGATGGGTACAGAGGGATCTGACATGGTTAGTCGGTCAATGATCACCCAGATTTTTTTGTGTCCCCTGGACAATCATGGTAACCTCATCCTGAATTCCATGGAGACAAAATCCGACATTTATTCTGGTACCTCAAGAAGCTATTCCAAGAATTCATGTTTCTAATCCTCAACCATCCCTTTCTGAAAAGTGAGGCATAATGCAATGAACCTGACCAGCACTATATTCATCCCTATCCACTAGTACTAACATGAGAGATCATGGTACATCTTAGCCACACCAGGATGTACCACCAAAGGGGATGTCTGGAACTCCCTCAATACCTCCTCCTATAACTTCTCTGCTACAATGGTGTATCCTCTTAAATGGAAGATGTTCTCCCACCCCCTGAAAATCCATCAAGATCTTTTCCTAAGGATAACTGAGCACGTCAGGCCTCGCAGTCAACATCCACATGTTCTGCCTCCCTAACTCACTGTAAGAGTGTGTGAGTGAAAATAATTGACTAAAGGTATGTTACTTTTTCATCATCCATGATGGATATTTTCATCACCACTAGCTGCTCAATGTCCTAACTCAACAGCTATAAACCATGACTCCTCCTAAGAACGTTATCACGATGTTCCCCTTCCTAAGAGTATAGACTATCTCATAGTAATAGTCTTAGAGGAACTCCATCCATCACCATTTTCTCATGTTTAGGTACTTTTGTGGGATGATATACCTAAGAATCTTGTGGTCAGAATAGACGGTAATCTTCTCAATCATCAAGTAGTGCTGCCACATCTTCATGGAAATGAATAATGATGCTTAATATATGTCATGGGTCGTGTAGTTCTTCCCATGACTCCTCAACACCCATTTTCCATAGGTGATCACTGCTCCCTCGTGTATAAGGACAAAACCTAGTTTGGTCCCTGATGTATCAATGAATACTACATACCCAACGCCTTCTTCAGGTAGTCCCAAAATGGGGGCACTTGTTAGTCTCTGCCTCAACTCTTGGAAACTCTCTCGACACTTCCTTGTAGACACGAAGGGTTGTCCCTTTAGTGTCAAGAATGATAAAGATGTTGTTAATCTGGAATAGTCAAACATGATCCTGTGGTAGTATCCGTCAAACCACAAGAAACACTTTACCTCAGTCATGCTCCTAGGCGTCTCCCAATAAGGAACCGCCACTATCATTGTCGGATCCACTACATCTCTAGAATCCGAGATGATGTGTCCCAAAAAGGGGACCTCTCAAATCTAGAACTAGCACTTTAATAGATTACCATAATGTTTGTGCTCTCAGAGTATATTTTTGTACTATTCACAGGTTTGTAGCTTGATCCTCAAATGACGCTGATTACAACATGATTTCATCAATGAAGACCACCATGAAATGAATGAGTTAAGGTTGAAAGATCTGGTTCATGAGTCCCATGAGCATTGATGGGGAATTGGTCACACAGAAGGGCACCAAGAACTCATAGTGGCCATAACATAATTTGATGGTTGTCTTCGGTACGTCATCATATTGTACCTAAATCTAATGGAAGCATGATCTGATGTTGATCTTCAAGAACCACCTCACTCCCATTAGATAATCAAATAGGTCATAAATCTTTGTCCAAGGATACTTATTCATCACAGTCACCTGGTTTAGTCACCATTAGTCTATGCATATCCTCAGTCTCTCATATTCCTTCTTGGAAAAAAATACTAGGGACGCCCTTTGTGAAAGGATGGACCTTACAAACCCTTTCTTCTAAAAGCCTTCCATTATTTCCCTCAATTCACGAAGATAAACCGAATCCATATGATATGTTGGTGTGGATATCAGTATCATATCGGGGCATAGGTTGATGCCGAAGTTTACCTCTATGTGAGATGTTAGTCCTAGAATATCCTCAAAAAAGACATCCTCAAACTTGTCCACCACTACAGGAATGCTTTGACTCCTCTCATTCACTGCACTGTGGGTGAGGCTTGCCAACTGGTGAATTTTAGATTTCACTCTCCTCTGAGAAATTCCATCCAGTGCTACAAAGGAGCCTTTCTCATTAGTGAAGGAAAACCTAGTCCCATCCTCATGGACACACCGTACTTTTGGAAAAAAATTGATCTGAGCATGGACATTGGAATCTAGTCCATAACCAAGATGACATTGTAAGGTCTTGACACTACTACTAGGAGATCCCAGCCAAATATCTTAAATCCTAAAGTAATCTCACACTATAGGAACCAGTGTGTAAAAATAAAATCCCCTAGGGTAGGAGTCTCAATTCATAAGGCTCGAGCCAATGGATCCACCAAAATATCTGAGTCTATAATGAGGTCTGTGGAAAGGAAAAAGTTACTAGAACCTGTGTCTATTAGAACTACAACTAAGGTTTATAAGAGGCAGATCATACCTCTACTAATCTCTGAAGCACCATGGTTACAATACTCTATCGCCTAAAGCTAGCCTCTCCCATATCCTCCAGCTCCCGGATTATGTGGTGGACCACCTAGTGGTGGTGGTGGTAACACCTAGAATTGTCGTCCACCTTCGGTCGCTCGACCTACTCCCCTACTACATCTACCACCCAGCAGACCTCCTTTCTCGAACCTCTTCCTCTACCTTGGCAGTCCCTCGACCATCTACATATCATCTGTGAGGAAGGATTTGTTTTCATGAGCCATGTTTCACTGTCTGCTGCATGTGAAGAACATCCTAGTTCCCTACTGACTCTCTCTACTCTTAGAGCACTATAATGCCAACCCTGAGTCCTAGGGTTATCCCCTAAAAGAACTATCCCTTTAGGGCCCTTTTTTTCTCCCTTCTTCTCACTAATGAGGACTCTGCAGCCTGATGTCTTCGAGTGGATCCATCTTCCAGTTCCTGCTTTTCTAGGAAGCTCTGCACCAAAAGGGCTTGCTCCGTCACTCCATCCTAGGTGAGGATGATGATAGATTCCATGGATTTCCAGATCTCCCATCAGAGTCCCTTCTCAGAGTTTTCACCCTTCAAGAATGGCGTCTGCACCATGTATGTGGAGTAGTGAGAGAGAACTGCAAACGTCGTAGAGTACTCATCCATAGAGAGGATTACATAATATATTTTTGGAATCTTTTTAATGAACATAGAGCACAAAGTCATGGGAAAAAAATCCTCCTAGTAAAGGTGCTTGATGTCCTCCCCATAGAGGGTCTCTACTACATGTGTATGGACGGTCATGCTCCATCATCTCCTAGCTGAGCCCTACAGGTGGCTCGCGACCAAGTTCTAAAACTGGTCAAGAAGGGTCCTCACTAATAAAATGACCTATGTCACTACTTCTTGCCAGTCCTCAATGACCTGACAATCTGTCTCTCCCCTAAACATGGGAGGTCTCTATCTCTCAAACACATGTAGAACACTGATTCTATGTGCATCCTATTCTAGCACCACCAGTAGTAACTGCTTATCAATAGGTGGTGGCAATAGCAGTGTACCACCCAGCAGGGCCGTCTTTAGGGTTTGTCCCTGAACCCAAACCTCATCTCTAGGTGTTCTATCCACACGATCGCGTATCATAATCCAAGATAGATATCTACATTGATGCATCCTGAAATAGATCAGGTGTACCACAGTTAGAAGGTTATAACTGGTGATCTGACTCTTACTCAACTAGTTCATAAGGAGACACTTATGAAATCAATGTTTTCTTGTATAGAGACGAAACGAAGAATTCAGGGTCCTTGTGATTGGATATGTCAACCGCATCACCATCCATGGACTCACCAAATTAGAAATTCGAACATGAAACATTTAACATTCTTTCTTTAAAATAAAACAAAAGACCATAAGTCTCTGAGGTAGAACTCATCGTCTTTTATAAAACATTATCACGACCCTTCCCCTAGGGCTCATGTTGTAACATTCACCAACCCCTCCTCCAGAAGGCCATGTTTTGGAGACTAGCTATAAAGGTGTGAAATTACATGTGGGAGACATTAACATCAGTACCTGTATGTACGAAAACACAAGAACATCCCAAATATGGAAAATTAAACAAGCATGCCATTATAAACAAAATCTATGTTAATTTAAAACTGAAATTCAAAATAGAATGAATAAAAAACAAATAAAAGACTAACTAGAAATCATGACAATAAAAAAGTAACTCTAGATAGAAATCCACTTAAAATACTAGCATATGGGTCAGTACAGAGTACTGAAAGCTGTAGAAGTATGTCTCATATGCCTGGTCTCACAAGGGATCACTGGGTCATGGGCCACTGTGTCCTCCATCGTGTTGGCGATAGTTTGCACTATAC
Organism: Viscum album; assembly: GCA_963277665.1. Taxonomy (NCBI): domain Eukaryota; kingdom Viridiplantae; phylum Streptophyta; class Magnoliopsida; order Santalales; family Viscaceae; genus Viscum; species Viscum album. Next base: position 822,403,855 of record OY728157.1, read on the forward strand.
ACAACATGTGCAATCAAGTCTCATTCATAAGTGAGTAATTCTATACTAGATCTATATTACAGAGTAGGATAGTAGATCCACTAGTCACATGATCGAACACCTCAACTACTAGAGAACTCCTCCTCAATAAATACAATGGGCATTTCGGGTCACACATAATCTGCCTCCCACAAAAGTAATAATGTTGGGGTAATCATCCCAGATGAGTACCCTCAGTATGATGGGACACACAGAAGCTACTTCACACCATGGGAATTTCATGTTATACAGAAGCCACATCCAACTATGGCCATACTGAGGTACACCTCCTGTCTAGTATTGTGGGTCTATCAGTTCACATAGAAGTTACTCCCCATCGTGGGCCTATGGGGAACACAGAATCCACTTCTCACTAGGCCATAGTATCTAATCCAGACAAGTTCACTCACCATCAATCTCTATGTCACAGCTAACTGTAAGGTTTTCACATGTAGAAGTATTGATCTCGCGGGAACCAATCCCTACTCCATTTGTCGAATTAAAAATTACATGATATCCTCCATAGATTATACTGAAATATCATCATCGTCAAAAGGGTTTCAATGACGCAAACATCTCTTCAATTGGATGCCCAGTTTTTATGATATAGGTGTTTTTCAAAAAGGGGTTGGCTGGGTCCAGGTCTAGCCTGACCCAGGCTGACTGACCTGACCCGACCCGACCCAGGATTCTGACATAACCCGAACCAAGCCAGGCCTGGGTCCGGTACGGTGGGCCCTGGGTTCGGCCTGCTGGGGTGGGTCCAACCTACATGCATACCAGGTTCGACATAGGCTGACCGGTTCGTTGCCCAACCATGACGTGGTTGGAAGCCGCTTCCAACTCCCCCCTCACCCTACAGTTGATTTAGGTTCGTTCCATCCATCTTGGGCCCACAGTGCCTCTAGGGTTTTTGCCACACAACTGAACTCCTGTACATAGTCAATGACCACATGACTCTGAAGAATTCATCCCACAGGTGCGGACCCCTCCACTGATATGGCCACCCATCTGCATCAGGCTCCAACAGCTGCCGACATAGCCTATGGTCCTGCTACTCTTCTGCGGCCCGGGCTGGCCGCAGAACTCCTCTCTACGTGCCTACAAAATACATTGCGGACCACCGGGTCTGTTCCAGAGGTTTGTTTTTCGCATCGAGTGCGCCTATGGCCTCTATCTAGTATTTCCTTCCTTATGAAGGCCTTGAAGGTTCCTTTCCGATGTTTAAAGAAAATTCACCAAGAAAGCATAAGGTGGTGGGGGTCAATCCTTGTTCGTCTCAGTCCGCACCCTCCACATTAGAATATTAAAATAGTTTTGTCTTGGGTTTGATGTTCCCACAAAATCAAATCAATCCAAAAAAGAAATCCCAAGAAACGTCACCCTCCTGCAAGAACAGATGATCAATGGATCAACCTATTAATGGGTTGACCAAAATTTGTTGTTTAAAATGAATAACTAGGAAGATATAAACCGAAACAAAAATCCTACCTCCATTGATGTTCGGCGTTTAAGATGTCCACCTGTGATGGTTCAAGATGTCGAAGGCATCTGTCGATTCCCATTCCCATTAATCATAAGTCATTGATGTCGCTAGTGATCATTCTGTAATTCATAATTATTCATTGGATATGAATTTAAATGTAGGTTTTTTAGAGTAAATTCCATTATTTAATTCCTACCTCGCAAATGTGTTAGTTTAATAAAAGAAAACACATCGCAATGTTTCTGTTATGTTGGGATGTTGTGTCGTAACGCTATTTCATTTATGAAACAACATAGTTGTAATGATTTCACAAAATGATCTATAATGTATTTCCTTTAATGTGCCTCATCATCGCACTGCAACACCTCTGTCCTCCACACATTGATGTGAACAAAAAATAAAATAGCTTTTTATGTTATTTTATTATTTCCAAAAATTCTAAAAATTATCTTTTCCATCCGACCATTGTAAGTCCATGTTAATTTATTTCTAGTCGAACCGTGGTGTTCTATGTTCTAAAGTTCCAATGTATTTTTGATCTGGGAACTATTTTAAATGTTGGAGAAACCCTTTCCTACTTTTATGAAAGTGATCATAAAAAAAGATTGTAAGTCCATTCCATGATCACCGGGCCTCAAAATCACATGCCGTCAAAGCACATGGTCACAAAATAAATTAAATATAATTTAAATAATATATAGATAAATTCTATGACATTATAGTTAAATTTCATCATTGATATCAAAGTCTCTAATGATCCTAGATTTTCATAGACTCATTTTTACCCCACCATATAATTGGTAGACTTTCCATTTGGGTTGACAAAAAATCCATAGGTGTATTTTGAATGTATTTTTAAATTTTCATCATCTACACCAACGGATTATAAAATTGTTATAGTTCATTTAAATCCTTTTATATTTTAAATCATAGAGTATGAATAAAATATTTGTTGATAATTTTTATCTAGAATTAGTTTCACCCCATTGATTAGATAACTTCATCAGCCTTCATATTTTTTTATCAACATCAACCATAGATCAGTTTCTCATTCAATTTGATAAATATATAGATGAGATTTTATTTCTAAAAACCTTTTAGAATGGATAATATCTTCCTAATGGGGATTATACCTTGTTACAAGAATAAGGGATCAGCTGATCCACTAAAATATAGAGGCCTTTAGCACATATAAATATCAGTGGATCCTTATGAATTTTTAATTGTATTTATGAATTCCTTATGATCAAGGATTCTATTCAAGACCTGATTCAATATAGATTATTTTCTTCAAAAATTCCATGAATCATACTCTCATCGGATTATGAATTTTATTTTTGAATTCTTCACGATTCCATTAACATAGGTTTTTTACTTGGTTATTCTTATTTATTACCGTTATCAATAATAATTGTAAAATTATGGATGAGTACGTTTAACTGTTAAACAAATAAATGGGGATATAATTAAAGGGATAATTTAAAAATGAAGTCAATTTCCTTAAGGTATGAATTACTAGGATTCAGAATATGTTATCCATGAACTATTTACTAACATAAACACTTATGGAAAACTTTTCCCCTTAATAATGGTTCACTATGGGATTGAGAATTTACTGAAGAATGTCATTCACAATCATCAATCCAGGTGTGTAGAAAAGCCTATTTTTTGGACCATTTTCTAATTGAGTCCATGACAATATGGTGTTTTATGGTGTTACCCCAATTTACCTCTAATCTATAGACATATACAGTTGTTTTATCTAGATAGGGATTAATTTTATTTGACACCACAAACTCTATAATTAAAAAATTATGGGATGTATTGTTATGATTAGTCTTATCCCTAAGTCTTTATCTAGTGTTATCTAATACAAATCCCAAAATATCTAAACTTTCTTCTCACCCCCACTATGAGACCATTTTATTTATAATTCAGTAATTCATGATTAATTTAAATGTTTCACAGAATACAACCATGATGTTTGGGAATTCTATAGTCATTGTGTGATTTGGTAAATTAGATAACAACATAAAACCTAGGGAAATTCTCCATTATTGAAAAACTCTTTATCATGGTAATAATATTCCATTTCACATAAAAATACATGGCATAACATTAGTATATGGAAAATAAAGGGGTGTGATGTAAAGAATAGTTTGGTAATAAACAAGGAATAACATAAATAAGGCATTACATATTATACAATTAGAATTTCTATCGGACAATAATGGGGTGAAAATAGAAAAACACTAATAAAGAGGCATGATTAAAATGATAACATATGGGAATCAAAGGAAAATGGCATCAAAATTAAACACGACTTCATAAATATTGGTCAAGGCTATCCATGAAGATATCATAAAATGTTGTAAAAGTTCCTATTATGGATAAGGATTACTTACTTGTCCATTACATGACCTTCTATGACACTAAATTATTACCCAATGCATTAGATCTCTATATAATTCTTGGTGCACACGTTGCTTTTATATAATGTAAATAAAGAAGTGTTCCACATAGATCATTCAACATAGGGTCATATTTTATCACATTTTATTCCACAATAATTAATATGGAAATAAATATATTTAATTAACTAATAATGTATATGTTATAATTTTTAGGTGAATACCCATGAGTGGAAATAGCTATGGTATTGACAGTATAAAGGGCTTGCATGGAAAAATCACAATGAGATTTTTTCAGCATAACACCGGTAATTAAAAATCAATAAAATGGTTTAATGGGATTAAAAGAGGTATATAATTATTTGTACATATGAAGGATAGTAAGAGGGATATGAAAATATATATTCCAATATTCATAATTTTAAATTAATGATATAAAATTTAGAATAGGTTTGAATAAAGTGGGAAATTAATGGTACATTACATTAAGAGGGTGACTACAAAAGGTTTTTAGGATAGTATTATGATAATGGGGGAACTTAGGTTAAAATATATTAATGGGAGGTAATATTAAGATTGTGATCCATTTTTTTTTGAAGAATAATTGGTGATTGGGTTGTTTTATATAAGAAAAGATATGGGGGGTTCTTTATTATTTCTAAAACATATGTTTTGGAATCATTATAATAAAGAAATCAAAATGACAGACCTACACATGATTTCCCCCAATTATTATAGACACATAAGAGTGGATTAAATTATATTATAGGTCCAACATCCCATATTATTATAATATTACCCTTGGTGATTTGTATGTGATTCATGCTTATAATGAAACTATTTTCAAATATGTAAATATAATATAGGTTTTGAAGGATTCATAAATTTATTATAAAAGAAAGTAAATACCCTATAAATTAGCTTATTATAAAGTGGAAAAATATATTTGGTCTAATATAACCTTATTAAAAAAATTTAAATAACTTTTTTTTCATTATGATTCCATAATGCATACCACATATTCATACATTGTATAATTTTTTTAAAAAAGGATTCCTTACAAAATTATGAAAAACTAATTGTTGGATAATTTAAATATGATGAATCTAAAAAAATATATTTATTTTTTCAATATAATATTCCACTAATGTGAATTTTGACTTTTAAAGTATGAATTTATATTTATTAAGAAATGTTTTATTTATAACAATAATAGGTTTCGAACCCTTATAATAATTAGTTTAATAACATCATATAATTACATTATTGACAATACCTAAAAAATATTATTTAAGAATAATTTTTGTAAATAAAAATTATTTCAAATATTCATTAATTTATGTAAAATAATTTCATAATTTAAATTACATAATACCAAAAATTATATTTTTTATGTTGTCAAATCCAAATAAAAACTTTTCATAAAGTCCAAATAAAAATAAGTAAATATAACAATTATTATACTGATGATACAATATAAATATTCAAATTACTAAGGTTTTGATATATAAACCATTATTTAATAATAAAAACACCATAAGGGTAAGGTGAATGATAGTGATATTTTAATGGGGGTTCTATATACATGGTATGGGTCATGATCTCGATGAGCTTAAGAATCTCTCTCAAATAGTTTTTCGCGTGACTTTTTAATAGATAATGGATTGGTCATGGTCAAGGGAAAAAATATTGATTATATCTCCCTAAATATTTCTAAAAAATGCACATCATAGGAGACAATCCTCTTGGTTGATCACAACGCCTCCTATTTCGATGACAATTGGATTTTGGAAAACCCTATATTTATATTTATCATATGATAACAATTCAATGAAAATATTATCACTATTTATTATATTTAATGTAATTTAAATCTGATAGGATATAATAAAACTAGAGAACTGAATGTTATATTTATAACCATAATACAAACTTTGGATTTTAATTTAATAAAAAAGGTATTTTATTTATAAAAATTTGGGTCTTTAAAAATTATAGGAGGTGTTATGCTCAATTTTTAATTATGAAGTCTCTCTATTTATGATTATTACATTTTTAGTGATGTTGAAGAATGATGTGGTGATTGATAGTATTCAATAACAGATGAGATCATCCCAATAGTGGAGTAATTAGTGTTTTGATGTACTGTGGGTATTAGTGGGGGATCTCTAGTTCCTTGACCATTAATGTTTTGACTTACAAGGAGAGAATATTAAGAGTTTTATTCTAATTTTATGGAGATAGTTGTTATTTTTCTCCCATAGTTATCTCTCTATCAATGTATTTTGTTTTGTTAATGTTTTTCCATTATAAATATTTATATATGACCATTATTGGCGATCTGTAAGATGGAAGTGTCCAGTATATGTTCTATCCTTACCATACGTTTCCTCATAGGTTGTATCAGTAACAAAGATTGTATGGTTATACATTATCAATAAGAGATGGAGTTAAAATAATGAATCCTCACATTATTCCCCTCACCTTTGAATATTTTATGTGAATGTAAATGGTTGTAATTTCTAGTGGTGAGGTGGAGGAGCAAGGTGTACATACCTAAATTATATAAAGATTCATGAAAAATATGAGCTATATATTGTTTGGGGTACTAATACAGTATCTTTTACAGGGGATTTTGATTTATCTAATTTTTTTTCATCACACTCTATTATTAAAATCACATTAATTTGTAAAAATTGACTCATGGTGGAGAGGATTCCAATTACTCTAGTGTAAACTATCCCAGTTGGATGATATAAGAGTTTTATTGATGTTTTCCTTTTTAGTGAGATGACGATGGGGGATAATCACTAATCTTGGGTTTCCTTATTAATATAGTTACAACATCATAATTTCATCTTTGAAATCAAGTAGATTTATTCTATATGTGAAACCAATGATTTCTTCTTAAGGATAGTGGTGACTTTTGACAGCAAGGGACAATATGAAATAAACATTAATGAGTGTTACTATTGAATGGTTCATAGTTGTTTAGGATTTTTATTATCTCATTTGGATCTAGTATATTTATATTTGGTAGAATTGTTTTCCTTATTGTATCTTAGAGTCATAATAGTGTTCCAAAATTTCTTCCCTTAAGAATTTTCAGGCCTACCACTAAATGTGTTATTGATATCTAGATAGAGATACCAATTGGTTCTTCCCAAATTTATATATATATTTATCAGATGAAACAGTTTCAGCTATAGGAGATGGGGGTTTATATTTATTATGTGATTTATAAGGGTTTCATATAACAAAGTTTATTTCCATGTGATGATCATATACTATTCTCTAACAAGTAAGATAGTGGAATGAGGTTTTTTATAGGCCATCAAGGGATGAATCGGTTGATGATGATGAAACATTACCCCTATACAAGGATTGATTATTGATTAGACCTATTTAAAGTGTGTTCGTGGTTTCTCAAAGAGTGATTTTCAATTTTGATATCACCAAATGAGTGAGAAAGAGGTGGATATTCTAAATAATTCCATTTTGATGTTGTTTTTGAATTTTTTTCATAGTTTTTCATTAGAGTGTCACAAAAACCCCATCTATATTTATTACACACAAGAACTCCATGTTTTGAGAGATACCAGATCAGTTCATGATAGTTCTCAGAAATGAAATACTCATATAAATGATATTTTTGGATTATTATTCCATTAATCGTAGGGATATTCTATATATATTTCTCACCTCCATTAGTGCTATGGGAAATTAACTATGTGTATTTTTATACATGACTAGAATTTCCTTTGGGATTAATTTTATCATGTTGAGAAAAAATAATGTTGTATATGAATATAAATTCCTTTTTCTCATGGGATATTATCCTGGGTAATTCTTTGATTTCTCTTATATTTCAACCCCTTTAGCATCCTTGACCATGATGGAAATGATAATATATACACTCTTCAGTTTCATGAAGATATTGAGTGAGTTATCATATTACTACCTTTATATTTTATTGATTTCTTTGTTCTAATTTTAAATCAGTCTCAATAATAATGTCTTATAACTATTTTTTTGTTGTAATTACAAGAAATATATTTTATGAATAAAAAAATATAAATATTAAATTAATATTTATTTTTTATAAGGGAAAAAATAATACATTGGATATCCAATGCACTCAAAATATATCTCGTCCATGTGAAGAAACATCAAGTAGATAAAATATCCTGAAGTATCCAAGAACAAAAAACTATAACCATAAGACATTTTAACCCATAGTTCGATTTAATTAAATACATGTTAAGAAAATACAATTCCATGAATAAATAAAATTATTTTGAGTGATGATGAAATACCAGTGTAATGTATAAATGAATATTCTATGAACAACCCCTTCTATAAATGAGTAGCTACACCATGTAAATATAGTTGTTGGATAAAAAATATAAAAAATAAGAATCAAAATCAGAAAATCAAGAGTTTTATTGGATATTACCCATTCAGATACACTAAAATGGGTAAATTTCCAAATTTAATGGAGTTTATTGAGAATATAATTGAAAATAAAGACTTTATTCATTGAAATAAATGAACAATCAACTCTATATTATATTTGGTGAAATATATTAATATTTTTAGAAATTATTTGAATAATAATAAAATGATTTTTGAGAATTACTATTGACGCACACTTGTCAAATGGTGTAAAAAATGATATTTAATTATATATTTATACTTTAGATAGTTATCTCTTAGGTTGACTCTTAAAGAGGAGTTCTCAAAAAACGTTTTTATATATTTTTACTGATTTTATAAAAATCAACTTTTCATTTGATTTTGATAAATTAAGAGAATGAATATGCTTAAAATAGTTATTTTAAAACTCTTTAGCAATATTGTGACCAAATAATTTGTGGCTATACCAAGTGTTATGTTATCATTGTTTACTATTTTTAACAATTCATCTTCCACTGACTTATAATAGAGTGTTTCCTATTTTGATACATATATTTCTATTGGAAATATGGTAAAGGTGATAATATTCAGAATGAATTTCTAAAATGGTATACATTTTTTACAATATCCATTGCACCATAGATGTTTCTTTTGAAAAATTATTAGAATCACTGATTGAGTATTATTATTCAATATTAATCAATAGTTGCTTCTACAATCTTCTCCACATACTAGAAATTTTCCATCACACACCACCCGATCCTATTCAATCATATAAAAAATATATGAGAACTGGGTGTAGGGAGATATGGAACATTGTCCAAGGAAATTTAAATTAAAAAAAACTAACACAAATGTTGACTCATTTGTAATTATAAAATAAAATAATAATACAAACCGATTGGCATAAGAAAGATTAAATTTTATAAATATAAGTGCAAATATCTTATAAAATAAATATTCTATCCTACCCCATTGTAACAACCTGGTTCTTGTTCTTTAAGTACGAGTTTCTTCTTTTCACTTTTCCTTAAGCTTTTTTTGAAAAAATAAGGAAAACGGGAAAAAATACCAAACACTGTGGGGACATGCCATCTACTTGTGCACACTCCGTGTACATTTTTCGTGTTGGATGAGTACACAAGGTGTGTAGCCATGCTGGTGATGAAAGGTGTAAAAACTGACTACATGTCATGTAGTGGGTATTTACCCGCCTTGTAGTCAGTCGGCAGGCAAATAATAAGGTGGTGGCTAACTGAGTAACAGTACATTCCATGTAGTCAGGTATTACACGATGTGTACTCATGTCGACAGATGAACAGTGTTGTGCTGGCATGAAACCGCCAGCGGAACAGTTAAAAATTGAAAAGTACACAATGTGTTCCCAATAGTACACGCCATGTAGTCAGTTTTTTTTTCATAAAATGGGCATTATACTCCTATGTTAATAGAGGAATATTGGAACCGGAGGAGAGATTGGTAGAGACAGTTGGAGCATGGAGGACCTCCTGAACGCACACTGGGAACCAATTGTCTACAATGTCGATCACCTTGGAACCACACTGGTGATTTATTCCTTCTCCATGCATATCACCTGCTAATTATTCCTCTAAAGGAAGTTATTTGAGTTTGAAAGATGTTATTTTCACCTCATATATACATTGTTCTCGGGCATTTCGAGGATCGTCATTCACGTATATCGATCAGGGGCGATCGAGGTAGGTGGTCTGGTGATTAAATTCCAACTGCTGTGCATTTTTGTGTACCATTGTGCTACGAACCCATGTTGTGGTTTCGTGTGGCTGAGGACTTGGCTGTTTTAAATACATAGAATTGAATAGGTATTTTACTGTGATTATAAACTCTTGTTTGGGATCGCTGTTTGGATCCAGGACCACCCCAGGTATGAGTTCCCCTATTTAGCCATTTGTCCAGGTTACCCGAGGGAATACAGTAAAATATAGCATGGTTTAAAATTGTCTTGAGGGGAATTATATATACATTCTTTCTTAAATGTTGGGCTCGTCCCGGTTACATGTGCCTGAGGGTAGTGTTTTACATGCACCTGAGGGCAGTGTTTTACTTCTGCCTGAGAGAAGTGTTTTTCTTAGCCTGAGTGCAGTTTTTTGTTTAGCCTGAGGTCCATATTTGTTGTGCTTGTGGGCAGTAGATTCTATGCTTGAGGGAGATACCTCATACGGCAGAGGGTAATATCCAATATTCCTGACAGAAGATACCTGAGGGTTTCGATTCATTTTACCTGAGGGTAAGGTTTTCATGTCTGAGGACATTGACTGTTTACTTAGAATATTCACTGTGGTGGTATCTAAAATTGAATGATTAAATGAACGTTAAAATGGAAATATAAATGGTAGTTAGTTACATTTGAGTGCTGCATAGTTTATTTGAAAATTCCAACTGCATAACGTTGTTTCACTTTTACACTGAAAGTTAGGCACGGGCCTTCGGTGGGTGCCTACTGGGATTTATTTCTCACACCCTGTTTGGGTCATGTATTCGGCCCAAACAAACCATGTTTCTATAGGTGTGTATTAGGGAAAGGGTCCCTATACAGGTATTTGATTGTTACTGAGGAGTAGGGGAGCAGGGGACCGAGCATAGGCTCATGATGCTGCTGGCTATTCTGTTTTGTTCTGCTATACCTGTACTTTCTATTGTATTGTACTGTACATTTGTGTAACATGTTCTGGCTATTTTTATAGAACTAGAGACATGGTTCATCCTTATCTATATAACTGTATGTTATATTTTACTGCAATTGTTCATTTTAAATGTGTATGGTTTATTGCTTCTGTTATTTTTAAATGATATTTATCTTTTCCACTGTAATACACTTGAAAAATGAGGGCATAGATTCCCCACTATCAGACATGGGCCCTTGCTGCTAGTCGGCATCCTCTAGCATTTGGGGAAATACGCTTGAGCACGTGTGACCAACCAGGTCTGGGGCACCGTTGAGTGGCACCTGGAACCAGGACGTTACAAAGTGGTATCAAATGAGGTTCATTTACTTTGACTAACTGTTTGGAGACTTAGTCAGGGATAGTACGAAACCAGTAGATGGTAATAAGTTGTTCCTAGGTGTAGCTAACCTGTGTACAAGTAAAAGTTAGTCTACCTCGCATGTTTCAATTTTATTGATTTTTCCATGTTTACAATTGATTTTATTTTCACTGTTGGGTGATGCACTTGTGATTGTGCTGTTTATATGTTATCCATGGGTTATATTTAGTTGCGACCTGATGAGATGAGGGTATTCCATCTCATTCATTATTTAGGCACATGCTAGAAATCACATGCCATGCATAGTTCCATGCCATGTAGGCGCATTAGAAATTGTATATTGTTATGATAGTTATTGTGCTATAAAATCATTCTGTTGTGAAAGCTACTTTGATAAATACGTACTATTTGATAGAGTACTACTATGTGAGATTCAGAATGATTGTATACCAAACATCAGTTATTGGGTATCATGGTCCCTCAATGACCCAAATTTGGTGGATCATTAATTATTTACCTTTTTATAACACGTATAAGATGCCATGTTTTGATTCGCGGGGATTATGGGCCTCAAGAATTCGAATTTTGCACTTAAGTGTTATTTTTTGTATTTTCTGGGATCTAGAGTAGTTTCACAGGCTTAATGCCTAGAAAACACATGATACACGTCGTGTAGTTCCTCAGACACACACTATGTGTTCATCTGTTCAGGAAGAAATATAAAATTTTTAAGTACACGCAGTGTAGTCTCTTACCATGTCATAGATCGTGTGGGAGAGGACACGGGGTCGGGAAAGGCTTGGGAAAAAAACGTCGTGTACCGGATGTACATGGCGTGTAGTGTTGACCCAGAGTCCGCTCGTGTAACTAACAACACAAACAGAGGAGACCTTGAGACATACACACCATGTCCACCTTGGAACACGCCATGTAGTCTAACATGGGGAACCATCCGTGTAGCTAACAACACGGGTCAGTGTTACCTCTTCTTGAACAGGGTGTGTACCTGAGGGACACACCATGTAGTCCTTACCGGTGGGAGACTATGTGGACTTAACTGTGTGGTTGGGAAAACAGAGTGGTGTACACACCGTTTGTGAGTGTAACATGCTATGTAGTGTCGGCTGAGTATATTTCTGTGTCACTAATGACACAGGAATATGGAAATTTAACCAAACACACCTTCTAGATCTTATACATGCCATGTAGTTTCGATCGGAAGAGATTCGTGTGGCTAAGCCGTGTAGAAGGACCCAGGATGGAGAAGAAAAGTCAGGTACACGCTGTGTAGTTAATATATATGCCACGTACTCTTGTTTCTCATATTTTTAATTAATTCTTCCTCCTATTCAATTTTTGGTCCCCTAGTATTCAGTCTTTGATAAATTTAAATCTAAATCATGTTTTTTACCATGTAAAGTCATACCGTCGAGACATCCACGTGTTGTTCTCCAGGAGAGCGGCAATGAATATACACCAGAAACGGTAGTCCATGGGAAACCAATGGATCCTCTAGCAGAGACAGATGTGGAACCTTCCATTATAGAGGACGAATGCATGGATGCGTAGTTACGTGAAGGCTTTATGCAGTTCATGCAGACCTTTCTGGGAGCACCACCGGCTGCCACATCAATGGAAGAGCTGACTCATTTCTTCAACTGTAGTATCCACCTACGTTTGCAGGGGATGGTGGACCACATGCTGCGGAGTATTGGATAGGTTCGATGTAGACTATCTTCAAGAATCTTGAGACGCCTCCAAGGTGGAGGGTCATGTTCGCGACATATATGATGTTTGATTCCGCTAAGAGATTGTGGGATGTTACCACACAGATAGAGAATCACAAACAAATGGCGTTGGAAGATTTTCAGACAGCTTTTTATGACTTATTCTTCCTAGAGATGCTGAGGGAAGATAGAGATAGAGAGTTCATGAATCTGCAGTAGGGGGCTATGTCGTTGATGTATTATTCTTCTCGCTTTACTGAGAATCAATATTTTTCACCCGTTATAGTGGGTGATGAGACGTTGAGGACCATACACTTTGAGAATGGTCTTTGATATGACATCCGTGCACTGGTGAATGTTTTCAGGTTGCCTACTTTACATGCTATTTTGAACCACACACTGATAACTGAGAGGAACCTACGGGAAGCTAGTGGTGTGGGATAGGGTAGTTCAACACTAGCTTCTGGTACTATTTCGACTAGTATGTGGAAGAAACATATATAGTTCTCTCACAGTGGTAGTACCAACCCGAGGAATGCTTTAGGTGGCCATGTCATGGGCTACCATTGTGGTAAATAAGGGCACAAGAGACCGCAGTTTCCACGTGATCCAGTGGAGTGTCGAGCTTGCAGAAATATTAGTCATCTGTAGCGCTTTTACAGGGTGTTTCTACTAGTGGCGAGTGAGATGGGTTCTGTGCAGACTCAACATGTGGGCGCAGGACTAGTAGCTTCTTAGCAGTCGGGAAACTGTAATACGTCAGGGCGTGCAGGCAGAGATGGTGGTTGTGGCGGTGGTATCCAGACACCGTGATCTCTGAGGCTGCAGGGTGGGATAGCTCAGGGTAGCTAGGCTTTGTCGCAGGGCCACGACACTAGGAATGAATATACAGTGCAACAGACCTACCAAGAGAAGGATTTCAGACCTTCTACTTTCATAGGTACTATTCTAGTAGCTTCTTGTTTTTTCTTCTGTACTTTTCGATACGGGTGCTACACATAGCTTTGTATCTATGCCTGTTTTGGAGAGCCTTGGGCTCTGTCTTTCTTCTTCTTCTGATGTTATGATTCTAGACACTCCGCTGTGTTCTAGAATGGCTGGTGTGCGACAGTTAAAGGAGTTCCCCCCTTGAGGTTGGTGGGTGTCAATTTCTATGGGACCTCTATGTCTTGGGGAAGTCGAACTATGATGTAATTCTCGGGATGGACTGGTCGGTTCCCTTTCGGACCTTTTTGTACTGTTATCGTCGCAGGGTGAGTTTCACATCACCAGAGGGTGAAGAGTTTCTATACAAGGGTGAATGGGATGTCCAGGTGAGCCGAGCTGGACCTGAGCATCGTGGGCGAGGTGGTGTGATAACCAAGATTGCGTGTTTATATCTGGATGATCAGGGGCTTGTCAGAAGTATTTCCCTCTAGTGGTTGATCGTTTTAGGGATGTATTCTCGAAATACTTTTCAGGTCTACCTCTAGAGAGAGTGGTGGATTTCTATATTGATCTTGTGCAGGAGTAGCACCAGTGTCTATTCCTCCTTATAGGATGGCTACACCTGAGTTACAGGAGATCAAGAGATAGTTAGAGGAGTTACAATAAAAGGGTTTTATCCAACCCATTACTTCTCCATGGGGTTCTCCGATCATTTTTGCAAAGAGGGAAGATGGTACCCTCAGACTTTGTGGGGATTATCCGAAGCAGAACCAGTTGATGGTTAAGAAACGATATCCTTTGCCAAGGATTGATTATCTTTTCGATCAACATTGAGTAGCATGAGTGTTCTCGAAGATTTACTTGAGATCCGGATATCATCAGTTACGTGTTAGACCATCAGACATACTACTTACAACTTTTCGGAGTAGATATGGTCTATACAATTACTTAGTTATTCCATTTAGACTTATGAACATGCCAAAAATTTTCGTGGATATGATGAATCATGTGTTCCATCCTTATCTAGATTATTTTGGGGTAGTATTCATGGATGATATCTTGGTGTACTCTCTCACTTGACATGACCATTCAACCCATATTGAGATCGTACTGAGTACACTAAGATAACATCAGCTATATGCTAATCTCTCAAAGTGAAACTTCTGGATGGACTAGATACACTTCCTGGGTCATATCATCTCAGAGGTAGGAGTTCAGTAGACCCAGAGAAGGTCAGATCATTAGTTTCCTTCCTGTATCCTAAGAACGTGTTTGAGATATGATGTTTCTTGGGGATGGCTAGTTACTATAGACGATTCATCCAGGAATTATCCCGCATAGCAGTTCCATTGATGGGTTTGACTAAGAAGGGTGTGAAGTTAATTTGGACAGAAGCTTGCGAGGCAGCCTTTTAGGAATAGAATGGAAGGTTGACATCAGCACCAATCCTGATCCTTCCAGAGCATGGGAAGAGCTATACAGTTTACTGTGATGCATTGGTTTCTGGGCTGGGAGATGTGTTAATGTAGGGTGATCGAGTTTTTGTGTAACGGTCTCAGCAGTTGAGGCCACGTGAGAAAAATTACCCAATGCATGACCTCGAGTTGGCTGCTATTATGCATGTGTTACATTGTTGGAGACAATATATCTTGGGAGATCATTTTTTGGTTTTCACCGACCACAAAAGTCTCAAGTATATCTTTAATCAGCGTGAATTGAATCTTAGATAGTGAAGGTGGGTTGAATAGCTTCAGTCCTTCGATTTTGAGCTTGCATATACACCTGGAAAGGGTAATGTAGTTGATGATGCACTGAGCAGGAAGACTCAGACACAGATAGTTCATGAGGCTAGCGGTGAATGGAAGATTATGTCTTTTTCTCTGAGATTCATTTGGAGGTGCACAATAGTTAGGGGAAAACCTATCTTTCATCTTTATCAGTGACTTCTACAATTTTTTATAGAGTGAGGATGATACAAATATCTGATTCAGAAGAACTAGTTCTATAGGAGTCGGTGGCCAGGGAGGACCCTCCACCTGGATGGACGACAGACGATGATGAGGTACTGCGTTTCCATGGATAATTGTGGGTTCCATGGGATATACGCGAGGAGCAGATGTGGGAGTTTCATGCTTCATCTTGGGCAGTTCATCCCAGAGTTACCAACATGTACCATGACTTGAGATGTCAATATTGGTGGCTGGGTATGAAGAGAGATGTAGTTGGTTTGGTTACGATATGTTCCACCTTTCTACTGGTGAAGGCAGAGCATCAGAGACCATCTGGACTGGTAAAGAAGTTACCCATTTCGGAGTGGAAATGGGATGATGTCACGATGGATTTTGTGATTGGGTTGCCGAGGTCACCTCAAGGCAATGATGTCGTGTGGGTTGTTGTGTACATACTGATGAAGGTAGTTCACTTTTTTCCAATCAAGGAGACCTTCAGTGTTGACAAACTTGCGAATTTGTATATATGAGAGATCGTACATCTTCATGGGGTACCTTGTTCTATCGTTTCAGATAGGGATTCCCATTTTATGCCTCGTTTCTAGTAGAGTATTCAGAGGGAATTGGGTACATAGGTGATTCTAAGCACAACTTACCACCCTCTGACCGATGGTCAGTCAGAGCGTACGATACAAGTTCTGGAGGACATGCTGCGTGCATGATTCCTAGACTTTGGGGTCTCATGGGAGAAGCATATACCCATAGTTGAGTTTTCCAATACAAATATTTTTCAGGAAACTATTGAGATGGCACCTTATGAGGCTTTATATGGTAGGCCATTCCGATCACCCTTGTGCTGGATAGAGGAAGGTGAGGCAGCTTTATTGGGACCACGTCTCGTGCAGGAGACATCTGAGCAGGTCAATTTGATTTAGAAGCGGATGTCTACTACACAATATCATCAGAAATATTATGCTGATCACTGCAGACAACACGTGGAGTTCATGGTTGGGGATCATGTTTTCTTGCGTGTTTCACTGAGGTTGGGACACATGCAGATCATGAGATAGGGTAAACTTTCACCGAGGTATGTGGGGCCATTTGATATTCTGGAATGAGTCGGGCTGGTGGACTATCGGTTGTAGTTACCACTGAGGTACCAGGCCATGCACGATGTCTTCAATGTATCTCAACTACGCTATTATCATTCAGAATCATATCACGTATTTCAGCCCGAGGAGGTTGAGCTTCAGATAGATGCGTCCTTTGAGGAGAATCCGATTTGTATTGTTGATCGAAGCACGAAGGTTCTCTGAGGCCAGTCAGTTCCTCTCGTACGGGTGTTATGGCAGCATGGCTGAGTGCAAGACGAAACCTGGGAGCAGGAGACCAACGTACGTGCTTAGTGTCCGAAGTTGTTATGAGCTTTATCTTTACCAAACATGGATGTTAAATTTAGGGATAAATTTCTTTAAGGGGGAATCTTGTAAGAACCGGGTTCTTGTTCTTAAGGTATGAGTTTCTGCTTTTCCCTTTTCCTTAAGTGTTTTTTAGAAAATAAGGAAAACGGGGAAAAATCCCAGAAATTGTGGGTACACACCCTGTACATGTCCACACGCCATATACTTTGGCTGTGTGTGATGAGTACACAAGGCGTGAAGCCATGCTGGTGATGAAAGGTGTAAAAATCGACTACACACCGTGTAGTGGGTATTTACATGTCGTGTAGTCCGTCTATAAGAAAATGGTAAGAAGGTGGCTAGTTGAGTGGCAATACACGCCATGTACTCGAGTTTTACACGCTTTGTACTCATGTCGATAGATGAACAGTGTCGTGCTTGTGAGGAAGCCACCATCGAAATAGTTAAAAATTGAAAATTACATGTCGTGTACCCAATAGTAAATGCCATGTAGTCTGTTTTTTTGGCTTATAATGGGTAGTAGCCTCCTATATTCACATAGAAAGCTTAAAACTAGAGGAGATCTTTGGAGAGATGGCCAGAGCTTGGAGGACCTCCCGACCACACACCGGGAACCCGTTTTCTGCCACATCGATATCCTTGGAACCGCAAGGGTGTGTTCTTCCTTCTAATTGCATAGCTCTTGAAAAATAATACTCTAAATGATGTAATTTGAGTTTTAATGAGGTTATCATCACCTCAGATCTAATTCGTTCTCAGTCATTTCGAGGAGCGTCATTCACATATATCGATCAGTGGCCATCGAGGTAGGTGGTCTGATGTTTAAATTACAACTGATGTGTGTTTATGTGTACCATTATGCTACAAACCCATGTTGGGGTGTCGTGTGGCTGAGGCCTTTGCTGTTTTAAATACCTTTAACTAAATAGGTATTTAAATGTGGTCATAAACTACTGTTTGGGATCTCCATTTGGATCCCAGACCACCCCAAGGGCACGTTCCTCTGTTTTGACAGGTGGCCAGGTTACTTGAGGGTATATTGTAAAATTTTGAATTATTTTAAATTGCCTTGATAGGAATTTTATATACATGTTTTCTTATATGTTGGTATCTTCCTGGTTACATGCACCTGAGGGTATTGTTTTACTTGCACCTGAGGGCAGTGTTTTACTTGCACCTGAGGGCAGTGTTTTTCTTAGCCTGAGGGCAGTGTTCTGTTTAGCCAGATGTCCATATCCGTTATGCCTGTGGGTAGTAGATTATGTGCCTGAGGGTGACACCTCATACGCCTGAGAGAAATATCTGATATTCCTGGGGGAAGATACCTGAGTGTTTCGATTATTTTTACCGTAGGGTAAGGTTTGCATGTCTGAGGACATTGACTATTTACAAAGAGTATTAACTCTGGTGGTATCTTAAATTGAATGATTAAATGAACGTTAAAATGGAAATATAACAGGTAGTTAGTTACTTTTGAGTGATACTTAGTTTATTTTCATTTTACTAATGCACACTTTTGTTGCACTTTTATAGTAACAGTTGGCATGGGCCTTCGGTGGGTGCCTACTGGGATTTATTTCTCACACCCTGTTTGGGATATGTCTTCGGCCCAAATAGACTCTGTTGCTACAGGTGTGGATAAGAGAACGAATCCCTATACAAGTAAATGATTATTGTGGTAGAGTACAAGAGTAGGGGACCAGGCTTAGGCTCGTGATGCTATCGGTTGTTCTGTTTTGTTCTGTTATACCTGTACATTCTATTTTATTGTATTATACTACTGTGTAACATGTTTTGGCTGTTTTCAAATAACTATAGACATGTTGCATCCTTATCTATATGACTATTCGTTATCTTTTACTACATTTGTTCATTTTAAATGTGTATGGTTTATTGCTTTTGATGTTTTTGTGTGCTATTTATCTTTTCCAATGTGCTACACTTGAAAAATGAGGTCATAGTTTCCCCACTATCAGATCTGGGCCCTCACAGCTAGTCGGAAGCCTCTAGAGTTTGGGGAAATGTGCTTGAGGTCGTGTGACCAACAGGGTCCGGGGCACCGTTGAGTGGCACCCGGAACCGGGATGTTACACTCATTCCGTATGACTCAAAGAACTACCCCTCCATGGATGGGGAAATCAATATTATTCAAGTGAGGGGAGATATTATATAATAGAATGAATTTTAAAAAATTTGATGAAGTTAAATAATTCATCAGAAGGTCATCATCTTGAGCTATCCCCTCACAATGCTATCGATCCCCTTCAATATTCAAAGAACCTCTATTTACCGGATTCCACAAAGCTCTATTAGGATTAGTTTCCCATTAATTTGAAAAGGAAATAAACATGGTTTAATCTAAATTAGCTAAGAGGGTTTTAAGTCAAAATGGTTTCCTCTAAGGGAATTAACATCCAAATAAACTCATATTATTTTATAGAATCGTTCATATTGGGAATATTTTTTATTATTTGTAATGTGTGAGGAATAACTTATAAAGGATGTTTTTACATTAAATATTTTTTTTTGAGATTCTGGTCGTGAATTCTATTCATGATGTGAATTGGTGATTTTTAGCTGTTATTTGTCCATTTTAACATGATTCAGTATTTTTTAGATTCAGAGTTAGACTTGGATTTTTCCCTGTCTTCTATGGATCTTCAATCTACATTAAAAAATCTAGTGTCATGCCCTAATGCTTCATGGTGTGGTTCAATGTTTTTTATCTCACAAATTTGTTTTTCTTTTTCATTTTTCATTAAACTGCATATCGTGCGATAAATTATAAAAAATTAAATATAGATGAAATTAAGGAATAAAATCTCATAAGTATTTTGATTTATATTTTAATAAACATGTAATTTTTTACTTCTATAGTGATCAATATTTTTTCTGTTTGAATATACCTAATTCAACAATATTTAATTATAAGTTATGAGGTTTTAAATTTCACAACATTAACATTTTATAATCCTATACCATGATACAAACATAATTATCTATTCAGATGATTAATGGGATATGTAGTTCAATTGTTTTTTCAATGTTTAAATTTTTTGAAGAAACTATATTTGGAATACACATTTTTTCATCATATTTTGTATGTACATCATGCATCCCATGATAAAAATGTATAATATTAATCCAGTTTTTTGTATTATTATGAAATTAGTATTTTATCTTCAAAAATATTTGGATCTTCAGTAGTTAAATTTAGTGAATTTTTATTACCATACCATGAATTAAATGAATTTGTTCTTCTTCATTATCTAGCCCAAACAAATTATCATGATAATAATAAAAAAATGGATATCATCATTGGAAAAAAGTTTTTAGTTCTATTATATTCTATATAGATAATTGAAATTATTGATTAAAATGTAATCCAATACCCTAACATATTTACCATTTTATTATATTTAAATCCTTCACATCCCTCTTTGATATCCCATTGTTCATTTCAATTGACACTATATACTAATGAAATTATTTACATATCTCTTAAAAAAGTGAAATTAATTTTTCTCAACAGTATTATTGGATAATATCTTTCTACTAAATATCTATTTAAATTATTATAGGCTTTTTATACAAATTTCACGTTTCGGAGTTGATTCTGTTGATAATTACTATAAAGAACTAAATATTTTAATTTAGGAGTTTGTGAAATTGTGAGATGTTTTAACAATGAAGTGTAAATAGGTAATTCTTTAATCATTTAATAAAATTATAATTGTTAAATTTGATTTGAGATGTAATATTTATATATAGGTATAATTTTGGAATGTATAAGTGGTGTCAGTAATTTCTTATAATTCATAGGTGAAGGTTGATATAAAATTAATAAAATTAATTATTAATGTAATTAATTTTATATGGATGTTTTTTATAATATTAAGATTATTATCACATGGTATATTATATTTTTTTATTATTTAATGGACTTTTAGAAGATTTTACATTTCTTATATGACATTTTCGTGTTTTTATATTTGATGAGTGATTATAATAAGGGAGAGGACAATAGTTAATGGAGGAAAGTAATAATAGTTGTATAATTAATGGGGGTGGGGGTTGATCTAATAGATAGATTAATTTTCATTATTCGAGATAATTTTACACTAATTAATCAAATATCAATTAAATTATTTTACCATTATAATTGTGGGAGTGTGTTTTATAGTTGAAAGAAGAAGATAGAGGAAGGAATTTAGATGAATGTTTGATTGTGGATTGATGGTTTTCATTCATTTTTGAATCAAGAAAGTAAACTAAAAATTATAATCTACTTATATATACTTGTGAATCTATATTGATTTTTTAATGGTTGGTATATGAATCATAATAATTCACTGTAATTGCTATATATAAATTGTAATTTGATATAACAAATGAATTTTAAATTGGAGGAATACATATTCCAGACAAATCATTTCTGTTCATGTATTATTTTATAAAATATTATATATGGGAATTTATTATTAGTTGAAAAAAGATGTGGATATGGATAAAAAATATCATTACAAGAAAATATAATTTCAATTTATTATGTGTGAATTGAATTAATAATGAAAATGATGAATAATGAATATAAACAAGAACCTGGTGAAATGATGTTTAATTTTTCATATTATTGGTGTGTAAATTATTAGGGAGTTGTTTATAATGTAAATTCTTATTAGTACATATTTATAGAAATTATGAAATATTTCATAAGTCTTCGTATTGAATTTTTGATCATAATGATGAAATACTATATAAAATACAATAATAGGAGATTGAGGTGTAATTTGGAAAATGGCATATTCCATTCCAATAGGGTATGAGGGTTGTGCCACTCTCTATTGAAATTATCCAATGTTTTAGTTATTAACCATGGAGAAGCAACACTGAGTTATTTTTAGGTTCAATACATATAGGGGCGTTGTTATAAGACATTCTAGTGATAGGTAAATATATGTTAGTGAGTTCATATGAGTTGTGCCCCTTATTCACTAGACATTCCAACATAGAATATATATAGTACAAATATAATACATCAATTCTGCTCAATTATTATGGATATGTTGATTGTAGTGGTGTAATTTATATCCAAAAAAATACTAGATAACATTTTATAGTATGAATATATTGACATTATAATATGAGATGGTAGTTAGATTATGTGGCTTGTTTTAAAGGGTTCTTTTTTTTGTGACTGGGTTACCTAGACCCTTTGCAAGTATGTACATTAATTAAATTTTCTTTTATATATTTTGATATATGTATGTGTTTTATGATAAACGGATATTAAAACCACTTTTAGATATATTATTTGATTGTCAAGATCCATAGGAGAATTTTTTTTAAAATGGTATAGTAGTTCTTATTTATAATGAGAACCTTCAGATGTTATGATTGTAGACCAAAACAGAAATCATATAGTATAAACACATCATGTTTTTAGAACATAGATGATATCTGAATATCTGGTTTTATGGGATAAAAATCATTGAGACATCCTTCCAATAAGTTTTCACTCGTAGATCTCGAGTATTTATGATCATGAGAAATTAACTTTCAATAGGAATTCCAAATGTTACTGGTGTTATTGGATTTTCCTATATATGCTTGTGCATTATGATCTATTTACATGAGATCATTTTGTATGTGTACCATTTGATAGAATTTATATACAAAGATAATAATTATAGTGTTTATGTTATGTAGAGGTATTTTATGTCAGATCTCATTGGTTGTAGGAAATTGGTTGAATGATTAACATAAGATTTTTCACTTTAGGTTATGGGAGGAGATATACCATTCCTAGTTGAAAACAATGGTGGTACATTTAATAAATCCATTATAGTGGATAAAGATGAATCTTCTATTATGTGTGGTCATAAACATAATAAATAAATAATTTAATGATGATGAATGTAGTTATTCATCTTTCATTACGAGGTATCATATGATAAACATGTAATATTACACAATTTATGTTTGATAGAGATGGTTTTATTTATATAACAATTCATTATCTCCTTAGGAACCTTGATGGGATTCTAAAGTAAATTCCTTGGCTACTATTTGTGCTCAATTCTATTAATATAAGGGCATTATGGGTTACACCAAAAGTGTATTCCAGTGTCTAGTTTAATTTTATATGTTAGATTTTAGAACAACATGGGCCCTCTCTAGGGTTCAAGTGATGTCCATATTCTTTTGATCATCAATAAATATAAATATTCAATATTATTTAAATTTTTTATTTTGATTTTAAATTGATTTACTCGTTGTATTCATTAGTAGTTAAATGAATACTAAACAACTATTTTTTTTAAATGAATGTTATTATTATCTGTTCATTATTTATATAATGGGAGAAATGTGTGGAGTTAGTAGATGTGATTTTATCATGTAGCATTTATTTACTGTTGAAAATTGGTGATAAATTATAAAATAATATTTTGATAAAGTTACAATTTTAATTTGTTTCATTTAGAAATGATTTTGTAGGACTAACATATCAATGGGCCAAAGTGGATTTTTAATTATTTTAAGTCTACCTATGAATGAAATGAGAATCCAATATTATTATGATTTCGTATATCATATAATTTAAGATCATCATTATCCTCTCCCACAAATTCTATAGTGAGGAAGGGGATATGTGAGTTCATCTATTCATGTTATTCATTATATATAGAAGGAATCGTGCTCAAATGATCTCAATGATAATGAAATCAAATTTTTTTTTCTAAAGTTGTAGATGAGGACCAATTGTTGTTTTATTAACAGACTCTTTGTGCTCATGTGGAATATAGAGAGGGAATCAACCTCATTTCTTTCAAAAAGTGATCACATTTAATGAGTAGAACGACGCTTCAAATAATATAAAATGAAGTATGAGATGAATTTTTTTTATATATTGATTTAAATTAAATTAGATTATTGGGTTATATAAAATTTATAACATAACTATGAAAACATTTCAATGTTTATTGTGGATAAAACATTTAAATCCATTTTCTTTTGTGATTCCACTACGCATCCTGTACAATGAATTTAAATTAGAGTGTTCATATATTTAATTATTATCTTCACTCATTCATTTATGATTGTTTATTATTATTTTATTCATGTTTTTATCATATAGAATAATATATGATCATGAGTTCTTAATCAAAGTAATTACCCAATGAATGATCCATATATATATCATGGTTTTGTTTTGAGTGTGATCACATTAACCCATAAAATTAAATAGAAAACTGATTTCATTCACATAGAATAATTAAAAATATCTTGATAATTTATTAATTCAAAATTAAATACATCACTTTAATATGAAAAGAATGTTAAGTATTTTTTTTCTTGTTAGCTTGAGTTGAGAGTTCCTCTTTTTACTTGATTATTCCTATGGAGATTAATGTTGACCTAACTTATTTTTTTAACAATCACATATCCATTATTATTTTGTTTGACATAGTTAGGATTAATATTAAGAAAATAAATATAATGATTTTAAATTTATTGTGCATCAGTCAAAATATATGGGTACCATGTGTTCATCTTATTTTCTAGACAAAATCCCACATTGAAACTCACTGAGTTGTGGTGTATCCATTAAGTAAACTATTTGGATATGTTTTGAAGGATTATTTACAGTATAAAATTTCTAAAAATAAATATTCCAAATTTATTAATTCAGGGATACTATTAATATTAATAATAGTTTGAGATCATAAAAAATTATTTAATTTATAATTTCTATAATTTTTTAATAATGATTGTTCAAATTTTCTTAAATTTATTCCCTATTGATCAAATAAAAAAAAACTATCATTTCCATTTCATTATGATAAATATTTTATAAAGGGAATATCCTGACTAGATTAAACTTTTGGCTTTGGTACATTAAATTTCTCAAAGTTCTACACCTATATGGAAAAAAATTAAGGCAATCCCATGTTCCTATTAAGATTCACATGAGAGAAAGAACAATGAATAAAGATAATTATATGAATAAAATTGAAGATGCACCATATTTAAAATGCATTAATTTATCATAAATTAATTAAATCTATTAAAAATGTATGAGGATGAGGATTACTATGAAATTTTGATCCATATCAAATAAATTTATCTAATGATATATTATACAGACTTATAAGAGGTATAAAGCGAAATCACAAAGTAATGGAATGTAGAAGGTAGTCATAAATGACATCATACACTGAAAATGATTGCGTACATTGAGTTACATGTAGTCCATGGGTTCATATTAAAACAAGAAATCTAGTCTGATATCATTATTTCCTCTTTATCACCCATCTTTTTTACATTAATTATTTATAATAATATGAAAAAAATGAAAATTTTTCTCCTAGATTAATTGGATTCAATTCACCAAGTTGATAAGAAAATGAAGAGTATCAACTCTTATATTCTTATAGTCAAATAAATTGGGAAAGGTAAGGATAAGGGGCTTAATTCTATGTCTAAGATATATAAACTGTTGAAAAACCCATTTAAGAATCTATATAAAAATTGATTTTTAATATTAGGAGGTGGAAAACATTGTATATGGCAAGAAAGGCCACTAGAAGAATAATTATGTGGGAAATAAAAAGTAATGGTATTATTATACGATAGGAATATTAAAAATAGAATTTAATCAATATATTTTTGAATAATTTTTACTGGATACAAAATGTTTCTCATTTATATTAATTCTTTTAATGTAACAAATTATATTCAAGAAAATTTTAATATGTAAATTCGTTCTTCTAGAAGAAAATGGAGCAATACTGGAATTATTAGAAGTGAAATATTATCATCTATGTTTTTCTACATTAATTTTTTTAGGAATTATAGTTTATTTTATGTACCCTCAATTTATATAAATATAATCACCATTTCATATTGAGAAAATATGGGGATTTATTTCAAAATTTCAAATATTGTCTTTAACTTTTTTAGTGATGGAATATGGTATGGTAGGAATTATCATGACAATAGAATGTATATAATTGAAGTTAAAACCCCTATTTCAGAAATCATGTGTAGATATAACTATAGTGACTCATATGAAGTCCCCTTGTGTAACATTGTACTCAATCATGTAAATCAAACCAATTTATAGAAATTACATCACGAAGTGTATTTAGATTATATTGAGTTAAAACCCTTGGATGAATATCACATTTGTTTACAAGGGAA
The DNA here is from genome assembly GCA_963277665.1 of Viscum album. NCBI lineage: Eukaryota > Viridiplantae > Streptophyta > Magnoliopsida > Santalales > Viscaceae > Viscum > Viscum album. Next base: position 822,430,438 of record OY728157.1, read on the forward strand.
AATGACTAAATAACCGTTAAATAAGAAGGTTAATGTTCTTCAAAAAATACTATTAATATTTCATACTAATTTATGTGGTACTATACCAGAAGATACAAGGGTTCCATTTTATTACATAATTTATATTATCGATCGCATTAGTAGATATTACTATATAAATATCATTAAGATTAAGTCCAAATCCTTTATCATGTTTATTGAATATCCAAATAAATTAAAGAACATGATTTCTAGGAATATTAAGAAACATTTTTAGATTACCGCAGAGAATATCTTAACAAATAATTTATTTATCACTTAAATATGTGTAAGATATTTTCCTAACTCAGTCCTCCTAATAAAAATCATTGGAATGTTTTTTTGAATCTTGTAATTATACATTTATAGAAATGGTTAGATAAATAAAGATTCATATAATTCTACCCTTATGTGTAATATCCAACATACAGGTTCCATTGAACGGGTTCTCCATAACTAGTTGGTCATATGGCCTCGAGAACATTTCTCCAAATGTGAGAGGATGTGGAATTGGATTGAGTGACTATGGTGTGATAGTGGGGAAACTATTCCCTCATTGGAAGAGTGTAACACCGTGGAACAATAATATAAAATAGTGGAAGCTCTAAATATCATACAACTAAAACAATAGAAAAAGATGGATAATAAAGATAACTAGAAGTCAAAGCATACAAAAGAAGATGTTTCATATCATATGTCATAATAAATATTCCAAAATAGGGTACGCTAAAGTTAGATATAGAATACAATACCTTGTTATAGAAATATGAAAGAAAACTCATAATCATCGCAATCCGCGGCTTGGTCCCATGCTTTTCCTCTACTAATGGAAAATAATGTACATTTAGAAGGGAGCTTTCCATTATCGACACATGAAACAATATAATCTATTCGGGCCCAAAATAATGTCCCAAATATGGTGTGATAAATAAATACCATTAAGAAACCACCCAATATCTGTGCCTATCTATCTGTGAGTATATGAAATAGGTAGTGTACAAAAATGAAAATATGTAAACTAGGATGTACTCAAAAGTAAACAATCCTACAAGTCCTGTTACTATTTATATTCAATTCATGTTCATTAACCAATTTTTTTATATTTAATTAAAACATCTAAAGATTCTTCCATAGCATTAAAATCCCATGTATCACATTAACACTATAGATGTCTCAAAATACCATCAAAATAGTTATAAGGGATGACCAAATCCAAGTTTGTGATTTGTCATAACATACACATCATAAGGCTTTCCACAAGATATTCATTTCAAAACCTTACATACATGCATAGAAAAAACATGTCCATGGGAATTAAACAACCCCGCCCATAGGCATAACCAATCCTCACCCAGAGGCTTAACAAATCCTCACCTGCAAGAATGACACAACATCTCTTGCTGAAAAATCACGATCTCTCTCATAGAAAAATCTCACCAGCATGCATATCACATAACATAGCACATGTAAATTAAACTATTACGTGGAATAAATTGATAAATTCACATTGGATTCAATCATATCACAATCCAATTTGTAATATAAACAATTACAAGGCTTAAACGAATATATTACAGCATTGGAAATTTATATAACAAACAAAACATGTGAATTCATCTATCATAAGGCATAACCAAGAATTTTCTCGCATTGAATCGCATTCAATTGACCAATTTCATTTTTGATCTCCCATAATATTGAATAAAAGGCATTCCTTATAGTAAACCATGGGCAAACAGCTAATCACTGTTCATCCAAGGGAAACGCACCCCCAGGGTGGCCCTGAATCAAATCAAGCAACCTCAAACATGCTTTATATAATCAAACCAGTTACTTAATCAACACTAGGAAATAACATGGGTCAAATATCAACAAAGTGGCACCCTATCATTTTTCATGCGACACTCTATCACATATAAACGACTAGACATTTTAGTAAAATGCACCAGACGTCCTACCTCATAGTCGTATGGCTCTCCTCATACAGTTTCATCTTCTACATCAAGCTCGAACTAAGAGGATCTAAAAAACAAGGTAAAACACTCAATTTAGAATAAATTATTTGAGAAAAAAATAATGAAGATTGGATCAAGAGGAATAGATAACATATTGATTGGGTTCCAATGTATCTAATAGAAAAAGAATCAGGTTTTGAATGAAAAATGAGAGCCAAATCCACTTTCAGTGATACTATCTTGCGATCCCGGTGGATCCTCCCTCCTGAAAGATAGAAAAAAAGGCTACTACCAATTTTAAAAAATATAATAAAATACAAATTATGTATGAGTAACTACATACCATTTAGTTTATCTTATTGTTCATTTTGTGGCTGACTTATCTTACACATCATGCATTGAATTTCCGACTTGATTACAAGGTGTGTAACTAAAAATAAAATGATTGTAAACACCAAGTCTAGTTGTGTAAGGTGTAGAACATGTCATTAACATCTTTTATTATTTTTACATAAGTATTAACCATAAATAAATTGTCTCTACCTAAAAGGAAGAACCACGATCTTACAAACTTTACACTACAAAGCAATTCATCCTAAAATTTCTTTTCTAATGGAAATGAAGAAATATCTATGCAAAAGTCTTTCCACTATAATCATACATCCATCTCCCTCTCCCACGTCACTTTTTTCACTCATGGTGCGACCATAACACCTGTACTAATGTTATAGATAGACCACAGAGAACCTTCATGCTATGATCCAAAATTCGAATCGGATACTCCTCAATAGAAGAATATACCTATAACTCCACCTCCATGGGTTGAAAAGCCTCATTCAATTTTAAAAAGTAATTTTTCAAATGAGAAACATTGAAGATTTCATGCATTTCCTGGTACCTCTAAGTTAACTTCAATTGATAGGAAACCAGCCCAACCCTTCCCAGAATCAAAAAATGGTGTGACATATCTTGGTGAAATCTCACCAAATCTATGGATCCTATTGTGTCCCAAACTTAGTGCAACATGTAGGAAACCATGATTTCTGACCTCAAACATAAGAGGTCATGTGTGGTGATCGACATAAGATTATCGATGACAATGTGATGTTTCCATACACTTATGAATCTACTGAAGCTACTCAGTGGTCTCCTGAACAAGAAGAAGTCCCATCATAGCTTCCTCTCCTGCATCAATCCAATACAGGGATGATCAGAATGGCCTACTAAAAAAATCCACATAAGGCACTAGCTAAATAGTATCATGAAATCTATCATTATAAGTGAACTCAACCAAGGGTATGAATCTCTACCAAGAACTCAGGAAATCTTGGATAGATTCTCTAATCATGTCTGCCAGTACCTGAATTGCATCCTCTAACTGACCATCTGAATTAGGGTGGTATTATGTGCTCAGAATCACTTGTGTACCTAGCACGATATGAAAAATCATCCAGAAACGAGTTGTAAAGTGGGATTCCCTGTCTCAAACAATAGAATGGGGTACCCCATGATGTTGTACCACCTAACAAATATAAAAATTTCCAAGATCATCAACACTGAATGTCCCCATGATTGGCAAGAAGTGAGTGAACTTATTATGTCTTTCAACCACCACCCACACAGCTTCATTACCCTTGGGTGACCTCTGTAACATAGTCATGAAATCCATCATGACATCATCCCATCTCCAGTCACAGATAGGTAACTGTTATAAAATCAAGGCTAGCCGCTGATGTTTTTCCTTCACCTACTAATAGGTGGATCACCTCATAACTAAACCAGCCAACTCTCTCTTCATTCTTGGCCACCAATATTGATGGTATAAGTCACGATACATCTTGGTATCTCTGGGTTACACTGACCAATCTGAAACATGAAACTACTACATAAACTCCTCACATATGTCCACTAGAACCTAGACATGTCCATGTATGCAAAATAACTGATCAGCACATACCATCCAACCAGTAGGTGGATTCTCACCTACTTTACTCTTCTACAGGACAAGGCCCTCAAAATATAATAGTATCCCCATTTTCACTATGTACAGGAGACTAGAAGTTACAGAGAAAGAAGAAAGGAATGTCTTCCCTTGACTGTTGTGCACCTCCAAACGCCTCTCATAGAACAAGGACATAAGTTTCCTCTCACGACCAACATCCTCCATTTCCTATAGCTGTGTCATCTTGATCAATTCATAATCCACTGTATTGCCTTTTCCAGGTGTGTATGCAATCTAAAAATCAAAATACTGAAGGTATTTAATCCACCTTCACTGTCTCAAATTATGTTCATGTTATGTAAAGATGTATTTGTGGATTTTATGGTCTGTGTACACCAAAAAACACTCTCCATGTAAATAGTTTCTCACACAGCACAATGCATGTAAAACAATTATTGTCTCCAAATTGTGCGTAGGGTAATTTCTATCATCATGCCTCAACTAATGAAATCCGTAAACCATGACATTATCTCCCATAATAATCACTACCCCCAAGAAAATACCTGATGCATCATAGTAGATTGTATAACTCTAGAATTAATCTGGCAGTATCAGGCTTGGTGCTGATGTTAGTCTCACCTTCAACTCCTAAAAGGTTTTCTCGCAAGGATATGACCACATGAGCTTCACACTCATATTATTCAAGCAAATAAATGGCACTACTAAGCCTGAAAATATTTGTATTAAATTCATATAGTACCCAGCTAGCCCAAAGAAAAATCATATGTCAAACATGTTATTGGATTGTTCCCAGGAATCTACTACCCTCACCTTCTCTGGATCCACTAACACTCCTGTGTTTGAGAAAATGTGACATAAGAAGGAAATCGTGTCCATCCTAAAGTGGAAGTTTGTGAGTTGAGAATTTAACTGACACACTCTGAGTGTATTCAAAATTATCTAAATATGATTTGCATGGTCATGTGTATTGTGACAATATTTGAAGATGTCATACGAAAAAACCACCTCAAAATAAATCACGTAATGATGGAACACTCGGTGCATCGGTGCCATGATATCTACTGGTGCATTCGTGAGACTGAATGACATTACTTGATACTCATATAGACCATACTTGTAAAAAAATTTGGTATGAGGTACATCTTTAGGTTAAACAAATACCTTGTGATATCCTGAACTCATGTCTATTTTCAAGAACACATGATATCCTCGTAGCGGATCAAAATGGTCATCTATCCATGGAAAATGATACTGAATCTTAACTATCAACTTGTTCAATATTTGAAAATCCATGCATATTTGGAGGGTACTGTTAGCCTTTTTCACAAAAATGACTGCAGAACCCCAAGGAGAAGTACTAGGATGGATGAAATCCTTAGCCTCCAAATCCTATAGATACCTCTTGTGCTATTGCAACTCTATCGTAGTTATACTATAAGTAAGAATGGACTCCAGTCAAACTCCTTATACTAGATCAATAGAGAACTATACCTCTCTCACTAGATAAAAGACTAAAAATTCATCTGGGAAGATGTTCCTACAATGATCAACTACATGAGGGAAATCTTTCTAATGTGTCCCTTGGTCATCCAGATATAAACTCATTATTTGGGTTTTCATCCATCCCAACCCCTGATGCTCAGGTCTATCTCATCTATCTTAGACATCCCATTCAGCCTTATGTAGAAATGATCTTCCCTCTGGTGATGTAAAACTCACCCCGCAATGATAACAATGAAAAAGGGCTTGAAAGGAGACCATCCATACCATTCCAAGATGAAATAAAACCATGTCATCTCTAATACATAGATGTCCCATAATAAGTGACACCCAATAACCTCAAGGGTCCACTACATGCATTGTCGCACACATTCCATTCTAATCACTAATAGAGTTTCTAGAATCATAAAATCCTCTGAAGTAATAAAAAAAGCCCAGGTATCTCTAAAACAGTCATAAATATGAAACTATGTGAGGACCTATTATCAAAAATTGCAGAATATAAAATGGAGTTAACTTGAATAGTACATTTGATGGTAGAGGGTCTGAGATCCTACACCTACTAAGTCTGTTTCGATGCCTATGTCTGATCAATACCATGAACCTATGACACTTTCTGGCTACCCTAAGCTGATCCACCCACATATCATAGAATATCTGGGTTCTAACTACCACATCCATGACCAGAACCTCAGCCTGAATTCCATTATAGACTCTATATAATAGTCTGATGTGAAGACACTACCCTGCTCTTGAACATGGTGTCAGTACAAAAGGATATCTTATTCCTAGAAGAGGGAGTAATAGATCTATGATCTGACCCACCTTGTCATGTACCTCCAGCTTCCTACAGATTATTCTTAGTAATAAACAATTAATTCATGATAGAGTAAATTTAAGGAACCGGAAAATGTTCACTAGTGATTGGATGTCGTACTTGAGACCATCCACATATTTCCTAGCCCTCGATATCTCCTCACACTTCTTAATAGGTGTAAATCTCTAAATTTTAATGAAAAGGGAAGAGTAGCCTATCACTATCATAGAACCCTTCTCCATATGCATGAACTTTTAGTATTGATTGGCCCTCAACGTATTAGGAAAAATGTTTTCATAAAAGACCATCTAAAAATAATCCCATTCCATGTTCCCCTGATTCAATGCCTGTGTCGTAACATCCAAGTTCCTCTTTGAATAATTACACATCATATAATTCTTGAGCATGACCCTCCACTCATGAGGCATCTCCAGATTCTCTAAGAGAGAAATCATGGATTCTAACCATGGCTCTACTACCTATGGTCCATCATCCCATGAAAATATAGGTGGATGCTGCTACTAGAATACTCACATCTGTTCTTCCGTAGACTTGGCAGGATGTGGTACTCCCTGGATGGACTTCATAAACCTCATTAATCCTTCTCAGAACTATATATCCACACATGTTTCTGGTATAATAGCTAGTGATGCAACATGCACATATAGAGGATCCTCTAGTAGCCCATGGCCTACCACCTCCATGGTATGATCATCGCCACTCTATTAGCGTAAAAATCATAGTTGTTGTGTAGGCATGAGTCTATATGTTCAAGAACACATCTTAGTTCAAGATAATTTCAATGGTTTAATATTCAAGAGATCCAAAATCACATTAGAAAATATAATCCAAATCTCTCAAAAAGGAACTACACAATGTGTAAAAACAATACACGGTGTGTACCATAAAGACATAACATGTTTGTGTATTATTTCTTGACTGGGTGTGTATCATCCCCAGGTACAAGGCATGTCAGACATGTAAACAACATTTACACAAGTCTCAAATATATTCCATGTACTTTTACATGGCCAGAGATACATGGGGTCAGCCTATGTAAAACTAAACTGGGTGAACATAAGGTACCCAACATGTTCTGATCAAAACTCAACAACTTGTGTTTTCTATCACACTGCTAGGAAAACAGTTATCTACCACACAGTGTGTACTATGCTTACATGGCGTGTATCCATGAAAATAAATCATCCTTCCCTAGATAATAAAAAATAGATGACATGTTAGGATAAATTTCATGCTTTGTAATCTTCGTTTTATCCAGGACAGAAACATGTTATTGCCCTGAAAATACATGTTCTATAGAAAACCAACTAGTGGTTCAAAATATTTATATCTTTGATGACCCATACTCCCCGCTAATCATTGATGGAACCCATGAATAACATATCACAATAATATTGAATACAAAAGTCTAAAACGTAATCCACCAAATTTCAATCCAGGAGGGCTCATACAACTCAGGAATCAAAGCTTGGAATCCATCCAATTAGAACCATAACACCTATCAAAACACATATCATAATAGAATATATATCTATCATCATACCTATCACAACAACATGCATTTCTTTCACAAAATCTATCATAATAGCATTTAATCGGTAATGATCATTAAATGGCATCACAAGAATCCATGAGATGTAATTTCTAACAACATCCTATATGATGCATGAGATGGTATACCCTCATATAATCATGTTACAAAGAAATATAACCACAATAAAATCAATACTAACAAAAAACCAGTGCATCTCATAATTGTGAAATTTAATCAAGTATAACAACTCAAAATGCAAAAAACACAAGTCCGTTTGAGGAAATTTAGATATTCCTTGTACACTGTATATCTACTCTTGGGCACACGGTCAGCTGTCACACATTGTGTACTATGAGTACACGACATGCAACTAGGAAAAGAAATCATCCTTCCCAAAACAAGAAGAACACCATACATGTTAGGCTATCCTACATGCTCTGTAAACTAGGTTATTTTAGGACAAAAACACGAGATTTCACAGAAAACCCATGTTCTGCCAAAAAACCATCCTATGGTACACTAAATTTTGATCCATGAGGGCCCATACTCCTTACAACTAATATTTTTTCACCCAAGCATAACATATAAAAATAAAATTATATACAAAAATTTTGAACATAATCCACCAAATTATGATTCAAGAGGGCATATACACCTTGGGGATCAAAGCTTGGCATACATAAAATTTGAAAAATAACACATATCGATACTCCTATTACAATTGCAGGTATATATATCATAGTACCGATCACAATAGTATGCATCTCTATCACATAATATATCACAATAGCATGTAATCAGGGATTCTCCCTAAATGGCATGGAAAGAATGCATGGCATATAATTTATATAAAGTGCATATATGATTCCAGAGATGGAATACCCACATATCATCATGTTTAAAAAGAATGGAACCAAAATAATATCAATACTAACTACACAAAACAAGTGCATCTGCCAGTGGTGAAATCGAATCAACAGTAACAACTCAAAATCTAATAATCAGAAGTCAATTTGAGGAAATTTGTGTTTTCCTTGTACATGAGGTTGCTACTCTTGGGAACATTTTATCCCAAAACAATATTTCCTTCATTTCCATTTATAATTTCATTAATATGTAAGGAAAACTATAAAATATCTTCTTTAATACCACTTTGTAACATCTCGGATCTGGATACCACGGAACAGGTGCTCTGTACATGGTTGGTCACATGGCCTCAAGTAAACATCACCAAACGCCCGAGGACAAGGTCCTGTGGTGTGATAGTGTGGAATCTTTTGTTTTATTGGTAGAGTGTAACATAGAGGAACAATAATATACAATATTGGGAGAATTAAATGCCATACAACTGAAACAATAACCGAAGAATGATAATAAAGATAACTAGAAGTCATAGAATACAAAAGTTGATGCTTCCTGCCACATGTTATTAGAGAGCATACAAAATAGGATACACTATAGTTAGATAAAAAATAAAATTACAAGGTACATAAATACAAAAGAAAACTTAGAAGCATCCCAATTCTTGACTTGGTCTCATGTTCTCCTCCTCATAATAGTAGGACATTTTCCCTTATCGAGAGATGCAAAAATATATTCTATTTGGGCCCAAAAGCAAGACCCACTAATGGTGTGAGAGATATATCCCAGTAGGAAACCACCCAAAAATTTTTCTTATCTGTCAGTGAGTATATGAAATAGGTAGTGTACAAAAATGAGTAGTAGTAAACTAAAAAGTACTCAAAAGTAAACAATTCTATAAGTCCTATTTCCATTTATATTTAGTTCATTTTCATTAAATATTTTGATTACATTGAATTGAAAAGTATTGAGATATTTATTTCGCCCCAGAATCCCTTGAATCATGTAAGTACAACAGATGTCACAAAATACCATCTAAACAGTTATAAAGGAAGACTGAATCCAGGTTTGTTCATTGGCTTGGTAGACATATCAAAAGTATTTCCACAAGATATTTAGATTAAAATATCACCCACATGTATAGGAAAAACCATCCTATAGTCATAACACCACCTCTCCCATAGGAATATCCAATCCTCACCCACGATCTTAACAAATCCGCACCCACAGGCATGACACAACATCGCCCGCAGGCATATCACAATCTTGCATGCGGGTATATCAAAATCTCTCCTACATACATACTAAAATATCACCCATAGGCATATCACATAAATAGTGAACATGTAAATTAAACTATTACATGAAAAAATTGATAAATTCACATGGGAATCAATCATATCACAATACTATCAGTAATATTAACAATTACATTGCTTAAAAATCATATTCTCACAATGGAAATTTACGTAACAAACGCTTCATGTGAATTAAACTATCACAAGTCATACCAATAATTATCTCATGTGGAATGACATTCAATTTACCAAATCCATTTTTAACAAACCTTAATTGGAAATACAAGGATTTACTCTTAGAAACCAAGTCCAAAAGGCTAAACATTGGTCATTCAAGGGAAACACACCCCTGGTGGCCCTAAATCCAGTCATGATTACTCAAAAATGGTTTATATCATCAAAAAATTACCATATCAATGTTAGGAAATAACATGGGTCAATTTTTCATTAATTGAAACCCTAAAAACCGATTTGTGGCACTCTATAACCTACAAATCACTAGCAAATTAGAAAATGTCATAGGAACGCATACCTCATTGTCATATGGTTCTCCTCAGGCATCATCTACTTCTAATTAACACTATAATTTAGTAGATCTACAAAATGAGGTAATATTATCAAGGAACAATAACTTCATCGTGGGAGAAAATTATGAAAAATGGCTGCAGAAGAATCTATACATTACTTATTATGTTCCAAGGCATCTGAGGGTGAAAGAATCGAGGTTCATGCGGACAAATTGGTTCCAAATCCCCTTTTAGCATTTTTGTCTGATGAACCGAGTGCCTCCTCTGATCAGAATGACAAAAATAGAGGCTGCTACACATTTTAGATAAAATGAAAAAATAAAAGTCATGTAAGAGGAACTAAACACTGTGTAGGTTGTTTTACTTCCCATTTTTCGGTCTAATTCCATTACATGTTATGAAACGACTTACGAACATGCCTAAATGGTGTGTACCTGAGAATACATTTCATGTAACAACCATGTCTATCCATGTAAGGCATAGAGCCAGTATTTCACCTCTTATATTCCACATCCTTGAGTATTAACCATTAAATAAATGTCTGTAGCTAAAAATAAGAATCAGGTTCTTACATTATGTTGTTCGGGATATTCATAATTGATTGAATAATATACTCTAAAAAATTACCAACTATAGTTGGAGAATGGATTCCACATGATTTATGGTATGGAAATAAACCAACACTATGAGTTATATGTTTTTAGTTGTTTGAGGAATTTTTCAATACCATAAACATTGAGAAACTAACATCTCAGAACATGAAGACTATGATCATATGTTATAGTAAATAAACTAAAGTATATTACCAATATTACCATTCATATATAAGAGTAATTGTTGAAGGAAAATCTATATTTCTAGAGAGGGAATATATTTAAAATTTAAATAATGTTGGAAAGATTTACCATGATGATGTTGATGCTTCAAATTCCTACGTGTTTGTATGAGCATAATATCCACAAGAGACAGTGGGAGAAGATTATTTTTTTGGGACACGTTTACTACATAGGAATACAAGATATGTTATAGAACTATAGAGATATAGTTTTATTTTTATCAAGTATAGTGAAACCTTACTTCATGAGGATAATATACCATTGACCTAAATTGAGTATGTAGATGTAATTGATGATACTAAATTGATTGAATCCATACATTATAAAATTAATTCCATATTCCCAAATTATTTAGGGATTTTGGTATATCCTCTAGCTAATATAAGCCTATTGATTGTAAATTTAGTATTTGAGTAAAACATGTACATGGAAAATAAATTAAATGCTTATAATTCGTCACTGGTTGTGAAAGGTATCTCATAATATCACAGAATTTAATATCATAAAATTCTATCATTAATTATGAGGCTAGAATCATGAAAAAATTACATGAAATACCATCCTTCCATGATTAAGTGATATTTCATATTGATTCCAAAACTATTTTTTTAAAAGGGATGCTTATTGAAAATGTTGGTTTGACAAAAAATAAAAAGGTCTATCATTAAAAATAGTATAAATAAAATATGAAATATATAGATATAGATTTTTTGGATTCAATCATGCATCAGAATCATGGAATGTTTATTTATATTTGGACATACAAGAATATAGCTTGGTGAAGAAAAAATGTGATCCTTGTTTCTAAAATGATGTTAGTAGAAATTAAAATGTATTATTAGTATTATATGATGGAGAAATATTAATTGATTGAAAATATTTTCATTTCTCTTAGTTAGTTAATTCATGCTTTAATGATTGATTCTCTATGAAATATATTGGATAAAGATTATATATTTGAGGTATTAAGGCCAATCGTGATAGATCGCAAATTCTTCTTGAGTGTTGTCAATGTAAATATATTGATAATGTAACATCCAAAGTAAGGAAAGAATACTATATTTTCATATCTATGCCTATTTGTGAATTAGATACTGTTTTAGAGTCTTAAAATTAGAATAAATCCAAAATTTATCATAGAATACTGTAATATTTTTAAAAGATTGTTTTACCGCATTTTGATGGAAAAAAATTTTTAAATACAAATATTGAAACTTTTATAAGATATATTTGTAAAAATAAACTTATTATTTAGAATTAGATAATTGAAATTTACTTTGTATAAATTTTTGGTAATTTTCTCTCAAAGTTCATTTTTTTAATGAATAGTGAAAAATACTGCATTTTACTTCAAAACTGCTTTTTTATCTATTTTATTTATATGGTTAGATTGTCATTTTAATTTTTTTAAAGTTTAATTAGAATATATTTTTACAATTTAATCCAATGGTGGCCATTTTAATTAATTTCACTTTGAAATTGGACATAAACAATTGTAAATCTTCTGATGGATATTGTTTCTTAAAATACACTCTATTTGTTTTGACAACAAGATTTAATTATAAAATTCATTAATGAAAATTTTATGTTTTAAAATTTTTAAAATAAACAGAATTTTTAATTCAGAATATCAATTAAATATTAGGGTGAATTTTTGGTATTGTTCTGAAAAACATCAATTTTTGATGAATAGTGAAACCACTATGTGGTAGTTAAAAAACTAATTTTTCGTTTAAATGAAATTTTACTGCTTCTGTGAATTGGATTTCAAAAATCCTACATACATGGTTTTCATTAGAATGTAAAATGTGGTTCAACGGTATGAAAATAATTTTCAATGAATAGTAACTTTTGATTTTTATTAAGAGCGATTAGAGGTAATTATGGTAATTTAAGGTAAAAGTAATATTATAAAAATATTAAAATACCTTTAAACATGTCCTACTATTATTGTATGAGTCATTGAATAACAAGACAATACATTGGTCAATTTTGGTACCCCATGGATCTACTTTGGTATGATAATGACATTAATAACATTTTATTTAAAGTAAAAATAAAAATGTCACAAACATTTATTATTTTACTAAAACAATTTTTATATGGGGTTATATAATTGATATATTTGACTATAAAGATTCATTATAAAGATAAAAATATTTCCAACATGATGGAATTTGTTTTATAATTTTTAGACATTAAATAAATACATTTATTTATGACACCATGATGATGCAGTGATTACCTCATTAATGAACAATTTAAATAAAATGATAAGATAAGGTAAAATATAAGATGTAAACTTGTCAAAAACTTTTTTTTATGGGTGGATTTAGAACCCTTATCAATTTATCCTAAAAATATATTATTTTGGGACCTTTAAAATCCGAAAAACATTTTATAATCAAGTATCATTTCATGACTTATCAAAAGTGACCCTCATCCCTCTTATAAAAGGCCCGCAACTCTACCCCATTACCCACACCTCTCAAGCCCTTGGATCATCAAAACTCTGCTCATATTATCTCTCCACATCCCTCTGTTACTCTGAGAAGCCTCACTTTGGGCTGATGTCTTCCCAGGTAATCCTTTGGCTCAAATCAAAACGATTTACCCGATTTAGAAGTAATGTCTTCTATCGAGTTTATTTCTTTTATTTTCCTTCTTCACTCACCACTATCTTCTTATAATTTGATCCCATAATAAAACTAGTATCCTAAATATACTAGGATTTTTTCATAATAATGATTCTACCTACACTCACACACACCTCCGTCTAATGGTCAAAGAACATAATATTTTTGTTGGTGGTGAATTACTGCCTCGCGAAACGAGGATTGTTCAATCTTCTTTTAACAACTTTAATGGTGGCCATTATGATGTCACTATATTTATATATGATATTTATTTTTTCTATATGATTCTGAATTTTATTTTTAAATCACATCATTATGATTTCCATGTTGTTGAACTATAATAATTTCATTTGAGGAAGTGTGGACTACCGCCCCCTCAAGTGATGTGACTCATTCATGCCAAACATGGAATTTATAAAGAATGTAATTAATAAACATATGTGTCCTATATAAAATATATATTATACTGAAATTATAATATATATATATGTATGTATCATTTAGTTTTAATTCCTTTAATATGAAAATGAAATGAAAGTGGTGTTCATGCGTACGTACAGCCTACCGTCTCCATGAACGGTGCATTTCATTTTTTATCTCTAAATGTTATGGAATAGTATAAAATGAACATATACTGGATATATATGATATTTAAATCATTAATACCATTCTGGAGATAATTTACTTATAACTACATCGGAAGTTTTTTTCAAACAAGTTCATTTTGGACTCATGTACCAAACATCGACAAAATGTATGATATGAACTCACATAATTAACTAATTATTATAACATGATAAAATGTGATATGAATTGAATAATAGACATTAATGTAAATCCTAAGCAATTATAAATTTACCTAAGTTTATTATTCAGGAATATATGTAAGGAATGAGAACATGTTGGACTTGAGGTAAGAGATTTTGTCTCAATCTCCTTTCGTTGAGGCATACTTCAATTAATATACGACCTTGTTTTATTAGTTGTATAATAAACCCTTTGACTATTTATTTCATTCAAAAGGAATATTTTTACATGATTCATTTTACTAAATGTCAAAAATCATTGTTTTTTTCTTACTTTTGTGATGACAACGACCTCTCCATCGTCGTGACCATTATTTGAGTTTCAGCTTCCTCTACAAGCCATAACTTTTTTAAAATGAAAAATAAATACCATTTTTTTCTTTTATTTTATTTTTGTATTTAAAATGGGTTTAATAAGGTTTTGATTATATCAATGTGTTGTATTGATATCTTGTGATTGAAATTTGGAACTATTATGTTACCTTTAAGCATGTGTTATGTGATACGATTATGTTATGGTTCTTGGGAATTGATTATCAATTTGGGTGGTTCAATGATAAACTAAGGGTGAGTGAGACCGAGATAGCTCTCCAATGCATTGGGTAACACAATGGAGTTAAACTCTAATGTTTATCCAAAGAGATTTATGGTATATAATGTGATGGGTATTCCAAAAGTAACAATGAGGGTTACTCACTACGTAAGAATGTTATGAATTCCTCAAGTTACTTTTACGTCTTATGATTTCTATGAGTTATTCATAAATCTTATGAATTCATGAGGTATGTTAAAGTGATTATGTTTTGTGAGTAATGTATGTTTTCATTGATTCTTATGCATACATGGACTAATGTCTTGTTTTCATATTTTTTGTATCCCTTACTGAGCTTTTTATGCTCATCCCATGTTTTTGAAATGATTTTTTCACAAGTCAAGGTAAAGGTACATGAAGTGATGATAGTGTCGAAGAAGTTTCAAGGAGGAATCCATGTTTTATTTTAAAAATGATTCCTTTTATGGAAAAAAATGATTACTATCTTCGATGTAACCAACTTGTTTAAATGCAGAATGTAATGCATGATTTACGATATAATTCTCTAAAACTCTAAACCTGAAAAGATCTTTATTGTGTATTCTTGAAATAAATCATGATTAAGTAATATTAATGGTTGGGGCCTTATATTTGGTATCAAAGGTCTATTTAGATAACATTAGGAGTTAAAATTATATTAAATGATTATGAATTTTTTTTACACATTATGGTCAAATTAAAATGATATAGAATTTGAGGATTACAATGTTGCTTCATCGAAGACATGTTTGTTTAGAATGGTTTTACACAGAGGAAATAGGGATGTAGTGCATGTAAGGCATAAAAAAGAAAATGAAATTCCAAATCAACATCTTAAGATGGTCGGAATTGGAACTGAACTGTTTGTTGCAGTAATGGTGTAGTTGACTCAATCGATAAATGGTGGTGGTATCCATGCATGAGATCAGCCAGATCAACCGTAGAGGAACATGTAAGTGGTGGAACATTTCATGAGGCAACACCCCACATCATTCAATGGATCATATGACCCTGTGCTAGCTAAACAGTGGATTAAATCACTGGAGAATATTTTTGATGTCATGGTGTGTTCAAACAATCAAAAGGATAGTCTTGTTGTTTGTTGTTTGGATGGTGAAGTAGATCAGTGGCAGTTGATGGTTAAAAATATCAGGGACACTGATGAGATTGATTCTCTTGATTGGGATGAATTCAAAGGTATATTTCATGAGAAATATTTTCCTAACGATGTTCGACTTAGGATGGAAAAATAGTTCTTGGAATTGAGGAAAGAGGATGACTAAGTGGCTTCTTATGAAGAAAAGTTTACTCGATTAGGACGGTATGCTCCAAATTTTGTCCGAGATCTTGATAGAAAAATCAATCGTTTTTCACTGGATTAAAGCCAAAATATTGAAGGGAAATAGATTCTAGTGAGTTCAGTGTTATGAAAAGCTTGTTCGATGTGTTGAGAAGGTGGAAATGGAGTTCGGTGATGATCAAGTGTTATATGAAAACCAACATAAGAAGAGACTGAGGTTGCAGGATAAAGGGAAGAATCCTTAAAAAAGGTTTGATGGTAAGAAAAATATGTTTTTAGTTTCTGATAAATGTGGTAAAAAGCATGATGAGGAATATATTTTGAATTCTGGAAAGTGCTTCTAATGTGGTAAGTGGGACATAAGGCTCTTGATTGCACCAGAAAAGATCATGGTAATTGTAAGACCAAATTTGATTAACTATTAGTGAAATGTTTCAAGTGAAATGAGATGGGTCATTATGAAAATGAGTGTTCGACAATGATCTCAAATAATGGGATGGAGTTAGACTACAAGCAGAATGGGGTGGTGAAATCCTTTGCAACTACTTCAGTAGATGTGGGGCCATCAAATGAAGTAGTATCCACTCCAGGGAGCTCAGTATTTTTCAAAGATTGACTTCAGATCGGGGTACCATCAGTTGAAGGTAAAGTAAGAAGATATTCTGAAGACCGCATTTCATACAAGATATGGAAATTATGAATTTTTAGTTATGCCTTTTGGGTTAACAAATGAACCTTCTATATTCAAGGAGTTTATGAATATAATTTTCCATGAGTTCGTGGATAAGTTTTTGGTTGTTTTAATTGATGATATTTTGGTTTTTTCTAAAATTAAAGAGGAGCAGGAAATTCATTTAGGGGTTATTTTAAAAAACATAAAAAAAATTATGGGAAATTCAACAAGTGTGTGTTTTAGTTGCAAAAAATTTCGTTCCTTTCTCACATTGTTTCTAAAGATGGAAAACCTCTTGAGCCTGCAAAAAAATGGTTGTTGAAGAATGCCCAAAACCCAAAAATGTAACTGAAATTAATAGTTTTCATGGTTTGGCAGGCTATTAACAGAGGTTTGTTAAAAAAAATTCACTGTTGTCCAGCCCATTGACTAAGGTATCTCGGAAGGGTGTTATGTTTTTCTGGATAGAAGAATGTGATGATTATTTTCAGGAATTGAAAAGAAGATTGGTGAATGCCTCAGTATTTGAACTACCTTCGAGGAATGGTGAGTTTTTTTATCTAAAATGATGCTTCATTGAAAGGACTTTGTTGTGTACTAATGCATAATGATCAGGTAATTGCTTATGCTTCACATTAGTTGAAAACTCATGAGATAAATTACCCTACACATGATTAGGAATTAGCTGATGTTGTTTTCTCTTTAATATTTGGAGGCATCATTTTTCTGGTGTAAATTGTGAAATATATACTAATCAAACAAGTTTAAAGTATATATTAACTCAGAAATAATTCAACATAAGAGAGAAGAGATGGTTAGAACTAATCAAATATTAGGATTGTATAATTCATTACCATCTAGGAAAAACAAAAAAAGTGGTTGATTCTTTGAGTCGAAAAATTAATGCTTCATTAACTATGCTAAGTTTAGAACAATATCCTTTGGTTTTTGATTTGATGAACATTGGCATAAAAGTTTTTGGTGTAGGAAGTTATTCTTTTTTGTTTCAGGAATCATTGAAATCTTCTCTATCAGACAAAATTATGAAAGCACAGAAGCAAGATAGTGAGTTCCAGAAAAAGGTAGAGCTGGTTCAGAATGGAATGTTACCTAAATTCAACATTGATAATGATTGTGTTTTGATATTTGGGAAGAGATTTTGTGTGCCTTGTGATTCATAGTTGAAGAGAGAGTTATTATGTGAATCTCATAGTTCTCTATTTTCAGTTCATCCAGGCAGTACTAAGATGTATAGAGATCTTTAGGAGTATTACTGGTGGGATAGAATGAAAAGAGATATTTCTGATTTTACTGTGATGTGTTTGACTTGTCAATATGTTAAAGTAGAGTAGAAGATAACAAAAGGGATGATTCTACCGTTACCAGTTCCAGAGTGGAAAAAGGAGAATATATCCTTGGACTTCGTTGTAGGATTACCGAAGACACCTCGAGGTAATAATGCAATCTGGGATATTGTTGATCTTTTGACAAAATCCTCTTATTTCCTTGATATATGAGATACTTTTTTCCTAGATCATATTTCTCGTTTGTATCTTAATGATATATTCAGGTTACACGCATTTCCCCTCTCCATTGCATCTGATTGTGATCGTAGGTTCAGTTCGAAATTTTGGAAAGGCCTTCAGAAGTTGTTGGGTACTAAATTAAATTTAAGTACAGCTTTTCATCCTCAATTAGATGGGCAGTTAGAAAAAAAAATTTCAGGCTTTGGAGGATATGCTATGTGCTTTTTCGATGGATTTTCAGGGAAGATGGGTCCAACATCTTTCATTGGTTGAGTTATCTTATAATAACAATTTTAATTCAAGTATACAAATGGCACCATTTGAGTCATTGTATGGGAAGCGATGTTGAACTCATACTTTTTGAGATGAAGTGGGTGAAAGGAAGTTGATGGGACTAGAATTGGTAGAAGTGTTGGCAGAAAATGTTCAGCTGATACAGAAACACATGGGAACAGCTTAGAGAGGGCAGAAAAGTACTGTGGACAATAGGAGGAAGGATCTCTCTTTTGAGGTAGGTGATCATGTCTTCCTCAATGTTTCACCATGGAGAAGTGTGATGCGATTTGGTACAAAAGGAAAGTTGAGTCCAAGGTTCATTGAACCATATGAAATTCTGGAGAGAGTTGGATCAGTTTCATACCAAGTGGCTTTACCTCCGAATTTATCTTAGGTACACAATGTTTTCCATGTTTTAATGTTTAAGAAGTATATGCCAGATCCATCTCATCTTTTGAGTCCATAGGTAGTTCAGTTGGAAAAGAATCTCTCTTATGGGAAACATCCAGTACAGATTCTTGACAACATGGAGACAATTTTCCATAATAAGGTGATTCATCAAGTTAAGGTTTTGTGGATAAACCACATGACTTAAGAGGCAACATGGGAATCTGAAAATGCTATGAGAGATAAATACCCCCATTTATTCGATAAGTAAATAAATTATATGGGAAAAATTTTATAGAGGGAAGGATGTAACATACCATGCATGTAAAGAATAATATATTTTCATATATATGTCCATTTTTTAATTATATAGTGTTTTAGAGGCATAAAATGAGAATAAATCCAATCTTATGCATAAAATACTCTAATATTTTTAAAAGATTGTTTTACCGCCTTTTGATGGAAAACCATTTTTAAATATATACTTTGACAATATTATAATGTCTATTTGTCAAAATAAACATATTCTTTATAATTTGAACATTGAAATTTAATTTGGATAATTTTTTGGTATTTTTCTGACAATGATCATTTTTTTAATGAATTGTGAAAAATACTGCATTTTACATCAAAACTGCTTTTTAATCTAATTTAATTATATGGTTAGATTTTCCTTTTAATTTTTTTAAAATGTAATTGGAATATAGTTTTACCATTTAATCAAATGGTCATCATTGGAATTAATTTCACTTCAAAATTGGATATAAACAATTTTCTATCTTTTGATGGATATTGTTTCTTAAAAACACGCTATTTATTTTAGAAATGGGAATTGATTATAAAATTCATTAATGAAACTTATATGTTTTAAATTTTATAAAATAGAAATAATTTTTCAATTCGGAATATTAATTATAACTTAGGGTGAATTTTTGGTATTTTTCATAAAAAACATTAATTTTTGATGAATAGTGAAACCACTAAGTGGTAGTTAAAAAACGGATTTTTCATTTAAATGATATTTTACCCCTTCTGTGAATTGGATTTCAAAAATCCGACATACATGGTTTTAATTAGTATGTAAAATTTGGTTCAATATTATTAAAATATTTTTTAGTGAATAGTAACTTTTGAGTTTTATTAACCACAATAAGAGGTAATTATGGTAATTTAATGTAAAAAAAAATATTATAAAAAAAATAAAAATACCATGAGACATGTCTTACTCTTATTGGATGAGTCATGTAATACCATGAAAATACATGGGTAAATTTTGGGACCCCATGGATCCACTTGGGTAAGATAATGACATTAATACCTTTTTATTTAAAGTAAAAATAAAAATGGCACAAACATGTATTTTTTTACTACAAAAAATTAAATGGGGTTATATAAATTATATAATTGACAATAAATATTAATTAGGAAGCGAAAAATATTTCCTACATGATCGTATTTTTTTTATAATTTTTATACACTAATAAATAAATTTATTTATGTCACTATGATGATGTAGTGATTACCTGATTAATGAACGATTTAAATAAAATGAAAATATAAGTTAACATCTAAGACTAACAGTTGTCAAAAAAATATTTTTTGATATGATTTAAAACCCTTATCACCTTATCCTCAAACTATATCATTATGGTACCTTTAAAATCCAAAAATCATTTTATTATAAAGTATCATTTCATGACTTTTCAAAAGTGACCATACTACCTTTTATAAAAGGGCCCCACCTCTACCCCCTTTCCCACACCTCTAAATCCCTTTTCTCATTCAAACTCTACTAATACTGTCTCTCCAAATCCCTCTCTTACTCCTAGAAGCCTCACTTTTGGCATAAGTCTTCCCAAAGAAGCCTTTGGCTCAAATCAAAAAGAGTTACATGATTTAGAAGTAATGTCTTCTCTCGAGTTTCTTTCTTCTATTTTCCTTATTCACTCACCACTATATTATTATTATTTTATCCCATAATAATACCATTATACTCAATATACTACTATGATGTTAAGATAATGGTTCTACCTGCACTTATACACACCTCCGTCAAATTTTTAAAGAACATTATGTTTCTGTGGGTGGCGAATTACTGCCTCACGAAACGATGATTGTTCAATCTTCTTTTAACACCTTTCATGGTGGCCATTATTATGTCACTGTATTTATATATGATATATATGCTCTTTATATTTTCTATATGCTTCTGAATTTTATGTTTATATTACATCTTTATGATTTTCATGTTGTGGAACTGCGATAATTTAATTTGAGGAAGTGTGGACTAACGCCCCCTCACGTGATGTGACTCATTCATTCCAAACATGGAATTTATAGAGAATGTAATTAATGAAATTTTGTGCAATATAATATATATATATATATATTATACAAGAATTTAAATATATACATGTCTCATTTATTTTTAATTCCTTTAATATGACAAAGAAATGAAAGTGGCATTCATGCGTGCGTACGGACTACCGTCTACAGGAATGATGCATTTCATTTTTTATCTCAAAATGTTATGGAATAGTATAAATTGAATATATAATGGATATATATGATATTTAAATCATTAATACCTTTTTGGAGATTATTTACTTATAACTACATGGGAAATTATTTTCAAACAAGTTCATTTTTGACTCATGTTCCGAACATCGACAAAATGTATGATATAAAATCACATAATTAACTAATTATAATAACATTATATTATGTTATATTTATTGAATAATAAAAATTAATGGATGTACATAAGAAATTATAAATTGACTTAAGTTTATTATTCAGAAATATAAAGAACGAACGAGAAGAAGTCGGACTTGGGGTAAGGGATTTCTTCTCAATCTGCTTTCATTGATGCATACTTCGATTTATATGAAAACATATTTTATTATTTGCATAATAAACCATTTTGACTTTTCATTTCATTCAAAAAGATTATTTTTAACATGAATAGTTTTACTAAATGAAAAAATTGAATGATTTTATCTTACGTATGCAGCGACAATGAATTCTCCGCCGCCATGACCATTATTTGAGTTTAAGCTTCCTCAACAAGCCTAAATATTTTTTAAATGAAAAATAAATACCATGTTTTACTTTTCATTTTGTTTAAATTGGTTTTGATAATGTTTTGATTTTATCAAGGTGTTTAATTGATATCTTGTGATTTTAATGTGGGAATGTTATGTTTTCTTTAGGTGTATTTTATGTGATATGATTATGTTATAGTTTTTGGGAATTGTTTATGAAGACGGGTGGTTCCGTGATAAACTAAGGTCTGGTGAGCCTGAGATAGCTCTCCAATGCATTGGGTAATGCGAATGAGTTGAACTCTAAAGTTTCTTTGAATAGATTTAGGGAATATAATAAGATGGGTTTTCCAAACATAACCATGAGGGTTAGTCACTACATAATAATGTTATAAATGCCTCAACTTACCTTTACATCTTACGATTTCTATGATTTATTCATAAATCTTCTGTTTTCATGAGGTATGTTATAGTGCTTATGTTTTATCCGTAAAGTATGTTTTTATTGATTCTTATTTATATATGGACTAATTTCTTCGTTTCATATTTTTTATATCCCTTACTTAGCATTTTATGCTCATCCCATGTTTTTGAAATGATTTTCATAGGTCAAGGGAAACGTACATGATGTGATGATAGTGTCGAGGAAGTGTCAAGAAAGAATCTATGTTGTATATTAAAAATGGTTCCTCTAATAGAAAAAATGAATTCTGTCTTTGATAAAACCAACTTGTTTAAATTTGGAATGTAATGCCTGATTTACGATCTAATTATCTAAAACTCTAAACCTGAAAATATCCTCAACGTGTATTCCTGAAATATATCAATATTAAGTAATGTTTAAGGATGGGGCCTTATAGATAAGGTACGTAAGATATATTACATAAATCAATAAAATAGGGTATTATCATCAATTTCACGTGTAATTAATCTATCAAGAACATTTTTCTACAAACCCTTGTCAATATTGAGATAAGGAGTAGAAACCCTTTGGTAACCAGAATGTGATCTATTATATATTTCATTATATGTAATTGGTTTTATTTATTACATTCATTATGAATTGTGGCAATATATCATGGTCATCAAGGAGAGATTCATTATGAAACTATAAAAATTATCCTGAATTATTTGAGATGTATAAGGAATATGTTTCTACAATATAGAAATTTTTTGGAGGTAGTAATGTTGTAATAACCTGATACTATCTTCAAAATAGATCATAATGGTACGTAAACATAGTATGTATTGGAATTTTTCATAAATGGATGGGTAGTGAGCTAGAGAATATCAATGAACTTATGGACACAAACTGTATAGTGGAATAAAAGTATAAAATATATTCCATAATAGCTAAGAATATTATGTGTATATGAATACTTTTCTTAGATTTTAGAATTTAACCTAGCGATACATATGTTGTTATAATATATTATAATAATACTATAGTAGTTTGACTTTCTAAGTATCCTATGTCACACTAATGGAAAAATATATATTATTTTTGTTTTATCTATTGATGGATTTTAATAGATGTGTTGAATTCATAGTTAGTAGAGTACCCATATATATCAACGTGGAAGACCCCCAAACTAAATCCTTATCTCAAATCTAGAATGATTCTCATGTTTGACATAGATTGATGACTTATGATAGGAGTTGGATATTATGTAAGTAAATTTTTTTGTCTTGGTTCTATTTAAAAAACCACTATTTGTACACTTATTACCACTATTTATATATAGTTTGATATATAAATGTATTTTATCTTATATTGATACAGCATTAAAACAATGTTTACTCTATTAATTGTAATTTACCATTATTAAATGTCATATAAAATTATTATAGTTATTCTTAGCTATAATGATAACAGTGAGATATTAATATCTAATTATCAAAGACACCTTATATGGTCTATATGAATCATATTGAAAACAAATAGATAAATTATTACAATTAAGTATTGGGGGATAATAATAATTTATAATTTCCATCTGGATGTTTACACTTTGTGACATTAAGTAGTTGAGATCAGGAGCACTAACCCACAATATAGTATTCCACATGATACTTGTTTTATTAATTATTTTTACCTATGATCATATTGATTAGTTTATAGATGTGATATTATTATTTATGTGTACTATTTTATCAGACACTTTGAATGAAGATGAAAACAATTGTGTCTCTATTGTGGTTCATTAGATTTCATTGGGTGTGTCATTGGTGGTTTTTCATTTATTAAATGATTGAGACAATATTTATCACCTCTAATAAAAGGATGTGATATCTTAGGAACAATATATCAATATGATAGTAACTTTACTAAATATATTTTGAACGTTTATGAAGGTAAGTCAATCTTTTAATGTAAAATAGAATAAAAAAATAAGTTATGTGTGGTGAAACAAGTTATGCACCCTGAACTATGGTATATCGTGTGAAAAATAGATTACATTACCTGACATGTGTCAATATGATAGACTATCATTTTTAGGACAATACCTTATCTTCTTAGTTGAATTAATAGATTTCCAAAATCTAATCATGGTTTATGAGTATTTTATCCAAATATTATGATAAAGGTTTAGAGGGAAACACATTAAGAATATTCAATAGTCTATCCTCTATTAATTAGCTGGTGGTTTGACATGGTGTGCCCCATATTAGGGTTAATGTGATGTTAGAGTTTGTTCAATCAATAAGAAATAAAAAATCAGTATTATTTGACTTTATTATAATATGATTTCAATTATTTACACAATATATTCATATTTTATTATGTGAATTAAGTATTTTCAACTGAATATTGATACTTAGGGTTCTTAATATATTTAATTGGAGAAGAGTGACTAGTTACTAACTTGAATTTTACCAAATAACTTATATTTTATATTATAGTTATGTGAAAAAATATAAAAAGCATTTATTACCATGTTACTAAGATAATTAGTTTCATTTAGAAATTATTTAAACAAATTATGTTATGAAAGTGCCTATGTGAAATTTTTAAGTCTCTAAACCAATCTATATAAGACATGAGAAGACTCGATTATTGGGAATTTTCATTGAATAAAATTTGATATAATCCCGCTCTTATATCAGAAATTATATAGTGGGAAATATGAGATATAGGTGCCTAGATCCAATTTCATCATTTTGGATTGAAAGATCAATTTCCCATTGATTTATAGGATGTCAAAACCATCTTCATTTCTCTTGAATATCCTTTAATGACTAAAAATCACAATATAGTGGGATATTGAAACATGATAAGATGATATAGAGGAATAAAAACATAGATAGTTCAATAAATGATCTCTCAAAAATAGGGTTACATGTTTTAAAAAATAGATTTATATATGATATTAATTTAATTTCTATGTGTGAATAAATTACACGATATCATTGGGTTGGGTGTTCAATCTAACTTCTTTATGGTGATGTTATAACAATTATCATTATGAAATTTTCAATTTTATATTATTTTGTTCTTCTATAGAGAATCTGTAACGGACATCTCATGACACGTATTGGCTATAATATGAGATTTTGGAACTTTTTAGTACTTATAATATGAGGAATTATAATTATGTGCTAATTTACCCCCCAATGATAAAATTGTTGAATACATAGGTGGGATTGGGATATATTTAATTGGTTATTTACTCCCTGATGTTAGAATTGTGGAAGAAAGATATTTTTTCATGTATTATAGAAGATGTTTTTGATTTGTGATGATAATCATGATGAGGATGATCATGCTGATGGTAAAGAAGATGGGGTTGTGATTTTGTGGATGATATTTTTAGATATAGTGGAAATGTGATGTGTGATTTTGTATATATAGTTAATTTTTGGGAGATTCAATGAGTTTGGATGCCTTATAATACAATTATAGTTCTAGATGGTGGAAAACTACACATATGATGTAGATTTTATTGGGGGAGAATCATTAAGGATGGTTACATGGAAAGCTATTGACTGTAATTATGGGAGGATAATAGCCCATCCAATGGATGCGGTAATATATTGATTTTGTTGTTGGTGAATAAATATATGGAGATATTATAAAAAAAATCCTATGAGTAGATAGCTCTAGAGAGATGGATATATAATAGAGAGTTTCAAATCGGGGGATAAGTACATTGTGATATTATAGTGAGTTACCAATAAGTGGATAACTACCAGGTAGTGTAAATTATAATAAGGTATCTATAAGTGTGAAGCTACCTAGAAATTTTATATTTATAGATGATGGTCATCATATATTGGGGGAAATGAGATGATATTATTTTCATAAATTATTACATATGATAATGTGAGATGATTATTTCGTATATAATGTATTTTTAAAAATTATAACCTCTAAGAGACTATTTTTGATTGATTAGATTGTTTTATTTACTCCATAAATGGATATATATTATTAATTCATAGGTACACAAGACTGTTCAATGGAGAAACTCATGTTGTGTGTTTATATGTTCACCCATACATTATATATACTTTTTATCATAAAATCATGATAGGTTTGTGGGTTCTGTAAGTGAACATTAGCCTTTAACATAAGAGACTTCTTTAAGGTGGTGGTTTCATTATACATTTCTTGAGATATAAATGAGATGAAATAATTTTAAGGTTTTAATTCACATCTTGTATTTGTATGAAAAGAAATTCCTATATATAAATTTTTATTATTCAGTTTCATAGTAATATATTATATTATTCATTGACTTGTTCAATTTTCATTTTCAATGTTTAATCCCATCAATTTTGTTATTTTATACCCTTGGTTCTATTCTGAACCACATATACTATTGATGGGGGTCTTCGAATACCATACTCTTCATCCCTGGCATCTTAAGATGAGTTTAGGTGGGGGTTGTTAATTATAGAATGATATTACGGTGTGTGTTTTTATGATGTATTTTATAGTTGGAACTATTTAGGATTAAATGGGTGGTAAGATGAAATAAATACATGATTCTAGTATATAATGTAGACATTATAAACCAGGATGATAGGGAAGACCCATTTTGATTTAATTGTGGACTCTATAACCTAAAATTAATTCATTGAGAATATTATGGAGACTATATTGTATCATTATATCTGTGGATTCCGGC
This sequence comes from Viscum album, assembly GCA_963277665.1. Lineage (NCBI taxonomy): Eukaryota > Viridiplantae > Streptophyta > Magnoliopsida > Santalales > Viscaceae > Viscum > Viscum album. The sequence goes on from OY728157.1 coordinate 822,458,119, forward strand.
AACATACTACTTTAGGTCATGATTAATTTATTTTTTGTTTGTGGTGTGGTGTCCAATGCTAGGTTAAATAAAACAATATTGTGTTGATACGTTCTGTATATATAAATATATATTTATTTATCCTTTGGATGATTTTATTTTACTTATTTGTAGTTATGTTAGTTTTCTAATTCTATATATTAGGATTATTAGAAGGTGGTGCATTAAGAACATGAGGTTTTGCGTCAAGAGTATACCCAGAGGCTGAATAGGCAAAAAATAAATCATTGAGTTACTTTAAAAAAAGATAAAATATTAATATGGGCATATCACTAACAATAATATTTATAATACGATAAAAAATCTTGAGGTTAGTTTTAGCTGATCAAAATGGGAGGTGAGCACCATATTCTATTTTTTGGGATTTTATAACCTGTATCGATGTAGTTGGGATAAGTGATATATAAGGGAGATCGTTCATTCTCTATGAGTTTATGGTATTGATTTATATACTGATTTAAAATGAGTTATTATCGAGGCATATTATTCTCTTATGGTAGAAAGATATGTTTTTGACATAATAGGGAATTTATTCTATCTGAAAATTTTATAAAATATATGGATTTTATAAGAAAATAATGTCTATCCATACCTAATGAAAAACTGTGATCTAATCATCATTATATAATTTTTATCATTGTGATATTGACATGGTCTGGGATAATATATATGAGTTTATTCATGTATATTTTGGAAATTATTGAGTGTGATAATAATTTTCAAAGAAGGATTTGTTATTTAATCGATAGTTTATAACATGTTTTTTTATAGATTATAGATATAGGAGTTATATTTTTTTAATAAAAACGGGGTTTAAAGAATACTATGAGAGTAAAATTTCAACCGGATATCATTTCAATAATTAGGGTAGTAAACAAACCTCTGTTGTGACCTAAGGATTTTGATGTTTCTCTTATGGTTATTTAGAAAATATACATTCTATAAAATTATGTCTTCATGATAGTTAGAGGATGAAGGAACAATTTTTTTAATTGATGGACCACCCTGTTATTTTGTCTAGCCCCGATGGTAGTAGGTTCCTTAGTCACATGATGACAAATGATTATTGGGACTACAAAAATTATGTGGTTCTGGAAGTTGAAATAATTGAGGATCTCAGTAGAGAGTTAACCAGATACGAGTTTTAGGACAGTTTTAAGGATATTGATGAGGGGGAGTTATCATAAGAAGAAATTGAAACATTACAAGTGAAAAGTGAAGAGGTAGTTTTGAGTTACAATTTTACTTAACCCCAAAATTATTTTATTTAGATTAATACTATTTCATTAAAATAATTTTTCAACCCCATAGTTTATAGACTAGAACATATAGAAGAGTTTTTATATAATATATTAGATTTAATTACTCTAATAATCGGTTGTTATAAAAAACTGAGACACGTTGTTATGAACTAGTTATGGGACAAGGTTGATTAAATTGGAACATTATCTTGTTGTAGATGTAACCATATAATTTCATCCTTGTAATTTTTTTTGTTGATAAATTTATAGACATATTTTATTATTTATATATAGAAGTTGATTTAATATAGTTTTGTTAGAGATATTTTGGTTTTTTTATGGGGAAAATATTTTTTGGGGGGAAGAGATACATTAATCTAGGAATCATTACATATCAGTTTGAAAGAATGATTCTTTGGGTATCTGATATAGAGATAGAGAAGTTTACTCATGTTTTAAGTGATTATTATAATGTGATTCCACCAATTGTTTTGTGTTTTAATTTCTGGGAAATGATTGTGTTTGGAATGGAGTTATATTATATTATTTCCGCTATTATACTGAAATTTTATTTTATATTCTTAACATAGGTCTAGGATATGAGGATTCAAGTTTATAAAATTTTTTACGAAGGATTTATTATTAATACTCTATAACCATAGACCACACTTGTGTTTTTTATAAAGAATGCATATAATTTATTGACATTTTTTATAAATTACATATGTTTGATAAATGTGATGGTGATGTATCATTATCCCATTCACTGGAATAATGAATTTATTTATTTGTTAAAATGTAAATGTTTTTACTATATCCTTTATTTTTGACCTATAAATTACATGATAGTTATTGAAAAGTACATACCAAATATAATGTCTGAATGATAATATGGAAATTTTTAGTTTATAGTGATTTTTTGGGAGATATGAATCCACTAATAATGTTTAAAATGCTTATTGGAAGTGTTTTTAAACCATGTTTCTTTGTATTTATTTATTGATGATATTTTGGTTCACAACAAGATAGATAAAGATCATGTTGATCATCTTATAATGGTTATTTCCAATGCTTTCGATCAGAATGGGGATGTTGATATGATCTTGTACTATGTTCTATCATTCCAAAGGTGGAAAACCCCTTAGAATTAGGGGGATGATTACATCTCCCTTGATTATATGGGATGATTAGAGGTCATATCACACCATATTGTATTTTATCAAATATTACATAAATCCCTTATATATTTAGAGATTACTATAAATCCAAACTGATTCCATCCACATGAAGATAAATTAATTACATTGACTATATCCTTAAAAAAATATACTATTATAATTTTAGGGATTAGTTTTTTGGGAAAATAAGAAGATGATTTTTCTATATTATTTTAATGAATATGTTATGTTTATATTTACCACATAAGTCAAAATAGAAATGTGGTTTAAATACATTCTTGATAGGGAACTCTGTACAATGATGAAAAGTACTGAGGCACATAGTGTCTAGTGACCAATGTGAACACTTACTATTTATATTTTAGCAGGGAAGCTCACAGTTTAGAGTCCACTATGTAATTGTGTGATTTAGATTCTAGTGGGGATTGATATATTTTAAATACCAGTTCTAACTCTCATTATTTAGGGTTATGTGGGAAAACATTATATGATGAATCCCATAAGCATGAAACAATGGTTTTTTTAATATTCCATATAAATATTATAATCTTAGGGTTGAAAATGACTATCAATAAGATATTCTATTGCAAATTTTTTGTGATTTAACCTCATTAATAAAGAATATCAAGATAAAAATGATATAAATAATACATAAATCTCATTATGCACTTAATAAATATAATAAAAAGTCATAAAATTGGAAGACCTAAAAGTTGTGTGTATTGGATATTAGCTACATAAATATTTTTTTACAACATTTGTAAAAATTTATATATTATTATTTTCTTATAGATTCCATCTATACCACTTAAAATATATAATTCTCTTCATAAATTGGTGAATGGAAGAATAATAAAGGCGTTTGATAAAAAAACAGTAAGGGAGTAGCATAACATAATGTCTCGTATCTTAAACATGATGGACAACTTGATGTGGTAATAAATATTTTAATGAAAGTTCAAAATAACATTATAATTTAGAGTAGAATAATATCATTTTAATATATTTATGAAATCATAAAACCTATTTAATGGTGTAAAATTCATATCAATAATCATAAAACATGTGTAAACATTATAATTGTTCATAATTTATTAAAAATAAAGATTATTGAAAAACATGTGGTGTTCCGTGTAAATTAAATGCATCTATAATTTTACTTATAACTTGATTAACAATAAATAACATCAGAAAACAATAAAAATATTAAAAAATTTATGATAAAACCCCGTTTTCCACACCTATGTTAATAAACTCATTATGATCACATCTAAAAATGAGAGAAAACCCTTCTTGAAAATGCATGTGTGAACAAAATCATTATGTACCCAGCTAACTATCTCATCATATTTAATATTAAACTAATGTAATGTATGGTTATATATAATCCCACATTCAATCATGCATACGTATGTCTTCCACTCAAAATAATTCATCAACATATCTTAATTAATCAATGTAAAAAAAGAATGTATTTCTTATGCTTTAAAATAATCACAAAACATAAACATAATATATCATACAATATCAAAAAAAAAATTATAGAAAATCAGTAATATCATAATAAAGTGTAGAGGATGAATGAACCATCACATCATGATAGATAGATTTTTTTTGAAAAAAATACAAACGAAAATAATATTTTTTTTACCAACCTATTAATACATTGTTATAAAAGATGAAGTGAAAATTAAATAGAAAAAAATTTATTAGGAAGGAAAGATAATAATTTTTAAAACCTCATTATGAAAATATATAAATAATATATTATTTAAAATATATAAATGAAATAATAAAATCTATAATTTAAGATAACACATTTGATTTTCAATGGATATGAAAAAATTTTATTTAATATATTTAAATAACTCTAACAACATTATAAAAATTTTATTTAAAATTAATTTTGAAAATGGATAAAGATAATTTTGAGAAAAATATAAAATAATCCATGTTATATTTCCTTGAAATATATATGAACATTGAAAAAAATAGAAATATTGTCTTGGATGAAAAGTTTCATTGGTAAGAATGGGAGTTATCTTTACCAATGGAACATATTAGTTTTTGAAAACATTTTATAAAATAATTGGATATTGATAATGATTAACAATTTATATATAGATCAAAATGAAATAGAAACAAAATAAAAAATTTGTAGTATCAAATAAATATTGAAAAGTATATTCTCTTAAGAAAGGTGATGACCCAATTGATAAGAAATTGTGTGCTCGAAAACCATATCTTGAATTCTATGTCAATTAATTAAACTATAACCTCTGGTATAACAAAAAAAAGATTATCAACTTATTTAAAAACATTTATATATACATATTCTTTAATTAATTTCATTTTTATGGATACCTTTTAATGATATTATTGTTTGGTATTCTATATTTGAGGATGGAAAATCATGTAGTGATTTAGGTAGTATATCAACTATATAAAATAGATCATGAAATTGATTGATAAAAGGGAAATATAGTTGTCTCAAATATTGGATCATTATGATAGATTAGGTTTAATTATGAACTTTTTAAAGTGTAACAACTTTTAAATGAATAGGATTGTAATAAATGATGTTTATGAATTATAAATAGGATGGATAAAATATAAGAGATATTTCAGCTTCATAATGACATTAAAAAATATTTATACAACGTTTTTAATTATATGGAAGGGTAATATAAGATAAATATATAATAATATCAAAATTAATTAGATAATTATGAACATTTTAATGAATAATCAATTGAAATATATTGCGATTATCCAAAAATGAATTTGTTGAATAAAAAAGAGGGGGAGGAAAACCCTTACCTTACTATGTAGTTTCCTAAATATTGGGTAGAATCCATAGAATTTAAATAAAATCTTATGAGGTATTTATTAATGGAGAGGGATTTGAAATTCAGGATCAATGACTTTATAATTGATAGGGGTAATAAAAGGGGTTGGCATGAGCACTGTTCAATGTTTAAAAAGATGGATGTTTTCCGGGAATCAAATTATAAGTAAATGGAATGAGTGGAATCACATGGGGTGTTAAGTGGGCTTGGTGAGATAGTTGAATTATATATATAAATATATGGTTATACATGTCGGTGCCTATTTAACAATAACAAATTATTTATAGAATTTATAATTTAATTCTAATTATTAAAAATTCAAGATACATTACTTATCAATCAATACCCTTATTTATAATCATTAAAAATTAGTCATGGTATTTATAACATTACTTGAAAAATGATAAATTTATTACCCAATTTAAAAGTGTTGAATTCGAGTTTTTGAAATATTTAACCTAATTCATCTTATATATTTGAAAAAATATCATTTATATAAAACATATAATGTGTTGAAAAAATATTTTTAAAGAAACATTTAATTTTAATAATTGAGTTTTCTTAATCATATATATCATTTATTACCCATTAAATGGGAGATAATGAATTTTTATTCATGTTCAAACATAATATTTTTGTGTTAATTTAAAATAGATTGTTTTAATTTAAGAATAAACTATATTTATAATGTTATCATTCTTTCAAAAAAAATAATGTTTTAGTGTGAACACTAATATTAAACATCAAACCATATTATTATCCCTAAAAATATATTGATGAAATCAAATAATTAATTCTAATTGAAAATAAATAAATCTTTTTTTCTGATTTAGTTTATGTTATTTATGAAATTTAATTTTAATGTAACCACAATGAAAACTAATATTTTATAATCATAAAATTACTTTTGTAATATACCATTTTTTATATTTTTTAATTTTGTAACTTATATTGATTCCCACCAATTAGATGGAAATAATATGTCTTTATTATTTAATATTTTTATTTTGGAATCTTATGTTTCCATTTTAGTTCATTATTTCTTGCATTAAAAGATACTGACATGATATTTAATTAAGGTAAATATTAAAACAATTTCAGGACATTATATGATACTTCCCTTATATGAAGTCAATCCAAAAAAAATTATTTAAAAGAGGAAAACATATGAGGGTACTTGTCTCTCAACCCATCCTTGGGTTCCCACGTGACCTCCTCAAATTTATAATTTATCCATAGAACATTGACTAGATGGGTGTTCATGTTCCTTGAAACCCTATTTCATTGATCCCTGACTTCCAAAGATTCTAATTTATAAAAAAGATAATATCCTAGTTTTACAACTTCTAGGAATATTACATGTTATTGATCAATGTTTTACTTCATTACAAGAAATATATAGAACACATTATTCAAATTCAAGAGGTATAGAAGGAGTTCTGAGGGATATAATATGTCCCTAACATGGTCAAAAATCACATATTGAAATATGTATCTTGATATCATATTGACTTTCATCCCTAATATGATATCCCTATTCTAGGTAGATATTTTAGGTAACACCTTATTAATAATATCAATATCTTGATCTCACTAATTTTAACCCACATTACTCTTTCATAAATTATTCTCCCTCTATCATATGACACTAAAATGATTGAAACTAACCCATCAATTCATTGATAGGGTCAGGACCTATCATCTTCCTCCATATTAATTCATATAATAATGTTTGATTCCAACATCTCATTTCCCACATATCCCCAAATGGTTCAATCTAAATACAGGAATGGAGACTATTAGTAAATGAAAGCCCTACGAAAGGGATGTGTTGTCCTAACATAATTGGAAATCAAAGGACCAAGACATCAATGTATCCATTATTATTTCAATTTTCCTCTAATATTTACCTCATTTCTAGGGATGAAACATAGGGCTAAAACATAGTTACATATAAATATATTTTTGAATACTTCTCTATAACATTAATTCAATCCTTTGATCGTTGTCAAATAAAATGGATAATGGTACTGCAAACTGCCTCAGCCCTATCCTTATGTATTTCATGGTGATTTGGTCAAGGGATTGGTATTTTTTAATAGAAAAAAATGAACTATCTTTTCAATGTAATAAACTATAACCAAAAAATAATTATGGACATTAGGCATTTTGGAGTTTCATATGATGATATCCACCATTATTATTTCACAATTGGAAACTTTTATAGGGAATGGTCTAAAAACCCATAAAATTTTATCTTTTAGTCTTAAAATTCATGAATAACATGTATCATTATATATGATCTAATATTTTCTTCTTCATATTATCCTACTAAATGTTTTTTATAGACCTTTGTACACAATTGTGCCTCTAGGATGGATAGATATGGAAGAACTATGTGAGTCATCCAAAAATTTTATCTTCATCCCCATCATTGATGGGGAATATATCCCTATTTAAAACCTTTTAACATTGACCTTGTCAAAGATAATATGTAGAATGTTTGTTAAATTTTTAAATATATCTAAATAATCTATAATTGGTTACTTGATCATTACATGAATTGATATTGGAGTAGTCTGTTTGGAAGGATAAGATTTACCAACTCCTATTATTTATAAAAAAATCCATAATCTTTAAATCCATCAGTATTGAGTCACTTTCAATACTCATCGTTGATATAATAGTAGGATCATTCCTACTTAGATAATCTAACACCTTATTTACATTTTCTAGGTGGTAATGTAGTGAGTAGTCATATACATTTATCAATTCCACAAATATCTTTTAGTGATGATTTGGTTTCTTCAATGTGATTATACATTTGAACATCTTTTGATAAGTACATATATCTGAATTTTCCCTCTAGAGATAATACACATAAATAATTAATATTAATATTGCTTCAATCAGCTCTAAATCATGTATTGGTTATTTCATCCTCCATGAAGGCTAAGGAGAAGCTATCTATGGAGCAATTAGAGCGAATGAATGAGAATATCAAGTTGCTCAAAAAAATGGGCACTAATCAGAATGGGAATCAACCAATGAGGATGATATGAATAGGAATGAATGTGATTATTATGACTATTCTGACATGTAATATCATCATCTTTCTCTTTTTTTTCTCCGCACTTTTCTTTTTATTAATTAATTTTCGATCCAGGTGTGCTTGGATCTGGTTTCTGGGTTATCCTCATAACTCCAAAATATAAGGATATCAGTTATAGTGGTCATCTTAGACCATTTCTAGATTACTCTCACCTTTTATGCATCAACTCATATTAATTTTATTATAATGAAATGAATAAATTGATAATTTTTGTTCTCAAAATTCACCCATTATTTATATTAAAAATAGTTTCTCATTTATCTTCATCGTTAAAAATTTATGTAATTATTCTTATTGATATTAGTTACTCAAAGAATATATAATAATATAATCTATAAATAAAAATGAAAATTGATTAATACATTAAAAGAATACAATATTTATTAGATCTATGAAGACTTTATAATATTTATTGCCTAAAAGACATCACTATAAATTCATAGTCTCAGTACAATGTGTGGAATTTTTTAATAAAAATATATTCCCTTTTAACCCTTAACAGATGATATCATAATAGATGGTCACAATTTTTTAATTCCTTGATATCCTATAATTTGACTAATTAGATCATTGATATGGGGTATAAGATACTTGTTCATGATGATGATTATATTTAGACAATGATAATAAATTTATATACAAATAAATCCATAGATATTTCTGGGAAAGAAGAGTAGTTCACCCCATACTGAAGAATGCTATCACAAAAAACACCAAAAAATGTCTCCTTGTAACTTATTTTACCAATATAATTAAAAGGGATACATCTAGTATAGAATCTTTGATATTGGCATGGATCCTAGTATGATATTAATTTAAAACTGAGCCACATGTTTCATGATATGACAATGAATTTCATATTGTCATATACTTGAATATTTACATACAATAACTATGCCATCTATGTTTACTTCCTCTATAATAATTTTTGTATAATATACATTGAAACTGATTATCGAAACCCATTTTATTGAAATTTATTTCACAGGGAGTTCATAATCATTCGGGAATTGGTATATGGTAATACAATAATTTTTATAAATGAAATGAAAACACTTTATCTTGATAGATGATATTTTTTTGAAATAGTGAATCCATTATATACTCAATATTACGTTCAATTGAAACAAAAATTTAAGAAATAGATCTACATGAAGTATCCTCCTATAAATATCTATCAAATATGATTTATAAATCTTATATGTGATCATTATTCCACTTATAATTTTCAATGATAGTTCAATATCTATTACATGGGGTGGTGATTAGGCATTCTTAGAATACATGTGTGATATAAAATAATGTGATAAAATGGAATAAAAAAAGGTATTAGTAGACCAAGAAATGTGATTAAGTGTACCTTACATCACCTCATTTTCATGATCTACCATAGTGGTAGTGATTATGAATTCTATTATTTGTTAATTGTCTTTGGAGGATCTCGAGGCGTATTTTCTTCCTTTTTATAACTTTGGTAGAATTTTTTGAGTTATTTATAACTTCATTTCATTTTAATCATTATCATACTAGTGTATAACTACCATGAATCTTCATCTAATATCTGTACATTATTGGCACTGTATCCTTATTTTTATGGTTGTGTTCATAGTTCCCAACATTACAACACAAAAAACACTTCCATGATCCCTTTAGGTGATTACCATGGTTATTTATCCCACATATATTTCATATATGAAATTGGACATTTATTCTAACTTTTACCTTAAGGGTGGTGCTTCAATGATACATCAATTTCCACTTCTTTTCGCTAGAATATTATGTTGTTCCAATTTAAATATCAACATTAATAGTACATAAATGAATCTTTTTATATATACTATTGAATCTAATGGAAAATTATGTTAGAGAATATTAATTAAGAAAGTAAAGAAGTGATCAATTTTTATATAAGTATCAAATATGAATCAAATGGAATACATCAGGAGACTTCTGAATTTTTTTATAATATTAAATAGATTAGTCAGCTTTTCTACATCAATTATTATAATTCACATTCCAATATTTTGTGATTGGATGTGTAAAATACATAGTGAAAAATATATTCATGATTTATTCCCATATAATAGAGTCTACTTCCACTTTTCCATGGAATAAATAATGAGACCCCACCATTGGTAAACACCACCTTTTAAAAAGAATATTTAAAAATGATGTTCTTGTGGTTTCCTTATCAAAGAAAAAAACATTTTTTTCCTTTTTGTGAAACACACATAAAAAAAATATATTTTTATATCTAACAAAATATGATATACATTGTCTCATAAATTAATCAATTGTGAGTTTCTCCCAACATAGTGAACTTGAGTGATCATCACAATTTGAGTTTTTTCCCATCGGTTGAGACACATGGGTGAGAATTTCCAATAGGGGTTTCATTCAAATATAAATTTCATTAAATTATATATTACAAAAATATCATCATTCTCCATTTCAAGAATTTTTAACCTAGTTATCTTCAGTACCCTCTATTATCATGAGTAAAGGTTGATTTGGGATGAACATTATTAAATTTCAATATATACCTAAAAAAACTATAAACATAAATATATTATTTCATAACTTATTTGCATATGTTGACATATAAATTGCTCAGTTTCACCATTTAATATATATGGTTGTCTTTCTTACATAACTTGTTACGTTTGAATAAGCAACCTTCATAATGTTTTTTATAGATAACTTTATTATCCAATGACAACCCCCTAGGAGAGTTAAAACATTTTTTAGTTGGGAAAATTATTCATGAACTAGTCCATGGTTTAGTTAGTACCAAACACACCCTGATCAGTGTAATTACACCTAGGTACATCTATTTTAGATCACATATAAACAAGTAGTAATAATGCAGGTTTGTTCTTTTTAGGAGAACCACAAAACCTCTACATACTATGTCATCAAGATTTTTTTCTATACATAAACTCATCCCATATACTAATTTTAGTATAAATATGAAATACATAATATTATAATCTCATGATTTAAGTAATACATGTCATAAAATGTTTCACAGTCCAAGGAACTAATGGTTTATGTTCATGGAGATTATATATAATAATATTAAATTTTACTACACCTGAAATCCATTATCTATAATTGTTCTACTATATAAACTTTATTTATATGTCAAATAATTTAATAAACACCATTACATGGGTAACATAAACATAAGAAATGGGAAATCTGAAATTCATAGTAATAGAAACACATATTTGAATGTTTCAAACCATAAATAAGAAGAATATTAAGAAATAATAAATATCATTAAAAATAAGTAAAACACCATATATGATAATCATAATACTTTTTAGAGTAACTTAAGAACATAAATCTTTAGTTAAGAAGAAATAATAGACAATACATGTCTAGAAAAACATTTCAGTTTCCATAAATAATGTGGGAATGATATTATTTTCAAAATACCTTTAAAATAAGAAGTAATCATGAAAACAACACATTTAATGGAAATTAAAATCAAAAGAAAAATTTGGAATAACATTATAAAAAACTTTTAAATGTGTTAAAATAATTACCACACAAAAATGAATGTGATAAAACCACTGATTTCCACACCTATGTTAATAACTCATTATGTCCCCATTTAAAAATTTGATCAAAACTATCATTCAATACTAATTTATATTAACACATTATGTCCATTTCAAAATATATCATGATATAGAAGAATAAACCAATGTTTTTATGGTAAATATAGTTACCCACCCATCATCATCTATAAATATGTGCGCCAAATGAATTCAATCATAAACATATCATAAAGATCTTTCCAAGAACATCACATAACATAAACATAAGAGATCATCAAATATTTCAAATATCGTTATCTATACTAAAAAAATTAATAATAAAACATAGTGGATGACTGAAACATCAATACCTGAGTGATAATCCTTGGAAAAAAATTTATGTTAAAATAAAAATGTTTTAACAAAACCATTTAAATAGTTCTATAAATTATGATGAGAAAATTAAATTCAAAAACATTTTTAGGAGGAAAAGATAAGAATGTTGAAATTTTTTATTAGAGATAGATCCATATAAAATATTCTCTGAATTATGTATAAGTTATCGAAATATCTGTAGTGTAATATAAAACAATTGTTTTGGGAATGATGGAACACCCTTTTAATTAATATTATTAAATAACATTTCCCACTAAATAAAAAGATTTTTAAAAATTACAATTGAAAATGGATTAAAATAATTATGAAGGTTATAGAGAATAATTCACATTACCTTTCCAAAAAAATGAAGAGAAGATAATCCATAAGAAAATAAAAATAATGTATTTAATGATTAAAACGTTAAATTAGAGTTATCCATAACAACATTACATTTTTTAAATTTTTATATCAAATAATTTGTTATATAAAATGTTACATGGTTTTTCTAGAGAATAATATAATATAAATTTTTTTTGGTAATGGTAGTATACAAGAAGTCATGAGAACTATATTCATGTATGAAAGGATGTGGCATAATTAATTTAAAATTTAGTTGACAAAAGCCTTGCCTCTAATCCTATCTTAGTTGATTAAACTATAACATTATATAATTAAATCATAATTATCATTTATTCCTAATTTGGAAACTTTTTTCATGTCCATTATTTTATATATTCCTTATTAACAAGGATAACTTTGAATTATAATAGTTTTGGGTATTTGAAACATGATGATTTTAAAATAAGTGAATGATTTTAGAATAATAAAGATAGAGGAAAAGGGATTATGAATGCGATTAATGAGAGAGACATATAGTCACTAATAAGTCGGTAATATTGAGTAAATTAATGGATTTATTTTGAAAATTTTTAAACATAACCACATTGAAAAAAATGGATTATATCAATAGATGTTCTTAAATGGATTTGTGGATAGATAGATTGAATGGTTTATTTTTTGAAGAAATTTTTCTAAACATAATTTTTTATTGAAATGTTATAATAAAAGGGATGTGATATATCTCATATATAGGATAGAATTTGAACTATTAAGGTTTGATTATTGAAACATGAATGCATAATCAATTGAAAATCAAACCTATTATCTCAAAATAAGTATTTGAATCAAAAAGAGAACTAGGAGAACCCTTAAAATTATTTGTAGAATATTAATGATTGATATGAATCATTATAACCTTAGGAACTCCATGACATAGATTTTTAGAGTTGGGGATATGAGATATTCATGAAATATTCATTTGGGTGCACAGGGATGATAGAATTGGACAAAGTGGGATCCTTATATTGTTGAAAAGGGAGGGAATTTCACCAGCGACCAAAGTCATGTTATGGATAAGAATGGAATTATATGTGGTGTATGGTGGGTTTGGATAGTAAGGTGAGTTAGGTGGAGAAATTTTAGGTGATTCATTTGTTTGTTAGTCTAATTCCAAAAATAATCTATCATGAATGTCTATGTGGCCTTTTAATTATAAAAAATTATAGATAATTTAGTTATCAATTTTTACACTTCTTAATCTTGATTACAAATTACTAATGTTTAATATTTTATTAAAAATTTATTAGATAACCCTTTGGACCAAATTTAAAATTTTTCAATCCAAATTTTGGATCCATTTAACATAATTCAATTTACAATTTTGAAAAGCTAAGTTTTAAATTAAAAAATATAAATTGTTGAAAATGGGTTTTTAAGATAAATATTTTTTTATTAAATCATTTTCCTTATCATATTAAACATATATTAAAAATGAAATGAGTTTGAATTAATTTTCACATATTATTGAGCATAATATACGAGTATTAATTTTAAATAAAATCACTTAATTTTAAAATGACACAATTTTAATAAATAGTACATTGAAAAAACCATTTTACTGTGGTAACTATGATTTACTATGGAAACCAAATATAATAACTAAATAGGGATTAGACACATTATTTGATTTAATCATGCTTATAAAAAAATTGAATAATACTTTTATTCAATTTAATTTATAAAATTGATAAAAATTAATTTTAATATTTTTGTGGATAAGAATATATAATTTCAAAACATAAATTGAGATTAATTTTATTACACAATTTTTTAATATATTTTATAATTTTGTTACTTCTGGAGTACCCGCTAATTTGATGGGTATAATATATAATTTATATTTAACAATTTTATTCTACTAAAATGGTTACTCAGTTTAGTTTAGTATTTGATATAGGACAAGCTATTCACATGGTTTTTAATTTAGGGAAATTAAATATAGTAATAATGTGTGATTATAAAGAAAAAATAATATCAATCTTATTGACACATGAATAAAAACCCACATTGTGAAATTCAAAATTTCTAATTTCTTATGACAATATGAATATAGGAATTTCAATGTACCATTGTATGGGTTCTATTTCGATGAACGATATGATAGAAAGTGGTTGTGTGGGGATTATTCATGGGATAATGAAAAAGATAAAGACTATGTGAAGGATTTAGGAACACACAATTGGAAATAGAAAATATTTGTGTAGGGAATACATACCATTTACCATACCCATATTGAGCAAGATGTTCTAAGAGGTTTGTGATCAGAATTATGATCATGAATTTTTTTCTGGAGTAAATCAAGAATAGGTTAATGAAGTTCCCATATACCATAATTATTTTTATATTATCCCCCAGCTGGGTTCATAATATTTTGTGTTTGATTTTGGTTAAAAAAATTCATGAGTTCTGTTAGCCTGCAATTTCCATGAAGCAAAATTCCATAACATAAAAAATTTTATGTAATGATTATGGATTCAATGATTTTTATTTTTAAATATTTAAATTAATTAAATGGATTTAATGATATTGTTTCAATAAATTTTCTTACATATATATTCTTTGTAAATTTATTCAAGCTATATTACAATTTTTTGATAATTGAGGGTTCTTATATAGGGACACATTGGCTTCCCATGAAATTATTTTTATATCCTGATAAAAGAATGGTTAGAGATAAATACAGGAAAAATTTTAATGTTTCTTAGATACATGCTCATACAATTTTGGATTTCATGCTTTAATAATATTTTCCCTTTATAGAAACAACTTTACCTCTCTGATGGAAAATTTGAGTTACGAAATAGATGGGAAATTTTTATCAAAATAATATCTTCTTGTTTTTCTTCCTTTTTAATCTATCCAAAATGGGTTAATCAATTTCAAATACTACCCTCATAGAATTATAAATGATAATGGTGAAAAATTAAATTTTTTAGAAATTCTTTTGGGGAATTTTCCTATAAAAATGAAAATCTATTTTCTAATTGGGTGATGGTCATGATTGAAATGAAGATTATTGAATCCTAAGATAATATTTATCATCATGGGGATAAAGAGTAAAGTGAATTTGGAGATTAAGATTCTAAGGGATACATGGAGGAGAAACCCATCTGGATATAAGGGATCATGTATAATGAGGAATGAAGAAAAATATGACTCTTCTAGGTAATTCAATGATTTACTGAATTCCATGGATATTTTCTGAGAAATATTGTATACCATCCTAATTAATGAATGAATCATAAGATGAAGAATCTCTATAAACCCACATAAATGTGTATATTAGTGGGGTTAAGTGGAATATTTTAGAAAATTATAAATATATGGATTTTTTCCTGATTTCACCATATTTATAGTAGTTAAAATTTATTTCATCTATAATATTGTTCAGCATCAACACCAACAAATGAAATGTAGTATGCATATCCCATAAGGATGATGGGGATCTGCCTATGAAATAATCATCCAAGTGTTTATAAATATATTTTACATTTAGCACCAATTAGCATAATAATTCATAGTTTCCTGAAAAATTTCTTATAGTTTCAATGAAACAGGTTGATGATATTTATGTAGTGAAATTAGTTTTGATGAATAATGTTAATGGTTCCTTATACATTTATTGGAATCAAGTTACAGAGGGCTCAATATTATATACAACAATGCAACTATATTAGTCCATCTTTTGGAGACCTTTGAGGCATTGGTCCTTGAAATTATTGTTGATTTAACACTTGTAGAACATGTTGAGAATACTATTTTATTTTTAGAGGGTAAGACTCATATTTGATTTCTCAACCTCATTCTCATGATCCAAGATGGGAATAATATATATATTATTGTAAAATAATTCAATTCCAATGAAAAATAATTATAAATTCTCATTACCCTGGAAGGGAATCTCATACCTACCTCTTTGGTATTGTTGATGGATAATTCTTTAGTTTCATTACTATTGACATTGCGGTACTTATATCCATTTATATAGATAGAGAGCATGAGGAACAAAAAACTGAGTGGGCCATATTTCTTGATGAACCATTTCAGGACTATTAGTGAGAGATTTGGAAATAGGATAAAGAGCAGTCATCAATATAATTATGAGGAGATAAATGTGCTACCATTTTACTAGAGAATACCAGTGCTAGTAAAAAATTATATCATTAATAATCCTCATTTAAAAATTAATGTGACGAATAATTCATTTCATTATTTCAGTTATTGTTTTACCCATATGTATTATTCCTAGAATCATGGGGCTTGGTGTGAAGTTCCATTATATTTTTCTCAATCAATTTATATTATATAATTCAACACTGAATAATGAGGATATCTCAAGATTGTAAAATACTATGTGAAGATAGGGTTGTTATTGGATGGTATGGTAGAACATCAGAATCCTCAAAACACACAGTTCACTACATAAGATTTCAAGATTGATTGAAATTATATGCTACTATATGGTGAACATGGTGACTATTGGAGCCAACTATTTTTCCCTTTATTCTATTTTCCATGACTATTGGGTTATTTGGTGTGATATTTCTAGAAATATGGGAGAGAATCATGAGATACTAGTTCAAAAAATAATTTTTTAAGGGGAACTCACATGTTTTATGTACCTATTGGAAGAGAAATACATAATCATTCATAATTAGCGGGTCTGGTAGTGGATTTTTGGGATCCGTATAAAAAAATTCTCATGAAGGCGCCCAAGTGTTCCCACTATAACAACCTGAGATGAAGGAGTTCGTAGGGTTGTGAAAGGATACCAAATCCACCAGGAAAATGATGAGTGAGAATAATATTCTATATTTTCAGTTAATAACCTAGCCAATTTTTTACCAAAATGGAGACTCCAACATATTGATAATACCTTTCCACTTCCATTAAATGAAATTATAAATTTCTGAATTTCATTTTTTAAATTTTGATGATAATAAATCCTGCATTTTAAATATTCAATTAGTTACAAAAAAATCCAAATTGATAAATGCTTGGTGTCATAAATAAGAGGTAATAAAAGTTATTCTACATTTTAAAAGAGTCCTAAATAAGATTGGATGAATTATATTTGAAGAATTACATAAATAAACGTGATATATATCATTATTATCATGGAATTTGAATAGATGTGATTCAAAAGATAAATTCACCCTTTCAATGTGTGCATTATCACTGAGGTGAAAAACCAAGGGTTTTGAAACTCAACATTAATAGATGTGATATAGGGTGATTAAATCACCATTTATAGTGTTTGATCCAGGGTGTGATGTGATAAGTAAGAAGAAGATAAACACTAAAAATATGTATAAAAGGTTTGTTAAAATACCATATTTTCATAACTAGGTGTACATAATGTTATGTGTGATTATTGATCAAATTTATATTAGGGTTAACCACATTTTTTATGTGGATGATTCCATTGGGATGTGTTCCTTGAGAGGGTTTTAGAAGGATGATACTATAGTATTTGAGCTATTATTATAAACAATGTGGATACCATACAAATAAAAATGATCGAGACAATAGATAAAACTACAAGTATATAATGATTCATTGTTTGAAAGGAAGATTATAATGAAATCATCAGGAACTCTAAGAAAAAGGATATAAGACATTAAACCTATCAAAGGGGTAATCTATTATAGGTGGATGAAATATAAGAAAATATGATTTATTTTTTGTCACCCATGGAAACAACATGGTAGGTATGTGATTAAAAACTAAATCATTTAATAATGTGAGGAGTTATGTGTTTGTAGAGGTTATTTAGTTGAAATTCATATACCATGAACTAACAAGGGTGATTTGACTTATTTTTATAGCCATATATCTTTGACCAATTGGAGGTTCATAGTTTATTTTTATATAACATTGACTATATCCTTATCAAATAATGATGAATCAGTGGTAGGTGGGTGATGATAACCTAAGGGGAGGTCACTAAACATAATGAAGAAATTGTTAGATGAATGATTTTAAAATTATAAAAAGAGTGAAGAATCTGGGAATTAATACATATACTTTAAATGTATAATAAAAGTATTTTTAGTTTTTGGAAAGAGAATATAATCATAGAATATGTTAAATAGAAGAAAATCAAATGTGATTTAATGATGTTATACATAGAGAGTGGAGTTTGAGAGATGAGATTTACTGTTAGGTTTGAGATTTGATATTTTGTAATCATTTTGTATCATTTGAAAGGGGATTCAAGAGACATTTGTTTTTGGGATATAGATCCTCAATGCAGATCTATATCATATCTAGGAGGAAGTTAAATATAGAATCAAGTAATTAAAATTGTACTATTTGAAACGTATCTTTAACAATGGGAACCGTCTAACATGACATGTTGCATAAACGAGCGTAACAAAAACATTTTTTTATGTTGGGTTGTCGAATGAAAACTATTTGCGATGGGACGTGGGCCCAGTAAAAATATTTTCCCTGATATTATTTAAATGTAGTATTTCCAGAAGGTCTTCGTGAAAGGTACAATCGGAAATATCTTAATAAATAAATTGAATAAAATATTATTATTATTAAATATATAACAATATTAAAAAATAATAATAACAAAATATTGGAATATAATATTAATAATAATTATAATAATATGAACATATTAATAATAATAAAATAATATTTGTATTAATAATTTTAATGAAATAATAATATTAATATTATTAAAAAATATTAAAATATAAATTAATATTATTTATTTAATAATAATAATAACAAAATAATATTATTATTAATAATAAAATAATATTACTAATATTAATAATAAAATTATCTAAAAATTATTACTAGTAAACTATTTTAAAAGTTATAAAATTATAAATAACTCAATATTAGTAAAAATATAAAAATTAATAAAAACAAAATAATGGATAATAATAAATAATAAAATAAAATCAAAATTAAATAAATTAATAAATAACAATTTCTTTTTATTAAAAAATTAAATAAATAATGAAAAAATAATACAATTATAAAAATTAAGCACATAATAAAAAATACAACATTAACTACAATAAATAAACACATTATAGAGAAATTTAAATAGATAATATTAAAAAAAATCAATTCAAATGTTTTATCATAAAAAACACATATATCATTGGGGGTCCTCTAGAGGAGTTGGAGAAGATGGTGGAGAGAACGCCATCACTAAATCATAAGTCAAATGCTTCATGTACTCCATCTTCTTGCACTGCAGCAGCTTCTGCCTTCGTTGCATCTCCTCCCCATACAACTACTATTGTTGTCAGAGCTCTTCCTGTAGTTGTAGCTTTAATTGTTGCATCTCATACTACAACCATTGAAGTATCTCCTCATGCTCCCTATGCATACTCTCTAAAAGCTCCCTCTATGCTCCCTGCTACTCCTTATATTTTACAACGTTTGATGAAGACTCTCTACAAGTTCCTCTCATGATGGATGCCAATATCAAAGCGGTACAATAATCACTAACATGAATCAATCACGAGTTGTAACCAATAACTCTTCCTTTCTTGAAAGAATAGAGGGTTGCATGCATCAATGTTGCCTCATGAAATTGGTGGGATCTATTCAAAACATTGGTCTTGTCATGACTCTCAGTCTGTGTTTGAGATTCCACAACATCATATGACTCCTTGAATTATAATTTAAAATTAAAATAGTTAAATTATTATTTGAAGATAATTTTAATAATCAAAAAGAAGTTATACAAACCATAATCTGATGTTGGAAATCACCTCTAATCTCTCTAGTGAGTGGATCACTGTACATCCTCCTCTAAACATCAAACACTATTACTTCAGGTTGTTTGACTACCTATATGAATATAAAATAATCAATTAAATTTAATCATATATAAATTACATAAAAAATTAATTTCCATATGTTCCACATGCATACTGAATGTATGTCTACTAGCTCAATGTGTCACCTCCTATCTCCCTGTGTTTTTCATCCTACCAATAATATCCTTTGAAAACGTCCACCAAACCAATGTGAACCTAATTCATCCCAACCCTGAGATGAAATATAATCACGTTGGTGGGTGTAATAAGACTCAACAAACTCTGTCACTCAAGATTTTATCATTGTTTTCCTTCTCAAATAGTACAAAAATTGGATGTAACGCTCACACATAGACCCCTATCATGCCTTCCATATAGCACCAAACTTTCTCACATCAATGGGATACCATAAACACTAAAAATAATTTATAATATCATGTTATTAATTAAATAAATTTCATAACAAATATTTTTTTTAAAACCATCTAATGATCGAATATTTGGTGCTAAAAATCAATGGAAATTTCATCCCATGTGGCCCATGCATAAAAAAATTCATTATAGTGCCCCTATCCAATATCTATATGTGAAAAGATGTGACAAAAAGAAAAAATAAAATAAAATTGGTATATAAATAAATAAAAAAACTAACTCAAATACATAAGTACACATACCTCTATATGCACTGATTGAAGACAAAATGTTGGTGTTGCTCAAGGATAGCGATATGAATCATAAAACGGTTAAGGCTATGCCCCCTCAAACTCCTCACCGAACCACTAGTAGTATTAGTGTCAGATAATTCAACATCTTGCACATCCAAATGTATATCATCCTCTTACATCTGAAAAAACAGATCCTGGTCCATAAAAAACACGAAATAGTGGTTGTTAGAAAAAAAATTAAAAACAACTATTATATATTAATAAATATTATAGATGATTAGAACCATTATTTTACCATGTCAATCTTTATCTACATCCACATCTTCATATCTGACGATGCGAATGTCTTCATATTTCTCCTCAACATCATCATCTTCCATATAATATTCAGTTTCGTAATCTATTATCTTTTAAAATTCATTTGTAACATCATTAAAATCATTATAACCATCCACACTTATCTACAGGGTGTCCTCATCGATATTCATGTCTATTCATGAAAAAGAATGATTTTTAGAATTCTCTTAAAAAATTTTGAACTCCTTTCACTTCAGAGAAACCACATTCACATTAATTAAACTTATTTTCACGAGATTTAATTTTTATTACGCTTCACCAATAAACCAACTCTTTGGAATTATCACAATAATTTTCATATGAAATATTATATTCATGGTTATCCAATAAAAAAGGATCATTTAATACAAGAAGAATGTTAGATTTAATATAAATAATTCCATGGGATGGATGAACATGCAAGCCTCTCTCCATATGCAACCACTAATATTTAAACATCATTCTGTAATTATATCACAGAAAACAAAATTCAATAATTTATTCTATATTGACATAAATGTCAGCATAAATTTATCTATGATGATATCCTCTCAAGAAAACACCACAATTCATTGTTTTTTATTCCCAATGTTTCCATGTACGAAATTGAAAACCATTCACAACATATGCATTATAAGATTTAAACATTTTGGATGGTTGGTTACTCAAAAAACATAATCGATTATCAATTTTATAAACTTGTTGAGATAAATTATCATTTGTTCAAAAATTTATCAATATAACATGTAATAATTTGATTCTATATTTCAAACCATAAAAATATTAGTTAACGGTCTTTGAAACCAATAGGAAAATTTATTTTGTCGTTGATCTTCTAAAGCAGATGTTATAATTTATTAAATATGTTTCTTGATAGGATTATCATATAACAGAAAAATAAAATAATTTAACTTTATTATAACAGTAATTATAGAATAAATGATAGGATGACTTACAATACATATGGTGAAAATATTTTAGATTTGATCAAAACATATGCATGAGCTCATTAATGTTCATCATCTGAAAGACAATGTTTATGAACACAACCTAAGAAATGTTCAGGATGATTAAAAACTAATAATTTATTTATCATATAATCATAAAAATTTTCCTCATTAAACCACATGTGGTTGTGCTTTTATGGATATTCAGATTCAAAATAGTGAGAGTAGAAATAAGAAATATCTTTTTACAAATAAGATTATACAATTCAGCCTTCAAGGGATGCTTTTTTACATAATTTTTTCATATATTCTTGCATGAATCTATTTAATTTGTATATCTATCAAAACATAATTGGACCTCTATAATATTAATGATGTGGAAAATTTAATTTCAAATGTTTAATTGAGTCATAGAATATCTATAGGATGATTTTTTCCAATTTTCATAAAATAAAAAAACATATTCTTGAAGCCTTTTTAGTGCATTATAGTCTGTTTCCACCAAAAAAATTTCTAAAAAAAATTATATGTCTGTTATCACATACTAAATTATATAATTCAATAAACCACTTAATCCAATCAGCATAAGTCTTTCAATTATAACATGACAATCAAATCTTTTTAACCTGGTAATATAACCATTTATGACACATATACCTAAATTAGAAGGATAACCATCTAGAGTCTCAAATAACCAATCCACTAACAAAGTATAATATATATTCATTGAATATTGTAAAAGATACATTTGGATTCATTAATATCTGTTATCTGGCATTTTCAAATAGTTCATGTTCGGGTCGCTATAAAATTTGGGAAAAAATATTTTTTTCATTTACATTACCTTCAGTCATACCTGGTGTATCCAAAACGGTATGGAATAAATTATCAAAATAGTTCTTCCCAATATGATTGAAATTCAACATGTGATAGAACAACAAATCATACAAATATGGTGGATCCAAAAAAATTCCATGTTTTATCCAATTGTGTTTTTCCCAAAGCCATTCATATTCTATTGGTTTATAATTGGTCCAATGTGATGGGAGGTAATGAAAGAAATAATTTATATTACCTATTTACATGAGATTACTGTTAGTGTTTCATCTTTTTCAATTGTTCCTTTTATGTAATGATATTTATACCTCAGAAAAGGATGATCGGTTAATGGAATCTACAAGGATATTCGAAACAACATGTTTTTTCAATTGACCAGAATAAATGAAATGATGCCTCTCATAAAGTATAGAGTATAATTTGGACCATGCGTACTCTATACAAATAACATTCCATATGTTAGGAAGTCACTTATTGTCCACATCAATGCATCATTCAGTATGAAATTCTATTTCACTACAACATCATATGTACTGACACCATTACTCAAAAATGTATTTAACAAATCGATCAATGGTTTCAAATAATCATAAATATTCATTTATGTATGTCCATTATTTAATAAGGTGAAAAGGATACATGGATCTCTCCACCACATCCAAGGTGGTATGTTGTATGGAGTTATAAAGACATGCCAACATGAATACTGACTACCATAAAAACCAAGTGGATAGAAACCATTAGTAAAAAGAACCAATCACATGTTTTAGGATTCTATAGTAAAAGGATGATTATATTTTTCAAGATGTTTCCATTTATCACCATCATAGGGATGATCTATGATTTTAACAATTGAAATATTGATTTTGTTCCATAACATCAATATTGCAGTATTCCGAGACATAATTAAATGTTTCCATATTGGTGTAAGAGGGAAATATATCATATTTTTTATAGGCGTAAATCCAAACATCCCTTGTTAAGCCTCTTTATACCTCGATTTTCCAAATTTGGGACAACTATTCAACAACTCATTTTAATCATAATTTAAGATGCAATCATTTTAACATGCCTGAATCTCTTAATAACAATGACTCAAATTAGGATCAAGTCTCTTACTCTCATATTAATTTTAAGGGAACACATTTCCTTCATGTAACAGTGTTTTAACATAAGATAATATCTAATGAAATTACCTATTTGGCATTCTATTTTTTGATTTAATATCCATCATATTTGAAACCACTTCCAATTTTTTCATCTTTCATCGAACATATAAGGATTCCGCAGTAGACCTTAATAACTCATAAAATTGAACTAGTTCTAACTTAGGTATTAAATAAATATCATCATGAGTTTCATTTTGTTTAAAATACAGACATTCCACATCATATAAAAAATGTTGAAAATTTGATTGACTCAGAACCACATTATTATTATCTTTTCTGGAACTGCATTTACCATATTGATACCAAAAACCATAATCCGGATGATAACCGAAATGCAATAGATGATCTCAAATGTTTTCAAATGTGTCAAACACCATTAGACCACAATTTTCAAGAGGGAATTTAATTGTCCCTTCTGAAACAAAATTCTGGTTTTGATGATGAAAATGATCAGATAGCTTCCAAATATTCAATATATACACGATTTAAACTACAAAAATTTGGATTCCTATGCTAATTTATCCATGAGAGATCATTTAATAATTACAGTTTTCATCCTCATTGATCCACATTTCCCATAAATAATATAATTTAATTAGTTTTTTGGAATAATTTTATATAAGGGAAACACTTTTTGAAAAAAAGAATAAATTAGAATCAACTTTTCTAGAAATTTATAATAATTATTGTTATTTCATTGTAAGTTATAGTATTTATTTGATTATTTATATTAATATACACAAATTTATAATAATATATAGAAATTACATATAATTATTATTAATAATACAAATTTATACTAATTAATGCTAATTATGAGCGGCATAACTTCCAACGGATTAGAGGAAGCTCCTTTGACTAATGGCTCATATCTTTGCATCTTTCTCTGATTGAAATCAAAATGAATATTATACTCCAACATATGAATATCCATTTTATTATACACGAGAATAGAGAGATGGGAGGCCTCACTACACTTCTCTCTGTTCATGCACATAAAAATTGGATATTTGTATGTTGGAGTAGATTTTACATGGTGATTTCATTCCGATAAAGTTACAAGTGGATGATTCTTTATGAAAAAGAGACAGTTTTTCCTAACTTCCCATCTCCTAAAACTTTATCTCACTAAAATCAGTAAAGAAAATATGCTCCGACATTTTCATATCATTTCTCGTGATTATGAAAATGGGTATCTTGATGTTAGATCGTATTTGTCATATTTATTTTTTTGAGAGAAAGTTGCAATTAGATGAGTAGTCGAGTAAGAGGAATGTCGCTAATCCACTAGAAATTATGCCATATTATTAGAAATTATTGAAAATTATTGCTAATTATTTCTAATTATTACTAATTATTTCTTATTATTTCTTATTATTTATAATTTTCTCTAATTGTTTCTAATTATTTTAAATTAATGTTAATTAATTCTATTTATTTCAATTTATCGTTATTTATTGCAATTAATCACAATTTTTTTCTATGTATTGCTATTTATTACTATTTATTATAATTTAATTATATTTGTTATTTATTATTGATAATTATTCGTAATTAATTCTATTTATTTCTAATTATTTCTTTTAGTTACTAATTATTGATAATAATTGCAAATTACTACTTATTATTTGTAATTATTGCAACTTATTCCTAATTAGTATTAATTATTGCTACTAAATGCAAATTATTTCTATTTATTTATAATAATTGCTAATTATTGCCTATTATTTATAGTTATTGGTAATTAATACTAATTATTTTTAATTATTGCTAATTATTTTTATTTTCTACTAATTATAGCTTTTTTATTAGTTATTATTGTTATTTATTGCAATTTATTTATATTTATATTTATTTAGTGCTATTTTTTCAAATTACTGATAATTATTTCTATTTATTTCAATTTATTATAAATTATTGCAAATTAATACTAATTGATACTATTTATTTCTATTTATTGAAATTTATTAACAATTATTGCTAATTGTTTAGAATTATTATTATTTATTGATAATTAATAGTATTTATTGTTAATTATTTCTATTAATTTATAATTATTCATATTTATTTCTATTTATTTCTATTTATTGAATATTATTATAAAATATTTGTAATTATTAATAATTATTAAAAATTAATCCCAAATATTAATTATTAATTCTAATTAATAATAATTATTCTTAATTATGGATAATTTAATCTAATCATTTTAACTTATTACTAATTAATCCTAATTATTACTAATTAATCCTTATTAATCGTAATTAATGCTAATTATTCATTATTAATCATAATTATTACTAATTTTTTCTATTTATTACAATTTATTACAACTTATTACTAATTATTACAGTGTATTATAAATTAATCCTAATAATTAGTAATTAATCCTAATTATTACTAATTAATTCAAATTGTTACTAATTAATCCTAATTGTTACTAATTAATCCAAATTATTACAATTTATTTCTATTCATTACTATTTATTAATATTTATTACTAATTACTATTAATTATTACTAATTATTAATTTTAATTAATAATTATTACTAAATATTACTAATTATTACAATTTTTTTCAATTTAATACTATTTCTTTCTATTTATTACTATTTATTACCATTTATTACTATTTATTACTAATTAACAATAATTACAAATACTAATTTTGGTAATAATTACTATTAATTGGTAATAATTACTATTTATAACTATTTGTTACTAATTATAACTAATTATTAATATTTTTACTTATTAATCCAAATTATTACTTATTAATCCAAATTATATCTAATTTATCCAAATTATTACTATTCATTACAATTTACTACAATGTTTTCTATTTATTACTATTTGTTAATATTAATTACAAATTATTACTATTTATTACTAATTATTACAATTTATTACTCATTATTACTATTTATTAATATTATTGTTATTTATAACTATTTATTTCTATTTATTAAGTTCATTTCAAATTATTACCAATTATAAATTTTTATTATTATTTGTTACAAAATAATCTTAATTATTACAAATTAATCTTAATTAATCCTAATTATTTCTAATTATTAATATTTATTACTATTTATTACTAATCATTACAGGTTAATCCTAATTATTACAAATTATTACTAATTGTTATTAATTATTTCTAATTATTACTAATTATTACTAGTTATTACTAATTGTTAATGATTATTACTAATTATCACTTAATATTAATATTTATAACTAATAACTAGTAATTATTACTAATTATTACTAATTATTCATATTTATTACTAGTTATTTCTAATTATCCATATTTGTTACTAATTATTCTGAATTATCAGTATTTAATCCCAATTATTGCTAATTAATACTAATTATGCGTAATTATTAATAATTATTGATAATTAGTAAGATGATTTTATAATTATTAGTATTTTTTCGTACTTATTACTAATTATTTCTAATTATTAAAAATTATTAGTATTTATTACCAATTAGTCGTATTTATTAATAATTATTAATTATTATTACTAACCATTACTAATTATTACTAATTATTACTAATTATTTTTAATTATCAATTAATATTCTTAATTATTCTTACTTATTACTAATAATTACTATTTATTATTATTTAATACTATTTATTACTATTTAATCATATTTTTTACTAATTATTACCAATTATTACTAATTACTACTAATTACTACTAATTGTTCATATTTAATTAGTTTATTACTATTTATTACTAATTATAACTAATTATTACAAATTGTTATTAATTATTACTAATTTAAACTAATTATTACAAATTATTTCTAATTATTACTAATTATTACTATTTATTCCTATTTATTTTTAATTATTCCTTATTACTAAAATTTTAAACTATTTATTATTATTTATCACTATTTATTAGTTTTTAATACTATTTATTTTTATTTATTTTAAATTATTCTAAATTATTTCTAATTTTTACTAATTATTCTTATTTATTACAAATTATTAATAATTATTCGTATTCATTCATATTTATTACTAATTATTACTAAATATATTTAGTTATTACTATTTATAAGCATTTATTACTATTTAGTACTGTTTATTTCTAATTTTTCAAAAAATTTCCTAATTATTCAAAATCATTCATAATTGTTACTAATTATTAGTATTTATTAATATTTGTTACTTTTTATTACTATTTATTACTATTTTATTAATAATTAACCATAATTAATACTAATTATGACTAATTAGAACATATTATGACTAATAATGACTAAATATTTTTAATTATCACAAAATCATTAACAATTATGACTAATTATGACTATATGTTATTAATTATAAATATTTATTTCTATTTTTTACTTATTAATAATAATTCATACAAATTATCACTAATTATTACTAATTATGACTTATTATTAAGGAATATTAATAATTTTCTAATTAATACTAATGAATAATAATTAATAATAATTACTATTACTATTAATAATTACTAATTAATACTAATCAAACATATTTGTAAAAAATAATGAAAAATAAAAAGGTGAAATTCTAATTTTATTCAATTGCAAGTAATTAACAATAATTATAACTAATATCCAATAAAATCAATTAACAAAAAAAAAGAAAATAAATAGATAAATACCGTAAAATTGAATCTTTCGGGGATTGATGCCTCAAATATTGCTCTTGTTTAAAAATTTTAACATAGAAAAATTTTGATAGACAAAATGATAGTAGAGAGGGATAGAGGAGTTGATAAAGGAGTGGAATGAGAGGAAAGCAGATTTGGTGTATATAGGTTAGATTAGTTGCGACGAGACTCATCGTAAATACTAACCCCCAATTAAAAAGTGGTGGTGGTTAAAAAGTTATTTGCGACGAGCTATGATGCTCATCACAAATACCCTTCCCGCAGTTCGGCGCAAAACTCGCGCCAAATCTTTTGCGATGCGTACCGTCTACCTATCACAAATAATTAATTATTTGCGACATGTAGAAGGTCTCATAGAAAATAGTCCCTCTCGAAATACTTTTTTCGACGAGACCATTCCCCGTTGCAAATACCCATTTTTCCATAGTGATCATCATAATAATACGGTGTTAAGAGGTATCCAACATAAATAAAAGAAGTTGTCTTGACGTTAAGACATAGGGAGATTGGAACATGTAGTTTGGATTGGAGTAACAATTCTTTGAATGTTTAGGTATCTTATGTCATTATGAATCAAGATATATATATTTATTAGATGGGGCACGATAGGTGACCATTTTCTGGATAAAAGTCTCATCTTCTTGGGTAGGTTTCTTACATAGTTATGATGTTTAAGTATCATACATAATGATACTATACATATAGTTTATGTTTATATGTCAGGATATATATATGTCATACGCATTAAATTCATTAGATTGGGATATACCAGTTCATTTTATTTTCTGGCTCTAAGGATAATTTCCAATTAGTTTGATATTATGTCGCATAGAAAATTTAATTGTAGTTTAATGCCATTTAACGAGGATTATTTACATCATGTATAATTTCATATGGGAATAGATATTCTCATATAGTTTATCATTATGTAGTAATGTATAAAAAGGACAATGTTTCCTACACAATGTAATTTTGGGTAATCCTTTGACTTGTGGGTTGGGTGGTATGCTCCCCATCCACTATGACAAGTAATTATACACCATTAGATTAAACATTGTGAATAGAGAAGCAGACTTCCCCACATGGAATCAATGTTGGGACTTTTTGTTCCTAGTGACATTGGTGTTCTCAAAATTAGAACAAAGTCAACATTGAGAAATTTGAAAAAATGATTCTTCATATTGAATGTTCAAGCCACATGATTCTAATGAGCCATGAAGTTAGGCAATTTTTGAAACATTCATTCATCATGGGATTATAACATGGATTTCATGGCTCAATACCACTCATACTATATCAATTAGTCAAAAAAGGATACCTAGGTGATGCTTTCTCAACCTCAATGGGAAATTCTACTTTTGTTCCATGCATGAAGATGTAAGGAGTCACCTTGATAGAATTC
Source organism: Viscum album (assembly GCA_963277665.1). NCBI lineage: Eukaryota > Viridiplantae > Streptophyta > Magnoliopsida > Santalales > Viscaceae > Viscum > Viscum album. The sequence continues at coordinate 822,488,677 of OY728157.1, forward strand.
TGAGTCGAGGCCTGGTATACACACAATGTGTTAAAGAGATTATCGAGAAAAATATACTTATCGTGATCAAAAGTATTCTATATAATGTCACAAAAAACTATATATAATTATTTCATTTTTCCATTCAATTGTTCATCCTAGTAGTATGTTGGGTTGGATTAGATATGATAGATGGATTACACATTCCTCACCTATGAAGTTAATAAATTGATACCTTTTTCAATAAAAATTGTGTGAGTAAATCGAAAATGGTTTATGATATTATATTTCACTAACTCAATAAATGTACATGGTATTGAGCAATAATAGGGGAGTGGATTTATCCATATTTGAAAAGAAATATATAGTATTAATAATGATCATGAATTAGTGTTCTTTTGTCAGAGGGTATGTAATTATGATATCTATTCCCACACAACAATTTGTTTATAATACTTGGTAGACAGAGGAAATTATGGTGGATTATGCATAAAAATTTAATGAATCTACATTACAAGGTTAATGTCATAAATATCTATCAAATGATAAATCATAATGGGATAAAGTGCCCAAACCATTAGATATTAAGGTAGAGGTTTAATGGACTAATAAGATCCCCATGTCCTGATGTTCACATCCTAGAAAAAATGAGGAATAAAATTTTACATGGTATAAAAGAGAAGTATTCTATCAAATTTTAATATATAGAGGGCCTTCTCTATGTTATTTTATTCATAAAGGGGAAAATTGTTTTACCATCATATGTATATATTATCACTCATCATGTGTTGGGAACAATGTACCATGATAAATGGAATAAATTTGGATGTTCATCAAATTATACACTTAATCAACCAAATTGGAATTCCAAGGCCTTGAACAAGAAGAGGTTTTATTGATTTAATTCACCACTTGATATTCATCATTAATAATGGTGGAGGCAATTAATCTCCATATTCCACAATGAGGAATATTTATTTCTAGTCTAGGTCTGTAAAGTAAAATTCCATGTTTCCTATAGAGTCCATCAAATCATTTTGAATACTGGAATCTGAAAATGCTTCATATTAAAGGTAATATTCTCCATTAACTCACATATTCATTCATGAAAGAGGTTTTACTACTTTTTTGGGTTGTAGAGTCTCCATTGATTTGTTTCATTACCAACTTTGGGTCACTATTCACATTTAGCTAAGGAATCAATATTTCAATATTTATCTTGAGGATGGTAATGAGGGTTGGATATTTTTCAACATTAATGGATCATCCTTCTGAATGGGTCAATGAATATAGAATAATATACATTAAGGATAAATGAGAATAAATCAAAGGTCAAACCCACTATGTTAAGTATGTCCCTCCTCTTCCCAGTTAGGCAATTTTAGGAACCATCATACTACATCTAATGAATCAGATTTTCCATGTAATATTTTTGAATGTTGTATTAATTATTCTAATTGCAGACACTGAGACGACGTCTGATTCAAAGGCCAAGTGATCCGGGAAAAAATGTATGAAATATATTAAATATATTAAATAGAAGATGTGGGAATATTTCATGAAAAATAGGAATGACTACTTAATGGATACAAAGACCAGAAATATGAGGGCACAGTTGGGTTTAGAATATGTGTTTTCCCCTAGATGAGACTTAATCTCATTTGGTGTGGGTCACTTGTGGAAAATTCACCACAAGAATAAAACACATAAAATAAATAATTACATTATTTTATTTGTTTTGTTGAATTGGTGACACAACATCGTAATTATCTTCCTATAAATTAAGGCTTATGAAAAAATTTAAGGGTTAAGAGCATAACCCAAAAAATCATTAGGGAGATAATGGAGATCATAGAATAGGATCTCACTGGGAGACGATGACTAGATAAATGATAGAAAAATAAAACGAGATGAAATGAATGGATCTCACAAACGACTAAAACACCACATTGTACATCCTTAAAGATTGCTTTGACTCAAGGTAAGGTGGTTTATGGAATTGGTTTTATTTCAAATCCATGATTCATTTTACAAAAACTGATCAATTGGCTAAAGGATTCATCCATGAATCATGCATATTTGCGGCACAAGATTATTGTTGGGTGATTTCAAGAGACTTACTGTGAATTTTTGATTTGATCATTTATATTCACTCACAAACAAATAGAGATCGACATGTAAATTAATCTAGGTTCTTTCCTATCATTTTCTCTATTGCTTTTCTCCACCGGTTCTTTTTCACTGTGGGCATTCTTCATTTGGATTGAGGTTTTAAAAATATCAATGAATCAATTGTTTCACATCCGTTTCATGGTGCAGTGATATGATATCATAGTTTCAAGATCAAAATAGCATAATGGATGCGTGACAAAGATTTCGGTATCAGATCAAACAACCTAAATACCAAATATTTCATTCTTCAGCATGCAATGATGATGATCATTATTTTATTTTCCTAGTAAATCAAAGGGATAAATCATGTTTTTAAGTGATGACATGTTTTTTGGGTCAATATTAAGGATTTTCCAAAAAGGTGATCATAAGATCAAAGAAATAATAAAGAAGAATATGTGTTGATTCTAGATCAAGGATCTGGGAACATCATACATTACAAAACATGTAAATTAGATCTACATTCCATGTGGGTCCCCTTTTGTGGAAGATAGGGTTTTAGGATGACGTTCATCATCACATGGAGTGTTACCCCATCACAAAGTGTGTGACCCCTCCCTGGGGAATCATCATGTAACCTCGAGGGTACACGGACATGTGTTCAAGTACATGTGTTGTTCCACGTCATTTAATCCCCCACTCAAACCCAACATGTACCAAGTAATACTCTATGCCATGTACTGGTTCATGTATACAAATACACAAGCTGAATCTATGTACTAGCACATGGGTAGACAACATTGGTATCCTACACTCCATGTACTTCTACACAGACAAGGGAAAGAGAAACATTCCATTTAAACAGAACAGACATGGGGTCAAGGGGCACAATGTGTAACCCTTCTCCACACCATGTACATTTTTTACAAGTTTTCAAGCACTTTTACTCTATATCTTGGAGAAATTTTTAATGATATTTTTTCATTAACCATTCTCTGAGGGTTAGAATGGAATTGTCTCCTAATCCAAGGAAAATGATCTGTTCGACATTTCTTCTTGAATAGAGTCATCGGAATCCCTTTGGGATGCCCATAGTGATTTCCTCTATTCATCTTCATTCGCTCGATGGTGTTTTCGATATCTTCATGTCCAACAGTATGTGGGTGCTGATCCTCTACAAAGAAAGTTAATCCAGATTGAGTTTTTGGTATCCCCCCATGGACTTAGTAATGATATTCATATTAGAATCATATCACTTTAGATCTTTAGTGCGCACTTCTAATGGTGATACTTGAGGCTCATTACCTATCGAATGGACATCATCAGTGATATTAAAATCACAAGTGTGTTATCCTAGATGAGTGTGTTATTTAATCATTTAGATGGAATCCTGGGTTGCTATACGATGGATGTGAAATACCTTTATAGTGTGTATATCTATTGAATATACTAGATATTATTGTTATATGTGTTTTAGATATAAAAATTTGTTGAGATGAATGTAATTTTTATTGATGTGTGATTTATGGTTTTAGGTGTTCTTATGAGTATTGTTCTAGTCACGAATGAAAAGGTGTTTCAATCAAGTGTAATGTCTAGTTCATACGACCACCCTTTCAACAGATTCCTAGATAGACCAGTACTAGAAGGTTCTTAGTAAGACTAGATAGACCAAGTTGCATTCCTACATTTTTTGAAGGTTTTACTCAGTACATACATATCTATTTGAATTGTGTTTTAGAATCTTTATGGAGGGCTTGTATTTTTCTATATTGATTTACTTCATTCCATACTATAGTTGTGGCATTTAGATGTATGCATAAATGGTAGTTCATTTTTCTTTACATTTTAGCATTATATTGGCCTGGATATGTGTGTTTCTGTGTGTGTAGTTTCATAGGACAAGGCCTAACATGTTAGTGATATGCCTACTTGGTGTCAATTTCCAGACCCTAGAATTGAGGATGTGGGATTGGGGAGTCATGATATGGGACCCATTGGGATGATTCATTACAGAGTGGTATCAATGGGAGAAGTTCTACATTAGGAATAGGGTATGTGGGATTGGTTTGGGGAAACTGTGTTAAGTGTTTCGTGTTAGGATTTCAGGCTAAGGCCTCAATTGATAGTTCAGTGGATGATGTATCGAAACCCCATGATTCTGATCACCTACTTTTCAACTCAGTACATGATACCACTATTTATAGGGAAATCAATGGTACATGAATCATATAGGAATGGGTTGTCTATTCCATGTCCTTCTTGAGTTAGCTCTCTAGACATACTCATTGACCATATTACATAATTTTTAATTCAAGATTCCACTATGACTTATTCCATAAATGATTCATTACCACGATCAAAAGTATGATCCTTTAAGTGATGAGGTGTTGATAAATGGACATGTTTTCCAAGGTATTACCAAAAGGTGGTGTTCCATATATACCAACACCTGTAGATAATCACGTGGTACCAGTAATAGTAGTGGATGAGATGTGCATGCTGAGCAGATTTCACGACATTCAGTAGTAGAGACCCCTCAGGTTTTAAGACGAGCTTGAACTGTAGGCTTTTGTGGATAGTCTTTAGATGGTGAACTGAGTTTTCATTTATTACAGGACACCAGCAGATCATATGGTGGTCATGGTGGTGATCCTTCTTCACGACTCCACAAATAGATGGCGGGGTTTAGTGGCAATGTATTACGACAAAGCAACACATTCATAATCAAATTTTGAGATCCTTTTCCAATAATATTTCTCACTAGCTATGTTGAGGGATATATGTATCCAGGACCGTCTGCAACTCCAGAAAGGAATCACGATTGTAGGTGATTATTCATTGAGATTTACCAAACTCTTCATGTTCTCTATGGATATGGTTTTTGGTTGTTTCTTCATGGATAAGACATTCGAGCGAGGTTTGGGTAGAGAAATGTAGGCCATTTGTATCCCTCTATATATTCCTATATATGTTAGGGTGCTAGAGCAGTCTTTGGTGGTTGATTTATTCTTAGAAGAGAAGATACAACTAGTGGATATTTACAGTGGGAGTGAAGAAACATATACATTGGCATCAAGGAGATGATGTGACTCCTTGGGACATTGACATGCTAGAGTTTTTAGGAGGTGGTCCCATGAAATAGTATTTTTGGTATAAGTTTCATAGGGTGCATATAGTCATCCCACAAAGATGAGGTGCAACTCATGTGATGGAAGATAGTAAATTTTAGGTTGTTTTATGAGCCTTTGTATATCTAACAATGAGGGCATGGATGGGACAATGAGTTTGAGTTATTGGTAGGAGAATAATGGTCCACATGGTGGAAGATGTGTATGAAGAGAAAGGAGAGCGATGGGATGCGGTCAATTATTAGACTTTTTCCTCCACCCCAACCCTAGGTTGTCAACTCCATGCTCTAGGAGCTGGAAGACATCAAAGGAGAAAGTTGTAGGTCATCAAAGCATACAACCCGAAGCCTCTAGGAATGATTCGATGTATGAAATTTGTATTTTATACCTTATCTATAGTACTGATAAAAACTGGAGGTATTCATTCCATTCCCTCCACATACCTCGTATGAGACACATATATTTTTTTGGAGCCCGTGGCTTTACCCTTTTGGTTAGAGAACCTCAAGCATAAGACTTACTGATCACTCACGTGTTCCAGTAGTGTGACCTATCTCTTGTAGGTGAGGGATTAATTTTTTATATATTTTTATCATCATCGAGGAATTAAAAATTTATTAATGATATGTACATGTTATCTATAGTTCTAGAACATTTTCACTAGTTTAGGCAAAGGATGTGGTGTGCCCATAGTGAGGGAACCCGATTTAAAATTTTTAGTGAAAGGGCACCCCTGACAATTCAATATGTACTCATGAATAGGAGGGTGTAATAGAATACTCATCAGATGGATAGACTAAAAATTCGTATGATGGACAACATGATTTCCCAATTTCTAGTAGTGGTGGCGATGTATGAGGATAGCTTCTCTGAGGATTCCCATGGTTTACCTCCCCACTGAGAAATATAATTCAGCATTTATCTACATCCTGGGATGTCACTATTATCTAAAATAGAATATTGGGTGTCTCCCATATATATTTTTGAGCTAAGGATGTCGTTGGAGGACTTGTATTGGAAGGGATTTGATAGAACCATTATTTCCCCCTAGGCAAGCCTAGTTAGCTTCCCAAGAACAAAGATGATATATTGAAGTAGTATGTGTACTAACATCTCTTGAACAAGGTGAACAAGAATAATATGTATCCAATATGATGGTTCTATTACCACATTCATTATTTTAGTATTCAAGGTTGGTTCTTGATGGTTTACCTCTTGTCAGGATATCAACAATTCTGAGTATGAGATGGGGATATAGAGAAGATGGAATTCGGAGGTCTCTACAGTCACTAAGAGTACTTGGTGATTTACCTTATCTTGATAAAAATATAACAAGTTCTCATGGGACTCATGAACCAAACCATAAATCCTATCACAGAATTTTTTATGTTTGCCTTTATCAATGATAACATAGTGTACCTGACGTTCTAGGTGGATCACGTGAGATACATGATGATAGATCTTTTCATACTCAGAGTGCACCAGATTTACAGAAACATCTCAATGTTATAGTTCTAGATTCAGGATGTATATATTCTATGAAATATTATATTTCCATATGGAGTGGTAGTGGACTCGTCTATAGTGGAGGAAGTGTCAACTTGGGAGACACCCAATAGTGTGACAGAGGTGTGTAGATTCCCTGGGATGGTTGGATATTCACTGATATTCATTCCTTATTTCTACATTTTATTAGAACCCTTGCAATATTCAAATCTAAAGGGGAAAATAGTTGTGTGGAAATAGTGTTTCCAGTAGTATTTATAGTATTCATGGAAGAGTTTGAAGAGTTCAATCATCTTCTGATTTCCGAAGGATGGTATCAAGTACATAATGTTTTGTGATGCATAAATAACTGGGATTGTTTGTGTTCTAATGTACAGGCATGTTTTTATTTTCTATGTTTCATGCTAGTTAAGTCCACATGAGAATAACTACAATACCAATGATCTTGGGTTCATGCTTGTTAAGTCCACATGAGAAGAACTACAATACTAATGATATTGGGTTCATCTCAGTAGTCTTTGTATTGTGGATGTGAAGAAACTACCAGATGTGAGAGAAATTTAATAACCCATGTTTTTTGTGTGGTGAAGATCATTTTTATTTTGAGTTTAAGTTATTTGTTCTAATTTTACATATGTTCCCCTCTTGATCACATGTTTTTTGGAGGTGTCTGAGGGTTTTTGGAAGATCGAATCCAATTTTTGGGATAAAAATTGCTCGAAGAATGAATTTTTCATAACCTTCACATAAATAAGATAATCATGTTAGTGGATGCAATATCAGCCACACAATTTGAGAAACCATGCGGTAGTGGAAGAGTGGTTGTGGAAGAGTTTGAAAAAGTTGCAGCTTTTTAACAGAGTGTTTGTTTATTGTTACTACACGATTTGTCAAACCATGTATAGAAACTGTGTGATGTGTCCCTTGGGGATATTGAGATGAGCACGGTTTTCACACAGTTTGGAAAATTGTGCAGATTAACCATGAGAGCTTACTGTGTGAGTTTTTTTATTTTTAATTTAATTGATTTTTTCTATTTTAATCCAAAAAACACATTTTGGTTTCCATAGAAAAAAAGAGACCATGGGAAGCTCTATCAAGGGAGTCTACGCTAGTAATCGAACTCCAGTCACCATCTGACCTCTGTTTTGGTCGCTGATCATCTCATCAAATCTGCATCAGTAAGGCCAATATTGATTTTTAGACATTCTTGGATATTTGGAACAATGATTGCATTATTTTATGTTAGGATAATATTCCCTAATATCCAATTCTATTTCCATTCTTTAGATCTCTCCAAAACTAAAATGAATCAGGACTCGATACTAAATGTGATCCCTACCACCGAGCCTAGGTATGTGGTCTTTACTTTTCGTCATCTTTTGGAGTGATTTTATGGCATTCCACCTTTTCTCGACCATGCATACTTTCCGGCGTGGCCCAGTTCTTGAGTGAGGAACTCTTGATAGTCTTAGTCGGACCTGATGAGGATGTTTATAGGTCACGTTTTGGTTTGTTAGTGCCTGTTGTTCGAATCGAGATCATGCATGGAGTGAGATATAAGTAATTAACATGCTTTTGCCTATTGAAACCACCCAATGGGTGTGTGGTTGTTCATTCCTAGTTAGAGAAATCTCATTGATGACTTAATGGTTTTTAATAGCTTGGTTAGTAGTTGTAATATATCTTTTCTTAGTGTTATCTTTGGATTCAATGCCTATGTGGACAAATGGCATGTGAAAGAAGTTGTGTGGTAGTGAAGGGCCACATGTTTTGTAAATGATAAATGGATTGAATGAGTGGGTATACTCATGGTTTGTTGTTGTTGATGTGAGTGGGTATACTCCAATATAATTAATTGTTTTAATTGAATGATTAAATGAATTTTTTGATAGATTCCTTGGAATGATATCCATGGATCTCTATGTTGGAAGTGGATGCCTTATGTTTACTCTACCCTGTGGGTATTGATTCCATGGGATGCCTCAAGCCTTGATACCCATTGGAACCGTTTTTCGTTATCTTGCATAGGAAATTTTAGTATAATTTCTCCTAGGACTCCAACCATTTCCTTGACCGAGTTTCGACTAGGACGCCCATGGGACTCGTTGTAGATGTCTTGGAATAGTTCCTTGGATCCGACCCTTCATGTTATTGATTAATTACATGGATTACCTAGTTCACGATACCTCTGATATGGCCCTTATGGTCTACACATCACTATAAGGCATGGCCATGGGATTCTACAATTATATATACACCATTGTTTTGGATCACTTGTCATTGATGGAAAAAGGGATGGCCATGTCACCTGGTAATATATTACAGATTCATTGTTAGGTGATGACTCTATTTTAGGTATCACTGAGGGGATTTTAGTTTACTTATTGCAGTAAACCTATGTGAGGGGAATTCTATTTACTTTACATCTTTGTTTACACTTTCTATCAATTTTGATTGTGGTTAGAACATTATATACAGTAGGTAGTTACGTACTATGATGTTTATCTCACACCCTGTTTGGGGCTCCTCAGGGATCCAAAAAGATTATATGGTATCTGATGATGATAGGGGAAAGCGTCCTGGTACAGTTTGTTGATTGTGGCTTTGGCGCATGAGAGTATATAACAAAGATGAGGCTTGTGATGCTACTATGATAATGTTTGGTTTTTTTCCTTTTTGGATACCATTATTATATTTCCATGTACTGCATTGTTTGATTTCTAGTCACATGCATCATCTACATACATTTTTATATGATACAATCATATCTATTAATATGTATTACTATATTGACTACTCCCAGTTGACTGATATTTACATCAAATTCATTATTTATTGAATCTTGTCTCTTGTTAAGATACTATGGTAGTGAGAGAATAGTCTCCTCAACGACTCGCCTAGGCCCTTGTTGTTATTCTGAAGCCTCTTGAATTTTGGGAGATTCTCTTGAATCCTTATGGTCAACTCGGCAGGGGGCACCATTGGGTTGCATTAGGGTCATGGATGTTAAAAAGTGGAATTAGTGCCAGGTTTTGATCATAGGACCTGTGGGATTTGGGATTATTTTATAGAAGTATTTTTGGCATGTCCTAAACTTTTAAGATATGTTATTTGTTATTGTTCATTTCTATGGTGTGTATCTGTCATTGTAGAGACATGCCACCACGTCGAATGCCCATGGTACACTGCCAGGGTGGTGATGACCATTCCTCAAAGTTGGTGGGCCATAGACAACTAGTTGATCCTCCTTTAGTTCTAGTAGAGGCAACAAGGGATGTTTTGGATAAAGGTATCAATGCACAGTTTGGAGAAGGCTTCTATAGATATATGTAGACCTTCTAAGAAGCACCACAGCCTTCCCTGTATATGGATTAGCAGACATGGGTGTTCCAATAACAGCCTCCTCCTGCGTTTTCATGGGATGTTAGTCCATAATATAAATAGTTATGTATTGAGACTACATTAGTGAATTTTTACATCTAGAGATTCCTCTTGAGTGGATGGTAAAGCTTGAGGCTTATATTCTATGTGGAGTAGTGATGAACAGGTGAAACAGTTTCAACTAGCCTGAAGGGCAACATGATATGGGATATACTATTTTCCAGACCCCATTCTACCTCTACATTTACCCAGGGACTCGGTGAGCAGAGCGAGCTAGTGAGTTAAAGTGTCTGGTGTAGGGTGAAATGACAGTTATGGAATACTCGACATGCTTTACTAAAAAATAGTGTTTTCCTCCAATGTATTTTATCGATGAGATATAATGGGTGAGATGATTCGAGGAAGGTCTCAAACATGATATCAAATCTCAGGTATGTGGTTCAAATTGACTTCTATCACAGAGATTTTGAATCTGGAAATAATCACAGAGCAGAACCTCAGGGATGATGGGGTATAAAACATGGGACTTTTGTTTCTTGACGTAGTGGACTGACAAATTCTGGAAGGAAGTGATGTTTAATGGATTCTCATGATGTTAGTACAAGTCAGGCTGTGGGAGCAGTAATTTAGGTGTTTTCCATCAGTTTCTTAAGTGATGCCACATGATGAATCAATGAGACCAATATATAGTCATGTTTTGATCTTTTAGTGGCATGGGGAACATGAAATGGTTTTTACGACCATCCCTCCAACTATAAGTGTTAGGGATTATCTCTGACATCAGGTTCAGGAGAATGTTCTTCATATCAACATTAGGCAGGCAGTTAGAGAATTTGAGGCCAATCAGGCCAAGTAGGTGGTGGCAATGGTCATCGTAAGTAGACATTATGTTCTCATAGATTGTAGGATGGATCATATCAATTTATCCAGACTATGTCATAGGTCTGTTTTATAGGCTAGACATTGGCAGTGCAACAGACCAAACATGATAAGGATCTCGAACTGTTTACAATGAGATGTACGATATTAGTAGCTTCTAATATTGCATCTTCTCTCTTTCATATAGGTGCATTGAAAAGTTTCATATCAACACCAGTGGTTAAAATCCTCAGATTTGTTTTTTTTGTCTAAGGGTGTCTTGTTGCAAGAGAAACCATTTGGAGTCAAAATGAGTGAGGTGGACCAGTGTATGGAGTTTCCCCTAGAGGTTGGTGGGTGTCACTTCATCTAGTATCTTTATGTTCTCAAGATGATGGGGATTGATGTCATTATCCTGATGAACTGGTTGCTAGAACATAAACAATATGTTGACTACTATTGCTAGATGGTGAATTTTATATCCATAGAGTGTGTAGTGTTTAATCACAATGATAAATTGAACATCCTGAAGATCTATGTTAGATTTGAGTATCTGGGATGGGAGGTATAACATCCCTGTTCTCTTGTTGGTTTCTAAATGACCAGGTAGTGTGTCCGGCAGAATTCCCACCAGTGGTTTAGAACATAAGGGACACGTTTCTCGATGAAATTTCATAGATACCTCCTAAAAGAGATGCGGATTTATCCATCAAACGAGGGCTAGGAGTTTCATCGATATCCATTACACGTTATAGGATTATAATGATGGATTTACAGAATCTCAAGTGGTATCTAGAGGATATAGAGTTGGAGGGGCTTGTAGACCCAGTACATCACTATGGGGTTCACTAGTCATTTTTGTAATAAAGGTGGATGGGACCCTTAGGCATTGCATTGACTTTCAGAAACTGAACCAGCTGACAGTTAAAAACTAATATCCATTGTCATGGATAGATGACCGATTAGATCATCTTCTAAGAGCTCAAGTGTTCTCAAAGATCAATTTATGTTCGGGATATCACTAGTTTTGTGTTCTCTTTAAAGACATACCCTGTACAGATATTCATTACAGGTATCAGTTATATATGTAATTGGTTATTTTGGTTGGTATCATGAACACACCAACAGTTTTCATGGTGGTGATAAACTATGTGTTCCATCCTTATTTGGATTATTTTGTGGTGATTTTCATGGATGATATCTTGGTGTATTCTCATAATAGACATGAACATTCCAAAAATCTTTATTTCATTTTCAATACCCTGAGAGAGCAATAGTTATATTCTATGATCACAAAGTGACACTTTTGGATAGGTAAAATTCTCTTCATGGGTTACATCATCTAAAATAATGTTGTATCAGTGGACCTAGATAAGGCGAGAGCTGTAGTTTGATAGGAAAAACCCAAGAACATTTTTGATATATAGTGTTTCTTGGGACATGATGGTTACAACAAGAATTTTATACAGGACTTATCACTCTTTGGAGTTACAATGATGGTCTTGATTAAAATGGGAGTGAATTATATGTGGTCATATTATTGTGAGATAGCCTTTAAGAAGCCTAATTATAGGATGAAATCATCACCCGTTCTGATATTGCAATAAAATGGAAAGAGTTTCAAGGTGTACTATGATGCTTCATGTATTGGGATTAGGGCAGTGCTAATGCAAGGGGAGCGAGTCATTGGGTATGAGTATTGGCAGTTGAGGACACATGAGAGGAACTACCCTACATGCCATATGGAGTGAACTATGGTTTTTCATGCATTTCACTGTTAGAAACACTATTTAATGGGAGAGAGTTTTGTGCTATACACAAACAGAAAATCATGAATTATATCTTTACACAGCTTGATCTGAATCTAAGGCAGTGAAGGTGGGTACCGTACCTATAGTTATTTGAATTTGATCTTTCCTATACACTTGGTAAAGGTAATGAAATGGATTATTCAATGAGTAAGAGGAATCACATAAAAGTAGTGTACCAAGCTAGTATTGAGTGTCATATTATGGTGTTGTTTTTTGAGATGCATCTAGAGGTGCATGATAGAAATGGGAAGACTTGTCTATCATCCTTAGTTGTGACCTCTACCGTACTAGATATAGTTTTGGTGTGGAAGCTGTTGGATTTATTAAGACTAGTTCTACCGGAGTGTGTAGAAGGTGAGGACCCTTCATATTGGTTGGATGATAAGTGATGATAAGATAATTCATATCCATGGATTTGTTTGGGTTCCAATGGATATACATGAGGAGTTGATGTGGGAGTTTAATGATTTTGTATGGGAAGTGCATCCTAGTTTCACCAAGATGGATCATGACTTATTCTATTAGTACCGGTGGCTAGGTATGAAAAGAGACATTGCTTTTTTTGTTATGAGATGTTACATCTATTAGTAGGTGAAGGCAGGACATCAGTGATAGGTTGGGCTTTTAAAATAGTTACATATCTGGATGTGGAAATGGGTTTATGTTGTGATAGATCTCATGAATAGGTTGTCGAGGTAACCCAGATATAATGATTAGGTGTGGGTTGTAGTTAACAATCTTATAAAGGTTGCTCAATTTTCTGATCAAGGAGACATTTAGTGTCGATCAACATGGTATTTTGTTTATTCAAAATATAGTAACACTTCATAGGGTCCCATGGACAATTGTTTAAGATAGGGATTCCCACATTACATCTCATTTCTAGCAGTTTTTTTAGTGGTTGTTGGGTACACATGTGCTTCTGAGAACAACATACCACCCTCAGACTAATGACCAGTTAGAGAGTACAACACATGTGCTAGAGGACATGCTGAGAGCTTGTGTCCAAGATTTTTAGGGCTTATGGGAGAGGCAAATTACCCTATTTGAGTTATCCTACAATAACAGTTATCTAATAATGATAAAAATGGCACCTTACAAGACATTATACGGTAGGCTATGCCGTTCTCCCCTGTGCTGGTAAGATTTAGGAGAGGCAACTTTACTGGGACGACCTCTCATGAAGGAGTCTTATAAGTAGGTATATTTGACTCAGAAGTGAATGGATACTATAAAATATCATTATAAATCATATGTCAATTATCGTAGATGAACTCTGGAATTTGAGTTTGTGGATCAGGTTTTCTTGGGTATTTCACTAAGGATGGGATACAAGAAGATCAGGAGACAAGGTAAAATTTCACTGTGTTATGTTGGGCCATTTGAGATTCTATAGAGAATTAGGTTGGTTACTTATTGGTTGTTGTTACATCAACGGTACCAATCTATGCATGAATTCTTCCACGTATCTCATCTGAGGCTATATAACTTGGACCCGTCTCATGCTATTCAGCTCGTGGAGGGTATGCTTCTGGTTGATTCATACTTTGAAAAGCATTTGATTCCTATCATTGATAGGACACGATGGTTCTATGAGGCCAATAAGTTCCTATTGTATGGGTGCTATGGAACCACATCCGTTTACATGATGAAACTTGGGAGTGGGAGGTCGATGTACATTCTTAGTTACCAGATGTTTTCTCAGATGAATCCTTACCACGCTTCATATAGAAATTCAGAGATGAATTTATATAAGTGGGAAGATTGTAAGAATCCAGATGTTCATATGAGGTTTGTATACTATTATTTTTAGCATAAATGATATGTTGTGGCCTTACATATGTACCACTCTTGATCATGGATGTTTTGGATGTGTCTGGGGTGTGTTCAGAGCCTGTAACCATGGTTTGGGTTGAAATTGGTCTTGATCATGGCTTGAGCAAAACCAATTCATGGTTATGATAATTGTGTGAGGTGAGGATGTAACTTCCACATCATTTGTGAAACCATGTGGTAGTGCCCTCATGGCCATGTGTGAGTTTCAAAAGGTTCCAGGTTTTTGACAGAGCATCTTCACACGATTGCCACATGGATAGTCAGACCATGCAAAAAAATTGTGCGATGTGCCCCTTGGAAATAGTGATATAAGAATTATTTTTTTCACGATATTCAAAATTATGTAGATAAACTGTGTTAGCCTACTGTGTGAGTTTTTTTAAAAAATTAATTTAATTGAATTTTTATATTTTAAACCTAAAACCCATTATGGTTTCAACAGATAGAGGAGAGATCATGGGAAAATATCTCAAGGGATACTAAGCTACAAATCAATCTTGAGTCTCCATCCGACCTCCATTTTTATCACTTATCATCTCATCAGATTCGCATCGCTAAGGCCTACTTTCATTTTTTATCCAATTTTTTTAAGAACAATGATTGCATGTTCGATTTTAGGCTCATATTCCATAATATCCTATTATCCACTCATTATTCAGATCTCTCCTAAACCTTGATACTGGATGAGCTCTTTACAACCAAGCTGAGGTTGGTTGTATGTACTTTCTTTCGACTATTTGGGTGCCTTTTGGGCATTTGGCCTTTTTCTTCCTGTCAGAATTTTTGGTGCAACCCTGTTTTTGAGAGAGAGACTTTTTCTAAGCTTAGTCAGACCTAATGAAGATTCACGTTGGTTCTGTTTAGGTGCTTTGACACCTTTTGTTTGAATTGTGGTCACCCATTGGGTGATCCATAAGGAATTATAAAGTTTATTCCTTTTTAAACAACCCATGGGGTGTGTACTTGTCCTTTTCTAGTAAGAGGAATCACTTTGATACAATAATATTTTTAATAGCTTTCTTAGGAGAGGTATTACCTCATTGTTTAGTGTTATCATGGGATTATAAGCCTATATTTACTAATGGAATGTTAAATAGATTTAATGGGAGTGTAGTCCCATATATTTTGTAAATGATAATGGGATTTCTTTGGTGGGTATACTCATGGAATTTTTCTTATTAATGTGAGTGGGTGTACTGACATGGAATGTTTTTTTTGAATTGGATGATTTAATTAATGGTTTGTTATATACCTTAGACTACTCTCCATATATATAGAATGTAGTAGTGGATGCCTTGGATTGACTATTACCCTTGGGTCTTGATTTTGTGGGATGCCTCCCGGCCTCACTACCCATGTGGTTCTCTCTAGCTTGGACTCATATAAGAAATTTTGGTATACATGCTCCTAGAAGTCCAAACAATTCCTTGACCGAGTTCCCACTTGTACACCCATGGGTCTTGAGGATGATGCCTTTAATGTGTCACTTATCATGTTCTAGATTAATTACAAGGATTACTTGGTGGATGATGCCTTATATCATCCCCTTGTGGTCTAAACATCACAATTCGGTGTGGCTGTGGGATTCTACAATTATTTATACAACGTGGCAATGTATCACTTGGTGTTGATGGAAATAAGTCTTGTTCATGTCACCTGGTTAAACAGTTTAGATTATTTTTTTGGATTTGACTCTATTATAAGTATCCTTGAGGGGGTTTTTGTTTTACATATTGTAGTAGACATATTCCATGGGAATTCACATTACATTACAACTTTGTTTAGACTTTATAGCACTTATTTATTATTGTTAGACAATATAGACCCTAGGTGGTTACCTAGAGAGATGTTTATCTCATTCCCTATTTGGGCCTCCTTGAGGTCCCAAATAGATTATATGGTTGGGCGTGATGATAGTGAAAATCTCCCTAGTATAGGTTGTTGATTTTCAATACAGAGCAAGGGAGCATAAGACCAAGATGAGACTTGTAATTATACTAGGATACCTTTTAGGTCTTTTTTAATTTTGGGATACTTGTATTGTATTTCCATGTACTTATATGGTATCTTTCTAGACACATCAATCATCTACATACATTTTTATATGAGACTTTCTTGGTTATTGATATGTATTCTTGTCCCGTCCACTCTCGGTTGACTTATATTTATTTATCTTCCATTATTTATTGTATGTTTACTTCTTTTCAGATACTATGGTTATGAGGGCATTATATCCCCACTTACTCACCAATGCCCTCTATTCTAGTCAAAAGCCTCTGGTGTATGGGAAGATTCACCTGAGGCCTTGTGTCCAACCAGGTTCAGGGAATCATTGCGTGTCTTCCAGTGCAGGGAGTTATGATAAATCATCCACTACAATCACAAGAGTCTCAATTATGAATTCTTTTAGAAGGATATTATCTTTATATAGAGGTGGTCTCAATAGTTCCCTCATTATTATGACATCAAAATTTTCTATACACCTATTAAGGGTAATGTGGTGGAAGATTATCTCAGCATGAGAGCTTGTTCACATTTAATGGTTGAGTAATCAATGCATTTGGTCTCATTATAGTTGTCCTTCTTGGATGGGGATGCAGAAACATAACACTAATTGATGGTTTTCACTACTCTACAAATATAGTGTGTTAGGGAGGTGATATTATGAGATACCTATGATGAGATCCACTATACTAAGATATCCACTGAACATTATCCAAATGTATTTTATAAATATGGGAATGATGTCATTCCTTTCAGAGGATGCATGAAGGTACTAGTGATGTTATAATAAGATATTATGTGAGAGTTTCAAACAAATACATTGGAGTAAAAAAAATGTGTGGAAAAGTTGTATCTGAACCTATGACGTTAGTTTTGGTGAATATGGATGAAGAGAAGAGTTTTAGAGTTTGTCTCTCATTTCCTTACTTATTTGCAATTGAAGGTTCATCACCATGTTCTAGTGGGGTTAACTCAACACCATGAGGTGGAAAAATGGACATAGGATAGGAAATCCATGGAATTCATGAATGAATTAACACATATATCTTGAGGAAATGATTCCATCCGGGTGATCATACAGTGACTCACCTTGTGAGCACATTTATAATCAACATGGGACCAAAGTTTAACAGACATCTTGTTATGCCTCTACATGCCAAAGAAGTAGAAATTTATGAGGATCCATAGAATATAATTTTATAATGTTATTCTCATTTATCATGCTAGTTGTGGAAGGTATTAGAGGAGGTTTTTGTGACTCAGTTATGTTTGGGAATAGTATTCCACAACCAAACTAACAACTATCCTGACCTGAAAATTTAGGTTCTTGAGGATAATGAAGTGATCATGAATGTAGGAATTCATCAATTGTTGGTAGGACCACCAAACAAATGTGGAGTACATGTAAAATATGATAACATTACAAAATTTGTATGTTATGATTTTAGGCTTCTAACGAGAGACCCTATAGGTCACCACGTTGGTGGATTGACATAGAATAGTCAGAACTCATGGGCCTAGAGTTGGTGTGAGATACAATCGAGAAGGTGATGATAATCCTAGAGAACATGAAGACTTAATAGAGCTATCATAAGTCTTGTTTTGATAGATGATAGAGGAATTTGGTGTTTGAAGAAGGATACCATGTGTTCTTACGGGTTTCAACTCGGTGTGTATTACATAGATTTGGACATTGTGCAAAGATATCTCCAAGATTTGTTGTCCCTTTAGAGATACTACGTCATGTTAGAGAGGTGGTGTATTGATAATCTCTATATAAACATTTATACCGAGTTCCTGACATCTTCACATGTCGCAGCTGAGGCGGTACATGGATTACCCATCACATGTTGCTAGTTTGGTAGAGCTTGGCATTAAGGACAAGGTTACCGTTGATGAGTACCCATTAGATATTTTGGAATTGAAGGAGAGGATACTCCATGGGTATGTGACTCATTTTGGGCATGTCTGGTGGTAGTGTAAGAATAATCTAGAGTGAACTTGGGAATAGGAGGCTCAGATTCATGCTTTGTACCCACATATTTATATTTAGACCTCATTAAGCCATTTCAGGATTTATATTTCCAAGGTGGGGATAATTTAATGATTTGGGTTTTCCATGTAATATTTTCAGATACTGCATTAATTATGTTCGAAAATAGGTCCTGATATGGTGTATGATTTTGGGGCCTAGTGTACCTACAATAAATGTTTGAAATTAATTAAATAGAAAACATACACATTTTTCTTGAAAAAGTGTAATAATTTTTAATTGGATGTGTAGATTAGGAATATGAGGAAACTATTGGGTTCTAAATGAGATTTTTTTCCAAAGGATTGACTTAAACATAGTCTACATGGGTCATTAATGGAAAAAAATTCACGATAATAAAATTAATAAAGTAACTAATTTATTTATTTTAAATGTTTCATTGATATAGAGACACAATGTTTAAATAATCATTATTCAAATACATGCTTATAAAAAATCTAAAGGGTTAGCTGTATAGCACTGAAAATCATTGGATGGACTTTGGTGAGTGTGGAATGGGATCCTGTTGTCTGATGATGATCATATCAAGTATAACCAACTATAAAAAGAAATAATACAAGGATCTACCAATGACTATAATCCCACATATCTATTAATTATAAATCAATATGAATTGAGGAAGGGTGACTATTTCAATTGTTTCTATTCAACATTCATGATTACTTTGATGATAATCGATAAATCAATGAACGCATTGATTTTTGAATTATGTGCTCTTGTGTGATGGGTTTATTGTGATGTGATTTTGTGAGAATTACATTGAAATGTTAATTTCTTCATTGTTATTCTCATGAAAATAAACTAAGATCGAGTTGAACATCGATCGAGGTTCGTTAATCCAATTTGTAATTTTCTTTTCTCTTATATTTCGTCATTCACCACAGGTATTCTTAGTTTGGACAAAGTTCCAACATATCTTGATAAATCAATAAATTAACACCCTTTTCTTATTGCAATGATCATATATTATAGATCTCGGAATGAAAAAACACAATGTTGGAGTGATAGTTGTTGTGGAAGCGATTCAGATGACATTAATACCTGTTTTTTTGTTCTTTAGCGTGTAATGAAGAAATTCATATAAATTTTTATTAATTTATGGATGTGAGGAATAATGTTATTTGGAAATGGAAAAGTAATATAGGAATGGAATCATTATTTTTTGATATGGTTGTCACCAGATCGAAGATTGAATGAAGGATGAGATCTGTAGATTCTAGATCCATGAATCTAGAAAATCCCACGTTTCATGGTGTGCACCAAGATCTACATATCTTTTGGGCCCCCCTTTGTAGTGGCTAGCGCTGCAAGAAGAAGTTAATGATTAAACAGTGCATGGACCCTCCCTGGTTACTTTGTGTTTATCCCAGAGGGTGCACAGTCACGGGTTGGAGTAAAATGTTTTGAGCATGAAGAGTAATCCCCTACATAGACATGTCTCAAACCCAATACTTGAAAAATGTTGTGTACTAGTACATGGGAAGATGTACACAGGAATAAGTTGTGTACTAAAACACAGGTAGACAACACAGTCAGCCTATGTGTCATACACTTCTACACATAAATGGTAAAAGGACAAGAATTATTTTCATTGGTAGGACCCATGGTTAAGGGACACGACGTGAAACCCTTATACACATGGTGTTATTTTTTATACATTGTATAGATCCAATTTCCTTTGTATCCTGGACTAGTTTAATTAGGATGTGTTCCCCTTATCCATTCTATAAGGGTTAGTATGGGATCATATTCTACTCCTCATACTATGATCCCTTCAGTATGTCTTCTTTAATATATTCATTGGAATCCCTCCATGGGGCCAAGATTGTGATCATATATTCATCTTCATCCCGTAGGTGGATTTATTAGTATATTGGTGACCGAAACAATGTGTGTTGTGATCCTCAACTTAACAAATTAATCATGATTGAGTTTTTAATATCGCCCCTTGTCCTTGGGAGTGATCTTTACCTATGTATTGTATCTATTCATATTTACATTGTTCACTTCTAATGGTGAGAGATGAAAAGAAGTAACTCTATGTCAGAAGTCATTAGTGCTTTCAGAATTATGAGTTTGTTCCCAAAAATGAGTGTTTTATGGACACTTCATACTAGAATCCAATGCTGGTATAATTTGGTTGGGACTTACTATTAAGATTTTTGTTCTTATTGAATATCTCTGGGTATTTATATTAGATGGTTTATATTCATATACCAATGTAGTGATCACAATATTTTCTTTTTTCCTATGCATTGTGATTTTGGGGTGTCCAATTGAGAATTTTCATACTCATACCTACACGATATTTGACCGCACATGTCATTGTATTTTTTAGATGATCTTCCTTTCGATAGAGATATAGATAGACCAGGAACATATAGTTCTTAGTTAGACCAGACAGATTGAGGTGTGTACGTGTAGAATTTGACATCACTCCCCAACATGTACATTCATGTTGGACATGTTTTTCAGATTCATTATTGTTTGACTGTATTTTTATATGTCAAATTTCCTTTACATAATGTCGTATTATATTTTTTGGATTTAGATAAATGTCGACATGGTTGTTCAGTTATTTACACATTTTAGAATTGTATTGAATCAAATACATGTCTCAGTTTTTTTGTGTGTGTATAGGTATATATGCAAAGTCCTCCCATGTTAGTGATATGCCAACTTAGTGTAGTAATTATCCCCTGTGCTATTAGAGGTTATTTTGGGGCATCGCGGCCCATACCCCATCAGGACTAGTCATGAAAATACATTTATATATATATAATCACCACATTAAATGAGTGGATGGCCTCATCTATGATCACTATATCCAAGGTAAAATTATATATCATCAAATTTATATTAAGGAAATACAACAATGCATATCTCAAGATATTACTACGGGGGATGAATCTGATGTCAAATTTTAGAAATACTCTTCCCATTGTAAAAATAATAAAAAAGTTAATATATGTTTTAAGATATACATCAATTGGTTGATGTATTAAATAAATTAAACCTTGAGATGTTATAAAGAATGAGACATCATAAAGTCCCCAAAATCTAACATATATAAATTCTTCTCATTAATGGGATATCTGACCTCATCATAAATGATCCTCAAAATGAGGTAGTAAAGGTTGTTCTATTACCCATTATCATCCTTTTGATCCCATAGGAAGATGAGAGATATCCATAGGGATATCATATATAAGATGATGGGTTTTCATTGAAATAATAAACTAAAAATTTTGATTATTTAGTTTTCATTCCATTATGTCATCAAATACACTTTCACATTCCCTAATGAATTTGAAATAATCTTCATTCTTCATCAACATTGAATGAGAATAACATTTTCCAACTATTTTAAAAATTAGACACTTTATGTATTCTATCTGAACATAAATACACATAAGATATCAATAATTTTGTTAATGGGGTATTTCCTGGTTATCATTCATCTTCTTGGGGTTGATATCAAGGACACAATATTAGAAAAAATTCCAATGAAAAATTATATGTTGCAAAAAAATAGATCACGGTGTCCATCTTCAGGTAGTGATAAATAACCACGGTAAATAATCACTCAATATCACCAATATGATAATAAAATTAAAGGGATTTAACAACTAAATTATACATACATCACAACACAACCATTCCTAGGATGGGAATGAATAAGTGACGCATAAAACTTTGATATGTCTCTCTAGAATTCTTCAATACAAAGGGGGTATCCAAAAAATAATACGAACTTAAAGGATTCCAGTACCCATGAATAGTGGATTACGAATATAAGATAACTAACTAATCAATAAATAACGGTATGGCTGAAATAGGGATGCTATCATTCATGCAGTGGCGAATGAGATTCCCAAATTCAATGTTGAACCTGATATATTTATTCTATTTCATGATGTGGATAATGTTATCATATTACATAGTGTTTTATACTAGCATGGAAAAGATGAATTTAATTAATTTTCCTTGTTTATCCTCAACCAAGGCATAATGCGAGGATTAGATTATTTCAGGTTCTTGATTAAATATATAGTGTATAATTGGAAGATCCAATCAGTGGAAAATAACATGAGGATCAATATAGGGAATATCATTATATTTCTAGAAAAATATATCATGATACTTCATTATGATTATATAATACCACTACTATTCATTATGATACATGACCACACTAATAAATATCAGTTGCTGGTCTCCATCAATATGAAGTTTTTCCTATATCAGAACATAAATAGTGGTGGAAACACCATATTCAAATTCATAATGAGATTTATTAAATTCCCCTTAGAAATATTAATGAGGGAACATTTGAGAATTCAACTCCTTATATGCATGGACATGTGTTGAGATATTATCCTCCCTTGTTGTGTCTAAAAAATTATTGAATGATTATTAATCCTATAACATTTTGAAAACCATGTTATATGATTCTATAATCATGAATCATACCAAGGTGGTCATCATAGAATATATAAATAAAACATCTTAGAAAATAATAGTTTGTCAATCCTTCAATTCTTGTTTATAGAGGTGAAACATTGATTGATGGGAATTTGGTGATCCTTTTTCTATATAGTGGGATAATATTTATCCAACATGAAACTTTAAAATCCCATATATGATGATTATATGATCATGGATAACTCCTTCAACTACAGAACAATAGTATGATTTATGAGATCATGATTCCATACTTCTAGATGGATGAATAGTAAACAAAAACTACCCATAAAGTAATCCATTATAAATTTTTAGTGTTTTATATGTTCATTAGGTCCATTAATGACTTTAGAGCCTTCGAAAATTGGATGATTCCACTCCTTTTATAGTTATCAACATCGTTATTTTATGTATCATATGAATCATAGGGGGAATAATTAGTGTAGAGAACCCCTACCCGTGTCTGGGTAGGTGATGGGGGATGTTAAAAAATAATGATATAGGGAAGGTAAAATGTAAATAAATGTATCAACATCATCGAAATAAAAAATTTGAAAGTCACAACCCATCCCTCTAGGATTGTACCATAAATACCCCATGCCCGTCATCCATAGGTCATTGGTTAGTTAATAGAACCCGAATGTGATAATCCTAAAAATGGAAATTATTTCCTTTAAACCAGTGTACACACAGACTAGGTATATTGCAAAAGAAAACTAGAAAGTCGGACTACTGATAGAAAATGTGCGAACCAAAATTAAAATGGCAAGTATAAAAATCCAACTGAAAGAATGTATAGAAAAAGGTTAAAACTTTTATTTGAAGGTTGTCCAATTAGAATCCTACATGAAGGGTAGTTACAACTCATCGTCTATCATCGGTAAATATTTCTATGCCTATTAATCACCTCTGATCACCATCTAGAACATGATCCCCTCATCTCAGTCAAGTTGTATGTTGTCTGAACAAGTCACAACATGGTGCGGGTGAGGCTCGTGCAGGGGTTAGTATAACAATACCCAGTAAGGACCCCGAGACCCCTAAAAGTATCCTAGAATTCCATTGGGGGAAACCAAAAAGCATGATCTCAATCACAAAGAGTAATGTAAAATAAATCTCACACCAAGTATACAACTTAGATTACATGAATAAAGAATATTTCTTTTGAGATATATAACTTTATTCTGTTGATAGGTTCTTCTGTTGATCCACCAAGGGCCGTTGTACTACTGTTAGAAAAAGTGTCCCTCTACTACCGATCCAAATAGGGTCATACTAATGTCGATCCATAGAGGGTATCACTACTACCGATCCACGAAGGATCACTCAAATGTCTATCCACATGGGATATCTCTATTGTTTGTCCACAGTGGTTTGCACTTCTACCGATCTATGGAGGGTCTCTCTCAGGCCAATCCATGGAGGGTCACTCTTTACATGATAGCCGACCATTATATTCCTACACTTAGTGCATTTGAGTCCCCAAGAATCTATTCCTCATACCATCGGTCATACCTCAACCTCTATGATGTCCCATTAATAATTAACCCAGAGGACCACCATGTCTGAAGGGTTCTAACGCGATAGATTATGGGTCAATCGGATGTTAGGTCTATAAGTTATAAGAAAAAGGTAAATAGATCCCATTTGATTCGAGTCCGATCCTACTTGGCCATACTCCAACTAATTCCAAAACCCCAGTGAAGTTTCTCAAAATGACCGATTCTTCCCAAGGATCCCAATGTCATAGTCAGTGCATCAATAGGAATCCTGATTTGTGAGATATAACAGTTTTAGTGAAATGAGCCTGGTTTGTTCGGGTATGGTAGGGGTCCGGCCCAACTGGCCAATTGTGCCCACAGGTCCGGCCCGACTCAAGGGTCTAGCCTAGTTCACAGGTCTGGACCGCCTAGAAAACCGACCAGCATGCATCCCTACTATCCCCACTGCCTCGACCGGCTGCTCAGTCTCCCCCGCGCGGCGCATTGGCGCCTCACTGTATCACCTGTTATGGTCATCCGACCGTGGATCCTACTACCATGGTGCATGAAGGTGCAACTTCTCCACATGGCCAGTATGGGCTGGCCACAACAACCTGTCATCAGTAGTACCACGCTGACGACTGGTTTTGTGGGCCACCAGAGATACTCTGGTGGTCTGTTTTCCTTCCTACCTACGGGTATAGTCCTCTTGGGTGGCCACCATCACTACGAAGCCCACATAATCTCCTTTCCTCCACATTTCTTGGTTGACCATGAAGAACACAGAAAAAACCCAAGAGTGGAGGAGGGTCGAGGCCTTGTTCAGATTAGCCTTCCCCTCCGCGTTAGAATTTTATCTATGGGGTGAAATAATAATAAACAAAAGTTTAAAATTATCCCCAAATTAAAAGCCAAAAACAACCACCTACATGAACAAATGAGCAAAAATCATCTTGTTAGTCGGTTGATCTGCGTTCATCATATTTTTCAAGAATGTAATGAGAGGAATCATAAAAAAACATAGAAATTACATTAATTCCCCTACTTGGAATCGATGTTGGAGACGACAGAGAAGAATGACATTCATAGAAATTCCATGTTCGTTGGCACCGGTCATCGCCCATCGATCTCTAGATAAAATCCTCTAATGATCATTGATCGATCATCATTCTTCATTAGAGGGTCACATCGCTGGAGTTTCATCATAGCTTCTTCTTGTAGTTTCCAATTTGTTCTCCAACTGTTTGATTAAATAAAACGAATTCACAATGTTGAGTTGATTAATGCGGTTCATTAATGAACCTTAATTAATGGTCCAATTAATCACACATACAATACAGTTACACAAACAAGGTAATAGGTCATTAAATGATTATTATTCAATGGATGTCGTTTCCCTGTGGTCCTAATAACTGTCTCACGACGATTGGAAAAAGGTAAAATAACTCAAAGAGTTATTTTAATTATTTATTAAAAATATCAAAAAAAATATTGTCCAACCCTTTTTAGTCGATGTTAAGCTTCGCCTAAGAAAATTCATGTGTTGTGAATTCAACCGTGCCCTCATATTTTCAATTCAAGCACCGTTTTTAAATTTTAAAAATCCTACTCACACGTTTAATGAAAATACCTTTAAAAAAGATAAAAATTACTTTCTAGGGTCTCTAGGACATGGAATCATGTGTCTTCGATTTTAGAAGTCTCTTAATAATTCTATATAATTAAAAAAAATTATAAAAAATTATTGGGTATCTATATTTCTTGAACTTAATGATTTATGTCCCCAAAAGCCACAACAAAAGCTAAAAACACTAATGGTGGTAATGAGCGTGAATCTGAGACTCATGGTTCCATGTGCTCTCCTGGAGGTTCCCATGTTGTCCCCGAACTCACACTAGAGGAATCGATTGCCCCCATAGGACTCATTCCTTTCAATCCACTATCTTCACCAGTAACTCTGTGAATGTCACCCCATCGTCAAGGCCCATATCTCCCTATTCGATGATGTGAGATTGATCATTAATGTATCTCCTCAGTTAGGACACATGGAAAACATTATGAACCTGGTGCATATGTGTGTGAAGAGTGTGGGTGTACACAACCTCCCCAACTCTACTAAGAATATTGAAAGGTCTGATGAACATTAGATATAGCTATCCCGCCCAGCCAAATCTCCACAATCCTTATTGAGGTGTGACCCGAAGGACACCATGGCCACCCTCCCAAAAATAAATGAGTCCTCATATCCAGTTGACATATGACTCTTTCCTACTATGTGAAATTTTTATCCACTCCTGGATGATCTGAACCTTCTCAGTGGTAGCTCATACCAAATCTGGACCAATAATTTCTGACTCCCCTGGGTCTGTCCAACATAGTGGTGATATTCATGGACATCCAGGTATGGCCTCAAATGATTCCATGCTAATGGTTGAGTGATATATATTTTTTTTACACAGACTTCACTAGCAGTAGGTGGTCCTCCCAACAACGACCAAAATCAGTGACATAAGCACGACACATGTCCTCAAGTGTTTTTATGATCCACTCTATCTAACTATTTGTTTGAGGGTAAAATGTAATGCTCAAGCATAGCTGAGACCCAAAGTCCTCTTGTAATACCTTTCAAAACTGTGATGAAAAACAAGTGTCACGATCTGAAATGATCATCATCGGTACCCCGTGAAGTCATACAATCTCCAGAACATAGAGGCATCCTAAGCCCTATACTGATCCCCCCTCCGAGATGGTTAGGAAGTGAGCCAACTTGGTGAGTTGGTCAGTGATCATCCATATAGATTTTTGGAACCTAGACATACGTGCTAACCCCATCACAAAGTCCATCGAGACATTTTCTCATTTTCACTTTGGTACCTCCACTGGCTGAGCTATGCCTGCTTGAACCTGATGCTCGACCTTCATTTGCAGACAAGTGAGGCATCATGAAACGAACTCTTCCACCTATATCATCATACTAGGACACCAGTATTGTATTCAGATGTTCTGGTACATCTTTTCAACTCTAGGATGTACCGCCAAAGGGGTTTTATGGAAATCCCTCAAGACCTCCTCCCAAGATGTCACAGGCACCATGATGCGTCTTCTAAAAAAAATGGATTTCTCCCAACCTTCTAAAAATCTATCAGGTGCATACCTTGATCATATCTAAGAACATCGGGACTCACAATCAATTTCCCCAAGTAGTGTCTCCCGAACTCACTGAAGGAGTTGGTGAGTGATAGTAATAGAGTGGAGTTATTTTACCCCATCCCTATCCCTGAAGGATATCTGCAATGTGGCTAGGTGATCTATTGCCTCGCTCATAAACTATATACCTGAACTCAATATAAGTGCATCTGCAACTATGTTTCACATACCGGTAGTGTTGACTCTCTAAAATTCATATTCATGGAGGAACTAACTCCATTGTTGTTTCCTGAGGTTTGGGTCCTTCAAGGAGAAGATATACATGAGACTCTTATGATTGGAGTAGGCAGTAAACTGGTAACACGTCAAGTAGTTACTTTACAACTTCAATGTAAAGACCACAACTGCTAACTCTAGGTCATGAGCCATGTAGTTCTGGTCATTTTTCCTTAGCATCCATGTTCCATAATAAATCACCACTCACTCATGAATCAGGACACATCCTAGACTTATTCCTGATTTGTCGCAATATACTACATACCCAATTCCCTCTTTTTGTAACCTCAATATGAGGGGCAGTCATCGGTCTGTGCCTCAACTCCTAAAAATATGGTGGCATCTAGTTTTCCATAAGAAGGGTTTCCCCTTCTCTGTAAAACATGAAAAGGGTGCTTCAACTCTATAAAAGGCGGGTACAAATCTTTTTAGTACCCAGCCACTCCCAAGAAACTCTGCACCTCAGTTACACTCTTGTGTGGCTACCATGAAAGCGTTGTCTCTATCATTTCTAGATCCACTGAAACTCTAACCTTGAAGATAACATATCCAAGAAAGTTGTCTTACCATTTCTAGAACTATCACTTCATGATATTTCCATAAATATGGTTCTCTCGGAGTGTATCAAGGACTATCTACAAATGATTGGCAAGCTCCTCCTCTAACACTAAGTACACCAAGATGTCATCAATGATGACCACCATGAAGCAATTGAGGTAAGGTTGGAAGATACTATTCTTGAGTCCCATGAACACTTATAGGGTGTTGGTCACATTTAAAGGCATCACCAAGAACTCATAGTGGCCAAGCTGGTATCTAAAGGATGTCTTTGGTAAATCGTTATCCCGCACCCGAAACTGATGATAGCTTGATCCATGGGCTATCATAGAAAACCGCTGAGCTCCCATCATCTAATCGAGTAGATCATAAATGCACATTATAAGATAATTTTTCATCACAGTCAACTAGTTTAGGAGTTGATTGTCAAATAAAATCCTCAAAATCCAATATAACTTCTTGGGGAACAAAATCGGGGCTGCCCATGGAGAGACGCTGGATCTTACGAACCCCTTCATCTATAAGTCCACCAACTATACCCTCAACTAAAAAATCTATATGGGAGTCATCTGATATTCTGGTGTAAATATCAGTGTTGTCTCGGGGTACATGTCGATGTAGAAGTTTTCCTCTCTACGAGGAGGTACTCCCGGAACATCCTCAAGAAATACATCCACAAACATTTCCACCACAATAGGATAGCTTAGACTCCCCTCATCCACAACGCCTAGATTAAGGCTAGAAAATTCATGGGAGATGGGATACACCCTACTTTGAGAATTTCCATCATGTGCTGTAAAGGTTTCCTACTCACCGGTGAATGAAAACCTAGTCCTATCATCACAGACACACCAAACATTGCTAATAGAACTTTCAATATGAGCATGTACCACGGATAACCAATCCATACCCAAGATTTAATCATAAGGCCTCAACGCTGCTACTAGGAGATCCCATTCGAAGCTATTCCCTCCAAGAGTAATCTCACACTACCGACACAAGAGCATACTCATTGAATCCTCTCTCATAAGAGTCATTAATCATAAGGATTGATCCATCAGCTCCATCGAAATCTCCGAGATCTTAATGAGATCTGTGGAAATAAAAGAGTGTCTGGAACTTGGTTCTATAAGAACTTCAGATAGGGCAGAGTAGACATAGATCC
Organism: Viscum album; assembly: GCA_963277665.1. NCBI lineage: Eukaryota > Viridiplantae > Streptophyta > Magnoliopsida > Santalales > Viscaceae > Viscum > Viscum album. The sequence goes on from OY728157.1 coordinate 822,518,442, forward strand.
TACCTCGAATCATATCCGGAGCACCGTGGTCATAAGCCTCTGCCACAGGATGTTGTTCTCGTCCATGTCCACCTGATTCTTGAGGTCGGGGTGGACCAGCTGGGGGTGGTGGCGGTAATACCTTAAATCTTCACTCACCACCTAATGCACAACCTACTCCTATGCCACATCTACTACATTAAGAACCTCCTCGGTTGAACCTCTGCATCTACATTGACAGCCTTTAGACCATCTTTTAATAATCAGTATGGTTGGTCGGGAAATCGTGAGCCATGTGATCTTCCCGCCGCAAGTGTAGCAGAGTCTACTCCACTACTGACCTCATCTTCATTCTGAGTTCCGAACCTGCAAAACATACTCCTAGGGTCATCCTCCTGAAATTTTGGCCTGATTGGGATTCTATTTCATTTGTCAACACACTAGTACAGATTACTCTATTGCCTGTTTTATGTTGTTGGCTCTCACTATTGGTACCTGCTCGGTTAAGAAGATCTCCATCAATAGTGTTTGATTTTGAACTCCAACCTGCGTCAGGATGTTGAGTGATATCATCCATTCTCTTAAATAATATCAGATTCCCTACTCGAATGTCCTGGCCCTAAAGAAGGGGTCCCGTACCATGTCTGTGGAATAGTGAGAGAGGTCAGTGAATCTCCCAGAGTACTGGGAAAGTGTCAGGTTTCCCTACTATTAGTGTAGTAGCTCCTTAATATGCACTGAACATATTGTCACTAGAATAAAATCCACCCTGAAGAGGATCTCAATGTCCAAATACAAAAGTGTTATCTTCTTGTGTGTCTGGAGCATCATGCTCCACCATCTCCCTATTGTGCCCTAAAAATTTTCTAGTAGCTAGGATCACCATCAGGTCTACTGGTGTCTATAGTAAACAGAAAACTCATGCCCCTGCCTCTAGCCAATCCTCAGTTGCATTCAGATATGTCTCCCCTCGAAACCACATAGGCCACTTCCTCTAGAGCTTGTGCAACATTCTTAGTCAGTATGCATAGTCTGTTGGTGGGACTGGTGGAAACTTCTACCCTATGGGTGGTGGTGCTGCAGGAACAGCACCAAACGGTTCTATATCTATAATAGAGCCATGCACATACGCCTAATCGCTCGGGGTTCCATCATCGTTATCTCTCACTGGAATCCTAAATGGGGGTCTATGTGGTGGAATTCTGTAATGAAATAGATGTTCCAGAGTCAATACGTTATACCTAGTGGGATGACTAAAAAGGGATCAATAAAAAAATTTCAAAACACACACAAATTTTGTTTTCCTGTATAATGTTAGAAACCATAATTCAGGGTCCCAGTGTGTTGACACGTCAGCCACCACACCGACATTGGACTCCCCGAACTGTAATCAAAACTAAGGACACTGAATAGTATTGCTACATTGAATACATATCTTGTTAGTTCTTATGGTATAACCAACCACTTTGATACCACTTTTTCACAACTCATCCCATGGGGCCCATTCCGTGACTACCCCAAGACCGCCTTCCATATGCCAAGGGTTGGTGACTAGCACTAGAAAGGCATATCCCCAAAATGGAAGGCATTTCTATTAAACCTATATACAAAAATACTAGGTACATAAAAAAAGAAAACCACAATATAGGACTGCTGATTGTAAAAGTGTGAACTGTAATTAAACGGGCTAGTATATAAACACTACTAAGGAATATACCCAAAAAATGTGATCAGAAAGTCATCTAGAAAAAATCCTACCAGAATGGTAGGTATGACTCATCTTCCATCGTCACTACTGCTCACCACATCTATAAATCATAATTGAGCACCACCTAGCCCTAGATCCCAATGTCTCAGTCAAATTGTTCATCTTATGTACAAGACACAACATGGTGCTGTCAAATCCCGTTCTGGGGGTGAGTATAAAACTACCCAGTAGGAACCCCAAGACCCCCAAATGTCTCCATGAATTACATGAAGAAATACCACAATTCATGATCTCAATCACAAAGCATAACATAACATACATCTCACACCAGGTATAAAACATAGTGAACAATAATAAAGATGATTAATACTGAGTTGGATAACTTTATTCTATTGAGATGTTATGCTGCTAATCCAAGAAGGGTTATTGTACTGTTGATCCTCAAAGGGTCACTCGACTTCTGATCCATAGAGGTTCATACTACTACTGATCCATGGAGAGTCACACTACAACTGATCAAAGTAGGATAACTCTCATGTCAATCCATAGAGTGTCTCTCTATTTCTGATCTAGAGAGGGTCTAACTATTGCTGATCCATGGAGGGTTTCTCTCATGCCATTCTATGGAGGGTCTCTCATCACTATACAACCTAATAATGGATTCCTGCAATTGGTGTGCTTGAGTTAACTAGACTATAGTACTCATATCATTGGTCATACCTCAACCTCTGAAAATTCCCAAGAAGAGGTAACTAAATGTAATTTTATGTCTTAGGGGTTCCAATGTGACAGACAACACGTCAATCTGATGCCCGACCTATATGTTACGAGCAAATAGGTAAATAGGTTCCGATAAAATTTGACTTTGATCCAACCCAGCCATTATCTGACATCTTCCAAAACAAATTTGAAGTATCTTAAAATTACCACATCATCCTAAGGGTCTCAACTCCACATACGACGCATCAATCAGATGCCTGTTTTGTGAGATATAACATTTTTAGTGAAACAGGACTGGTAGGGTCGGGGACCGATAGGGGTGCGGCCCCACTGGCCCATTGGGACCATGGGTCTGGCTCGGCTCCAGGGTCTGGCCTAGTTTTCAGGTCTGGCATGACTGAAATGTCTAGCCTGGATAACATGTCTGGCCCAACTGGGAGGTCTGGCTTGGCTCACATGTCCGACCCCCACTTGAAACTTGGCCCACATGCTGTCCAGTTCTCCCAACTAGTAGTTCCAACAGGGCATCACCCCTCCTTTTGAAATTTCCAGTTTGATCTTGTCATCAATGCCTAGTAGAGAGGCCCGAGAGGCCACTCCATCACCCTCACACGGTGCATCGGCACCATGCCATTCCACTGGTCGTGGTCGTCTGGCCGCAGATCATGCCGTAGTGGTAGTTGTGGGAGCCACATATCTATGTGGCCTATATGGGCCAGCCACCACCGCTGGTTGCCAATTCTACCTCACCTGTGGTGGCGCGCCGGTTGCTACTTTTGTGTGGCACATGAGATTAATCGGTGGTCCATTTTCCTTCCCATCTATGCCTACGAGCCTCCTGGGTTTCCACCTTCACTACGAAGCCCACTAAATCCCCTTGCCTCTGCGTTGTTCAGTTGGCCAAGAAGATTCACAAAAGCCAGAGAATGGTGGATGGTCTGGGCCTTGTTCATATTGAAATGCGCCCTCCACATTAGCGTTTTATCATAGGAGTGGAATAATAATCAACAAAAATTAAAATTATCCCCAAATTAAATCCCTACAACAACCACCCACATTATGAAAAGAGACACGGATCAACCCGTTAGATGGTTGATCTGAATTCATTGTATTATACATTAATAGGATGAGCGGAATCATAAAACACTTATAAATCACATTAATTCCCCAAACTTGAATTGATGTTGCAGATGAAGGAGAAGATCTGCATTCATATACGTTCCGCGTTCATTGGTGCTTTTCATCACAGGTCGATCTGTTGATCAAATCCTCCAACAACTGTTGATTGATCATCGTTCATCATTGGAGGGAGACCCCATCAGTGTTTTTTCAGTGCTTCCCCCCATGGATACCAATTCATTCACTAATGGCTTGATTAAAAAAAAATAAATCTTTAGGTTGAGATCACAAATGGGGTTCATTAATGAACATTAATTAATGTTCCAATTAATCACATGAATGACATGGCTACTAAAAAAGGTAATTGGTCATTAAATGATTCTAATTTAATAAATATCATTTCACTATGGTCTCTCCCACAATTTCTCAATGGTTGAAAAAAGATAAAACAACTCAAAGAGTTTTTTTATTATTTTTCCCAAAAGTTCAAAAAATTAACTTTTTCATTTGACCCATTCCGATTGAAGTTAAGTTTCGCCTAAGAGAATCCTAACACTATGAATTCATTGGTTTTCTATGATTTCCAATCCATGAACTGACTCCAATGAAAGAAAATCCAACTCGTATGTTTACTTAATCTACCTTAAAAAGATTAAAATTCCATTCTGGGATCTCTTAGCCACTGAATCATATGCTGTCAATTTTTGTAGTCTCTTAATAATTCCTTATAATTAAAAAATATATAAGGATATTTCTGGTCTCTATATTGAAATTAGTATCCTGATATACTATCATGAACTCATTTTTGGAAACAAAATCATGGAACTATGTATTTTTCAGAGGATTATTGTTCTCTAATCAACTAAAAAAAGCATCAGGTTAGATGGGGATAATTCATGATCTATATATCTAATATCAAGGATTATCTAATACCAGATACGATTGATACAACATTCATTATCCCCAAGTCATCAATGCACATTAACACCAAATTTCTTTCTTGACACATAAAGAGGACATATTTAGCATACTATGATCACACCCATATCTTCTCTATAAAAGGGGATGATCTAGCAATATTATTTTTTTTCTCCTTCCTTTATAATATATTCTTTACTGATTACTAATTTAACATAAATATTTTAGTAGATCTTCATGTAATAATTGGATTATTCATGATTTATTATTATAAGGTGATATGCATCTAGTATTGACTACTATGTTTTTATGCTAATGTGGTTCTTGAATACATCAGACGTTCAATTACAGAACACATTTATTCTTATGAGGGGTTATTCCATACTCAAGATTTCATAGGACATAGAGGGTTTAGGTTTATAAACTTGTCTATAATCTTGTAAATTTTGAAGATTACCAGATTTTAATGACTCAACCAAAAATCATCTTTCGGAATGAAAATTAGTGCCCAATAGGAGAATGATTCAATTGAACACTACACCTACATATTCTAATGATATATTTTCTATTTTAATATACTAAAAATTTAAACTTTTTCAATGATAAATACATGGGTTCTAGGAGTTCATATGGAACATATTCCGAAGGATTAACAGTTTAACTGAGAAACATCAAGAAGATTTAGTGACTATTCATCATCGCTATGCATAATACAATGGTCCTAAAATGTTATGATGTTTATTGAGTTGAATTGTTGTTACTTATTATTATATATATATTTACTGTGTATTTCTCCTAGGCTTTTCTCCCAATGTAGAATGAATGAATTAAATGATGGAAAATGGTAATGGAACAAATTTGAACTCCATAGTTCCCCTATAACAGAAGCCTTTACAAATTAAAATATTGGTATATTTTTAATCCAATGTTAACACTAGTAATGATTAAATTTTTATGTAGGATGTTGAATGATTATTTTATTCCGGAATAATACCATGTTATTGAATAAAATAATTTTAGTCTATGAAATCATTAAACAGTTTTACCTCTCAAATCATGACTATTAGTTAGTTTCTAGTATCTTTTCTATCATATATGGTGGATGAAATTAATTTAACATGTCCACAAGTGTTTCTTAATTACACTATATGTTAATTTATCATATTCTAGAGTCAATTATCAGATATTAATCCATTCTATATAGTGTGTCCATAGAAAATATTGTAGAAGAAATAATTTTTTTTATTCATCAAAATGTCTTTGGGAATTAGGATTTTTTAATAAATAAGAATCTCCTAATCTATGGTAGATAAGACATATCTAGTATCATAGTAATTTTTTTTTAAAATAAAATGATTTATTTTTAATTATTAATGGGACTAGATATCCTCCCCTAATAGAAGAAATATAAACCATGCTCAACATGATGATATACTTGACAAGAAATATTCAATAGTTCAACCTAGAATAGGATTTGTTAAGGGATAAAAGAAAGTAAATAAAAAGTAGATTCTACCATCCTAGTTTTTTCACAAATTTATTGGGGGTAGAAGATGTGGATTTTTCATTGTAAATATCATGTCCTCTAATATACTTTGAGATATCTTGGGGAACACTAATAATCAACCAGCATAATATTTTGACATAATAGTCAAAACATTATCAACACAGAAATTCTATACACATATCCCTAATATCATCTATTTTAGTATTTGAATCTCATGGGTGTTATTCCAATCCTTACACTAGAGATCAGGTGTTTTCACTTCTGCAGTTTACATCGGGTACAAGTTTTATCATCTAGGGTTGGAGGAGCAAGGATATATTATGCTTCAGAGTTCTATCAAGGCTGCTTGCTGAGTGTGGTCTATTAGATCAAGCACATGGTCTTCATATTGCGGTTATAGGTCCTTATTTTCCCCAAAAATATTATTATTCTTCTCTATCCAAGGGTTCACAATGTATGGAGGGTGATGAGGATAGTCTTCCTATGTTGGTCTTTAATCCCTCATATTATTCGATTGAGGTTCTCAAGGATTCTGTTAGTGATTTGGATAGTTTCTTTGAATCATGTTCTCAGTTGATTTCTCCTCAAGTATTTCTAGACCCCTAGTAATTCCATGATTCCTCTATCAAATAGCTTATGTTCCCTATTACTAGTTTGAGATTTATCCTCCTTGGAGGAGGTTGTTCCAACCTCCCCGGTTAATGGTGTGACCACCTATTCTCGTGCTATGATTTTTAAGAATTCTCCCTCCAACAATAACAAAGACCTGGTGTTTTTTGATCCAAACCTTGATAGCCTTGGTTCCAATGATATCTATAATTATTTTGAATTACTGAGGCCTAGGATCACGGGAAAAAACTGAATTTATAGTTTCAAAGATTCACCGTACAAAGGCCTCTGTGGTTGTTATTCTTGAGTATAAGAAACACAGCTATAAAATTTCTAGTTTGCTGCAAAACATGGAATGAGGGATTATTGAATGGAAATCTCTTTAACAAATATATAGTGGGTCTTTTGGAAGGGAAATATTATATTGGATATATTGGAAACTTCTATCAAGAAAATTTCTATTTAAATCGACGATGAACATCAGGGATGTGTTTTTTAATTCTTCTAAGAAAAGTTTGATGCCAGGGAGTGGGAAGCATTGTGGCTATGGAAGGACAATTTTTTCCATGTAAATGAAGTGTGATATGTTAGTGGGGATTTTAATGTCATCATATATTTGAAAAAATATAGTGGAGGCATAGGGGTTTCTAGTAGTAATCGACATGCCTTTGGGTCCTTTTCTTCTCGAAATCATTTACTGGACTTTGGTTTTGTGGGAAACAAGTTTACATGGTGCAAAAATTCGTGAGGACTTTGACATACTTGGTGTATGTTGAACCATTGTCTTGATAACCACTCAACATTATCCTCTTTTTCGAGCACATATGTAGATCATTTGGTTTGGGATTTATTGGATCATGAAACTCTTCTTATTATCTTGAATCACAAGCTGGTGAAAAACATATAATTCTTCTATTCCAGACAATGAAAAAAATACTCACTTCCATTCAATGATGATTTTGTCTTGGAAAAAACCCATTCAAGATAGAAATTGAATGGACTGCATAATAAGGTATGAAATGTAAGAGAATATTTAAATCAGGGGTTTTAGAATAGGCCCATTATTTCTGATAATTTAGACGATTTGAAAGATTAAATTGAACATCTAAGTCAAAGGCTAGAAGATGGCTGGGATGAGTAATGTTTTCATTCCTTGGTAGGCAAGAAATACCACCTTGATGTGTTGTTCTTGGAGTAATAGATGTTTGGTTGGGAGAGATCCTGGGAATCTTGGCTCTGAGAGGGAGATAAAAATACGGCCTATTTTCAAGAGTGTATCAATGAAAGGATGCAGTCAACTGTTCCAAACATTCGAATGGAATATGGGATTTTTACTCAAGAGATTGGGGTTGTGGGAGGAATGTATCTTGACTACATCAAAAGGTCATTAGATGATCCTAATCCATATATGCAGGATGGTTATCATTCAGTACAAATTTATCTATTTAATTTTATACCATGGGTGGTGTCCATTGTGGTCTGTGTTTCTCTTAAAGAAATTCTGGTTGAAGATGAAGTTTTGGATATGGTCAAGTCTCTCAATTTTGAGAGTACTCTGGGGTTGGATGGTTTTCGCAGGTCTTTTTACATCTGCTTTTGAGAATTGGCTAAAGGTGATTTGGTTGAGGCCATATAGGACATCTTTAAAGGGGGTCATTTTCCTCCATTTGATTGTGAATAAACATTGTTTCTCATTTCAAAAGTGCGAGACCCCTCTAAAATCAGTAAATATTGGATGATTTTTATGTGTAAATTTCTATTCATGGATCTTGAAAATTTTATCAACTAAAGACTTGCATCTCATCTTCTTCAATCGGACTTGGAAAATCAGCAGGGTTTCATCAAAGGAAGGTCCACTCAACCGGCCATTGCAATGGTTCATGAGTTGGTAGGGAATATTAATATTATAATAGGTGGGTCCAAAGTATTGATTAAAGTGGACATACACATAGCTTATGATAAAATGGAATTGAATTTTATCATTAATGTTTTGTCTCACATGGGTTCTTCCAGAGGGATTGTGGATCTATTGTTTATAGTTTTCAACTCTCCTTGGCTCGCTATCTCTTTTAGGGGGAAGTGGTGTGGTTCCTTTAAAAGAAAATGATTCTTGGGGTAGGGAAACCCTCATTCTCCTAGTCTCATTATCTTGGTTCAAGACTTACTTAGCAAATATGTTGTGGGGAAGATTCTTAATGGGAGGATTTGAGAATATCATGGTAGAGGGAATTTCAGTGATGTTTTACATATCTTCTTTGCAGATGACATGTTATTCTTCTTGAATGGTAATAGGAAGAACATTTGGAAATTTAACATGGTAATGGAAAACCATTGAAAGTAGAGTGTTCAGTTCACTAATAGGAACAATATAAGTGAGTTTATCTCGAAATGGTGTTCAGAAATAAGGGTGAAAAGATTTAGGAGGAACTGGGCATACATAAAAAATATTTCCTGATGGAATAACTTGGAGCTCCTATTGCGCCAAGCAAGGTCCAAGTTCAATCCTTTGACGGGATCATTGGGATAATTAAATATCAAATTAAAAATTGGAATAACATGTTTCTCTCTTTTGTGGTGCATATTACACTAGTAAATTGTGTCCTTTCCTGGATTCCCACACATGTGCTCTCAGTGATTATGTTTCCAAAGGCAGTGCTGATTAATTGTGAAAAAGTATTGAAAAAATTCATATGGAATTTTCATAATAAGGGCATAATTCACTACAATTCATGGGAAATTATGGATATAGAGGTTTTTGAAGGTAGTATTAGGGTTTGAAGTGTAAGAGGGTAAATTCATGGTTTTCAAGGTATCATTACATGGGATTTTCTGGAGAACTAATATTTGTGAGCAAGGATTATTAATAACAGATATGTAAATCACTTAACTAATGGAATACGAATTGTTTCTCGTATTTGGCTAACGATCTCTAGTTACTTACCAGTGATTCACACTAACTCCAAGTATATGGATAGTTATGTAAAAATAAAATTTTGGAATGATAATTGGGTAGGATCAATGCTTGGTTTTCCATGATTCCCAACTCCGGAGATTTCTACTGCTCAGGCTAGAAATATCAAACCTTTTATCTAGGCCTTACTCACTCATAGTCAAATAAAGGCCTTTGATGACATCACTTGGAATGATGACCTTGATAAACTGATTTTTATAGGGTTGGCCTCGGGGTTGTTCTCGTTCAAGGTGTATCGTTTGGTGACTCGGGTGCATGGATTATTGGATATCTAGAATGAAGCGGTATGGTGAAATGATATGCTGGTGTAGTATAATTTACATATATAGAGCAATAAAAATCAGTTCATTCCTACATATGATCAGGTGAAATGCAAGTGGATTTATCTTTCATCTAAATGTTTATGTTTCTCGATTCCCACCGAAGATTTTACTAATCACCTTTTCTTCTCCAGTGACTGTGTGACCATTGTTTGGGGTTTCCTTGGTCAGATCTTCAGATGGGGAGGTAAGGTGGCCTCAGATGCATCTATTCTGCACTAATGTTTCTCAAGAACTGATGACAATGACTCTGAGAGAAAGTCGAGGTTGGTTCTATATAGTGTGTGAAGCTAGAGTATTTAGAGAGCTTGCAACCACAGGTGGAATGGGGGTATTGGCTCTTCGATTTCCAGCTCGGGTGTTTTGTGATAGGTGTACTGGGATCGATTTGATCCCACTTTTTATGGGTGGGGAGACTATCCCTCTATTATGAATTTTCAGGGTAGGTAATTCTTCTAACCCATTTCTACATGTTGTGAATATGTATGGATTTTTGGGTGTACATTAATACTCCGGGCAGTGGTCTGAAGATCAATGTGGATGGGTCTTTCATGTTTGGATTTATGGGGGGGTAATGACTCCCAAGGGGAAGTGATTTTGTCTTTCAGTGATGTTTTTGGAATGGTAGACTCTCTTATGAATGAGTGTTATGTAATGTTGAAAGGCATTGAGTTGTTATATCCTCATAATCTTGTGGTTGAGTCAGTGGAAAATGACTTTTCTATCCTTCATGGGTCGCTGTGAGGGAAGCTCCTCATTCCATTTAACATTTCCGATATTGTTTTCCGATGAAAGTGTAACACCCCATGATTTCATAGCACATTATTTCTTCAAAGTAATTCAATAACTTGCATTACACGCAACACCATGTTCAAGAGCACCACAATATTGCCAAACTAGCTATTTAAAAGCAGTTATGAATAGTATTAACTGAATTCTGAACATTATATAATCCTTATAATTTTATAATCCATATTATGAGTTTCTTAGACATAATGTAAGAAATAATTTAATTTTTCTAGATAAAAGAAGTATTTTTAAAAAAATTCACTTTTACCCTCTTTTAATGGTGAACCCTTTTTAAATCAAATATTTGAAACATTTATATATTCAATTTGAAAAAATAAACTTTTCTTTTGAAACAGGACATAATATTTTAGTTGCAATAAATTTTTGGTGTTTTTCTGATAACTTTTATATTTGGGTGAATAATGAAAAATGCTATATTTTAACTGAAAACAACTTTTTTATCAAAATAATAAATATTGTTAAATTATACATTTTAATGATTTATATGTAAAAATAGATTATATTTTTAACATTTAAACCAACGTTGGTCTTTGTAAGTAATTTCAAATTGAAATTGGACATAAACAAGTGTCAATCTTTTGATAGTTATTATTACTTAAAAATACTTCTTTTGGTTTTGACAATGGGAATTAATTTTAAATTAACAAATGAAACTTATATGTTTTGAATTTGGTAAAATAGACTTCATTTTTGGATTCAGAATATCAAAATTAGCCTAGGGTGAAATTTGGTATTTTTCAGAAAAATTTCAATTTTTGATGAATAGTGAAAAATGATGAGTTATAGTTTAAAGCCGATTTTTTTTAATAATTATTTATTTAATTTAAATTTATTTTAGTTCAAAATAGATACATAATAACTATATAATTTAAATTTAATTCATTGGATTCACTTTATAAAAATTTTAGATATATTAAATTTTTATTGAACTTTTCACCGTCTTTTACCCATCTCCTAGGAGAATTTGCAAATTCACATAAAACATAATTTTATCACTTCTGTGAGTGGAATTTCAAAAATCTGAGAGACATGGTTAATATAAATGAGTAAATTTGGTTCAATAAGATAAAAATAATTTTTGGTGAATAGTAACTTTTTAACTTTTATTTACCACAGTTAAAAGGGGTAATTAGGGGTAAAAATGATATTTATATTACCCTAACACATGTCCTAATTCTATTGGACAAGTGTATATAGACCAAAAGAAACATTAGGAATAAAATATTATCATTTAGGTCTACTTGGATTTGATTAGGACATTTATTATTATTAAATTCAAAGAAGAGTAAAAAGAGTTAAAATCAATGTTTAATAAGTAAATTTTTTTTAATATAAGAATATACATTTGATAAATTAGATTATAAATATTCATTACAAAGAAAAAGAGATTTCATACATAATGGTATTTTATTTATAATTTTTAGACATTAAATAATTTATTTTATTTATGACATAATAATGATACAGTAATTACCTAATAAATGAAATATTGAAATAATTGATATTTTAAATACCCAAATAAATGTAATTTGAGACTTTTTATGAATTTAAATACTTTTCTAAGTTAATATGACATATTATAATTTTTTATAAGAATTTTTTTCGAAGTAATAATGCCGTTATGAATTTATTGAAAACAATATACCCAATAGTGTCAAAATTGACATAAAAGAGTTTTTTCAAACAAATTATATGATTAAATAATATAATATTCATAAAAATCTATTGATCGGCCAAAGGAAATATATGATGATAGTTATGTCATTAATGAACCACATGTGGTTCTCTTGGTAGTTTATAGTAAGTTTAATAACCATATAATATAAAAATACAAAGAGACATGGTCAATGTCAAACTATTTAACTAAGAGTTCAATCTAAAAGATAAGGGTAAAATAGTGACCCACACATGTCTAAAACCTATCGGATGAGGGTTTTTCGACCCATACCCACCTTATACTTTAAATAATACCGTTTTAAGCCATTATAAACTGAATTGGAATTTATTATAAAATTAAACTTTATGTTTTTTCTAAAGATCCCCTCCTCCCCCTTATACAAGGACACCACTTCTAACCAATTCCTCAGACCTCTCCAGACTTTTGGATCGTCCATCCTCTTCCCAATTAGGCTCCCTACATATCTCTCATTCTCCTAGAAGCCTTACCTTAGGCATAAGACACTTCATGAGTCTTTTTTCTTTCAAACCAAAAGGAGTTACCCAAATTAAAGGTAACGATTTCTCTTAGCTTATTTTATTTTATTTTACTTCTCCAACCCCTAAACTCTTCTTATTATTTTTTTTGTCACAATAACAGTATCCTAAATATACTAGGATATTTTTATGATAATTATTAGAACTACACTTACACACAACTCTATCTAATGGGTGAAGAAAATAATGTTTCTGTGGATGGCAACAAAATGCCTCCTGAAACGATGATTGTTCAATTATCTCATACCACCTCTAATGGTGGCCATTATGATGGAACTATAATTAAATATGATATTAATGATATTTATTTTATATATAAGAATTTTTAATTCCATTTTATAGCATACCATTATTCATTTATTTTTGTATGTATATATAGACAGTAATTTCATTTGAGGAAATGAGGACTACCGACCCCTCAAAGTGATATGAATCATTCATACCATACATGGAACGTATAAAGAATGGTGTGAATGATATTAAGTAAAAAATATAAGATATTATATTATACTGGAATAATAATATACTTATGTATCATTAGGTTTTGATTCCTTTTAAAATGAAAAATGAAATGGAAGTAGCGTTCGTGCGTACGTACATACTACCGTCTCGACGAACACGTTGAGATTCATTCCCCATCGTATCTATTTAAGAATAATTTTAATCTTATGATTAAAAATAATGTTTAAGGACTTGATATAATTGTAGATATAAATTAGATACATCCTATGGATAACAACCACGACTTACATAACAAAACATATAAAAAAAACGAGTAAGTGAACACCCGAAACGACGATAATACTAAAATATTATTAACAAAGAAATATTAAAAGATCATATATTATATCATATATATGTATATAATTTTTTATAATTTAATAACAATGATTTAACTATTATACATGAGGATAACCTACCATCGAACAAAGAAAAGTACAAGGTATGGGTTTATTTCACAATCTCTTCATTATCTGAGGTTGTTTATACATAATTATCTACTAAGACCTCTTTATCATGCACATCCATGTTTCTTTAAAATGTATTTCAAAACATTCTTACTATTTTAAATAATATGGGTAAAAGTCATTTATACCCTTGTTTGAATTTTTATAAGATGTTTATAAAGTAATCTTTTTGTCGTTTTCCAAACAAGATCATTTTTAACATTTTCGACAAAATTAAGGTAATGATGTCTTTTTTTAACATATACGGTTGGTGCGACTATTTTATACCATTATAATCTCGTCGAAGCTTCCCTTACAAGCTTATAAGAATATTTTCAATGTAAATGTTTTCATTTATAATTATTTGACTTTTAAATGATTTCAAAATAAGATATATTTCTCTCAAATAGTTTTGATTTCATCTGTGTCAACATCCTTTGATGGATTTTAAGTTTATTTGAAGTTGATTTATTATGATAAAAAACATCCATATTGTATTGAAGGTTTTGTGATATGTTTGACTGTGAATGTGTAATTTTCATACCATTCTTGTTTTATATAGAAATTATTGACATTTTGTATGCTAGTTTTAATACGAATGTTTATGTTATATTTAAACCTGTTCATATGAGGAATGTATTGGACTTAATAAGTGATGGGTGGAGCCTGCTATAGCTACTCCATGCATCGGTAGGTCTCAGGAGAAAAACTAGTGTCTTGACACGAGGCCTCGAGAAAATATTATTTGTAGTCTTGGCACGAGGCCTTGGCTACGTGGTTATGATAGTCGGGCATTATGTATTCCATCATTATGAAAGTGGTTGTTGATATTGTATGTGATTATTCGACTAGAAGAATATTCAGGTGAATAAGTAAATGGAATTATTTTATTTTATTTTTTTCATATTCTCATGAAGTTCATCTTTAAAATGATTTTGTTTTAGTTATACATTTCTTTAAATGTTTATGCTTATTTATGAATGTTTCTGCTATATTGTTATCCTTACTGAGCATCTGAACTCACCCTTTCTATGTTTTATTTTTCCTGGGATTCCAAAAAGTGTATTGTGATTTATATGCAGGGTTAATCCAAGGGAATAATAGCATTAATTAATGATTATTTATGTTGTTTTGTATGTTATAAAGTGTAATGTAACATTCATGTATGTAATATATTCTCCAAGACTGCTAAACAGATTGGTCCTTCGAGACTTGATTCCTTGTAATAATTCCAATGTATTAAAATAATACACCGACTCTAAGTAACTAGGGTTGGGGCGTTATAGTTGGTATCAGAGGATGTTTAGAAATACCCTTGGACGATAGATTTAGATAAACACTAATTTGAGCACATAGAAGAAATATATACTTTGAGAATTAGTATAGAAGAAATTCCTAGAATTTTGGTAATGTAGGGAATTTGTGAGTTTTCTATGAAAATACATCCCTCTCTGGATACGAGCAGGTAGAGGTAGCTCTGGCACGGATCTGCCTAGGGGTAAAACCCAAAACATCGCTTTGAGCTAGACTCGAACAGAAACAGGTGCACGAAAACGGGCCTTGCTGCGCTCTGGGTTACGACACTCCTAGGGGGTATACTTTAGACAATTCTCATTTTATTTACATATCATTATAGAGGGTTTATGAGAATATAAACATTAATGAAAACATCTTTATGATTATGGATTATATCTATAAACCGTTCAATTTACATTAGGTATTTTACATGTTTGGACTTATTGTAATTCATAAACTTACCTAGTTTATGCTATTGTATTGAAATGGAATAAAGTAGAAGTAATGTGAACTCCAGAAATACGTATGATCCAAAGATTAAGAATGATCATATCTTTCATAGTATTAAGCCATCATTTAGAAGGGAAATATTATCCCATGTATTCTCAACATATGATGAAATAGTTTCATGTATTAATAAGATAGGTAAATAATTCTATGAGTCCTATATAATTGAAGGCATGCAACAGAAGAAAAGGATGGATGAGAAGAAAATGTATAAAGGGACGAGGGAAAGAAGAATTTTTCCAAATGTGATAACTGTGGGAAGCAACACCATGGAACTTTCCTGAAGGGAATTGATGTTTGTTATAAGTTTGGATAAAAAGTACCCCATGTACATGACTGTTAGGGTAAGAAAAAGGTTTCAAATGTACAATGTTTCATCTTCAAGGAGTTGGGACACTATTAGAACCAATGTAAAAATAATCAGATAATGTCCCAAATGACTCTATTGGATAATAATCAAGTTATGATACTACCACAGATGAGGAGGAATGATTAGATTTCTTATGTTGTTATTAAAGAATTATGTCATTTCAGTGTTGTATCAATGATGTACTGGTTATAATAATTATGGAGTATATAATGATTATACTGCAGTAAAATTTTATTAAGGACTTGATATTTTGTAGAACCATGGAATGTTACTCAATAGTAGGATAAATTTTTGGAAAATATATGGTTCAAAGAAAGATAAACCATAATATGGTTCTGATACTGAGGTATTGATTTTGGAATAATAAATGATTGATTTGGAAAAATTATTATGGATATTCTTGACTACCATGAAAGTGATTAATTATATTCCATCATTGTTTGAGTTTATAAAATTTTTGGATAGAAGGAGTATCTCTAGTATTCTATAAGGAATAAGGGATCGTGAATGTAATCAATGAGGTTTCTTGGTAAATTAGGATGTTCGGGTGTTTTAAAAGAATACATGATGAAGGTGGTCACTTGTTATTACGTGGAAAAAGGATCTTCATTTTGTTTAACTTCCTTATAAATTTTGGATTGTGAGTTTGGAAAGAAGTATTTTGGATAATTCTAGATTGAGATTATTTTTGGATTGCCATAAAAGGAAAACACGGAGGTTGGGCGGCAACGTGTCGCATCCGGCAAGGCCGCGAGACATAAACATGCAACTGAAGGGAGACAAGGGTGTATCACCTACCAATGGCCAACATGATGTCATGGATTGAATAATGTAGTCCTTTTAAAAAAATTATGGTAGATGAATTTTAAATTCATTTTTTTGAAACCCTATACGAATAGGATAAATTAAATATTATTTTTATGTTCTATTATCTTTTAGAATGAAAGATGAGTTTGTGGTAGATATTAGTTAAGGTATGGGACTCTACATGTCAAGTATATATATTTCTTCTCCTCTTATTATATGAAGAAATTAATTCTTATACTTCAGTGAAGGGATCTTAAAACAAAAAATGTGTTATCCTAATACCATATGTTTTGTTGAACCGATGGTATTTTAAATCACCATAGATTGATGAATTTAAGGCCCTCAACATTACACTTGTTTATGATTGATGACCTCAATCACTACATATAAATATTTACGTTTTCCTTCAAATATATGTCTCTAATTTCCACCAATGTTATCCTAATTGATATCATAATTTGGTGGTGACCCTTTCATTTTCCTTTTCCCCTTATTAAGACTAAATATTATTAACCTAATTTCCGATGTGGGTTTTCCCAAAGTAATTTTCTATTTTTAAACATTGATTTTCGAGAAAATAATTTCATATTGCGAGGAATCAATTTATTGAAGGAGGGAAGAATGTAACACCCCATGATTTCATAGTACGTTATTTCTTCAAAGTAATTCAATAACTTGCACTACAAGAAACACCGTGTTCAAGCGCACCACAAGATTACCAAACTAGCCGTTGAAAAGAAGTTATGAATAATATTAACTGAATTTTTGACATTATATAATCCTTATAATTTTTGAATCCATATTATGAGTTTCTTAGACATAATGTCAGAACTAATTCATTTTTTTCAGATAAAAGTAGTATTTTAAAAAAATGCACGTTTACCATCATTTAATGGTGAATCCTTTTTAAATATAATATTTGAAACATTTATATATTAAATTTTACAAAATAATCAACTTTTTAGAATGATTACATAAGAATTTATTTTCAATAAATTATGTGTGTCTTTCTGTTAACTTTCATATTTGGGGGAATAATGAAAAATACTATATTCTAACTGAAAACAACTTTTTCTATCAAAATAATTTATTGTGTTAAATTATATATTTTAATGGATTATAAGTAAAATATATTTTAATTTTATGATTTAATACAATGTTGTTCATTGTATGTAATTTCACTTTGAAATTGGACATAAACAACTGTCAATCTTTTGATTGTTATTACTCCTTAAAAATACACCTTTTGGTTTTAAAAATGGGAATTATTATTAAATTAACATATGAAACTTATAGGTTTTGAATTTGGTAAACCAGATATCATTTTTGGATTCAAAATATCGAAATTATCCTAGGGTAAATTTCTGGTATTTTTCTGAATACTTTAAATATTTGATGTATATTGAAAAACAATGAGTTAAAATTTAAAACTAAATTTTTATTTAAATAATTATTTATTTAATTTAGATTGATTTTAGGTCAAAATAGATACATAATACCTATATAATTTCAATTCAATTCATTGTATTCAGTTTATAATAATTTTAGATATATTAAAATTTTATTGAACTTTTCCCCGTCTTTTACCCACCTCCTATGAGAATTTGCAAATTCACACAAATATTAATTTTACCACTTCTGTGAGTGGAATATCGAAAATCCAAGAGAAAAAGTTAACATCAAGGAGTAATATGTGGTTCAATAATTAAAAAATAATTTTTGTGTAATAGTAACTTTTTACTATTATTTACCACGGTTAAATGTAAATAGGGTAAATATGGGTGAAAATGATATTAATATTAACCTAACACATGTCCTAATTCTATTTTACAACTGTATCATGACCAAAAACAATCTTAGGAATAAAATATTATCATTTAGGTCCACTTGGATTAGATTATGACATTTATTATTATTTAATTCGAAGAAGTATTAAAAGAGTCAAAATCATGTTTTAATCACTAAAACATTTTTAATATAGGTTTATACATAAGATAAATTAGATTATAAATATTCATTATAAGATAAAAATATTTCCTACATAATGGTATTTTTTTATAATTTTTAGACATTATATAATTTAATTTATTAATGACACAATGATGATGCAGTAATTACCAAATTAATGAAATATTAAAATAATTGATAGTATAAATACCCAAATAAATTTAATTTGAGACTTTTAATGAATTAAAATACTTTTCCAGGTTAATATGACATATTAGTATTGGTTATATGAATTTATATAGAAGTAACTATGTTGTTATAAATTTTTCAAAAACAAAATACCCAATAGTGTCAAAATTGACATAAAAGCATTTAAAAAAAAATATATTATATGATTGATTAATATAATATTCGTAAGAATCTAATTTTCTATAAAATGACTTATATGATGATAGGTATGTCATTAATGAACAGCTTGGGGTTCACATGGCTGTTTATTGTATGTTTATTAACCATATAATATAAAAATACATGGAGACATGGTAAATGTCAAACTATTTAACTAATTGTTAAATCTAAAAGATAAGGGTAAATGAGTGTCCCAAACTTATCTAAAACCTATTTGTTGAGTGGTTTTGTAATGATAACAACTTTATACTTAAAATAATCCAGTTTGGGCCCATTATAAACTAAATAGGAATTTATTATAAAATAATACATTAGGTTTTTCCTAAAGAGCCCCTCCTCCCCTTTATAAAATGACACCCCCTCTAACTAATTACTCACACCTCTCAAGAATTTTGGCTCATCCAAACTCTACCCAATTAATCTCCCTACATAGATATCCTCTTCCTAGAAGCCTTAAATTAGGCATAAGGCAGTTTTGGAGTCCTTTTTGGTTCAAACTAAAGGGAGTTACCCAAACTAAAGGTAACGATTTCTCTTAGCTTCTTTTCTTTTATTTTACTTCTCCAACCCCTAAACCCTTATTATTATTTTCTTTTTAACAAAACCAGTATACTAAATATACTACTATATTTTTAGGAGATGTATTCTAACTAAAATAACACACACCTCCATCTAATGGGTGAAGAACATAATGTTTCTGTGGATGACAACCAAACGCCTCAAGAAACGATGATTGTTCAATTATCTCCTACCACCTCTCATGGTGGAAATTATGATTGAACTATAATAAAATATGATATTAATGATATTTATTTTATATATAAGCTTCTTTAATTACATTTTATAGCATTCCATTATTCGTTTCATGTTGTATATATATATAGTATAATTTCATTGGAGGAAGTGTGGACTACCGCCTCCTCAAAGTGATATGACTCGTTCATACCATACATGGAACATATAAAAAATGGTGTGAATGAAATTAGGTAACTTATATATGATATTATATTATTCTATAATAATAATATACCCATGTATCATTTTTTTTGATTCTTTTTAAAATGAAAAATGAAATAGAAGTAGCGTTCGTGAGAACGTACATACTACCGTCTCCACGAACTTGATGAGATTCATTCCCCATCATATGCCTTCAAGTATATTTTTATTTGATGACTAAAAATAATGTTTGAAGACTTGATATAATTCTGAATATAAATAATATACAACCTATGGAAAACAACCATGACTTATGTAAAAAAACATATAAAAACGAGTAAGTGAACACTCGAAACGACGATAATACAAAAATATTATTAACAATGCAATATTAAAAGATCATATATGATATCATATTTATGTATATGGTTTTTTATAATTTAATAACGATTATTTAACTATTATAGAGGAGGTTAACCTACTCTCGACTAATGAAAAGTACAAGTTCATGGTTTATTTCATAATCTCTTCATTATCTAAGGTTGTTTATACGTAATTATCTACTAGGACCTCTTTATCATCCACATCCATGTTTCTTAAAAATGTTTTTCAAAAAAATCATACTGTTTTATAGAATATGGGTTAAGGTCATTTATAACCTTGTTTGACTTTTTATAATATGTCTATAAAGGAATCTTCTTGTAGTTTTCCAAACAAGTCCATTATTAACCTTTTCGACAAAATTAAGGTAAGAATGTCATTTTTTTAACATATACGGTGGTTGTGACTATTTTCTACCATTATTAACTCGTGAAAGCTTCCCTTACAAGCTTATAAGAATATTTTCAAAGTAAATGTTTTCTTATATAATTATATGACTTTTAAATGATTTCAAAAAAGAGATATTTCTCTCAAATAGTTTTGATTTCATCTATGTCAACGTCCTTTGATAGATTTTTTTTTTATTTGAAGTTGATTTATTATGATACAAAACTTCCATATTTTATTGATGGTTTTTTGATATTTTTGACTGTGGACGTGTCATTTTTATACCATTCATGGTTTATAGAGAATGTATTTGTCATTTCGTATGATAGTTTTAATACAAATGTTTATGTTATGTTTAAACCTGTTCATATGAGGAATGAATTGGACTTAATAAGTGATGGGTGGAGCCCACTATAGATCCTCGATGCATCAGTAGGTCTCAAGAGACAAACTAGTGTCTTAGAATGAGGCCTTGACAAAATTTTATTTGTAGTCTTGGCACGAGGCCTTGGCTATGTGGTTATGATAGACTGGCACTATGCATTCCATCATTATGAAAGTGGTTATTGATATTGCATGTGATTAATGGACTAGTAGAATATTCTTGTGAATATGTAAATCAAATTATTTCATTTTTTTTCTTATTATGATGATGTTCAAGTTTAAAAGGCTTTTGTTTTAGTTATACATTGCCTTAAATGTTTATGTTTATTTATGAAAGTTTCTGCAATATTGTTATCCTTACTGAGCATATGATCTCACCCCATTCTATGTTTTATTTTTCCAAAGATTCCAAGATGTTTATTGTGATAGATATTTAGGGTTAATACAATGGAATAATGGCATTCATAAATGATTAATTATGTTGTTTTGTATGTTATAAAGTGTAATGTAACATTCATGTATGTAATATATCTTCCAAGACTGTTAAACTGATCAGTCCTTCGGGACTTGATTCATTATAATAATTCCAATGTATTAAAATAATTCACCGACTATCGGTAACTGGGGTCGGAGCATTACAGAAAGCATCTTTTCGGTCTCTCAGGTGATCATTAGTCACACTTGTTGTGAGGGGAATACGGTTGCCGATTTTCTTTCCTTTAGGATTACCATTGACGATCAAAGTCATTTGTTTTTTTCCTTGGGATCTCTTCTATAAGAATGTGGTAACTTTTATAGGGTATATTCTTTGGGACGTCATTATTTTAGGCCTCTTTAAACATGTTTTTGTATGGGTCACTACCCAGTTTGAATGTTTAATTAAAATTTAATATTAGATGGATGGAACACACTATATAAATCATTGTTTTGTATATGTTCCCATGTAGATATGATTTCTATTTGTGTCAAATTTCAAAAACTATTGTGTGGGAAATCACCCCAATCTGTTAGTGTATATTCCTAATGGAAATTCAAATAATGCATATGGTTTATTGGACAACTCTCTACAACCCCCACCAGCTACCTAAATGGCATAGGATGATATAATTACAATGTATGAAGGGTAAAATTCATATGAAAGTAATTTAGGTTTGGTTATTATCCTTTTAGGAACTTTCTATTAATATTCAAATCATTTTATAGCTCTAATAGTGGGATAACTACTTATTATTTAACAAAAATTATCTTATTGCCATAGTGAATTCCACATGTCATGAATGTACCTTTGGATTTTCCAAGGTTCTAATAGACACAAATATGTGGAATAATCAATTGACTCTTAGGTCCTATAGCATAACATTAATTATTCATGAAAACTCCTCCTATGGGATATTATTATAATAAGGTGAATTTCTAGGTGGGGGGATTCCCCTTTCCTGTTCTATCACTAGCATATTTGTTTTGTCCATCCATGATATTACCATTCACAATATTCATCATAAGAGTGATCAATTATTCATGGTTTTATATTAATATAAGTGTTAAATATTATTTATCATTTTCCATTACAACCACATCGGTACCTATTTATATCCCTTGTAAATCATCTGAATTTTTCTTTCATACCATTCCATTTATTTGACCTTACTTTTCTAGTTTCATTTATGAAATTGGTCTTTGAATGGAATCAAACGTGACAACTAGTGTCCCCCAAAATTTCATCACCTAATTAATAGGTATATATAAACTATTAGAGATAGTAGGGTTTACTAATAATCAATAAATCATATATTATTTTGGTATAAGGGTTATTTACACATTGGTGAATATATTTCCTGCAGATATTTGGGGATATCCACCCATCTTTAAAAAAATCTCCCAACTCAGTAGTTAGAGTCTTTGGGACCATATACATTTGATATTATATGGAGCATAATCAATCGCTATATATGTAATGTATGTGTCCTTGAATGACTGAAATACACATCTTAATTTGTTGATAAAATCATTACTTCATAGAGGATTCCTATTTTGAGTTTTATTGATGAGTGGAGAACCATACGTGATTTGTGAATTACAATAATGCTCCAGTGTCATGCTACTATTGGCTATGACCACAAAATATGATGATACAGAAGCTTCATCTAGGAAATATCCATGTTATGATATATTAAAGGCATATTGTCAACTTTCAAGGGTGGATAACTTTTAAAAAAATACATCTCTCATATCATATAATTTACATAGGATAAATCCTTTTTTAAAATCCAGTGTAGTTCTCCATGTATTTCAATAGATAGAAACATGATGTTTTGATGAAATTCACTACAGTATGGTTATTATGTCACCAGATATAGAGGTAGGTACACCTTTTCATAACTAACTATCAAGGGTCTTATGGTTTTCAGAATCTTAAGGTCATAATGATTTTCAATATTAAATATTGTTTTAAATCACCAAATGATTTCTTCATGTGTATGATCTACATTTTTCATTAAAAAGGCCATCAATGAAGAAATACATAGTCACATGTCCAATAACATGAATAGAATCTAGTCCCAGAAAGTGACTCATTGAATAATAATCACCCCTCAACATTTTTTAATGAATATATTTCATTAACAAAACAAATTGACACTTTAATGAATTTACTATATAATTCACATAACCATGTTTTTCTATTACTTGTTGGTGGGATCCAATAGGAGGGAAAAATGATGATAAATATTGTGGTGGATCTCTGGGTGGGAGCCTTATCACATGAAACATCTTAAAGTAGTCCAGATAGATATATTAATGATGGTGTGTTGTCCTTTAAATAACATCATTAGAGTATAAGGACTAAAATTCATCTGAATTAGGGAACCTGATGGGTACATGTGACCCAACATGATATTATTTCTCAATCAATAAAACTATTCCATACCTTGACATCTATAGTACCTCCAATGTAATGTTATAGAGGAATCATGATGAGAGATATAGGGATGTCATCTTGGAATCCAATTAAAGGTTTAAAATCCATCCTTCATGAAAAATAAAATGAGTAACATCTTAATGTCAATGTGAACGTAAGTTTCAATAATGAAAATTAATTTATTCTATGTGCATGAATATAAGAGATAGAGTGGTGGAAATAAATTTATCACATCATTGTTTTTAAAGACCCATGATCCATAAATATATATTTTAATCCATCATTTCTTCCCTCTATTATCACTCTCATGTCTCTATATGTATTCTCTATGAATAACCTTCTCTACCTCATATAGATTATTTCTAAGAGAATTATTTTAAGAATCATGTGGAATATATACTTAAAATTTTATAATTATTCAATAATGGATAGGTACTTTAGGGTGATAATATTATTCAATAAGGGTAGGACATACATGATAATTATAGATAGATAAAATGGATGGAAGATTTATTCCAACATAACTGATGTCTGGATAGGGATTCGATCAGAATATCATATTGAAATTTCACCATTTATTGGCTTGGATTTCAAATGATGTAATAAAAGCTAAATGTTATTTCTCCTCAGGATTAGATATAAAATGTTACCCTTAGAGTAGGATATATGAGGTATGGACATGAGATGCATATATAGGGGTGGATTTAATCTATTCAATGTTATCTTGGGTAGTGAAATAAATAATGGTGGATTTACTTGGATCAATAACTCCATGATTACTACTAAGAGAAATATAGAGCAAGACCATATGGTATTTTCTCAATCTCATTAAATATGGTAAGGTCACATGATCATGCTATAACGAGAGACTTCTGATGCTGTTAATTGTATTAAAAAGAGTTGAATTTATAATGAATTATATAATCTACTGATCCTGCCAAAATGAGTAAGTGGAATAATAAACCCCTTTATCATTCTATCAATTAATAATAATAAAAAATTACTCATGTCAATTGAAAATGTATTTTATATAACCACATAGTTTCAACTCAAATTATATTTCTATGGAAATGAAAAACATATAAAGGTGATTTATATTATGTGTAGATATATAATATTACACATGGAGTTGGAGATATATAGTCTGAACATGGGAAGCCTATGTTGGAATGGCTTTAATCTACTCAATGGTAGGTTGGGTAGAGCTATATTTTTGGTGTAATAATTTTTTTTGGGAACTCCTTGATGACCGCTAAGATAAAATTATACCTCAATGTCTTATAATTATTCAATCTCTTCAAATAAGTGAAGGTTACATCATCATGCACTATGGATTGAATTTCAAAGTAGTTTATAGTAGAGACAGAAGGCATTGATCTGGTAAATGGTCTCTTTTATTGATCTATATGGCATTATTTAGTGGAATCAAGTACCTCTTGACCCATATATCGATTTTTGATTATACCCTCAGACTCACATCAATTTAAATTGCATTGATGAAACTCCACGCTGTCAAATATATGAGGGAAATTGGGTAACAGTGCTTGAGAGAAGTGAGTATATCAATAATCACATATTGAAAATAGGTTTATTATAATTCTATATGTGGAAATATGATATTAATATTTATGTCAATTTTATTCCTCCTACTTCATCACCTATATTATTTTTTGGTAAAATCATCAGTCACCTCTAATCAATGGAATTCTATTGAATTAGCAAAATGAATTCATCCATGAATGGAATATTAGATAATAGTGATATAAAAATTTGTTAATTATATTACTATTTATGTAGAATGTATTAATTTCATGATCACTATTTATTTTTTTGACTCATTCCATTTTGATGATGTCATTTTAATGATTTATCTCTATGTTACAACATTTTTCATGTAGGAGATCTCTCACCATCAATGTAACGATGATGGATCCTTTGATAAAATGGGCGGGATTATGGTTTATCAAAAACATGAGCTTATTGAATGGTATTGGTTGAAATTATAAATTTAAAATATATCCATGAAACCCTTTATGTAGTGACCCAGTATTAACATAAATTGATATTAAATAATTTTAGTTGAATATTTGGCACATTACAAAGATATGTGACCAAGGAACATAATAGTTTAGTGAATTTGGAATCTTAGGGACATAATATTCTATTTTTTGGAGAGTTCATAACCCCCCCCCCCTCAAAGGACATTAACTTTATTATTGATAATTAAAAACGTTCTTCACAACCTAGGGAATGGAAACATAAGAAAGGGGTGAGCTCATATGCTCGGTAAGGGTACAAAAGAGGGATTTATATGAAAATAAAGAGAATAAGAGTACAACAACATGATCTTATCATCAGAGTATTATTCCATTCATAACAAAGATCATAATCAAGAGTCATTGAATAAATATTGGTAGTTCATAAGGCCTGAATCATAAGGAAATCAATATAATAATCCATGATATCATACGATAAACATAATACATGTTATTGGGGTAGACAAATACTCAAATTAAATGATTTCCATTGTAATCAATGATTGATATCATGGCCATCTTAGGGGAATGGATTCAATCCACAAACCATATTAGTATTCTAGGAACACTCTGAAGGCATTCCTAATAAATAAAGTATTTTACTAAACTGGGTTCACTCCTCATTCTGGACCAGTATAGATAAACTGAGTTTTCCACCCATTCCATACCTATTTTACTAAAACAAGTTCACTACTCATTCAATCCCTGTATTACTGAATCTAGTTCACACCTTGTTCATGCCCTATATTATTGATCTAGTTTCACCAACCATTCCGAACAAGTATTTCTGAACCAAGGTCACCCCTCATTCCATCTAATACTATCTCTTTAGATATATAAATATACACCCAATTCATTAGAGGGATATATATTTAGCTCATATAAAATAATAAAATCATATGGACATGTTGTATAACATAATAAAACCTTCATTATATCATGACCTACAAATGGTATAGTTTTCACAAAATTCATATCATAACCCATGAAGTGAAATTGGAATCATAAAATATTCATCATATCATATCCAATGGAATAATTATAAGGTTTGTAATCATTTATACATTGAAAATCCTATTAAAGGGATCGTGTATCATGATATTTTTATCATGATTTAATCCATGGAAGAGATATGAGTCACATAAATAACTTGTCATATTAATCATAAACCATTAAAATAATTAATAAGAGTGGTTTACATGGATAATAACCCTATTAAAGAATAATAAATATCAATTTAAATCATTATAGATGGAGAATTATTTGGGAAGATAATGAAACAAAAAGTTTCATTGAAAATTAATTTTTTTTAAAATAACATTTTCTAAATCATTTTATTTTTAACCTCTTCGAAAACATAAATAGTTAGCATGAAACATAATTTATAAAATTTCTTGATTAAAATATACATTACAATTTTAAAAACATTTTTTAGAAAATAAATCATTTCAAAAACACTTTCCTTTTAAATATCCTTGAAATCATATACATGATGCTATGAAAACCATTTGAAACAATTTCAATAATATATTATAATTTTGATTTTTTTATTGAAATAAATAAAATAACAATAAATATATTGAATTTTAGGAAACAAATTTTCTATTAAAAATAAAATTGTAAACATTCACAGTATGCTTTATGTAGGTGACGATGGGTAAATCCTTACACGTAAAAAATTACTTTTTCATTGAAAGAAGTTTAGAAAAGTACCTTGATCATAAAATGATAAGGGTATTCCATATAAAACCCATTTTTTAATAAAAATTTGAAACAGGGATAAATATTTATTTTATGCATCATAGTCAATCTTTTTTTTATTAATTTATTTTTAAAAAAAATGGTTTTTAAAATAAAATAACTATTCAACAAAAGAGGGAAATAATGTTGGATTTTATTAAAATCACATCCTTTGTTATCATAAGTAATAAACAACAGAAAGATGGTACCAATAAATATAAATATATATATATATTGTAAAACCATAGTATATTAAAATTAAATATATATCTTGATATATGTATCATAATATTCATCAATGGACGATTATATATAAACAATCTTGATAAACGATGTGATTGTAGCAATAAAACACTACCGCTTTGGAAACATTGAATCATAATTATATAGAGAGAATAAAATTTAATGAATCTAAAAATATCATTAAATTAATTATAATTATTATATGAAATTTAAAAGGGTATTATATAAACCACATAGAAAAATATAGGTGAATAACATGGCACTTGCCTCAAAGAAGGAAAATTAAGAAAAACATACAACCCTTATTTGGTATCTTTTGAAACATAAACCCCATAAAAGATAGATCATAAAATGGACATGTAAATAAACATAAATTTAATGATAATTCTTATATTATACATTCATTTTCATTTTATACATCACACAAAAAAATGAGTAGTGATTAAAGCATAAGTCTCAATGAAATAAAGGTGAGACCAGAATGTCATTACCAAAAGTATTGGATTTCTTTATAGACAGTAAAAATCCTTTATAATAATTATAAGACTATTATAAATAATGATAATAAAAATATTCTCATATATTGGTCCTCATATTGTTTTATTATGACTTTTTTTACCCTTTTGCAATCAATTTCACGTTAATGTTATGTTTCAGGTAATATCTACTCTGTTTTTTGTATATGTATTGACTTATTATTCATGAAACTTTTACATAGATAATTATTTAAGTAAATATAGAATGAATAATTTAATAAAATATAATATATATTACATATATAAATTTTTATAACAATCAATGAAATATAAAAATATGAAATTGTATACACAGTTCTGGGAGATGGTAGGTCGTAGGTGGGCGTGAAATCTATTTCAATTTTATTATCATATTGAAAGAAATAATGTAAATGATGTATATGTATATATATTATCATTATACTATAATTATTATTTCATATATAACATAAAAGTTTCCTAAACCCATCCCTAATAAATTATATGTATTGTCTGAACATATCACATTACTTTGAGAAGGTCATATCTGACATGTCCCCAAACGAAGTAATCATATTTAAAAAAAAATGGAAGAAATGAATGAATGTTTGATATAATAATTAAATAATAAATAATACATCAAAAATAATATATATATATATATAATATAAGAAAAATATTTCCATCATAATTCCCATCCATGATAGGTGGTAAAGAAAAAAAAGTTGACATTGTTTCGTGAGGTGGTGGTACGCTCAACACACAAATGGTAAGGTTGTTACACATTTTATGTAAGTGTTTAAGTATATGTAGAAACCCTAGAATAAAAAATAATTTTATTTTATATACTTAGGTAATTATATAAACATCTAATAATAATAATTTCAATTTTGGAGAATGAAAAAAAAACAAAAGATCTTATGAAAGGGTAATACCTATTCCTTTGGTAATTCCTATTGGTTTTCACAAAATGTCTACTATGGTATGATTTATGAAAAAATTTAGGATTATATATTGAGGGGAGGGAATTTATTTGATTAGTTTTTAATGTTTCAGATGATACAAAGTCGATTTAGATGTGTGAGTTAGTGAGGGGATGAGTGGGATTTTATAGTGGTCGAGGAGTGGAATTCTAGTCAATATCAAAAGTTAAACACTATTGAGAGGTATCCCTTATGTCTCGTACCAAAAATATTTGTCCATTATAGATAATAAAATTATATGGTATAAATATATCTATAATTGTTTTGTATATTTTTCTAGTGTTTTGGCCCTTTTAGTTAATGTTTGACCACTGAATAACTCATTTTACCGTAATCAATATAACTAATTTTATTTAAATTAACAATTATTTGTACAAAAAAACTATGTTATCCAAAAAAATATTTTATAAATTATTATTATTCATAATATGGAATAAATTTTTTAAAATTCTAAAAATACATGTGTTAGAAATTAATTTAATATCAATCTTGGAGATATGTCACGAAGGCATGATTTCAAAGATAGAAAGTTCAAAATTTTGAAATGTTTTATTTGAAAATTCATTTGAAAATTGATTCTAATTACCTAAATTATACTAAATGATATATTATTTATCTAATTATAATTATAATTTTATTAATTTTTAATTAAGCTCTATAAAAAATACAATAAAAATTATTTTTGAATAAGAATTTTTTTGTCACGATTCCTTATAAAATGTAACTTCATGGAAAATTAAAAAATCACACTGTAGAAATTTTGATATTACATTTTAAAAAATGAACATTATTTTTCAAATTGAAATAATAAAATTGTAAAAAATAGATATAAATTGGGTTCTCCATTAAAAGGCATTAAAAATAACTTTTTGAATAATATGTCTTTATAGTCATAAAATTGGATTTATTATTATATTGCAACTATAAATTTTTTTTATGAGTGTCAAAAAAACCTGAATGAGTGTGAAATATATAAATATTATTATATTTCTTTTTAAAAAGTTGTTTTTTAAATTTATAGAGATAAAATGGAATTTTTACATAGAAGGATAGTTTTCTTAGAAAAGAAATTTCATTATTTTCACTGGGTTCATACATTAATTTATTAAAAATTGAAAAAAATAGAATCATATTATATACTTGTGTATATAATATTTTCAAAATTAAATTAATAATATTAAAAACATACATTCAAATAGATAGATGGAAACTATTAGAATAGTTTAATAAAAATATTAATAGTATAATGTAGTTTAGTAAAACATGACCTAGTGTGTGACATATGCTTTAGAAGGAAGTAAAAATTGAATGTAATAGAAGTTATAACTTTTATTATAGGAAAAAAATTAATCTAATAATTTCATGAAATGCATGCTTAACATAGTTTTGTTCATAATACAATCCAATATTAGTGATTTTGTATAATAATCACTTAATTCATTTTTGGTGGAATGAATAATATGGAAAGTATTATATTAATTCTAAAAAAATTCAGAAAATCTCTAGGTGTTACATTCTACTTTTATTAAAGTTAATTTCACCCACCAATTTTTTTTCCTTATCAGTGGTTCAAAACTAGGATATTCATTTCATAGAAACCCAAATTGTAAGAAATGAATATGAAAACATCCATTAAAATTGAATTTTGGAAATATAATTATTACCCACAATAACTCAGGACTAGATTTCCACATAAGAGAACATATGTGAATATTTGGGTATAAAGGAAAAGCATAAATAATTATAGAGAGTGATAAATATCACTATTCACAGGAATGTTGGTGATCCATTGAATACTAATAGTCAAAAAACTATAAACCATAGTTTCTTGAAAGAGGTTATTGATATCATAATAATTTATGACAACATGACACCATTTTATTTCATGATACTTTTCCTAAATTTGAATATTTTTTGTGGCAGTATATACTCACATGATTTTATTACAATATCAATTTTTCTTATGACATGATCAATTTTGACTTCATCTCTTATTCCATGAAATTATGTTGACTTTTTCATTCCTAAATCACTATCAGATAAAGAGATCCATAAATTAAATAATGGTTTATTATATATATCATTTTCAATAAAAAATGGGTATCACATTTTATCCTATGTGAATAAATACTCCTAACATGAGGTAATAATTTATTCTCTAAATCCTCATTGGAATTTTATTATAATCCATACCATATATGGTTAGCCTTATAACCCTTCAAAAATATGAATGTCCAAAACTATAGAAATTGGTTAACAAAATTTCTCAAATCTAGCTTAACATGTATCCCATATTAATCATAATGTAGATCTATTATTCTCATACCAAACATGTGAATACATTCATTTTTTATTCTCTTGAAACTTAGTGATAACTCTAATTACCATAAATCCTTATTCAAAACATGAAAGCTTCCATATTCATATTTTAATTGGATATATTACATAAATCCAAAAAATTTCACAAACTCCCTCTATGATAATATAAATAAATTTAAAAAAATAGTTAGTTTCATTGTAATCAGTACTATACAATTTAATTTATCCATAACCATATATTTATCCATTCCATACTCAATTTTATCAATACCAAGAACACAATAATGGTTATATTCTCTTAATCAAAATATCGCATTTCCATTAAATAACTCCTCTAATTCTTAAGAACCATTCAAAATTATTTTCCAAATCCTCAATGGATAACATGTCATTAATTAATTCATTTATATATATATACAACTAAATTATCCCACATTAATCATAAAAAATTACTTAGTCATCATCAACTTATACCTCAATACCCATTTCCAAGAATAAAAAATATGGGTCATTTATTCATATTCCTAAACCCCAATTTAATCATGTAAAAAATATTATTAACACAAACCATAACTTTAATATGTAATTCATAATATCTCTATCTTCAATAATATTACCAATAATCACCCTAACTTCTTGATTTTATTCTGGGTATTTACACTCAGTGCATTGATTTTCAAAATTTACATACTTTCCACATTTAAAAAAAATTAATGTTAACCAATATCCTTCTAGTTCCCACCATTGTATAAAACCATAAAGCATAGAGTGATAAAAACACATCATAGTTTAAAACTAAAAAATCATGATAAATTACTAATAGGATTTCTAAATCATGACACCAATTTTTAAATCTATGACACCTTAGACCTATGCTTAGATACATCCCTGGAAATATCCTTATAAGTATACATAGGGATCTCACTAATTTTGTCTCATTCTAGTTTCCAAATTTTGACTAATTTTTTTTGAGACCAATTATATCATTCCAAAAAATATAACATTGATATTACATCATTTTATATTAATTTTTATCATATTAAAAAAAATATTCCCTAGGACTGTAATAGTTTAGTGTCCTTGGAAACATTGAAACATAATATTATAACACGATGAAAGATCATCCAAATATAATGTAAATATATTTACCATTAGTAATTTTATTTAAGAAATTTTCTCAGAACATGGTAAAAGGAATTATAAGAAACATGTGATCTCAAATGCCCAGTAAGTGAAAATAAAGAAGATCTGTATGAATAACACGGGAATAAGGGTATGATAACATGGTATGAACATTATAAGATCATACCATACATATCAAATCTCATAATAAAAATCCATGAAATAAATATCGGTATCTCATAAGACATGAAACATAAAAAAGTTACTAGAATTATCTATGAGATCATAACATAAGCATAGGATATCTGATTTTGGAAGACACATAAACATAGAAATGATTCCTCTAGTAGTCATGTATAAATTCCAATGTCATATTAGTGGAATTATTTCACTCACTAAACTATGTTATAATTCATGGTTCACTACTGAGACAATATTATTGGAAAAAATCCAATACTAAACCATGATCACCCCCTATTCCATCCATGTATTATAGAACCAGGTACACCTACTGTTACAGCCGTGTAGTATTGAACTAAGTTCACTCCTCATACCATGAACCATAAAAAATGAATGTGGTTCATAAACATATTATCATAACCCATTTTATGAAATAGATATCGTAAACATTTTCTCATATCATAATCTATAGAAATGATATGGGAATCGTAATAGTTTTAAAATAGAATAACCCATGAATGGAAGAGGGTTTCATAAAAGTTTTATCATATTATAGAAAGTATAATAAAAATGTATTTCATAAATAAATTCTCATACTAATTATAAAAATATAAGAAATGAATATAAATGGTGTACATTTACCATAATTGTTGTAAATAATAAACTATAAAATGGTATATCATGTCACATGGAGAAGGATTCAAAATGATCACATCCAAAATAAATTTATTTTGAAAATAAATTTTGGGAACATATAAAATTTACAAACACCTTTTGCATGTACCCACTTTATAATAAGATTATGTACCTATGAAAATTAATTTAAACATTTTATAGATTAAAATATACCTAACTATTTGAATTTACATTTAAAAAAGTAAGTTTTTAAAATAATTCCTTTAAAAATAACCTTGAATTCATAAAAATGAATGTTTTTAATCCATTTTATACAAAATATAAAATATAAATTTTAAAAAAATATTTTATTTGAAAATTATTTTTTCTTAAAAAAATTCTACAATATTAGGGAAATAATTTAATTTTAAAAATAACCTATTAATAATTCAATGGATGAATCACGAAAATCATTGTTGGTAAATTTGTACATAGGGAACATTTATTTTCCACCATAAAATGAATATAAAAGTTAATTGATATGAAAATTTCAAGGGGATTTCATTTCAATAAATTTTTACTGAAATGTGAAAAAACATTCCTTTACACATCATTGTAAAAAAATGAAAACATTTTAAGAAAAAAAATGTTTCTTGAATAAAATAAATTTCTGAACGAAGAGAGAAATTGACTCTTATTTCCATAAAAATGATATCTTAAATATTTTATGTACCAAAGAGATTAAAAAAGATAAAAAAAACATTTAGATATCATTGATGACCATATGATAATAAAATTAATGACATTTAATGAGAAATTTATCCTAGTAATTCAATAATCGAATCATAATAATATAAAATCTCGATAAACTATTTGATTGTAACAAAAAAATTACACAATGTGGTAACATTGGATTATTATAATATAGAATAATAAAATTAAATTAAGCTTAATGTATAATAAAAATAATTATATTCATGAAATAATTTGTCAAAGGGAATTATATACACTGAATAGAAAAATATAGGTGTGTAACATGGTATGTGTCTCAAAGAAAGAACGTTAAGATGAAAGTACATTACTCATTAGGTAACATTAGAACCATGATCCTCATGAAAGAATGATCATACAAGTGATATTTAAATACGAATAATTTTATTTATATAAATCATATAATATATTCATGGGAAGTATATACATGAAACAAAAGTAATGATTGGCTAATAAGGCATAAAACTCCCAGAAATAAACATAAGGAAAAGAAACCCTTACCATAAGTATTGGATTTGTTAATACAAATTCAAACATCCTGTATAATAATAAAAATATTATTTTAAAACAAAAAATTAACTACATTATAAAATATAATAAAATATAATAAAATATAATAAAATATAATAATTTTTTTATGGATTTATATTATTCATTTACAAAAAATTTCATGTTAATGTTAAGTTTCGAGTAATATTCCATTAGTTTTTCATATATGTTTTTAATTTTTATTCTTGATTTTCTAACATTGATTTTTTTTATTTTTCCATAATATAAAAAATGATTTAAATATCCCAAAATTTCTGTGTATAAATATTTACAATGTTATTTAAAATAATGAAATATATAATGAAATACATCGTTCAAGGAGATTGTAAACTGTATGTACGTGTGACCATTGTTTCTATTTTATTGTCATATTGAAAGAAACAATGTAAATGAAATATATGTATATTTATATATTATAAATATTATTAAATTAAAATTATTTTTCCATATATATATTATTATTTTACCAAAATGATCCTTAATACATTACATCTAATGTGTTAATTAATTACATCGCTTTAAGGAGGCCGTATTCCACACATCCAAAAATGAAGTTATCATCATTTAACAAGATGAAAATAATGAATTTATGTTTTAAATAATAATTACATAAAAATATAGAAATCATAGATATCATTTAAAAATATTATTTCCATATTAATTCCCAACCATGAGAAAAGGTAATGAAGAAAAAAACGACATTAATTCACGAGACGAT
This sequence comes from Viscum album, assembly GCA_963277665.1. Lineage (NCBI taxonomy): Eukaryota > Viridiplantae > Streptophyta > Magnoliopsida > Santalales > Viscaceae > Viscum > Viscum album. The sequence continues at coordinate 822,554,374 of OY728157.1, forward strand.
AGTCTGCCGTACACATGAACGATAAGTTCATTACCCATTTTTATTGAAGTGTGTGTATATGTATGTATAACCCTTAGAGTAAAAATATATCATTATTTTGAGGATAGTTATGTTATTATATAATCTTGGAATAATAATAATATATGTTTTGGGAAATAAAAATAAAAATAATGCTCAGGTAGAAGGATGTTGCATCTTATATGGGAAATTCATTTTCATTTTCACCAAAGGACTTACAAGGATGATATTATAACCAATATTAAGATTCTATATTGAAATGAAAGAATATATGAGAATATTTTTATTGGTTTTCTATGATAAAATATGGGGTTAGATGTGTGAGGAAGTCAGGGTGTGGGAGTGACTTCCCTTTTACAGTGGAGGAGAGGCTTCATTCCAGTAAATAAGAAAATGATAAACACTCTGAGAGTTTTCCCTTTCATTATATTCCTAAAATAATTTTACAATGATTATATAAGTGATTATATAGTCTATAAAGGGCCTTAAAATGAATTTTGTACATGTTTCTAGGGTTTTGGACCCTTATGTTATATTTCAACCACTAAGTAAAATAGTTTTTCCCTTAATCGATGTAATTATATTTCATTATATTCCAATTTTTTTGGTCAAAATATAATATGAACATAATAGATATTAAAAATTAGTCAGATTATAAATATGGAATCAACTTTATCAAATTATTAAAATATAACAGGAATAAGTTAATTTAGAATTAATCCCACATGTGTGGCATGAAAGTAGGGTTTTAATGGAAAAAGTTCAAAAAGTATGAAACTTTTTTATATTAAATTTCAATGTGAAGCTGGTTATAATGATATCAATTTGATCACTTGATGTTTAATTTATTAAATTATTATTAAAAAACTAAATATATAATTTATCTATATAAATAAATTAGATGAAAAAGTAGTTTTAAATTAAAATTCAGTATTTTTTACTATTTATCAAAAAATAAAATTTTTAGACAAGTAAACAAAATCGAAACAATGAAATTTGTGAAACTAAAATTTAAAAATATCATGTTTTTTTTCAAATAAAACTTATAAGAGTGTCAAAAAATAGGTTTAAAAATGCTTCACCATTAAAAGGCTGTAAAATTGCCTTTAAAAAATACATATATTTATTTATTAAAATGGATTTATTCTTATATTACACCTATTAAATATTTTGGATGAGATAATTTTTTTACATATTATAGAATATATATATTATGTTGAAACAATTAATCAAATTTTGGTTTTTTAATTTATTGAGGCAAAATGGTGTTTGTACATAGAGGAATAATTTGTATATAAAAAGAATTTTATTATTTTCACATAGTTATTACTTTAATTTCAACATAAATGGTAAGTAAACTGAAAATTTTATATACATGTTTAAATAATATATTCACACATTATCTAATTTTATTTGTAATATCCATTACAACAACTGTGTGGTAACGATAATATCATTTTAATAAAAATATTTATAGTGTATTATAATTTGGTAAAATATAGACTTGCGTGTAATGAATGTTATCTAAGTAACAATTAATTGTGTGGAATACAAGAAAAAAATAATGTTTAATGTATCAAAATATAATAAACGTCTAGTGTGTAGCACAAGTTTAACTTGGTATTTCATATAATGCAATCAAAACCTTGTTCTTTTGTGGAAGAAAATAAATAATCACTATTATCTGAAATATTGAATATTAAAAAGATTAAACATATTTAAAAAAATTAAAATAATCATCAGTTGTTATATATTAGGATACCACCCTCTTTGTCATCACATAATTACATTTCCTACTACAATTTCTAGGCTATGAACTCATAGTCAGTGCGATCATAGTTTTAGAAATTCGCAGTGCTTCTATTTCTCAATCTTGTTGTGGGAATGAAAGAATATTATGATCAAAATATAAGGGAAATTGAACATTAAATTTAAGTCCATATAGGTGGTCGAACATTGTATATTTAGTTTAAATAGGTAGGAAAACACCATTAATAGTCTACTATATTTCTTAACAGTTAGAGACTATTGGATAAACTAACTATTTATAGATTAGTGGGGACTTGCATGATTTATATTATAGTGGAGAAACTAATGGATTACAGACTTTTTTGTAGACACATGATTTAGATTCTTGTGGGGACACAAATATTTTAGAGTCTAGTGAGGTAATTTATTCCATGAATCCTCATAAGTTGGCACTATTGGGGTTTTAATTTAGTCAATGATGTTGACCATTTCATACGGTGTATACATACTCTTGAGTAAATATTATTTGGTAATAAATACATAATTATCCTTCATGGGTTCATCCTATGAATCATTCAAAAATAGGAATCAAATCCCATATATTTCTAGACTCATAGTTTTAGGTCATATGAAAAGATTGGCCAATGTAATTTTACATCATGTGGTAAGGATTATTATTCTATGAATTTTATGTAAACAATAGATTGATTCGTAATAACACATTATATTCATGGGATGAAAAGGATATATATGGGATTCACACTCCCACCACTATAAGGATAAATTATTTTTTTAATGAATCTATTTATTTCGTTGAAAGAGTGAAGAATATTTTAAGAAATATTTTTTATGCTTGTCTTTGATTCAGCATGGGATTCTGGGGATAGTGGCCCTTAGTTCATATATATTTAAAATATTATTTATAATATATCACACATACACATAGATTTTATGAAATGATGGAGAAATCTCTAAATGGTGTCTTAGATGGGAAATCAGATACCACCATTATATCTAAAATAAGGGTTTTACCCCATGCATGATGTAAGATATGTTTCCATTGAGAAAAAGTATAAATTTTTGTAGAGTGTGATATAATAAATTTAATTAATTTGCTTATATAATTTTCCTTAAATCACAAAACCCTAATACTCTATATATAATCTCATAAATGGTGACTTCCCTAGGGTTATCCACATAACCCTAGAGGGATTTTTATGATTTAGTGAGAGGGATATATATATATATATATTGTGGATATTGTGATGGAATATGTTTTTAGGATCTTGGGTTAAGAATTGTAGTTTTTCAATGATTGTTGTCATCAAATTCCATACAGGATCTATCCAATTAAATTAGAGCAAAAATGGTCATCACCGGTAATCAATCAAAACTCAAGGAAAAATATTTTTTTATTATTTTGGTTTTACCCATATCTATAATTAGAGATGAACACAAATTAATTCCTCATAAAATAATTCATGAATCATTCTTCATTGAACTTAAAATAGTTTTTTTCTATTTATATTTATAAGAATTTGAGATTAATTTATCCTTAATGATTTATGTTGACATTATTATCCACGATTATTCAATTCCACTGATTATGGATATAAAAACATCACCATTGATCAAGGATCACTTTTTATGTTCATTTCTTCACCCATTCATGATGTTCATCATTGGTAATTGGTTGACTAGTAATTAAATGATCCTCATAATGATTAATCATTGTGAATTAATTATTTGAAAAAATGGACCATGTTTAGGTGTTTACCTTTCAACTTTAATGATGATAGAGTCATATTGATAATGAATAGAACATTATGATGGATTTTGATTTTTTGGATTTGTAAGATGGATTTAGTGGATCTCCCAAGAGGAGAATTGATGGGAATTTTAGAGCAGCGGGTGGCAAGAATCCAGCTAGAAATTATTATAGCATATAGTATTGGGGTATAAGGTAGGTTTCCTATATCTTGGGATGTAATATTTCTCCAAATAAATATGATTAATGATTATACATGGTATAATAGATGGAATCCATCTTTTAGCTAACCACAGTTGGTGGTGAACAAAGATCAAGATTTATAGTGTAATTCTCGTAGAAATCAATGCCAACAATAGTGGAACATGCCATGTAACAAGAAGAAATGAATTGTATATTAAATCACAACCTTCATACCCTACTGTCGAGATAGAAACAAATCATTTAGTTCCATCTATGTGAAATACAGTGTTTATTCATTGATTTAGATGTCACATGTTGTGTTGTGGGTTCTCACACTATGTGATCCTTAGCTGACCAGATCCGCATCTTTTTAGAGTCAATGAACATTAATATATGTAACCCAACACACTATGTGTCAGGATCAAACTCCATGTACAATGTAAAATTAAAAGTCCTGGCCATGGGCACATGCAATAGCACACAGGAACAAGCCATAGGGCACAGGAACAGTCAGAGAGGCTATAAGATTAACCCAATATGCCAAGACATGGCGTGTACTATATATAAATGCTGTTAATTTCCATATGGGTGTCGAAAAAATTCACAATTGAGGACATTCCAAGGTGAATCGATGAGGCAACATCATGTGTGACTATATATACACCTGGTGTACTTTTCGATGAGATCTCAACCTCATGTGTATACTTTATCAAGATTTAAATTTGGGAACATGAGTAACATAACCTCACACATTTACACAAAGAACACAATGGAGGACATAGTTTTGGAGTAAGTGATATAAAAAAGGTTTTAGTTCCATGATGGAAATTTCAACAACACATTGGTGATTATATAGATCATGTTTGATAATTAGAGTGATATTGAGGGTTGATACTCCCATGTCATTATACTTCTTTGGTCCCATATATTTTTTACATAGGTTTAATCGATAATCCCCCATGACATATTAAATAATAGGTATTATATCTATGTATTAGGTACTCCCCCTTCATTAATCTCTAGTGGGGAGTGGTTCACCAAGGAAGTTCATTCTCCCATAGCCATGGAGTGTAGTAGTAAAAAGGAAACCCCTCCACTCATATTCCTATGAGGTAGTGAATGGTTTTAGAAGAAAAGATGGACCTTTTAGGGGTTTCAGGATCACTCATAATTCATCAGATGTTTTTGAGATGGTTATCCCCTTTCCCTCTTCCTTGGGTTTATTATTGGACATATCTGGGTTATTATGTTGGTTTTTGTCTGATATTCTGATTTACATTCCTTAAAAGAAATAATATGACTACTCTCTCATTGATACATTGGGTTTAGTGTTTTTTGGGTTTCCTATAGGGTATGTTTATAATCACACCATATTTAGATCATCCCATACATATAATGTCTTATGCAGATATAAGTGCTTTCATTAGAGTCCTAGGTGGAGTATGAGAAGGTGGAGAATAGTTGCAACTTAGTTTTATAAGGACCATAGATAGATCTTGATTTTTTTTGGGTAGATTCCCAGAAGTTTTCTGTAGGTTTAGTTATTTTACATGTTTTGGTGGGGTTTTATTTGGACAACTATTCTTCTAATATATTTCTCCTTATATGATAATGTGGGATATTTGTATACATACTTTATAGTATTTAGTGTTTGTGATTCTACATTATATTATCATTTGGTGCCGTTTGTGTGTTTGTGTGTGTGTACTTTAGGCTATGCCCTCCCATTTCTACAATATTACGACTCAGTGCTCATGGACAACCCCTAGACTATTAGAGGTGTGCATGGGCTATTACTCTGAGCATAAATCTAGCTAGGTGGGACCCTATAGGCTGGTCCATGATATAATATTATTAAATGATTTTTTATTAGGATCAGAGTATGGGGGATTTCTAGCTATGTGCATTGATTTGGGAACTATAGAAAATGGATAAATATGTTCAACCTCATATTACTGGATAGGGAAACCAGTAATTGATTATTGATTGACGTATCTATCCTCTGGTGATATATCACCCTACTTATTGACATGAGACATCTTGGAACTCTCTATAGGGAAATAATTTCACAAATCATATATGATTTTCTTTTTATTTCATTTCCTTATTTCCACTCCATAAATAATCTCTTTAACCATTGTATGGGTTTATAATTTTCTTAATGTATCTATTACAATATAATGATATGATTTCAAAACAGTGTTATGACAATTACTAGTCGAGGGATGAGGCCACCAAAAATGGGCCTATCCTAGAGGCGTTGACTTTAGAATGGGATAGAGTAGTGCTTCCACCCAATGAAAAGTTCTTGTATCACCAATTTTACATGAAAATAATTTTATTATGTTGATAATTCAATGGTTCTTTTAGGACCATATGATAGTTCACACATTCTTATTGCATTGTATGTGTCCCTGCATTAGTGAGAACATTGGTTTTTGTGATCTATACCCTTAGAAAGTGGAACAATGGATCATCTTGGTGGTCCATGCTTTCATTATTGTATCAAATACACTGATATAATGGTTTCACTCACAAAATGTATTATTCCTAGAGAAATATTTGGTTCTGATGAAATTGGAAAATGAAACTTCTGTATTGAGTTTCCATCATGAGATTCAAAGATAGAGAACACCCAGAATTCATGGTGTCATAGATACCCTTCATAGTTAGAAGATTATGGGGTTTTCTTGTGGTGAGAGTGTCATTATCTATTAGAAAACCCGTTGAGGATAGACCTATAATTGAAACATATATAGTGTGATGTTGTATATCTATAGGGTATATTGTTTGTGACATTTGACATGGATTTATTAATGAAAGGTTCAGCGAAAATCCTCCACCATAAAAACTATTTTGTGTGATGTGACTTAGAATTGTGTGGGTGTGTCATTTTCCCCAAAAGTAGAAAATATCGGGGTTTGGCAGATTAGTTCATTTGATATTTTTATATGAGGTCTTTTTTATTTTTTATGGTCTTATAGAAGGATTGAGTCGTGGGGAATAAGATGGGAGAGTTAAAGATATCTATAGGAAGGGGGGAGAAATTCCATTTCTATTTGAGCGTGGTTTGAGGTAACACTTGTGTCTTATCTCACCAGCTATAGTTGTTGTACACTATTGTGAGACACTATTTCTTGATTGAGTACCTTGTAAATGAAATTAGGATTAAAATGGAATATGTTATCTTAACCCTCATATTTGGAGGCACCATTAGAAAAGGATCGGTGATCAAAAACTATAATTATAGTGTGACATGACTCTAGGAGGAGAGAGATCCTCATGTGGAATATTTCCCTATCTATAGTAGGGCCCCATGATGTTTTCATCCATATGTATTGATTTTATACCATCCATGATTAGTTGACACTTACCAATTAGGGTTGTAGTATATGCAGTTTCTAGGATGGAATATTCCTTATCTAGGGCGAAATATTCCCATATAGTGTTTTATATGCTCATATATATGAGGATACATTAAATTCCATAATAGTTGGCTAGTATGAACCTTGGAATAACTGATTTCATGATCTTTTAGTTTCCTTTTTTATTATAGGATCACGGGGATGTCTTTTTGAGGATGTTCTCAGATTTATTCCACTAATATATTTTCAATTATATATAGTATTTAACAATGTAATACCCAGAACTAAGGCTAACATATCGTATGGACCCATATATTTGTGATAGCTGAAGGTATGGTTAGATATTTCACATATCATAGTATTTTTTACAACTAGTGTGTTCCATTAAGAAGCCCAGTGTTGTTATCCACAAAGATGAATGATTGAATAATGTTAGGTGTGCAATAATTTCTCCAATACTATGTAAATTTAATGAAGGAGTATCTACCCCAAATAATCAATAACTTCTTCAACCAGTGGTTATTGGAAAAGTTATTATCATATTTTACATCATAATGAGTTATCAATAGATCCAGGTTTTAGGAGGGGATATAACAAAGGTGGATTTATAATACTTCTATGACTTACTGAAAATTAACATTTTTGTTGAATTTTGGAAAAAAAACACATGGTATAAGAAAGGCGATGGTGGTATAAAGTAGTGTAGGATGAGAGCATCATTAACAACATATTTTTGCATCTCTTGAGGAAAGGAACAATTGATAATTAAAAAATACAGACTCTGATTTGGTGGAGCCATGGAGACCAATAAGTCTGCAACCTTCTTCCCCTCCTGCCACGTGTGTGTGATCTTGATGTGATTACATTTTGTTTCCGTGAATTCATGGTGATACATTTTTGGGTGTTGGAAACCACCTAGGTGTTTGTGATTCATATGTACTGGGTTCTTAAACTCTTCTTGGACTAGTTTGTGATATTCTTCATTGATGGAATCATTTTGTACACAATATTAGTGGGGTATCATGCACCACACTCGATGATGGTTTTGTACATTCCACAAGAGTAATAAATTTACAGGAAACCCTTAAAGTGTCATTTTTATATTTAGGAGGCCCACATTTTCTAAAATGTATTTTATATCAATGATGTGATAAGGGACCCAACAAAGAATGAGGTAGTGAAATATTTGTAGCCACCCAAGGGTGTGGCTTTGGTAGAAAATTATCACATAAAGATTTTAGTTCACTATTGTATAGTGAGGTGACAAATATGTTGACCTCTTTATAGTTGAACCTTATATAGGTGGATGGTCTAGTTTATCTCTAGTAAATTGTTTTTTCAACTCATCTATATCAGTGTGTCAGAGTGGCCCAATATAGTGATATCACTATAATAGATTCAATAACCATATATCCAATAGACATTCTTATGACGGATTTTATGAACGTGGGAATCACAACATCCTTTTCTGAGTATGGATGATGAAATCAGTCATGATGTAAGAGGGAGTGGTATGGAAGTTTCTTTAATTACAATAGTGGCACATCTACAAACTGTGAGAATGTACCAAGATTATTTGGAATTGGGCTGGGATTCCAAGGATTTTTTGTAATGTTTTAATGTTTTCTCTCAATAGAAAACCTATTTTTATATGATGACCGAGATTCTAGAATGGATGTCAAAATGGGATGGTATCATTTTATCTATTTTGGTGGGGATTCCAAAAGTATTAAGAGTTCATGATAATATATGGGTGATATTAAATATACTCACTAGGGTTTCAATCTTACTCACCATCCAAAAGCATAACATATTAAAGTGTTTTGGATTGTGGTGTGTGAACGGGGTTAGTCCATCTTTATGGATTTTCCTCACGGATCATTTCAGATTGTGATGCTCCCATCACATCTCTATAACAAAGATAATGAATGAGGAATTTGGAACATGATTGAATTTGATTGTGGTGCTTCTTCCTTGGATGTATTTCGAAGAAAATTTAATCAATTAGGTTTTTGTGAATTTTCTTGGGGTTTCATTTTAGTTTTGACTTTTATTGGGAATGTTGTTAAATATTGGTGATGTTTTCATGTAACACGATATACAAACCCACCATGATTGTCGCACTTAATGAGGCCTCATATGGGAGACCCTAAATATCATAACTATAGTAGTACTATATTGTTTGAGAAAACACTTATTTTACAGTGTTGGGGATTGCGATGGTAGTGAATGTGAAATTTTTTTATGGGAGCATGTGAACTACCAAGTCTTGTCAGGAATCTAATATTGAATTACGATAGAGGCATTTGGAGTTTTAAGGGGAGATCATGTGTTACATCATCATTTATTAATGGTGTTTTTTAGATTGGTATGAAATCATTATGATTAATAGGCCAATATTCTAGTTACTATGTTATGCTAGTGAGGTTCCATACTACTTGTCCTTACCACTATAGTAAGGCCATGTATGTAATGTATTAGATATCTAACGGTTTTGGTGAAATATGGATGAATCATTTAACATTAAAAACCACGAATTTTATCTATTGAAATTTCTTTTTTATAATTATTTGGTATATTATAAATCAGGTAATATCACATCTATAAGACAATACAAATTATATAAATGACGAATTAATGGAATTCGAGGAATTTCTAGACGTTAAGGAACATATACCAATGGAATAGTTAATTGTCTGTTATAATATTAATGTGACCATTAGGAATAGTAATCCATACAATTGAATAGCAACCTCACCTCTGAAAGTATAAATAAAAATATGGATTCATAAAAATGAAAACATTATATATTTTTTTATATAATTAAAAAAACCTTTTAAAAATGTCAAATTAAGTGTTGGTATTTTTATATGTTATAAATAGTTAATTTCAATTTTATAATAATTATAACTCTTTAATACCAAATTTTAATTAATAAAATATATTAAATATTATAATTTATTTCTATTATGATTATATGTTAATTTTATTAGAAATTATGTAATTTTTCAAATTGTCCTAAAATCGGTTATAATTTTGACATCATTATATTTCAAATAAATGATGATTTTATATAAAAACTAAAATTCAAATATTTATAAAATTATTTTTGTTAATTTAAGACCATTTTGGAATTTAAAAAATTAAAAACATTTTTGGTTATTTTTTAGTATTTTTCACTAATATTTGATTTTGTGAATAGTGAAATATTGTAATTTATAGTATTTTCAAAATCCCTGAATTATTATGTCATGGATGATTTAAGGATAATGTAAGACCATAATACTGAAATCTTTATAATCATTTTAATATATTTACTGATATCATTCATGAAATTTATGTTATGTATCCAAATCCTAAAATATGGAACAAAATAATCAAAAAATACCCCACTCCTCCCCTTTAAAAACCTCCCATCACCACCTCTTCTCATCACACCATCAAATCCTCTATTATTTCAGAATTTCAACCCAAGACTATTACCAATACCCTCACACACATCTATAACACTCTGTTATCAAAAAATACCAAAACCAATCCTCTTGTGGAGTTTCTCAATGATATGAATTAATGTGGTAAATTTAACTTTCAACTATTTTAATTTCTTTTCAATTTATATTATTTCATAATCATCTCCCCAAACAACCTTCCACATATAGAATGATGAAAACATTATATTAAATATAATGCAATTTTATTATTTTAATATAATATTCTATCATAAAACCTCATCTCCTCTCATTTAAAAAAAATGGAAACATCATCCTTGAGGTTTTATTTTATAATCTTCAAGGATGTAAAGTTATTATTTCCCTTTACTACCTTCAAGTGTGGACATAAAAAAATTAAAATGGTACAAAAATATTTTTAAAATGTATTTTATATGAATTTTTATGTTCTTTAACTAACTTACCTACATAATATTAAATAATAATTCAAAATGAGTTTGTTGTGATAAAAAATAGCTAAATTAATCTAAATTATTACCATTATCATTTTATCTAATAAATCATCCTAATATATAGAAAAATATAGAATACCAATTAATCTTTTTGATGTTAAATAATAACATATAATTTCAATTCTAAAAAATTATTCTAATCTTACACGAACTTCAATAATTATTTACAAGAGAACCAGTCATGAAATCCAAGAAACAAACACTTTTAGTATGAAATAACTAAATTATATAACTCAAAAAATTCTTATAATTGAATAAAATAAAATTATAATGAATAAAATACATGTATAATATGTTCTTTATTTATTAATAAATTAATATAATTTTAGTATATATGATATTAAAATTATGAAATCATTCAGACCTATGGTAAGGGGATTCCCAAACCCAATTTCCTTACTTTAGGTTATTCCTATTTTGTGACAAATTTCAATGAATATATGTATTTAATACTCCTAAAATATAATTTTATTTTCCATACCTTTTATTTTATGGGATATACATATTTGTAATCTGGTTTCATAAAAAATAGCATGATTTTTCAATATAACTCTTCCTTTAAAAAAGACATATTTTAATTCTATTCAGATTGTATATTCTTCACTCAATATTGATGATTCCAATAGCATCCTAATATTACCATTTTGGAACCCCAATGTTTTTTCAAATTGTGTAATTTTTTAAATGAGTTCCATTCATTTCCATTGGTTAATTTATGTCTACAATTGATAAATGATTTATTTTTCATTTCTTATTATGTAAATATTATGATGTGATGGGTATTCCAATAGTTATATATCACTCAAATTCATTGGATAATGTGATTCATCCAATGATATAGTGTTCAATATGTGTGAAAATGAATCTATATTAGTTTAGAATGATTATTTTATGATTATTTACATATTTTCTGCATGAACATGATGCTAGATTTGTTCACAACTCTGTGAGGAAGTTGACCAAAATGAAATTATGTTTCATGTTTAGTAATTTATATATTCAATAACCTTATATAATAATTCATCTCTTAAAAATAATTATTATACCATGCTTCTTTTATTATTATAGTGACTATTCTAACCTTTGTTATATTGATACATGTTATTATTGATCGTCTTAGTTAGATTTTAGCTCACTCGTTTCTTTGATGTATATCCGCAGGTGACTACTTATACTGAAGATTACATGAGGGACACTAAGATTCAAGAGATTAATAAAATAAAAAACATATATGTTTAATTATATAAACATTATGTTTGGTCATCAATTTCCTAAGACATTAATCCCTTGGATCCTAGTTTTGAAACACTATTTTATTGTTTATCTTAAAATGATGTAATAGTTATGTAAGAAGTTATAAGTTCACTATATTCACTATGTCAACGATAGTGAAATGGACATCGAAGATGGAGTATGCTTTTTGATGAGGAAAAAGAGATTGAGAAATTGTTTGAGAAGACCCTTCAAGGGAATGTGTTTTTCTAGGTAGTCTTGTTTGACGATAGCTTAACAAACGCCAAGAGATATTTTCATAGTGTCTCACATAGATAAGATCCTATTATCCACACTTGCGAGTATGAATTAAAATTTTTGGTTGATAATACTTGTTAGTTGGAAGAATTGAATGATTTTTTATTTTATTTGGATTAAATTGGATCATTTTAAAGAATATTTTGGAAGTTAGATTTAGAGTCAGGTGTGGAATCTAACTCCTAGTGAGCCTTGGTGAGGATATATTTAAAACATAAAATATAATATATCACTCAGGATATAATTTATAAAATTAAATAATAAAACTACAGAAATGTATCACACAGAAAATTTGATACCTCCATTAAATTTGGAATAGAGGTTTTATGCATTGAGTGATGTATGCTATGTTAGCATCGATGGTTTAGATACTGGGATGCCATCAGATATTTAAGATAATCAAATTAGATAACTAATAATATTGTTATTAAATAATAAAACTCTAGTATGTATTTAATATAATATACCATATATTGAATTTTCAAGGATTAGTATGAAAACCCTACAGTGATATATAGGATGGAGTGAGAGATGGAGTTAGAGTGGGATAGGGATCGGGTGGCATCTGCATTGGAAGATGGTCGCGAGATGTTGGATAAAGGATCAAAGTACCAAAAGGATTTTTTTCATCCATATAATTATTTTATCTCACAACTAAAAATTATTTATTCATAGAAACTCAATGAATATTTTTTTATAGATTTTTGTAATCACTATTTTATATTTTAGATAAATGTGAATTAATTTCTCTTAAATTAATTCACGAATAATTTTTTGTTGGTTTTATAGTAGTTATTTGTCCCATTTTTAGATATAATAATTATTTATTTATTAATCATTATAGATTCTTGATGATTTGATAATCCTTATTTTTTAGATTCAATTTATTTTGGAAATAAATCTTAACCATTTATCAATGATGACTTTGTGATATGTAATTTACTCAAATAGTACTAGATTTCCATCATGTGCAATTGGGTGGCCATTGATTCGATTTAGTCCAGAAATACCGATAATTGTACATTATTAATTTTTCTAAAAATATCACAGTAAGAATATTAAATTTGGGTTTTTGAAATGAGACCATGGTGTGGAGAAAATAATAAAAACCCATTAAGGTATATTTTAATCGTGGATCTACAATTTAGATTGATTTGATCTCTCTAGAAGAGTAGCAATGAACATTTTCAAGAAACATGTGAATGATGTCCGACCACCCATGATTATATAATATGGTGTTGGATCTAATGGTAAGGTTATTTTAACATGGGATGTTTGAAAACATTAGATAATAATAAAGTATAATTTTCGATTGAGTAAAGAAAAAAAATCCAACTTATGACAAACTGTGGAGGGTGTCCACTTAGATTCCAACATTGTGTCCTGAATCATAGTGAAGTAAGAGGAAAAGAAGTGGTGTAAGGGCATATATTTAAGGAAATATATTTTCTATGAAAATTACAAACTACACATCATGTATCCTAGAGTGAAACATTCCATGTATCTAAATCTATGTATTTAATAGGATATACACACTGGGTTAAATATCATAGGCCAGGTGGATGGACCGCATGAAGTGAGACCATTTTTCCACCATCAAGGAATTTATAAGGCCTATTTTCCTCAGATACCCTAGTAATCCACATTCCAGGTGGTGGTATTATATATGAAATAATTTAAATTGTTCAATGGCTCAGACAAGTGTACGATCCACAACACACAAGCATGAGATATAGTATTAGGTCATGAGTTAGGAGAACTTAGGCTTACCTAGAACTAATAAGGCACACTATGTTCCCTATATATAAGGAGAGTATATGAAAAATGATATCAAAGATATTTTTAGGTGTGGACACACCATAGATTCCAGGTGAGGTCACAAGATTTTTAACCCTATAAAAATGTCATGTTCTTTTAAATGAGACATCTACATAGTGTAAATCTTTCTTTGTGACTCATATTTAGGCCCATGAGTATCAAATCCTAAGTATGTTTCCATGTAGAACATTATGGGGGCATTAAAATTAGATTCAATTATTTCATAGAAGGTGTTATTGGTGTGAAACTTTACATAGAGACACTTAGAAAACAATACTGATCAAGACTGATAATAAGAGATTTTTTGGGGTCGGTACTCCTTAGTCGAATCAGGGTGCAAGATCCCCATAAAAATTTTATAGGTAGAGTAATAAGTCTACCATACCATAAAATTTCCTTTTTTACACTATATATAAAATATATACATCCTTTTCCTTAATATATGGCATGGAGATGGTCCTTCACATGAGTTATTTCTCCCTCAGTTGTGGAGCACATTCACAAGGAGTAGGGCACTACACTCAAATTATGGTGGGCTTGTGCAAGGTTCATGCATGTAGATATTTAACTTTAAGGATCTATGAGATTATAAATCATTATTAGATGGTTTTGGAGATATATATACCCATTTACACTTTTTTTTGAATTCTTATTGACCATATATTGGGTTTCCATGTGGATTTTGTCTCATTTTCTGATCAAAATGCATTCGTGGTGGTGATATGACAGTTATATATTTCAGATTTGTGATTTGTTTTTTCAGGGTGTCTTATTGGGTATTTTTATACTCACCCTTGAATGTAATGATCCAAAAAAAATTCATGCCTTATGCTAAAAACCATCATTTCATTGTAGTCCTAGGTGGAAAATGAGAAGATCAATATTTCGTAATATAGCAGGACAACATATGGATCTAGGAGATTCTATTGGGAAGATTCCCCCTTGTTTTCAGTAGAATGATTATTTTATAGTTTGGTTGGGCTTTTATTCGGGGCTGTATTTTAATATACTACTCATTACTATCTTATGTGAGGTAGTTTTTATATATGAATTTATAGTTTTGGTTTCTTAACATTACCAATTAAAATAGTGTTTCAATATTCATGTGTGTGTTTATAAAGGAATGTTGGGATATGGCCTCCTATGTGTTTAATATGCCTACTCCACAGTATTCATTTCTGCATAAACAGTAAGAGGTGTGATTGGGGTGTCACTCTTAGATTTCCACCAGTTAGGTGGGCCCTGGTATTTCACATCAAATATGTGGGTCTTAATATATGATTCTTATCCCATGTCTGATTCGAATAGAAAATAGGAAAAATATAAAAATTAAATTTATGTCAATGGAGTTTTCATTGTGAAAATATAATTAAGAGAATGAATTCCAATATTAAATCTCTCGAAAATACGATTTTCTCCATAAATGTAGCATAATTTTTCCTATAATTTGTTTCCATTTTTCATGGTTTTTATAAAGCGGAAATTTTCACAAAGAATTATGACTTTTATATAATCATATTTTTCATGGAATATGAATATTATGATTCCTTATCTTCTTTTTTTCTAATTAAATCAAATGAATAGTCAATACAGTTTTAATATCTTTTCTCAGCATTAGGGGACCATATAAATTTTTTGACTAGGCATTTAAATTGTATTTAACTAAGGGTTCAGTGATTTAATATTGTTATGAATCACAAATTTCAAAATAAAAGTTCCTCATGATAGAGATATATGTGGAATTTGTGGTACTATAACTCATGGAAGTATCACATCCAAATGGTCAAGTAAAATTGGGTTCCATGCTCGAGGAATAGGGTCTTTAATGATGGATTTAGATCCAACCATAAATAACACATGAGTTGTAAGAGATAAATATAGTATTAATAAAAATATCTTATTCATTCCAATCATCAACTTTGATTATATTTATTGAATTTTTCACCATTAACATTGGTGTTAGAGTTACATTTATAGATTTTGTTCTATTTAATATTGTATAATTATCAATATTGGTAACATGAGGTGCATTTTAATTTCCTTGTCATTTTAAATCATGTAGTATAAGTGGAATCCCTTTATATTAGCATGGAA
The DNA here is from genome assembly GCA_963277665.1 of Viscum album. Taxonomy (NCBI): domain Eukaryota; kingdom Viridiplantae; phylum Streptophyta; class Magnoliopsida; order Santalales; family Viscaceae; genus Viscum; species Viscum album. The sequence continues at coordinate 822,570,860 of OY728157.1, forward strand.
ATTTTAGGGGAATCACATATAATATTTCCAAAATATGAATTTTCATGACCTTTTATTGTTATTATAGGAATCTATTATTATAAATTTATCCATTTTTTACTATATTATCAATGTTTAACAAATATGTTCCTGATTGTTCTTATATGTATGAGTTTTAAGATTCTTTTAAAAGGATTATGTATAATTATATGAGTTTAATAGTTCTTTTATAAACGAATGATATTATTCTTTATGTGTAATGGTGTGACATAACCATGTTTGGTTTGGGATTTACCTTATTTTTTTAGAATGTGGACATTTCTTATAGGATTGGAAATTTATATTTTCAAGAACACATTTATGCCACACATAAAGGTAATCTTGTGGTTTTAGTGTTTGAAGTTAATATTTGGAGGTTATATTTTCCTCAATAATGATTTATTGTTTCTCCAAACTATAATATTAAGATATATATATTTACAATTATTTTTATTTATTTATGTGAAGGAGGATTTAATTTTTCCACGATTGAAATTATTTGATTGAAAATACTTTTATAACGTGTAAGGTGGAAGATAAAACATTGATCTAGAAGCCAAATGTTTATGATTCTAGATAGATGAATGAGAAATGAAAAACTATGTAGATGTGAACACTTCTTCACGTGGGATATAGGGGTAATTTGGGTATCTATTATTTACAATATCATGGAGGAATATTCATTTATTTAGTAAGTAAACAATTTCAAGATTGGAGAGATAAAACTAGAATTATATAGAGATTTAATTGTGCAAGGAAATTCAATATATTGTTTAATAGGGGATGAGAAAGATCTAGTGTTGTACCATGGTATGTTAATTGTTCCTGTTATAAATGTGATCTGAAAACCGAGAGCTAGTTTTAAAATTATTAAATTGTTATTTAATATTGTTGAATACATCCAACAGGATTAATGAATTAGTAGGCATTAGAGGAAAAATATATACATGATTTATGATATTTAATTTTAAAAATTGAAACACAATAGAAAGTCACAGGGAGATATTTTATACCACATAGTGTAAAATTTAAATTATATATTATTCTATTTTAGGTTTCCTATATAACATAAAAAAAATAATGGTGATCTCAGATGATCTATAATATAAATCGTATACTACTATATATTACATCTTAAGAAATACAGAAAATAATATATCATTAGAATAACTCAATAATAAAACAAATTTTGGGGAATAATGTATCAATAAAAATAAATATAGACATGTAATATAATTTTTGATCTCATTTAGATTGAATGAATAATTATGGGAATCAAAATGTTATAATCATGTCTTTTTTAGTATACATCTTTTAAATTTAATTATGGAATGTTCTAAAACATTTAGTTATTATTCTCATTAGAAATTTAAATATATTAACAGGATATATAATGTGGATCCCAAACTAGTACATTCAAATTAAAATTTATTCATCATATAATAGTAGCGAATAACCAAAACATATAATTAAAATTACTTATTAATCAATTTTCAAATTATGAATCTATATATGCTATATAAATACATTACTTATTCAATAAAAATAAAAATATTATTGAAAAATAGGTATTATAATCTTCTTTAAGAAACCTAAAAGATTTTCATGGATAATTAAAATGATAGGTAACTATATAATCTGAATATAAAAAATAAATATATCTAAAATCAAAGGAATAAAGGATCTTGATAAGAGAATATCTTGACATCAAATTAGAATCTATGTGGAAACCTTAATGTAATCAGATGTTGCCTTTTAAAATTAATAAGTAGAAGGTAGTGGAAAAATTAATATTAAATATGACAGTTTATTAGTAAAAGATAGACACTATGACTCCCTTTATTTCACCGTCCCATAATTGTAGATGTATAAGAAATATATCCTTATAAAAAATCCCAAATACTTTTTTGTTTAGACATTTATAGAATATGGAAAATAATTAAATAATAAGTTACATAAAATTATATACTAATGGAAATGTCTTAAACACTATTATAAAAAATGTAATCCCTAATAATACTTCTTAATCTCCGATAAATTTTCCACAATTTAAATTCTATCATGCATATCATTAGAAATAATTTTCCTTATAACAAATGGAAAGATAAAAATAGTAAATAGTTTGACAAAATTCATATTATGGGAAATCATATACCAATATATATTATTTAATAAACATGGAATGAATAAATTATCATGAAATAAAGGATAATCAAATAGTTCTATATAACGGATAACATGATCTTGAAACAAATCCAAGGTCAATAATATATTAAATAGATGGAAAATAATATCTAATTTCACGGCGATAAAATACGTAATTCTAGAAAATAATGGCCTTGTTAGAAGATATTTCATACCACTAAGGCCTTGTTTCAAGAGATATATATATTTCATGAAAATAAAAAAGGAATCAAAATAAATCGGAAGGAATACATTTAATAGAAAAGGAATGTTTGTCTCTTGAGACCAATGTATGTATTATGGTGAAATTATTGGTCTATTAATCACAAATTAAATCCAATTAATTCATCATAGCATTGAATTAACATATCATAAAATACATTACCAGCATACCTTATTAATAATTCAACATCTATATTTAAATATAAATTATAATATTTTTTATCAGTTACCTAACGAATAAATGGAATATATTTCTATGCCATCATCCCTCAAACAAACTCTATCTAGTATAAATTTATTTGGAATAGTCAATAATTTTCCAAATAAATTCATATTTTGGAATCTAGGTGATCACCATTTAATCAGTGAAAGCGAACATAGTGTGTTCATATAACAATCATATTTGAAAAAATATATAATTTATATAATTTAAATGAAAAGAAGGGAACAAGTAAGTGAAATTTTTTTACTATAATTTAGAGTGAAATTAAATAATGTTTTTGGGTGGTATAATTTGAATAAATATCCTTGAACATTTATACTGTATTATAAAAAAATGTAAACATCGATGAAAAATATTTTAGGAGTATTAATAAAATTGTTACTAAAATAAGAAATTAAAATTAAAATTTTAAAAACATTTATTCAAATGTATATTTTGGAATCTTGTATAATGATGATTCCCTTTAAAAATAATGAAAATATAGGGGGATTTTATCATAGGAAAATAACAAAATTGAAATGATGTTTTCATAGGAAATCATCTAACAGAGATTGTGTAACTCCCTGGCCCGAGTTACCCGAAATCGGTGAATTATTACATAACATTGGCATGATCACAAGAAAGATCAAATCTCGAAAGACCGATGAGTTTAGTAGCCTTGGAAACACTAGATATATGCATAAGTCTTACATTACATCATAAAAATGAAAACTACAACTACATATTTTCTTCATAGTCCACACTCATATCCCCACATACTATCCCTACAGGTCATTCAAAAATTACTTCTTCACATCTTGAAAAAAATAAAACATTGAAAGGCATCGGCTCAAATTTCTAGTAAGGATAACAATATAGAGGAAACTTTCATAAATAAGAATAAATATTTAAGGTAATGTATAACTAAAACAAAAGCCTTTTAAATATTATCATCAACATATTACGGCAAAAATGTAATGAAATAATTCCATTTACATATTCATATAGATATTCTACTAATTGAATAATCACATGAAATATTAATAACCACATTCATAATAATGGAATGCATAATGCCAGACTATCATAACCACATTTCCAAGGCCTCGTGATAAAACTACAAATAAGATTTTGTGAAGGCCTTGTCCCAAGACACTAGTTTGTCTCATGAGACCTACCGATGCATCGAGGATCTATAGCGGGCTGCACCCGTAACATATTAAGTCCAATGCATTCCCATATGAAAATGTTTAAACATAACATAAACATTCATATTAAAATTAGCACACAAAATGTCAATACTTTCACCATAAACCCTGAATGGTATAAAAATATCACATCCACATTCAAACATATCACAAAACCTTCAATACAATATAGAAGTTTTGTATCATAATAAATCAACCTCAAAAAAGCGTAAAATCCATCAAAGGATGTTGACATAGATGAAATCAAAACTCTTTTTAGAGAAATATCTCTTGCTATTTTGAAATAAGTTAAGAGTCACACATTTATAAAATAAAACATATTATTTGAAAATATTCTTATAAGCTTTCAAGGGACGCTTCGACGATTTTATAACGGCGGAAAATAGCTGCACCTGCCGTACAAGTTATAAAAACATTCTTACCTTAATTCTCTCGAAAAGGATAAAAAGAACCTTGTTTGGAAAACGACGGAAAGATTTCTTTATAAAACTTTTATAAAAAGTAAAACAAGGTTATAAATTACATTAAACAATATTCTATTAAATAGTAATTTTATTTTGAAATACATTTTTAAGAAACATGGATGTGGATGATAAAGTGATCCTAGTAGATTATTACGTATAAACAACCTCGGATAATGATGTGATTGTGAAATAACCCTTACCTTGTAATTTTCTTTGGTTGGGGTAGGTAAACCTCCTGTATAATGGTGAAATAATTGTTATTAAATTATACAATAATCATATACATTAATATGATATCATATATGATCTTTTAACATTGATTTGTTAAAAATATCTTAGTATTATCGTTGTTTCGGGTGTTAACTTACTCATTTTCTTTTATATGTTTTGTTACGTAAGCTATATTTTTCATGGATAAGTCATATCATAATCATATCCAGAATGATATCAATTCCTTAGATAATATTATTAATCATCAAATTAGAATTATACTTGAATGGATACGATGGAGAATGAATCTTATCACGTTTGTGAAGACGGTAGTCCGTACGTACGCACGAGCGAAAATATCATTCTTTTGATATTAAAATAATATATAATTGGATGGTATATCATATATAAATAATCATTATCATGTTATATTTATTATTTACATGTGTTACACATCATTATTAGACCAATCCAAATAATAATTTATTGAATAACAATTACACCACGACGTGGAGACGTTAATTTGTACGTACGCACGTATGGTGACATGTTATTCAAAGGATGGATAGAATACTGAATATGGTTGTACCATATTTATAATAAAATCACAGTATATATAAGATACTGGAGTTATTATTTTAGAATGGTAATAACAAAGAAGGAATAAGTGGAAGAAGAATGGAACTTGGAAAAGGGTGGTGATATCATTACCTCTTCATTGGGTTCTTCCTTTTGATTTGATCAAAATGGCTCTTAGGTTGGACTTATGACTAAAGGAAGGCATCTAGGATGAAGTGAGGAAAATTGAGAGAGTATTTGGGCAGAGTTTGGCTGAACAAAAATGCTTTGAAGGTGTGATCTAATGAGAAGGGGGAGTGCCCTTTTATAAGAGGGGTGAGGGACACCTTTGAAAATGCTAGAAATATTATTTTACAATAAATTCATATTCTGTTTATAATGTCTCCAAAGTGGATTATTTAAATGTTAAGGTGGGTATGGGTCAAAAATCACCCAACCAAAATAATTTATATAGGTTTGGGTTACTATATTAACCTTATCATTATGTATTAACTCTTATTTAATTAGTTTCACCTTTACAATGTCTCTTTGTATTTTTATATTATATGGTTAATAAACATACTATATACATCCAAGAGACCCCCAAGTGGTCCATTAATGATACACCTATCATGTTATAAGTCTCTTTGACGAACCTTAGATTTTTATTAATTTAATATCAATTAATAATATAATATTTCTATTAAAAACTCTTTTATGTCAATTTTGACACTATTCAATAATTGATTTTTTTAAAAATCAAAACAGAATGATTACTTCAAATAAATTTAATTAAATAATTCCTAATATGTCATATTAACTAATGAAATTATTTTAATTCATAAAAATTATGACATTATATTTATTTGGGTATATACAATATCAATCATTTTAATTTTTCACTATTATGGTAATTACTGCATCACCATTGTGTCATAAATAAATTAAAATAATTTATCTCTAAAAAGTATAAATAAGACACAATTATGTGGGAAATCTTGTTATATTTCTAATTAATATTTATAGTCTAAAATCCAACATATATAACCCAATGTAAAAATTGTCTTTCTAAAAGATATATGCTTGTGTCATTTTTGTATTCATTTTAACTTAATTAAAATAAAGTGTCCATATCTCTTACAAGTGGCACCATGGGGTCCCAAAATCGACCCAAAGATGCCCATGGTCGGAAATGTATCAACCAAAATGTTTAGGACATGTTTTAGGATAATTTCGTATTATTATAAAATTATTTTTAACCCTCATTTACCGGATTTACCCTTTAACCATGGTAAATAAAATATTTACCGAAGTAATTATTCAAAATTTCTAAATATAAAAGTTACCTATTTACATAATTTTATCATCCTGATTACAAATATGGAATCCATTTTTCCAAATTCAAAACACAGAAGTGGCAGAAATAAATTTAAAATTAATTCCTGCTGTCAAAACAAAAAGAGTGTTTTTAAGATATAATAACTATCAAAAGATTGATATTTGTTTATGTTCGGTTTAATTGTGAAATTATGTCCAATGACCAAAATTGTATTAAATGGGAAAAATATATTATAAATATACTTTAAAACAACTCAAATTCATAATTTATCACTATTAATTATTTTTACTAAGAATGTTGTTTTTAATTAAAATTTAATAATTTTCACTATTCATCAACATATTAATGTTATCCAAAAAGTACCAAAATTTCACCTTAGGCTAAATTCGATACTCCGAATCCAAAAATGAAGTCTATTTTGAGAGATAAAAATTATAAAATTTCAAAGAGTAGGTATTACTATTCATAACGGCTAGTTTGATTGGTTGATGTTGCGTACAACACACACTATCAAATTATTCAAAGAGAAACGTACCGTAGAAGCTTGGGGTGTTACATTCTCCTCTCGAAATATTCTCATCCTCAAATTTTCTAGAATACTACTGTATGAAAATAATCTGGTGGTTCTTCATCATACATTCCTCGGGTTCCCACGTTGCCTCTTCCATCTTATGGTTTATCCACAAGACTTTTACCAGACGCGTCGTCCGGTTTCTCAGTACTTGTTCTCTCGTATCAAGAATCCTGACGGGTTCTTCGAAATAAGATAGATTGGGTTCCAGTTCTAATTCCTCATAGGTGAGTACATGCGTTGGTTCAGGCATGTATTTCCTCAACAGAGATACGTGTAACACATCGTGAACTTTGGAGAGACTTGGCAGCATTGCCAATCGATAAGCTACAACCCCAATTCGTTCTAGATTTTAGAAAGGTCCGATGTACCTGGGGCTCAATTTACATTTCATACCAAAACGTATGAATCCCTTCCATGGAGATACCTTCGGGAAAACATGATGACCGACTTGAAATTCCATATACTTCCTTCGATTATCAGCATAGCTCTTTTGCCTACTTTGAGCTGCTTTGATTTGATTTTGGATTAACTTCACCATTTCCATCGTTTCCTCCACTAGTTCTGGGCCTACATGTTTTCATTCACGAGCGTCATCCCAATAGGTTGGTGTACAACATCTCATTCCATATAACGCTTCATATGGTGCCATCTGAATACTCGAATGGAAACTATTGTTATAGGAAAATTCTACCAGAGGTAAATATTGATCCCATATACCCTGAAAATCAAGTGAGCAGGATCTCAACATGTCTTCTATGTTGTGAATAGTTTGTTCTGATTGTCCATCTATTTGAGGGTGGTAGGAAGTGCTCAAATAATGTTTAGTATCCAAGGCTTTCTGAGGAATTTTCCAGAATCTTGAAGTAAAATGGGGATCACGATCAGAAACAATCGATAGGGGTACTCCATAAAGTCTCACAACTTCATTAATATAGACTCTTTCTAGACGTTCTAGTGGTAGATCTTCTTTTATAGAAAGAAAATGTGTTGACTTGGTAAGATGATCAACAATAACCCATATTGCATCATTCTTTCTAGGAGTCTTTGGTAGCCCCATGACAATTTCCATCGTAATATTGTCCCATTTCCACTCCGGTATGGGAAGAGGTTGCATGACTCTTCCAGGATGTTTCCTTCCAGCTTTCACTTGTTGAAAAACCATACATCTTGACACAAAATCAGCAATCTCCCTCTTCATGTTGTCCCACCAAAAATGTTCCTTCAAATCTCTATACATTTTGGTGGTCCCAGGGTGTATAGAGAAATTGGAACTATGAGCATCATCCAGCAATTCCCTTTTTAGATCAGGTATATCGGGAACATAAAGTCTCTTCCAGAATTTCAAAATTCCAACTCCATACACAAAGTCTTTCAATCACCCATCATTCACATCCTTAATCTTTTTTTGAAATTTTTCATCATCAGTCTGATAACTCTTAATCATTTCTAGTAAAGATGGTTTGGCAACGATTTGAAAAATCATTGATGTTTCACCATCCCTGGTTATTCCCATTCCATCTTCACTACATCCATGAAAATTGGATCCCTTTCAATTCTCATATTGTTCAAAACCCCATGGTCTTTTCTGCTCAAATCATCTGCCACCCTGTTTTCCTTCCCCGAGTGCTGGTTTATCGTGCAATCATATTCCTTGAGTAATTCAAGCCATCTCCTTGGCCTCATGTTGAGTTCTTTTTGTGAGAAAATATACTTCAAACTCTTGTGATCAGTATAAATCTCACATTTTTCACCATAGAGGTAGTGCCTCCATATCTTCAAACCAGAGATCACAACTACTAATTTGAGATCATGAGTATGATAGTTTTGCTCATGAATTTTCAACTGTCGTGATGCATAGACAATAACCCTATCATTCTGCATAAGGACACAACCAAGTCCTTTCTTCGATGCATCACTATAAATATCGAACCCATCATTCCCCAATGGTAGAGTCAATATAGGATCATTGACTAATCTTCTCTTTATTTCTTCAAAACATTCTTCACACTCTTTCTTCCAAACAAATTTAACCCCTTTACGTGTGATCTTCGTTAATGGGTTAGCAAATCGGGAAACATTCTGGAGGAAATATCGATAATAACCTTCCAAACCAATAAAACTGCGTACCTCAGTTATACTCGAAGGTGCTGGCAATTCATGGATTTCCTTGTTCTTAGAAGGATCAACAGAGATTCCATCTTTAGAAACAATATGGCCAAGAAAAGAAATATCATGAATCCATAATTCACACATGCTAAACTTCCCATATAATTATTGTCTTCTCAGAGTCTTCAGGATAATGTGCAAGTTATTTTCATGATCTTCATATCTTTTGGATTATACCAAGATATCGTCAATAAATACCACCACAAATTCATCGAGAGTTTCCTTGAAAACTCTATTCATCATATCAATGAAAACAAATGGTGCATTAGTCAATCCAAAAGGCATTGTAGTAAACTCGTAATACTCTTACCTGGTTCTAAATGTTGTCTTCGAAATTTCTTCCTTCTTTACACACAACTAATGGTATCCAAATCGAACGTCTATATTTGAAAAGTATTTATCTCCATGCAGTTGGTCAAATAAATCATCAATGCGAGGTAGGAGATACTTGTTCATTATTGTTATAGCATTGATCTCCCTATAGTCGACACATAACCTCATAGATCCATCTTTCTTTTTAACAAAAAGAACAGGGGCTCCCCATGGAGAAACACTAGGGAAAATAAATCCCTTATTACTCAATTCCTCTAGATGTTTATTTAGTTCAACTAATTCTACAGTGGCCATTCTATAAGGGGTCTTCAATATAGGCCTTGATCTAGGAATTAAATCATTGGAAAACTCAACTTCTCGTTCTAGAGGATGTCCAGGTAAATCTTCCAGAAATACATCAACATAATATTTCACAAAAGGTACATCGTCTATTTGAACATTCATTTCCTCACCCACAGTCATTTCATTCTCTTCCTCCCCAATAATTGAATTTATTTGAGCTACTGGTGGTGGATCTAGATAATAATTAGGTGGTGACGATTCTTCTCTAAGGATAAGGTGTTCCTTATCATCATTATCAAAAATCATAACCTCATTGTTCTTACAATAAATATTAGAATCATAGTCTGAATGCCAATCCATACCGAGGATTATATCAAACTCAATCATAGGTATGACGATGAGATCAGAAGATAAAGAATATTTATGTTCTCTAATGGGGACTGATTCACAAAACATTGTTGCAATGATACTTCCCTTAGGATGTTTATCTAACAACTCCCATGTTAAATCAAATTTTAAATATCTAATTTTCTTAGAAAATGGGGAAGATATGAAACAATGTGATGATCCAGAATCAAATAATGCATTTTCTAAACTTGAGGAAACCATTAAATTACCTGCCACCACGTCTTTTGGAGCTTCTACCTCAGCAGTAGTGATAACAAAAGCTTGGCCTTGATCCCTTGGCCTTTTCTGAAGTAAGTTCCCCTGACGATTAGGACATTCATTTGCATAATGTATAATCCCCCTGCAATTGTAGCACTGAACATTGGTAGCTTCCTTCTTCCCTTTGCAATCACAAGCTTGGTGGCCTTTTTCACCACATTTGTAATAGACGCCCACTCCCTTCAAGCAAGTACCGGGGTGTTTCTTCCCACATTTACCACATGATGGATATTCAACCATTCCCTTCTTCCCCTTATTTCCATTACTAGATTGATTAGTAGATTTCTTCTTCTCTTGCTTTTCTTTATAGTCAAAAGACTTAGAGAATTCTTTTTCTGTCTTGATAGCACATGAGACAATGTCTTCGTACGACGAGAAGGATTGTGAGACTAATTCTAGAAGAAGAAATGGTTTTAACCCATCAAAGAAATGATCAATCTTACTTCCTGGGTTACATATATAATCACCAGTATACATTGATAACCTTGTAAAGTTATCCTCACACTTTGTGACATTCTCATCCTCCTTTTGTCTCAGACTCAGAAATTGCCTTTCCATATATGCTCGATGGTCACGAGGAAATTATTTTTCTAAAAACAGATCTTTGAACTCCCTCCATTCCATATTTGATACTTCATCATCTTCCTTCATGTTTTGAATCAATGAACACCACTGATCAGAATCTCCAGTGAGGCGGTAAACTGCCATGATAACTTTTTCCCTTTCACTACTCCCCAATGCCTGAAATATTTTCTCTAGGGAATTTATCCATTGCTCAGCTACTATGGTATTTGTACTCCCATTGAACATTGGTGGTTGTTTCCTTATGAATCGATCTAACATTGATCCTCCATGCTGCGGATTAGGGTGCTCCATATGGGTAAGGTTATTATTCATAACCCCAGTGAGTTGTCCAGGTATGGTGATTAGCTGATCGGCACCAGTTGCATCACCAACTCCACTATAATTATCTTGACCAGGAGGTAAATCCCTACACAGAGTGCGTGCATTGATACGGTTTCCATATCTTCCACTAGTTTCCATTTCTAAACAATGGCATAATCTAGATCCGTTTATGAATCAAAAAACACAATTCCATACTTATAAAACACTTAACATAAATTGAACTATTTAGGGAAATAATCCATATTCATAAAAATGTTTTCTTTGAGAATTTATATACTCATAAACACTTCATAATTATTTGTAATGAAAATGAGAGTTATCCTAGGAATATCCCCCAGGAGTGTCGTAACCAAGAGTTCAGCAAGACCCATTGTCGTGCAACGGTTCCTGTTCGAGTATAGCTCAAAGCGGTGTTTCAGGTTTTACCCCTAGGTACATCTGTGCCAGAGCCGCCTCTACCAGCTCGTATCTAGACAGGGATGTATTGATCGTAAAACTCAAAAAATATCTACAATACCAAAATTCTAGGATGTTCTTCTATACTAATCCTCAAAGTCCATCTTAGGTCTATGTTCTCTAATCAGAGTTTATCTAAATCTAGCTTCCAAGGTTTCTACTATACTTCCTCTGATACCAACTATAATGCCCCAACCCCAGTTAACAAGAGTCGGTGAATTATTACATAACATTGGCATGATCACACTAAAGTTCAAATATCGAAAGACCGATTAGTTTAGTAACCTTGGAAACACTAGATATATTCTTAAGTCTTACATTACATCATAATAATGAAAATTACAATAAAAAAATCTTTTCTTCATAGCCCACACTCATATCCCCACATACTATCCCTGCAGGTCATCCATAAATTACTTCTTCACATCCTGGAAAAAATAAAACATTAAAAGGGGTGAGCTCAAATGCCCAGTAAGGATAACAATATAGCGAAAACCTTCATAAATAAGAATAAACATTTAAGGAAATTTATAACTAAAACAAACACCTTTTAAACTTGATCTTAAACATATTATGGAAAAAATGAAATCAAATAATTCCATTTACTTATTCATATGGATATTCTACTAATCGAATAATCACATGCAATATCAATAACAACTTTCATAATGATGGAATGCATAATGACAGACTATCAGAACCACATAGCCAAGGCCTCGTGCCAAGACTACAAATAATATTTTGTCAAGGACTTGTTTCAAGACACTAGTTTGTCTCAAGAGACCTATCGATGCCTCGAGGAGCTATAGCAGGCTCCACCCGTCACATATTAAGTCCAATGCATTCCCATATGAAAAGGTTTAAACATAACATAGACATTTGTATTAAAACTAGCATACAAAATGTCAATACTTTCACCATAAACCATGAATGGTATAAAAATAGAACATCCACAGTCAAACATATCACAAAACCTTCAATACAATATAGAAGTTTTGTATCATAATAAATCAACTTCAAATAAGAGTAAAATCTATCAAAGGATGTTGACATAGATGAAATCAGAACTATTTTTAGAGAAATATCTCTTTCTATTTTGAAATCATTTAAGAGTCATAGATTTATAAAATAAAACAATTTCTTTGAAAATATTCTTATAATCTTGTAAGGGAAGATTCGACGATTTTATAACGGTGGAAAATAGCCGCACGTTCCGTATAAGTTAAAAAACATTCTTACCTTAATTCTGTCGAAAATGTTAAAAAGCACCTTGTTTGGAAAATGACGGAAATATTTTCTTATAAAAATCTTATAAAAAGTCAAACAAGGGTATAAATGACTTTAACCCATATTATTTTAAATAGTAATTTTTTTGAAATACATTTTTAAGAAACATGGATGTGGATGATAAAGAGATCTCAATATATTATTACATATAAAAAACCTTGGATAATGAAGAGATTGTGAAATAAACCTTACCTTGTACTTTTCCTTGGATGATGTAGGTTAACCTAAATTATAATGGTGAAATAATTTTTATTAAATTATACAAGAATAATATACATTAATATGATATCATATATGATCTTTTAACATTGATTTGTTAATAATATCTTAGTATTATCGTTGTTTCAGGTGTTAACTTACTCATTTTCTTTTATATTTTTTGTTACGTAAGCTACATTTTCCCTGGATAGGTTGTATCTTAATCATATCAAGAATGATATCAAGTCCTTAGATACTATTATTAATCATCAAATGAGAATTATACTTGAATGGATACGATGGAGAATGAATCTTATCACGCTCGTGGAGACGGTAGTCCGTACGTACGCACGAGCGACAATATCATTATTTTGATATTAAAATAATATATAATTGGATAGTATATCATATATATAGAATTATTAACATGTTATATTTATTATTTACATGAGTTACACATCATTATTATACCCATCGAAATAATAATTTATTGAATAACAATTACACCACGACGTGGAGACGGTAAGCCGTATGTATGCACGTTTGGTGACATGTTATTCAAAGGATGGATATAATACTGAATACGGTTGTACCATATTTATAATAACATCACAATATATATAATATACTGGAGTTATTATTTTATAATGGTAATAACCAAGAAGGAAGAAGTGGAAAAAGAAAGGAACTTGGAAAAGGGTGATGAAATCATTACCTCTTTTTCGGGTTCTTCCTTTTGATTTGATCAAAAGGGATCTTTTTTTTTGCTTTCTGACTAAAGTAAGGCCTCTAAGATGAAGTGAGGGAAGTTGAGAGAGTATTTGGTCAGAGTTTGGCCGAACCAAAAGGCTTTGAAGGTGTGAGTTAATGATAAGGAGGATTGCCCATTTATAAGAGGGGTGAGGGGAACCTTTGGAAAAGCAAGAAATATTATTTCATAATAAATTAATATTCGGTTTCTAATGGCTCCAATGTGTATTATTTAAATTTTAAGGTGTTTATGGGTAGAAAACCACCCAAACAATATAATTTATACAGGTTTGGGTTACTATATTAACCTTATCTGTAAGTATTAACTCTTAGTTAATTAGTTTCACTTTTACAGTGTCTCTTTGTATTTTTATATTATATGGTTAATAAATATACTATATACATCCAAGAGACCCCCAAGTGGTCCATTAATGATACATATATCACGATATAAGTCTCTTGGACGAAAAATATATTTTTAGGAATTTAATATCAATTAATAATATAATATTTGTTTTAAAAACTCTTTTATGTCTATTTTGACACTATTCAATAATTGTTTTTTGTAAAAATCATAAAAGAATGATTACTTCGAAAAAAGTTAATTAAATCATTTCAAACATGTCATATTAACCTAGAAAATTATTGTAATTCATAAAAAGTCTGAAATTATATTTATTTGGGTATCTACAGTATCAATCATTTTAGTTTTTAAATATTATGGTAATTACTGCATCACCATTGTGTCATAAATAAATTAACATAATTAATGTCTAAAAAGTATAAACAAAATACCATTATGTAGGAAATCATGTTATCTTTCTAATTAATATTTATAGTCGAAAATACAGAATATATAACCCTACTTAAAAATTGGTTTTCTAAAGGATATATGCTTGTGTCATTTTTGTATTCATTTTAACTTAATTAAAATAAAGTGTCCCTATCACTTACAATTGGCACCATGGGGTCCCAAAATAGACCTAAAGATTACCAAGGTCAGAAATGTATCAACCAATAAGGTTAGGACACGTTTTAGGGTAATTTTTTATTTTTATAATATTATTTTTTAACCCTCATTTACTGGATTTACCCTTTAACCATGGTAAATAAAATATTTACCGAAGTAATTATTCAAAATGTCTAAAAATAAAAGTTACCTATTAACAAAATTTGAACATCCTAATTCAAAATATGGAATCCATTTTTCCAAATTCAAAACACAGAAGTGGAAGAAATTAATTTAATGTTAATTCCCGCTGTCAAAAGAAAAAGTGTGTTTTTAAGATATAATAACTATCAAAAGATTGATACTTGTTTATGTTCAGTTTAATTGTGAAATCATGTCCAATGACCAAAAATGTATTAAATGGTAAAAATATATTATATATATACTTTAAAACCACTCAAATTCATAATTTATCACTATTAATTATTTTGATTAAAAAATATGTTTTTAATTAAAATTTAGTAATATTCACTATTCATCAAAATTTTAAAGTTATCCGAAAAGTACCAAAATTTCACCTTAGGCTAAATTCGATACTCCGAATCCCAAAATGAAGTCCATTTTGAGAGATAAAATTTATAAAATTTCAAACAGTGCGTATTACTATTCATAACGGCTAGTTTGATTGGTTGATGTTGCGTACAACATACGCTGTCACATTATTCAAAGAGAAACGTACCATAGATGCTTGGGGTGTTACATATTGTAATACAATTTTTCCAGAAATAACAAAACAAGAAGTCATGAATGTTATTTTAAAACCATTTTAAATAATTATAAATTATTAAAAACTCATATTGATCAATAAATAATGTATAAATTTTAGAATCAGGAAGAGAACTGATTGAATAAGGATATAGAAGGGAAAAATACTCGATCAGGAAGAAGTTGTAGACTTGGTTTTTCTTACAACAGGTAAACTACGATCGAAAGGGGAAATAAAATAATTAGAAGGAATTTAAATCCCCCGGTGTAAAATAGGAGAATAAAATTATGGGTTTAGGGTTGTGCAAAATATTTTAAATTTTTTAAATATAGACTAAATCTTGAAAAAATATGTGAATGAAATTGAAAATAAAGAAGAAACCCTTATGGTGATGATACCATAAAATCAAAAGTGCACAGTTGGGGTACCATGAAGTAAAAATAGCAAAATTACTAAATGGAATATATTCATAAGACATGAAAAAATAATTTAAGAGAATACACCATATAAAATAAATTATGGTCTATGAAATCTAAGATGGCTCATGGACATGATTATTCATAAAAAGTAACACTTACAATTTTGGTCTCATTTTAATCCAAACCCATTTTCAAGAAGAAATTGATTTTGATATTAAAACCCTGTGAATTACAGGAATGTTATAAATTTCATTCATTATATATTAATAAAACTATTTAAAATAAATCATGGTTCATAGTAATTTTCATTTATCCTAAAATTAATTTTTTTAGAAATAACCTCTTACATTAATTCAAAACATTAATAAATGTAATTGAAT
Organism: Viscum album; assembly: GCA_963277665.1. Taxonomy (NCBI): domain Eukaryota; kingdom Viridiplantae; phylum Streptophyta; class Magnoliopsida; order Santalales; family Viscaceae; genus Viscum; species Viscum album. The sequence goes on from OY728157.1 coordinate 822,587,397, forward strand.
ATCTTATAAAACAAATACAACTACATTAATCCCATAATTTAGAATGGTATTTTTATTTTGAACCCATTATCAAAAAAATGTATAATTATTCTCTACATGTATCTAAGTTAATTAATATATAATTTTAATATTGGTTTGAATAATCATGATCGTTATGAACTAGTATCATAATAGAAGTGTCAAACATTTTAAAATAATAAATTTAATCATTTACATAACATAAATGGTAATTTAATTTGTGATTAATAATTTTTCATAATTTTATAATTTTATTTTATGTATTTTTTTTGTGATCCTTAATTATGAAATCAACGAGGATCATGGTTTGATGATATTATACAATCAAACAATGGATAATTAATTAATGAATTTAATATTAATTTTACCATTACGTAAATAATATAACATAATTATTTACTTATTTATATCATATATTATAAGTTATTTTGTTCTCATAGTCATATGTGATATTATGTAACTGCATTGTTCATGTAAGTTGTTAGACAAACCCAAACAAGAATATACTATAATAAATTAATGATTATGGTACTAATATTTTTTTTGGAAAAATATCATTATGAAAGAATAATAATTATATTATATAATAAATATTAAGATGGTGAATCATATTTTATGGTTATGTAATAACTAAAAAATATATGGAAAATGAAATTGGATACTTCCTATAGGAGGAAGTCCACACAAACACATGAATGATGCTTTCTTTTTATTAAAAAATGGGGAAATATGTTTAGTTATTCTTTCAAAAGTATAAAATAATTATTTATAATCTATATAATTAATTCAACATATATTATTGGGTAAAATAATTTATTGATAATGATTTAAATTAAAAAATGGTAAGAAAAGGTTTGTACTTACACTGATATCTTAGAGCATTTCCTGTAGGATTCTTTAGAAAGGAAGGATATATGGAAAAATTATCAATCCAAAATCATATTTTTATATAAAATTATTATATATGAAAAATAACAGGCTTGTGTTTCATGAGTATAATTACATTTATCTTTGTATTTATGTTGTGGTTGAAATCCTTGTTTATAATAGGTTATGATGGAATTCTTATAAATTTTTAATCTTAAGATAAGGAGAGAACATGATTCATATTATTAAAAGACTGAAAAATGGAAAATAATGTATTGAGGATAATATTTGGTCATGTCACACCTCATCCCCTAAATTATAGATATTTTTAATATGTTTTTCCTTTTACCACTTTTTGTTATCCCATTTTAATATTTTTGATTATACTGTTATAACTTGTTTTTTACTTAATTAATTCATTTCATAGGACTAAAAATGATTCATATATCATAATTTGGATCATATAATTCTAAATTTAAATAATATTTTATAAATTATCATTAAAAATGTTAGAAAAAAATAAAATAATTAGTGTATATATTAAAGAAATTGGTTTTGGATAATAGTTTAATATAAGATCTAAAATATCAAACATTAGTTTGTAAACTAAAAATAAATATTTTTTAATATAAATTTTTTTTTTGAAATATATATTTTTTCTATAAAGGGTGTCATGACCCTCATTCACCAAGATTAGGGAAGGGATAGCATATTTCCAGACCCTTCCTTCTTCAAGTTGAAGGAGAGATAATGACCCCTCGAGACCCACCCTCAGTAGGTCCCGGAGTGGTGACTAGCACCATGGGTATATAATTACACACAATATGGAAGGCATTACCATTTTTCCTTAATAGGATCAGGAGATAAGATAGTAAATCCCACCACACCAAAACCGAAAGTACAAGTACAGCCCAAAAAAACCTTCCCAGATGCATGTTCCAAAAGTAAATGATATGAAGGTATAAGGAGACTACAAGGGTAAAATTCCAAATAAAAGAATACAAAACAACTACAACTGTCCCAACGTTCGATCTATTACGGCCCCGCATGATCCCTAAAGTCCTCATGGAAACATAAAAATAGTTTTATATACGTTGGGTGAGCATACATATTTACGCAGTAGGGAAATCCAAACACTCTCGTGCACAAGTGGGGAGGAATTCTAAATCCATATGATAGAAGAAATAACCAAAGAACCTAATAAGGGAAACTAACCACCAAATCTTGAACAAGGCACACTTCCCAAATAACGGAAGTCATGCAATATATATTAATAGCACATCGACATTTCGGTACCCCGCGCCACTTTCCCACTTGTTATTGAAGACCTTATACACATCGAACCAATCCCGCCATTCTCAACATAGTCCCACTGCCACACCCCGCCCGCACACATCTGGGCCACAACCACACATCCCACCTGCAGACACATGGGCCACAACCGCTACGCATAACCACACCCGCAAACACCAAGGTCAGAACAACTACTGCCACTCCCGAAGACACCTGGGCCTCATCCCAAAGATACTTGGGAAAAAACATGCCTGTAAACACCTGGTCCAACCACCACAACTACCCTGCTCGAAGATTTTTGGGGTAATAATGGACCTCAGGCCACCACAGCCTGCCCGGATAGTCTTTGGATATTCTGGAAAGGGAGCAGTAAAGGAGCTAATAACCAGCCACTCATAAGTGTGTTGGAAAAAACAACCTCCCCCATGGAATGGGGGTGTTCGGAACTAAGTTCTCAACTTGGGTGGGGCACGAATAAGGAACGTAAGAAGGAAAACATATTTGTAGGTAACAAGAACTTGTCCCAACCTAGGGTTTCTATGGTCAACCTAAGAACAATCATAATCGTCACTATTCATATAAGGTACCCTACTCATGGTCGAGTCACAACTCATTCCCAAGACGAATTAATCATTTAACCCATTCTTTCCTTCATGTTCAGGTGATACCTTTCAAGAAAATTCAGCAGTACTGGGCAACTAACAAGCATAACCACAAGCCAGGAAAAGAGACAAAACCAAACAATAATTTAAGCATTCACACCCGATTCTCTTGTGAAGTCACAATAAAAAAGGGATAAGTGAGATCCCTAAATGTACTGGAACCAAATAAGGCTTCAAGATAAAGCCCCACATCCACAAAACTATGAACCAATGATATGATAATAGTAAAGGATTCCACCCCAATTGTATCAGAACTAGAGAAACCACACTGTTTCAGACTCACAACCAAGAGGATCCCATCCTCACCCACATCACCCCATAAGCATCTAGCAAGAAAACACACCCAATACCAAAACAGAACAAGGAAAATTCTAGTTTTAAGCACGTAATTAATTTGTTTCTTCTTTCTATTGGTTAATCAGGGTCTTCACTCAGGTATTTATGTTCAATGGGCATCCATTGAATCCACTGAGTATAGATGATTAACAAATTTTCATGTTACTTTAATTTAACCATCAATGAAGGCAATGGTTCATTAGTGCACAAGGAAGGACCACTGATGGCCATGATTTTCAATGAGCATATCCCAACAGTTCACAACATAAGCATTAAGGAAGTGACGAAAAACAGAACAGCAGCACATCATCCACACCCCTTCCCTTCATTCATTAATGTCTATTGGTTATCTTCATTATGGTTTGGTTTCACCTACTCCCATTGAAACAACAACATACCCAACCTACAAGATACACAGAAAGGAGAGATGAAGGAAATTCCATAATTGGTTGATCAAGGATAGAATATTTTCTCCATGAGCCAAGAACATGGGATGTGAGGCTTGTAGGGGAGGAATTCTGTGGACTCCAAGAGGTGCAGAAAGCTCCATCAAAGGTACAACACAAGCCACGGGAAGAAGGGACTCCAGGAACACAAATAAGAAGAAATAAATCCATCCGAGAAGAAAAAAGAAGAAATTCACGCGGGAGATATAAAGTGGAGATCCTACTGTTGTGGGATATTGAATATTGAACACCTGAAAAGTTAGATCACAGTTTCCTACATGGGTGGGTAGTTACACATGATGATATTAAGGTGTTATTTAATACCCCCCATCTAGGGGGTTTCTCGGAAATTATAGGAATTCATTAAAAAGAGTAAAAGAATTAATTTATGTCAAAAAAATTACGTTACGGGAGTGGGACTGTAAAAAAGAAAATGTAGTGCTGAGTGACGAAACGGTTCCACCATCACGGTGTCACTGTCACGGTTCCTCCGTGACAGGTGCCACAGTTTTTGTGGAGCCTTGTTTTTTCAATGTAATGGCCAGGGGGTCTGGGCCATTACATCAGATACCTCGCAAACTATTCTCACCCTCAAGAATTAAAACCAAGCTAGAAGAAAAATGAGAAGGTCTGAACAAACACCTCGAAAGATACCTCTCAGGAGTAAACCTCTTTGACATCTAGAAAAACCTATCCCCCCCCCCAAGCAACCACGAAAAACAAAATATTAAACCATTCGGTCATGTGGTGAGGGGTTTCTCTTCCTCCATGTTAAGATACTATCCGCATAGGGTGTAACTGACTCGATCACATGGGTTTAAGCTCATCCAATCTAATTCTTCTTAACTATGGATTAGGTCCTCCCCTACCACATTTTATGAATCTTCACACACATTCACAAATTAAGGAAAACCACACATTCTATATTTAACAGGTAATGTTTTCCATCATAATAAGAAATAACAGAATAGAAAAAAAACTCAAAAAAACTCCGAGTATTGGGCATAAATCTGTGCATCCTATCCCTAAGTACTCTCCTCAAGCCCACAATGCGTCCACAACACACGAACCAAAGAAATGGTTCATCCACAAAGTACCTTCTCTTCACGACCTTTGATCACCACTTGTCGCTCCACGAATGTTACATCATTCTCAATATCTAGCTATCCCTAGTCAAGGACTTGTTAATGGTCATGCAGATACCGACGGACTAGGGACACATGGAATACGTCATGCACCCTCTGTAGCGGTGGTGGAAACAATAGTTGATAAGACACCTCACTGACCCACCACAACACTTTGAATGGTCCAAATAACCTGGGAGAAATCTTACTCCCCATCTGATCCTTCGTTTTCCACATTGAGGGGAGACCTTCAAGAACACATGGTCTCCGACCTTAAACTCCAAGGGTATCCTCCTACTATCGTTATACAACTTCTATAGGTCTTGATCTGCCTTCATCCTCTCCCGTATAAGCTGCACCTGCTCTGTCATGCTCTACACCACCTCAATGCCAAGAACAAGTACTTCCCCAACCTCGGTCCATCATACGGGTGAGCGACATGGCCTCCCATAAAAAGCTTCAAATGGAGCCGTGACAATTGTATAGTGAAAGCTATTATTATAGGAAAACTCCACCAGAGGAATGTGTCACACCCACGATCCTTCGAAGTCCAGGATACATGGCTATATCATATCTTCCATTTTCTAGATTGTGCGCTTCGTCTGCCCATCTGTCTGGGGGGTGGAAAGAAGTGCTAAGACGTAGCTGGGTGCTAAAAGTATGATGCAATCCTCTCCAGAATCGTGAGGTGAACCATGCATCCCTATACGAGACTATGGGACTTGGAACTCCATGTAACCTCACTACCTCATCCAAATACATTCGTACTAAGGAATCCACTTCACCCGACTCCTTGATCGCCATAATGTGAGATAATTTTGTTAATTGGTCCAACACTACCCAGATAGTGTCACAACCTCCTTGAACCCTGTGTAGCCACGTGAAGAAATCCATCGAGATGTCATCCCACTTCTACTCAGGGATATCTAAAGTTTGAAAATAACTGTCTGGAACATTGGTTTAATCCTTCACCTACCGAAACACTAGGAAATTGGCTATGAACTCTGCCACGACTCGCTTCACCACGGGCCACCAGAACTGACCTCTCAAGCCCCGGTACTTCTTGGAAACTCCCAGGTGCACTGCTAGGGGTGAGTTTTGGTACTCAATAAGTACTCTCTAGCGCATCGCCTATGGAACAAACAGATTTCCTTGGAAAATCACCCGATTTTGACCATCCCCCATCCAACCCTCCAGAGCATCACCTTGGTTATCCTGGTTATGCATCACTTCTCTTTATGAGTCTCCCCAATGGGACTCATCAACCTACTACAATAGAGAAGACTGCACTCTCATCTGATACAGGCAACCTCTACCACCTTCCATCCCTGCATCCAGGTGCACGACAACAACCTCTTCTATTGCCTTCCAGGCATCTACTGACTCTCGAAAAACATTCTTCTGCGACTTCCTGGTCAAATCATCAACCACCAAATTCCCTATTCCAATGGTGTAAGAAATATTGAAGTCATAGTTCTGAGGGAACTCCATCCAACTCCACTGTCGTATGTTCAGGTCCCTCTAGGAGAAGATATACTTCATGCTCTATTGATCGGTGAAGACCACGAAGCACTCCCCGACGAGGTAATGCCGCCACAACTTTAGTGCAAACACGACTGCCATAAGATCCAGATCATGGGTGGCATAGTTACGCTCATGGGGATGTAACTTCATAGACCCATACGAGATCTCCCTTTGCCGCTGCATTAACACCCATTTGAGGCATTTCCCTGAAGCATCACAGAACACCTCAGACACCACCCCTTCTTCTGGAAACCTCAGCACTGCGGGACATACCAACTTCTCCTTCAGATAACTGAAGGCCACTTCACATTTCCCATTCCACACAAAATCTTGTACCTTCTTGGTCAAGGATATCAAAGGTTCTGTAACTCGATAGAATCTGGGCACAAACCTTCGATAGTAACCTGTCAGACCTAGGAAACTACGAACTCCTTCCACATTATTGGGAGCTTTACAAGAATATACCACCTAGACCTTCGAAGGTTCCACCACTATTCCTTGATTAGACACCACATGCCCAAGTCAATGCACTTCTCGTGTCTAGAACTTGCACTTGGACAGCTTCCCATAGATCTTTTGCTGTCGTAGGACATTTAAAACCGTTCTCAGAAGCTTTACGTGATCTTCCACTGATCTTGAGTAGATCAAGATGTCATCAATGAACACAACTACGAACCGGTCCAAATATTCCTAAAAGACGGTGTTCATGATCCCCATGAACACATTTAGTGTGTTTGTGACACTGAACGACATGACTACAAACTCATATTGCCCATATCTGCATCTCAAAGACGTCTTCAAGAATTCCCCCTCTTTCAGCCTCAACTGGTGATATCCTGACCACTGGTCTATCATGGAGAACAATTTTGCCCCCTTAAACTGGTCAAATAGATCATCTATCCTTGGAAGAGGGTAGTGATTCTTGGCCATTACCTGATTCAGTCTCTTATAGTCTATGCACAACTTGAGACCACCAGCTGCCTTCCTTGCGAACAAGACTGGAGAATCCCATGGCGATGTACTTGGTAGAACAAAACCCATCTTCATTATATCGTCAATATGAATTCGCAACCCCCGTAACTCCGAAGGTTCCATCTATTAGGGGGCCATCGAAATTGGACGAGCACTATGTTGAAAGTCTATCCTGAACTCAACATCACGTCTAGGGGGTAGAGTTGTCACCTCTTCAGGGAATACGTCCATAAACTCACTGCTGAACCCTAGAAATTCCACCATCTCTGCGTCCACCGACTCCACTGACTGCTCAGCTAACAAGGAAAGGAGTGTTTCATCTTTCTTGGTGCTCTTCTGGCCACCCTGTTCACTGATAAAAGATTCACGTCGGCCACCCAAGTCTGAAAATACTGCCCTTTCTCAGAAGCAGTCAATGACGACACATACAGAGAAAAACTAGTCAATGCCTAGGATGACATCGTATGGATGTATCTACAACAGTAGAATATCCCTAACTGACTGATGTGGCCCTATCATCAGTTTGTATCCTTGAAAAACATACAAGAAATTAGCCCGATCTCCAACTGGTGTACTCAACACCAGGGGCACTGGAAGTCTCTCAACATATAGACCCAGAGCACGGGCCAGACTGGGTGTAACAAAGGAGTGTGAAGCTCTTGTATCGAATAAGGTATAAGAAAGGGTACTAAACAAGCTTATCGTACCTCGAACGACCTCTGGCCTTGTTGGAACTGTTGATTCTGTGGAATGTAACTGCGCATTCCTAGCTCTTCTGCCCCTCGGCCATCAGCCACCACCCCGAACATGCCATGGTCTTGGTCCATGATAATTTCCCTGAGTTCGGCCGCTCCCTGCAATTTCTTCCCTTAGACGAGTGGGAGCTCGCAGCCCCTGCTACTGCTGAACAGGCCCCACTGGAAACTACTGCTGCTGAGGTGGGCACTGTACCTGCCCACCCCCACTGTATTGTACTCTGTCCACGAAATGGTTTCAAAGGTTCCCATGGTTGCCACAGACAAAGAACCTCAGTCCCGAGACCGAAAGGAAAGGGTGAGGACCCGGAGATCGGAACTTTAACTGCTGAGGCCTGCTCCCTATTGGTCGAAACCTCGAGAGTCCTGATGCTAGAGGCCTGCTGCTGATGGACTTCCCCTTCAATGAACCAAACTAGATTCCCTCTCACGATACACCTCCCACCGTGTGCATCCTCTCCACCACTTAGGCCTTCTTCTGGACCTCTATGTACGTCGGTAGGGTTAAGGGAGTAACATCATACAAGAGAAAAGGTCGATGCGCCTCATCCAAACGTCTCTCCCGAGACTCCTCATCCAGAAGTTGATCCGGAGCAAAGCGGAGGAGATCCTTGAACTTGATCCCCAACTCTCTTAATGACATGATCCCCTATTGGAGGGAGAGTAGATCCTAATTCTTTTTAGCATTCATCTTGGAGATTGGAATTACACCCGGAACTCCTTCTCGAAATCAGTCCACATCACCTCAGCCTCCCTCTTCTCCCTATGTTAATGCGCCCACCACTGACGCGCTGCTCCCCGCATCTGGCTCACATCCAAAGAAACCCAATACTCCACCGGAGCCCTGATCAAGCCTAAATCTATCACCAACTCCTCTAGACACCTCTCTATCTCCACGTCAGAGATGCTTCCCTCAAACATCCTAATGGTCTTCCGCTTAAAGGCACAAAGAATCTTCTGCCTCTGATCATCCTCCTCTTCTAGGTCTGTACTCTATCGATCGGCCAAGTCAACCTCCTAGGCCTCGATCACCTGCACAAATCTTGTTCGTCTCCCATGTTCCATAGCTGTAAGGTAAATAAGGAATGCCTAACCCCAAGTAGCGTAGAATAATGTTCTTAAATTCTTCTTAGACTTCTTATTCAGTTTAAATCCCCAAAACACACCAGAAACATGATAACACAAGTCAATATGATGAATGTAACTTTCCTTGGGTCTCTACCCTTCAATAAGTGTAACCTCACTTGGTCTTTCAGTAGGTCCAGAGTCCTTGCCTCGGATCACAAGGGGCCCTAAAATCCCATGTCCTAGCTGGTCTTCCTTGGCCTATTTCACGCACCAAGATCACCCAACACTGTTTTCCTAACATCCCATTCAATCCTCACTGTTCCTAATCCAAGACTCAATCCTATCTCTCAACCTCACTCCTCTGATACCATTCTGTCATGACCTGCGTTCACAATGATGAGGAAAGGGACATCAGATTTCGAGACCCTTCCTTCTTCAAGTTCTATGAGAGATAATGACCCCACGAGACCCACCATCAATAGGTCCCGGAGTGGCGACTACCACCAATGGTATATAATTTCACACAATATGGAAGGAATAAACCTTTTTATTTAATAGGACCAGGAGATAATATAGTAAATCCCACAACACCAAAACTGAATGTACAAGTAATGCCCAAAAAAACCATCCCAGATGCATGTTAAAAAATTAAATGATACGAAAGTACAAAGAGACTAAACTGGTAAAATACCAAATAAATGAAAAAACAGCAACTGAAACTTTCCCAACATCCTAGTAGTACGACCCCACACGATTCCTGAAGTCCTCATAGAAACTTGAAAGTAGTTTTATATATGTAGGCTGAACATACATATATACTCAGTTGGGAAAACCAAAGACTCTCGTGCACAAGTGGGGAGGCATTCTAATGCCCTATGAGAGAAGAAATAACCAAATAACGTAATAATTTAAACTAACCACCAAATCCTCACCAAGGAACACTCCCAAAATAACACATGTCACGTAATATATAGTAATAGCACATCATCATTTGGGTACCCCGTGCCACTTTCCCACTGGTTATTGAAGGAATCTTACACATCGAACCAATCCCTCCATTCTCACCGCAGTCCCACTGCCACACCCTACCCGCACACACCTGGGCCACAACCACACATCCCGCCTGCAGACATGTGGGACACAACCGCCATTCATAACCACACTCGAAATCACATGTGTCAGAACAACTACTACCATGCCTGAAGACACCTCAGCCCCATCCTGAAGATACTTGGAGAAAAATCCCGCAAACACCTGGTCCAACCACCACAACTACCCTGCCCAAATATTCTTGGGATAATAATGGTCCTCAGGCCATCACATCCTACCTGAAGAGTCTTGGGTTGTTCGGGAAGGGGATCAGAAAAGGAGATCTTAACCAGCCAGTCACATGATTGTTGTGAAAAACAACATCCCCCATTGAATGGGGGTGTTTGACACTAAGTGCTAAACATGGGTGGGGCGTGAATAAGAAATGTAATAACTACAATATATATGTAGGTAATAAGAACTCATCCTAACCTAGGGTTTCCAAGTCCAACCTAAGCACAAACACACCCTTCAATATTCATAGAAGGCACACTACTCATAGCCGAGTCACAAATCGATCCCAAAAACAATTCCTCATTTAACCCATTTTTTTATTCATGATCTGTTGATTCAATTTATGTAAATTCTGCAGTACTGGTCAACTAATAGGCCTAACAACGAGCCAGGAAAAGAGAAACAACCAAACATCAATTTAAGCAATCACACCCGGTTCTCTTGTGATGTCAAAACAACGAAGGGATAAGTGAGATCCCTCAAACTACTAGAACGCAAGAATGATTCAACATACAACCCTATATCACCAAAAACATGAACCATTGATATTCCAAAAGTTGAGGATTCCACCCTAACTCGTATTACAAGCAGAGTAACCACACAGTTTCAGAATCACAACCAAAAGGATCATATCCTCACCCACATCAACCAATAAGCATCTAGCAGCAAAACACACCCACTACCAAAATAGAATAGGGAAACATCCAGGGTTAACCATGTAATTCATTAGTTTCTTCTTTCTGTTGGATAACCAGGGTGATCAAAAAAGGGTTTATGTTCACTGGGAATCTATTGAATCCACTGAGTTTACGTGATTAAAACAATTCCAAGTTACATTCATTTAACCATCACAGAAGGCAAGCGTTCATTAGTGTGCAATGAAATAATAACCAACGACCATGATTTTCAGTGAGTATAGCCCAATAGTTCACAACATAAGCATTAGGGAAGAGAAGAAAAACAGAACAATAACACAACGTTCAAACCCCTTTCCTTGATTCTTTAATGTCCATTTGTTATCTTCATTAAGGTTTGGTTTCACACACTCCCACAGAAACACCAGCGTACCCACCCCACATGATACATAGAAAGGAGAGACTAAGGAAAATCCTTACCTGGTTGATCAAGGATCGAAGTGTTTCTCTACCTGCCAGGAACATGTGATACACGACTTGCAGGGGAGGAATTACGTGGAATCCAATAGGTGCAGAAATCTCCAGTAGAGGCATGCCACAAGACACGGGAGGAGGGGACTCTAGGCACACAAGGAAGAAGAAATAAATCCATCCGAGAAAAAAAATAGACTCTAGCTGTAGATATAAAGAGGAGATCCTACTGTTTTGGGATATGGAATTTTGAACCCATGGAATGTTGGATCATGGTTTCCTATGCAGGTGGGCAGTTACACACGATGATATTAAGGTGTTATTTAATACCCCTCATCGGGGAGGTTAATTGGGATTTTTATGAATTCTTTAAAAAGAGTAAATGAATTAATTTACGTCAAAAAAGTTATGTTGCAGGAGTGGGATTGGAGAAGGAAAACAAAGGGCTGGGTGAGGACACGATGCCACTATCACGGTGCCACCGTGACTGGTGCCATGGATTTGGTGGAGCCTTATATTGGGAGAGTAATGCTCAGGGGTTTTGGGCCATTACAAAGGGGTTATTAAATTTTAATTCCATTCTTATATACTAATAATTTAAAAAAATTCACATAATCTAGAAAAAAGATATTTTTAATATTCACATAAAAATAAAAATATTTCCAAAAAATATGAAAAACTAATTAAATATTAATATTAAATTTATTAATTAAAAATTGTAATGAATTTTCAAAAATCAAAATTAAAAATTTATTAATTAAAATTTTAGATAAAAATATTAATATATAACAAAAAAAATATTTCATTGGAAATTTCTTTTTGAAAATAAGAACTATTATTATTATTAACTATAATTTTCTTGTAAATATTATGTAAGTATACTCTTTATATAAATTATATATTTCCTCCATAATATAATTATATTCCTAAATATAGTTAGAAAAATTAATTTTTTAATAAATAATATATTTTTAAATAATATTACTTTATTAGTAATTTAGGTATGCTAATTGAATTTTATCAATGAATTAATATTTATAAATTTATTTATTGAATTTATTCATATATTTAACAATGAGGCTACCTTTATTTTTACCTATATAGTCTAAGAATAGAATTTACCTATTTTATAATACATCATGTTTCACTCTTGTTCAACATTAGTGTGTTTCACATGCTATTATATATAATAGGTTTCAAAATAATATATAATTTCAAATGTTAGGGTGTTGCATTCTACCACTTAAATAAATTGCATCATTACAATTTCAATTATCACATTCAAATAATAATATATAAGGGTATCCTTAATATAATCACGAATCAGGATATAGCTTGATATTAAATGCAACCCATTCTATTGTATGGAATACTAAGTAGAAAATATTTTACCTAATATATGGAATTTATTAATATTCTCTACCATTTTCTTCAAAATACACCTCTATGGATATGACATATAAGTTTTTAGAGACATACCTTCCACAATATAATTTTAAATATTATGTTTAATACAACATAATAAAACCAAAATGATTGGGATAATGTCTAATAGAGGTAGATTACATGACCACAAGAATTTTAGAGTTCAATCCTAGGATGTATTCTCTAATAAAAAATACATTTAAATCAATGATACATTCATTTCAACTATGTTACACTCTATTTATCTAATAAATCAATGGTTTCCACCTAGGATATGTTATTTATTATACTCTCATACGTCAAAAAATATTTTTATTGCATCATTAATCCATTATTATAAACTGTAAATAGAATGTGATTTACTATAGTATATTCCTCGTGATTGTTTACCCATCTGTGCAATATAAGGACCCCTCATCCTTAAATATATTGATGATTGATTTGATACACAACTATCCTTTTCAGGGTTATTTTTAGTAGGTGAATCTATTCCCCAACTACATATATTATCTAACATCTAATAAAAAAATTAACTACTTGTATATCCACATAAAATATACTTTACAAAAACTACGAGAAGATATTATACACATGGAATCGTCCCTTGGGTTTTATCTTATGTTCTCTCAACCAAATTCCATAAAACATTTTATGTTACCCCAATGATCCTAAATGGTTATATATAACATCATCATTATAATTAAAATTATATATACAAATCAATTATTATCTAACACACTTATATTATATTCAAATAACACCACAACTTCAAAAATTATATAAACCTAGCACAAATAAAAACTATTATTCCTAAAACATCACATTCCTATTAATAAAAGATCTATAAAATACATTAAATCACATATTTTCTAATGGCCTTTTAGTATATAAGATATAGACATTTAGGAAAAAATTCTAACTAAAAAAGATCACGTATTTCATAACTAATGTAATTTTTTCAACTCTAAAAAACTATTTAATACATATTAATTATTTTATATCTCTTATAAATTCTCAAAACATGAAATTAATTAATAGATATAGCTTATAATGTTTTTTTATTACCTGGAAAAAGTGAAACGTATTAAAGGGTGATCCTAAATACACATTAATTGAATTATTATTCCATAAGAAAAGTAATAAATGAATAATATAGTATGAAATTAATTATAGTCAAATAATTCAATTTAACAAATGACATGATTTTTAAACAATTGTATAGATAATAATATAAATAAACATATGTTGAATAAAAAGTAATTTCATTGTGATGAAATGAATAGTGGTAGACAACTCAAGTCCCTATTACCATATATTAAATACCATTAAGTACATGATCCATGAAATCTACTTATTGTCAAGGTTGTAGCCAAGACATTTAAATAAATTGATGGTCTTACATTAAAGACCATGTCAATTTTATCAAATTATATCCATAAATTCATTAGGGGTATTGAATTCCCTTCAAACACTAATTAATTAAAATTAATTCATCATATGAAAGAATAAAAATTTATATAATACATCACAAACATGTATTAGTAATTATTTAATATTCATATAGAAATAACAGGAATACATATTGTCAATATTTTCCCAATGAATAAATGGAATAATGTTATATGTATGAATCCCACAAACAAGAACTTTGTTGCATGATGGTGTAAGGTTTTGTAAATAATTTACCAAATAAATCTCTTTATGGAATCTTTTGTAAAAGCTATTAATCAATGGAATATAATAATGAGTTTTCACAATGTAATGGAAATAGAAGAAAAATCATATATATACATAGTAGATAATTAGTAATGACAATGGATTTTATATATGATTAATATAATAGATATGAACTTTACATCATCTATCCTCATAAATAAATTATATGGTATTAGTTATATAAAATCCTTAATTAAGGGTAAAATATTTCAAAATTTGTAGACTTGGAATAATCTTTTTTTTGAGAAATTATAAATCATCTTTATAAATAATATAAAAACATTTTATTTTTAAAAAAATTATTAAAATTGAAATATTTATAGAGTCAAAATAATAATTTTTCCATTTTTAATTGATTTAAAAAAAATTTAAGTTTAATTAGACTATGAAAACACTGTAAATATGTGTTTGCATAAGAAAATTTAAAAAATATTTTGTACAAAATTGTAAATGATGGACCATATAGAAAACATTAAAAATTCATTTAATACCATTTTAGTGAACTTCAAAATACAATAATATGTCATTTATTTATAATTGATGCATAAATATGGTAATTTAGAAAACTATCATATGAATTAGGATATGGATGGGAAAGATATCCTATTTTGGTAATATAAAAGAAAAGGGGAAAATGAAATTGTGAAAATATATTTAATAACCTTGGAATAAAATATTATAATGTAATGGTGATGGTTTTTAGAAAGAAATATCATATAAATATCATTGAAGAGTTTTCATTTAAAACATATATTGACTTAACCTTCAAATTGATAAAGAAACCCTTATTGTAACTGTAACTTTACCAAAAAATCAATATTTAAATATCATAAAATAAAATATCTTCATTATAATAGAAAAAATTTGGTTATGGAATTCCCTGTTTAAAAGTAATAATGGCCCATGTTATCAAAACATGTCTCATAAAATTGAGAATATATATATATATTCCTTATAATATTTGTATCTTTTAAATCGAAATTAATTTGAACAAAAACATCATATGTATCTAAAAATTACATGAATATTTGATAATATATTTATTTGAAAATAATCATTCCATGTTAATTATATCATGATGTAAAATTTGAATTATGTCTAATGAAATTATATATGAGAGAGAGAACCAGTTACCTTTAATTTCTTACCTCCAATGAAGCACATTAAGATCATGTAGAAAAAAATATCTCAATCACATATTTCATATCCTTATTCAAAAATATAGTCTTTTATAATATTAATTTATAATTATTCTCCACATTTATATTAGTTAGTTACTATAAATTTTTGATATAAAGTACGTGTAACCATGTTTGTTTTGAACTAGTCACACAAGATTAGTGTCGTTCATCAATCATCTACTAATGCTCTTAATTACAAGATCATATAAGTTAATAAATTTTTTTATTAATATTATTTATAATGTTATACATTTTTCTATTTGATCTTTTTTTATGATCCATAATGATAAAATGAAATGTGGGAATATTTCCGTGATTTTTAATGGACATACATTGGAATTTTAATTTATTAGTTTAATATAAATGTAACTGTTCAAGAAAAAATTAATCCATTATTCTCTACTTTATTCCATATATTTATAGAAATTTTATTACCTTAGTCATACAAGATATTATTTTATATAATTATTCTAGTATATGGTTAGACCGCCCAAATTTGAATATACAATTATAAATGGATTGATATGATTTGGAAAGTTGACTATTTATACACAAATTTGTTATTATAAATCAATAATTATATTATTTAGATATTTTTAATATGATGAATTTGAAATGTATATATTGTAATAATTAAAAATATAACTATATGAAAAATGAAATATTTTTATTAGTAGAGGTATTAGTCTGTAAAAACACATGATTTCCATTATTAGTTTTCAAAATAGAAAATTGGATGAGAGTTTATTGATTGTTACCAAAATATAAAAACATAACGTATAATAAAAATATAAAATTTATAATATTTGAATTGGAAAATATATTTTTAATGTAATTATAGAATGTAAAAATGAAATGGTAATGATAATATTTATGTTCCAGACATTATTATTTCCTTGGTATATTCCATTGAAAGGATGTACATTGGTTATAATCTTGTTTCATTTATCCACGATTAGAGACATGTAATTATTGTGGTAGGAAATATAGAGCTTTTCCATAGGTAATAAAAAATTAATGTTGTATTGAACGCGTTGTAGAAGTCCTATTTCATAAGTTTTGAGAATGATATTCTTGAGAATATTTCATCTTAATATAAATATATTGTTTGTTTCACATGACAAAAAATAAAAAAATAAAAAAAATGTAGTGGGGGTACTTTTAAAAATAGAAACAGCACAAATAATAAATTAGAAAAAAGTTTCTAAACTATTATTCCTATTTTCACTTTAGTTAACTCATTTTACCCTTATGGATTCTACCATAATAACATGTTTTTACCTATGTAAATCATTTTGGTAGCTAAAAATATAATATTAAATAAAAAATATTTATAAATTTAAATACCAAATTTTAATTTGTTTTATAAACATTCAATTGAAACATATATACAACAAAATTCATAAAATTAATGGTATTTATAAAAATGGTATTTTTTACTAGTCATCTAATTATAAAATTTTTCCCAAGGATAAAAGAATTAATCATTATTTAATTATAAAATAATGAATTACAATATTAATGTAATATTTTCAAATTATAATAATTTTTTAATTTAACCATTCATTAAATATAAAAATATAATGAAGATTTATTTCATATGAAAATAAAATTTTAAAATAAAAATTTATTTATTATTATTACTTATAAATTTCAAATTAAATAAGTTTTAATATATTATTCATACAAATAATAAATTTTATATATAAGATATTAAATTTCTTATAATTTATTAATTAAAAGTATATTTTATTGTGAAAATAAAATTTTATCATAAAATTATCTTATTAGTCATATAACTATACTAACTGAATTTCATTAATATGTTTGTATTAAAAATGAATCATTATATATATATATATTTCATAATTTAGTGGCCATAATTTTGACCAACCACATATTTATCAACATTTTAACATTTATATACGTTTATATTATTTTTTGTGGATTGGTGTTGTGTGTATCACACACTATCAAACATATTTGGTATTAAAGGAATATATATATTAAAATAAGGTGGTGATACATTAACAAAGAGAAATAGTTTTTAATGTTAGTAGACAAATTAAACTATAGTAAAATTATATATTATAGTTTGTAATGAGTTTTTGAATTATCCAATGAATACCCCTTATCATCATTTTCCTAGGTGTTCAGTCTAAGGCCCACACATCTCACAACGATTGACAATTTTGTTGATACATAGAAACAATTTTCTATGGAAACCCATTCGTAAATATATTTTAGATACATATTAAAATTACATTATCCATATTTTTTTATAATTACAAGGAACTAGAAAACACATTTATATTTTCATATTTTTGTTAAGGTTCTACCACTATAGAAATTTTTGATTTCTGTAAGGGTTTTTATAACTATTTATTCACATTAATATGAGTGATTTATCCTGATATAGGCTTATAATTCCCAAAAATTAGTCTTTTCTAATGATAAAAGATTCCTCTAGGGTAGTTTTTACTCAATCAAAATGAATATTTCGTGTACATTGTTAAATATATCATAAGGAGTTGTACATTAAACAATAAACCATTACTAATAATGTCTCATATGAGTAATAAATATAAATAAAATAATATAATATTGGAATATAAATCCCATTAATTTAAATTGGAATATTTCAAAAATAAATACATGGAAATTAATATACTAAAATAATGTAATCAATTGGTTAGTGTGACATAAATCTCAAAGAATGAATGTTGAGCCTAGAAACCACTTAGATTGTATAGATACTTAGTCAATCATGGTGTAACCACTGATATAATAAACACAAATATCGTAATTATATATTTTATACACTTATTCAAGTTTATTATCTTTTATTTTCCTACATTATATTCATTTTTTATAAATATGTTAGTTATATTTTATTTTTATAATAGAATGTTATAATTTTTTTAAAATATGACTTGTAATGTCAATAATGATCTATATTATTATGAATTATTTTAATCAAATACAAGAATATTTATGGTAAAATAATATATTCATCATAATGAATTATATAATTTTAATTTCATCCCATTATATTTTTAGATATGAAACATCACAGAAACATTTATATTATTAATGTTTTGGAAATTCCTTTGACAAACAATGGTAGGTATATCGATAATGAATTAAATAAAAAATTATCCTTCTATATGTTTTAAAAATTTTATTTTCTTATTTATTTATAATGAATGAATTATTTACATTTACATAGTCATCCAAAATAGAAATTTGATGCATTGTTCAGGTATGAGGTTAAACCTAACGAAATAAGAGTATACTATAAAAGATGGGTGATAATAGTTTAAAAATGAATCATTTGGAAATAGTATAATTATTAAATTATTATAATGATATTATTTATAATTTATTTATGTTTATAGATCATTATTTTGGGTAATTTTAAAACAAAAATAAAATATGTATGAGAAAAATGTTTTTTATAGAGGTTGTAGTCTATATGAACTAATGGGTGATCATAAAATTTAATATAGATAAGAAATACGGTATGATTTCATTAATATATTTTATAATATTAATTATTTTAAAAATATTTTATTAGTTCATAAGATACCCCCTATTAACAATCTATGTAAGGTTGTTATAAAAACAGATTACTTCTCTTATGGTGGGTGTAGTCATCATATATCACAAGATATGTTTTCTATTTTAAAATTGTTGGGAGGAAGGTTGAAAGTGGTCTCCCAAAAACAAAATAACAATTGAACATATTTATTAAATTTATGTAAATATATCAAAAAGGTAAAATTTGTTTAGATGACATAGAATATGAAATAATGGAAGTTAAATAAAGAGGTATTAATTGATAATGTTACCATACTCCTTAGAAGAGCTCTATTGAAAATGGTATTAAAGATTTGTGAGGTTTTATTTTTTAAAATACCGAAACCAATATGTTGTATATAGGAGTTTGGGGAGTTATTTTAGTTTTTTATTAAGTATAAGTGGCTTTGGGGGCTGAGAAGATGTGTAGTGGTGGTAGAAGATTTTATAAGGGGGATGGGTGACATATTAATAGTAATATAAAAAGTATAATTCATTATTCAAAGGTAAAATAGTTTATTTATTGAAAAATAATAGAGTGGTTAAATGTATATTTTCCATAAATCCTCATAAATATATTTTCACACATGTTTTTACCTTGTTTCAATGAATTTTACTTTTATATTTTTCTGTTTTACCTTTATTTATTGTGGAAACTATTTTTTACCTAGGTAATTTAATTTTAATGACTATAAATAAAATAAAACTTATTAAAAAAAATAATATAATTATTTTCAATTTTATATTGTTTTTGAAAAATTTAATTTTTAGGGTGACATAATTTATTTTTAATTTTATTTCATATAACACATAAAAACCACTTTGGGAGAAAGTAAATTATTTTTTCATTATTTTTATTATTGTTAAAAAATAAAATTTATATATATTGTTCAATAACCAAGAACATCATTAAATTTTTATATTATCTGTTAAAATAAACCCACTAAAATTAGTATATATTAGATAAATTGTTTAATTAATTTTCCAAAATGATAAACCTGAATTTCATAAATATAAAAATATTTTTAATATAATATATTTTACATTATTAATATATAATTTTTATTTAATAGCTGTTTTATAGAAGTTAAAATAGTATTGTAATTTTGAAAATGTCGTAAAATTAAAAATATTATCAAAATTTGTATTTTTTCACAATTCCCCTAACAATAAACAATTTAAGAAAAATAATAAAAATAAAAATATGATAATATTTAAATGATTAATCTAGATATGAAATAATTTTTATCAAATAAAAATTATATAATTTATGAATGTTAAATTTAAATATAATCATTAATGAAGGATCTTTACGGTATGAATCACATTATTATTGTGGGATGTAGTGGTTAGATTCTAAAGTTCAGTCTACGATATTACTTTTTCCAACCATTCATAATTTCATCCGAATATTTTAAAATGATAAACATTAATTATTTTGGTGATTCCACCCTTTTAAATTCTTTTGGAACCTATATTGCATCTTTTTTTATCTATCGAGAGGAATTTCACCATACAAATTGATTGATTGTAAAACTCCTTCCCTATATTGTAATGAATTTGGAAAGGCTCTTCATTATAAGAATAGTATGGTTAAAAATACATTTCCTCATATGTGAGCACATACATTGGTTATTTTTGGAATTTAAATTGTAAAAAACATGATTATTCCTTTTACCTTAGAGAGGTTTCATGCCATAACAAATCAGTAATCTAGAATCCTAATTCAATTAAAAATTAAAAAAATTACAAAGATATTATGATATATCATCCACATTTTACCAAAAATTATATGTATTTTACATTGGGACACACTTAATAATACATGCTCCACCACTTTATGTTTTATGTTTATTCCTTTAACTATTGGAATAATCCTTATGCCAACTTTGATATCCTTGGATATGTTTATAAATAGTTTGTACATTCATGGTTTTATCCCCATTAACTTTTATTCCAAATAGCTTATTTTATACAATATATTCCAAACAAGAAGGATTAAGGAAACTCATCCAATTCAATACATTAAAAATTTCTATATAAATTCATTAATTGATGATATGATATTATATAAATTATACCAATGTTCAGTAAGGATCTGTTTTTTCAAAAAAATTATTATAAAAATATATCAATGAATATTATATTATTTGAATAGTACTTTTAAACTACCAATTTGTTTAGGTATTATAATTGGTACATTAATGTATCTCAGTGTTAAGATCCTTTTAATTATTCTTATATAATTTTGATATGAAACGAGGGTTATGAGTAGATGAATTTGATAGTTCTTAAAAAAAAGTTTCATGATTTCATTGATATAGATCTAGGAAAGGTGACCATCTAATCGACCTTCCCTAACAACTGAGAAATGTTTATACATTTGAAGGTAATAGAAAATGACTGATATTGTATCATTCCACATTGGGGGATTTGGATTTCTAGTAAAAAACCTCATTATAATATTTTTCACACTTCTATATAGATACATGAAATTGTTTCATAAATCCCTTGGGATGCTATATTTTCGCCTTTTCATATTGGAAAAGTAAACTTATGTCTATATAGTTCTCAATTGTCGGATTCATACACTCTAGCGATAAATTTTCATTTAAATCTATAAACATAATTATAATACTAGGGTATGTAGAAGTGATTTTGTTATGTTCTTAATATAGTATATCCCTCTTTATCATTGGTTCTGATTGATATCATTATTGTTTTTGAAACATGAATATACTACCTTTATATTTTTGGTCTATCAATTTCCCATAATTCAATACTTTAATTATACTTTTTAAAATCCTAATAATCATACTAGAATTTCTCTATCTTTTCTATTAAAAATGTTTTATAAATTTCCTGGAAAATTTAATATGGTTCCCCATTCCTATGAATTACCATATCCATATTTACTAGTCCCCTAAATATAAAATCATTTATAATCCTCATCATTGTAAAAAATCCATGGTCTGTCCTACTCAGTGCATCACTATCCTTCTTTTCATTCCAAAGGTTGTTTTGTGTTGACCCATCATAGTCCTTGAGTAGTTTTAACCATATTATTTCCTCATGTTGAGATATTTTTGAGATAAAAAATAATTAAATTATTTTCATCCGTATATATGTAATATCATTCACCATAGATTCAATTAATATATATCATCAAAGAATGAAATAAAGAAACAAAATCATGGTTTTTTGTTAGATATTTCTATTATTAATTATTTAGTATCCGTGATTTATACAAAACCACTCTATCAATATTTATGTTTAATAAAACCCAACACATTCATTAATTCATAACTATATATTATACAGTCATCATTCTATATAGTAATTTGAATACTATTCATTAATCAATCTCCTATTTTTCTTTTTAAAAAATTCATTACATTCCACTTAAAATGTTAATTTAATCCTATAAGGTGTTAAATTTGTTAATGGGTTTCCCAATTGGTAAATTTTTTTATCTAATTTATTATAGACACTTAATAAATCAATGAAAGTATATACATTGTTCATATTTACTGGTATAGGCCATTATTTTACAACTTATTTGTTTCAAGGAATAATAGATACTCCATACATGGAGACAATATAACCATGAAAATAAACATCCAAGAGATAAAATTCACATTTACTAAATTCTAGATATTATTTATTTACTCTAAGGGTCTCATGAATTGTTTATATATAGATCTAATTCTCAAAAAAACATTTATCATTTAAAAATATATCATAAACTTCTGAAACCATGATGTCATCAAGATAATGATTCGTTATTATACTCATCATGTCTATATAATATAAACATAAAATTGATAATACAAAATTAATTACTGGAAATGAGTGTTTCCAAACCTCATAAGGAATACCATCTTCCGTGTATAAAATTTCATTACCACAAAATGTTTGTAACCAATGAACAAATCAATCATTTAGAAATACTGATCTCTTTGAAGTTGATTGAATAAGTCATATATTTATTGAAAATTTTATTATTCTTTATATTCCCTCACTCAAAATGAATATCTATATTATAAAACTCTTTTATAGAAAAAAGTGTGAAACCTAATGTTCAAGCACAAAAAGAGAATTCCAACCCATTAAAATGAAATTATAGCCTAATAGTTTTAATCTCCCTAAAAAATTTCCATGAGATGGTGTTTACCTGAGTTTTGGGACCCCCAATCAGAAGATCATCGATCCTAAGCACCAACTTGTCCCAGGTCCTGATATATTCCACAATACTTATCATGCTTTTGTTGAATCATAGTATTTGACTCAGGTCATTCTTATCAATCTAGTTGATTTTCTCCTCATTAGTGGTCACCCATAAGGCCCTTACCATAATTATTTAAGCCTCTTCATTGGGATAATCAATGGTTATGACAATTTCGACCATTACCTCTTTCATGTAACGCATAGGGTTCTTCTATCTCACTCTGCTAGTCAGGAGGTCTATAATCCTCCTTCACTAGAACCACATCCTCGTATTGCAGTAAAGCCTCCCCGTAGAGATCCTCTAACTTGTGTTCATCCCAGTGGGGATCTCCAATGCCTATTGGGATACCCTTTTTCATTGTATTATCGAGCTATAGGGACATGGTGTATCTCCTCGATGACCCTCAAATATTTATATAGACTAGAAATCAAGTTACATTGATTTATATCATTTTTTGGATGACTATATCTCTGTTGGCCTTATAATATTGGAATTGTCATTGTGGAATTATGGTTTATTCTTCTTGGTTACATTATAACACCTCATATCCCTGTTTTCCATATATTAATTCATCATACTTAGAATGTATAGGCCTTTACTGGACCCCTAATAATATTTTCATCTGAGGGTTATCCATCATCACCAGACTCGACTTCTGAGGGACAAATGATTTAGTCATCAATCCCACCTTCATTTCTCAAACTGTCAAATATGTTTTTTATGCTGAGACATGCCAAGGTCCTCTTTATATTCGTTCAATGTTTGGTATATTGCGGCCTGCTTGAACCATCCTTTATCTGGTCCCACTCTTGAACATCCTTGGAAATCCCCTTTCTAGTCAATTATATCACCATTTTAGTAATGATATTACCTCCTTCATGGACATCCATAGTATAGGTGCATGCAGTTGGGATCACCTCAACCTTACTCATTGGAACATCATCTCCAAAAGATTCCCCAGCACAAGAGCATTAAAATTATTCCTATAGAGATCTACTTATAACATTGCACTATCTAGTAAACCTCTTACATTGTCTACAGGGGGACCTTCACCTAGATCATAGATCAATCTAATATTGTGACCAGATGGAACCCCCATTAGCTACATCCTGCGTGAGCCACCCCCCACACTTCCTCCACTCTTGCATGAAATCGCCAAGTGTCCCAGTTTCATAAAAATGGGGAAAAACCCACCCCATGATTTATAGATCATCTGATTTCTGCAATGATATTACTCACCCAATGTAATCATACCAAATTCGGAATGCATCCTCAAAGCATCAACTTCTCTGTAGACTCGTGGACAGACTATGTGGAATATGGAAATTGATCTATTTTCAAAGCATGAAAATCTACCCGTAAGGTTCCCTAAAAATCTCATTATATATGGATTTTGGAATCAAATTTGGAGGGGAAGAAATCTTCCCAGATCACAATATAAGATGAATCATGCCTCACGGGGAAGTTGTAAGTCATTCTAAATAAAAAAACCAAGATCCATTTCAATAGGGAGGTGTTCTTGACTAGTCCTTGATCAAATCCTCCTCCGATTCAAACCAAATCATAATATGATTTTAATCAAAAAATACAAAATTCTCTCTTTCATGTAGATCTCAGTGCCTATAAACAAATCTATCAAACACATCTGCTGATGTTTTTCTCTACTTTAATCGAGAAATTAGTGTAAGATTTAGAAGAGCTATCACCGCGTAGAATTCAGGAGTGGTAGTCGTGAGGTTATGGTTTCCATGGAATAGATCTGGTACCTTAGGTAAAAGAGGTATTGGAGGTAATGGAGGAATGTTTTCAGGATTGGAAAACATAGATAGGATCCTAGAAGTCACGCCCTTATATGGTGTCGTAGATCCCCCACCTCCATCAGAGGAGGGGCCATCTCGAATTTCGTCATCGTCATGGAGAGGGAGTGTCTATTGCGTGACCTCTCACCCCTATATTATTCTTTATATAAATGTAATTGATCTCCATATAATTGATTCAAAACATTATACACCCATCATTCATTCAATGAAAATAAAAGTGGGACTCCCCATCATGAAATAGTAGCGTGTATAAATCCCTTATCACAAAAATCCTATAGCTTTTTTGTTCAAATAGATCAACTTTAAGGGCCACATTTTTTGGGGGGATATAGATATGGATCTTGCATCAATATTTATTTCAATAGAAAAATAAGAATCACATATCTATGGATATAATGGTAATTCCATGAGAAATATTTCGATGTATCAAAGTACAATGGGAACATTATTTATTCATAGGATAAACTTCTCAAATGTATATTTTGTTTTCTCTTCCTCTTAGCTATAAATTTTATTAATTAGAGATAATAGAGGTGAATCTAGATTAGAAAACATTGAAAAGGTCTCCCTATTGATGTGATCAGATTTTATACACCATTCCCAAAAAGTATCCTTTTTTATTACAGTAATAAATTCTTTCACTACACATTGAGAAATAGTTCATAAAAATTATTATATAAAAATCAATTTTATGTCATGCAATCACCATCACCACCCTGTAATATCTCTGAATCCAAATTTTTACTACTCAATGATTCAACATTGTAATAAGATTCCCATTAGGTGTATTGATCGAAAAATCCATTTTCAAAGTATTAGTTAATGAAACAATGTTCTTAGAAACCAGAAAAGATATGAAATTTATCATGGAAATTTGGTGAAATAAAGAATTATCTACCATGAACATTATGAAATATGTACCTTATATCACATAATTTAGGACCTAGAATTCAGATGTACTAATAACAAGTAATCAATCATTATCCATTGAATTTTTTTAAAAATTCCATTGATGCATGGGTAATTATTTTCAACTGTGGTGAATCCACTAACAATAAAAACATTAAACATGATAATCCTCTTTTGTTACATTTTATTTGTGAGTTTGATAGTCATTTTCATCACATGTGAAATAATCTCCCATTCCATTAAAGCATGACCAAGGGTGTTTCATTAAATATTTATTATATATATAAAATACCGCCATTAGTCACTCATTATTTTACATTATTCTTTTGAGATGATTATCTAGACTCCTATTCTATATATTTTATTTAAAGTCACGAGTATTGAATCACTTCTTATTAATATTAATTTAAATTAATACTATATACTCTTAAGTTATTAATGTATAATGGACTTTCACCGTTCAAAGGATCACCTTTATCAAATCAATAAAATCAGATATATTTCATTTTATTCTATGAACATAGTTTAAAACATGTCTTCCAAAACTCATAATTTTATCCTCAAATTAAAAAAAAATTCCTCCACTATTATATGGTTAAGGAATTTAAATTACATTTAATTAATTTATTCATGAAGGCCTTTTTTCATAGAATATAATTTTAATAATTAAAATTTAATAAATTATATATCTAAATCCTCTATAGAGTAATGAATTAGTTGACAATAATTATTTTCATCACTGTTCTGAAGATACACCATTACAAGAACATTTTTTATTTCAATATTTTCTAGTGAAAAAAATATTTTTTAGTGGACTGATCAATTTTTTAAATAAAAATTAATTATTATGTCTATCGAATGATTGAATTGGTAATCAAATTATACGTTCAAATATAGCTACACAATGTTGGGGATTACCATGTTTCTCCATAAGGGAAATGTAATTTTAAATGACCTAGATGAACTTCCACAAAATGGTTATGATATAACTAGATAAAACTCTAGACTAATTGACTTACTCATGAGGAACATATCTATATTGATTATATAGTTTGATATGATTTATATTCCTTCTAGTAGACACTCTATCTAAATAATGGTTTATAAAAAGTTCAATCATGATATTGAATTTTAATGTTTTTTTTCTATTCTCAAGAAAGAATCCATATAAAATAAAATGCATTTTCAAAATATTTGTTTTTCCTAGCTTGATTCCTCTTATTATAGGGACTATGTGTTCTTTTAAATTTTAACTAATAGAATTTTTTATAATATGATATATTAATCATATATAAAATTCTAAATATAATACACTTGTACAATTTATTGGAGATTTAGTTCCAGAGTATTGAATAGTTTAGTATTCTTAAGTGACTAGATACATAATAACTTTATCAAATTTAATAAGAAAACATTAAATTGACAATAAATTTTTAAAAATATATGTTACACCTTATATAATATGATATAAATTACTGATATTTACATATTTGGATATATGGGGAATGCAAAAAAATATATGTGACTTCAAATGTGTAGTAAAGAGTATCATATAGTGGTAGCTATTATAACATTAGAATATGAAATTATAATAGAACAAATAATTGAAAAAATAATTTCATTATCAAATTAAACTATGGGATTAAAAAATTCATTAAAATAAATAAATCTATTTATATAAAATAATGATATCATACTGATTGAATAAATAATTATGTACATCATAATACAACCACATATGCTTTCTTCCAAGACATCATACACATTCTGGTAAGGTAACTACCAATACCCTATCTAGTTTATCAGATGAGACTTATTGATGCATCTATGGATAACATTTCATGAAAATTCTAAAGATATATTTTATACCAAACCAATGATTAATTTTATTTTTACCCCTTGGTGAATTTTATTTCCAACCATATCCACATTCCGATATCATGATAGAGATGTAATTTTTAAAATATTACAATTTTTTTACTTTGGTAAAACATGTATTAATTGAATATGAGGAAGGGATCATGATATAAAATTTTCATTTCAATATATTATTACTTAAATATTAAAACATAATCCCATATATAAATATTTACACTTTATAAATTAATATTTAATAAGAAATATTAAATACCACTCATGGAGTTGGAATTTATACAAAGATCCCATACTACCATGGTATATTTTGAATCAAGATGTATAAAAGAAATAATTGAAAATATATATATAACTTACTTTTATTTAATGATAAATCTAATAAAAAACCCATGAAAACGTATACCCCTAATAAAAAATTGGTTAATGTGGAAAAAATATCAATGAATAATTATTGAGAAGAAAAACCCTTGAACTTGTATTCATACATAGATTAACATTACATAACCTCATTTATAAAAAACATGAAAATATTGTTTACATATTTACAATTCATATAAATTCATATATAAACTGATTTTTTATTATAAATGATTATTATATATTTACTAGTTATTTAAATATAATTTTAATCATTGGATGTTAAAAGTTTAGTGTTCTATAAAATTGTTTTGTTCTGAAAATGTTGATAAATGTTATTTTTAATGAATATAATCAGTTAATATTCTACGAAAACAAAAAAAAAATTATCATTATGTTTTATAATATTTCATGTTTATACCATTATAATATATATTATGAAAAATAATGGAAAAATATATATTATTATTTTTTCTGAAATTATTTTGATGAACAATGGTTGAAATACAAATATTGAGTTAAAAAATAATATTACCATTACAAAACCATAAACATAATATTAGTCTCATTTATTTTTAATATCAAATATATTTAATTTTCCATATTCATCCATTTTAATAATAGATTGTTTTTTCACATATGTGGACAAACTGGATCGAAAAAGAACATGATATAATCGATGGGAGATTATGGTTAGGAATGTGAATTTATTATAATTTAATCATTATAAGAAATGTATTATGGTATTATTTATATGTATTTTATTTATGGAATTATATTTGAAGATATTTTAGTTAAAAGATTTGTCCATGAAAAATCAAATATATTACTTTGCGGAAACATTGGCTTGCACATACACATATGTGATGTTCTCAATTCTCTATATAGTGAAAAGAAGGTTTGAATTTTTTTTAGTTAATGAAATTTAATTATGTTTTAAAAATAATAATTAATCATTAAATATCTCATTTTAACAAACAATATATTGTGTTTATGATAAATTGACCATGTCACTTATGGAGGTGGTTGTCCAAATGTAACACAAGAATTTTTTTTTGAGTGGTAGGAAAATTAATAAAGAAAGATCTCCCAAAAATTAGAATAACATTCAATCACAATTTTGTTATTTATGTATTTATTTTGACATGGTTATATTGGATTCATTGGTTGTAAAATAATAAATAAAATAAGACAAATGAATAAAGTGACATTTATTATTTAAACTCACTCCTTTGAAGAGATTATTTGAAAATGGCGTTAACGCATTTAGATGTGATATATTGAGAATAAAATAACCAATAATGCATATAAATGTTTTTTTGGGAGTTATTTATATATTTTTTGGATTAATATAATAGGCTTTGGTAGTGAAGAGAAGTGTTTTAGTGATATTTCTTTTTATAAGGGATAAGAGTGCCCTTTTGGTAATAATATAAAAGTTAATGTCATCATTAAAAGTCCATGTGGAACTAATAATGAAAAATATTTGAATAGTTAAAGGTTTAAAGTTTATAACGGATAAAATATAAATTTAACAATATATTTTATCATTTTATATTTCTTTTAGACTTATAAATTTTCCCTTTATTATTTCTTGGTTTAGAATGATAATAAATTTTTACTTAGGAAATTTAATTTTAAATCCTATAATGAAAATGTTCCTTTTTAAATAAATTAGGAATAATTATTCCATATAAGATAATATTTTTTACAAAAAAATCATAGGGTGAGAAAAAATATTTATAATATTAGCATACATGATATGTGAAAATTATTTTTGGCGAAAGTGTATTTTTCATAAAATAAATTCTTAGTATAAAAATGGAATTTTTTTTATTTCCATTACATAAATTTATTTATTATTAACCAAGTAAAATTTATTTGTATTTATTATTACATAAAATTTAAATTCAACTAATTGGTACGTAGTAAAAATAAAAAAAACAAACAATTATTGTTGTTGGAGAAAAAAATAACTTAAGTACCCACTATAGATTACAAGTTTTTTTAGGTTTCTCCCTAAAATTTTAAATTATTTACATTAAAAATATATATATTTTTGGTAAAATTGTTTCAAAATATTTCAATTCATACATGAAATGACCTCTGATTTCTAATCCCTTAAAAGACATAATATATTCTATAACTTATGTCACACACTACAAATAACATAAATAAACCACAACCTGTATATAATAATTAATAAATAATGATATAAAAAAAAATATGATTGAACAATATTTATATTTATTTCCTTATAAAATAATAATTAATATGAATATATATTGAAGTGATTATTTACTGTAACAACTATTTATTTGTATTATAAACTTTATTAAAAATGATAAATTAAAAAAAAATTGAATTTTAATATGATAAATTCAACAATAATTTTTATATCTTTGATAGGAAATTATTTTATGGATGAATATTTTTGATTTTTTAGAAGTAACTAAATTTTTATAGAATAGTTAAAATAATGATTTTATTAATCATGTTACGTTTAAAAAAAATATTATTATATAAATATTTTTCCAGTTATAGAAACATATTTTCTATTAAATTGTATATTATAAATCATGATAAAATAATTTAAAATAAAATGTTTAATTAATAAAAACATGCTTATCATTTTGAAGCATTATACGACATTTTAATGAATTTTTTTTCAATTAATGTAATTAATTAGATAAACCATTATGAAATTATTTTTTAAATTATTTTACCTTTTAAAAAATATTATTTTGAATAATATTATTTAGAAAAAATAAATTTAAATCATTTTAATTGGAAATAAAATCTTAATCGTAATTCTTTATTTAATAGAATTTAAAAAATATTTTATTTTGTGTTGCATGATATAACATTAAGAAAAATTTATATGTATATAGAAAATTAATTTTTACACTTTTATTATTATTTTTTAATTAACAATTATTATAATATTTCATATCTATAATTTCATTTTATGTATAAAATTTACATTGATAGGGTTAATTATAATAACCATGATAATGGTAGAATAAATATAGGGAATTTTTTTTATTAGCTTTAAGAAATCCATATCGAATAAATTAAATTTAAATCAATTAAATTTAGAATTTAATATGATTTATGATCACATATATAGATATATTAACTCTCATTTAATTGGTAAATGATAATAAATATGATTAAAAATCCATAATGGTCAAAATGTATTTTTCACAAAAAACATTTTTATAGACATTTTCAGTTTTAGTTTAAATGTTATTTTAATAATATTTAGAAATTGAATTGGAAACAATATTTGTTAAATTTAGTTCCATAAAACCCATATTTTTTATATACATTATTTATAATGTTTTATAAATTATAAAATCCAATAGTTAAAAAAATATACATTTTTTAAAAGTAAAAAAGGTAAAATTTAAACAAATAATGGTTAAAACTAAATACAATGTTTCCAACATTTTTGAATCAAAAATATGTTTCCTTTATAATACCAATGATTCCACACACTATAAACATTCAAAACATTAGTCCCATTGACCATCTAATACTGTCTTAGAATTATTTAAAAATGATAATTGGTACAAATAGTGACCCTTTTATCTGCTTATAAAAACTACCCAACCATTAAATGATAAAAATAAATTCAAAGTTAATAATTGAGTGCCCAAAATTTTACTCTCTCTATATTTATATGTCACAAAAATAACCCTTAGTCACTCATATTTAGCCTTATAACTTAAATTTTAATGAAATACCTAAGGGGGAACCATGTCTCCACCGTAATTGTTTTCTCTTCAAAAGAATTTATACTTAACATTACATATTAAAATATCATATCACAATAATAATGTGAATAATAAAAAATAATTAGTATGTTTTAATGTGTTATATTATATTTTTCTACCCCGGTTTATCCATTTTCATCCACTTAGAAAAATAAAAAGAATAGCAATAGTGTATTGCGTGAACTACCTACTCCATGAACTAATACGTTTTTATCCAATAGAAATTTAAATTTATGTTATTAAAAATTTCATGATAAGTAAATATTTTATATATTATACAATCATGGTTGGAAGATTTCAATTTAATATCTACTTTCACCCCTTCTCGTGCATTGATAAATCAGAACTCTAATCAAATGTACATGCATATTACCACCCCCACGATGATACATTTTCCATTTTCATTTGGATATTAGTATGTTATGTAAAGAAACTGATCTTTGATTCACCATAACAAAAATATAAAAATATATCATTAGTACACTATTGTAATTATATTATATAAAAAGAAACACATCCTTAACATTACACAACAATTGAGCTAAAGAGCGTTCATGTTTGTGTTAGTTTAACCAAATACATAATAGTAATTTCAAATATGGTTATGGAATATAAATGGAACATTAAAACTAAAATTATTATAATATATTAAAAGAATCATTTTTATTATATGGTTCTTGATATTTTATGTATTATTAACATTACCATTTAAATATATAAATTTACTAAAATAATACATTATAAATATGGGTTTTCGCAAAACATTACATACAAAAAATGGAATAAAATTATAATATTTTAAATAAATATAATTTATATATTATAGATTTTTATTTGATATATCAAGAATTAAATTTGAATAATATAATGGTTTATGATAGCAAAATTATTATACATCCACAAAACAAATTATGTTATACACCTAATAGTAAAAATATTTTATAAATAATTAATACACTCATGATAAATAATTATGAATAAGTATTATAAGAGGGTATAATTTATGATTAATGTTATTGATTAGTGATTAATGTTTTGAAAATTATTTTTTTATTAAATTATAACAAATAAATTTTAATTCAATTCGAACATAAATTATAATTTTGGTTGAAAATGATAGATGCGAGATTAGTTCGAAATGGGATTTACATAGGGTTTTTCTTGATCTATTGATCTATTTATACAAATTGGGAATCTATTATTTGGAAGTTAATTGTCAATTTTTGAATTATCATGCTGAATTTTAATTGAATAAATATTGAAAAGATATAAAAAATGTGGATTCTTTTGTTTTCAATGATGAAATCATATAATGTTGGGATGTTTCGCGGCCACCCACAATCACTGTGTAGACCATTGACAATGACCATGTGATTACAACTTCATTGAGACCCTTATATGACATGGTAGATATGGGGTCCATTTTGTAAACATAATGTGAGAATTTATCATTGTCACTTTCCCACATTACCTCACCACATTCTCATGGTATGTACACATACTATGATCCCCATCAGCATTATGTGAATCGAAAAAAAATCAGAAAATTCATAAAAAATATAAATACATGAAATAAATTCATTGTCTTTGAAAGTAATGACTAAATACCATGAAAACCCATTTTCATGAAAATACCATGGTCTATATGAAAACTATTTATTCCATGGTAGGCATGTTTATTGTGAGAATGTTCCACTTTTTCCAACCGCAACCCAACCATCCAATCATACAATTTCCATAAAAAGTACCTATTAATACATGCCCCATAATGGAAAATAACTCTATAGAATTAATCTTGAAGATGATCTAGTGGTTGGGTTATAATCTAGAATTTTTTACTATAACATATCTATAACTGCCTCACGGAAAAGATGTGTTCTGAAAACCCACCCATTGGAACCTTCTACTACCACCCATGGATTTGGGACAATAATGGAATGAAGACACCTTGAAAATATTTTTTTAGTTATACTCTACTCCAATATGTGATTATCATAAAATAATAATTATATGTAACATTGTGTTTCATGAGGGATATTTCCCCAACTATACAGCCTTGATGGACCTTTGTAATTCCACTCAGTTATGAAGTAGATCACTTTTTGTCTATACTAGAACTGCATAATGAAAAACCATTAATCCATGAGAATCTAATGAAAATAATGCTACATTATCAATAAAAAGTATACACTATATGAAGAGTTATAGAATCTCCCTTCACTATTTAAAATAACCACTTGAGGGTTTATTTTTTGTACAATGGGTTAGAAAGAAATGATATTATGGAATGAAATGTACTTCCATTGATAAGATATTCTAATAATTCAATGGAAAATGATGGGAATATATTATTTGAAGATATTTCTAGTGTATAACATGTCATTGGAAAGAAATTCCTAGTCGGTTAGCAAATAATACGGTCCATTAAATAAATCCCAATCACATTGTTCTCTTCCACTATAATGAAGATAAAAACTATTCTACGAAGTACTGGAATACTCTTCCATAAAAAGATCACTAGGTTGGATTGCTGGGGGAGCATTGATTCCTTAAAAATCATCTAAATCCATCCTTCTAGACATGTGTCAACGATATAACCAAAATTAAACCTACGGTCAGATGAAATTAGACATTCTTAAATTCTATTAAGAATTATTCCCCCCCCCCACGTAGAGGAAAGTATGATAGCCATAAATTATTATATAAAATAAATTAACTTTGTTTCAAGAAAAAGGATGGAAAAACTCACTCTTGAAGGATTCCATCACTCATCACAAGCTTCTACTCTCATCATATTATCATTTATGTATTAACATAAGATTATGGAACAATATGAAATTAATGGTTTCTCTAAAGATAATTACCTCTACCATATTTAAGAATTGTTATCATTCAATATACTAACTCATATGTGGATATTAATGTTTTTATTTAGTATATGGTTATTTGGGTATTAGATTTTATTTTATTTCACTTATTATAGTCATTTAACATAGAACTAAATTTCTTTTACTCAATGTATGGAATAAGAAGATGTGGAGAAACTCAAGGGAGAATATAGAAATCCAATTTATATTATAGGAAAAGGTTAAGATACATTTACATTTTTTCCCATCTAAAACCAAATATCATGATAAAATAAATGAATGGGCTTCATTTTATGTGAGAACATATATAAAATAATTGAATAATGATTTAAATAAACAATTTGGTTATGATCCAAGGCTTGAACACTTATTTTAAAATTTACCTCAATTAACACAAGTTTCACTAACTATTTTGTTCAAATGGACCCTACAAAAAAAGATTTAAAAACACACACATTAGTAACATTTTAATAGATAATCAGAGTCCCATTTTTTTACATTTTGTGTCGGCTGAAAACTATTTTATATGAGTTTCAAGTGACAAGAGTGCATCAAACTGTGATGACCCAGACCCCCCTTGGTCCCTTCCTTTGCCAAAAATCCGGTTTCCTTGCGGGGTATCGATCGATGAGACCGACCGGTGAGACCGACCGGTGAGACCGATCGGTGAGACCGATCGGTGCCACCGATTGGTGAAACCTATCGGTGACACCGATCGGTGAGACCGATCGGTGAGACCGATCGGTGACACCGATCGGTGCGACCGATCGGTGCGACCGATCGGTGAGACCGATCGGTGAGACCGGCCGACGTCGCCCGGCCTTGCCAAGTTGTTCCAGTAACGTTCCTTTTTCGCAAATAGGGTTTTAAACCCTATTCTGCCTTGTTAAAAATATCTTGGGAATCCGAAACGCGCACAAAGGTTTTAATTAAATGCTTCATTAATTCATGGGTCGGTTAAAACCACCCAGTGCCATTAATGATGAGTCAAGCCACGTAGTCAACCCACGACTCCCTCGTCTTCCGTGGGTTTGTGTTTTCATCTCAACCGTCCCCAGCTCTTATAAATTAAGGGTTAGGCCATGGCTTCCCCCCTTCTTCGATCGTGGCTCTTCTGGTGCATCGGGACCGCCGCGTCGTTATCCGTAAAGTTCCGCGCCCCCGGCCTAAACGTCGATCATCTATCAACAAGTAGGGAATTTCTCTCGTCTCTCACTTTTGTGTATCATGCGGGGTGGGCGTTACTTTTGATCCTATGGAATTGGTTGAACCAAACCCTAATGAAGATAATAAACGAAGTTCTAAAGGAAGAAGGGGAAGGGGTTTTGATCGTTGTTATGCTTTATCTTGTGATCATCCCTTTTGTTGTACTGGTTTATGTTTTCTGAAAATTGAGGCCGTTGGTGGTCGTGTGTGTGCACTTGAATCCCCTCGTGATGTTTTAAATGGGTTGCTGAAATTGTGAACTCCTGCTGTGAAATTGGTTAACCACGTATATCCGGCTGAATAATTGAAAGCACCAGGATCGGCCCTTCTGTGATAACTCCCGGTTAGAACACACGGAATTTGAAATCATGGAGTGTGTTAAATCATTTAAATCTGAAAATCCCTGACTTGTGTTGGTAGTGGTTAGTGGTTGTTTTCCCTTCGGGCCGTTTGCTGGAAATGTGGGAGGGGATGGGATCCCCTGTTCTTTTTATACTCTTGGTGGCTGTGTGAATTTGGGGGATGGGATCTCCTGTTGGTATGGTTTCAGTGGTTGTGAGTTTTTATCACAAATTGGGGAGAGATCCTCTGTTGGCAAAACCGGGTGTGAGTGTTTTGGTTGATCTATGCTTTTGACGCTTTCCTTGGTTATGCTTATGGTAGTTGCCCAGTAGTGCTTAAAATTAATTGAACTTTTGACTGAACGTGAAACAAGAATGGGACAGATGGTTTGTGGGCAAGGGTCGTGAATTGTGACTCGGACGCTGTGGTATTGTGTTCTGTAGGTTGGCTAGGAAAACCTAAGTTTTGGGTGAGTGTTTGTTACCTATATCTATACTTGTAGCTTTGTGTTTCTTATTCGCACCCCATCCAAGTTGAGCACTTAGTGCCGAACACCCCCATTTATGGGGGAAGGGTGTTTTTCCCAACACTATACTTAGTGGCTGGTTATTAGCTCCTTTTATGCTCCCTTTCCCGGATAGCCCAAGTACCTTCGGGCAGGCTGTGATGGCCTGAAGTCCATTATTAGCCCAAGAACCATCGGGCAGGGTGTTGTGGTGTTTGGCCAGGTGTGTGCGGCAGGTGGTTTCCCAAGTGTCTTCGGGATGAGGCCCAGGTGTTTTCGGGTGTGGCAGTGGATCCTTTAGCCTAGGTGTCTTCGGGCGTAGCGGTGGTTGTTCTGGCCTAGGTGTTTGCAGGCATGGTTACATGTGACAGTTGAGGCCCAGGTGTGTGCGGGCGGGATTTGGCAGTGGGACTGCGTGTGGTTGTGGTCCAGGTGTGTGCGGGCGGGATTTGGCAGTGGGACTGCGTGTGGTTGTGGCCCAGGTGTGTGCGGGCGGGTGTGGCAGTGGGACTGCGGTGAGAATGGCGGGATTGGTCCGATGCGTAGGATGTCTCAATAACCAGTGGGGAAGTGGCGTGGGGTACCCAAACATCGATGTGCTCTTATTATATATATTACTTGACTTGCGTTATTTGGGGAGTGAGCCTTGGTGAGGCCTGGGATGGATAGTTTGCCTTGTTAGTTGTTTGGTTCACTCTTTTCTCAAGGGACTTTAGTACGTTCCCCCACTTGTGCATGAGAGTCTTGGTTTTCCCTACTGAGTGTACATGTATGCTCACCCTACGTTTACTTTCAGGTTTCCAGGAGGACTACCAGGGCTGCGCGGGACCCTATTAGTCGGACAGTTGGAGTTGTCGCTGTTGTGGTATCTTTGTTTTCTTTTGGTATTGTACTTGAGAGCTTTCTTTTTCTTTTGTACTTGTACCTTGTTGTAAACTGTTTAAACATGCATGGGGGCTTTATTTGGGTTCATTTATATAAACTTGTTTCTTTTCCTTTTTGGGAGGTCGACTTGTCCTTTTTCCCGATCCTAAATAATAATAAAAGGGTAATGCCTTCCATTTGCGAGAATTTTCTATACCCTTGGTTCTAGTCGCCACTCCGGGACCTATTGAAGGCGGGTTTCGGGGGTCATTATCTCTCCTTCAACTTAAAGAAGGAAGGGCCTGGCAATCCGCTGACTCTTCCCTCCTTTTGGTGAAGGCGGGTCGTGACAGAATGGTATCAGAGGCAGGTTGAGAGATAGGACGGAGTCTGGAGTTAGGCACAGTAAGGATTGCATGGGATGGTAAGGCAACAGCGTTGGGTGACCTTGGTGCGTGAATTAGGCCAGGGAGAACCGGCTAGGACACGGGATTTTAGGGCCCCCCGTGATCCGATGCAAGGACTCTGGACCTACCGAACGACCAAGTGAGGCCACACTGATTGCAGGGTAGAGACCCTAGGAAAGGTACATGCATCATAAATGACTTGTGTTTTTGTGTTTCTGGGATGTCTTGGGAAATTAAGAATAAATTAAATCTTAATAAGTTTTGAGAACGGTTTTCTTTGCACTACTGGGCTTAGGCATTCCTTGTTTACCTTGCAGCTATGGCACCTGGAAGGTGACCACGTGTGGTACAGGCGATCGAGACTCCTGA
This sequence comes from Viscum album, assembly GCA_963277665.1. Lineage (NCBI taxonomy): Eukaryota > Viridiplantae > Streptophyta > Magnoliopsida > Santalales > Viscaceae > Viscum > Viscum album. The sequence goes on from OY728157.1 coordinate 822,626,320, forward strand.
GACTACTTTGGCCAATTGGCAGAGAGCTGATCGGGAGGAAGAGGACGACCAGTGGCAGAAGTCTCTTCGAGCCTTTCAGCGATAGGCCCTCGAGAAATATGAGGGCAGCACCTCCGACATGAAGACGAAAGGCTGGCTGGAAGAGCTAGTCATAGCCTTCGGCCTGATTCGGGCCCCGACGGAGTACTGGGTTCCTCTGGCTGTTAGCCAGATGCGAGGAGCGGCACGTCAGTGGTGGATGCTTCACCTGGGGAGTAGGAAAGAGTCTGAGGTTGCTTGGGCGGACTTCGAGAAGGAGTTCCGGGCGGAGTTTCTCTCCTCGACAATGAAGGCGGAGAAGAGGCAGGAGCTACTCTCCCTCCAGCAGGGGAGCATGTCCGTGAGGGAACTTGGAATCATGTTCAAGGACCTCCTGTATTTTGCTCCGGACCACTTTCCCGATGAGGAGTCTCGGGAAAGATGTTTGGAGGAGGCGCTCCGACCCTCCCTCCAGTATGCTGTTACCCCCTTTACCCTTCCTACATACTTAGAGGTTCAGAAGAAGGCCGAAGTGGTGGAAAGGATGCACGCTCTAGGCGGACTGTCACGAGAAGGGATCCAGCTGGGACCATCGAAGGGGAAGGCCGTCAGCACCAGGCCTCCAGCATCGGGACCCTCCAGGTTCCGACCCGCAGGGAGCAGGCCGCAGCAGTTTCAGTTTCGATCCCCTGGCCCACGTTCTATTCCTTCAGGCTCGGGACCACGGTGCTTCATCTGCGTGAGCCCTGGACATCTTCGGAGTCAGTGCCCCGATCGGGTGCAGTACAGCAGTGGCAGTCATCCCCAGCGTCCGCCGCAGCAGCAGTTCCCAGCCAGACCCTTCCAGCAGCAGCAGGGACAGCGAGCTCCCGCTCCTCCGCAGACAGACATAGGAGGGGGAGGCCGACCTCAGGGCGCTCCCCAGGGACCTCGACCAGGGCGTGGTCGGGGAGGTGGCCGACGGCCGAGGGGCAGGGGAGCTGGGCGTGGACAGTTACACGCCGCAGAAGCAACAGTTCCAGCAGGGCCAGAGGTTGTTCGAGGTACGATCAGTGTGTTTAGCACTCTTGCTTATGCTTTGTTCGATACCGGAGCTTCGCACTCCTTTGTTGCACCCAGTCTAGCCCGCGCCTTGGGTCTAGATGCCGAGAGACTTCCAGTGCCCCTGGTGTTGAGCACACCAGTTGGAGGTCAGACCGACTTGCTGTTCGTTTGTCGGGGATGTAGACTGATGTTGGGGCCACATCAGTCGGTTAAGGATCTCCTTCTGCTACAGATTCGGCCGTACGATGTCATCCTAGGAATCGACTGGATATTTTCTGTGTGCGCCGTCATCGACTGTTTCCAAGGGAGGGTGGTGTTCTCCGGTTTGGACGGACATCGTGTTACTTTCACCGGCGAGCTGAGCTGTCTGAAGGGAAACAGGAGGGAGGAACCTCTCCTCTCCTTGTTGACCGAACTGACGATAGAATCAACAGATGCGGAAATGGTGGAAGTACCAGAGATCGTTCGTGAATTTATGGACGTCTTTCCTGAGGAGGTGACGACTCTACCCCCTCGACGTGACATCGAGTTCGGGATAGACCTGCAGCCCGGCTCTCGACCAATCTCGATGGCTCCTTACCGGATGGCACCTTCGGAGCTACGGGAGTTGCGGATACAGATTGACGATCTGATGAAGAGGGGTTATGTTCGTCCAAGTGCATCACCGTGGGGTGCCCCAGTCTTGTTCTCAAAGAAGGCATATGGTGGCCTCAGGTTGTGCATCGATTACAGGAGGCTGAATCAGGTAACGATCAAGAACCGCCACCCTCTTCCGAGGATAGATGATCTTTTCGACCAGCTGAAGGGGGCAGGATGGTTCTCGAAGATCGACCTGCGATCCGGGTACCACCAGCTGAGGGTGAAGGATAGCGACGTCCCGAAGACGGCGTTCAGGTGCAGGTATGGGCACTTCGAGTTCGTGGTCGTGCCCTTTGGTGTTACGAACGCCCCGGTCGTGTTCATGGGGCTTATGAACTCCATCTTTCGGGAGTACCTGGATCGGTTTGTGGTGGTGTTCATCGACGATATCCTGATCTATTCAAAGTCAGAAGAGGACCATGCAGAGCACCTGAGGACAGTTTTGGAGGTCCTCCGACAGCACCAGCTCTATGGAAAGTTGTCAAAGTGCAAGTTCTGGGCACGAGAAGTGCACTTCCTCGGACATGTAGTGTCTGAGCAGGGAGTAGCAGTCGACCCATCAAAGGTTGAGGCAATTGTTTCTTGGGCAGCACCCAAGAATGTGGCGGAAGTTCGGAGTTTCCTCGGACTGGCAGGCTACTACCGGAGATTCGTACCCAACTTCTCCCGGGTAGCAGCCCCTTTGACGGCTTTGACCAAGAAGGACCAGGTTTTCATGTGGAGCGAGCAATGTGAGTCGTCCTTCAGCTACCTAAAAGAAAAACTGGTTAGTGCCCCAGTGTTGAGATTGCCAGAAGGAGGGATGGCCTATGAGGTATTCTGTGATGCTTCAGGACAGGGCCTGGGGTGCGTATTGATGCAGCGACAAGGGGTGATCTCTTACGGGTCCAGGCAGCTACGCCCCCATGAGCGGAACTATGCCACCCATGACCTGGAGCTTGCAGCGGTAGTGTTCGCATTAAAGCTGTGGCCACATTACCTCTTTGGGGAGCGCTTTGTGGTCTTCACTGATCACAAAAGCTTGCTCTATATCTTCTCCCAGCGTGACTTGAACTTGCGACAGCGGAGGTGGGTCGAGTTTCTCCAGGACTACGACATTGAGATCTCATACACTGAAGGTAAGGGAAACGTTGTGGCTGATGCCCTGAGCAGGAAGCCGCATCAGGAGGTGGTTCGGGAATCTGCTGATGCTTGGAAGGCGATGGGGGAGCTGGCTGCCTTGCACTTGGATGCAAGGGTGGAAGGTACTAGAGGCTGTTTGTTTCAGATGACGGTACAGTCCTCTTTGTTGCAGCAAGTGGAAGAGTCTCAGTGGGGAGATCCTGAGGTGGAAGTGTTGCGGGATCGTATCGATCAGGGGAACGCCCCGGAAGGATGGTCGGAGGACAGCCGACGTCGGATGCTCTTTCATCTGAGGTTGTTTGTTCCAGAGGTGATGCGTGATGAAGTCCTTTGTGAGTTCCATAGCTCAGCCTTGGCAGTACATCCGGGTGTTTCGAAAATGTACCAAGGCCTGAGGGGACAGTTTATGTGGCCCGGGGTGAAACGGGCAGTGGCAGAGTTCGTGGCTAAATGCCTGGAGTGTCAGCAGGTGAAGGATGAACACCGTGTTCCTGGTGGTCTGTTGCATCCTCTAGATGCTCCCGAGTGGAAGTGGGACGACGTCTCGATGGACTTCGTCACGGGACTACCCAGAGCTCAGGGCGGGCATGATGCTATCTGGGTAGTGGTGGATCGATTGACAAAATCTGCTCACTTCTTGGCTATCAAGGAGTCAGGACCCGTGAGTACCTTAGCACAGAGGTACGTGGATGAGGTGGTGCGTTTGCATGGAGTTCCGAAAACGATCGTCTCAGATCGGGACACTCGATTCACCTCACGAGTCTGGAAGGGGTTACAGTATGCTTTTGGCACCCAACTACGCCTTAGCACTGCTTTTCACCCTCAGACTGATGGACAGACAGAGCGGACTATCCAGACCTTGGAGGACATGCTGCGAGCATGTGTTCTGGATTTCGGAGGATCATGGGTACGACACTTGCCTTTAGTAGAGTTTGCCTACAACAACAGTTTTCACTCTACTATCGGCATGGCTCCTTTTGAGGCTTTGTATGGAAGACCATGTCGTTCACCCTTATGCTGGGAAGAGGTTGGTGAGACTGGTACTCTTGGACCAGAAGTAGTGCAGAGCACCACGGAGAAAGTCCAGCTAGTGCGGGAGAGGAAGAAAGCAGCTCAGGATCGGCAGAAATCTTATGCTGATCGTCGGAGGAGGCCCCTGAAGTTCGAGGTGGGAGATCATGTGTTTTTGAAGGTTTCCCCTCGATGGGGGCAGCGGAGGTTTGAAAAGGGGAGTAAGCTCTCCCCTAGGTTCATCGGACCTTTCGAGGTGCTGAGGCGAGTTGGCGAGGTAGCATATCAGCTGGCCCTACCACCTCAGTTGGAGAGGGTCCATGACGTCTTCCATGTCTCCCAGCTTCGTCAGTACTTACATGATTACTCTCATGTCATCAACTGGGGAGAGCTAGATGTGGGAGGAGACGCGACCTTCGAGGAATGGCCAGTCAGAATCAAGGATCGCAAGGAGAAAGTGCTTCGTGGACGAACCGTCGGCCTGGTTCGTATGTTGTGGAGACATGGCGGCCTCGAAGAGAGTACGTGGGAGAGGGAAGCGAAGATGCGTTCCCAATACCCCGAGTTGTTATGAGCTTTGAACCTTTGGTTCCTGTTGTGACAGAACGTTTGACCTTTTTGGCTATGAAATGTGCTAGTTCCTTTCCTCTGTTATGTGTGGAAAGCCCCGGCTAAAGGGAAGGGGAAACCCGACCCCTAATCAGGACGCATTAAGGTGGATGCGATTAAACCCGTGCGGGCGAGTCAATGCCGCCCAAAGCGGATAATATCTTGACATGGGGGAGGGGAACTCCCCAAACCCACATGACCGGGCGGTTTGGCGTGGTATGTTGCTTGGTTCTTGACAGGGAGTGTTTTTAATTAGCGGGGGTCCACTCCTAAGAGGTATCTTCGAAGATGGTGGTTCAGATCCCCTCTTTCCTTCTGGTTGTTTTGATTCTCGGGGACGAGAATCGTTTAAGAGGTATCTGATGTGATGACCCAGACCCCCTTGGTCCCTTCCTTTGCCAAAAATCTGGTTTCCTTGCGGGGTACCGATCGGTGAGACCGATCGGTGCGACCGACCGGTGAGACTGATCGGTGAGACCGGCCGACGTCGCCCGGCCTTGCCAAGTTGTTCCAGTAACGTTCCTTTTTCGCAAATAGGGTTTTAAACCCAATTCTGCCTTGTTAAAAATATCTTGGGAATCCGAAACGTGCACAAAGGTTTTAATTAAATGCTTCATTAATTCATGGGTCGGTTAAAACCACCCAGTGCCATTAATGATGAGTCAAGCCACGTAGTCAACCCACGACTCCCTCGTCTTCCGTGGTTTTGTGTTTTCATCTCAACCGTCCCCAGCTCTTATAAATTAAGGGTTAGGCTGTGGCTTCCCCCCTTCTTCGATCGTGGCTCTTCTGGTGCATCGGGACCGCCACGTCGTTATCCGTAAAGTTCCGCGCCCCCGGCCTAAACGTCGATCATCTATCAACAAGTAGGGAATTTCTCTCGTCTCTCACTTTTGTGTATCATGCGGGGTGGGCGTTACTTTTGTTCCTATGGAATTGGTTGAACCAAACCCTAATGAAGATAATAAACGAAGTTCTAAAGGAAGAAGGGGAAGGGGTTGTGATCGTTGTTATGCTTTATCTTGTGATCATCCCTTCTGTTATACTGGTTTATGTTTTCTGAAAATTGAGGCCGTTGGTGGTCGTGTGTGTGCACTTGAATCCCCTCGTGATGTTTTAAATGGGTTGCTGAAATTGTGAACTCCTGCTGTGAAATTGGTTAACCACGTATATCCGGCTGAATAATTGAAAGCACCAGGATTGGCCCTTCTGTGATAACTCCCGGTTAGAACACACGGAATTTGAAATCATGGAGTGTGTTAAATCGTTTAAATCTGAAAATCCCTGACATGTGTTGGTAGTGGTTAGTGGTTGTTTTCCCTTCGGGCCGTTTGCTGGAAATGTGGGAGGGGATGGGATCCCCTGTTCTTTTTATACTCTCGGTGGCTGTGTGAATTTGGGGGATGGGATCTCCTGTTGGTATGGTTTCAGTGGTTGTGAGTTTTTATCACAAATTGGGGAGAGATCCTCTGTTGGCAAAACCGGGTGTGAGTGTTTTGGTTGATCTATGCTTTTGACGCTTTCCTTGGTTATGCTTATGGTAGTTGCCCAGTAGTGCTTAAAATTAATTGATCTTTTGACTGAACGTGAAACAAGAATGGGCCAGATGGTTTGTGGGCAAGGGTCGTGAATTGTGACTCGGACGCTGTGGTATTGTGTTCTGTAGGTTGGCTAGGAAAACCTATGTTTTGGGTGAGTGTTTGTTACCTATATCTATACTTGTAGCTTTGTGTTTCTTATTCGCGCCCCACCCAAGTTGATCACTTAGTGCCGAACACCCCCATTTATGGGGGAAGGGTGTTTTTCCCAACACTATACTTAGTGGCTGGTTATTAGCTCCTTTTCTGCTCCCTTTCCCGGATAGCCCAAGTACCTTCGGGTAGGCTGTGATGGCCTGAAGTCCATTATTAGCCCAAGAACCATCGGGCAGGGTGTTGTGGTGGTTGGCCAGGTGTGTGCGGAAGGTGGTTTCCCAAGTGTCTTCGGGATGAGGCCCAGGTGTTTTCGGGCGTGGCAGTGGATCCTTTAGCCCAGGTGTCTTCGGGCGTAGCGGTGGTTGTTCTGGCCTAGGTGTTTGCAGGCATGGTTACATTTGACAGTTGAGGCCCAGGTGTGTGCGGGCGGGATTTGGTAGTGGGACTGCGTGTGGTTGTGGTCCAGGTGTGTGCGGGCGGGATTTGGCAGTGGGACTGCGTGTGGTTGTGGCCCAGGTGTGTGCGGGCGGGTGTGGCAGTGGGACTGCGGTGAGAATGGCGGGATTGGTCCGATGCGTAGGATGTCTCAATAACCAGTGGGGAAGTGGCTTGGGGTACCCAAACATCGATGTGCTCTTATTATATATATTACTTGACTTGCGTTATTTGGGGAGTGAGCCTTGGTGAGGCCTGGGATGGATAGTTTGCCTTGTTAGTTGTTTGGTTCACTCTTTTCTCACGGGACTTTAGTACGTTCCCCCACTTGTGCATGAGAGTCTTGGTTTTCCCTACTAAGTGTACTTGTATGCTCACCCTACATTTACTTTCAGGTTTCCAGGAGGACTACCAGGGCTGCGCGGGACCCTATTAGTCGGACAGTTGGAGTTGTCGCTGTAGTCGTATCTTTGTTTTCTTTTGGTATTGTACTTGAGAGGTTTCTTTTTCTTTTGTACTTGTACCTTGTTGTAAACTGTTTAAACATGCATGGGGGGCTTTATTTGGGTTAATTTATATAAACTTGTTTCTTTTCCTTTTTGGGAGGTCGACTTGTCCTTTTTCCCGATCCTAAATAATAATAAAAAGGGTAATGCCTTCCATTTGCGAGAATTTTCTATACCCTTGGTGCTAGTCGCCACTCCGGGACCTATTGAAGGCGGGTTTCGGGGGTCATTATCTCTCCTTCAACTTAAATAAGGAAGGGCCTGACAATCCGCTGACTCTTCCCTCCTTTTGGTGAAGGTGGGTCATGACACAAACCTATCGGAATTTCATGTTAGGATAGTGTTTAGTTTTATTTTTTTCATAAAAATGTTTTCAAAAGAGAAAATCTTGTACTTCTATCATCCCAATATTGTAATCGAATGTTGAGAGAACTGTTTAGAAAATACTAAAAACACTAAATAACACATAATTATAGGGAAAAAAGGTTTTCACCATTTATATGGATGATTCCACTAAATTATTTTCTTCCTCTAAAAAAGATTACATATGAAGTGAAAAAATTGAAGGTAATATTTCTAATGTTTATAAGAAATAGAGAGAAATTTATGTACCCCATATCAAATTTAACATCCCTTAATTATAAAGAAACGATCAACAAGACTATGAACTCAAGAATGTAATAATTGGAATTAGACTAATCTATAGTGGACTATTGGGTGATTTCAATTAAAGGAAATTATGTTTGTTTATATAATTTTTCAATGTATTCAAAGCCAGAGGAGTCATTGAGTCTCAAATCAGCTAGATGGATTTCCCCTACTCATTTGAATAGTAGACAAAGAGTTTCTATAAAATCCTTAGCATAAATAATTCTCCTTGTTGGAGGAGCCAAAAAATACAATTGAATATAAATTAATTCCTTCTTCATGTAGTACACAACCTTGTATAGAAATATTGGAATCAAACATGAAACTGAAGAAAATAACTAAGTGTTCTAGGAGGGATTGAAGAAACTAACCACATGTTACCCACACTGTATGTATAAAGAAAATCTATTTTTGGATGTTGTATACCAATAATTTATATACAATGAACGAAACTAACTTTAAGCTTCTATATAAGAATAATTGATTTATAAGTGACCATTTCATGTTTGAGAGTTGATTGAATAACCCTTAGAGAATTCCCAATAGGATTTTAATATAACTACAACAAGATGAGTACATGAGTTAAAATTCTCCAACTCAACGTTTTCATAATATACAATTGATTAACTAACATCCCATTTGGGACAATTATCACTAAAAATATTCCTTGAATCATCACCAAAAATACCCCCAATGGCCTAACACCTCTGTTATTCGATTAATCTTTTTAATGACTAATGCCCTTAATTTATTTTAACTAAATGTTTTGATTAAAATTTTCTATGAAATTCTAGAACTATCCTGATATAAAAAAATTATTTCCTGAAATTTTGACCAACCAATATAGATTTAGGTGTTAATATACTCAAATGTCACTCATTCAACTAGTTTCTCAATAACCATTTCAACCCGCTATTCTATAGATATAATTTATAACACTCTATAAGATAATGTAAAGTCAAACCACAATACCACTTAATTATTTACAAGATATGAAAAGTAATACAATCCTAATAGAGTAAAAAGGCCACCATCATCACCCATGGGATGTAAATGATGTAGTTTAGAAGAAAAAATAATGTAACTCATGATAACACTCACTAATATGGTAAATTATTTCTCAGGTAAAATTCATTCTTATATAATTCCAAAACCAAAGGGAAATTTCAGTGAAAATACATTATGTAATGAAAAATGTATAGAAAACTATAAAGGACCACACTAATAAATTTAATTTGCATTAAAACTGTAACATGAATCTAATGAATCTGACCTATGAATAAGATCTTGAGGTGGATATAGTGTATGAATCATTAAAATAAATGATAAATACCATGGCTGATCCACAACACCAAAACATAAATTCACCATAATAACTAAATAACCTATAAAACCCTGTAATAATCCCTGGACAAGATATTAATGAGTTCATAAAAAAGGTTTTGATTATTACCCCATAATAGATTCCATTCACTAGATTTGAAAGTAAAAAAAACTCATTAAGGAAATGGGAACTATTATAATGATATTAAAAATAAATTAAGATGTTATTCTAGTTAAGAATGTTTCTACCCATTTTTACCTATAAAATCCCCTTGAAAGATCGGATATAAGTACTTTTTCTATTCCCTTCACAAATGATAACTAACATTTTTAATGGAAATTGTGAATTACAAGAACTAGCTAATAAAATAACTTAATTAATTTATTCTTCTTTACAAATGGTAGAACCGGAATCCACACATGTAGATCTATATTTTTCCAAAAGGTCTACAACCTAACTGGTACGAATCCTTGAAGACATCCTTGTATGTTTGTAGTGGTACCCACAACCTACAAATTTTTAAATCATTAACATGGTGGAATAAAAATACCATAATATTTCCCCATAATATTGGGTATTCCATTTATCATAATGTAAAAATTTAATTTCATTAACAATTGAACATTTTACAAGATTTTTTTGATGAAACAATACATGTAATTTTCTATATTCAATAAAACGCCCATAGGAAGAGCATTCTATTTATACATTAAAACATTTTTTCAACCTATGATCTTCTAGGGAGGAAATTGAAATTTTCGATAACCAAATAATAATAGGATAATTGTTAGATGCACCCATCATTCTACATTTTTAAAAAATGATTTTAATTTAGAAAATGATTTATCTATTGAAAAAATTCATGAAAATAATGAAAATTATATTATTAATATAATTGAATTTTATACATTTAATTCGTCCTTAAATGTGACTGTTTATCAAATAAAATGCAATGAGATAGAAACCCCTATAAGAAAAACCCTCAAGTTACCATTAAAATTACATCACTCAAATTAAAAAAAACATTTTTAAAAGAGTACATGAAACTTCCAGTCATGATTTCCAATATCAAGGACCCTAAACAAGAAAACCAACATATGGGGACTCAAATAAATAATTCCATGTCCATATGAAGGACATTGGGAGACATTATAGTAATTGAACTTACTGCTTATATGCACATGATTTTGTTAAAAGATGGATCCATGTTATTGAGAAACCCTAAGGGAAGGATCAAACCAACCCAAATAGAGTTTTCAGTATGGAAAGTAGAAATACGTTTATAATATTGAAATAATATATCCCATATTAGAATCCAAATGGGTGAGTCTCATCCAATTTTTCCCAAATAATACTTGTTTCACAATTTTGATGAATGAAAACAATGAATTAGTACACACGAAAATCTAGAATAGTGGGATAGTATGTATCAACTACATGAGTGTAATTTATGTGATCAGAAAAGACCATTTCCCCACACCCTTTGAGGACCAAATAATAGGGATCCTAGTTTAGAATAAACAATATTTTTTAAGGAAGGTTTTCTTGGTTACATTCAAGTCCCTATAGCTCCAGGTGACCAATACAAGACTAACTTCCCATGAACATTTAGTATTTTTTCCTAACAAATGATGCATTTCCATATTTGTAATGCCATATATACCATTCAATTATTAATTGTTTGTATTTTCTTATACATGAATGAGATTTTCTCATAGGTATTCCTTCAGGTCAACCTTATGTAAACATCAAGCATTCAAGACTATATATATGGAATGGAAAATATTTTAAAAATATATACTAAGAAACAATAGCTATAGAATTTTAAAAAATTATAGTTTACTGGTGAAATATATAAAATCAAGAAATTCCCAAATTTTTTTCATGAGATAATTTAGGTATAGGGAATTTTATTCATGTTACCATTCACAGCGTCCATTGGAAATTGCAATATATTTTCTGTAGTAATATGTGTATAATTTTATTGAGGCAAAAGACACTCATATACTAACATAAAACCCATTAGTGTCTTTATAAAATCAAATATTTTTGTATGTTTGGAATATATAGATATTTAATCAATGACCAAAAAACATGTTTTTTGAAACAAGAACATGCATGATCTCATGAAGAAATATAGATATCCCCATAAAACCTCCACTACCTACCACCGATAGAAAAATGGACTAGATGAGGTATACAATAGTGGAGTCAAAAATATTTTGAGAAAAAATTACAACCCAACCACAACAAATGGAGAAAGAAAATTGAAAATGTACAATGGGCATTAAAAACATTCTAAAAGAACCTATTAGTTTTGACCCCTACTGATGCATAAATAAAAAAACATGTGCACTTTCTAATTGATCTATAGAACAAGGCCTATAAGGATATTATAAGGGTAAAAATGAAGTTTAAAAATCCATATAACAATGGGTAATGAAAATAATTGGTCTTTTAGAGATGAGGAGATAGGAATATAAGAAATCAATACAATAAAATTTTTGAAACAAAATCATCTCCTGAAAAATTGACTAAAAGTTGATTTCAAAATAAAGACATTGTAATCCTAGTTTATTCAAGGATAAAACCTTTCCATTGTATGATTCATTCCAAATTGATTGTATCATACATTGAAACTACTATGTTTACTTTTGATGTCGTTTACAATTAAAGAAAATGTTCAAAAAAACCATTCATGGTGAACACAAATCTACATATGAAGTATGAGGATTACTTCTGCAATAACCAATATAAAAGACCAGTCACCTCCATACTACTGATAAATAATGATCTTCTATGTTTTCTATTTCCATAATTTTGGTATGAATGCTTCTTTATTATTAAGCATTTTTTCATGAAAGGATTCATTATGGAATTCAATATGAAATGTGGTTGAAACAAATATGGATTTAGAGATAAAACTGATGGAGTAATTTCTAAATTAGTATTTGTTAAAATATGTAATTATATAAAACTATTTTCTAATTAATATAGTTATATGCATTTTATATTATGAATATTTATTGGTATTAATTTAAAAAAATTGTGTGAACATCATTAATTTCCTACGTAGTTTAAAAATACTAATAATAGAGTTGTGTAATTCATTGATCCTGAAATTTTGAGATATATAAGATTGATGATTTGAAATTTTAACTTATTTTTTGGAGGTCTGGTCATAGAAATATGGGATAGATTGTGACAGGAAATATTTTTGTTGAATCAATTTTATATCCGAATGTAATTGGAATATTTTACTTCATATAAGGTAACATGAACTTTGGGAGATAGAACACCATATCAGTAATCTATAATGAAAATGATATAATTTATTTGAACCAAGAAGAAATATGGGAGAAAGGGATACCATGGTGAGTCACTATGATATGGGTACTATGTGTGATTCTGTAATTAAATAAATCCATTTTCAATCATAATTGTTTTTGTACAATGTTATTTTCACAAAATTATTCGTAGGAAAAAAAATTCATAAGGGAAATTTTGAAAATGAGTTTATTTTGGTGAGAGGAATATTGAAACTATAAATAGAGAAAACTAACTTATTACACTTTCATTTATCTTGTATCAATATTGATTAAAATACAATATTGGGTTGAGAAAACTTTGGAAAGAGGTATAAATAGATGTTCTTTTAATAAAAACATTGATCAGAGTAAAATATAATTCGACCTACTCATGAAATGAGTCATTGATTGAATTAATATTAAGACATTGATGGATTTACATATGAGGAATGATTATTTTTAAAATGGATTAAGTCTATATTAATTTGTTCTTTGATTATTATATTTTTATATAGGAAGTATTAACATATTTTTGAATAAATTTAAATTAAAGAATGATATTTCTTTGATGTGAAATATATGATATATAGTGAAGATATGTGAGATTGAATTATCAAAATTTGTTGTCTATTATTCATTAAAAATACCCCAATTTTAAATAAAATGTCAGGTAATTACTGGTTTTTGTTTTATATCTAAAATTGGAGAATAGATAGAATTTTTATTTTAATATAGTTCTCATATATATATTTTTTTTAATTTTGAATCCATTATTTGGAAGGTAATTTTCTCATTTTTAATTAGTATAGTGGGTTTTTATTATATAAAAATACTACATAATGATTAAATGTTATTAATATTTTTACATTGGTTCAAAAATTACCATGTCTAGAGTTGACTATGACATACCTCCTCACCATACTAATAATGGTTACCAGCTGTACACTCCCCCCTAAATTAAAAAACTAATAGAATATAGTAGGTATGTTTATTGTACCTTCTATATAACATGAGAACTAATCATGATCACTTTCCCACATTACCCCATCCTATTCTCACTGTAGGTATAAGTTCCATGACCTCCATCAACTGACTATACATGATCAAAAATTCCACAAAGGCAATAAAATAGGTAACCACATGAAGAACTGTTTTACCATGCATTGTTGTGATACCTTACATAAGAACCCTTTTTCCACACAAACACACAGTCTAAATAAAAATCTCAACCTTCATGGTAGGAATGATTACCAAGATATTTTCCCAAATATTCAAATTATTCCACTTCCACTCAAGCTAAAATGTGTCCATTGATAGAACCCTGGCCCACACTTCTCCGGAAGAACCATAAAACTGTCAAATTACGATTAATGGTGATCCAAAGGTTGAGCGCTACTCTAAATGTTTCCACCAACACTCATATATCTGGAAATAACATGTGGAAAAGTAGGGTACCACTTACATTGTCATTGTAACCTTCTACAAAAACCCATGAATTTGCGGTGAGAATAGAGTGAAGTCACTTTTCTAGGATATTATTGGTTGTACAATGACCCAATCTAAGGTCTACGTTAACCAGGGTTGAGATACAAATATATGATACATAAGTGAAGTAACAATACCTAAACATCCTCTTGATAGATTTTTAACTAAAATGATTTTTGATGGAGATTACCTCATATAGACACTAGATCTGCATGACCAGAGATGCATGGTAATGGATAATGATCTGTTAATAATATAAAGGATAAAAGTGATCAGTTTTGACCTAAAGTGTTCAATACCGAAAAGGTTAATAATATCCCATTATTAATAAATAAAAACTGATTAGGTGTTATTTAAAAACATATTGTAAACAAGAAATATCAGTCATTCTATGAAATTCAGGGACACTGACAATAAATTCATTGAATTCAACTGAAAATGATTAGAATATTTGAGGGGAAGATACTATCATTATTTGATATATCATAAGAAAAAAGAGTAATTATCAGGATCTAAACAAATAAACCATCCAATAAAATAATTCCCAAATCAATTTTCCCTTCAACCATAGTGACGATACCCACTATGTTTTAAACCACTAAAACACTCTACCATCAAAAGGACTTTGGGATTGATCATGGGAAGAGGACTGATTCCTTACATAAATCATTCAGAAGTGTTACTCTATATTCTTCTCAACTGTCCACTAGAATTTAAATCTATTCCCTAATAAATTCGGGAATTCAATAATTATATGAAGAAACTTGTTCCCCTCATGTGGAGGGAAGCATGATCTCGAATAATTTATCTATAAATGGATTTCACTATGCTGGATGAATAAAGGATTGAAGAACACAATATTGATGGCTTCCCTAACGCATCATCATCTAGTATAGTAATTTTATTATCATGGGTTGTTAAACCTCTAATGATTGAGCACTAAGACAATTAAGATCATTATATGTAATATCCCCTCTTTTTTCCCTTGTTGATTAATTCTGATCATTCAATGTACTTACTCCTATGTGGATCGTAATTTTTTTAATCAAAAGATATTTCTTATGGTTTTAGATTCTAATTATATTTTTTTATTAGTGCTTCACAAACAAGAAACATGGATTTATTTCAATGCATGTATTCTAATATAGTGGATGAAATCAATGTTGAATTTAGATATCCAATCAGTAGTATGGGAAAAGTTAGGAAATATTATGATTATTGTATATCCCTATATGAAATGAAATAGTCTAGTAAAAGTAATCAATGGGGTATAATTGATGATAGGATTAACAGAAACCTATTGAATAATGACTTTACAAAATAATAAAGGAATGAACCCACGTTGTACCGATTATTTTTAAATTTCCTTTTAAAGTATCTAATTTCACTTTTTTATTTCTTTCAAATATAACCCACAACTTTTGATTTCAAAAAATATGAAATATTTTCTTCTCTAAAGAAAATACACATCTTATTTTTAATAAATTTATCTTTGGTTGAAAAATAATTTTTCTAAAGCCTTCTTAAAGGTTTTCATATATTATGAAATAGTTTCTTTAGTTAAAAAATATTTTTTCAAGGATACTACAGTTCCTTAAATTAAAATATGAAACATGGTATAGGTTTGAAAAAAAAATTAATTCATTGGGACATTTTTTTTGCACTATATTTTATTTTTTATGGTGTAATTACCACTAAATTGTAGCATTTTTATCATTATTTTCTTCTATATAAATATATCTAATGTCCCATTTCATGTTAACTTTAAAATTGGATTCAGTTTCAAATTTCCAATTTTTGAATGGGATTTTAATATAAATTTACCTGTTATTGGGAAAATGTTTATATTACCCTCCTAGTTTCTAATAAGGGTTTTTATAATAACATTATGATATATTATAACATGATTAAATATTTTTTTGTTTTATTCTATGTTCAATTTCATGATCATTCTCCATCCTATTTTTTTAATAAAATGTTTGAAAATTCATAAGTAAATATTTTCATATTCTTTCCAAAAATATATATGTCATAAAAGTGATAATGCAACTAGAAAATTTATATACACATTTATTATAAATCTTTTATATGTTAATTATCTAATGATTATATTTGGAAAATTAAAATTTGTCTTTAAATTATTTTAAAATTTTATTTCTTAAATATTAAATTATTCATTGATTTTATATGATGTATATTTAATATGATCAAAATGCTCTCCCATCTATTCCAAAATAAAATATTTTATTACATTTTACATTTTATTTTGATTAATTTTAAATATATTATATTTTTTACATTATTAAATATATAATGAAAACCACATCCCATTTTTAACCCTCCTTGTCATGCAGTGAGAGAATGGAGGTAATGACTTCCTAATACCCACCTCTAATAGGACTTAGGCTCCAACTACGATTGATGGTTTAATAATCACATAATGGGATGAATTAACCTGTATGAAAACATACATATATGAGAGATAAGATTGGTAAATCGATCAAAAACTAATCATATATATAAATATATAAATACCTAATTAAGACATGAAATATCATATATTACTCTAAAAACTAAAATGAAATCTATAATACCAAAAAGGTAAAAATGACAGAGACTATAAATCCCAAACAGCTCTGGAAAAACCAAGATCTAAAATTATCTCGCTTGTTCTCTATCATACTCCCACATACCTAGAAAATAGTTTATATATCTTTACTGAGGTCATGACAGTATACTTGATGTGATCCTTTTCATGGCCTCTATTGAATAAAATAATTAAATAATTCTTAATAATAGTGAACAACTGTAAAACTAAATAATGACCAAAATATGTATACTATGCTTCCATCCTCACCATGAGTGTCTCTGATAAATTATCACATAAAATAAATCATATAATAAAATAATTTAACAATAAGGGTACCTCAATATCACATCCCCACTAGTTTTCCACACTTCCCCAACATCGTACATCTTGATCCACCTCTCTCCAAAATAATCCTGCACACAAAAACCTAGTCTAATTAACCCAAAATTCACCTCATGAAGTTACATTATCCTAAAACACCATATCAAATTTTTATATAGAAACAAATTATGTTATGAGAGACACCATAACACATAATGTTTTCATCATACATTAGGTTTTATACCCCAATGCATCACATCCCATACACCGAGTATGCTACCAAGATCCATAACAACATATTTACATCATAACAATACCAATTCATTTCATACTATATCTAGGGATACATGTTTTTGAATAACCACATTCCATCACAACCCTCTACAAATATATATTGGAAAACTAACATCCTTTCACACCATCACGTATAACTAACAGGGGAATAGAGTTTGGCTAGATGGGATATTTATCCATTCATCCTGCAACTAGAATGTTCAAGAAAACACCCTACCCGAGTCCACTGGCTACTAGTCACCCAAAAAAGAATGGGTGGGGTAGTGTCTAAACTCAAAAAATATATAGGATATAATATAACTTGTAATCAAACTCTGGGAATAAACATATCATATACTCGACTGTAGCTACCATTGTATAGTCATCCAGCTTACATTGAGAGTGACTAGATATCCTATATGTACACAAAAATTCATTGATCTACATTAATTACTTATTTTCTAATAATCATTTATATTATGTTAATTAATTTATTAGATATTACTTAACCAACAACACTATTATGAATTAAATTAAATTAAATCATTAGATTGATATCTAATCTCTTCAAGATTATGCAAAACAGAGTCAAAATTTTCCCCATTTAAATTCCTTTTAATCATTTTCATTCTATAATCACAATACACATTGTTTAATAAATTTTTATTAATTATCACCATCATTACATAATCTAGTAACTGTATAAAAACCATCCAGCACTACCACCAAGAAGAACAATTCATCCAATCACTCCTAGCTTCCTCCAGAACATGAGAATGTAATATAGAAAAATAATGAAACCCAAAAATAAACCATTAAATAGATTCATTTAATGCGAGGATAAAAATTTATCACATAAGTGGGTAAACATATATTCATCTTGATCCATCATATTTTGTGTCATTATGACACCCAAATACTTATCCAGATATATATCATCATTATAGGTGTCAACTATGAACACATCATCTAGGAATCCATACCCCAAATCACATCACCCATCATTGGATAAGAATACATCATATTAGGTAGATCATATATAGATCACAACCCAAGGTATAAATAAACAAACATTTTTATTAGGGAAATTTAGGCCTTAGAACAAAATAACAATTCTTCTATCAAAAAAATGTGTCACAAATCCAATCACAAGTCACCCATCCTTCTTAAGAAAACTATAAAAGAAATCTATAACAAACATCTTAATCACAAAAGCATCTTTTATTTGATTTAGAATTAACACATTTATTATTAAAGGGTTCTAACTATTGGAAAATATAGGCATCAACTATAAAAACAAAAAAAAGTTATTTGTGTTCTAAGAATCAATTTAGTTTATAAAAAAATAGAGAAGTATAATTATCATTTAAACAATCCTTTTTCATATTATTAACAACAATAATTACCATGATTCACAGTATTTATAAATTCCATAATCTTGGTCTTACAAATTTAATTAATAATATCAATTAATTCAATTTTATTATCCTATAATTATAGAAAACATGAGATTTTTATAACGTGCCTCTTATTAAATTAATCAATATCAAATTAACCAAATAATTCAATATATTTGTTCCATAACATTTTACATAAAGAATGACATGTTAATAAATAGTATAACAATACATTATGAAAAACATAATATAGATTTCACACAAACTAGATAATAAACAAGATAACCATTATCATGGTAGAAAGAAAAAAAAATTGATCACTATAATCAATTTTTTTAATCAAATTTAATAATTATAAGTATATATAAATTTACATATAAATGAATAGTCCATATTAACTTTTTGATTTCTTGTAATTAAATAAGAGAAGAAATTACTCACACACCTTAACAGAATAATTCTTCTTCGTACAACAATAGACCAATGTCATAAATCCTAATCACCCACCATCAAGAGATGAAACCATCCATTGAATCCATGGCATAAATACGACAATAAATAATCAAAAAAATATTTTTAGAAAATAGAGAGAAACCTATATCACATATAAAAATGAATCGGGAGGATCCAATATAAATAACAATTACCAAAAACTGTATAACATAACCCAAATTACCCCAAAGAATACATGAAAATCCAATATTTTATAGCTGTTGAAGGTATTATAAAATTCATAAAGATGTAATATTAATGTGATTCAATGAGAAAGAATAGAAGGAAACCAAATGATGAATTCACCACCGGAAGGAACTCAAGACATTAGAAGAAGGACTGTATGAATCAATGGTAAAGACATAAAAATCATAATACTTTGGGAATAAATGTTGTATGAAAAGAATGATATTTATTTTACTTGTTAGAATATATAGGATAATACAAATTTTATAATAGAAAATGATTTAATTAACCAACTATTAAGGATCCCAATAATATCCTTGTGTAATAACTCTTTCATATCCACGGTAATCACCAAAAATAAATTATATATTTATCATTGATGAAGATACTTTTAATGAACTTGAATCACACTACTAATAGTCCTTTATAACAGTTTTTAAGTAACAGAAAAAAAAAACAATGTAGCTAAAAGCTACATAGAGGAAAAAGCCCTAGGTAACAATTTTGGTGTAGAAGAATCATCAATGTTTTTGATTTATACATGTCTCTGATTCACATAGACAATTTATCCCTGTAGATGATTCATAAATTCAATACTTAAATATAGATGATTCATATACACAATCCCAACATGTATAAGATTTGTGTATTCAAAGATCCAGATAGCCTATTCACACAACCTAACTATCCATTTAGCTGATGAATGTTTTTATCCATCTTCATAACAAATTAACATATCCAATCTACCCATGTTTCTAATTCATCGATGTGTAAAATTTAATTTTTCGTGAGAAAAACCAACTAACCATGATACCTAGCCATATGAAAGACCTAAATACCATATGAAAAAATAGTTGATCATCTCAACTAATAGCACGACCTTCAATCCTAAAAATTCTAACTATCCTTATGACCAACAAACCATGAAATGAAAAATCAGGTGATCTTACCAACAAAACTAATTGCTAAAAAAGTGACCACATGATGAAAATAGTTAGATGAATGATACGAAGAGACCCTAGATTCACTCAAAACACCTAATTGGGAAATATAATTTTTTATGAAGGTCAAATCTATTAATTTTGTTCTTTTATATATACCAATTTTAAAGTAATTTCCACTTATTTTATTATGTAAATTATAAAAATCTAAAGACTCCATTACTAAATATACTTATTAGAAGTGATTCTTGTGAATGTATTTCCACATCCAATATTAAAAATATTATATCTATTGGATTTTTCTATTATAAAATATTCATGATTAATGTAAATGTTTTAAAATTATTTTAAGTTTTATTATTGAAAAATTTATGTATTTTGCAATAATATATTATTAATGAATCTTTTTAGAAGTAAAATATATCTATTTATTTTAAGGTTTATTATTTAATAGATTTAAACTTTTGAAATTTTATAATACTTATAAATCTCATAAAATCAAGTATTTTAATATTATTTTAACTTCACCCTTCTGAAACAATTTTTTATTTTAATAGACTTTTTATTAGAAATGATGTAAATTATAGTTTCCATTCTTCTTCACTTTACCATAAAAAATTAATTTTTGGATGTGATTCTTACTACAATGTTATAAAATATTTTGTGCAAAATATATTATTGTTTCATCTATTAACCATATAATGTTCATTATTCATGAATTGAATCATTGTTCATCCTTCATATATTATTATGATATTTTTTATAATTATAGGTTTGATATACTATGGTTTATAATGTTCATGATAAATTATGTTTTTAAATGCTTTTAGAAACCAATTCTTTTTTAAAAGGTCGAATATGAGATGATGATTGTTTGATTTCCAAGTGCTAAAAAATTTATAAATTATGGGATCTTTGAGACATATATATCCCTCCAATAATTTTTTTGAATTTTTATATATCATGATATAGAAATGTTTTGTGAATGGGTTAACATGTAGATAGGTTTTCAAATGGTGAGGGTGATGGAATTTACCTATATTCCCCAATTTTTGAGTAAACATGTTAGTATGTTTCTAGGTTCAAAATGATATTAAATCCTATGTTTGTGACTGTGAAATTTTGTCTATTTTTTATCTATATATTCCATATTTTCATTATTACATTTTAACTTTATTATATTTTATAGTTTCATGATATGCACAAATGGTTTTGGCTACAAATATTTATTTTGAGCCAGGTATATCATTAATGATTTATTAAAAATATTTTTAGAACATAATGTTGTTTTATCATGTTTTATAATTATGATATCTAATGGTATGATATCATATTAAAATAATTAAGTCTGTATCATGTTCTTACTCATTTTTTTAATTGGAAACATTATGATATAGTTTTCCCTTACTATGAATCAATGGTTACCCATTTCTTATTTTTCTATTCCATGGTTAATGAAAATGGTTATATAATATGAGATATGAATCTTAGTGTCTATAATATCATTATTATGGAACTTTTTTGAAATTTGTAAAATTATGATATTTGTGTGGATAATATCATATCACACAAAATTTAATTATTAATGTTATGAGATGGTTGGTGATATTTTTTATTTATATTTTGTAATTATTTTATTATTTCTGTCATGTATAGAATGGGTTTCTATATTTTGTATTAGAAAATACTTCAATTATGTTGGATATTATTTTAGCTATTTCTAGAGGCCATCAAAATTATCATTGGTATGATATAGAACTATTGTTATAACCTAGTTTTGATACTATGAATTGGATGATATCTATATATATTGGTAATAAAATTACTGAATGTTATTACTAGAAATATAACCCTTTAAAGATATTATAAATTGGATGAGGTTGTGAAAAATACGAACCTTGGATTAATCACCCAAAAAATTGGTGGATTAGAATTGATTCAATCATTTTCCAGATTCCTGACGAGTGATCATATTACAGCACACATGGTGAGGCACTCTCGAGGGATATTAATTGGTTAATAACATTATCATTATAAGACATAAAAATGAATTTGTTTTGACAATTAATTATGTTGTGTTTTATATAACCCAACCTAATGAAACCATGTTTTAATAATTAGTGATTAATATAAAATAAATATCTAGTGTGATGGTTTGAAATAGTAACACACATCAAGGATTAATTTCCAATAATTTATATATAATGTAAAAAATTATTACTCATGATTGAGTTTTTTGTTTTTTAATGGATGGATCAAGTAGGACCCTGATAATAATGGATGCAATTGGCTGTATAATAATGGTATACTTAGTTTGATAGAACTTGGAATTGAATAATTTGTTTTCTTTCTCTCATAACTATCTCTAGTTATGACTAATATCATGAATCATTCCAAATATCTAAACATTACAAAAAGGATTAGGATGGTTTTGAATAGAAGATAGTGGGATAAATATGATTAATTTAAAAAATATTCAACATCAATATTGCCTAAAATGTGGGAAAAATATACCATTAGAAATTTCGTAGATGAATGATAAAGTGTCTCATATGTGGATGAATTTTACAATGATCACATTTTTCTAGCTGCGATGAAGAAGTTGTACCCTAAAAGGCGAAGAATGTAAAATTCAACAAATGAGTAGTGTTTGGGCTTAAAGAAAAAGGTGTACCTAACTCAAATTTTAGTAAGGATAAAAAAATTCAATAACATACTAAACCAACGAAACAAGGAATAATATATTATACCCATAATTTTAAGTGTTGGTCATGAAGAATTATGGTAAAATTTGAATTCACTATCAAGTATAGATTTTTTGATATTCAATTAGAATTTAGTTCTAGAAACACATGTAGCCCAATTATGTTTTCCAAAAGAGTCAAATAAACACCATAATGATTTGATATTTCCTTATATTATTATTTAATCCCATTGATAGTTTAATTTATTATGCTTTATGAAATAATTATTATCAATCCTTATGAAAAATCCATTTTTTCTATAAAATGTAATGGTTATCTCCCCATAAAATTCATAGTAATAAATAAATTAGGGAAATAAAATTTTATATTTATGAAAAACATATGATCCCTAATAATTTTAAATATGACTATGGAATATCTATGAAATCTATATACATTATTGGAGTTGTGATAATAAATTAATAGGAATTTCTAACAAAAATCGTTGGTAAAAAAAATGTTTTGATCTTCCTCTTAGGAAGTACTATAATATTTTCATAGAATAGCATGAATTATTATGTTTGATATGAAATTATTAATTAACATTCCATTCATATAAATCTTGATGATAAAACTAACTATCTACAGTGGTAAAATGTAATTAAAATAGTGGGGATTCAAATTATTTATGTTGGTAAAATAGAACGACCCATATTTTTTGATTATCTAAAGGATATCCAATATTATAAAAAATAATGTCACAAGCTGCACTAAATGAAAAAAAACCAAATCATATTAACAAAGCATTATTTATAATTCTATAATAAACAATAATATGTTAAAAATTAATAGTATTTCCTTCAAAAGTTATATAATAAATACGAGTAATATTAAAAGGGTTATTAATAATAATAAATATTTTCTTTATTTTGTAACTTTTAATTTAACATTATAAATTATAAAATTTTATTATATAAATTTGAAAAATTGAATTCATTTATTTTATTTTTCATTACAATGTTATCGTATGATTTTTTTGTGTTGTTTCAGAAACAATTAATTTCAAGGTATGTAGTTAAAACACTGATTTTATTAATATAATCGCTATATTTAATTTATTTTATTGTATAATTAAGTGGAATGTTTTAGAATTTTTTTAAATTAAATTATATATTATATTTTTTATAATAAACTTCAAAATATTATAGAGAATTTATAATCTGATGGTCATCATTTTGAAAATTTTTCCGGAAATTTAAAATAACATATTTTGTGAATGTTTTGATTTATTAATTATAACATGATGAATTGAGGTTTTCGGGTTATTTTACAATTAAATAAATAATTTCATTAATAATGAAAATAAATTTTAATCCATTGGAATAAATTTCATATTTAATTTCATCTTTAATATAAAACCATATTTATTAAAAGTAAACATTAAAAATTGAGATTTTCATGTTACCTGCACTAATGATTCGAATAACCAATTTTTACATACAAATTTAAATTGTTAATGCGAGTTTTTTAGTTAATATCATAATCTCAATACTAATTAATATGAATAAAGTTAATTTTAGGTATATAATTTATATTATTCGGATTAATTATAATTAACATAAAAATAGGGAAGCACTTCTTTAAAAATTCATGTTTTAGTAATACCATGAAACTTATATCAAATAAATTAAAGTTAAAACCTTTATATAATTTATCTATTAAGGTGTAATAAAAAATATATTATCACTCATTTAATTTATAATCAATAGAGAATGATATTAAGAATACATAAAAGTGAAAATATATTTTTCTAATAAATGTTTTGTAAAAAAATTTACTGTTTAATTTTTATAACTAATTTTATAACAGTTACATACATAAATAGATTAAATATATGTTAAATTTATTTCCATCACGCCATAATTAGATTATATATGTTATGTTATATGATTAATAAAAAATAAAATCACATTGTTAAAAATAAGTTAACTTATTTGAAAGTAAATAAGGTAAAATATAAATACAAAATGATAAAAACACTATAAATTGTTCCTAAAAAATTTGGAAACACATATTTATTAATTTATTGATACCAAAACACCAAAAACCCAATAATTACAAAATTTTGGATCCATTGACTATCGCATAGTGTCATGGCTTTGTTGGAAAATGTTTTCTTTTCCGAAAAGTACAAATGTTTTCCCCTTATAAACGGAGTCAACTAAATCTATTAAAATATTCAAATGTGTATAGAAATAATAATCTAAAAATAAAATTGTATTCTCCCTATAATCGTCTCACATGAACATAATTCCCTCGTCAGTCATAGTTGGATGAAGACCATAAATTGCATGAGATATTCTGAGGGAGAAATAACGTCTCTAACATAATTATTATCTCCTATTATGATTTTATCATAGATATTACTATTGAAATTATATTATTTGAATAACAATGTTATGATTTTATTATAATTAGTATACTAATATTTTTTTTTTGTTTTTGGTAGAACCCATAGTTTCCATTTTTATCCAATTATAAAAAAAAGTGTATTGTTAGTGTGTTGTGCAGACTAACGCCAAAAAAATAGATGTCATTTAGTTTTTAGTACCACATCTCATTAATATTATTAATGGTGGAAAATTTGAAAAAATATGATATATATAATATGATTATGTCCCAAAAATTTCATTTTAGAATACACCTTCACCCCTTAGCATGCATCGAGAAACAAGAATATTGATCGTGTGTATGTGCTGATTACTGACTCCACAATAGGATGAGTTTAATTTCAATATAGATTTTTTATAAAATTTAAAAAAAAATAAAATATGGTTAAAAATTATTAACATAAAAAAACATTGTTATTATGTAGTAATTAAATTATATCAAAAGACACATCTCCTTAACATTTCTCACCATTCATGTTAAAACCCATTCTTGTTTGTGTATTTTTTACCACCTACATAGAAAATTATTTATAATATTTTTATGGATGAATATGGGATCCATAGGTTTATTAATAAGATATATTAACATAAAAATGTATATTATATGGTTCTGGAAAAATTGTGTATTATTAAATCAACATTTTCAAGCCCTAAAATGAACAAAATAAGCTATTATAGAATCTTATTTCAGTAACAAAACTAAAACTGATATCTAATGAAATTAAAAAAAATTGACTAAATATAAGTTAAATATTTCAGAACCATATATTATATATTAATAAATAACTTGGATTAAAATTAATGTTAAAAATATATAAAAAATTAGACTTGCACAAATGAGTTAATTTTTTTAACACGCTATGGTTAAAATAACGTATAAATAATTAACATAATCATGAAAAATAATTTTGAATATGGATTACATAAGATATATATTTATGATTAAGGTAATGAAATATGGATATTATGTAATTCATATTTTTTTAAATGGGTTATATTTTCAATAACAAATGCAGGAAACAAAGTGCATACTTTGGTCTAAATTTACATTCATTGATTCATGTTTATATTATACATCATGTTACATTTTTTTGGGTAATTACAACCATATAGTAACATTTATTTAATAATCCAAATATATTTCATGATATCAATTACCCATTAAATTTAAACCTTCTCATGGTATTTCGTTTTCATTGTTCCAAACGTTGTAAGTTAATTTCATATCAATTTCTCCTCCATTAATTCATTTTCCGATTTACAAAAATATTTTATACTGCATATATTATTTATTATATCATGAATTAATTATTAATTATTGTAATTATAATTTCATTTTATAATTAATTTAACTTTCTTATTTTCTATTTAATTGTTTCAAAAACCGTTAAGAATTTTTTTAAACTTCCTTCTCAAAATTGAGTCATCTCAAATGTTATAATCCAACTGGAGAATTTATTTACTCTGTAATTATTAAGCCACTACAGTTTTTTATATGTAGATATATTTTTAATAATTTATTTTCATATACATTATTTTATGTTTGATCATATCATCTCTTATATCCAATGTTGGTTTTCCTCATGGTAATTTCAAAATGTAAAAATGCTTATTTCCATCATTTTATAAAGAAAATTATATTTTCCCCTCTACATTTTCTTTTGATTATTAACTTTTATTTCTCATGATTTAATTATAACTAAAGATTTTTAAATATAACAGTTTTAAATAAAATTAAAATAATTTTATTAAAAAAATTATGTCCTTTCATGATTCACTTTTTAAATATAGTTGTTAAATATAATAGTTTTAAAAGTATTTGAAATGTTTAATAAAAAAATTTATCACTATTTTACATATTAATTATTAAATATTACATTTAAAAATAATATTTTTCAAATTATTTATAATTATTTTATATAAAAAATTATGTATTTTTATGTTTTCAATATTATAGATTCTTTTTAATAGAAA
Organism: Viscum album; assembly: GCA_963277665.1. NCBI lineage: Eukaryota > Viridiplantae > Streptophyta > Magnoliopsida > Santalales > Viscaceae > Viscum > Viscum album. The sequence goes on from OY728157.1 coordinate 822,653,471, forward strand.
ATGTTATCAAATATTTTAATTTCATTCCGTAACAATAATATGTTGTTTTAAGATTTTAAAATTTATGAATATCTTATAAAATTCAATAAATTATAACTTATCCTTTTTGTATCCACATTTTAGTTTCAATTCTTTTTTTTGGAATTATTTATAATAAGGATTTCATAGTTCTTCTGTTTACCTTAAAAAATTTATTTTTGAAAGTAATTTTAACGTCGATGATTTAATGGAGTTTAAAAAAATTCTACATTTTCATATCTATATACCCTTGAACGTTTTTCTTTCAGGAATTTATGTTTTGATATCAATTCAATGGTTATTATTGAATGATTTATTTTAGGAATTTATTGATTTTTTATTCTACGATTTCATAAGTCCATATTATGTGACATTTTAAAAGAATAAGAAACCACTAAATTTTTCCATGGGTTCTTTTTTATATGATAAATATTAGATTTTAAAGTGGAAAATTTTTCACGATTATGAGAAATATGGTATATATCCCCCACTAATATATAAGGTAATTTTATATATCATAAGAGATAAAAATTTAATGTATATTCGTTAGAATTTTTATAAGTCCACAAAGGGTGAGTGTTATGGAATTTAAATCTCCTCAATTTATTATATGTAAATGTGTTGTTAGATAGCTAATTTTACAATTACATGAAATAATAGGTTTATAATTATAAATAATTTTCATGTTTTAACCATTATATTCCGTGTTTTCATGATTACATTCTATTTTCAATGGATTCCACACTTTTATGTAATACTCTCAAATTTTTTATTATTGGTATTTATTTTAAGATAGGTCTACCTTTTTATGATTCATTAAAGAAATTTATGATGTTATATTTCTTTATTATGTTTCATAATTATAATATATATTTTTTTGAAACCATATATATGTATTCATATCCGTCATTTGTTCTCACTCCTAATTATGATCTGACACATTATGAAATATTTTTCCCATATAGAGTTTCTATGATCTCAACTTTCTTATAGTTCTCCAAGCAATGTTATGAAGATGGTTATATATGTCAAATTTGTATTAAACTATCAATATGATCATTATTATGTAGAAATGTCTCCATGTGTATAAAATTAAGACATTTATGTCACAGATTTTAAAAATACTAAACTTTTCAGTATTTGAGTTATGTGAGTATTTGTCTGATTTATTATTTAAATCATGAGATTATTGTAATTTTAAATTCATATATATAATGGGTCACTTAAATTAACTTATTATGAAAAATTCATAAATGTGAAAGTATTTTAATAATCATAATTTTCCACTATTCAATGAAAAATATACAATTTCCAAAAAATATTAAAAATCTAGTACAAAAAAATAATGAATTGAATTATCCAAATATGAACTAAATATTTTCAAATAAATATTATATAAATTAGTATTTTTATATAATATTATATTAATGAATAAAAGATATTTTGGGTCAGCATCAGGAAATAGTTTTGTAATTTAATGATTACCTTCAAATGTAGGGTCCAAGGTATTATAGTTCCTGAAATTACATAGGAACCAATTTTCAAAATTATATAGAGTTTATCATGTGGTGTCCTTCTTTGTTATTTATTATTGAATAATGTTTTAATGTGGCATCTTAGTGCCTAAGAATACATATGAGAGTAGTATATTTTATCTCATCTTCTATTGGGTACTGGTAGTTGAAATCTGAAGATGAAATTCTAGAAGTAATTTTGTTGTCTTAAACAATTCTACATTCATTGTGGGTTGATATTTCTATGATTTTTTAATGTTATTACCTGCCATTAAATTATTTTATGTAAATAAATATTATATTAAATGGTTTTGATTCCAACGAGATTATCACAGATCTACTGATAATGTCATATCACTTCTAGAAATTTAAGAAATCAAGATTAGATAATAGTTTACGAAATGATTATATGATGGAGTTGGTGATGCTTCACTATGTTATAAAGAGGAAACTATTGAAAAATAATTCTTATTTTACAAAAAAAATGTGGGGTATTTCAATATTCTTTTGGTACCAAGTTTTACCTTAATAATTAATTCTATCGAAACAATACGAGCCCAACTAATCATAAAATATTGACATTGGGATATATGTAGGGGGTTTATACTATGAATTTTAGATGATTGTCAGAAAAATATATATTAGTGTTCAGTTACTTTTTGCAATAAAAATTTATCACATATAATTAAAATATGTTTTTTGAGGATATATATGTGATACTATATAGTTCACCTATATATTGGGTCGATATTTGTGAAGTTTCTGCAGTTGAGATAGAGGTGGTATAAGATTTAAGAACAACATAAATCATTAATGATTTAATTATTACCACACACAGTATACAATAATCCTATTAAAATAATGATTAATGTTATATATCATGTACATTCATGATTTTCTCCGCATATTAGAAATATATAGTGTGGCTAATAAATAATGTTTTGCCAAATATTTTACTCTATATTTAGGTATTGGAGGAAGATGTATAGGTTTATTATCTATTACAACTAAAACTAAAAATCAATTAAATTCTTGAGTTCTCCATGTATCTCAGATTAATAACTACTAACATGATCCATTCCATATCATTAATTATATTTATACTTATAATGTGGAGTATAATTCACTTGTGTAGAAACCATGGGAAATTCGTTATTCCAAAGAGAATATTATTGAAGTATAACTTATTCACATAGTAACTATTCTTTGGAATCCTGGTGGACTATAAATGAAAATACATTAAAGTGAATTCAAGATACATATGACTTATTCTTAGGTATTATAATTCTTTTTTATTAAAAGAGAATAATGTTTTAATTAGGAATGTTGAATGAATGCGATGATGTGATTTTTTTCCATTTTATTATTGTTGAATATTTTTTGATGTTAAATTTTTTTAATGGGGTGAGTAATTTAAAGGCATAAATATATGTATTTGGAATTCAATAATTTTTTTAATTATTTCGGAAATAAGAGGTATGATAAAATATTTTTATATGTAATTAATTTTCTTGCATTTCATTCAATTTAGAATATGATGTTAATACATGGGTCGTATTTTGATAATTTTCATGGTGTTTTGAATTTATAATAACATTCCTCTGGTAATTGAATAGAATTAATTTTTTATATATAAAAATTATTTATGAATAAATTTTTTAATATAAATAATTTGATTATTTTTGGATTTTATATATGGAGTAGAGGATAAGAAATATTAAAGGAGATGTGAGGATTAATATATTATATCCCCATAAGTTGATTTAATGTGGTATTTAAATAAGTGATACAAAGAAATATAATAGTGTAATATAATTGGACATACATAATTAGTTGGAAGATAAATTTTAAGATTGACATGGAGGATTAATTTTTCAAAATTGAGAAAATTTAATACTTATTTTATGTAATATTTATTTGTTTTAAATTCAATATGAATTATTTTCTAATATTACATCACATAAATTGGAAGGGAGTGAATGAAATTCTGGTCAATGAAAATAATATTAGTTGGGATTAATGTTCATTTGGGGTGGACATAGAAAAAATTATCTCTTCCTTATTTATCATTATGAGTCTATAATTAATTCCTTTCATTTTAATGTTAGATGAAAAATTATACACTAGGTTAATAAATATATTGTAGAAATTCGTTAGAAATTTACGATGGATATGAAATTGGTATATTAAATATTAAAAAAGAATATTTTCTATAAATATTATTTTCATTGGAATTTTTTTTTGATAAATGATAAATTATAAAAATGAAACATGAAGATAGATAAAACAATTATTCAATGATAATTTTTTAAATTGATTATACTTGAAGTTGATTAATGGTGTAAAATCATGACCACCGAGAAATATTTGTACTAGATTTTTCTTCTTGATCATTTATGTCTATCATATTTAGATATAAGATATAATATAAAATAAATGGACCATATAATAAAAATCATCAATAAAATATTTACTCAATAAAGATAAATAAGTACGAAGAATAAATATAACCCATAAAATTAAAATTATTATAATTGGAAAATATAAAATTAAATAATGAAAGAAGTAATTTAAATTCTATTTGGTCACTGTCACCATAAACACCACACCAATAAATGATAATGGAATAAAAAATAAAACAAAGAAAAATGATTACTATTTTTTAAAGGATATTGATATCCTTGTTGTAAAACAACATAAATGATAAATGATGGAATGAAGTAGTATTTATAAAATAATATGTCCAACATGATTGGTGGAATAGTGATATGGATCATTGGAATAGTAATAAGACAATTAGAATAGTAAAAACACTAATATAATAGTTTCTTGACAATTAAAAAAATAAAATTGAATATAAATATTATTTAACATGATTAGAATAATTAGATATAAATTTATAAATATAAAAACAGAAATAGTCAATATTATAAAACCCAATAAGAGTATATGTCAAAATTTTATTAGTCTTTATTTTAACAAATAATTTGAAGCTTAATAATTTAAGGTTATTGTTGAAACTAAATTAATTAAGTGTTAATTATTTTTTATAAATGAATCATTATTTTGAAATAATCCCTCAATTTTTTTGGTACTTCTTTTAAAATTTTCATTTAAGTTAACTGTGAAAATTTAGTTTTTCAAATATCGAATGTTTTAAAAAATAATATTGATATCATAATGATATAATAGTTTATAATTTTTTATGAGAAATATAAATTATACTTGATAAGATTAATTATTTATTTAAATATAATTAACTCAATTTCAAATTACTCAAAAGATAAATTATAGTATTTGAATATATTTTTCATTATTTCATCCGTTATTTTATATAATCACGTAAATTTTATTTCAGAATATTTTAAAAGTAATAAATACAAGTATTATTTATTAATATAATTAAAATTTTAAAATAATATAACTATTTCATAGTCTACAACATGGATAATATTTTATTCATTATTTTAACAAAAAATTAACATTTCACCTTATTTATAAATACCCCCTCTTAACCCCTGGAGAATCTCTTTTATAATTTATCACATCATTAAATAAAAAATAAAATTTAAATTTATTAACCTCATTATATCCATATATATTTTTTAGTCCCACCCAATCAAAAACCATAATGGAAATAATGTTCTTAAAAAATGATCAACATTTAAACCCAAGAAAACTCCCATCATTTTTAACATTCACTTTTCATCAATAATTATTCTATTATCCAATTAACAGAAAAAATGTTAATAAAATATACTAATTAATATATAAAAATAGAATTAATTTAATTATAATATTTTAAAAAAATATTGTGTTTCTTATTTTATATATATTACTTCTCTCTCCCTATTTTGACAAAATCCATGAAATAATATATTAATCCACATGTGATGTCATTATTAATAATTTATTTAACATTGAATTTTCAAATGATTTGTTTTGATAGTATATAATTATCTAAATTTTATTATGATACAAATGGGGTCATTATAATCTATATATGAGGTGTATTTATTATCTCTGTCATCCATAATGAAAATGTCCCATTATGGGTCAGTTTACCTGCATTTGAGAATATTTTTAATTCTTTAATTATCACATCCTTCATGGATTTTTATTATATGTTATTTATAATTATTAAATGTGAAGTTATATATAATTTTCTGTTTCTAGTAAAATATTCAATAGTCAAAAAATAAAATTAAATCAAAACCATATAATAAGAATAATGACTAGATAATCCAAACAAACATATCACAAAACCATTTCATCTTCCACCGAAGGTTAATAATTTAATTCTAATTAATATTTTGGATCATTAATAACATAAATATATATAACCTAGGAACACTATTTTAATTATCCTAATTTGGTTATATAAAATTTGAAAAAACAGAGAAAAGGGACATAAAGAAAGGGGAAAATCAATTTTTTAATTTTCATTTGGGTTTTCAACCCTCTTTCTCATAAATTTCAAAATGATTATTCTAAAATATCTTTTAAATTACATTTTATTATTCATAATATTTTCTTCCTGAAATACCCGATCCTCTAAAATATCAACAATAAATATTACAAATTATTCAATGGTTCTTGATAATGAATTTATTCTGAAAACATCACACTAATTATTTTTATAATTATTCTTCCTATATTTAGGAATTTTATTTTTATTGTAAATAAGAAAATTAAATATCAAAAAATATTATTCCCATATAATTTTGGAAATATAGGTGTTTGTAAATTAATATAATTCATTAGACCCAGTGTTTTCTCATGGAGTAATTTTATGTTTATGATTGATAAATTTCCACGTTCTATGTTGAATGTATAATTAAGTTAATATTAGTATGTGATGGGTAGTCCTTGAATCATATACCCCTTACTGATTGATTATTTTTTATATAATTCGACTATTTTACATATACACGATGTATTTTTTTTATTAAACATATGTTATGTTTGAACATTATGATAACTTTCTTGATATTATTTGTAAGGGAATGAAACAAATAACATTCTCTATATTGATATCATGTTTCCTTATTAGGAATGATCAACCATCCATGTTTTTATAAAATTATTTCTATATTATTATAATAATTGTCTTCTGATCATGGTATAATGATTATGATCACTCTCACCCACATACTCATGTCTCGTTTCCCTCCCAATTATTCATCCACTTACTAGACTTTTTCTCACCATTTCATTGAGTTATATCATTAGGTTAATATAAGTTTTAAGGATATGAAAGGGTCCACAATGATGAATATTATATACATCATAAATACAGTAAAATGTTTTATATCTGTTCATGTTTTATAATCATTATTTTCCCATGATAGTCAGCATTTTAATTATGGGAGTTATATTTAAATTTATATTAGTATTAAAGATGATTAAATAATCCTATATGAAAGATATGGTTTTCTATATTTGTTATCATTGAATTAATTAGTCATATTGGCAATTTTTTAGTAAAATGAAACCTATGCTAAACATAGTTATTTAGTATGTTAAGGAATTAAATTAATTTTTTCATATGTATTAGGTTTTCATCCTCTCTCGACGAACTTGAGTTTATTCTATTATTTTCTATGTTAGAGAAACATGAAAACTATGATAAACTATGAAAAAAACTAATGTGTTTGTACAAGAAAATTATAATCCAAATAGTTTTCCAGATGGAATGTGATATGGCGGTAAAAATTTCATTGAGTGACATAACCACTATTTCGTGGTTGTGATCAATAACATGAACCATGTGAAGTGTCTGCCTCTACCCAGGAGGGTGTAAATTGACATTGAATCTCTAATTAATTGATATCTATCAAATTTTAGTACATCCGCCTATATAATTATTATGTAACATTATGTAAACTCATATATATATATATTTTATACACTTCACTATTTCTGTGAAGATAAGTTTTCCCAAATTTTCAATAAATGGAAAATAGATGATAATCTATAGTAATAAAATGATCTATAATACAAAGATAATTAATATAGTGATTGAAAATAATTATAAAATATACAAGAAAATAATTTTTAAAATGTATTCCCCTCAAACCCTCTATACATAAATAGTGAAAAAATCTCTATAGCTCAAAATAATGAGAATAAATATATTATTGGGAATGGTGAATATTTCATAAACATATCAAGGTGTTCAAATTATTTTCTTAAAAACATGATACACAAATATATAGATTGCTTCTATTTCTGAATGGATCTAGTTATTTTAGTCATTAATAGTTATTAATAAGTTTCTCTTTGTACTCTTAATATAGATATAGAGTTTCAACAATGGCCTTGTGGATATGGTGATAAGAAATGATGGATCTGGTTTCATTTGAGATGTTCATATAAAATAAACATGGACGAAAACATATCTAACCTATCATATGTCAATGAAATTGAAATAATCCCCAAGGAAACTACCTCAAATTAAAGATCATGTTCTTCAAGTGTGGAATTTTAAGCCATCATGATCAATAAATAACATGGTATCTATGTGTAATGACCCAAAAATTTTATCAATGAAAATTAACTTCGTATAATTATGTCCTATAGTATAAACCACATAAATCAATTTTAGAACACAATACAATAATTACAAATGTTGAATGAAGGAAATAAATGGTATTCCTATAATTATGGAACCTATCTAGATGGAATAGAACTTTGAAAAATGGAATAGTAACATGAAATTTAAGAATTTTTATTTGGATAGTATAATAGTAACCTCTCCTATGAATGTAAAAATAAAATTTATGAATTTTATAAATGATAATATGACATAATCATATAATAGTATAAGAAAAAAACTATTTTAAAAACTATTAATTAAGTCTCATTATTTTAATAAGACAAAAATGTTTATTTATAATTTAATAATTAACATAATTATTTAAAAGAAATTTATTTGTCATAAAATATATTCATATTTTAACATATTGTTGTCTTGTGATTATAATATAATTTAATGAGATGTTAATTATGTTTTCAAAGGGTTATAAAACTAGTTATAAATATAAAATCATTATTTTCCATCTAAATATTGATTTTAATTAAAAAATAAATTTATCATATCTATAAAATTATTTTCATAAAATTGAGTTCAGTTTTAAATTATACAAAACAAAAAAATTATAGTGAAATTTGGGGATTTTTTAAAAATAGTTAAATTTTTTGTGAATAGTAATAGATAATAATTTATGATATATATAAGTTATAAGTTAAAGAAACTATTACATGATTGATAATTGATGTAAGAAACATAATATCATACTATTCTTCTCTCCATAATCTATTTATTCATGTAATCATAACTATTCTTTCATTGATCCCAAAAAATAACTACTGAATAAAATAAACAAATCAACCCTCTCCACCAAAATAAGTACAACCCCTATGAACCTCTTCTCCTCACACATAATTAAACCTAAATCCTGTCTAATTTCAACACAATACTAATACCAATATTTTCACTCACATCCAAAATCTCTTGGTCTCATCAAAATACCAAACCCCTTTCCCTAAGGTGGTTGTGAGGATGATAAATCAAGAGATAAAACCACCATTTTTTCTTATAATTTTTTTTCAATTTCATTTCATTTTTTATCCTATCCCCATCTCCACATAACCAATTGGTGTAATAACTCTAGTATATTTTATATACTATAATTTTATTATGTTAATTAAATAAATCATTTTCAAATCTATTCACTTTTCCTTTTATTTTAAAAATTAAAATACAATATGTGGTGTGTCATTTGACCACCACCATGGTCGATGACTTTTCATTTTTCACAACTATCATAAATTATAGTTATAAAACAATTATTATTGTCAAATAAATTATATTATACATATTATAAGTTATAAAATATTCTGGAAGCAATATATAATCATGATGTTAAATACAATGATATAATCTCATAATGGTCATAAAAACCACCCAAATAAATTATAACATTTTCACTAAAGCTATATATAATAAAAATAAATCATAACATATATAATGTAACATATTAGACCAATTGAAAATCTTTATGTACATTAATAACATATAATTTTATTTATAGTGAATCATTATCATTGTACATGAACTACCAAGGTTTTAAACAAGTAAACTGATCATGATAACTAAAACAAACACTCTCAAATGACTAAATTGAACACTACAACTCATAAAATAGACCATTAATGACCATAAAAAAAATTAATGAATAAAATAAATGTATAAGAGATTATTTATTTTTAAATTAATTAATTTAAATTTATTATCCTAGATAATAAAGTGAATAAATCATTCTTCCATAATATTGGAGGATTCTCAATCATAATTAATTTATTTGGATTATTCTATATTCAATAGTATGAATATTCATAATATGTTATTAAAATTTTTATTAGATAATATTTTCATGGATGTAAAGGTCTACCAACTTATTTTCTGTAAAAATAAATGATTTTTACGAAAAAACTCTTCTTTATAAAAAAAATCATTCACTTCTATTGATATTGTTTCTTCTTCACTAAATATTGATAATTATTATTGCTAGTATGTTATTTCCCTTTATGTTCAGAACCCCAATTATTATTCATAAATTTATTCATTGCTAAATTAAACCCATTATTTTCCTTGGGTTATTTTATGACCACGATCGATATACATTCTGTTTTACAAGAAAAATAATGTAAATGTTATGATGTGACAGGTTCACCCATAATTATATAGAACTTTAATGTATTGCTAAATGTGATGTATACCATGAGTTAATGTGAAATCACCATGAAAATTATTCTATCCTTTTTTATAATGATGATGTTATGATGATGTACATATGTTATACATGAACATGATTCTATCATAGTTCAAAACTTTGTCTGGTAGTTGACCACTAAGATATGATGTTTCATTTTTATGAATTACCACATTCCATGCCTTTATCCAATTATTCCTCCCATGATTATGATGTTATTATGATTACTATTCACAACTACATTATATTGATTAATTTCTGTATCTATCCTCTTAATATGATTTTATATCACCCATTTAATTTAGTTATATCCTCATGTGATTAATTGTAAAAAGGATAATTTGAGGGACACTAATAATCTAGAGAAGAAGGAATTAAATAATGGTTATGTTTTATTTTTGAAAAGTTATTTAAAAGCCAAATTAAACCAACACACTATTCCACTTTATCCAAGATTAGTAACAAAAAATTTTATTATCTTTAAAATGATTCTATCGTCATTAAAAAAAGATTAGTGTTGATAGTATTTGTATTAAATCATTTTATAGTTAATTTGGGAATTATGATTATAGAACCCTTGTGAAAACACTTAGAATGATACTTAATATAGGTAAGGACCCAGTACGATTTATTTTGAAAAAAATATAAACATAGGGATCCAACAAGATATTCATTTAGAGTTAATTTCACAATGGAATAAATTATTTATTAATTAATTGATGACTAATATTTTGTTCAAACCTATTCCATTTTAGGAAATGGTGGGAACCATGAGACACTAGTCTAACAACCCATTTGATAGACAACGCATTAATTATCCAAATACATCCCCAATGTCTTGTGAGGAGGAGTTCTAAATTTTAGGGTGATTCATACCCAGCTATCTCATGCTATGAACAGTAACCTGAATAATGTTGAACTCCATCCATCACCTAAGAGGGAGAAACATTCTATCAGGTTTTTTATGCTATAGTGACCACCTACAATTATTGAATCTTCGATCCACAGTCATAGAATCGTGTGTGAATACAATGGAGAAGATATTTCATGTACATCACTATTTTGAGATGGAGAAGGTGAATATGGATATTAGTCATCTTGATCGAGAGTTCTACCAATTTTGGGTGTTGATTAAGAGGAATAAGCTAAATGATTAAATTGAAGAGATAACATGTGATCAAGTTAAGATATGGTTTATTAATTAGTATTTTTCTTGGACAATACATAAATAGGAGAGAATTAATATAGATGAATCAAAATAAAGGTGAATCTATCATTAAAAATGAAGAACCTTTCACAAGTATCTAATGGTTCACTTCTAGTTATGATATCAATAATGATAGAAATATTGATATATTCTTTAGTGGTTTGAAAAAACACCTTTGAAAGTCTATAGAAAATCCAGACAATAGAAATTATGTAGAAGTAATTCAATATTCTCTAAAAGTGGTGTTTGAGTTATGAGAATGGTCAAATGGATATAATAATAAGAAAATAAAGATGATGTTTCACGTTTGGATATCTAATGATGAAGGTGGAATGAAATATCAACCACTCAGCTATAAATTATTTTAGAAGAAACAACATGGGAACTTCCTCAAATGGGTAGATAAATGGTATTAGTCTAGGAGAGAAGGCCACCAAGCTAATGAATGTCAAAAAGGCATGATCATGAAAGAAAATGTAGTGGAGTAATGGATAGAACCATTGATGGTTTAATACTTCAATCGTATGTAGGAGGGGCACTATGAAATCCAGTGCATTGAACCTCGAGTTAAAGAGGGTAATAGGAGTCAACTGCAATCAAATTCAATGGAGAAAGGTAATTTTTATCATTTAACTATTACTAAGGTGAATTTTGAAAATTAGGTGGTTATAGTTACAATGGTTATTAATTAAATAAAATGGAATGTACTACCTGATTGAAGTTCTGTTTATTCTTTTATATCACGCAAGATTTGTAGAAAAATTCAAAAACTGCCTCTGATAATGGTGGTGGAGTTATATGTGAGAAAAAAAAATGGAAGAATTATTTCGTCCAATGTATATAAATTTACCCAAGTTAATGTTTTTGGTCTAAACCTCCCATCATGTCTGGTCTTACTAACTATGGTGAATTTTGAATCTATTTAGGGTATGGATTGACTATCTTTATTCGAAGACAATGTCAACTATCGTGAAAGGGAGATCAAACATCACATCATGAGGTATCCAATAATTATATAACAATGTATAGTGGAGGATTGACCTCCTTTGAATTAATCATCTTTTTGTGGATGTTACTCCCTTTGGGGAAAGCATATCTAGATCAAATGATTTATATAAAGAAGATAATCATGCTCGAAGACATTAACAATGCAAGTGACTATACTGATGTGTTAGTTGAATAATTTCTTTGTATTCAGCCTAAATTAGAGGTTGAGTTCTCAATTGAACATATTTTTGGATCATTGAATATATCTAAGACAACTAATAGAATGGCCATAATTGAGTTGGAAGGTGTGAAGAAGGAGTTAGAAGAGAATCTAGATAATGCTTTTATATGCTCAAGTGCTTTACCATGGGGTTCACTATTCCTATTAATCAAGAATAACAATGGAACAATGAACCTATGAATTTATTATATTGATCTCAAAAAATCACAATACATTTCAAATATCCCCTACCATAGATAGTTGGATAGTTTTATTAATTATGTGTGGCCAATTATTTCTATAAGGTGGACCTTTAGTCAAGATGTCACCAATTAACGGTGAAGAAGATGTATATTCATAAGGATGAATTTTATATGAGGTATATACACTATGTGTTCATATTGATGGATATTATACTCACTGATGATTGATGAATATTCATGGAATTATTTAAAAGGGTCCTAATATATAACCTAAAAAACATTGAGGTATTGTTTTTAATGATATTCTGATATACTCGAAGAGAAATGTGGAACAAGAGGATCATTTGAATACTATGATAAAGTCCTTCCAATGGGATAATATATATTCAAAATATAGTAAATATGTATTTTGGATGGAGGTAGTATCATTATTGGGGCACGTTATACCCAATAAAAGGAATATTATTGACCCTTTCAAGGAAAAGGCAATCAATTAGTTTCCCAAGAAAATATATGTAACATTGATCCATAGTTTCATTTTTCTAGATGGGTATTACTTGTGTGTTGTTATGAAATTATCATGACTGTAAAACCCACATGTCTAGATTACTCAGAAGGGAGTACAATTTTTATGGAAAAGTGAATGTGAAGACTACTACATAATGTAAAAAAGAGGCTTGTCCCCATGTTAATATTCACACTACATCCAATTGGGGAACTCGTTGTGGTATAAAACTACACATAAATGAATGTATTAATCTATGTATGGTAACACTGTTGTTTTGATAGCCTATGCCTTATTGAATGTGAAAATTCCTGAGAAAATCTATCCCACACATGAATTGGGGTTGGAATCTGGGATCATTGCATTGAAATTCTGGTGGCATTATATCTAGGTAAGTAGTGTGAATTATATAATAATCATATGATCATAGAATTTATATTCAAAATTTAATAGATTATTATGTTATAGTTATGATGGTTATAGGTTAAAAAGAATTATGAATGCTCAATCCACTATGATCCTAGTAAGGGAAATTATCACGAACCAACCATTAACCGGTCACTATATCTGATTCATGACTAGTCTCGAAGGGCATTCTTCATCCCCACAGGCTAAAAATATGATTATGAAATTAGGATTAAAATATTGGGAATGATTTTCTCATGAATAAAAGATAAATGAATGAAAATTAAACTAAACAATAAGAGTAATCACTCACATAGAATATATATAAATTGCTACAGGTACCTCCATTTGTCCTTATGGGTCCCCATGAAACATAGAACCAAGTTCACTCTTAGAGTGATCAAGATCAAGAAGAACCTGAAACTAAAATGATACAGTGGGTGTGATCACTGAAACTCTCAGTACTGATTCCAATGAAAAACAAATCCCTATGAACCACCACTAATGTGAGATCCTTTATTGTTAGTTTAAAAATATTAAATATAAAAATAATATTTTCAACTATTTTATCAGAATAAGTAACATGCTTCAATTTTTGATAGGAACACCTTTTTATTTCACATTGCAAAACAATTCCCAAATAATATAAATGATCTCAAAAAAACTAAATTATAAAAAATATTTATAGAACTAGTATTTTTAATATGAAATAAAATTTTAAGGTTACATGAGATCGAATAAACAAAAGTTCCACAAAAAGAAACAAGAACAAACAATCTTGTAATCATGGGTTTTTCCTAAAAATCTCTAGAAGAAATCCATAGATGTACACAATTTAGAATCACCTACCAACCTATGGTGAAACTCCAATGTCAAAAACTAACTGGTCACACTAAACTAAATTATCGTGTAGAACATCCCACCTAACCTCTCAACAAATCTAGGGGTATCAACCCATCCAATCAGTGTTGACATGAAATGGTCACTCAACCCTCTAGATGACACCTGTGAATCACATGGTTGTGATAATAATAATAATCATTACATTAATCTGACAGCTGAGGTATTTCAAGAACCCAATAACATTCTAATTCAAGATCCACATACGATGATCTCATTCTAAATTCTAGTGGTCTTAGATAACATTCTCTTTCATGGTTTAAGCTAAGAATCCCAACTCATAGGGGAAATAATTTGGTTAATAAGATCTAATCAGGTTGTCACATCATTAGAGATTCAAGACCATTTCTCAAAACACACCACGGTGCCAATAGAGAATTTATATTTCAGAAACCATATCCATTTCCCAAACATTAAAAAGTTCCTACCAGACTTCCACAACATATCTATTTAAAATACATTTACTAAACAATTCAAACCATTTTAAAAAACCTAGGCAACAATACCCATAATGTATTAAAGGTGAAAAAGAGTCCAAACATTAGATATCTCATTTAACGAATGCCTTCAAGAAATAACAAAAACACATTACAATCTATGAATATTTTAGAAAAATATTCTAAAACATTTATCATAAATCACATTTTTTTGAATCTTGTAAATATTCATATACATATTATATAAATAACTGTGAAACTAATTCCAAGAGGAACTATAAATTTTACCAAACCCATATATATACATATACATATAACCAATAAATATAAATACACATTTATAATGTGAATAGAAATCAAGGAATTCAGTATTAGAGGTGTATTTATAGAGAACCTACCTAAAAAAGGAATCAAACCAAGTCGAACACTTTAGAATTTTAAAATTTAGGTGGAAACCACTTGAACCACCCCACCCTCCATTTCACATACACAAATATATATACATATTTATCATTTAGTCTAAATAAAATATTCCCCTCTCCCTGAGCGAATATACCCAGGAGGTAAAAATTTACAGATACCTACCTATGTATGAGTTTTCACACAACTATTGATTATTAAAAATCCATATAATCATTTTTAGAGACACAATATAACTTAAGTCCCACAACTTAAGTGTGAGAAAAAAATTGGGAGAATCCCTTACCCAACGAAGAATCAGAAAGATGAGGCATTAGAATATTCTATATCATTAGTGGAGGCTTTCAGAACACACCTCAGGATGACCTATGGATCCCATTTCATACCCTAGAATCAACGTGAGTGTCAAAAATATCCTCACCCAAAACCATAGGGTTCGTCTGAGACAAATGGGGAATAAATGAAGAGTGAAATCACTAAATTGATGGATGATGAGGAAGAGGAGGACATACCTCAAAGTGATGACTGAAAATTTTGAAGATAATTGGATGGAATATCCAGAGAAGAGAGGTTTTTGAGGGAGGGGGTGCACAACCATGGAATAGGGGAGGTGCAACTCACACTCTGCACTAGATGGATAAGGGAAAGATATATAGGGTAAAATATTTAAAATTAAAAGAAAAATAAAATAAAATGATGTTTTTATAATTCTGGTCAACCTGCAAGGTTTAGTTACATCGTCTTTTAGATGGTGAACCAATCATGTGCACCTATACTAGAGGGAATGGGAGTATGCACACGTCGACTTTGTGGGTACCGTACAGTGCATTGAACATTTTACATGCTTCTATCCAGTTATAAAATCAAACAAACCATTTTCAGCACAGTTTCCTATGCTCTGGATTACCTATGTGCCTCTCTTTAAAGAAACCAAAAAAGGTGACTCTGTTACCAAGTAAAGATGATATTATTTAACCTAACTTTTCTCAAACTATGCACATGCCTAAAACAAACTTGAGAATTTAAAAACAAAAAAACATATATTGGGGATCATCCTGAACCTAAACCAAAATGATCCCAACATAAACAAAGAATAAAACTAAATAATTTCAAAAGTTGGGGAGTGAAAAAAATATTGTGGAGGATTCTCTATGTATAAGGGATCCTATAACATTATCAACTATGAGAATTGAGAAGAATATGGTGATTTTATATTTGAAAATGATGGAAATGGGAATAATTAAGGAATTAACATCCCCAATACGTTATCAAATTATTTGTAACCATCCCTCATTGAGAAAATATACTTTTTTCAAATAAATAATGTGGAAATTCTAAATAAGGAGAAAGATATAAGAAAGGGGAAATCCCCATAGTTTAAAATAGATAAGGAAAGAAATATAATATTTGTTTAATGACAATGTGTACAATCTGATATAGAGATGAAGGGTCTTATGAATAATTCACATAGCTCAAATTTATCTATTTACCTAGGGGGAAAAAAATTTCATTGAGATCTCTATGATAATTTTGGTCGAAAAATATGACCAATGGGATTGCTAACTATATATCAAAGTGCCTGGTATGTTAGAATGTGAAGGGTGTAAGGAAAAATTCTAAGGGCATGACTCATCGATTTACCATACCAACATGGAAATGAGAATACATCAATATGGATATTATTACTATAATTATGATGAAATACATAGGAAACAATGGTATATGTGTAGATGTGGATCTTCTTACAAATAAATATCACTTTCTATCAATTTGAGATGACTTCTCATAAGATAAACATTAACATATATACATCAAATAAGATGTTAGGATGCATGGAGTACCATTATTGATTGTATCTGATTGAGATCAACGATTCATATCGCACTTATAGAAATATATCCAGCATTCTCAAAACTCAGAGCTAAACTTCAGTATCGATTTTCATCGTCAATGTTATGGAAAAACTGAATTGACTATTCTAGAACTAGAAGACATGTTGATATCATGTTATATAGAATTTAAACAATGATTGGATTAATATCTTCCTATGGATGAGTTGTCCTAAAATAACTATTTCTACTCTAGGATCCAAATGGTTATCTATGAATCCATTTATGGGAGATTATATAGATCACCAGGGTTTTGTGATAATGTTTTTGAATGTAAGATTTTAGGATTTTAAATGGTTAACGAATTGGTGGAGAAGGCAAAAACTATTCAGCATTGCATCAGGGAAGCCCAAAGATGATAAGAGATCTTTGTAGACAATCATCGATGATTCCTTGAGTCATAGGTTGGAGACATAGTATTCCTCCACCTAATACTATTGGAGAGGATAATTTGATTTGGAATAATGGAAATCTATATCCCAGTACATCGACCCCTTTGAGATTATTGACTGAGTTGGAGTTGTGGCATATCAACTATCACAAACACCAAAATATTCTCAATTAAATGATGCATTCTTGTTGTCCTTCATGAGGATGTACACACTATATCCCTCTAATGTAATAAATTTAGATGTGGTACAGTAGGAAAATGATCTCTTTTATAAGGAGAAACTATTTAAGATCATAGACCATTGAGATACAGTTCAATGGAAAAAGTATACTCACATGGTCAAAGTATTATTTAATAACCATATGTTTGAAGAGGAAACAAGGGAGTTTCATTATGTGCTAAAGAAGAATCACCATAAATATTTCTCAACATAGTTTGTAAAAAAAATTAGAGTGATAATTTTCATAAGGGAGGAAGAATATAACGCCCCAAAATTTTATTAATAAAAATTCCATTCATATAATTATGTCATATAATATAAGGCACATTAAATTAATTTCATAACACAATAAAATCATTATAAATGACTAATAAATGAAATAATATGTATTTGTAGAAATTAAAGAACCTATACTAATGGAATAGTAATATGAACCTTGGAATAATAACATTACCATTAGGAATAGTAATTTTTAAATTAGATTAGTAACCTCACCTGAAAAGGTATAAAAAATATTTAGGAATATTATAAATGACAATATGATTTTATTATATAATAGTATAGGTTAGTAAATATATAAATAATTATTAATTAAGTGTTGGTATTTTCATAAAATATTTTTTTTATAATTGTATAATTAATATAAATATTTCAAAGAAAAAATATTTTTATAAAATTGATTCTCAAATTATCATTTTTTATCTCATGATTATACGATTACTTTATGAGACTATTATTAATTTTTCAATGTGTTATATTATCAGTGATAATTTTAGAAATGATATTTATCCATGTAAATCGTGATTTTGATTAAATATTATGTTTATCATATTTAGAAATTTATTTTCACAAAATGGAATTCATATTTTTTTTTCTAGAATTTTAATAATGGTTTGGGTGATTTTTTTTGATTTTTCTAAAATAGTTTATTTTTTTTATTAGTAATTTACTGTAATTCAAGGAATATATACATTATATGTTAAATACATAATTAATTATGTCTTCAACGATGTATGAAACATATTGTAGAACTATAAATCTCTATATGATGTATTGTTTCATTTAATAATCATCTTTTCTTGTCTTGTGCCAAAATAAAAAACTAATGAACAAAATAATCAAAATACACCCCTTTCCTCCACTACAAATACCCCCACTACCTCTTTTCCTCACACATATTAAGAATTGAATCATGAAAAATTTCTTCCTAATAATATTCCCAATACTATCCAACATCTCAAAGATCTATTTTTCTCATCAAAATACCAAACCCTTTTCCCAAAGGAGGTTCTCAATGAGGATAAATAAAAAAGGTAAACATCTTTTTATTTTTCTATTGAATTTATTATAAATTTAATCTATTTTATTGTACTATAATAAAAACCACTTATCCTAGTGTTTTAATAACTTCTATATAATTTATAAACTCTAATTTTATTATTTGTTTGTAAAAACTAATTTTGAAATGTCTTCTCATTTCTTTTTATAAAAAAATATGGAAATACTGTCCATGGTATGTCGATTCACCACCACCATGGATGATGAATTTTCATACATTACTGCTATAAATACTGAATATAAAACCATTATTATGGTTTAAAATTAATATATTATACATATTATATGTTTTATAATGTTTTGAGAAAATATAAAAACATGATGTTAAATAAAACAATATAAATTCATTATAGTCGTAAAAACCACCAAAATAAATTAAGTCATTTTCAAAAATATTATACATAATAAATCATCCTTATACCATATAACCAAATGACATATAAGACCGATTACAATTAACCATTCCAATTAATAATAGATAATTTCATTTATAAGTAATCCCTCTCATTGTACATAAATATTCATACTTATAAGCATGTGAAGAGATCACAAAAACCAAGAAAACAAATTCCTAGGAATGATGATATTGAACTCTATAAGTCAGTAAAATGACCATAAATGAATTTAATAACAGTATAATAAAAAACATGTATAATAGGTTATCAATTTTTCAATTAATGAATTTAATTTGATTATCTTGAGTATTATATTAGATTAATCATTCATACATATGGTAAGGGGACTCTAAAACACAATTCCTTTTTGGGGGTTTTCTCTCTTCCATGGTATGAATGTTCATAATATACTCTTAAAATGAAATTTTCATTTTTATTTTTGAGGATATAGATGTCTCCAAACTAATTTCATGACAAATGAAATGATTTTTCCAAATTAACTCTTCCTTCTAAAAATACATCTTATACATATCATGAGATTGTTTCTTCATCACTGAAGATCGATGATTCTTATAATTAGTATTTTATTCACTTTTCATTTGGGAACCACAAAGTTTATTTGCTAAGGTTTGAGAACCTCTAATTATCATTTTTATTGAATTTTTTTTGTGTTGGTAATATTTATTTTCTTCGTCATAGAGTTTATTTGATAAGTTAATTGACAAGAATGGTCTTTAAATAACATTATAGTCCCTTATAGAAGGTTTTCATTCCAAAGGATGGTTGTACCTACCCAGTTTTATATAATTCATGATCAATTTATCACATTTTCTTGGACTCAGTGGCCCATGAATGCAAACCTCAGAAAATAAATTATCCATGAGGTTGTTCTGGGTACCCCATTCTATTGATGGTTAAGAATATTTGATTTATGAAATTTGATGGGGGAATGTGGTATACACCCATTCAAGATACAAATTCATATCATGATAAACTTGGAGAAATTAACTTCTATGTATTCTATCTATGAATATAGATACTTGATGGTGTTGTGGTGTTCTATAGGTATTTATTTCTTAAAAAAACATGGTACAATTATTACGAAATTGTTTACATGGTAGACCTTAATTATATCCTACAATATATTGATATATTCTATGGTTTGATGATCACCTTAATAGGGGAGAATTTATCTTCATAATAGAGAATAATCACAATCATCCTCTACATCTTTAGTTATGAAAGAACATTTTACTAGATCTGGAGATTTTTTGGAGCTCAAATACCTCTCTTATAGGTAGATTACATCACTTCTTATTTATGGGAGGAGGGATATACAATTATAATTGAATAATACACCCATCAGAAATATTTACCCTGAGTAGTTATTCATTGAGTTGTATGAGGTTCTATATCTCATTCACCTATACTATAAGTAAATCATTTACCAAGGGGGTTTTAGAACATCTAGGTTGTTATTGGGATGGATGAACAATATTCTCTTTATCTTTGTAGAGATACACTATGGTGTTGCTAAATAATCATTCACAGGATTCTGGTTCAGGATCCTTATTTTATTATATAAATGTCTAGCCTCAGTATGAGAATAAAATAATTTCCAAATCATGGTACATATTATGAATTGTTCCTCTATATTTTTACATCAAAGTCCATATAATTTTATGGATTGATGGTGATGATGTTAAATGAGGTGTATTGAGCAATGGTTATCACCACATCACTAACTAAATATTATGGAAACCTCATACTAATCATTTCACCATAAATATTTTCATTGAGATACTTATTTTGGCCTTTGAAATTGATTGGTATTCATAATTTAAGACCCCTACTGTTTTTTATTCACACTTCCAAATATGGAACCTATCATGGACTATGAACAGTGAAATTGAGTGAGTCTCCGGTTATTATTTCTAAACAACCCCCGAATGAAAAGAATGTGTCTGGTGGTGTCAGGAATTCATTGAAGGAAGACCATTTATATTTATTCTCCCACATATATTAGAGTAATTAAATTTTAGATTGTTGTAATCATTAGCCCAATCCTATGGGTTATGCTCTATTCAGAACCATTTTTGGAACATTTTGATTAGGTATTTGAGTACGTAAGAACTCCAGGGATGGTTATTGAAATTAAAATGGGCCCAACACTATGGGGTTTTATTTTTTTGAAGTTTACTCTTATATTATTATGTGGAATTTTAGTTTTTGGTGTCTCAAGTGGTATAGGAAGTCGTAAAAATCCCACCAAAACTATATGATGATTTTCCCCCAATCAACTTTGTGATGGAAACTATTGTAATTAAAATGATTAAAAAATTATTTTTAGTGCATATATTAAGAGAAAACTATTATTTTGATTGGATTCACATACTATGGGAAACTATTATACATTCTAAGAAACTGGATTTTTGGATTGATATGTGTTTGCTTTTTTTGCGAGGCCCATCATTGGATGCTATTAGAAATACCCCTCTCCCTTAACATTGAATTTCCATTCCCAGAGTGGAGGACCATCATTATATTGAAAAACTATAATCCATGTCACCAGGTCCCCTAATATCTCTTGAGGATTTTACATTACAAGATTCCACATTTGAGATCAATAAAGGATGTAGACAATGTGATGTGAAATGAGCCACACATTCACCACCATAAAATAAAAATATTATAAGACTGTTTGTCTATCAGTCACTAGGGAATTATTATTTTCATAAGAATACACGCCATATAAATTTTCAATGTATATTCAATATTTGATCATTGGCCATTGGGAACACATCTATTTCTAGATAAAAATTGAGTCTGTTTATAATCTAGAGGTGAACCTTAAATCTTTAAAAAGGGAGGTGTCTATCCTATAATAATTGATTGGAGACTCACATATTATTTAGAAATCAGGGAACACAATTATCATTTTAATTATCTATGGAATATTTTTCTAATGGGGAAATGAAACAAAAAATGTTTTTGTGGTTTTTTGATAGATAAATACACATATCTATTATAGATTCTTTTTCTCCAACGTTATTTTTCACTAAATGGTTATACAATAGAGTCTGTTAAAATGAATCACTTGGAGACTATGGTAAGTTTTTTGTGATAGTATATGGGGAAATATATATTATTAATCCTAAGGTTCTATAAACCTCTCTATATGATGTTTTCTAGGAAAGGTGAGGATTCCATAGTCTTAGTGAGATATTAAGTTGGGGAGGTTTCCCATGATGGTTATTAGAAGTATAGTCCATATGATCCATCTCTATATTACTAGTAGGAGAAAAATGAATGTATTTATCAAGTTATTATTCATATGAAGAGTTAGAGGACCCATCTTAGTGTTGTATATATGTGTTTTATAGCCTTTAAGACACATTACTTGATCATATCTGGAATATGAGACTAATTTTATTTCATGGCAGGGATATTCCGACCTTCGTTTTATAATTGAGAAAGGATATGACCATGCTCAAGATGGTGGCTAGAATGTGTGTTTTACTATATATTTTTGTTAGAATATAATGCAATTTTTGAAATGATTTTGGAGTATGAAGGAGAACTTTTGTAATTTAAGTGTGGATATTAACCTTCATTTCATTGGTTTCTACAATATATTGTTCAATGTAGGTCTTTGTGGGGGTATGCTCCCAATTCAAATATTTGTTTCCATAAAAAACCCAGTGGACCTATGAAATTGGGGATGATTATGGACCTCATCCTATAGACACAATAAATTATGTTGTTTTAGTCTTTCATCAGAAGATGTTTTGGATATGAGATGTGATGTTCTAAGCTGTTATAGTATGTTGATCGGTTTTGTTGATAATGATATGACTCCACCCTGAGGTGATAAAAAATAATACTGATGGAACTTGATTAGAGTAGGGATATAATACCAATCATGTGGTATTGGAGTATGACACTGGT
The DNA here is from genome assembly GCA_963277665.1 of Viscum album. Classification (NCBI taxonomy): domain Eukaryota; kingdom Viridiplantae; phylum Streptophyta; class Magnoliopsida; order Santalales; family Viscaceae; genus Viscum; species Viscum album. The sequence goes on from OY728157.1 coordinate 822,677,245, forward strand.
TTTTTTGTAGGAATGTGATCCTATACTAAGCTGGTAACAGAAAATAATTGATGAGCCCCAGTAAATATGAGGAGATAATCCCAGTCATGTTCCTCATATGTTACCCAAATATGTTGAAAATATTTATGGATGGAAATATTAATATGAACATACTCCGGAGTATATATTTGTTCATTTTCATGAGGTTGATATACCTCATTTTTTGTTGGGATAGAGATGAGATAATCTCCCTATATTTTTATATTTGTTGAAAAATTCCCATGGAGATCTTCTACTATTTCTAGAATATTGTTACAGTTCAATAGAGTATGTGTATGAATACAGTCCTATATTTTATCAGTATCCATTGTAATCTATAAAATGTATTCAATTGAATCTGGAATATAATACCACTCTTTTCCCCTTTGTTCTATTACAGTTTGAGGATGGGATTCATGCTCGGGGATAGAGATATGTTCTCAATAATGCTTGCTACCTGAATATGATAAATAACATGATCTGGGTGAGTAGGGATTTGATAATTCTCACTAGTATTCCAAATTATGGTAGTGTCATTTATTAAGGAATGTGGGAATATAATCATCCTTCTAAAGATTTTTCCCTTTTCTAGTGGGATCACCCTGATGACAGTGTATGATTACTTGAGAATGTAACCTGTTTGGGTGGTGTTTGAATAGGCTACTAAGGGGATCTCGTAGGATGATACTGAAAATGAATATTTAGAGGGTACCTCCTAGGATGCTCCTAAATGATGATTATTCCACATTTTACTCCTTGATCAACAATGAAATCGTAAGGATTTTGTTGATTATTTTACTTTGGGGATAGACTTATGGGGCACTTATTAGTGATGAAAGGTGTTTTCAGTTTAATATACTCTTGTAAGTGATGTGGGTGTAAGGAACTGAACATAATCATTATATATTCTAGTATATTTGAAATATTATTCACAATATTTCTATAATGAGGATCTTTTCAGTTTAGAGTTTTATAAAATTAGAACCAAATCAAAAATAATAAAACTAAAAATTATAATTGGTAGTTTTACTGAGTATAATTTTTCCACTAAATATAACATGATTTATTTTATTGACATATCTTACCAAATTTCATTCTTAACAACATCCTTATCCTTATATATATTTAAATCCCTAATAAAAATATTTATAAATGTGGTATTGGAACAAAAAGATCAATAAGTGACAAAAAAGAATAAAATTTATTAGACTATTGAAAAAAATTATAACCCCTCTAATTTATACCTTAATATATAATTTTCATTGAGAATGTGAAATATAATATTTCCACATGAAAAAACCATAAACATTATTCACATGTATAATAATTAAATCCAAATAATGAAAATAAAAACCAGTTTTTGAAACATAAAGCATCACATGGAACAAAAAATTCAAAACCATTAATATTTTAAAAACCATATGGTAGACATCAATTAAAATTATACATATACCATAATCATTACCCAATGTATCGAATATCTATAATAGATTCCCCCCTTCGTGTAATATATATTATTTATACATACATTTCATGATATATAATAGGGATCAAACATTTTATATAATCCATGTTGATATCCCCCTTGAACAATAATGTGGATCAACCCATCGTATAATATATATAAGAAAACCCCATTTTTAAAGTGTTAATATAGTATATCATTAACAAAACACTTTATTGTTTCACATTTTCATCATTAAAACATTTCAAAAAATAGATAATCCGAAATAAAAACATAGTTTGATATCAAAATTCAACTTTACATTATAAATGACTTTTTAAAATCTAAACCATGTTATCATCATTTAAAAATTATGTGAAAATAAACCTAGGAACATATAAATAAGACATCAAAAAATTAAGGCATCATTTTGGTGGGAAATTCTTCATATTATGTAAAAGATAAGAAAACTGCCCATTAATATTTTTTTCTTATTAAGATAAAATGTATCTCATTTAAAAAACCCAAAAATGTTTTCCTTGAAACATATTATAAAAAATTCAAACCCTGTAAAAATTATTTTTATAAATAACTAAATAATATAAAATATAAGCCTTTTTCTAAAAAATAATAGATTGAAAAATATAGTTATAATGGAAGATTTTTAATAAAATTAAAAGCGTGTCTCTTACATTGAGTCTAACGAGTCATTTATGTTATTTACCATCAAAAATAATAATTAAATTTTAATTAGATTATTTATTAAGAACATATTTAATGTTTAATATTCCTTTTACATCACATATACTCAGTTTATATATAATTACATAATCACTCAAATTTAGGTTGGACATTTTAAAGATACTCATTAATTATGTCAAAAATTACATTGGTTTGAGGAATATGGTATAATTGAAAGTTATTTAATCTAATATAAAATAATAATCTAAAAATAATTTACATTTTTATATATCAATTATAATTTTCTATAAATTCAATAAATATGGTTAGGACAAATGAACTATGTTCTAATCATGGAGATGGTAGGTCATACATACGAATGAGTAACATTTCTATTTTCAAATGATCATTATAGACAGAAGGTATGTATATTTTTTCTTATTATAATGATAAAAATATTTTAAATATGATATTTCTTATTTAAATATACTTATATATATAATCTATGTGATTTGGTGATGAAAAAATCACATCGCATCATGGGGGTTGTACTCTATATGGACGCACAAAAAAATGTATCATCGTTATGGGCATGGGATGTTAAGAAGGTAAAAGATATATCATATTTTAAATTTTTTAAATATATCATGAATATAATATATATTCATTAATTATGCTACAATAAAAATTCTTTAGAGATAGTGATGAATTTAAATTACATGGATTCGTAAGGTGATAATTCTCTATATGCACAAAAAAATTGTATTTTTTCACATTTTATGAAATATAGATGTATATAGGACATTAAACTCACATTAAGAAATATTCATATATTTTTTATAATATATTTTTTTGTTTTATTATGTCTGATGAAGGGTTGAGGGATCTGGATGAATACACAAAACTAAAACATTTAGGTAATATACTATACCACTTCTTTGGAAAACCTCATATGATTAATATATTTAAAGAACAAAATTAGATTTTTTTTCAAAATAAACCTCTATAATAGGATGAGTTATTATAAAAATTTATTTTCTAGGAAATTGTCTAAAAACAGATTTTTTTTTGTGATATAATGTGAATAAGTGGTGCACAATTATTAGAGAGGGTATGTGAATTATTAAAATTGTCAAAATATATAATAAAAATAAAAATATTTCAATAAAAATGGAAAAAAGAGAATTTTTAGAATATAATATGATTAAGTGTCTAAAACACATAATAAAATAAAACTAATCCATGACTTGACTATATTTTTACACATATTATTTTTTTAACCCTTATTTATCCTCTTTTACTATTTTCATGACAATATTGGTTTATACTATATTAGGGTTAATGTAGTTACTATATGTTTCAAAAACCCCATAAACGGACCATGTATTATATGAGAAGCCTTATCATAATAACTTGGTTGAATTTATGTTTTTTATGAATTGTTTATCATTTAATAAAAAAATTTACTATAAAATATTCATAGTATCAATTTTTTGAATAATTCCTTACCTGGAAATAAATATTATCCACAAATGATAATTAATTCCAATATATATATTTTATTATATATAAAAATTTATTTTTAGTATATATTTTTTAGATTTTTTTTCAAAAATTATTTTAAATTTAATATTTTTAATATATTTTATTTGATTATTCCATTAATTGAATAATTATTACATCAATGTTGGGTAAGAATTTATGATAATTTTTTATTCAAAAAAAATAAAAATTAATGTACCACGATGAATATAATTAATCTAGATTCAAAATTAATATTTATATTTGAACATATTCTCACAATAACACAAAATTAAAAAAATTACACTAATTAAAAACACGATTGTGATAAGTATGACTTTTCATTAAATACAATACTCTAAAGGTCATAATATCATCTATGTATCCCCAAAAGAATATAAATTCTAACCATGGTTGATGTTGGTATACATATAATCATCCAATAGGATTTATCTAGGTCTTTCTAAATTTTATAGTTCTAACCATTTTTTTAACCCAAATTATGTAATTTACCCTTTACCGTTGTAATGAAAAGTACTAAAATTTCTATTAATATTGACCCAAAATAAAATATTACTATATAATAATCTTTTAATGAAAAAATAAGTAAATGGAATTTATTTTTTAAAATTAAAAACTCAAAATTTTCAAATTTAAATTTAATGTTAATCCATAAATATTTAAAGAAAACAAATTTTTTCCAAAAAAATAACTTGTTTAAATATAAATGGGTTTTATAATATATTAAAGTATAAAATATATATATAAATACCAGATGGATTATAATAATTCAAAATATACTAATATAAATTTAAAACTAAAAAATTTAGACATTTTCCATATTGTAAAATAATATATAGATTTCAATAAATATATGTAACTTTCATTATTCCATGAGAAATAAATATTTTCAAAAAATTACTAAAATTTAATTCTATGCTAATTCTAGAAATATTAATTTTAAAAAGAAATTATTTTTTCATATTAAAATTATATAATTAAAAATTAAACTATTAAATAATTTTTTATAAGATATGGGTTCAATAAAATAATTTCCTTTTTATATTATTATTTATTTTATATTTTAAAAATTATTTTAACTTTATAATTATCTTAAAATAAAAAATATTATAATGATTTATAATATCAATACATGTGCAGTTATATTAAACAACCATTTTAAAAATTACATCCTCGATATTTTGTATTCATGCTTAGTAACTATTCTTTGAATTTTTAAAATTCCTTCGATCAAATCCCACCCTATAACAAGGATTAATAAAAGCTCCATATGAAAAGAAAGAAAGAAAATAATGATGGTAAAATATATTAATAAACAACTAGATTCACATGGAGGTGAAAATAGTTCAGAAGTTAAAACATGGGCATTAATGAGAAAACAAACTCCAAAGGACTAAAAGAGAGTTATAAAGAACAAGGTTATGAGAAAGTTATCCATTACAAGTTCATAAATATTTAATGGGTTGAAAGGATGGATTTATTAGTATGAAATGTAAATGGATGTTTTTTTCAAAATATATTTCTTAAAGTTGAGTGACTCTATTTTTATCTTTATTAATAACATAGGGAATATTATATACATTACAAGTATAGTTTCATCCATTAATCAATTTTCACCACAATATCATATTTTTATCAAAATGATGAATAATCAATAATATTTTATTTTCACTCCTAAATCAATATAACAAAAATATATGATTCCCAAAAAATAGAAAAATATTTTATTCATCATGCCTTTAGGAATTAACCAGAAACAAAATGGTTAGTATGGGATATGATAATTTTTGAAACGATAATATCTATATATTAAAAAATATACCTTAATATTCAAAATTCGATAGTAATACCCAATGATCATGATATATCACTCAAAAAATAACAATCATTAAAATTATTAAAAAAATATTCTACACTATGATTTAAACCCAATACACTGTAATATTTCATAGCATAATCTTCTTAGAGGACTATTTTATTTTTCTACCAAAATTACATCAATAACTCTTAATTTATCACATTGAATATATAATTTACCAAATCATATAATAGAAAATATATGATAACTATTTTTATAATAAACTAAATCACCATAAATTCCCAATAATGTCAAATATGATCTCAAAAGATTATTCAAACGTTACTCCTCAAATAAAATAACATATTATTCTACTTACCATAATCTTATATTGTTCATAAAAATTATATTTATCTTATTATGAAATAAAAATAATAATTTTACCTCTAAATCATTTACAATCACATTGTTTATATGTATAACAAATAGTTTGTCCAAAAATTCAACTTATATTCCATCCATAAAATCATTTAACTGATGATAAGACTGCATGATTACCAAGAATTCATTTATTTTAGTGATAAAAAACTCACCCATATAACCCTACAGTTATGGGTTTAAACATCATGGTCATTCCATATGTGATGGGTTGTCTCTCAACATGTGTATTATAACATTTATGGAACTATAAATATGAAAAAAATTACATGAAATTTGAGAAACGTCCTCACAAATAGCCATAACATATACAATATAAAATATATTTTTTAACATCAATGGTTTTCTCATTTATTACATTTTCTATCCTAGAACTCAACAAACCATAATTACCTCAAAAATAAAAGTCCAAAAAATATCATTAGTCTACTTAAAATTTTATAATATAAAACCTCAAAAAGAATTTTATATGAATATAATCTTATAATAAAATATGAAATTATTAATCCATGATAGTGACCATATCTTTTAATTTAACGTCACATAATAACATCATAATATCCAAAGTTATTTAATCCCACATATAATACATATAACAAGGAAAAAACCTTATTTATTACATATTCAAGGGTCTTTGATATTGATTTATATATATATATATAAATCAATTATCTATCTATATTTTAGTTTTGACGAATTATGAAAAACTATTATATAGTAAAACCATAAATTACAAGTGGAAACTTATAATCAAAATCCATTTTTTCCAATCAATAAATTTTTTATATTAAAAATGGGGGATTTTCCTTTCATATATTCCAAAAAAAAGTATTGACCTCATAATTTTCCTTAATAATTATTATATCAATGTGATAAAAAATTTTAAACGATATGATAGACACAACAAGATTAGTAAGGGATAAGAAATAAATAAATCCATTAGTTCAATGAAAAACATGAAAACCCAAGTAATGATTTCCTTATTCTTAAATGTTATTTTAAAATATGAAATAAAACATTCCAACATGAAAAAGAACACTTTTTTGTCAAATAAAATCATTAAAACCTGTAGAATACAAATAAAATCCCTTTTAGAGCTTAGAAAATGAAATTCATAAAACCATTTCAAACCCCTCGTAATTGGAATAATATGATGATCAACATGAAATAAAATAATCCAATAGAAATAATCATTATCCAATTAATGAATGATATATAATGGGTATCACCTCAATATAGACTATATCAGGATCACCCATTTTTAATGAGTTATAATGGGGTTGAATGCTTTATATATGCTATTTTATGCTCACATGTGAGATAAAACGGGTCTCAACCCATCTTATAAGATGTATCAAGGTCACCCATTATTCATATAAACTTCTAGTACCATATCATGAATAAAAGAATTATTCTTGAACCTTACCATCATAATTCCCTTTGAAAAACTCTTTTAAACCTACAATAAAAAACATTTGGATATCAAAATTCACTTTTCTTAAAACAAAATTATAAAATATAAAACCATCACAATTCATAATGAAATAAAAATACATGAAAATTAAAATTCAAACATATAAGGGGAAATTCAATACATTAATGATTCATGATGGTGTGAAAATCTGAACATGTTGTATAAGTTAAAAAATAATTCACTCCTAATTTTAGTTGAAAAAGTCACAAAGGGCCACATTATAAAAATGAAAAAATATTTCCTCCAAACCAATTTAAAAATAATCAATAACAGAAATGATTACATTAAATAGTTACTATATAATATTTTAAACTATTTTGAATTTTTTTTTGATAATATAGGCAAGGAAGAAAAAGTATATTTAATAGAATCATTTTAAAAATTAATTTTAAAAGAATATCGCTTAACATGATTCTGATAGGTCATATAATTTAATTATCATCCAAAAAAATTTTAATTATATTCTTTTTTATTATCATTTTTTATGCTTATTATTCATTTATATCATAGATTTACATGTCATATACAATTACATAATCACTCATGTTCATGTCTGATGTTCTGACGATATTTATTACTTATGTCTAAAATGAAATCAGAATGTTGAATATGGTCCAAGTGGTAATTATTATATAATTTACATAATAATAATGAAATAATTTTAATTTATAAATAATTTATACTTTTATGTCATTCGATTAATCATGGTTTTGAAAAATGAACTATGCTATAATAATGGAGAAAGTACATCATACGTATACCTGACTAATGTTTCCACTATTCAATGATCATTATGGAAAAAAGTAAGAATAATATTATCTAAAAAAAATTATTATAATATCTTAAATTTAATATCAATTCACAAAATATATTTATATTTATATCATTAATGAGATATGGTGGTGAAAAATGAATCGAGTCGATTTACGGTGCTGGTTTTCCACACGTACACCCAAACAATGTAATGATTTTTCTATAATAGAAACATAATAAGGTTAGAGATATATTATATTTTAATAATTATTAATATTTAATTTATATCATATATAAAAATTAACCCCATCATTATAACCGTTCTATACATAAATTGATGGAAAATTAATTACACCAGTTCATGGAGATGTATTATTCTATACACATGAATGATGGTTTCCTTCCAATTTTATAGAATAAGAGATAGATATTTCTCAATACCCAAACCTTATAACATATCTATATTTTTAATATTATATACGTATTATTTTATAATGTTTAAAAATGTTTTGAGGTATGTTGAAGAAGAAACACAACTAAAACATGCAGATAAGAAACTGTACCTCTTCTTTATAAAACCACATTTGCATAAAACCATAAAACCTATAAATTTATTATTTTTAATAAAGACCATCTATAAATATATGAAGGAGTATAGTAAGTAATTTGATATGGTATTAATGAAAAAATAGGTTTGAATGTTTGATGTAATTTGAAGAAGAGATGCACTATTATAAGAGGGGAATTTATTGGAATTCCTCAAAATATTAAATAAATATAAACTAATTTTCAATTCAAAATTCGATAAAAATTAATTTAATTATAATAATTAATGAGTTTTGATCTAAATACCCTCACCATATAATAGTTATATATATTTTTACTATATGTATATGCTTATCATTTAGAGAACTATTATTTACTTTTTTTAACTCTAACCACAACAACATCGATTTTTACTAATTGAGGGTTATTGTAGTCCCTATAAAATGAAATGTGACCCATAAATTGAAAAATGATGATATTTTAAACATTATCATTATTATTTGGTTAAATTTCTGATTTTTAAAATATTATAAAATTTAATAATTATTATTCACTATAAAATACACACATTGTCAATTTTATTATATTATTCATTACATTAAATTGAATAATTTCAATAATATATATAGAATTCCATGAAATACATTATTTTACCCATATCTTGTCATGGTGATGTATAAACATTTTTTATCATATTATTTATTTCAAATTATTTATTTTATATATTTTTATATATTTTAAATTATCTATTAATTGAATAACCACTCCATCGACATTGTGTTATCTTCTGAGATAATTATTTGTTCAATATTATTTAAAAATATGGTACCATGATGTAAATAAATATTTTTTATTTCAATATAATATTTATAGTAAAAAAAATTCTCTAGATAACACAATATGATAAATATAAATAAATCTAAAAACAGGATTGTGACATGAATAACTTATCATTAAATAAAATACTACAATTTTTCATAATCTCATCAAAGTATCCCCTAAAGGTTTTAAATTCGTCCATTAGTTCTTATTGGTTGATATATACTCATTCAACAGGATTTATGAGTAATTTCTATGCTCGGGTGCTATACATCGGTGCCGTGAACCAGTTGTCCACATGACTAGAAGTGCACCAACCCATACGCTATAGGCTGCCGACAGGTAGTGAGGGTTTGATAAGTCATTCCTGGGGAGACTATACCATATTTAATCATATTAATACAATAGAATAAATATAATAAAAAATAATAGGATCATATATAGCAACGGAAAAAACAAATATATCAAGATAATCAATGAAGGAAATGAAATATCCCAGTAATGTAGAGAACATTTCATGCTAATGTAAGTGTCATGTGACTAAAATGAGAAAAAACAAATACACTGACAAATCCCAAGATGATCTTGAACTATGTCCAGTTCCCACCATCCAAGATCCATTAAAAAATCTTTCATCTAACACAAGGAAATTTCCCTTAACATGTCCTATAATAATAAAGTCTATTTGGGTACCGATCAAAAAAACCGAGTAAGGTGTGAGTACAACTCAAAATGCCACCACTAACAGTGTTTAAAAAATCCATTCCCTAATAGGGTATATAGAAATATACGAAATAAACTTAATGATTAAATAAATAGTTTTTAAAATTTCTAAATATTCTCTATTTAACCACATAAACCACTAGGTTTCTGAGGACACCCGAACCTCAATGCCTAATTCGGGATATGTTGGAGTCTAATCCATACCCAAGGTATGTCACATTTTTTAAATTTCCATGTTAACATTCTTAATACTTATTCCAATGACCATGTTTTCATTCACCATTTATCATCTTGTTATGAAATTATAGTTTTTTAATCCCATCACCTCTCTTAGAGTGATGATGATCTTTACTGAATGTATCTCAATGTTCCTACATCGACCATGTTCTCATGTTTCTTTTGAAAACCCCTATTCATTATTACACACTTTTAATGGATTCTTTTAGTGGAATTTTTTCATTACTCTTATCTTTTATTGATTTAGGTCATCATTTTGGAAGTTCATTTTTGTGTGTTATTTTTTGTTTTATGATCACATCTGGAATATTCAACTATAAAAACCCCATTTATCCTCCAACACTACTATTTATGTTGTACTCAAAGTGTATGTCACTATCTTCTCCAATCATGATGTGGCTTTAGTAGTTTTTGATGGTAATTGATGATCTCTATCTTGGGTGCTGTGAACACTATGGTTTTGGGGTTTGAGTTGTGGTGGGTTTGTTTTGGGGACATTACTCACTAGTGTAATCAAATTTAAATCTATATTTTCTCTATATTCCTGATCCATCATGATTTTCCCCAATCCAGCCCATGTTGGTTATTTTTATTGTGTCTTGGGATTCAGTAGATGTGTTGGGTAATGGTTTCCTATTATTATGATTATGGAATCATTCTTATTTTGGTTTTAAGGTCAACATATTTGGTTATTTGGTTATGTTATTTCTCCTTTTCCAAGTTCATCATCAATTATGATGAACTGTTGACTAGGGTATCAAATTTAGATTCCCTACGTCTCGACTCGATTGGCGTTTAATTTTTTTTTTTCTTTGGTGGTTCACTTTTTTGGTTGGTGGCACCTCTTCATGGTGGAATTCTATTACAGGAAATGGGGATCTAATTCAAGAAATTTATCTAGAGTCCTCAGATAATGGTTCATGCTTTTAAAAATAATTTTTATTCCCTAGTGTGTTATCAAATTTAGGTGAATTTTTTTGGTGATGGTTGTTCTCATATAGATGTTGATGATTTTTCTATGAATGATGACCACTGATGAAATATAAATATTATGAATGATGACCTATGATGATGATGAAATTTTATGGTTTTTATTTTTATTTTTAGCCTATATGATGACATTTTTTATTTATATCTCTATCTATATTGAAATTTTTTCTTTTTGGTGGTGGTGGTTTTAAAGAATCCTTTGTATTGATTTTTTGGGTCATGAGACCATTCAAAATAATTGGTCATATGTTTATTATTACATGTACCATTTAATAACACATAATTGAATGAGAATGTTACCATTCATAAAACATGGTCAAATTTCCCATTTACCATTTACCATTTGATAACAAAAAATAATCAACAACAAAATAATACACATTTTTCAACAACCATTACTGAATTCATTAATTAATTAATCATATTCCTAAATGTAATATATCATAATTAATCTACCCTTAATTATAACAACTCATGACATTGATATCTCATAATTAATCAACCTTTAATTATCTTAATTCATATATCACGATATCAATTAATTAATCAATCAATTTATTACATCTAACCAGTTATCTCAATATCTCATAACTAATCCTTTGCTTAATTATCTACATCCCAAATCAATAAATATCATAATCAATCCTTAAATTAATTATCAATATGGGCATCCCATAAATATCATAATTAATTCCCTAATTGATTTTTTAAATGGATATTCCCTTAGTCCCATAATTAACCCATATATTATTCATCTTTTTCCATAATAATCTAATCAGTCATTTAGAAACATTAACTACCTCAATTTTGGTATCAAACTTTCTAATTATTTATACAAATCCTAAAGAATGTATATATATATATATATATATCAAAATAATGAATATGGGAATTGAATAGTAGACCATCTATCTCAATTCGTCGAAGAATAATCACATAATATAAATCCATGAATATTGAGTGGAAGAATGGGTTAGATCTATATCAGAATCTCAATACCCTAAAAATGATTATATAAAATAAAATTCATGAAAAAAATCGTTCTAGATTTCACAAAATAAATGTAGAAATTTCAAATACAAATTATTACTTCAATAAAATAACGTAGAATGAATATGGAAGAATGTTGGAAGGGTGAGAGAATAATTTAATTTTTGGGAGGGAAGTGGCCTTCAATATAGGCATCGATTTGTGAAGAATACATGTAGTGAGGGCCTTCAATTATTAAATGGAGCTAAAAAATGAGAAATACTTCTTAGATTTGAATTGGGATCGAAATATGTGAGTATATATTTAAGGGATTTTAAAAATTAAAAATTGGTCATCTTAAATCCCGAGTACAGTTAGTTCGGTAGATGAACATGATTTCTGTAATTGTGCACCAACCACGATGAAGTTATTTTTGGAATGCATGATTACTTTTTAGGAAGTATAGTTTTCCAACCATGTGCTAGCCATGTCAATCCCATCTTCCCATATTCAATGGGTATGCTTGCCTGGGAAACATTGTATTCTATAACTATGTGTCAAACATGCAGAAACCTTTTTCTTTCATTTCTTATCAAAATTACACAAAAAAACACACAAGTTATAAAAAACAAAAAAAATACTCATATTAGGAATAAAGAGTACCTAGAATCAATCTCGATATAATTTCACTAAAGGATAAGATCATACAAAATCCCCCACCTTACAAAAACTCATCCTTGAGATGTATTACCAAGTGTAGCTATGATTCTAAGACAATTGATCAGGCCATTGATCCTTCATATCTACTTATTCTTCCCATGTTTCAACTTACACACACACCCACACCTGATTTCCCAATAAAAAAGACTATCAGCATGGACTTCCCCTGAAACTCTTTCTCACTATGATCTAACACATGTATCTGATGATCCTCAAAGGAAACATCCACCTCAATATCAACATAATCCACATCGATCACATTAGAAGTGTCTGGGTTATACTGAAAATGTTGTAACATGTGGAAAAAATCATGCATATAAATGAATTTATATGGAAGATACAATCAGTATGCCACCATCCTGATTCTCTCCATATTCTCAAATGGTCCAATAATCAAGGGAACCAATTTTCCTAACCTTTTTATCCTATGGTGGCCCAACCTAGGCGACACCTGATGAAATACATGATCACCCTCGATAAAATCAAGGGTTAGTCTTTGTCTATTAGCATATGACTTATTCCGACTCTGAGCTATATCAATACATTTCTGAATCAGCTAAAGCTCCAATGTTGTCTCATATATATTACTTAGTCCCAATAGAACTGAATCACCTACACCAACATAACATAGAGGTGATCTATATGTACAACCACAAATATCCTCATATGGTTCCATCATTATTATTTCTTATTAAATTTTTTTATAAGAAAACTACAAAATTACCATATACTTTTCTACTGATCAGTCTTATTTAAGACCCCACACCCATAGTATATCCTCAAGATCATGTATAGTAAGATATGATAACACATATATTTGTTTTTGTAAATCCATATTAAATAATATATATGTATCGAGTTCTATATTCAATACCTTTTCATAAGTGTGAAGTGAAGCATATATCATGATCTGTAACTATTGTCTGTGTCACCCTATGCAGATAAAATATCTATCAAACATTCAAATATCTTTACTACCCCCACTGAGAAGGATTCTAATATATAAAATAGAAACACTAATTTCATTAGTTGTTCCACAAGAAACTAGATAAAATCATTATTCCTTGGCATATTCAGGATTCACACAACCAAATCCTTTGTCACATCATCCCACTTCCATTCCTAAATGAGAAACTACTATAATAGACATCTAGGTCAATAATGTTTTTCATTCACCTTCTGCAAGATATATCATTATGTCATAAACCCTTCTATAACTATTTTTATGCTTGGACAACAAATGATTCATCATCGCTCAGGGTTTATCCTGGTTATCCATGGATGTATCTCTCAATTCAATGCATGAATTTCTTTCTGAGGTCCTCTCACATGCTCATTTGAAGAACAACCTGATTCATCATGTTGATGATCTTATTCTCATCTATGATCTAACCTGAAGGTGACTCCCCACCATACAGGATTTCCCCCCGTGTTAAAACACCTTAGATCCTCATACTACATGTCTCTAATCCAGATCAAAATTATAGACTCCACATAAACTAATATAAGATTCATCTTTTCCTCACTCTCATGAACCCCCATAAGAATCTCAACAATAAAATACATCATCTTACACTTAGTACGAGACTCTTTAAATTTGTTAGATTGCGTTTTCCTAATCAATGCATCAACCACACTAATTTTTGTATGTGAATATATGATATCTTAAAATCATATGAATATATAGACTCCACCTTCATCCATTGTTGAAAATTAAAATCTCAGCTGATAAGATATAACATAAGATATTGTGATTAGTAAATACTATTAACATCTCTCCCATTAGATAATTCTGCAAAAATGCATAGTATAAACCACTACTACCATATCATGGACATTCATTGTGTATTTTTATTCATGTGACCAAAACTACCATGGACTATACGATATAACTCGGTCTCCATGCATCAACACAACTCCATGTCCTATTTCATAGGTGTCATAATTAACCATATACTCTTCACCTGGATCAGGTCGGATCAAGATCAGTGCTAATGTAATGAACTTCTTCATATTTGGGAATTACGTATCACATGTTTTTGGGTAATCAATATTTATCCCCATTTTGTTCAAGCCTAAAATTGGCACTGAAAAATAGAAAATCTCTTAGATGAGTCATTTATAATATCTATCTAACTCCAAAATTCTATAGATATCGAATAACTTCTTTGAATTCGTTCAAGGAACCACTACCTGAAAATTCTATGGTTCCAAAGACACACATTCCATCGATATGATGAGTCTCATTAAGTGTACCATATCAATCCATAACCGGAACTTTGATATCTTAGTGTATAGTTTATATTCTCTCAGTGTACTCATGACGATGTCAAGACGTTGGTAATGATCTTCATGAGTCTTTTAGTACACCAAGATTTCATGAATTAATCCTAATAAAAATGGATCTAGGTTATACTGGGGTATTCTATTCATATAAGCCATAAACACAGATGGTTTGTTCATCAACAAAAATAGAATTATGAGGAAGTCATATAGGACATACCTACTAATAAAAGTATCCATCAGTATATCATAAGTCTAAAATCATAGCAGATGATACCCCAACATCATGTCTATCATGAAGTCCATGAAATCTCATATTAACTGGTAAAATAGGTTATCGATACATGGGAGAGGATACCGGTTCATTACAATCATCTAATTTATCATCCAATAATAAATGAACAACCATATAGTCTATTCAACATTCTATCCAAATAGCATTGGATAACCCCAAGGTGACGTACTCAAATAGATAAACCCCTTATCCTCTAAATCCTTCAGTTGAGTCTTGAGATACTGACTCTCTATCGATTGTATTCGTTATTGTGAAATAGAAACTAGATCACCACCCATCATGAGTTCAATATTAAATTCCTAATCGATCTCAGGTGGAAGCCCTGAGATGTCTTCCATAAAAAACCCATAACCATTCCACCACTTGTAGAAGTATTTCATGATTTAAGCTCATTAATCTATAAAAAGTATAGAAACCTAGTCTATGATCTCTCATAGATGCTGAGTAATTGGCTATGATTAAACTACATAGATAACCAACTCTCCATGGTAAATGTAGTTGTCACCATTAGGATTTTTAAACTTCACTCTCCTATGATAAAAATAAATTTGGGATTGGTCTAAACGTATCTAGTCCATACCATCAATTAGTTCAAAGAATGACATATCAAGAATATAGAGATCCCAGAGAAAAAGTTACTCCCCGATCTCGAGATAACATCTCTTATACAAACAAATTTCTCTAGATCATACTCCCAATGATGTATCTATCTACACTATTCCACTCACAGACTCCACTTCCAGGATCAAGCTATCAAATTAATTCATATATAATGGAATGAGAGGCACTAATATCAAATAACTCACCAGATAAGTTAGAATCTACGAGAATAGTACTTCTTATTGTTGTAGGACCACCCTCACTATACAAAAGTGTTTGTTTTGTTTCATGTAGTTTCCTTTCAGTTATTCCCTATGATATAATGTTACTCCCCAAAGATTCACCACCCTGCTGATATGTGATCTCTCACACAAAATCAAAATTTTCATTACCTATACCGCCTCAGCCTATATAACTCAATCATCCCATCTAATATGGTTTGGAAGATCCCCTCCCGCACACCCAGGTTCTGTCTGGCTCCACCATCACTAACGATCTATCTCAATTTCTTAGAAAACCTCTATATATTCCCCATATTTTTGTGAGCTCAACTCTCTATGAGTGGTCAGAAACTGTTCATACAATAATTTCCTATCCTGCCAAACATCTAACATGCCACATTAATCAGGTCCTATGAAACTAATACCTCTTTATGGGTACTCTACTTCCCACTAGTTTGACAAAAATTGTCATAGTGATTCCTTAGGCTCTCGTAATTCATACCCCCTAATCGTATAGTGGAAACCACATTTATTTAAATGGAATAATCTATCAGGTTTCTATCACCTATGAGAGCTTGATCCACCCCCACATCAAACTTAATAGTTGAAATATGTAAAATTTGAAATAATATTGCACTAAATCCTATCCTGGAAGTAACTCACCATAGTTTTATCATATCTAACAAAATATGGAGAAAATCACTACAGATTTTTGAAGCATACAACATAGTCCATAATGGCCATTCTCCCTAATGTCGGTAGTAAAATCTCCATGGCCCTTCCCTACCTTAGTATATTTAGATAGATATTCTCTATGAACTTCTCCAAAAAGTGCTTGAATTGAATTCCATCAGCTTTACCATCAAGTGAAAAAATTTCCCCCCAATGCTTCACTGATCCTCGTAGCATATAATTGTCCAACATGACCCTCTTCTTAGAATGTGTCTCGAATGTTTAATGTATCTTGTGGTTACACTCAACCCAGAACTCTGCTCCCTCATATCCACCCTCTCTAGTAAATGTCAGGGGTCCTAAATTCAGAACCCCCTCGTCATGCCATACATTGTAATTATAACCTTCCCTATGACTCTTTCAGTGAATTTAATGATATTATAAATGTTCTCTCAGAACTTCTCTCCTACTTCCTCCCACAAAACTATCAGTGCCTCATGTTTCACTAATGGCGGTCCATGTCCAACCATATCCTCATGTCATCCATTTAATATATGCCATCATAGAGGAATATCTCAATAAATATATACTCACATCAGAAAATTAAAAACCCAAATTGAATCACATTTTATATTAGGGTAACAATCAAAATAAGTCACAGCTAATCATTTCTCCATGTCTTCCCTGCGGTCAAAATCATGGTCTTATCACTACCCTTATCGACCATACTTCTATGTTCTAGTTATCTAATGGAATACTCATTAATAAAAGTTCTCATTTAGAAACAAAAATTATACACATTATATAAATTTTTTTCACTTCTAATTTCATATTAGGAACCACATTAAATTAAATTTTAGAATAATAGAGAACCAATTTTATGTCAACAACTTACAAAAAAGTGATATTCCTATGATTACCTATAATAATGCATGTCACAAAATAATCAAGAGTGCCTAAAATTATTCATGTATACTCATCTCATATTCCATACCAACACATTAGTTAATTTTCGACAATTTTCAAAATCAGTAATCACATCACACAATAACTAGGTTACTCAAGATGAAATAATATTCAACTTTACCAAAGAACAAAAGTAATAATAATAATACTACCACGTATATGTGGATTTTATCTCATATGTGGGTTTAGAACTTCCATACATGATCTCATTACTGGGGCTTGACTATATCTATTATTCAATCTTCCATTGTCTAATAAATATTATAGGTGAAAAAAAGGAAAAAAAGGTGCTAATACCCATTTATAATGTACCAGATAGGGTTATACACACCAGTTCCCCAAACCGCTCAATCACATTACCACAAGAATTCCTCCCAATATTACAGAGATAGTTGACCGGTAGTGAGGGTCTAATAAATAAATAATTGGGAGCCCATATACTCAATTATCATTTTAACACACCAATGTAAAATTAATAATCAATTATTGAAACATATATTAACATAGATAATAACAATATCTCAAGATATTCAAAGATGGAAATACAATATCCAAATAAATTACAAATCAAGATATGATTATGTTAGTGTTTTGTGTATAAAATGAAAACTAAAAATGAAGACCCTAACAAATCCATATAAGTTCATGAACCACGTATGGTTCCCCCATCCAAGCTAAATCTTCAAATAACCCATCTAAGATATGTCCTTTTACTATAAACTAGTTTGTAACAATGAAGACTATTCTAGTACCTATATGTGGCCACCAAAGTGTGTGAGTAAAACCTAGTAGACCAATAAAAATGGTGTTTTTAAAAATTCTTTCAACAATAGTGTATGCAGTTATATAATAAATAAAAATAACTCAAAAATAAACAATTTCCCAAATTATTAAATATTCTCTATTTAACCACATAAAACCCCGAGATCATGAAGACACCCAAACCTCAATAACTACTTCGGCCCATGCTGGAGTCTGGGCCATCCCTAAGTGATATCAATTTTTTTTTGAATATCCTTATTACCATTCTCAATACTTAGACGAATATCCATGTTACCAATCACCATATAATATCTCATAATTGAATGACCTTATTACCATTCATAAGACTTGGTAAATTTTACTTGTTATAATTTATATTTCACTAAAAACATAATTGAATGAGCATTATACCATTATTAATACATGGTAACATTTTCATGTTACCATTTAATATTTACTAGCACAAAATAAACAACATCACCATATTACAAAAATATCATCAATAATTTATTTACATAGTAATTAATTAATTGTAATCAATATTTGAATATATAATAATTAATATACAATTAATTTTATCAACCCATGTCATAAATATCTCATAAATAATCTACAATTAATTATCTCAAATCATATATCTATTTATCTGCTTATTAATTCATCAATTTATTATCTCAACCCAATTATCGTAATATCTCATAATTAATTCCTTGAATAATTATCTAAATCAAAAATTCCTAATTCTAATAATTATTCATTAAATTAATTATAATAAATAGAAATCCCTTAAATATTATAATTAATTTTCTAATTAATTATCTAAATATATACCCTCTTAGTTTCATAATTAAATCCCAAATAAATCATCAATTTCAACAATAATCCTCCACATAAATTGAAGTTATTTAATTATAATAAATATATTATGGGAATGATAGAAACCCAAATAGATTACATGTCATAAAATCTTCAAACAAAAAAAATGAAATACCAAAATATTTTAGGAAATTGTTTAAATTTTTATTTAATCAACTTATGTAATCTATGTGAGAGAGATGTTACCTTCATGTTTGTATCATATTTGATGAATTCCTTGAAATGGTTGCCAACCTATCTCAGGTCTGAATGTCTTCTTTGATATTTTTCCCCCATGTTGATTCCATGAGCCAAAATCCAGTCATTCTTGTGGATCTAATAAACATTATCATCATTAAAAAAATCTCAAATTGATCTCTCATAAATTATTTCACCTTTCTCTTTTCTAACGTTAATATGAATATCTTGCTCTACCATATCATCCTAGGAATGTAGGGGATTATTATGGTTTGTATAAATCTTTATCACATCATTCTGGACACTATTTAATTCCACTATATCAGACTACTAGAAATGATATTCATGCTTGTCATAATTAGTCACCTCATAATTATCAATAGAATCATCCAACTCATCCCCAAGAGGTGCTATTTTTAGATCATGAGATTTAAAAGAAGACTAAGAAATCTCCCAAAAATTAATTACCTTAATTTTTATTGAGTAGTCATCAATTATGGAAGGTAAGTATACTCTTTACAAGCGTTGGTATTTCTCCCAACATTCCCCAGATAGTCTCCAACATCAATGAAGTTTAGCTTCCCTTTCAACAAACCATTTTATGAGAAACGATTAAGTTTCTCATCCTCCTCAGACACCAAAGCAGATTTGGGGGTATGAACTAATAGTTCCCCATTTTTTAAATATTTCTCCATAGGTGATTGACCCATCCACTTATATTTCATGTTTCTCGCCATTTTACATCCACATATTATTCAGTATCATCCAATAAATTTAGAAATTAATATTTCTAAATAATGCTAGAAATCATATATCATACATAAAAATATCAATATTATGACATTAGTGATTGAATATTAGACTACAAATCTATTTTTTAAAGATTATTCACCTAATAGAAATCCTTGAAAATTGTATAGCACAATGACATAGTTCTAGATTTGAATCTCAAACCCCTAGAAAAAGATTAATGAAAATAAAGATCATGAAAATATAGATCTTGATTAAGAATCGTAGATCTATATTTCACCAAATGAATATAAATTTATACAATACCATATATTAAATCACTAAAATATAGTGTAAATAATGGGTGGAGAACAAGAGGGGAATACAAGAAGAATTCACTTACCAAGTGAGAAGAGGTTTTTGATCTAGGATTCTTTTCATCAAGAATGAAGGTAGAGAGGGCCTAAAATTCATGTATTATTCTCCAAAAACATGATATAACTCTTATGGTCAACAGGGGGTCTATATATGTGAGTAACAGGGGTTCAAAAGATTTTAAAAATTCAAAACCTGTGAATTTAAATCATGTAATCAGTTAGCTAGGCTGAGGGACAAGGTGTGGCCTAAACATGTGCCAACTGTGTGCCCATTATTATAGGGGCACATAGTTACACCTTTAAGTTGCATGATTATCCAACCACGGAATAGCTGTGGGAATCCCTTCTACATGAGTTTTCATGGCCATATGGAATGGGATGCATGGTTTTCCCTAACGACGTGCCAACCGTACACAACCCTTTTTCTTTATTTTTTCAAAAAATTCCAACCAATCTCATGTCAATTATAACCCAAAAGGGTACTCAAATAAAGAAAAAATACATGAAATCATGCCCATGAAAAATATATAAATTATTATGATCGTATATTAGATAAGTGTTTAGATCATTTTATAATTCATACCATTTAATTTTTATCCTAAATAACCAAATTTATCTTTTACCCTCGTAACCAAAATTAATAAAGATGCTATTAATATTAACAAAAAATAATGGGGTCATATTTAATAAATATTGAAAAAATAATTCAGTATAAAAAATCCATTCATAAAAATACAATACACATAATTTACATAATATTATATAATGTTATACCAAAAGACACAATGAAATATGGTTTTTTTAGAAAAATGACCTTTTTAAATATAAAATGATTTTACACTACATTCAAATATAAAAACCTTTTCAAAAACCATTTAATATTTTTTAAAATGAATATAAACTAATTAAAATATCATATAATCATAATTTTACATTTTCAGTACATTAAAAGATAATATGGTATTCAATAAAAATTATTATTTTTCACAATTCCACGAAAACCCAATATTTATTTGAAATTCTCAAAAATGCCTTCTATGATAATTTTGACATGATAAATTTAGCAATTAAAAT
Organism: Viscum album; assembly: GCA_963277665.1. NCBI lineage: Eukaryota > Viridiplantae > Streptophyta > Magnoliopsida > Santalales > Viscaceae > Viscum > Viscum album. Next base: position 822,699,429 of record OY728157.1, read on the forward strand.
ATTTTTGTGAAAATAATATTATATAATTTTAAAAAATCAAAATTTAAATATAATTTTATATGAGATGAATTTAGTGAATCTATTTCCTTTTTTGACATTAAGAATTAAATATATATATATATATAATGAATATTAGTACATAATAAAAAGATACAAATAAATATTAAAATGATTTATTTAATAAGTGATCCAATTTTAAAAGTGGTCAAATCTTCTTCAGTGACTAGTGTCCCCTACATTCAGCATTGATGTTCATGACCGTACCATGTTTGCGATTTCCATGGACCATCGTAAATTCATCATTATGTTGATGGAAATGGGTGGGTAATGTTGCTTTGTGACCTGTAGAGTTTGTTGACACATCTAATGTTCCATGAACATTCTATTTATGATTAAATGATCTGATTCCAATTTTATATTTATGATATTGTTATATAGAGTCACAAATATAATAATAAATAAGGTCTCCAATCATTGCATCATTTCTTGTTTGAAACATGGTCAATTAACTATTCATGGGGAACACAATTGTTCATTCTTGTTATCATTTTGGCCATTTATTCTTGTGAAATTCATTGAAATGGAATAGATCATTAGGAACATGGTTATGTTTTATTGATAAAAAATAAATGTCAGGATAAAAAAAATCTATGATGAAAATTTTGTTGGTTATCTTTGTTTGGGAGGCAAGATGGTTGATGCCTATGGTGACTCGGTTATTTTATTATCAAACTCTTTCACCTTCGATTCAACAAATAAATCAATGGAAAAAATTTTTCCTATCTGGGATTGAGAAATATGACTCTTAATTCCTTTGTTGAGACAATTATTTTGTGATCACATACTTTCATGTTGGGTGCACAATTTTTTCAGTTCTCAAAGAAACTCCCAACAGATCCCACAACAGTACTAATTCATGATAGTTCATTCCAAAGGAAAAACATCCCTTGGGATTTCAAATATAATGATTTTAAAGAAATCAAATTTGTTGAGAGGGAATAATGATGGTCTTATCAAATTCATTTTTTAGGAATTATTTCTTCTCCAACATTGTATTTTTGTTTAATATATTTTTGAATCTTTCCAATATATCTATATATGACTGGATACATGAATAACATAATTTTAAATCTAATATCTATACACATAAGAGGGGTTTACATTAATTAATCCATATTTATGTATCATAGGTTATCTATATGGTTCCCATTATTGTTTAACCATGTCATAATTTTTGTTCTTTGATGTCATATATAAGGGATCTATGAAGATTATATCAATTTTATCAGGTTTTTGGTGTTTAAATATTGGGATTAAAACTCAAATATGCATCCAACATACACAATAAGAATATTGATTAAAACCCACATATTTCATTTAGGACCATTTAATTTCGTTTAAAATCATGTGTAGAGGATGTACATGAGGGAATTGAGGAATTTGGGATTGAGTTCAGGCCTTATGAATATGCCCTACAAATCATTATTATGTCTAGAATCATATTCTTAATAGTTCATTGTTTCTTGAATCCATTGATTTCAAGTGATACAAAATTAATACTCAATATTTTTTTTTAATAGTTCATCAATATTGTAATGAATTAGGGTCCTATAAAAATGTGGATGCCCATGTACAGAGGCATTTGAATAATGATGTTGAGAGGGATGTAGATACTAGAATCTCTCTACTTTGGGAAATGTAATGAAACTAGTGATATGATAATTGTAAACAATTAAGAACACTTGATTAATGATATATGTGTGAAATAAATTATTCCAAGAGATATAATGAACTATATATTGATGTGGGGCTTCCATAATGACGTATCCATGATAGTATAATCTTTGTAGAGATCATTCATTTAGATGGATTCATACATATCCATCATATATAATGAATAATAGTTTTTTTCAGTTATGTTTCTTGATACACCAATAAATTGAAAAGAACATTGGAACAACATGGGGTCGGGATTAAAATCTAGGGTAAATGGAATATTGAGGGACTTACAGAGAGGTGGTTTTCAACATGATATATCCATATCTTATCTTCTAATGAATATAATTTTGAATATTAGAGTGGTTTATTGGGAATGTTTGGATGGAATTAGGGAGCCATAATACATATAACGATTCATAAGGACATGCCAAAACACATACCATATTAGGGAGAAATTCTTGAATAAAGAATTGTGGTGGGATTTCACATGTTTCTAATTAATATATCCTTTTATTCCTTCTTAAAATGATTAACATGTAAATGAATGTATTTATATCATGTATGAGGATTTCTATGGATGTCTGGATGATATGGTTGACATTTACTGAGGTTTTTTGATGGCATGGATGTATTTCTTGGGGTTCTCATCCTAGCATGTATACCATGTAAGAGGGTGTATTCCTAAAATGATTGACATTTTAGAGGGTAGCCTCATGAAAATATTGACATGTATATGGGGTATTTGTGTGATTGACTCCAACATTTTCATGGTTTTTTGGATGAAAAACTTTGGTATGTGAAGGGTTACTTTCAAGAACCTGAGTTAATTTTTTTCTAGTGTGTTATATGATCTAGTTAGAATGACTAGGTACTTCACATGAACTACGGTGGCATGTCTAGAGTGTGTGAGGTGTTACAAATCACATGTACAAGGATATAACCTGAACCATGATGAGATGTCAAGAATGTGTCACATGATCCAACTACCTTGTCCAAGGAATTCACATGGATAAGGATGAGATCTCTAAGGAGTGTCTTGTGATCCACCTAACATATCTTGGGACTTTTCATGAACTTGGATAACATGCCCTAGGTTCCTTCACATGATCATGGAACCAATTAAATAAAGAACAAAAGTAACTAAAGAAATAAAAAATTTATATTCCTTGACATGAAGCTTCCATCATCTTCCATATTTTTACTTAACACCCCAATAGTTGTCAAGAAGTTTCTTATTAAAAAAATAATATCATTAATACACTATGATTAATATGTTTCATATTGTCCAGTGAAAATGAAATATATTTTTTTGATGACCATTTAATTGATCACACTAAGTGAATACATATACCATGTATTCCCTTATGTTACTCCAGAATCTTTTTCAAGTGGAATAATATTATGGTCAGAAAATCCTTCACTATAGAAATTTATGTTTCTTCTTAGGGTGTAAATTCTATTTTTTAAGAGGTTATTTTATAGACACCACCACCATAAATAATTTTTTAGTATATACTAAATCTCATATAATTCCTTTCGTTAGTGAATTGGTCATTAATATAATTTATTGCAATCTTTTCATGACCCCCTACATGCCATCCACCACATCATCCTTCTGTCAGACATCAATTAGTGAATGCAGGATCAATACTTAATTACCACCATTTTGGTTACATAGATTGTAAAAGGGATTTCCCATAATTCATCTGGGGTGTTTAATGGATTATTCATGTTCGAATTGATATGTCCTAGGTGATTATTATGATTGACATAAAATGTGGAAGGGTACTTTATGTGATCAGTCTAGATTGTCGATCAGACTTTCACAAGATCAAGATAGAATTTCTAAGCACTTTCATTAGATTAACCTAACTTGTCATGAACCCTTTTAATGATCAATTTTTCATGTATAATTCCAATTGATTGATTAGTTTACTGATATACTAATTCACATAGGCCCATCACATGAAATCAAAATAATTCTTCTTTACATAAGTGTCCCATGAATTTAAAATTTTATCACATGATCTCATATTGTGTTTTTAGATGTGTTTCAATCAACATGTCATATGTTCAGAGGGACTTGTAAAGAATCCTTTTAGAGTTTAGAATTGAATGTATAAGGTCCTTCTCATGACGGATAGAATAAAAACAGAAATATCATAAGCCACTCATATGACGGAAAACATACTTACATTATTCATATGGGTCTCCACATTTTTCAACATTTATTGAATGGTCCCCTTGGGTGACTATCATAGATTTTTTTAATCAATATGTTACATGATCATATGGACATGTTTGGAAGCCTTCACAAGATTAGGACAAATTGTTTTGGGACCATTTTGATGTCAATTGATAGATCATGTGAAGTACATGTTCCCTTCAGGATATACTCATTTGTTCATACGATCTTGATTCATATTAAAGGTTACATGATTCACATTAAATAGAATATTTATATATATAGATAAATAATTTATTCTACATTGTTTATTTATTGGGGAAAATAATAAATATTCTATGGGTCTTCTAATAACAATATATTTTATGGTGATTATTTCATAGTTTTCAAATTTTTTAACCAAGAGTCATATCAGCATATTATAAAATGGTTGTGAATGATAATATTGATTGATGAGTAATGATATAACTTTATAGAATAAAGGTAACATGTAAATGTGGAAAAAACATGACATAATAAACATATCTCAAGGGTAACCACTAAAAAATAAAAACATGGTGTTCTTAGGTTATCATTCCACATACAACACATGCATTCCCCAAATATTTAAACATAACCAAATTTATTGTAGGTTTATATAATTCTTGTCAACCATGTCCCTTATATTTCACATACATGCATAAGTGTTCTATATAGATCATTCAAAAAGGATAATTGTTCATCACATTTAGTACAATTATTTAGAAGGGTGAGATTCGTACATGGAATACCCCAATTGAAAATTTATAGGAATATCTTGTTGAATACCCTTGATTTGAATTGAGGATGAGTATTCACAACCCAACTGTCTAATATGAATAATCGAAGGATAATATCAAAATTATAACATGTATATATAGATATTCATTGGTGAGAATAAAGAGAGTTAACGTTGTATTTAATTGCATATATTTCATAAGTTAACTAAGAATAATGTTTGAATGTACATCACAACATTAACAAGTGGAATATAGAAATAATAATATAAAGAGTGGTTTTGAATATAGTAGATAAATAGAGGATACATTACCTTGAGAGGGAACCTGTAAAATCATATGAGGTTCCACTTTAGATCATTCGGAACCTTCTGAGTTCACTAGGGTTATGAGGTAGATTAATTTCTTTTTCCATGGTATTTTTGTTAAGAGAAATGACATATTTTGTGGAATTGTACTAGAAAAGTGAGGGGAGATATTTATAATTTTCTAATAATAGGTTTTGAGATCTAAATTAAAATATAATACTAATAACAAAAAATCCAATGGTTCCATCACATGGTTTCTACTATAAAGGTATTTCATTATATTAAATGCCTTTGAAATAAACTCATCAATTAATACTATTTGTGAGGTGGAAGTGAGTTATGTTTATAATGAATTTATTTTAAAAACATAAAACATTTTATAAGATATGAGGGATTCATTAAGGTTTTATAAAATTAAAAAAATAATTTAGAATACATTTTTAAAGGGAAACATAATTTTTCCTAGGATAATCATTGTTTTATTTAGTATATAATTTTTTAAATTTTATGATGTCATAATACATACCATATTTAATTTTTACCCTAAAAATATTTTGTCTCAAAAAATCCTGAGAATATCCCTATTTTATATTGTTGCCATCATGATTTTGAAAACATTACTTTATTTTTTAAAATAATTATCTAAGTATATTTATTTTACATTTTAAATAAAAATAACCATTAATTGAGAAATACATGTTTTTTTGACAATAATAGTTCTTTGACCGGTCTAGAAATTGCGTTTAATATCATAAAATTTTATTATCCTTAATTTTTAATAATAATTATTTAATAATATAAAATAAAACTATTATTTATATAAAAAGTTCTTATATTTATCAAAAAAAAGTGTCTTTATTGAAAATATACATTTCCCAAAAATTGAAATTTTATTTCATCATATCAAAGACTAATTTTTATCAAACACACTATTTAATAATTCAGAAATTAATTTCGAAAATGGGAAAATATAATAATTGTTTAAAAAATGGAATATTCATGTCAATATTCTTAAGGTAAGGATAAATATTCCTTTATTACATAATTTAATTCCCTAGGGGTAAAGTGTGTGATTGTGATGTTTTTGTTGGGTGTGTTAACAATAATTGTTGTGGTTATGATCTCATTGAGCTTGGATTTTGGTAATTAATGGGTTCATTTTTGATTTAAATGTTAAATATTGTATTTTGATAGTTCTATGAAAGATTCATTTAATTGTATCTCCATTTTAATCTTTAATAAAAGGCCATCATAATAAATGATCCTAGTGGTTGAGGTAATAACTATCTTTTTCTACATCAAATGGACTTTATCATAACCCCTAATTTACTAACTAAATGGTCACTATAGAATGATCATATTAACAATGGTTATAATTTATGATTTTATTTTTAGTTTGATAGACCATATAATGGTCAAAAACAATAATATTGATTGTTTTCTAAATGACATCAATTTTTAATATGTAATTCGTTCATTTTAAAATGGAAATTATATTTGTTAAAGTTATAGTCGTTATAACATATTCTATGTTATGAAAGATCCTATTCGACTACCATGTATTTTGAGGGTTTGAAAATGAAATCATCCTAATATGAGAATAAACCATCCAAAAAACCCCCTATAATGTCATATAGAATCCTGGATATATAATCAATATGGTTGATCAAAGAACTCTATAAAGACTAACCATGTTGTCTACAAACAACACACCTAGATCCTCAATTGAAAATATATCACTAATGGGAATGATGATTTATTACTTTTTGATTCATTTAAAGATAACCTATATTAGATAATTATTGTAAAGTTATTTTTGGAACCCAATAATGAAATCCATTTCAATTTTTTCCCATTTCTGTTTTAGTATATGGAATTGATTTCAAAACAACATAGTCAACTAATGCTACACATTTATCTACTAACACATCAATCAAAGGGTACATAATCTTCCACTGTACTCTTTTCCTATACCTAAAAATTATAGTATAATGTCATTACATTTTATCTCCATTGAAGGATAATCTATCCAACTAGTGTTATGTAATGAACCCATAACACCCCCATAATTCACAAGGTAATACAACTCAATCACTAAAGGAGAGTGTGGAGTGTCCAACTAAATGTATCCATCCCATGTCGTCAACTAAAATTAATTAAAGTATAATAATCCTAGAATTGTCGTTATTATTTTTTAATCCATTTCAATGGACACAAGAAAATAAATGTAATTGATAAAATGTGACATCAAATTGATGAACTATTTTTCAGCATCAATATGAAAACTATGCTTTAATCTCATTAGATTCCACTACTCCTATGATTAAATCAATTATTAATCATTGATGCTCAAGTAATTACCCACAAAATTTTCCTTCCTCATTGTATAAGATTTTTTAAAAAGAAAATTCACAAGACACTCCACCAATTTGTACTCCCTTATGTTTAGGATTAATGTAGTAATGATGTATCTCCATGTTTTTTCATCTATATGGAGCAAGATCATTTATATCCAAAATTAATGTATCAAAATAATTAATTAATGAATAAATTTTTTTAAAATTAATGCTTTTATATATAGTATAGTTTTACCCATGTTGATACATATATACTAAAATCATTAATGGATGAATAAACCCCGTTACGTAAAAATATAACCATTTTACTCTATTTCTAGTAACTCAAGAGACTTACCTTACATTAACGTGAATATATATAATTACTTAATGAAATTATTTTTGAATTTAACCCATGTCAAATCCTATCTATTTTTACCTCCAAAATCATTACTCACCACTTATGTTCATATCCTCCATGCATGCATGTTTAAAAATTAACCTTTAACACAACATGGTTCTAATGAAACTATAATATTAGTTTCATCATCAATATCCAATCCTCCACCACTTTTACTTCTTTATCACTAAGAAATAATATAGTGTTTTAATTTTGATACACAAAAACATGGGATGATATAATAAATATATCATGCACTTGACCCTTTATATGGTGTTAAATTTGTTGAACAATGTTTGGAAACTATCCCCATATTCCATGATCCTTTCTTATATATGTGGTGAATCCCCTCATTATATGTCACTTATTTGATTTCTAGTTATATATATAGTAAAATATTTAAAATAATACATGGAAATATGGGAACAATCTATGTATGAAAACCATAAGAAGGAACTAATTAAACATCACAGAAGGCAAATATTCTAATAAAATGTTTATATATCTATCTTATAGTGACTCCACAATAATCCTTAAAATATTAGAGCACATGTAATATCTGATAAATTATATTAAAAGCAATACACTGTCCAAAAACTGTATAAAATAAATGTTGAATAAAATGAACCATTTTCAAAATCCAATGATCATTTTTCCTATTATTTCTAACCATTATATAGTTAATCACTGGAAATAATAATATTTTAGGGTTGGGGACACAAATGTTGCACCAAAGAAAAACGTCATTTAAAGGATCCATGCTGTCAAATTTCTAACCCAAAATCTCCCATAACACAAATATCACTATTAAAATCACAACTACACCCTATTATGTGTACATATTGAGTCTATGTCAATGTATTTTCCATATCTACCATACTTAAAATGATATACCAATCAAAATTTTGAAGTGATACAATTGTTTTGGAAATCTAACACTGGATCTCAAATCATGAGTGTATCACAATGCTTTCAACTGAGATTAAAAATTTTACCTGGACAGTATAGGCATAAATCTAGTACTGAGGGACCAACATAAAAATCAATTACTAACATTATCAACAAATATAGAAAATTATATTTATAGGAAATACATGATTATGAGTTAAAGAAAAAAATGATATATTTAAATATCATTTAATATAAAATGACTGACTATATTATTGTGTAATTTTAAATAGACTTGTGTATCATATCACCACAATACATATTGACCTAATATAGAATCAAAACAAATTAAAATGGACCAAAAAACTAATTCAATGGAATACACTACCATATAAACAGTGAACAATGTTTTTATGAAACATTTCCTTCGAATATCAGAGCCTCTCCCTTACCTATGTAACAAAAAAATGATGTTGAGATTCAAAAAGATGTATATATGTTGGGGTGAGTATAGATTACCTTGAGATTTTCTAAAATAATTCATAATAGAAATCATAATGACTAATTCAGAAATAATATAACTAATGTCAATGAAAATAAGTTTATATATTTTGAAAAAAATAGAATTACACAATAAAAATAAAACCCAAAGAGAATATGAAAACAAGAAAATCCTTATATTCAATTACAACACATTATTAAATCAATATTTATCTAAAATAATACCAAAAAAGATGTTAAATAGACATTTAATCACCAATTATTCATTCCAATGACCATATCATACACCCATTTTATATCATCAATATCCTTTCTTGTTTCATGAATATCAAATCATTCCCCAGGTCTATTTTATAAGTTATTAAACTAACCATTCATATGATTCTATAAAACCTTATATTCCTACTCAAAAAAACTCATTTTTTTCATATAGATTACATTAAATTGGCAATGATTATTCAAAATTGAAAAAATATTTTACTTATTCATCTAATTATCAATGTCTTAAATTTTTGTAATTCAAGACACCGAAATCATTTCATTCATATTTAATTGAAAATATTAAAATATTCATGAAAAAATAATTTTTAATATGAATCACCAATAGAAACATAAATTTTTTATGGATTTAAATTAAAATTCAAAAAGACATAGTTATGCTAACACCCCTATTTTTTCAAACATGCTAAATAATAAATTGATATAATGTTATTTGATCAAATTAAGTAATTATGTGATAAATAACCAATGCAAGAACAAAGAATAAAACACATAAATTTCATAATATGGTTTCACAATCACATAAGGTACCAATTCGATAAGTCTACAACTAATATAGAAACATGATAATCCAAAAAACCATGTTCAAATGAAAAAATCTCAATCTGATCCTTGATACCAAAAAAGGAAATGTAATCATGGTTCATACATCTATAACCTTGTTCCATGATTCTAAAACAAAATATGTAAAGGTAAATGATTATTCTATCTAAGTTTTTATGTATATTTTGAATGTTGAGATATATAAAAATAACAATGTAATAAAAATATTTTCAAACCCCTATTCTAATGTGAATCCAATCAATCACTATTTGAAGGCTATTTTTTATAGGTATAAAATCATTGAGAGTGTCTCATGAAAACCACATATTTATTTAATATTAAATTAATTAATATAATGGGTTATAAAGATGGTTTATTGACAAAAAAATTAATACACCACATAATTAAATATTAATGACATTTTCATAATGAATATCAACCTAGGAACCATGAAGATACCATATAAATAATTTTTAATAGATTATTGGCAATTTATGGTCTCCTCAGACAGGAATAGGGATTTCCAAGCACCACATGTCCCTATAAAATATCAACAAACATATATATACAAATCATATTTAATGATTAAGTGGAAACAAAATTTTGAGATCATCCAAGAAAATATTTACCAATTTCAAAAAGGAACACATTATTTAACTTCCCAAATCATCAAAGAAAACTTCATCAAAAAATGGTCCAAAAAACCAGTACATTATTGGGGTTTTATATAATAATTTAAGGTTAGAGGTTTTTACTTCAATATAGATGGAGTTAGTTAGGGACACCCGTGTTTTTTCATGTCCTTTCATGTATTTTTTGTTTTAACTAAGTATATTTCTTAATATTATCAACGTTTTAATGGTTTAGTTATGTTTATGAACATGTCCAAATATTCCTAAATATCTTATATATTTTAATTTCTTTTTTGATTAAATTATATGTATTAACTATTATATAATAATAATTTGATACATAAAAGTTATTTATATCTGTTATTGTTTCTTAAAAATGGCTTATACAAGTATTATATTATGTTACTTGAAAAAATATGTCATTTGGGACTCCAAGATTTCATTTATATGTGTCTTATACTATTCCATATTAGAGAATGCGCTGAAAAATTTGCAACCATTTCATTATTATCATAGACAATTGATTAACCATGTAGTTGAGTTTAAGTCCACATATATATTTTTTCTTATTAAATACTCTCTATATTTTTAAAATATCATGATCCATAGACCCCGAAAATGATTGATTCATTTTTTTAAATTGTGATAATAGTTCATACACATCATTAGTCGACATAAACTTCTGAATCAATATCTATCACGGTAGAAATTAGGTCTTAAGTTAACAAATTTTTTCAGTCTGATTTATGCTATTTTCTCAGAATAGTATTGCATATATTTTTTATTATTAAAAGGGTATTATGTCTTTTATTAATGTGATTCTTTGGTGTTTTGAAGGAAAATGAAATTTTATAAATATAAGTAAATACTATCAAAATCTTATTTTTCCTTTATCAAGGTACATTTTAGTTCTAGAATTTGTAATGTTAATATGTTTTCAGTTTTAATGAATTCCATTAGATGTTTAATTTTCTAAAATAGATTAAAACTCCAACATGAGGAATTTAGAGACATTAAATTATCATTCTCATTCAATAATCTATTTTGATTTTCCTTTTTGAGAAATGTATTCATATTGAATAACTTACTTTTTTAACCTAAGTGGTCAATATTCTTTTGTATAGATATAATCCAATGTGAAAAAATCATGCATGGTTTTTTTAATATATAGTTTAATGAAATATATCATTTCTGGAAACTGAAACCATTTTTCATTTTATTTTAAATATAAATTTACATCATGTTTGTTTTTTATGTTTAAATTTCTATTATTTCATTATAAATTCATATAAATTGTGTAGAACCCATGTGATGTAATTTTTAGGATTTTTTTAGAAGATCACAAGATTTTCTATATCCACCAATGAAATATATATCTTTCAAATCATATATAATTTTTTTTATTTTATGTTTTTTTCATCAATTTTATTGTGTCTAAATTTTTATATGTTGATATTTATAAAATTCAATCTTATTTTAATATATTAATTTAGTTGTTATATTATTTTCAATTTCTAAATAAATTTACCCCTAATTTTAAACAAAAAATATTTAATATCCGTTTTTCAAATTCAGTCATTGTATTTTCATGTGATATTTAGATAACATATTATTAATGAAACCATTCCAAAATTTTTTGGAAGGTAAAAAATTGGTTTAAATCATATAAATTTTGATCATGAGTTTATTGAGTAATATTAAATAATAATATCATTATATATATATATATCTATATATGATAAACCATTTTTATAATTTTTATTATTTTTAATTGTTCTAATAAATTTTAAGATCATGGTTTCTATATATAATTTTAATTAATGGACATGTGAATTCATGGAACAAATACACATACATATAAAAATCGCAATATGATGAGTGCATAAGACTTAAAGATATAAAAAGTCTTCACACTCTAGGACGCTTCAAGTTAACATATAAATTTGTTTAATATTGATGAAAATTCAATCATGGTAGGAAAAAAATTTACCTTGACTTGTACTGCAATGAAAAGAAAATAAAGTTGATCAAATATTAAAGAATTAGTGTATTTGTATTACACTTAATCTATCTATTTTGATAGTTCTTTTCTGAGTCTAGAAGGATCCTTACTATCATTCAGAATCAATATATTTTCCTTTTTATGATTTTACATAAAAATTAAATTTGTTTTTTAGGGTAATTATCCCAATATTGTAATTTTAGGACCATTTTTTGCTGACTGTAGTAGTATAAATATTGGTTCATAATTGAGTTGTGACTCCCCAAATAAAAGTCAGTGTGTTGTGGAAATCCATACTCTAAAAAAGAATTTTGTAATCATCTTATGATTTTCCATTAATATTAAGTAAGTTCACAACATATATCTCACAATGTAGAGTGGTGTAATACTAGAGTAGTTCCAATTTCAAATGAACTAGTATAAAAATTAATGTGTTTTTTCTACTACTAACTAAAACATGTAATTATATTTTCCTATTATCATTGAAAATTAATCCATTAAATTAAAATATTAATATGTTATATTCCCTAACCATCTTGACCTTCTGTAATATTATTATGATAAAAACAATCATATCAACAGATAAAATTCCAAATAATATTTTAGCATAGTTATCTTCCCTGATATGAAAAAATTTGTATCATAAGATTTACCTTTTTAAATTATCCAATAATTCTATAGAGTATAAAAATATTTTATTGTAAAAACCAATTCACATCCCTCATTGTCTATGTATAATATATTTATGATAGTTGGATTGAACGTAAGTAATGATTGGATTTCATAGAAGAGAAGACATTTTTATGGCAGTGATTATGGATATTGGAGATCCCAAATAGAGGAATACCTAGAAAAAATTATCAGAGAATATCTTTCCATAAAAGAAATATAATAAAATGTACTTGAAAATGACCAAAATACACTTAGTTGAAATGGTGCTACTAAATATTTTTTTAATTGAAAATTTGATAATATTTGATAATATGTTATTAATAGAATTGTTTTAGCGATGTGTAGACTTGTAAGAAAACACATGATATTTGGATGATTTTATAAGTCACTCACATTAGATTAAATAAATTAATACGATGTATGTATGGAATGATTTGATTTGATAACCTATACTTCAATATGGATGAGGTTGAAATAGTAAATCAAATTCTCCACTGATTAAAAAACATTTTGAGTGTAATTAAGTAACTTACATAATATTTGGATAACCTCGTTAGTATTTAATGATTATTAAAACATATATCGACTATATTTCATGATAATAAGGTCATAGTTGACGAAATCAAGAATATCAAAGAGTATACACTAGTTGAATTGTTTGGATAATTACTGAAATAGGAATTAGAATTAAATAATTTAGATAAATCAGAGACAAAAAATGATTAGTAACAACATTTAAATGTGTACATTATATTTCTAGTGACACTTCTAAATCTAAATTATATTATAATAACAACATACATTGATCACATTGTGACTCAATTTTACAAAAAAAACAAAATGAAAGTATTCGAGAATATATTTAGATGAAACTGCCAAATAGAAAAACACATTTCAGATAAAAATATTATTATTAAATATAATAATTTAAATGTTAAATGTTTTGAGTGTAGGAATAAGGGGTGTATCAATCTTGGCTAACAAAAAATAAAAAATAAGGTGAAATAAAAATAGTAAGAAATGAGGCATCGAAAACAAGTTAGACTAATACTAATGAATGATATTGTATTGATGTATATGAAAAAGTAACCTCTATCTTATGCTTCATGGATTCAATATATATGGTTAGTGATGTAATATTTTAATATGGATGTTCTGAATATTATTATTATTTTAATAATATAATTTTTTTAATCAAATGTATTAATTGTAATATTAAGAGCACATATTTCCAAATACACTAATTTTTATAACAATATTAATAAAAAATGATATTTTTAAATATTGTGATTTTTTAGGAAATTGAAAAATTAATAAATACTAATTTTACATATCATTATCTTATTTATAATAATTTGAATATTTTCAATGATTTCAGTGAAAAATAAAAAATGGAGTTTATATTCTTAATAATTGTTTTTCTATATTTATTCAATGTCATGAGAAATATAATATAATGATGTATCTAAATGAAATGAATAAAAATATAGTGTTTTTGGGATATGATATGATACTAAATCAAAATTATTGAAATAATTTTGTTAAAAAGTGAAAATTGATACTTCTTATGTTTCATATTTTAGATATGGCATAAAAAGCTACTATGAAAATGATTATTCTCTTATATTAAAACTATCATTTGTATTTATGAAAACACGTATTTCTAAATCATTAACATCTTGTATCATAATCAATACATGTATAATCTTATATGGGTACATAAAATTATTATTACTAATCTAATTTGACCAAAATGATCTTATATACAAAAATATAATCTAAATGAATTTTTAGGAAAAATGGGTTGGATGTCTAAGAAATTATATATGTTCATGGAAAGTGGATACTCTAGTCATATGATCTGAGACCCATCAAGTATTACCACTTATAACATATGTGATGGAGGCACAATTATGTTTTGAGTCAATTCATAAGGTAATGAAATTTTTTTTTCTAAGGTTGGTATTTATAATTCTAAATTTATTTTTAATGTTTTATATTTTGGAGGATTAAAAAATTATTTAATTTGTATATTAGAACTATTTAATTATGGGATGGGAGTTACATTTAAAAAAATAATTATTTTTTAGTTTTAAATATATCATTGATATAAAAATAATGCCATGTATGGATAATTTTCATGGAAGGAATTTCTTTTCTCAGTTTTATAAAAAAGAATTATTTATTTACCTATCTATTGGAGAATCTAAGAATATTTCTACTATTAGTTTTTTGCTCAATAAATATAAATTAAGAAAGACTTTGTGTTAGTTGTTTATTTATCATAATTAATTTCTTATTGATTGTGATAATTAATATGAAATATCTATTTCTATGAATCCATTATATCATTATAGAGAAAAGAATACTACTATTATTTTTCATTTTATTAGAGATCATGTGAATAAGGTTAGAATGGTTTTACAGTCTTTATCATCCAGAAACTAACATGTTGATATCTAAACTAATCCTTTATACTTTCACCAATTTGGAAACATTAATTATTTAATTTAATGATGAAAATTATTTAGTTTTATATAAGCATATATCATTGGGGACATTTTTTAAGAAAATATGTAGAAATATTTATATTTATTTGTATTCTATATAATTTGGAGTCTATTTTTCAGATTAATTTTCATTAATTTTTTTAAAAATATTTTCTTTATTTTACTATTTTATAACATCATATTCATTCTATATGATGGTAAAATACTATTTAAGAATTCATTTTTTATAAAATATTATATTGTAAAATATTTATCATTATTTTTCTATAAATATTTCCTCTAAAAATTATGCTTATAGAATTTATCTCATCTTTTTAAAAGTGGGTGATATTATCATGAATCCCTGATACTTGTTTAAAAAAAGATTTCATTTTTCTTACATACGTAATGGGGGATAATTATTATTTTTTTTGATTTTGGGTTTTCAATAAATCAAAAATGGATATATTTTTTGATCATGTGCATATATGAATTTTTGTTTTGATTGAGTATAACTCCTAAATTCTTTTATTTATATTATAAAATTCATAAATATTAAATTCTGTTAATCATGTGCATATATGTAATTTTATTTAAAATTGTTCATTATATAAATTTTACTTAATCATGATAGTATCATAATTGTTTACACCAAAATTTTATTTATATTTCTTGTTTTTATGGTATGCAACATGTTCTAGATGTTTTATTTTGAGTTCCTAGTATAAATATGTTATTTGGGACCTAAAAATATCAATTATACATGTTTTTTACTATTCCCTACCACAAAATGCATAGTACACAACATATCCATTTCATTATTAATATAGCCAATTGGTTAACTAGGTATATGATTTTAAATCCAAGTAGACATTTTTCCAGTTTTTGAAACTCTTAATGTTTTGAAAATATGTCAAGATAAAAACTATAAATTTACATATTCAAAATTTTTTGGTAAAATAATAAGATATAATACATTTAATTATGAAACACAAAATTATGAATTTATCACATTGAAGAACCAAATCATTTATAAATAGTAAATATTTTAAATTTTTTACACATGTTACCTCCACAACTATCCTTAATTACATGTATACATCCCCTTCAATTCTTCTCACCCACCCCACATTACCAATCTCCCAAACTTCTACCCAACACAGTAACTCTCCTCATCATAATCCCATATTTTCATCACCTCCCAGAGGTCATCCTTATAATATATTATAATTTATAAAATTAATATATTGTTAATTTTGAAAATCAATTTGTTTTATTATATGAAATGATTACATATGTGAAAATAAATAATAATACATTAAAATGGTATTCCATTATTTATTTTCAAATAATAATAATATAAATAATGTAAATAAATAATTTGAATTATAATGATATGCATAAAATGATTATTATATTATCTAATTTTATCATTTAATACAAAAAATTGTTATTTATCAATTTTCATTTATAATAAATCATTCTTAACATTTGGTATAAGCTAAAAATATATCCTTGAATTTTGGTTATGAAATAATATTTAGATTATAAAATTTATTTATAACCTATAAATACTTAACATTATATAAATTCATATTAATTTGTAACTAGCCATTTTATTATAAACTAAATTTTTATTAGAAAAGAATTGGTAAAAATTATTATATACAAATTAAATTATGAAATTATAAATATATATTCATTTTCTTAATATTTATAAAAATTAAATTTTATAATAAAAGAAAATAAATAAATGTTAATAACAATAATAATGAATATTTTAATGATAAAAATATATGTTTCTTAAATAAATGATTTACTAAATTATCTATTATAAATTCTGAGTATTATTAATTTATAAAAAAACATAAAAATTTATGAAAAAAATTTAAATGATATTTAAAATTATCAAAATATATCATAATGTAATGAATAAAAGTATATATAACAAATAATCAAATGAAATCATGAATAATGTAATTATAAAAATAGAAACAATGAAGGTAAGGGGAATAAGGTGAATCATGTGAGGTGTTTTTGGATATTGGGGTTCGAGTCGAGAGGTGAGTGTGAACAAAGGGATTCTATAATGATTCATCAACCATTTAAAAGAGGATGGAGTGCCAGAAATCATGGAAATGATCGAGCGAGGTGGTGTGAGTCATAGACTATGATTGGGTTTCAAACGTCTGATGAGAATCCGAGAATATAAGAAATTAGGGTTTCAATTTGATTTTGGATCAAACAATGATGAGCACGAGCACATATCTAGGATTTAATAAACACCATGAGTGAGTCTAATTGTAGTAATTAGGGATTAAATCGTGAATCAAATTCCTCCTCTTGTTTTAGATTATCGATCGATTACTCTTTATTTTTTTACTTCCCAATGATGTTGTCTAATAATGAGATTAATTTACCTTGATGTGTTAATTAAAAGTTTTTTGTGTTACTTGTTCTATGACTAAGATTAATCTAAATTATTTGGGAGGTTTATTAGATATAAAATTTATTCCTCATTTTTGCTCATAAAATTCAACAATAAACTAGCATCTTTCCTTTTTCATCCTTCAACCATAAATACATCATTTCTAGAAAAATATTTAATCATTTATTTTCATTCTCGAGTTCTTTAAGTAAATTATTGGTTGATATCTGAACTAGAATGAGTATATATTTGTTTCTTTGGGTTTTAGTCTTGGAAAATTAAGTTTGTTAGATCATAGTTGTGCAGTTTGAAATAATGGCATATCTTCTGAAATGGCCAATGAATTAAACATTCCACAAATTATTATTCTATTTCTCTAAGTGTATATATATGTGTGGTTTTTTCTAGAGGTGTGCTATCATAAGAGTTTTGTAACCATGTGTTACTAGTTTCAGGCCATATTGTTCTAGGAGTATGAAAGTCTATTGTAGATTTCATGAGAAAGTGAGTGGAACTAAGTAGAATTATTCTGTTTATTTAAAATTGTATGGGTTTGGATTATTTATATTTTTAGATAATTATTTACAATTTATTCTTGGAAGGTATTTTTATTTTAAAAGTTCTTTTTATGGTATATTTAAAGACATACACTTTTCAGAAACAATTATGATATTATGTGTTTATATGAAAGAAATTTATTTATTAAGGAAAATTATTTATTTTAAAACCATTATTTTTTATAAATGTTATTTTTGTTGGGGAGAGTGTTTATTAAGTATTTAAAAATAGTTATTTTTAATTTGTGGTTTTTGGAAACGTATTTTATTAATATTTATTAAAGAATTTTTGAATTACTAATTTTTGTCAAGAAAAATTATTTTTATGTACATAATAAATCTAATTCTATGTTTATAAAAATGTATTTTGATAAATGTTCATAGATTATAAAATATAATACTAATATAATTTTATATAATTTGAGGATAATGTTTTTATAACTGAGAAAATTAAATAAATAAAGTTGTTACAAATTTAATTATGAATATATGTGTAGTGTTTTTATTTTAAATGATTGTGTTTATAAATGAAGTATTAAATTTTTAGAATAATATTTTGAATGGAATTAATTAGTAACTCTAATTTTATATGCGCAGATCATTTATTCATTCAATAATGACTATCGTAAATATATGATATGGCCATTATCTATTTTTTTGAAAATTATTTTATGTACCAATTTAATATTTGTTATTTTATTAGTTTTATGTACATATGTAGTGAAGAATTAAGTCCTTTAAATAATTTTAAATTTCAAAGTGGATTTATGAATTTATATAATTAATAGATGTTAATTACATTAACATCTCATGAATTTAATTAATTTATATAGTATATGAGCCTCATTTTCTTCATGAAATATTATGATTGTATATAAGAATTTTATACTTGTAATTAAATGTAATTATGTTGTCAAATTATTAGAGTGAAAACACCAACAAAAGTTTATATATGTACACACTATAAAATATTTTACATTAAATATAGAACATGAACATTGTAAATATGGTAGGGAATTGGGGAGTGATCTCATCTCTGATAAAGTGAGTTATACCATGAAAACATTTGATTTTCAAGTGGAATTAGTGCTTTGTTTTCAAAATCTTGTATAGTATTTTCATAAAAATCACTGGATATTTTTAAAGATACTTTTCAGTGTAAGTATCATCAAAATGTTTTTTTATTTTTTAGTAAGTAAATAATTTGAATTATTATTTTTAAAAGTTATTTATAAATTTATTTTCATGGTGTTATAAATATATTTTTAAAAGAATTCCTGAAAAGTTATTTTCAATGTAATTATTCATAAAAGGTATTTCAATGATTTTGAAACCAATTACTAGGAAATTGAATTCTCATCCCATGTTTTAATATTATTTTCACATGTATCATAAATGTTATAATTTATAGATCATCACATTTGGAGTTAGCGAGTGAAAAAGTAAAGTAGTAGAATTGTTTGACTTTATTTCGACTCGGATAAATTGAAAGTTGTTGTATATTTTTCTAAAACCTAGAAAAAAGGTCTATTTTATAAAGTGTTTTATATTATTTTAATTATATTTTTTTAGAAAAAATAAATATATATATATATATATATTCACGACATTTAATGAATTGAATCTGGAATTGTGTATTCAGGGTATTATAATTTTTATCAATGGATTGGTCTAATCATGTTTAGATATTAGATTTTTTTCATTTGAGGAAAATAAAATTGTCATGATGGATTTTTCTTTAGATAATTATGATTTATTATAGAATTTTTTCTTACTTAATCCTGAAGATGGAAATCCATAATTTTCCTATATCTGATTAATGAGTTATGAGCTCTCTATTTATTTTAAAAAGGGAGGGGATGTGACATCTTGAAGATTTTAATTTAAATGAGTTCTTTGTTTTGTAAATAATTTTTTTTAATGTTATGATTAAATATGTGAACTTAAATAAACATAATTAAAAATGATATTACACTATAAATTTTCAGATAATAAAATTATAAATAAATTAAACAAATAATTATAATTATCAAGACACTCTTAAAATGAAGATTTCATTAGAAAATTTTATCAATTAATACATAAAAATGTTATATATAAAATTTCTTTTATAATAATTAATTTTCCAATGTTAGAGATAACTTAACATTATTGTATTGAATTTTGTTTGATAAATAATATATAGATTATTAAATTTATTTATAGAATATAACTACTTAACATTATATAAATTCATATTAATTTTTAAATAACTATACTATTATAAATTATATTTAATTAATATAAATATTTGTGAAAATAATGATATATTAATGAAATTATAGAATTATTAATATATACTCATTAAGTAAATATGTATATACAATTTGTTATTAAATAAAGTAATTTAAATAAATGATAATAATAATGATGATAATGATAAAAAATATGGTACCTAAATAAATTGTTTACTAAATGATATATTAACAGTTTTGATTATTATTAAATTATAAAAACACATATGAAATTTTGAATAAAATTTAATATGATTATTCATATTATTAAAATAAATGATAATGAACAAAAATACAAAATCGAGAATCAGAGAATTGTCTGAATAAACTAATACAAAAATAGGATAAATGAAGATATGGGGAATAAGGGGAATCAGTTAAGGTGTTCCGGGTTACTGGGTTACAAGTTGAGAGGCGAGCACGAACTGAGGGCATTGATGATAAATCCTCAACATCTGAAAGAGGATCGACTATCAGTGAGCAAAGAGAAGACTGAGCTCAGTAGTGAGAGTCTTCGATAGTGATGGGGTATCAAATGCAGAATATGGATCCAATATTGGATGAATCAAGTGTTTTTATTCGTGTCTGGATTGAATGAATATTTACTCAAGAAAAAATCTAGGGTTGAACAAAAACTATGAGTGAATTGATTTGAAGCTGGTATGGGTTTCAATTAAAAATCAACTTTCTCTAATTTTTTAGATTTATAAATCAATTAATATTAATAATTATTCTTCCAAGCGATAGTGTTTAATAGTGGTATTAATTTCCTTTTATGCGTTGATTATAGTTTTATTTCATTTCTTCTTACGGCAATGATTAAAACAAATTATTCATCTGATTTCATAGATATAATTTTTCTTTATCATTTTTCACTTTATATTCAAATAGAAATTAACATATTTGTTTAATTATTCCTTAAACCTTAATAACTTCATCATCAAAAACATATATAATAATTTATTTTCATTCTATGTTTTTATAAGTCAATTAGGGGATCAGATGTGGACTAAAAAGAGTCTTAATTTATTCCATCAAATTTTGGAATTCGAAAATTATGTTTTTCAGATGATGGTTGAGTAGTTTGAAATAATGACCCATATTCTTTAATGTCCATTGAATTCAATTGTTTATTCGTTATATTTTTATTTATCTTAGTGTATATATATGTGCCTCTGTGGAGAGGCATGCTATTATAAGAGTGTTGAAGCCATGTTTTTACAGTTCCTTGTGAGAATGAAAGGCCATGAGAGACAGTGAGATAATGTGCGTGAAATTAAGAAGAAGCCCTAAAAAATTTAATATTTGTAATGTTTTTTCTTATTTTGGTTTTCAAATAATTATTTAAAATTTATTTTTTGAAATAGATTATTTATTTTAAATATTTTTATGCTTAATTAACACAGGTAAACTTTTCAAATACAAATATTATATAATGTTTTTATATGTATAAATTTTATTTTTTAAATAAAAATATTAATTTTAAAAAATTTAATAATTCAAAAAAATATATTTTATGGATAGTTTGTTTAATTATTTCAAAATAAATATTTTTTTGTTTTGGTAAAGGGAGTCTATTCATTTTTCTCAAAGTATTAATGAAGTACTATTTTTATATAAGGAAAATAATAATTATGAACTCAATTATTTTATTTTTATTTTAAAAAAAATTTATTATCAGAAATGGATATGGATTTTGAAAAATTATACTCATATAATCCTGTAGAATTTTATTATTATATCTTAATAATTTTGAAACAGAAAGAAATAATTTTAACTAATTGTAATTATGAATTTATGAATTTTTTTTTTATTTTCAGTGTTTTCTATTTATGAATGAGTTAATAAATGTTGAGAAAATTATTTTAAAATGAATTAATTCTCAACTATCATTTTATGTGTGAAAATAAGTTATAAAATCTTTAATATCATATAATAATATAATATATATCTAATTTAGAATTTTTTTTACATTTCATGCATGTACTGATATAATATTTTTGAAGTATTTTAATTTAGGTACATATGTATTGTATATTTAATTCCATTAAAGAATATTATTTTTCAATGTGGATTTATGAGTTTATTGAATTCATAAATATTAATTACATTAAAAGTTAATGTATTTAATTAATTATTGAAGGGGATGAGGTTTAGTTTCATCAATAATTCATATAAATGTATATATAAATATATATACTTGTATATTAATAGAATTATGTAGTAATGTTTTTAGAAGAAAAACTCCAGGGAATTTATATATATGTAATCAGACAAAAAATATTTACATAAAATTCAAATGTTAAACATTTTAATTACGGTAGGGAATTGCGTAGTGAACCCATCCCAAAAAAAGTTGGTAGACTTAATAAATTATTTAATGTTTCATGTGGTCTTAGGTTTTTTTCAAAATCATTCATATAGTTTTCCAAAAAATCACAGGATTATTATTAAACCAATTTTAGAGGGTTAGTATTCTAAAAATTTTATAGTATTTTCAATATAAAATAATTTTTATTATCATTTCCAATAGGTATTTCAAAATGTATGTTGATTTTAGTATCCAAATAATTTCAAAATAATTTCTCAAAAGTTATTTTCTAAGGAATATTTAATAAATGGTATATCAATGATTTTGAAACCCTTTATAGGGAATTAGAATTCGAATCCCATGTTTAAAAAATATTTTCATAGGTATCTAAACAGTTCTAATTTACACATCTTCAATTTTGGAGATAGCATGCACAAAAGAAATGTAGGAATGTTTTTTTATTTAGTCTCTAATAAATGGTAAGATGTGGATTAAATCAACAAAACCTAGATCAGAAAAGTTCTTCTATTGTTTATTGTTTGTGTTATTTTTTTAGTTTTATTTGATAAAAAATATATAAATAGAATTTAATGAACTAAATATGTAATTGTGTGTTTGGTGCATTATAGTCGTCCTTAGTTCCACCTCTTAAACATCCCTCTTCACTCATCCACCCTACCCTCCCTTTATACTACAACCACCACTATCTTTGGATCTGACTCCATCCCTTCATTGATTCTTCCTCCAATACCTGCTCATCGATATCAGCATCTTCCACTACATCATCATCGATATTTTCCTCCACCACCACCTTGGTATTGATCTCAGCCTCATCGACCACCTATACCATGTCAACAGCTTTGACTACACCTCTACCTCTGCTATCACATCCTCCCCTACATCATCCTATCTCTCTTCCATCACCTCCTCCTCCAGCACCACAAACAATTCTAATCCAAACAATTATCCTATAAAACGATCTCTTTAAAACCCTTAACCTCCAAATATGTATCTCGGTATTCTTATTTTATACTTTTCCCACAGTCTCAAATTGTACCTATATTGAAACACTTTCAATTTATTTCCTCCTTTGTGTGCCAACCAATCCATCCTTACAAAACCCAACTATGGTTTTGACCATCTTGTTTTCACTGTAGACTTATATTCAATCCCATAAATATATAATTCTATATAGAAGCTTATACATCATGAAACTGACACAAATATTGTGTAACACCCCATGATTTTGTGAAGTATTTTTTTATGAAAAATATAATCTTTTTGATATTTTTCATTTCATTCAACACTGAATATATTTATTATATTAAAAACTATATTTGGATTGAGTTATATGCAACATCTTGTTAATCTTGTACTACACACTTCACATAGATTAAGTTTTGGTACAAGAAACACTATGTTTTTCAAGTGTTATAGACAATACTCATTTTCTTTGATAGCCTATGTTAGATGTAAGGACGACTTTTACTAAACTACAATATACTATTAATATTATAATGAAAATATTATTATTAGCAGTATAATGTATCCCATGGAATGGATGTTAATAATAAAATTAAATAAATTTTAAAAATATTATATACACATCTATATAAGAGAAATCATTTGGTTATCAATTACAAGAAGTGAATTTAAGATCTATTTGAAAATAAAGAATTTACTTTTCTAGGAAAACTAATTTTTTATTTACAAACACATTATTATCTCTATATATTAAACAAACCAATTTTTTATTAATGGTTTAAGTAAAATTTATATATTATATATTCAATGAATATTTTTTATACTCATTTAATAGAATTTTTAGGTATAAGATAATAATAAATTCAATTTTATGAATAAAAACATATAATATTTTAAAAAGTAAATTTAATGATTTTTATGGTGAAAAAGTTTTCAATATTATTTTTGAAGCTTTTATAAAATTTATATAAAATAAAATTTATTATTAAAAAAGAAAATAAAAAATAGGTTGTGGTAAATTTTTTGTATTTTTTTATGATGATTCATTTTTTGATGAATAGTAAATAACCACAACTTTTAAATAAAATGTGTTTTTTAATATGATATATTTATAAGTTTAAATATATTATTTATTATTTTTAAAGTAAAATTAGATAAATAATATCTCAATTAATCCAATTTAGGTCACATAAATCAATTTTTCTTTGAAATATGAAAAACAATTACCAAACATTTGAAAAGTTTTACTCTAAAAACATGTTCTGTCAACCCCTATGCAAGATTAATTTAATATTAATTTCATCTACTAATGCGGTTTTAATTTTAATTTGTTTCATATTTTTAGACCATATAATTTAAAATACCTAGTAACTTTAATTCAAATTTTTTTATAAAAATATTAGCCATAGTGATTAAAATTAATCACATCGATTAAGAATGAAATTACCATAACAATATAATAAACCATAATCTCAAGTTTGAAAATGACCTATAAATTATTCAAAAATAAATTGGCTGGACATATATGGATAATATCATCTATATTATCTATTTTTAACATTATTGGAGACACATTACATAGGAAAAACATGGGTGGAACTCCGTTTCAAAAAATTTACAAGAATGTCACTTCTCCTCCACTTTAAAAAGGCACTCAACCCTCCCACTTCCTAACACCTATGAAGTCCATTGCTTTCCCCAAAATATTATCTAAGAAGATTTCATATTCCTATAATAATATTATAATCCTTTATTTTTTAATACAACCATACAATGAATCCCATTGGTGAAAACGAAAAAGAGTTACCCATATAGGAGGTAACATCATTCCTAAATCTATGATAATTATTTTCATTCTAAACCCATTAAAATTATCTTATTACTAGATTGAAATATAAAATAAGTATCATAAATATAATTATATGTTCCATTTATAAGGTTTATTAATAAGAAAACACACACTTTTATCTAATTGGTAATAAACATACCATTCTTGTGTACGGTGACCTACTACCTCAAGAAATGATGTTGTATGTTTTTTTTCAACGTGTCAGGTTTGGGAGTTATGATTGGAACACTGATTTCCTATAATATAAATTATATTTAAGTTATATTAATATTACTTAAATTTATATATAACACATACCTTCTATATTTACTATTTTTAAAATACAATAACATCATTTGTTGATGTGTTGACTACTGCCTACTCAATGTGAGGTGGTTCGCTATGGATATTTCAACCTCAATTTTTATTTCTGTGAGATACATAACATATTCAAGAATTTATTCTTTTTTGTGTATTATATAATTCCAAATAAAATTTTATATCATTAATTTCATTTATTTATTTATATTAAACCCTTTAAATTATGTTATTATCTCATAGGTATCTTGATTCTAAAGTAACTAAAATATATTGTGTTTTCCCTTCTCACATTTATTTTCCATGAGACAAAATTCATGTTCTCCAACTATTTTTTATTTTTTTGTGAGTTTACATCCCATGTATTTATTGTAATATTATTATAATTTTTTATGTATTTATATATCCATATTATATTAATTATTTCTTGTAGTTTATGTTTCAAAAGTTACCAAATTGCTAATGTAATTTTCTCTCCATTTTCCTTCTTGGAGACAAATGATTTGATATGAAGCTATATTCTTTTACATGGTTTGTATTCTGTGATTTTATATATTTTATAATGAACTTAATTATCTTCATTATATTTTAATATCTATTTAATTTTATTTTCTTATATGGGTAGTATAATTCAATGTTACCATGTTGTAATAGTTTATTGAAACAATCTCATTGTTTATCAAAAAAATTCATGATTGTAACTCTTTTGACGAAAAATATGATTAATATCTCATGATAACACATGTATTTTAATACCCTATATATATTTATGATTTATTCCTGTATTATTAACATTTTCCACACTTTTATACTTATTATTATTAATAATATGTTTTTAGTATTGTGAAAATTATTTCTCCTTTCGGTCTGAAATCCTTATACATTAAAAATAGAGTTTTATAAAGATGATTTCAAAAATGATTTACTATTATCCTATAATGTTTAATGGATAATTAATCCCATGTTTTACCTTTTTAAATTTTTTTAGAACAAAATTATTTTCTTCTTTTCTGAACAAGTATATCTTTTAAACATTTCATTTGCAGAAGGAATGTTCGGTATGTACACACATACTCGTCGTCATGACCATTATTTCAATAAAGCTTCATATTTATGTTTACAAGGTTATTTCTAATGAATAGGTTTCTCAATTATTATTGAAATTTTTTAATTTAAAGTGGTTTTCAAAGAAATTGTTTTTTAAATTATTTATGTTTCAATGGATTTTAAATGATTTTCAAATCATTCTTTATATGTTTTCAAAAGGTTATTTTCAAAGAAAATTACTTTAATGACTTCAATCCTTCATTATATGTTTAAAATACATTTTCCATAAAATAGTTTTCAAATGATTAAAAACCTTATTTTTTGGTTTTTAATGTTTTATCAATGAAATATGTATTGAAATTTTTTCAAACATATTTTATAAATTGTAATATAAATTGGTTTTCAATGTTTTTTTATGATTATTTTATATGTTATCAATGAATGTTTTTTCCATATGAATTTTAAAATCATTCATATTTTTTCATGTTTATTTAAAAAATAAATTAATTTCACACTTTTTTATGTTTAAAAAAGTATTTTTTAAAAGAAAAAATGATATTTATATCTAGAAATGTTTTCAATGGATCTTTAAAAATTAATTTTCATAAAATATGATTTTTTTTTTGTTTTAATAATTACATTTTGGGAAATGATCCCCTACTTACATTAATATTATATCTCTGAATGATTTAATTATTGATGGAATGAAATTTGTAAAACGAATTTATTTTTCATGGGTTATATTCTTATGAATCCCGCTTCTTCTCACAAATTATGCTATGAAAAAATTATTATGAAACATGTATCTTTTTCATAAGTTATGATAATATTAAATGTTTATGATAACCATTTAACTTCTTGGGATATGATATGATGAATTTTTGTTATCGTATAGAACATGTATGTATGATTTCTTAATGATATGTGTGGGACCAATATCTCTATATAATGAATTAGTTATGGATTTATATCTAATGAGATAATGATGTAAATCAAGACAATTGTCTTGAAACATTTTGGAATAAGGGGAAACCCAATTTACTATGGGAAGATGGTGAAATCAGATCCACTATGGGAAGATGGGGAATCCCATCCCATTAGAGAAGATTTAGAAACTTGGTCCACTATAGGAATTTGGGATATTAGATCCCTTACTAAGAAAGCATTGTGATTGGGGATGGAGGTGTGTCCTGACCTATTATTTATGTCCCTATAAAGATCTATAATAAGTTCTATTAATGAGTCTCAACTTATATGGACTGATATTACAAGTTTATGTGTATACAAAAATTCATATGTTATGATTTCATAGTTCATTATGTTGATTTTTTTATGTTTAATGACTTTTAATATATTAATATTTATTATATGATTTGTGTTTATGATCTTTGATGTGTAGGATATGATCTTCTAATGTTATGATAACATTATCATACCCATATGCTCATGTTTATGCTTACATATCTCCATTTTTACCCTTAATGATAATATGAGCTCATCCAATTTTATTGATTCCTTCCCCATGTTAAGAATATATATATCAAGTATGATATTTCTAATATGGGTGATTTTCTTGGAGAACCTAGTGGGTGATAATATACCTCACTGATGTACCACGATCATTGATTCCATTTTCCAAAGTTACTAAACAAATACAGTCTTTAGGTGTATCTTATGAAATGTTTTAAGTATTCTACAAAATGAGGAAATGTTAATGTATATTAACCATGGGTTGTTATTATTAGTATCATACAAAAGTATTAATAAAAATTTTGGGACTAGGATGATAAATATTTAGTGATAATACTTCAAATATTTCTATGTATATTTATAAGGATGTCTCTAAGAATATGTATAAGGATATGTAAAAGTATAAGAAGGTGTACTAGAATTTTGGTAAAGGGTATAGTGAGTTGTTTCCTGTAATTATGTCATTTTATAGATACAGCAAGTGAATGTGGATATAGAATAGATGTGCCTAGTGTAAATAATTCAAAAAGGTTATCTGGTCCTACGTCATGCATAACCTGGTATATGACAATGATCCTTTCAACACACCTGGTTTGACAGTCATGTGGGATATTTTTTTGGAATTAAAAAACCTTTTATGAACTTTCATAAAGGATTTAAATAGAATGTGATTATGAATAACCAAGGATAAAACTGAGGTATCATATATTAATTAGGTATGCGTCATTATTTAAAAATACTATAGATAATTTTACATGATTATGTTGTTTTATTCAAAGATAATGGTTTCCCATCCTATGGTTTCTAGTTTTATTCAATATATAGTACTAGAAGAAGTTGGGATAACATTGAATGCTTCAGATTTTTAAAGTATGGGCCTGATAGAAATTGATATTATATGTTGAAATATTATGAAATGTATTTGGAAGGTCCATGAGAATTGGATATACAATTGAAGATAAAGAGACTACAAAGGATATGTGATTTGATGTTCATCCAGAATTATTTACATTAAACATATGAATAATGATTGGATAGAGGACCATGGAACTTGTTAAATGATTCATAGTTCATATTCATTGAAATTTTTTTCTAGGTATAATATGATAAACAAGGAGAAGAATTTTATGAATAATGTTGGATGATTGATGTTTATATGTTTTGGAATGAATTTATTACATTATATGTATCATGAAATATATATAAATTTTCAGGATATGATTTCCATTAAGAATTGAATAATGATATGTTGAATGGTGATGAAGACATAGAAAAGTGAATGAATGGAAATGGGATATTTTTAAATAAGGTATCATGACCCTTAATGAGTTAAAGATTTTAAGAAACTTTTGTTTATCTTACAATAACAGACTATTGATTTAGATAAATTAAATTTTATAATATTTATGACCTCAAATATGAAAATGGATCTGTTGAAAAATTTGTCTATGTTATCATGGATGAAGTTTACAACTTCTTGGATTTACACAGTATATCCCGCAATATTTATAATAAATAATAATGCATCATTTCAAAAAGGATTTACGCTCATCCCGATTATTACAAAATTTAATGAGAATATGTGATGCAGCTATTCACATGATTGGAATGATACAAAAAAATATATTGTTTTTGATATATTGAGGATTAGTGATAAGATTATTTCATGACCTTATTTATAAATCATTTTATTTTCATCTTATTGAGTGGTTGTAAGGTTGAATATTTATAGAAATTTAGTTTTAAACATTAGATGGTGTTTGTGAGATTAAAGTATTATCTGACCACATGATGATATATGTCTATTGGATAAACAATTGTAACATATTTTTGTTTATGGTAACATAAGACATATGATATGACTTATAATGGATATCATCAGTTGTTAGTACATCGGGAATTAAAAATCCCCCCTCCCCTATTTATTAGAGTAATAGATGAGGTGGAAATCGATCAAGGAACAACCAAATGGTAAGATTGTCATTATTAAAAGTAATAAAATAAAATAATTTTATATTCTTGTGATTGTTCACAAACTATAGATTAAATTAACTAGAAACCAATAATTTTATCCTATTACTTTACTTTCCGATGAATCAAATGACCACATAGATCATAATAGATTTATGAATTTGTGATTGTTAACTCTATATTAACCATGTTCTCTATCACCCTCCACCATAACATCGTAGTTAGATTAATCATCCATGTCCTTGAATCACTTACATCCTACTTTCTCCTACATAGGAATCATGTTCGGAGTTACTTTTTGTGACCATTATGGTTCCAAATTTCCATTTTTAATGTTTGTTTTAGTACTCATTTTTAAAATTTGGATTTTTACAGAAGGTAATTTTAAGTGTTAAACCATTATTAGCCCAAATGTTTTTAGGGCGAAATTCATTTTATGGGGGGTATAATGTAATAACATGATATTTTGTGAAATATATTATTTTGAATAAAATTAATCATTTTGATATTTTCCATTTCGTGCAACAATAAATATATATTAATTAAATTAAAGAACTAAATTTGGATTATATTATATGAAACTCCATCTAAATTGTGTAATACATGTATCACATCGATTATCTAAAAGTACATATAACACTATGTTTGTATTGTATAACATACAATACAGAGTATCCTCAGAGCATGTGTCCCAAGAAAGGTTGAGTTTTTCAAAGCTACAATATACTATTAATAATATTATTTAAATATAATTATAGTTACCACCATGTCGTTGGAATAGAAGTTACAAATAAGATTAACTAAATTGTGAAAATATTATTTACACACATATATATAAAATTAACTATTTGATTATCAATTAATATAAGTTAATGTAATATCTATTATAAAATAAGGAAATTAATTTTTTAAGAATCATATTTTTCTATTGAAAAACTAAATTTTATCTGAATAAATTAAAAAAATTGATTATTATTTTTAATTAAATTTTTAAATTATATATTCAACCATTATTTTTGATATTCATCCAATAGATTATATATATAGATGATATAAATAAATCTAATTTTTTAAATAGAAATATATATTCTTCTAAAATGTAATTTCACCGTCTTTTAATTGAGAACCCATTATAAATATGATTTTTTACAATTTTATAACTATTATTTGAAAATATAAAATTGATTTTTTAGAAAAAAAATAAACATTATATTAATGTGAATTTTGGGAATTTTTCTTTGAATGATAATTTATGATGAATTGTAAAGAATATTGAGTTTTAATTTAGAATGACTTTTTTGTCTATTTTTTTCATGTTAAATTATGTTTTTATTAGTTTTAATGTTTCATTATACCAATTATACATCTATGAATCAAATTTTTTACAATTTAAGGAGTTTCACATTTTAATAGTATATAAAAACATACCAAGCTTTTGAACATTTTTACATTTAAAACCTGCTTTGTTGACTCATCTACATGATTAATTTTAAATCAGTTTCTGACACTTATGTGATATAAATTTAGAAAATTAGATTACAAACCTTTATAAAAAATAAATTTAAATTTATAATATGTTAATTTTAATTTTCTATAAAAAATATTGTATAATGTGATTAAAATTAACTACAATGAATAAGAGAAAAATTAGCTAAACAAAATTCTAAACCATAAAAATATTTCCCAAAATGTCCTGGAATCTTCCCCAAAATCAATTTTATGTACATATATAAATCCTATAATACCATTGATATAATTTGTTCCATTATTTTAAGCACATGACATTGAAATATCATGGTTTGAATTCCCATTAAAAAAATTCGCACGAATGCTAATCCTCCCCCACTAAAAAAGGAACTCAACCCTCTCACAATATCACACATCTCAATCCATTTGGATTTCCCAAACAGATCTTAAATAATCACCCAAAATCACTCTCATCCCCCTAGATTAATCTGATTGTGCATAAATCCATCCAAGAAATATCATTGGTGTAAACCAAAATGAGTTACCCAAAGAATTTCCATTATATAAGAATTATAATTTTATGAGTTTTATATTCCCATAACTATTTAATATTGACATATATTTATTGATAACTAATGTATTTTTATTAATATATCATGGATTTTTTTTATCAAATGAAATTTTATTTTCAAAGTATTTATATTATATTATATTGAAATTATTCTTATCTATATTCATCTATAATTAGTTCTAAGTATAATAGTTGTAATATATTATTATTATTATTTCATGAAAAAATGAGGAATTATTTGTAATGATGGTATTCATAATTTCTAATCTAAATGTTCTTATTTTTTAAACTGATTTTTTTTACTAACTTTGAAATGACATTTTAGTTCATAAATAATGACAGATACCCTTGGATTTTGAAATAATAATACATCAAAAAATAATATTAATATAGATAAGGTAGATTCCACTTCATATTATATGGTTTTAAAAGATAAATACCTCTTTTAAAGTCAACTTCACAACCTCAGATGCCGTAAAAAATCTATATCTTATCATTTTGGGAGTTTTTCACTATCTATTATTTTTTACAAGAACCATTCGAGTTTATTGCATATTTGAATAGACAAAAAATTTCATAGTCTAATATACAATATATTTTAAGAAATTGAAATATTATTATTTCCTACTCTCTTATGTCATCCAAAATATGGTACTATGAGTTTTATATTCAATTAAGACTTTGTATAATGTGGGAGAATATTTTTTATTATGTTCTTTTACTAAAAATTATAAGGCATTTTATTTTTAAGATTTACACAAGAAAACATAGTTATGTGAGGTAAGTGATTCTTATTTATCATGAGATTCATTTGGGACATCATTCAATAACATGGATAGAGAATAAAAAAGCACGTAGAATAATTGATCATTTATTTTTTTGAAGGATATAATGTTGTCAATTTTTTCCCTTAGAAGACATGATTGAAATGATATACACAATGGTTACAATTATAGATATATACTGTTGGTTTTGATTCATTACCTAGAACATAACTGTGTTAATCATTCTCTATGTTTCCATATAAAATATTTTAATTCTACACTAATAATTGAAACATATTACATTGAACATCTATTAATTTAAATCAATAAAAAATATATTTATTTTAATAATTATAAAAAATAACATAGAATATAAACTCAATTTGTTTTATAGTTTTCATTAGAGAGATGATCATTTTTTTCACTTACACATGTACATTGTTCAAAAAATATAATATGTTTTATTATCTCACTCCTTTCTATTCAATTCTTTGGAGAGTGTTTATATGGATTCCAGAACCATGAAAATTAAATTAATAAATATGTCATCATAATTTTACTTTGAAATAGATCATATTATTTAATTCCCTAAACAACATAACTCTAAAAAACATACACAAAAAATTTATTTCATTATTTATTTCTATTAATAAATACATCCTTTTATATTATCTATGTTAGAATTTGTTCCCCTTTAAAAAGTTACGAAAACTATTCATTTACTTTAAAAAATCAAAACCACAACAATTTAATTTATGGAATATATTCATATTAAAATATAAAGAACTAAAATTAAATTTATATTGTTTACATTTATCAAAATATTGATTTTAATATTCTTAACTAAACCATATATTAATATGACTTCCAAAATCTTCCAAAAACACCATAAATTAAATTATTTTTATTTAAAAACCATGTTTAATACTATTAGATTAAAAATATAAATTAATGTGTGATGATAATGATATGGTGTCCTGAAAAACCATTTGTGGGTTGAATAATTTTATTTATTCAAAATAATATTAAATTAACCATTTTTCAAATATTATACACATATAGATTTTAATATTTTATAATAATAAATTTTTATATAGTATACACCCTTATTGTTTGTAATTACAACAAATTATTCTAAACCATCATTATTTCACCATAAAATGAACCCATATTTGTTAAAAATATATATCAAAATGAAATTTATTTCATCCAACCTTTGTATTGTTCTTTCATAGGTTTAACACATTTTTTACACATCTTGTTTATTTCTTCAATATATATGTATACAATTTTCCCATCATTTTTTACATGTAATCCATACTAATGATGATTTATTAAATGTATTCATTTTGATATGATTTACAAGTTATTCCAAGTAAAATATTCCATTAAATTATGAAAATAATTTAAGGATAAAACATAATAAGTGTAAACATTATATAATTATATTTTCCATATAGTTTCAATTGATATCCATTTCTATTATGAATATTTTATAAATATGTTCTATATTAATTTGCAATTAAAATATGTGTGCATGTTAAAAAAACTTCATGTGCCCCTGCATCATCAGTTTACGTCTATGTAATATTTAAGGATTCACTTAGGTCATGTTGGTCAACTTTTTCAACATTAAATAAATTTAGTGTGTAACTTTCATTAACATGTTACATAAAATATTTCTCTAGAGACATTTAGAACGTGATTTTTTTTTCAAAAATTATTTTATTTAGTAGAAAAAATAAACAATGATTTCACCATATATGTTTCAACAACTTGGGATCTTAGAAATTTGTTCAAAATATTATTAAATAGTTTTAACTACTATTATTTGATATGTTAAACAATTATCTGAAATTGAGTATGATAACTTTATAAAGACATTTTTCTTTTTTCCAAATTTATTAAATATTATCATGGTCTCCCACAAATTTAATTCATTACCTATGAACTCATTTTGGTCATAGCATGGGATTTAAGCAATTTTATTCTCAAAATTGTTTAATTTCACATTTTATATGATTTTCATCACAAATAATCCAATAATTTACGTTATATGGTTTCATGGATTATGATATGGAGTAAATTATTCCCTTATTAGTGATATTTTATTGGAGTGATTGCTGACTAAGAAGTGGTTGGGACTAAATCTATCAATATGGGATTGTCCTTTTAGCATTATTTATTGAATTCTATTAAGGATTTTATATTAGGGACTTCCTTTTCAGGGTGTGTGAGGTTTATGAGTTAGTAAAAAATATATAATAGCCCTATATTTAACTATTATTGTATCAATGGACAAAGAGTAATAACAAGTATGGGTCCTATAATTACAAAAAATCATTAGAGTTTCCATATTTCCCCCCCATATTTTGTCATAATAATTAGTAGGTTTGATTTTTAAATCCATTAAATTTAAATTTTAAATCAATACAAGACTAAAATAGACTACACATTATGAAGACTAATATAACATTAATCATTTAATTCAACTGTTTCTAGAAACTATGTTTCCATGTGGAACTGGTACCATATAATTCAATTTAAACACGGTCTACAAATACTGTATGCTTTCAATTTAAACACAATATGATTTTGTTTCATCTGGATATATTTAAGGATTAAATTTACCATTTGTACATACGCTGGTATATTTAAATTTTTGTTTTTAAAATTAAACCTATTAAAACTTTTATTTTAATTTTTTTAATTTTTTTAAGATTTTACTTTTATTTATAGAGACATTTAATACATGAATCTGATCAAGAAATATCTGATACAGGTGAGGATGGTAGAATGGAATTGAGAAAAAATGGTCCATCTATATATGATTATTAAATAAATTTCAATAGAGGTCACCTTATGATGAAAACAAAATTCTATTAGCCCAACAAAAAATTAATTACTATGTTCAACTCTTGATTTTTGAATCAGTTTCATTTGATATATCAATTATTATATACATTTACATTTCATTAACTTTAAATATTTTATTTATATAATGTTTTTAGTAATTTAAAATTATTGTTTTGTTAATTATGATTATTCAGTGAAAATTCATATGTTGGGAACTAGATAGGTCTTAATTCACGAGATTTTTTGTCAAATTTTTCAATATTTTCAAAATAATTTTGATTGCCTTTTTTCATGATATCATGAGTTATATATATCATATTATGGTTTTAATTATTTTATTAAAACAATACTAAATCTTTCTAAGTACATGTAAAAATTGACCCAAATATAATAATGTATTTATCAAGGTCCTTTTGTTGGTATTTAATTTTGAATGGAAATAAATATTCATTTATCATGAATTCTATTAACGGGATTTGTTTCCTATGTAGAGACAAACCCCCTCATGAGAAATTCAAATACCTAAAATTCCACAATCTAGTAAATATCATATGCCTATTTCCCATTTTTAGTATTTCTATTATTGATTTTATTACATGATTTTCCAATATTTTTAATATATTTATTTTCAGAAAAACACATACATGAAAATATCTTATGCGATATTTTTCATACAAAGTTTAATGAAATTTCTAATTTCTAGAAATTTTCAATGATTTTATTTTAGTTTATAAATATAAAATTACTACAGGTATTTTTAATGTCAAAGTAGTTATAATTACAATGTAATTTCATATTATATATGTAAAACCTTTGATATGTGATTTATGATGTTTTAGAAATGATTTTATGATGATAAAAAGTTGTTCTATATTCACCCAAAAATCATAAAACTATCAACCCAAAAAATAGATTGGGTTTTTTAACATTTAAATTAATTTTTTAATGATCCCATAATTTTTGGAGTCATTATTTATTGTCTAAAATTCCAGTAATGTGTTTAGAAAGTAATATACAACAATAATTACTTTTTTCTCTCTCCCGAATAATATAGTTTTATCGTTTATTATTGTTAAAATTTTCTAAACTGGTTTAGTCAAGTGTGTAGTCTATATAGCTTTATATTTAAAGGAATCATGGATTAATAGAATAAGTACAGATAATTATACTAATTAACACCTGAAAAATTCATACTACTTAATAAGATGAAAACTGTACATATTCTAAAAAGCTTTAGGTGTTCATGTACACTATTTTTACTACTGATAGAGGATCTCACAAGGGATGAACAAAAATTTCATCAACATCGACATCATTAATGATATTATGAATTTGATGAAACACGCAAGAAATAGTACTTGTGTTTCATTCATTTAAAATTAATATCATCTATATGTACTCGCTCTTTAAAACTTCATCAAAAATTTCATGTATACTATATTTTTATATTTATGATTTTACATAAAAATGATTTTCTATATTTAGTGTGTGACTCCTGGATTCAAATGTGATGACCATTCATGTTGTGACTAATATGGTATAATGTATTGTTTGTAAATTGCTTGTGACTCACCATAGAAAAGTTAGCGCATCTTGGATATCCATCCAATAGAAAAACTTTTTTTAATATGTTTATGATTACCATTAAAAAATAAGGTAGTTTACAATATCTCTATTAAAATGTAGTATTTATTATACTAGGTTATGTATACTTTGGACTGAACTGGTATAAAAATACATGCGTTATTTTATTATCCTCTACAAAAAATATTTTATAATTATAATTTCTAATTAAGATTGATAATTAATGCATTAATTTGAAATTTTAATTTGATCAATTCACTCCCCCGAGTCCCACAATCATCTAATTATGACCTAAGAACCCATGCTTAATAGTGTTCTATGTACCTTAGATTAACCATGATGTATAGTTTTTTTTGGCATTTCTTCTGGTTTCAAATTATGTAGGGGAATATTATGAGTGAGGTGTCTCAAATATTCATCTACAAGAGGATAAAGGAAGGGAAATAATATATATGATGATTATATTAAACCCATATAATGCCCATATATTTTTTGAATTTTTGAACCATGTAATTCATCATTAGTCAACCCAAAATAACAAGATGCCATTATTTTTTTCTATTTTTTTTAAATGAATGGATGAACATTGTAATTTGGTTGAAACACCCCAAAATTTTAAAGGACATCTTTTATCATGATAGAGTGTACGATGCACATCACCAAGAACTAAGAACTTATAATAGAAAAAGAATATTATTTATATGAAATATATTAAACATATTCAATACATGAAGAAAATTATTATTCACTCAACACTAGGTTATCATGATTAAAGCTTAAGGTAAACCATCCCTGAAACCATGTGTTATACATAAGAAAAATTTTCACCAAATTAAAATTTATTATTAAAATATTATAATTTAACAATATAATATATTACCCAGCCAATATATTAGGGATTTTGAATAGTATTATATAACTTATGAAGATATGTGTTTTAAAATCATATAATATTAATTGATAGGTGAAAAAACAATTAGAAATTAATATAGGATAAAATTTAGTATAAAAAATTGTTTTTCTATCAAAACATTTTTATGCAACCAAAGCTATTTTAAGCTAATTAATTATTGTAATTCCATATATTGAGATATATTAATTTAATATATATTATATATATAATTATATTTTTTATATTAATCCAATTTAGTTTATATAAATATGATATCAACCTACTCTATATTACATAGAAAATACTATATTTTTATTAAGTAATTTTTATTAGATTTTGATGGAGAAACAGTTTTAATTATGATATTTGGAACATTTATTGATTTAATATGTCTCAATAAACCTAATTTTTTATATTAAAACATTATATTTTTCTTTGGATAATTTTTGGTAATATGTCGTGAAGTTTAATTTTTAATGAAAATTTATTAATACTGAATTTAAATTCAAAAATGAATTTTAGCCAAATTACTTTATTGTGATAAATTTAATTTGAAATTTGATTTAAAGTAACCGTATATCAAATATATATCAATTAATACAATTTAGGTCATTGGGATCAATTTCAAATTGAAATTGAATATAAAAACTTATCAAGCATTTGAATGTTTTTACTTTAAATACCAGCATTGTCGTCCTGTGTGTGGGATTAAATTTAAATTAATTTCTAAAACATCGGTTGTTGGAATTCAGAAAAATTGATTCCATATTTGTAATTATAATACTTTGTAATTTCTAATAATTTCATCAATTTTTTTTGACAAAAATTGTTTTATTTAAGGTAATTAAAATTAATTATATTGATTAAGGTAAGAGTAATCTCAATAAAGGACTAAATCATAATCATAAGGGCCCAAATAACCTATAAAATTTTTCAAAAGACATTTTGTGATCTTAAAAAGACTCCAAAACCACAAGTCTAAATATGGTACTATTATGGGAGGCACTTTCAATGTGAAAAATGTGCGTGGAATTCCATTGTATGAATATAATAATAGTGCCACTCCTCCTCCACTATAAAAGGACCTCCTCTCCTACCACTTCATTACACCTCTCAAGCCACATTATCTTGAACAAGAACTTCCCAGATAGATCATATACATACCTACCCATATAATATAATCCTTCCCATTGTTAAGAATAAAACCAATGAATCCTTTTGGTACAAACCTAAAGGAGTTACCCAATTAATATGTAACATCATTCATTATGTTTTTTAGTTTTCAATTCGTTCTGAAACCCCTAAAATCTAATTATTTTATTATTATATAACAAAAAAGTATCCTAATTATATTATAATTTATTTTTGATATGTTTTATACCTGAAAATGAAAACACATCCATCTAATCGGCAATGAACATATTGTTTCATCCTATAGTAAACTTCATTATCACAAAACGATGATAGATCGTTTTTCGATTACCTCTTATCATGGTGGACATATTAATGTTAACTATATTTATATATTTTATATATGATATTTCCTGTTTTATAATTATTATTTAGTTTTTTTAAAATACATACCCTTAAAGTATCCATTTTTTCTGAAAATGGTAACATCATTTTTTGGATGTGTGGACCCCCTCCCCCCATGTGATGTGATCCATTCATACAATCCATGGAATGAATAAAAGATGATTATAATTAGAAATATGTGACATAAAAAATGTATATCATATTAATTACATAATTATTTTTTGGATATATATATACATCATATTCTTTATTATCCTTTCACACACTAAAAAGTGATATTTTCGGTTGTTGACATGTAGACTACCATCTCCTTGATACGATATGAATCCTTTTACATCATAATAATTATTTAAAAAAGTATATATGATTTAATAATATAGTATTTATGATATAATTATAATTAAAGAATGATATAATTCTTCTTAACTTCTTTTCATCGCCATCATTGAAGAATTAGAATGTTACTAAAGTGTACTTATAACACGTTGTAACAATGATTGTGACGATGATTAGTTTTTTATAAACATATTTAATGATTATATTTTGAATATTTAATTTCTGTATAAGTACTATAATTATATCATTATTAGATTTTGGAGATTTCATATAATGAACCATTTGACCATAGTTGACCAACCTATGTTGTTTTCAAAACTTAAATCAAATTTAGCCATTAAC
This sequence comes from Viscum album, assembly GCA_963277665.1. Classification (NCBI taxonomy): domain Eukaryota; kingdom Viridiplantae; phylum Streptophyta; class Magnoliopsida; order Santalales; family Viscaceae; genus Viscum; species Viscum album. The sequence continues at coordinate 822,740,673 of OY728157.1, forward strand.
ATAATAGGTTAAGTAGTAATATATAACATGGTAATATGTGAAATAAAATTAATTATATTCATGAAATATTTTCTGAATAACATAGATAATTAAAATAATTTAATTAATTAGGATGTTAAAGGATGTTCGCCTGAAAGTAAAAAACAAGGAAAATGATTTCATCCTTATTAACATTCAACTAGTTATTATTTATTGTTATGAACCTATTTTCTTTTATACAAAGTATATAATTAAATTTTACAATATATATCATGAATATCATTACTTTTATTATATTATAACATGCATTTAAATTAATTCCATCATGGGGATTATGACTTAATATTTTCCAGAGTGGTATAAGACACTTTTGAATGTTTAAATATTAGTTACCTCAACAGTAAAATTAATGATATTTTAATAGTATTTCAATTCAAGAAAATTATATTACAATTCCTAAATAAAAACTTTCATTTATCTATTATTTGGTTATTCCGGATGTATATCAGGTATTAGTACTATTTTCTCACTCTTTGGTATATAAAAATGATTTAGAGAATTCTATTCATAGAACCCAACATTATTTCTCACTTGATTCAAGGAAAATATTTTCTTTTAAAACCATTTTTTAATTAATTTTCCTTTAATGTTTTTGTAAATTTATTTTTTAAATACAATTTTACCTTTTTATGTCTTATATTGAGTTTTTCAATGGAATATTATTCTCTCCTTCAGAAAAAGTAATTTTTCATACCTTTTTCCAATGAAAAATAAATATATTTTAAATTATATGGAATATATGAATTTACACCATGTAATTCCGTCACAATTTATTAAAAGTTGGATTTTTAATGAAAATATATTTAGAATTTTAATTCACATAATATATTTTAAAAAGAAAAAAAAATTTCTCATGAATGTTTTAAAAATATATTTTTAAAATATTTCCTTTTATCTATAAAGACCTAGAAAAATTCCATGTAATTTTTTTTTAATTAAATGGAATTTTAATTGTGTGAAAATATTGACGGAATGTGATTCTGAGGCCTGGTTTTCTTGGAATAAATTTTTGAAATTTTTTTAGGTATGTTCAGTAAAGGTGCAAGCAGTTTTTTTTCTTTTTAACTGGTGCTCGGAATTGAAATCTGAGGATACAGTTGAACTCATAGTGTCATTATTCGCTTAAATAGTCCTTCACCTCGATAGTAGTTAGTCGAGGGTGAAAATGAGTTTTTGTGTTTTTTGTGGAAATAAAGATAAAAAAAACAACTTTTTTTCTTTTCGTTTTCTTTTGAAACCCTCTTATTGAGTTATGGGGGTGGGGACCACTAAAACTAGAAAACCCCCATTTTGAATTCTAGTGGTGGGTACCACCCGAAACCATAATTAATTTAGGGGTTTCCCTTGGAATCCTCTCATTTAATTGTGCCAACACAATACAATTAATTGTGCCATTTAATTGTGCCAGTATAATACAATTAATTGAGCAATTTAATTGTTCCAACATTATTTGTGACAATGTAAATTAAATTGATAAACCTATTTAAACATGTTGGATACTTTTTTCCTTGTGGAAAATGATGGGAAAATGGAGGTCTGTGGGAAACATTGGAGAAACTCTTTCTCTAATGAAGAATACCCTCTCTAACGAATAACATACATCAGAATCAAGAACGAGGACGATGCATGAGCCTGACTTTGGAAGCGTGTTGCAGAAGCGATGATCGTTGGCACCCTTATCGCCTTTACTGATTTCATTTCGCCACACCTCTAATGAGAAATTGAGTTAGGGATTTTTTTTACCCCTTTTATTGTTCTTGACGTTCATCTTATTTTAAGAACATTTATATTCTTCTTGAATCAAGAACCAATAATCTTCTTGCTACCATTCTAACGTGGAGGGTACATGCTGAACAAACATGGTCCAACCTCGCCACAACCTTTGAGTGATTTTTATGGTATTGAATCAATGATGAAATCCTGAGGTGAGTTCAAGAGTATAAGGATTGAAGAATAGGCCCCTAGGGTGTGCCTGGTGACCCGAGGAATGTCATTGTCGACCCGTGCTGGTGATCGGCACTGGTGGGAATCGGGAAAGGTAGTCGGAACACAGGCCGACCGCAAAGACAACAGCAGTCGGCGCATGGCCATGCACCTTATGGTGACGGCAGTGCGCTTCTGCACCACCCAGCATGCATGTCTCGTGGTGCAAGGCCGCGATGGAAGTGGAGGGATGGTCGGCTCACTGTCGGTCGTTAGTGATGGCACGGCGCGCGACCGCGTCGTGCAGAAGAGAGCTGGTCGTCCGGCAAGTCACTAGCCCAGCGGACCACCTAGCGGGCCACCAGCACAGGCTGCCTAGTGGGTCGGGCTAGACATAGGGATGGACCCGGGACGATCTGGGTCAACCCGAACTGGGTTGGTTCGTCCAAGGCCATGTTGGTCCGACCAGGCCGGACTAGGCCCAGACAAGCCTCGAACCTTTTTGCTCTTTCAGCCATATCTTGGGCTTCTGGAATCCATTTAATAAGCCATCTATGGCACCAGAAACCATCAAAAGATACAGTTCATATGGTATACCCCACATGATTTTTAGAAAAAGTTGTTGTATTTCCAATTAGGATTGAACACGAATCCAACTGGGCCCTCAGGACTAAAATACCTATAACATACAGAACATTCATCCTATTTACGCACTGTCTATTGTGTTGATACCCCTATTAAGTGGCGGTCCTTTGGGATAATTCTTCCTGGGACATAATGGTAGTTGTAGTATCAAACTATTTCTTGAGAAGCAGACCCTCCCGAAATCAAGTGAGCTTTGTGCAATAACCCTATATCTTGTTGTAACATGAGAAAGGGATCCTATGTGGGTGTGTGATTTGGGATCATTTGTGGGTATATTATTTGGGATCATATGTGGTTCTGTGATTTGGGATCCTATTTGGGTCTATGTTAGAGATTCCTACTTGGATCCGCTCTAGGAAATCATCAAGGGACTACTCTAGGATCCTACATGGGTCTGCTGTATTAAGATCCTATGTGTGACTGATAATTTAGGATCATATATGGGTCTACCTCTTAAAAATTAATATGATTCAGTAGTTACATTTAATCATCCTTACTACCATACCTATGCTCTACCTGGTGTGAGCCGAGTCTTCATAATGTTGTAATCTTCTATGCGGCATATCATTGTCGTACTTATCTTCTTGGTGATACCTTTGTGGTAATTATCTATGTGGCATACCTTTGTGTTACTTACCTTCATGGTGATACCTTTGTGGTATATTTTTGTAGTGTTACCTTTGTGGTACTTACCTTTGTGGTGTTACCTTCGTGGTATTCCTTCGTTTGTTGAACATTTGAGCTTTGGGATTTTGATTTGGACATTGTGTTTCCTCATGAATGATATGGGTATACTAGATAACATAGGTATATGCAGGGGCATATACCTAATTATGGTTGTATGTTGTTTCCATTCATTGTGGTTTATCATTTGAAGATTTTGTGAGACCGTTTACTATCTTAGGGTCCCTACTGAGTATCGTTATAGACACCCCTACACGGGCTATGCACACACGTTGTTGTGTGTGCTGAAGATGATGGGCAACACTGACTGAGGACGAGGGTAATAGGACCAGAGGTAGTTCAGAGTTGGACTTTAGACAAGGAGTACCAAAAAGACAACAGTTTGTGAGCTGTACTAACCCTTTTGGTAGGGTCCTTGGTGGGAGTTCATAGGATCAGTTTCCATTTACTTGTACAATTCAGTTTTCTTGTACCTTCCAGTTGGGCTTGTATTCTGGCCCCTTTCCTTACTGTAGACACTCTTTTTTACTATACAGTTTACATGGGTTTGTATCTTTTCTTGTGCTTGGTTGTGTGTATTTAAAAGTTATAAAGGAAATTCCTTCTCAGTTTTAGGGATTACACATTTAGATGCTAGTCTCCAACCCATAGGCTATGGAAGGAGGTATTGGGGTAGTCACGACATGGGCCATGGGGACAGGTCGTGAAAAATGGGTATCCGAGGAGTCGGTTCTACATTAGAACATTCGACTATGATCTTTTTAACAACAATTCTGTTTAGTGTAGTGAGTGTGGTTATCAGTTTAGGGAATCCAGTGTTGGTGCAGTGGCTGACGCATCCCTACACAAGGACCCTGTCTTCTGATTTCTGACTCAATGCACAAAAACACTGATTCCATATTTGTTTTGAAATGTAATCATTGTGATCTTTTAGTGTCAGCTATCCAGATATAACTTATTGACCATGGAACACTTATTTATTTTCAGGACTCCACCACGTAGATAGCCAGCTTGGGTTCCAGGAAGATTACGTGATGATATCCCACAGAGCGATGAGGCCTCGGTGTAGGGTCATTTATCAGTAGTGGCACCAGAGGAGGAACCAACAGTACCATTACTCGATGGGCCACTGATGCCATCTGCCCTAGTAGTAGAGGGTGCACTTCTCTTGAGCGTGTTGCATGAGTTCTAGTTCCAGAGGCCACCCATGTTCAGGGGTGAGATGGAATCACAGGTGGCTGAGGATTGGTTGGAGGTTGTGGTGAGAGTCTTATGACTTATAGAGACATCAGCTGATGTCACGGTGATCATTTCCACCAGTCTTCTATAGGTATCTGCATTCATATAGTGGAGCCTGATGTTCTAGTCTCACAATGAGGTGACACTTCTCTGGGAAAACATTTAGATACTATGTCATGTAGAGTATGTCCGAGTGACCCTTCACGCAGTGCGCATACATGACCATTCTTCATCTGCAGTTGGGGAGCATGAATGTGGCTCAGTACTCGCCAAGGATCACCAAATTCTCATGTTATTCCATTGATATGGTGTGGGACCAATTCGTTAGGGAATAGACCTTCGAGCAGGGAATCAGGCAGGAGATCATCGATTTGATGATTTTATTCAGCATCTCGACGCAGGCATGGGTGTTAAGGAGAGACCCCTTAGTGGAGAGTATTCTAGCTGAGTAGTCACCAGTGGTGAGACCCAACACTGGGTGTCATGTAGGAGAGTCTTCTATAGCTGGCAGTAGACAGATGTCATAAAGGTCCAAGAGGACCATACCTACAGGTGGACTACCACAGGATTGAAGCTTGGTTGTGCGGGGAATCAAGGATATATCCAGTCATGCAAGGATCAGGCAGTGTTACGCATGTGGAGGGCAGGGTCACATAGCTCATGACTTCCCAACCCTCCATACGGAGGATCATTAGATAGACGAATGACCACCCAGATAGAGACATTGGTTTGACTAATGAGTTCCATAGGGATTGGGCGTATGTTGCGGAGGAGCTTGCCTAGGAGCTACCAGTGGGTGACGATTCGAGCTTTTACCACCACCCCCACTAGGCTTTCCACCTCAACCACAATGAGTAGTGGACAGGGGTGAGCTCAGATCCTAGTAACTAAGGCCTACGACCATGGATCTCTAGAGATGATATGAGTTAAAATCATTTTCTACTCCACCATAGCAGCAGTACATATAGACACATGTGCCAATAATTCTTTTATTGCCACTGCCATAGTTCAGAGCTCAAAGATTCTAGTAGAGCCGTTGGTCCAATATTTACAGATAGAGACTCCTAGGGGAGAGGATTCGACAATTACACACTGGTTTTGATATTCTCAGCTTACTCTAGGAGGTGAGAGCTTTGGCCGGGACATCATAGTAGTTGCCTCGAGGCCTTACGACGTCATCTTGTGTATGGGCTGGTAATTTATATTCCATGCTCCGATAGACTGTATTAGGTGCAATGTGCAGTCTGTCTACACGGATGGGCAAGATTTATCTTCATCGGTGAAAATGGAGCATTTTCAGTATAGGATGGACTTATAAGAAGAAGAGTTCAGCCAATCACTCATTAGTTTTCAAGCCTTACCCTTAGAGAAGTTGATGTGGGGAGTCCAAACTATCCTATAGAGGTAGACTAGTAGGCTGATGTCTTTCATGATGATTTTCCAGTTCTACCTCATCAATGATTGGTTGACTTTTAAATTGATTTATACCCTAGGAGGTCACAGAATTTTACCCCAGTGTATCGGATGTCTCTCACGGAGCTTCGTGAGCTGCTGGTACAGCTAGAGGACTTACCGGGAAAAGGATTCGTCCAGCCCAGTGTTTCTCCTTGGGAAGCCCCAATTTTCTTCACGAAGAAGGAATATGGGAGCTTGAGACATTATGTCGACTACCAGCACCTGAACTAGGTGACCATGAAGAACAAGTACCCACTCCCGATGATTTATGACTTCTTTGATTACATGAAGGGAACACTGTGGTTTTGGAAGATAGACCTCAGATCAGGCTATCTCCAGCCCAGAGTACGGGATGGGGAATATCAAAAGATGGATTTTATATGTCGGTATGACCATTATGAGTTTCTGTTCATGTCATTTGGCATGACCAACACTCCAACAGTGTTCATGGGACTCATGAACAAGATCTTCTCATCATACCTTGATTTCATTATAGGAGTCTTCATCAACAACATTCCGATCAACTCGTCTTCTGAGGAGGAGCATGTCTATCATTTGTAGATTGTTCTGGACACACTCTAAGAGCACTAGAATTATGGTAATCTATTGATGTACCAGTTTTGGATCTGAGAGGTTCAATTTCTGGGACATTTTATCTCAGAGGATAGAGTTACAGTGGGTCCATTGAAGATTGAGGGTGTACATTCTTGGGAGCCACCTAGGAGTGTGACTGAGGTACAAAGTTTCCCGGGTTTGGCTGGATACTACCATATATTTGTGTTAGATTTATATAAATGTTAAGCACCTTTATCAGCATTTAAGAAGAAAGTACAACCATTCGTGTCGTTGGAGAGATGAAAGTAGAGTTTTTAGGAGCTGAAAAATAGGCTGACTAGTGCCCCCATCTTGAGGCTTTTGGGGAGGGCGTTTGGTACGTAGTCTACTATGACGCATCAGGGACCAGGATTGAATTTTTCCTGATGTAGGAGTGAGAAGTGATCACGTATGGTTCTCGACAGCTGAGACAACATGAGTTGAACTATTCTACTCATAACATTGAGTTAGCAACTGTGGTATTTTCTTTGAATCTATGGCGACACAATCTGATGGGTGGACGTTTTAAAGTCTACTCTGACCACAAGAGTCTCATTTATATATTTTCTTAGAAGGTATTGAACTTGATACAATAATGTTGTCTTGAGTTCCTCTAGGACTATGACTTTGAGAAAGTCTATACTCCTAGTAAGGGGAACGTTGTCATACATGCACTGAGCAGGATATGTGGAATACAACTACTAGGTGAGGTGACAAAAAAGATGGCCGCTTTAAAGATATATTTTGTGGGACAAGGAGCAGGTTTTCTTCAGTCTCTTACAGTCATTCCCCCACTTCATCATCAAGATAGGGAGGCACAGTGTCAGGACTCTGACTGCGAAGCTCGACATGCTCTGATATTTTCAGGGCATGCACCTGATGGATTTTTTGAATGTGGGGAGCACATCATCCTCTTCAAAGGACATACCAAGGTAACTGTGTCACTTCGGGAGTATGTGTGGAGGGATTTCCACACATCCCCGCTATTGGTATATCTAGGAGTGGTGAAGATGTACCAGGACATCTGACAATAGTACCGGGGGCCTGTAATGAAGAAATAAGTAGCATAGTTTATCTCTTGGTGCCTCACTTGTTAGAAAGTGAAGGCGAAGAATCAGGTACCAGCAAGCCTAGTTCAACCTTTAGATGTCCCATAGAATAAGTGGGATGGGATATCCATGTAATTCATTATAGGACATCCAATTAAATCTAGGGGTCATGATTCTATCTGGGAGATCATTGACCAAATCACCATGTTGGAAAACTTCTTACCGATCAATGTACAGGGTTCAGTAGAGAGCATGAGATGCCTCTATGCGCAGAAGACTGTATGGATACATGGATTAACATTGACTATTGTATCTGATCATGATTCATGTTTCACTTCCTAGCTATGGAAGGGGTTTCAGGAGGCATTCGGGATGCAGCTTCGTTTGAGCACCGCATTCCTTCCTCAGATGGATCGCTAGACTGAGTGGACTATTCTGACCCTCAAGGACTTGCTGCATGCTTGCATCCTCAACTTCAGTCGCAGCTGAGAGGATCCCTTTCCCTGGGTGGAGTTTTCATACAACCACAACTATTACTCAACCATTTGGATCGCACCATTCGAGGCTCTGTATGGATGACCTTGTAGATCGCATTTTTGCTGGACTATCCTAGGGGAGTCTACTCTTATGGGACCAGAGAGGGAACATGAAACTATGGAGAAGGTGTAGATTATCTAAGAGAAGATGAAGACTACATATATTAGGTAGAAGTCTTATGCTAACAGAAGACGGAGACCTCTAGAGTCTGAGGATGGTTACTATGTCTTTCTATGGGTCTCACCCTGACAAGGTTTGTTGAGAATTGGACGAGGCAGTAAGTTTTCACTGAGGTTCATCAGACATTTTAAGGTCCTCAATAGAGTGGGAGAGGTAGCTTACCACCTAGCACTTCCCCCTCAGTTGCACCGGGTGCACGACATTTTTCACGTATCCCTACAGAGGAGATAAGTAAATGATCCATAAATGATCATTTACCATGGTGAGATGGAAATCAATGATGGTGAGACATTTAATGTGGTTCCAATAGAGAATGAGGATTGACAGGAGCAGGTCCTTCATGGACAGTCGACGTGCACGTTGGTAGCACATGATCATCTAGAAGGTCACATGGGAGCGGAAGGCTCAGATTCGTGGTAAGTATCCCCCCTAGTCTCTTAGTTTTTGTGATGTGAATGTTGGGGACACAAAGCCCTGAGGTGGAGAGAATGTAAAGACCCAGAAAAATTCAACGTAATATTTTTTAATTATATGGAATTTTATGAGTTTTAGAAAATTGACGGTGTGTGATTTTGAGGCCAAATTTTCCATGAATAAATATATGATTTTTTTAGGTACGTTCAGTAAATGTGTGAGCAGTTTTTTGTAACTTTTTAACCTGTTCATGGAATTGAAATCTGAGGACATCATTGAACACGTAGTATCATTATTCTCTTAAATATACCTTCACCTCGATGGTAGTAGGTCGAGGGTGAAAGTTAGTTTTAATATTTTTAATAGAAATAGAAATAAAATAAAGAAAAACATTTATTTTATTTTATATTTCTTTTTAAAACCCTCCTTTTGTGTTATGGGGGTGGGGACCATCAGAACTAGAAAACCACAATTATGAATTCTAGCGGTGGGGACCACCCAAACCCTCTTTAGTGGGTAGAATTCCCTTGGAATCCTCCCATTTAATTGTACCAACAACATACAATTAATTGTGCAATTTAATTATGCCAACTCAATACAATTAATTGTTCCATTTAATTGTTTCAACATTAGTTGTGCCAATATAAATTAAATTCATAAACCTATTTTAGTATGTTGGATCCTCATTTCCTTACGGAAATGATTAGTGAAAGGGAGGGTTGGTGAGAACTTTGTAGAACCACTTTCTACTAGGAAGAATTCACTCTCCAACAAAGAACATACTTTGAAATCAAGAATGAAGATGAAACATGAGCCCAAATTTGGAAGTGTGTTGCAGAAGAAACGATCGTTGGCACCCTCATCGCCTACACTGAATTCTTCTCATGACTCATCCAATGAGAAATCCATGTAAGGATTGTTTTTTGTTTACCCCTTTCCCAATTCATGATGTTCATCTTGATTTAATAACATTAATATTCTTCTTTATTCACGAAATAAAAAGCTTCTTACTAACGTTCTGACGTAGAGGGTGTGGGCTGAACGAACACGACATGACCTCTCTGCAACAATTGAAGGATTTTTATGGTCTAGAATCGACGACATCCTGAGGCAAGTGCGGGAGTCTGAGGAATGAAGAATGGTCCACCGGGGTGCACCCAGGGATGCAAGGAATGTTGATGATGACTCGTGCTGGTGATCAACACTGGGGGGACTCCGGAGTGGCAGTCGGCACTCTGACCAGTAGTGAAGATGGCGGCAGCGCAACCCGACCACCAGAGTAGGGTCATGTCCTATTAGCAGTGGAAAAGCGAGGGGGGCATCCGAAACACAACCAACCGCAAGAAGGCGGTAGCAGTGCACGTCCGGGTCCATACCGCTCGGCGTTCAAGTGCCGCGATGCAAGGTTGTGGCGGTGGCGGAGGGGTGATCAACTCTCTCCCGGGCGCTGGTGATGGCAAGAAATGTGACTGCGGCGCAATGAAGAGGGATGCCCATCTGGCCAGCCATGAGCCAAGCAGACCACCCAGCATGCTGCCATCGCGGGCTAGGCGGGACCCAGGGCCGGACCTAGGTCGGGCCGGGTCGACCTGAACCGGGATGGGTCGTTCCGAATAGGTCAGACCGGACCCAGACTAGCTTCTACCCTTTCCACTCCTTTGTCCATATCCTGAGCTTCCGGCATCCATTTTATGAACCGTCTATAGAACCAGAAACCTTGAATCAAAACAGTCCTTACGGTATACCCCACTTGAGTTTTAGATAATGTTGGGGTATGACCAGGTTCGATCGAACAAGATTGCAACCAGGCCCTCAGGACAAAAAGGAAAATAACATACAGACCGAGCATCCTATTGACTCACTGTCTATTACGTTGAGAAATCTATTACATGGTGGTCCTTTGGGATACATCATCATGAGACTTAATGGCAATTGGAGTATCGACATGTGGCTTGAGGAGCAAACCCTCCCGGAATTAAGCAAGATTAGTGCGGGAACCCTCTAGCTTGTTGTAACTTGAGAAAGGGATCCTATGTGGGTTTCTGCTTTGTAATCCTATGTGGGTCTTTTCTTTGGGATCCTATGCATGTCTATGTTCAAGATTCCCACTTGGATTCTCTCTAGGAAATCCATGTGGGACTACTGTAGGATCCTACGTGGGTCTTCTTTATTAGGATACTATGTGGGTCTAATGATTTAGGATCCTATATGGGCCTTCCATTTAACAGAGTAAGATGATTCAATAATTACATATAATCATCTTTAAAACCATTCCTAAGTTATACCTGGTGTTAGCTGAGTCTTAACCTTGTGGTAACCATATGTGCGGTGTATCATTGTGGTACTTATCTTCATAGTGATACCTTTGTGGTAATTCTTGTTGTTGCGTACCTTTTTGGTACTTACCTTCATGGTGATACATATGTGGTATTCTTATGTGTGGAGTCACCTATGTGGTACTTACCATGGTGTTGTTACCTTCAGGTTATTCCATATTTTGGAGAATAGTAGAGCTTTGGGATTTTGATTTGGACCTTTTGTTTCCTCATTAATGAGATGGGTATTCTTGATAACTTAGGTATATGTATGGGAATGTACATAAGAAGGGTTTTCGAATGTTTCCATAATTATTGGTTTATTATTTGTGGATTTTGTGAGATCATTTAGGGTCTCGGGGTCCCTACGGTGTATCATTATACTCATCCCTGAAATGGAAATGCCCTCACCTTATTGTGTTCGGTGCAGATGACGGAAAACGCTGACTGAGGTCGAGGATACTATTACTGGAGGTAGCTCGGAGGTGTACCTAAGACGACACATACCAAATAAACAACCATTCGAGAGCTATAACTATCCTTCAGGTAGGGTCCATGGAGGGAGTTTGTTGGAGCTGTTTTAGTTTACTTGTACTTTTCAGTTTTCCTATACTTTCCAGTTGGGCTTGTTTTCTGGAACCGTTTCTTACCATATGTACTCTTTTTACTATACAGTTTACTTGGGTTTGTATCTTACTGTGTTCTTTTTTGTGTGTGTTTATAGTTTATAAAGGCCAAGCCTTCCCAGTTTAAGGGAATACGTCATTCGCTGCAAGTCTCCATCCATTGCCATATGGAAGGCTAGCTTGGGGTTGTCATTACACTGGCCCCAGGGGACAGTTCATGACATCATCAACCAGAACAACACTTTATTTTCCTCTAAATGGGTTATGTAGTGTTTATTCCATCATTATACTTCTTTTTTATGGGTTTTTATTAATTTGGTTAAGTATTGTATGTATATACACATACATGATTCATTTTTTTAATTCTCCTTGAAATATTCAATCTTTTATGATCATTGAATTTCCTCTAATTATACATATAATTTATCATGGATATTTTTATTACCTAAACCATATTATGTTTTACATATGGTATATACTTGTATTTTTTTGATTATTTCGGAAAATATTGATAATTATTTATTCTTTATTCCAATAGTTATTTGATAAGGCACATGGTTAGATTGATTATTTAATATGGTTAATTATATAGAATTTTGGGACTTTGGTGGGGAAAGTTATAGATATCCTCCCTAGGAATCGATATTCTCCTGGGATAATTTTTTTGGCTAGCTACATTAGATGGGTTTTTACCTGATATACTAAACTACCTTTTAATTTTTTTAATGGTAATGTTTCCATGTACCTAGGAAATGTGGCATCCAATAATTAAGCATTTAACAAATTCATAATAAGTTATAAATCATCCATGATATTTTTTTTCAACATAATTATAGGTATATTTATTTTTAATTTCATTGGTTATATTAAATGTGTTTCAGTTTTTTAAATTTACATATTGATCTTTCCTTATCTATTTATTTGAATGGAATGTGTTTTAGTTATTATTTTTCCATATTGTATATGTACAACCTTCTGAATTTATTGATTATATGGAATGTGAGTTCAGTTATTTACCATGTCACAACTATTATTCCCACTGACTCATTATTTCTTATGTTATAAAATACATTTATAGACCTTTTGAGCTTAGCCTTATTTTATTTCTTTTCCCTTGGAATCCAAGAAGCTTCCAACGAAACATATGGAATGATATATTATATGGAATAAATTTATTCTAGAATTTATTTAGACAAGAAAAATATGTTCTAATTTGTGTATTCATTTGTAATTCAAGACTAATGTCTGTATCTGTTTTACTAATTCTACAAAAATCATAACCCTCCAAGATTTGATTCCTTTTACTCGTGATAATGTAATTGATAGAATACACATGATGCATGTTATTTGGGGGTGGGTTCGCTATAGTTGATATCAAAGGAAGATTAGTAGAAACCTTGGGAACTATATTTAGGAAAAAAATAGATTAGAAAACAAAGCCCAATGGTATAATTTGAGGATAAAATTAGAATGACATCTTAAATTTTTAGTTATGTATAGATTATATAGTTTTTCTAGCAATAAATCCATGTTTGGATACTCCATGTTGGAAAGGTTCTAGAACATATTAATATAGGAGTAACAACTCATATAAGGTGTGTCAGGATAGACTCAGTATAACTAGGTATATGAGTACCTGACTTAATGCACTCTTTCATTAATAGTCCTGGGGGTTTTCTTTGAAATATTCACATTTTCATTACAAAACACTATGAAGGATTTTGTCAATGAATAAACAAGGATAAACCTAAGGTGAGTTAGAATGAATATAAGGATTCATAATTTAGAAATCTAACTTATGGTATTATTGATAAACCCTAGAATATGAATGGACCTATGTGATAATAAATTGATGAAGTATTTGGGTATAATAGTTGTGTTGAATACCATAGTAAAAAAATCTATTTAGTGATAAAAATTATTTCAAAATTTCCATCCAATTTTTTGGGAAATTATAATGACATGGTTTTATGAAAAAACAGCCTACAAGCTGGGTAAAAACTCATGAAATCTAGAAATGTCATTGGTCTTGAACCCATGACCAATGTATGATAAGGGATTCATAGCAACTACTTACCTATGAAATGTCCTGGTTAATATGTCATTATTTTTAGTTAAACAGTTTGAGTAATAAAAAATATCGATGAAATAGTAATGTAACATTTTAATTTTCATGAAAAATTTATTAACCATATTGACCTCAGATAATAGTTGCATACAAATACTAGAACAATCATACTTTTTGGGGCTTATGATATGTAAAAATTTTATTTTAGTGCTTCAGGAATTAATGTTAATTTATGGATATTCATTCCTTAATATATAGGAAGAATTGGAATGGGATTCAAGAACAAAAAAATATGGAAATATTAACATGAATTTAAAACATATAATGTATTTAAATATACTTTTATTTTAATAGATAAAAAAATACCAAACATTTGTAAAAGGACATAGAATTTTTTTGTCCTAATAACAAAACATTTGTCGAACCGATGGTCTTATAAATCATCATGGATTTATAGATTTGAGGGAATACATCTTTAATTGATCATTCACTTATTTTTTATTGATAACATATTTACCTCCTTATTATTATTTACTATTTTCCTCCAAGTACAAATTCCACCAATATTCTCCAACACAGAGACCAAGTAACATTTTAGACTATGTTAAATTTTGTACTTCCCATTCGCTCTTTTCAAGATTATGTTTTTAGAAACCTTATCAAGATGTGGGATTTCAATGTAGCAAGAATAAAATAGTACATTACCATGATTGAGTTTAAATTTCTAGCATGTAATTTAATTAACATGGGGAAAATGTAACCTCCAGAAATTTTAAAGGACAACTTTTTGTTTGATAGCTTGTATGGCACACATCCCCGAGAACATAAGAGAATATTATATCCCAAGACACTAATATATATTAAATATATTAAACAGATTCAATACATTACATGGATTTAAAATAATGAAATACTATGTTCACTTATATCGCATTAAAGAGAGACCTTCCATGAATGCTTATATGTAAGTCCAAGCTTCACCAAATAAAAATTTATTACTAAAATATTAAAATTTAATATAATAATATATAAACTACCCATTAAATTAGTGTTTGTGAATAATATTAAATATCTTATGGAAATATAAGTTTTAAAATAATTTGATATAAATTCATAGTTGGAAAAATAATTTGAAATTAAAATAGGAACAAATTGAATATAAACAAAATGCTTTTATACAAAACCATTTTATGCTCACAAATATGTTTTATCTAAATATATTAAAGTAATAAATTATTGAGTGATAGTAATATATATATATATATATATATTATGAAAAAAAATATTTTTAATATTAATCCAATATATTTGGTAAGAATAAATTAATAACAAACTCAATATTGAACATAAAAAAAATATTTTTATCAAGGTATTTTTAAATATTTTTTATGGAGAAACCATTTTAAGTATCACTTTTTACACTTTTATTGATTTTATATGTCAAAATAAACATATTTTTTAATTTTAAACATCAAAACTAGGTTATGAATATTTTTTTTCAATTTTACATGATGTTTCATTTTTAGCGAATAGTTGAAAATATTGAATTTTAATTCAAAATTTATTTTTGTATTATTTTTTATAGGGTTAAATTACATATGGATATTAATTTAACATAAAAATATATCAAATATATATATACTACTCCAATTTTTTTTAATTTTATCAGTTTCGCTTTTATATTGAATGTAAAAAATTTATCAAAATTTTAGACGGTTTGACATTCAGAAATCGATATTGTCGTCTTGTATATTATATTAAATTTAAATTAATTTCATTCAATTATATGATTGGGATTTGGGAAAAGTTATAAAATAATTTGAAATAAACTTATTTGTAATTTCTAATATTTTGAACATATTTTTTTAAAAAAAATTATTCGATAAAGTAATAAAATTAATTATAATGATTGAAGTAAAAGTAACCATAATGAGGGACTAAATAATTATATTACGGAAACAAATAACATAATTTTTTTAAAAAAAATCTATTGTCTTGCCATATTTTTATAATATAATCAATTAAATCTAAATTATATCATTATGGGAGCCACTTGGAATTTGAAAAATGAGTATAGAATTCCTTTATTATAAATTTACAAGAGTGTCACACCTTCTCTACTATAAAAGGACATCATCTCATCCCATTTCCCACACCTCTCATGCCACATTGTCTTATTTACACCATGAACTAATAGATCCATACCATTACTCACCACATGATATAATATTAACCTTGTTCATTAGGCAACCCAATGAAGCATTTTGGTAAAAACCAAAAGGAGATACCTGATTAATAGGTAACATCTTTCCTTATGTTTTTTAGTTTTATTTCAATTCTCCAAGACCTAAAATATACTTATTATATGATTTTATAAAAAAACCATTATCCTAAATTTACTAAGATTTTTTATGATATGATTTATACCTACACATACACACACATCTAGGTAATGGATAATTAACATATTGTTTCTATAAATGGTGAACTACTAACTAATGAAAATATGATTGTTCATTTTTCCTTTACCACCTATCAATGTGGACATTATGATAGATACTATATCAATTTATGTTATATGTGATTTTGGTTAAGAAAATAATACTTATCAAATTTTTCATAACACATAAACCTATACTTTCAATTTTGTGTAAAAATTTTTACATCGTTTCTAGAAGTATGGACTACCACCTCCTCAAAGCGATGTGATTCATTCACACAATCCTTGGAATGTATAAATTATGATTATAAATAAATATATGTGACATAAACAAACTATATATGATAAAATTACATAATTACCTTTATTAAATTATATATATACACATATCATTTTCTTTATTATCCTTTCACACACAAAAATGTGACAATGTCGGTCATGGACATTTGGACTACCGCCTCCTCAACACAATATGATTAATTTTAAATCATTAGAATCTTATATAAGTGTATATATGAATAAATAATAAATTATTTATCACATAATGATCAATATAGAGATATATAATTCTATTTATCTTCTTTCTAAAACAATCATTGAAAAAGTATGAATGTTACCCATTTTTACATACAACATACCATCTCCATGATTGTAATAGTAATTAATTTTTCATAACCATATATAAGGAAAATTATAAAAAATATAAATAATTAATAATTATTATAATTATTTCATGATTAATATTATATAGATTTTTCTAAATGGTCTATTTGACCATTTTTTATTAATAAATATTTTTTTGAAACATTAACCAAACATGGTAAGAAAAACCGATTCAAACATAATTATTTACGTAGATATATACAAAATTGTAATAAGTGAAATAAAATTAATGATAAAATAGAAAAAAAAATATAAAAAAATATAATTAAAATGATTTCATTATACAAGAAGTCAAAGGATGTTCATCTAAATGAAAATGCAATGTATGCGATTTTGTCTCAATTTACATTCTATTGAGACTTATTTTTTGTTATACAACATTTTTATTTTATATGGTGCATATAATTCAATTTTAAATGATAGATAATTAATCTAATTTATCTAATGATATTATAAATTTATTTTATTTTTATCCATTCATGCGGCTTATGATTTCAAATGATTCAAAGTGGCATGAGGCACTTTGGAATGCTTATAGATTATTTTCATTAATAATAACATTATTGATATTTCAATGGTATTTACATTAGAGGAAATCATATGAACATTTTTCAAAAAACCCATTAATCTTCCCTCCTATTGTTATTAATTACCTTTTTCATGTATTAGTACCATTTTACACTATTTTTTATTCAAAATGATTTAGAAATGTTTTTACTAAAAACATTGATTTATTTATATCTTTTTCCTTAAAACCTGTTTTCTTCTAAAGACAATGATTTATTAATGTCTTTTAAAAAAATTAGAATGACTTGATAAATGTATTATTACCAATTTTTTCCTTTTATCAATATTTTTAATGGAATCTTATTTTCGATTTCCAAAGAAAAAATTTCTCTATCATTTTTACCATGAAAAATGAAGGTTATTTTCACCTTTTATGGTATGTACAAATATACCCACCATTATTCCTTGAAATATTCCTTTTCAAGATTATAAGGTTAATTTTCAAAGTAATTTTCTTAATTTTTTTTTAAGAAAGGGGGTATTAAAAGGGTTTTAAAAAAATGTATATTTTTATCATGAATGATTTTATAATATATTTTTATAATATATCCATTCAATAATGATAACAACCCTTTATTTTACTCATCTTGGGGAAAGTTGTGTTGATTCCATTTTTATCCTTCCTATGGATGGTTTTTGACTGATTATTTAAAGGCTGATATTTATATTCACATCATTGATTCATATTTGAAATACCCTTTAAATATTCAATCTCCAGTGATCAATCAATTTCCCAGAATTATCCATATCATTTATCATGGATATTACATTTTCATAAACCATATAAAATTTTACCAATGTTTCCTACATTGATATCTATTTCATTATTTGGGGAATTATTAATAATTCCTTATTCTTTATTCAATACAGTTATTTGATAATTCACATTCCTTGATTGATTAGTCAATGTAAGGAATGTTTTGTATTGTTACTACATGGTTGGGGAATGATTATATATATCCCCTAGATACATCGATAGTCTCATGGGATGATTTAGATGGATAAGTATATTAGATGGGGTTTTACCAAATATACTAAACTACCTTGGATAAGATATTGATGGAAAATGATCAATGAAACTAAGAAACATGTCATCCAATAATTAATCATTTAACTCATTTATATTCCTTTATTATTCATCCATGATATTTTTCATTGACATATCTATGGATACATTTCATTTTTAGTACGTTGATTACATGGAATCAATTTTAGTTTCATACCATTCCGTATTTAACTTTCATTATATTGTTATTTTAGTTGATTTTTTTTCATTTATTACCTTTCCATATTGTTTATCCACTTCTATATTATTCTATTGATTATATTGAATATGAGTAAAGTTATTTACCATATCATAATTATTATTCTCATTAATTCCATATTTCATCCACTATTCAATACTCTTACTTAAAATTTCATGACATGATTATTTTCATTCCTTTCCCAAAGAATATATTAAACAAAACATGGAAGATATTAAATTATATACTAGATGGAATAATGTTATTCTCTATGTTATTTAAGAAACAATTATCTTTTAATTGTAGTATTAATTTGTAATACAAGACTCATGCTAGTATTTGTTTTACCATGAATACTAAAATCTAAGTCCCTCGGGATATGAATACTTATAATCACGTCAAAGTAATTGATAGAACACACTATATTGATGAAATATGATGTCAGGACACTAAGGTTTTGGAAAATATATGTGACCTAATTAGTTGATGAGCATGGAAAAAAACTTTTTAGAGAATTTGAACATTAAAAAATTTAATGGAGTAATATATTATAATGAGATTCATTTTTCTCATTGAAATTATTTAATATATTATATATATCATTGGGAACAAAATTTAATTTCTCTGAATAATATATCCCATAATAAAATGAGTAGATTTAGAGAAAGATTCAGATAATGGAATATATTCTCAGTGTGTGTGTGTGTGTGTTTTAGAATTTAGTGGATCATAGAATAACAATCCTATTTTTTTTATGTTCATATAAAATAATAGATTTTATTATTAAATAAAATTTCACACTATGTGTCCTTATATGGTTTGTCGTTCTGTTCATCCATATATTGGTTAGAGGTAGGTTATTCAGCAATGCTTCTACTCAATATAGTTATTGACACCAAAAAGAGTATGTTGTTTAACAAAAGGATTAACATCACTACTAATAGAATGTATATCTAATATAAAAACATGATTCTATGACCCATGGATTTTATATTGGTAATATGATATTATTATGGGTATCCACATAGTTATGAAATTATCAGTTGATA
Source organism: Viscum album (assembly GCA_963277665.1). NCBI lineage: Eukaryota > Viridiplantae > Streptophyta > Magnoliopsida > Santalales > Viscaceae > Viscum > Viscum album. The sequence goes on from OY728157.1 coordinate 822,760,404, forward strand.
TAGAATGGTAACATTGTGATTTGATTTATAATTGTAATTATATTGTTGACTAGATTGATAATATGGACAATTATTTGACTCCTAAAACATTAAATTAGTTTATAACTGATTTATTCCATGTTTATCATCATTCAATGTCTAATATAAATCCATGGGTCATGTTTGATAGTATATATGTTGAGTTAGAAGTGGATGAATCTTTACCGAAAACTAGGTGCATATCAAGGATCAGAGAAAGAAAATATTATGAAGGTATATATTACCTATTGTATAGGGATTTTTAAAACTCTATCATATAAAGATGATGTAATTCATAGAAGATTAATATATATGGTAATAGGGGAAGGATAAACTTGGTGAATGCTATAATGGACTCTTTTTAGGGAAGAAAATCCCCTAAAAAGAGAGTTTTTATGACCACACAATACTTATTTCTAATTGGATTAAATTTTAGAATTTTAAATTTGTGTAATATGAATATTGTGTGATGTTATTAGGTTATGTTTATTATTGGACACAATGTTGAGAGTATTAAATGGGGATATGCTTCTAGAAAATAGTAGTACATTGAAGCAGTTACTCAATGTAGGGTATCACATACCTAGTGATTAGTTTAGTGGTCCTATATCTCTAGATTACCCATAGATGCTTCCTATGATATTATTGAGAGGATTATGGAGCATCGAGAATATGTTATTGGTAGAACTAGTACATGGTGGTCTTGTTGTGAATTTTTTTAATGTTTTCATAATTTCACATGGAGCCTATAATTATCCCTACAACCTGACATTCTTAACAACAACAAAAATTTGATTCATTTTTTGTAAACTATGGTCATCCTAATTATCCTATAAATTTACTTTTTCCCCAATTAAAGCATATTTAATTTTTATTTTTCTACTCTAGTGACACTAATTTGTTTTTAGATGAATGTGAGGTTTGTTTATAAATTATTATTTCTTAGTATGACATATTTATTTTAGAATTTAGAGGACATGTTAGGCTCTTGAGTTCTATTTTATTCATCTCTTATTATTGATTGTTCTGAGAAATTTATATCTCTAAGCCTTGTGATAGTATTTACTTACCATATTTCATTATTTTTCATGGATTTTATTAAATTATATTTATGTCAATGAATGTATTTTCATTATTTCTATCTACATGAGGTATCATACTAATTAGGTAGGTTTATAATATTTTAAACAATTTTTTGGTGTGGACTCATTGGTATTTTATTTAACACATTCTATATAGGTAGTGTTGAAAATGGTTTTATGTCATTTCCCTAAATTTTCATGAATGGAATAAATTGATTTTACTTAATATGTGAGTTCTTCAAGAATATCTGTAATGTTTCAGGGGATTTGTCTCAAAAACCTATTTACATGAGAATAGAATATAGTTGGGAATAATTATAAAATGGGTTTGATAAGAACTCGGAAAATGTAAATTACAACGGTCTATTTCATTATGAGTTGAGTTTTTAAGGATATTCGTTAACGAATGTCGTAGCAAGGGGTGTTTAGGGTGTTGGTTTTAGTGGCCATTTTTTATTGGTTTATATGTTGGGATGGAGTATAATTGTGAGGCCATACCATAAAGAAGGATGCTTTTTCAAATAGAACATGGTTTAAACTAACACATGTCACTGTTAAACTATTTACAATGGTGATGTGAATATGTGTGTCTTAGTTATATTAGGAAACACCCCAAGAGGGTATTCGATTGGATTATTTGTGTGGTTGATTAGGTTAAACCCTCTGGTGAACATATCTTTTGTTTAATTGAGTATCAGAGACATATCCATTAGATCAAACCCATTTACAAAGATGTTACATATCATTTGGGATATTTAATGTAATACTATTTTTAAATACAACTAATTTTGGAAACTATGATGGTGTCTTAGTATGAAATATTGTCTCCTTCCTGTATTAACAATCTATATCATGGAAAAGGTTTTTGGTGGAATGATTTTACCATGATTAACATACATGGGAACATTATTGTAATTTATTAGTTATTTTTGTTTTAGATTATAAACTCAAATGTGTTTTTCTATACTTATACTAATGATGAGTTAGTGTCTTCCTACAATTTTTCTTATTCTTTCCCTACAGGATCACCCTAGAGTGTGTGAAGACATTGTTTTCACGGTTCTATGTAATTTAATGACCCCCTTAATTTGTATATGAGCTGGTGGAGTTTGTTATGGATGAATTTGATGCCATGAAATTTTATAGGATCAGTTTTATATATATGGTTATGTCTATTTAAATAATTTTATTACATGTGTCAATGCACATCTTAGGAGGATCATATTATTTCATGATTTATGATTTTAATGGTTAATTATTTTATATAATGTGATTTAACTTATATTTTAGTCATATTACAATGATTACAAAGAAAATTATTTATTTATTAGAAATTCTTCTATTGTTGATATATTATTAGAAAAATCAATAACAAGGCTATTGTTTTCCATGTGTTTGGAATCAACCCTTATATATGGTTGATAATGTAATTATTATGGGGAGGTATGTGATAGTCCATGTGGTCCACTGTATTAGACACAATTTATTAGGATAATAAATACAAAATTTCTAGAAAATATTCCTACCATGTTTGTAAAATTAACTACATTATCTACTAAATGAAGCAGTAAATAATTGATACCTATATGTATCTATACCACAAACATGGATGGAAATAATAGAACTACCCCATATTTTCAACATATAAATACTCTAAAAATATTAACACATATGTCATAGGGGAAATGAATCCCAAAGCACATATAGTCTTTTTATATCTGGTATAAAGGATCCTCATTCTTAGTGGACTGGGGGGAATACTATCAATCTAACATTGATAGATATACCATATTTATATAAGGTGGATAATCATTTAAATATATGATATGATATTTATAATGAAACCATTTCTCTGATACCATGAGTATGACTCCAAAAGATGCACATCAATGAATGTGATAATGAAAAAATGGAATCATAAGATAATTCTATTAATGAAAAAAAAGATACGAAATAAAAATGAACTACTCATTGATATACATAAAATCTTTATTGAAGGTCCCCAAAAAATATTGAGTTCGTTTATTATGGATATTTAATAATCATATCCATTTGAGACTAACTCTTCTATATAAGTATATAAGTTTGTAATCAAAATGGAAAAATAGTAAGGTTTCAAATTTCAAACTCTTTTTCAAAAAAAACAAGACTATATCACACCATAAAATTTATTATATTAAATTTAAAAAATATTTTGATAAATGTTACAGAATAAGGCCCCAATAGATATTAAATAAATGCCCATGTATATTACTTTAAAAATTAAATTTTACTAAATCAATTTTAAAAAATAATAAAAGAAATGTTATTCACCATTTTCTAACAAGAACACATTAAATTTTACCCAATATTATATATATATATATATATTGAAATGAAAACACTATATAATATAAAATATATTACATATATCTCTATATTGATGATGATACAATTCTATATTTCCCTCTAGGTCCATAATAATTAATTAATAGATCTTTTTCATGATTCTACACTAGAATGGATATATGAATGGAATAATAATTTGAAATGATGGTCCATCACATTTCTCCATAAATTAATCTAATACTTATTTTCTCATATTTTAAATATTTAATGATTATGTATTCATATCTCACCATAAAAATTATAAAATTAATTTGAATGTGTATATTCTATTATAATTATAAATTTCATTTACTGTGTAAATGTGATATCTCCCCTTTCTAAACCTTGTTTCTTAAAATTCATATTCCCCATAACTAAAAATAATTATCAATCTCTCCATTATTAAAAATTTAATACAATAACAATTCTAGACTATGAACAGAACCATGTCACTTATTGTTTAAAATTTGGAGTTGATATTCAATTGCGATCATATAATGATGTGAGTGGTTGGGGTAACTATAAAATTATATTTGAAAATAATAAATATTTTATTAAGCGAAGAAGAAAACTAAATTAGTAATTTTTTTAAATAAATCATATAATTAAATTATTCAGGTTCCTTTGGAATAACTAATATTGTAATTTACCACGAATTAACAGTAATTTCATTTTAAAAATGGATAACATAATAATTATTGGGATTATTGAAAAATACAATTGTTTAAATATATTATTCCCTTTAATTATTTTTTCATAAAGAAATAATTTAACTAAATGATAAATTCCACATTTATGGATTACTTATTCAATACTAGTAGGAGTTTTGATTATATCAAAATTAAGTTATAGAGATTAATTCATGATTTTTTCCTACTATCCACGGAATAAATTTAGGAATATTATAATGCTCATTTAAATTAGATCTATTCTATAAATGATTAAAAATTAAAGTTATTTCATTATAAATTCCAAATTCTTAGCAATATTATTAAAAAACATGATTCTCTATATGGATGTAATATATATAATTTTTCTTTAATATTGATGATAGTGATATGTGTATAATAATGTTTTACATATATCCTTTTTAATTGTCCATGATAGATAACATATTTTTAGATTAATGTAAACTTTTGTGTCATTAAATAATCCTGTTCATTTTAGTTAATTTTTTAATATTATAAATAATTTAAGGAGAAATCTATGTGATTCATTATTCGGTTAATTTTATTATTCATGAACAAAATATGTAGATAAAAATTAAATATCAGTTATATTTTATTTTTTAGATTCCAAATCATAGAGAAAAGTGTTCAAATATTTTCACAATGATCTTGATGATTAGTCCAATAATTTTCAGTAAATAATTTTTATCCATATTTACTTCTTTCCATTGTAATTTATTGAGAATATATACAATTATACATATTCATTTTATTATATTGGTATTAGTAAAATTATATAATTAATATTCTCAACCATAATTGTTAAATATTATTCAGTAATGAATTATTATATTCTTATGTTTATTTGATAAACACCCACTTTTTATTATTCTTATTCATATGAGTGATGAAACTAATTTTTACTCATAAATGAAATAATCCATATAATAAAATTCTATTAATTATAATAATGATGAATATTTTCCGATAAGTAACCTAAAATATAATATTTGTATCTATAACATTATCCACTAGCTATATTTATTCTTCACATTGAATATAAAATGAAAACTCTTAATAATTTATTTATAATCATCTAATAATATCCTCCATGGTAAATGTTTACTATGTGAAATGGGGTGATCCACAGTTTTCACACATAAATATTATATCATTTTAGATGAATATTCAATACATAGCATTATGATCAACATAATAACAACAAAGGATTTGGTTTCCTAGAGACTATATCGATAAACATCATATATAGGTATGTTATTACATAAATATTTCATATTATTCTCACAATTGTTTTCATATTTAAATTCTCTACATAAATCCATTATTCAAGACCTGGGGAACAAAAAAATTGTTAGCTTAGATGCACTACAAGTGTTAACAAGGGACATTTCAATCAATTATCGTATAAAATAATTGGATAAGAGAAATGGTATGAAATTACATATATAAAAAACCATAAATACAATATTTTTAATGGGTTATAATCATAAAGGATTATATAAATATTTATAAATTTAAATATGTGAATCGTAAGAGTGAAAAATCATCACTAATCAGTCATTAACCATGATTTCAATTCATTAACATAAAAAATTATTCAATTCATGGAACTATCATTTGTATAAAAAAAAATCATATGTTTGTTTTATTTAAGGATAATATAAAATAATAGTACTTAAAGAATTAAAACCTGTTTTATATATCATAATGGATTCAGAATCATCTTCATTTTCCCAAATTTGATTAAGAATCCCACCCTATTTCCCATTGTATATCAAGCACGTAAACTTATTTATCATAATTGTATCATGAGAGAGAAAACTTTAACCATCGAATTATATAGATATGTATGTACAAGAACACCAGTAACATAATAAAAAATCAATATATGTGTTCAAAAATATCATAAAACCTTCATAATTTCATCATATAATAACTCTTGAAAATAATACTGGCTTCATAAAGAGTTTATAAATTAATAATAGAAAATTCCATGTAAAATAAATGGTTTTCATAAACATCACATAATCATAATAAAAAGTAATCCTGAAAAATAAAGAGGATTGTATTATTGGATAATATCCAATGTAAATAATAATAAAAATTAAAGGATGTTTTCAATGATGAAAATTACTTTAGAATATCCTTAGATTATTTAATGAAGAAAATGTTATTTTCATTTAATAATAACTTATAAAAAATAAAAATAAATATTAAATATTATGTAAAACCATATCATTGAAAATTTAATTTTATTTTTTTCAAGGATGTTTCAAAACATTGACCCATAATGATGGTGATAAATTTGGTTCAAGCACTCTATGTTAAAATATTGATTCCATCAATACTTTTGGACAAAATTCAAAAGTACCTAATTTGAAATGATCACAAAGATTAATTTGAAAATTTCCTCTAGAAATAATAATACAGGTAAAGATGAACTTTCAAAAAATTATTGGTTCTTATTCCAATAAATTATTTAAAAATTTTATAAATTAATGATATATAATAAAATCATTTTCATAACCAATGTGGTTAAATAAGCATAAATTATAATTAAAATTTTTAATAAAATTATAGTTACAATGAAAAAAATATTTAATTCAATAATATAAATTGAATTTATAATTATTAGAGAAGAAAAATTATATGAATCCATTACAAAAGTATCATATAATTTCATTTGTGGAAATTCAAGAATAATCAATGTTGATTAAACTGAGATTGAAACAAAAATCCCTAACCACAAGTCTTTTCCCTCTTGGTACACATTCAAACATAATTTATGCTGAATATATATTTACTATATATGTAATGTGATATAATAATAATATATTTTATACCATATATTATTTATTTCTTAAATCTTATAATCCATTAACTAATAATTTGTTATTAAAATCACTGTTTTGGTTGATAACTACATCGTTTTTCATATATGATTCGGTTAATACATCCCAGTAAATATAAATTATATAATGTTCCATAATATAAATATTTATTATCATACAATGTTCATAATATATAATTTTATAACTATTCATATAATATGGTGACAAAAATTTTATTGCAAGACTTTGTGGGGACAATAGTCCATTCTAATTCATGATCGATGTTTCCATTTTTCAATAGAAAGAAAAAATAATGGTGAATAATAATTTTCATATTATAGAATAATTATTATATTATATCTATTGTATATATTCATAAATTATTTCCTTATTACCATCCATGTATAACATACGTTAAATATGAAATACATCGCCTTATATAGGTGGGGGTCCACACCGACACATGAGCGACATTATCGTTTTCCAATGAATATGAATACTATTGATAGTTTTTGTTAAAACATAATAAAAAAATAATTATATATAAGATACAAAATTAATTATTTTATAATAGATATAATAGATTTAGATGAGGCACAATAAGATATAAAATTGAAAATGCTCAGTTAAGAGTTATACATCATCATTGAGTAACTCTCATGGGACTACAACATAATACATGGATGGACAGTGTATTGGAAATAAAATAGGATCTATAATGTGGTGACAGAATCTAGGATGATATTAGTGTATTTATTTTCATATCTTGATGGATTAAGCATTGTGAATATTAAAGGAGATGAAGTGCCCTTTTATATGTGTGGGGTAGGGAAATCTTGGAATTGACTAATGTATTAAAATAAAATAAATGCATTTTCAATAAAAAAAAATGATAAAAATTGAAATAATTAGATGATAACATGAGGAATATTATAAATTAATTAATTTGATATGATTTAAACATGATTTTTCAATATTTTACCCCTATTCCATTGTTTTAACACATCATTATCCTTTCTGACAATTAACATAATACCAATGATTTATACACATTATGGTTTATGAATGTTATAATAAAAGGACTAATGAATCATAAATGAACCATTTATGATATTTTAAACCATATACCATTAATATTTATGATTATTTTAGTTTAATTTGTTTTCAATCATTTAATAATATAATATTTTTAAAAAAATATCATCAATGAATTTTTTTTCACTATTGATTTAATTTGACATTGAAATCATGATGAAACCAAATATTTTTGAATATAAACAAATATATCCTGAATAATATATATATATATATATTGTTTTTGTAACACTATAACACACTCAACCAAAATTACATTTAGAGTTATCCAAATCAGTTACTTGATTTTTCAACTACATGAAGACGCTTTGTATCTGTATTTCATAAGCATATATAATAACTATTTGAACACTAAAAATTAAAATAAAATAAACATAATTAAATATTAAATTCATATTTAAAATATCCATTTATAATTTAATATAATTCTTTTTTAATCTCAATCAAAAAGTACTTTATATATTAAAAGAAAGAAAGTGACAATTTATTCTTTATCTTATATAAAAATATTATAATGTTCAAAATCGATGTCGAATGGAAAGAATCCCATATTTTTAGAATTTTGATGAATAATGTAAAAATACACTCATCAATTGAAATTAAAAAAAAAAATTTAAAATGAATTTGAATCCCTATAGAGTTTGTTTTTCCTTAATTAAACTATTTTACCTTTACCATGGCAAAAAAATTACTATGGATACTATTCGTATTGACCAAACATAAATTGGACAAATTTAAAAAAAAATTAACTAATGATTCAAAATATATGATATATTTTTTATTATTAAATTTCTATTATTTGTAAAAATAAAATCACAATAAAAACAAAAAATACAACAAAATTAGGGTTTTAGAAAGACATTTTTACGTATAAAATTGTTTTTATTCCAAATTGAAATCTAATATTTCTTATAAGGAAAATAATTAAATTATTAATAATATAATAGAACAAATTTTAATTTGATACCATTTTAATGAATGTATAAACTTTTTAAATGCATAATAATATAAATAATTCAATAAAGAATAATATTTTTTTACTATTTGGTAAACAAATACGATTTTAAAAAAATACTAAACATTCAATATAAGAATTTTTTAGTTGAATTAAAAAAATTATATAAATTTTATTTGGTAGAATTTATAAAATTGCATGAATTTAATTATAATATTCTCTCATTAATATTTAAAGAAGAATTTTTCATGAAAATTTTTTATGAATAATAAAATCACGTTACTAAATGTTGAGATCTAATTTGAAAATAATTAATAAAAAAATTATATTTCATATGACCTTTATATGAATATTTTATATGGATTTTAATCCTATTAAATACATAAAATTAAATGGATATGTGATAATTTCACATTAAATATTAATATTTCAATTGTCTGTGGATGTATTTTTATAGTCATTGTTGTGTGTAAAGAAAGATATTAAAGAAAAAAAGTTTATTTATGTAGTAAAAAATCACTAAATATCCGGGAATTATATTACACCCCCTTAAAAATTACATTTTTCCCTCTAAATTCCATCACTCTGATATAGATAAAAGAGAATATCTCTATTTTATAACATCCTTGGTTTCCAAAATAGGTTCCTCTAAATTATGGTGTCAGAAAAAAATATTGACACGTAGAGTGTTATTATTTGAAATTATTTTCATTCTATGATCCAATATCTCTCTTTGTTTTTCCGCAAAATACATGTATTTTTCAACTGTTACTGTAAGGCCCCAGCCTTAAACCTTACTTAATATTGAGTTATTACAAGATTACACATTGAGGATATTTTTAGGTTTAGAGTTTTAGAGAATTAGATCATGAAACATGCATTACATTCCACATTTAAACAAATTGGTTACATAAAAGACAATATTCATTCTTCCCATAAATGGAAAAATATTTAAAATAAAACGCGGATTCTTTCTTGACACATGCTTGACACTATCATCACATCATGTACCTTTCCCTTGACCTGTGAAAAACATTTCAAAAACATGGGATGAGAATAAAAATATCAATAAGGGTTATAAAAATATGGAAAGGAAACATGAGTTCATATATACAAAAGAATGAGATCATAATTTACCTATAAAACATAGGCACATTAACATAACTCATCAAACCATGAATAAATCATAGAAATCATTAGACATAAAGGTAACTTGAGGCATTCATAACATTCTTACGTAGGGAGTAACCCTCTTGGTTACGTTTGGAATACCCATCACAGTATATTCCCTAAATCTCTTCGGAGAAACCGTAACGTTTCACTCCTTCCCGTTACCCAATGCATTGGGGAGCTATATCAGGCTCACCCGCCCTTAGTTTATCACAGAACCACCAGTCTTCATAACAATGCCCAAGAACCATAACATAATCTTATCACATAAAACATGCATAAAGGAAACATAACATTTCCGCATTTCAATAACAAGATATCAATACAACACATTGATATAAATACATTATGAAAACCATTTTCAATACCAAAATAAAATAAAAGTAAAACATGGTATTTATTTTTCTTTTAAAAAGAAGGTATGGCTTGAAGAGGAAGCCGAAACTCAAATAATGGTCATGGCAGCGGAGAAGTCATTGTCACCGCATACGTACGACAAAAACATTCCCTTTTGTCGTTTAGTAAAGGCTTCGTATAAATAAAGATTCTTTTTTAATAAATGTAAAAGTAAAAGGGGATTATACACCGTATAAAAGGAGGTTGTGTATAAAACAAAATATTCCTCAATGAATGGAGATTGAGACGAAGTCCCATACAAAGATGGTATCCATGGATTAAGGATAAATTAGTTACATAACTATGTGTGACAAAAAAATACACGAAATTTAAGTGGGTATTAAGTGTAAAAAAATCATAGGACATTCACACATAATCATAGAACGACATATTCATGGTGTACAAGTTTATCCCAAAGAATCGAAATTGGGTTAAGAAGTTCCCTTGAAATAATTAGACAGCCTAACGGCGTCACTTCAAAATTCAGAAAAAGAGTTGATGAGAGATAAAAAGGGTATCTCATCACTTGGACATAAATTTAAATCAATAAGGATATAGAAGAACATATCCCAAAACAATATTATGTTTATTAAAAGACATAACAAAATATGTCTTTAAAAAAGAGGAGGGTGAAAGGTTCCCTTACCGACATGGGTATCTTTCAAAACATATGCCTCGTGAAAGAAGGACAATACAACATTGATGTAAATACTCATAAATGAAATAATATTACACAATGAGTAAAATAATGTTCATTACATACACCACTCAACAGAAATTGTGGCAAATGTAGCATAAATCTCACGGTAATAAAAGTGAGATGAAAAATCCCTTACGAAAATTCGGCAGCCTAACGACGCCACATAAAACATCCAAAAATGGATTGATGAGATCAAATAGGGTATATCATCACATTACAATAAAATGTACAGAAAGATGAATATAAAATAACATCCCCCATCATATCAAAGATGAGCTTAAAAGAAGTGACATAAAGGAGAGTACTTAAAGAGAAAGAGAGAGGTTAGATCTCTTATGAAAATTCGGCAACCTAACAGCGCCACTCAAAACTCTCAAAATGGATTGATGAGAGAGAATATGGTCTCTCATCATATGAACATAAAAATTACAATATGATTAATATAAAATAACATCCCAATAACAAGAAAGATGAGCTTAGATGTAATGACATAAAAGAGTGTACTTAAAAAGAAAGAGAGGAGTAGGATCCCTTACCTCGGGTCCGACTTGACTCGATCATTCTTTAACATCCTAAATAATAAACTTGAGTTAATATACACTTTATTAAGAACCTTTTTCTAGTTCATTATTCCTTTTATATCACTTATTTCCATGTTATAAACATTATGTAATCATTTAATTTAATAATGTCTGTTTTGTCGATATTTGGTTCTTAAGACGAAAGTGGACTTTTTACAATTACATGTTGTTCGTGTGGTCAAATGTTCATTATATCCAGAATTATATTCATGATTTGGATATCATATATATCTTATATATCCGGAATATACATGTATTTATAATATTACATAATCATTTAGAGGTAAGAAATGAAATGCACCGTTCATGGAGACGGTAAGTCGTACGTATGCATGAACGCTACTATCATTTCTATGTCATATTAATGGAATTAAAACCAAATGAGAGGTATGTATATTTTAATTCCAGAATTGTATTCATAATTTATATGTAACATACATCATATATAATAACTATAAATCCATCCTTCATACATCCCACATATGGCATTAACGAATCAAATCACTTTGAGGGGGCGGTAGTCCGCACTTCCTAAAATGAAAGTATCGTGTTTGCTCATAATGGAAAAAATAACAGTATTCCACAAAAGAAAAAAACAGAAACAGAAACATATTATATATCATATATAAATATAGTGACAACTTAATGGCCACCTTTTAAGGTGTTATATGAGTGTTGAACAATCATCGTTTCGTGAGGTAGAAATTCGCCATCCACAAAAATGATATGTTTTTTAACCATTTTATGTAGGTGTGTGTAAGTGTAGATCAAATTATCATTATAACAACATCTTAGTATATTGAAGATACTGGAGTTGTTACAAAATAATTTAATAAAAAGAGTTTAGGGGGTTGGAGAAGAAAAATAAAACAAAAGAACACAAGTGAAGACATTACCTTAAAATCGGGTAACTCCCTTTGGTTTGAGATCAAAGGCTTCCTTGGGAAGACTTCTGACAAAAGTGAGGCTTGAAGGAGTAAGAGAGGGAAGTGGAGAGACAAAATCGGTAGGGTTTGGCCGATCAAAGGCTTTGGGAGTGTGGGTAAGGAGGTAGAGGTGGGGTCTTTTATAAGAGGAGAGGAGGGACACTCTTGTAAAGTTACAAAATGTTACTTTATTTTCAAAAGAGTTTCGGATTTTAATGGTCCCAAATTGCTTTATTTCGAGGATAAGGTGCTAAGGGTTCTAAATCCACTCATCCAATAGGTTTTGGACATGTTTAGGTCTTAGATATTACATTGTCTTTCCATTTTATTTAAATCGTAAAATAATGAGGTCATCGCTGCATCATCATGATGTCATAAATAATTTAATTTATTTAATGTCTAAAAATTATAAAAAAAATACTATGATATAGAAAATATTTTTATATTTCCAATGACTATTTATAGTCAAAATTATTACTTGTATAACCCCATGTAAAAATTGTTTTAGTAAAACATTTCATGTTTGTGTCATTTTTACTTTATCATTAAATAAAAAGGTATTTATGTCATTTTCCAACCAAAGTGGCTCCATGGGGTCCCCAAGTTGACCCATGGATTTTCTTGGTCGTCCATGACACATCCAATTATGGTAGGACATGTTTCTAGGTCATTTCATTTTATTAAAACAATATTTTTACCATAAACTACACTAATTACCTCTAATCGCGATTAAAAACTTAATAAGTTACTATTCACCAAAAAATTATTTTTATCCCATTAAACCACATTTTACTTCATAATGACAACCATGTATGTTGGATTTTTGAAATTCAAAACACAAAGATGTCAAACTTTCATTTCAATGGAAAAATCTGTTTTTATAAGTACCACTTAGTTGTTTAATTATTCATCAAATAATGATGTTTTTCAGAAAAATCCCAAAATTTCACCGTAATCTATATTTGATATTCCGAATTCAAAAATAAAGTCTATTTTACAAAATTCAAAACATATAAGTCACTTTAATTAATTTAATAATTAATTCCCGTTGTCAGAGCAAATAGCGTGTTTTTGTGGAACAATAAGTATCAAAAGATTGAAACTAGTTTAAGTCTGATTTCAAAGTGAAATTAATTCCAACAACCACTATTGGATTTAACGGTAAAAATATATTCTAATTTCACTTTAAACCCAATTAAAAAGATAATCTAATCATACAAATAAATTAGATTAAAAAGAGGTTTTGAATTAAAATACAACATTTTCCACTATTCATTAAAAATGAACTTTATCAGAAAGATACCAAAAATTTACACAAAGTAAATTTTGATGTCCCAATTCTTAAGAACAGTTTTATCTGGTCCAAAAGTATGTATAAGAGTGAACAAAACTATATTTAATGACGGTTCTCAATGAAAAGGCGATAAGTGAACCTTTAGTGAAAAATAGGGCATATACGCCTAAAATTGAATTCTTTCCGTATTTTATGCCTTTATCTTTTATTGGATAAATGTAAAAACATTTAAAAACATATATAATCATATTTTAGTTATTTATATCCATTCCCGACAATACAACGGCTACATGTTAACTACCATTTAAAATAATATTATTTTATTATTAGAGTGCAACGTAAGATTTCCAGGAAACTCGTTGTTGCGTGTTGGGTACGACATCGAGAAAAGCATCCCTTTGAAAGTCATATTAATATTTTATTCACAAATACGGATAAATATGAAAATTTCATGTTCTTTATTTACCTGGGGTGTTACATCCTTCCCCCCTTTTGCGAATTGCGTCCTCGCAATTTTTAAAATTGAGCTTGGAAACATCCTTGAAAGTCCCACATCGGAACAAGAGTCGGTAAAACAATCACTTTAAAATAAAGGAAGATAAGTACAGAGGTCACCCAAGTTAACCCATATGTAGAAAAACATGGACATGGAAGAAAAAGAAAAGGGTCATGTTCTTGAGGGAGAGTGATAGTAAACATGTCTAGGAGAAAGTTAACCATAAGAAAATCACAAACTTGTGATGGGTTAAACGGTATTCGATTCCCCAGTAGGAAAAGTTAATAGACAACATTTTTGTTTTAAGTTACTTTCTATTGTGGAATTTATTAATAAGGAAACATAATCACTTATCATGTTGAATTTCAACTTTTACTATATACCTTAATCAAACTCATATTTTATTTCCAAAAGACGATTATTTAGGGAGACTTGTTTGTATTAAGAGTACTATAATCAACTTCTAGAGAATCACCACATCCACCAAAGAGAACTATATACATCCCATGTCTTTAGGCTTTAACCAAAAACAAAACCAAAAAGGTTAGTACAAGGTCATATAATCCAGAAAAGGATAACCCATTAAAAGGAAAATCCATGTTTAATCTCCAAAATTTGTCTAACAAAACCCAAAGTTCAACGAGGACCATCCGATAAACAATTTTTCCATAAAATTCTTCAAAGTAAACCAATATAATATTGAAACCCAAATATTTGAAGTATTTAGTCACATAGTCTTCCAAGTTAAATCATAAAATTTATCTCCAAACAACATTAGTTTCTCCTAATGTCTTGTATTGAAATGTAATTAACCTAATCACATATACTCCATGATAGGTTAATAATTTTTATAAATAACCCAAAATGAACTTACTCTTAATTCATAAAATCATATAACTAAAAAGGACCAGTCAAACTAACCAAGGACTTCACATAGTCCAGTGGTAGGAGATAAATACCAGTAGCACTTTGGTTGGGGGTTCGATTCCCGCAGCTTTGTCCGACGCGACAGGTAGTCACACGGTCTGTGTGTTGTCCTTTTTACAAAACTATATAATTCTCAAATCATTCCCCAAAAAGGGATAAAATCATCAAAAATAACCATAACATAATTTAACCTCAATTTTATCTCATTCCTTTCACTTCAATCATAACATATATTAACCCATAGTTACCTCAAAAGTAAGGATCATATAAACCCAAATGGTTCTTTATAACTATGTCCTCAAAAGAAAAGATAACTATTCATGGAATAAAATTTTCATATATTAAGCATCAGGGTTACACATAAAATAAAAAGTCTTCTAATGTAACCCCATCATCAAAAGAGACTTAATACTCTTAAGAATTTCACCATAACTCTTGAAGCCCTTATATGTTGACATCTTACTCATTCAACATTCTTCATGTTACATTAACCATTCCTTTCCAACTTATTCAGAAATACCTCTTTCCTACAAAAAAATCATGAATCATATCCTAAGATTCCAAAATAAGAAAACAATAGTCATGAAATAATACATACCATTGATTGGTCATTGTCAGTTTCTTCATCCTCAATCAGAATGGAATTAGGTATTAGTAAATGAACATTTATACACTCTTGGTGATCCCATTCATGAAACATCTTCATAAAACATGTGTTTGCATAATGACCATGCACACCACATTTAAAACATTCAATTGATCCCTCAGAAAAAAATTCTTTACCTTTCCTCGAGTCAACTGGATTCTTCATTTTTACATGGCAGGTTATTGCTTTATGTCCTTCATTTCCACATATATAGCATATTTCTGTCCCTTTGAAACATTTTCCTAGGTGTTTCTTTCCACATATTTGACACATAGGTTTTTGAACACACTTACCTTTATGATTATTACCTATACTTCCGTAGGGATTTGTTTCTTGCATATATGATTCCTTAGAGAAATCACCAAGTTTTAGGAGGTCAATTATGACTCCAGATAGTTGGGTGAGGATAATCACAAGATTTCTCATTGCAGTTCCCATATCATTCAGTTGCTTGCTCAAAAAACTGTCACAGTTTCCTTCACATCCGCTATTACTTTGGTTCTTTCTTGATCTATCCATTTACTAAAAACAAAAAGGTCATTGTGAGTATATCAAAAAAACCATCATGTACTAATGAGGAAGATAAACACTAAGATATAATTACTCATTAACTTTATCTAAAACTAGGACTCTTTTTGAAATCCTAACCATTGTGGAAATGCCACTTATTCTTAAAGAATACCCTAACCTCTAAAGTTATCTAAACCGACCTTTGATACCAACTGTAAGGACCCAGACTTAAAACTTACTTAATATTGAATTATTACAAGATTACACATTGATGATATTTTTAGGTTTAGAGTTTTAGAGAATTGGATCATGAAACTTGCATTACATTCCACATTTAAACAAATAGGTTACATAAAAGACAATATTCATTCTTCCCATCAACGGAAACATATTTAAAATAAAACATGGATTCTTTCTTGACACATCTTTGACACTATCATCACATCATGTACCTTTCCCTTGACCTGTGAAAACATTTCAAAAACATGGGATGATCATAAAAATCTCAGTAAGGGTTATAAAAATATGGAAAGGAAACATGAGTTCATATATACATAAGAATGAAATTGTACATTACCCTTAAAACATAGGAACTTTAACATACCTCATAAAACCATGAATAAATCATATAAATCATAATACATAAAGGTAAATTGATGCATTCATAACATTCTTACGTAGGGAGTAACCCTCTTGGTTACGTTTGGAATACCCATCACAGTATATTCCCTAAATCTCATCGGAGAAACCATAACGTTTCACTCCTTCGTGTTACCAAATTCCCTGGAGAGCTATATCGGGCTCAACCGCCCTTAGTTTATCACGGAACCACCCGTCTTTATAACAATGCCCAAGAACCATAACATAATCTTATCACATAAAACATGCATAAAGGAAACATAACATTTCCGCCTTTCAATAACAAGTTATCAATACAACAAATTGATATAAATGCATTATGAATACCATTTTCAATACCAAAATAAAAGAAAAGTAAACCATGGTATTTATTTTTCTTTTAAAAATAAGGTATGGCTTGTAGAGGAAGCCGAAACTCAAATAATGGTCACGGTGGTAGAGAAGTCATTGTCGCTGCATACGTACGACAAAAACATTTCCTTTTGTCGTTTAGTAAATGCTTCGTATAAATAAATATTACCTTTGAATAAATGTAAAATTCAAAGGGGTTTATAAACTGTATAAAAGGAGGTTGTGTATAAAACAAAATATGCCTCAATTAAAGGAGATTGAGACGAAGTCCCATACAAAGATGGTATCCTTGGATTAAGGATAAATCAGTTACATAACTATGTGTGACAAACGAATAGATGAAATATTAGTGGGTTTTAAGTGTAAAACCATCATAGGACATTCACACATAATCATAGAACGACATATTCAAGGTGTACAAGTTTATCCCAAAGAATCGAAATTGGGTTAAGAAGTTCCCTTGAAATAATTAGACAGCCTAACGGCGTCACTTCAAAATTCAGAAAAAGAGTTGATGAGAGATAAAAAGGGTATCTCATCACATTGACATACAATTTACATCAATAAGTATATATAAGAACATATCCCAAAATAATATTATGTTAATTAAAAGACATAACAAAATAAGTCTTTTAAAAAGAGTAGGGTGAAAGGTTCCCTTACCGACATCGGTATCTTTCGAAACATACGCCCCGTGAAAGAAGGACAATACAACATTGATGTAAATACTCATAAATGAAAGAATATTACACAATGAGTAAAATAATGGTGAGTAAATACACCACTCAAAGGAAATTGTGGCAAATGTAGCATAAATCTCATGGGAATAAAAGTGAGATGAAAAATCCATTACGAAAACTTGGCAGCCTAACGACGCCACTTAAAACATCCAAAAATGGATTGATGAGATAAAATAGGGTATCTCTTCACATTAAAATAAAATGTATAGCAATAGGAATATAAAATAACATCCCCCATCATAACAAAGAGGAGCTTAAAATAAGTGAACTAAAGGAGAGTACTTAAAGAGAAATAGAGAGTTTAGATCTCTTACGAAAATTCGGCAGCCTAACGGCGCCACTCAAAACATCCAAAATGGATTGATGAGAGAGAATAGGGTATCTCATCATATGAACATAAAAATTACAGTAAGATTAATATATAATAACATCCCAATAAAAAGAAATATGAGCTTAGAAGGAATGACATAAAAGAGTGTACTTAAAAAGAAAGAGAGGAGTAGGACCCCTTACCTCGGGTCCGACTTGACTCAACTGTTCTTTAACGTCCTGAATAATAAACTTGAGTTAATTTAAACTTTATTAAGAATATTTTTCTAGTTAATTATTCCTTTTATATCACTTATTTACATGTTATAAACATTATTTAATCATTTAAGTTAATAATGTTTGTTTTGTCGATATTTGGTTCTTAAGTCGAAAGTGGACTTCTTACAATTACATGTTGTTCGTGTGGTCAAATTTTCATTATATCCATATTTATATTCATGAATTGGATATCATATATATCATATATATCCATAATATACATTTATTTATAATATTACATAATAATTTAGAGGTAAGAAATGAAATGCACCGTCCATGGAGATGGTAAGCCATACGTACGCATGAACGCTACTTTCATTTTTATGTCATATTATTGGAATTAACACCAAATGATAGGTATGTATATTTTAATTACAGAATTATATTCATCATTTATATGTATCATACATCATATATAATAACTTTAAATCCTTACTTTTTACATCCCACATATGGAATTAACGAATCAAATCACTTTGAGGGGGCGGTAGTCCGCACTTCCTAAAATGAAGTTATAGTGTTTTCCCACAATGGAAACCATAAAGGTATGCCAAAAAAGACAAATATAGAAACATAAACATATTATATATCATATATAAATATAGTGACATCTTGATGGGCACCTTTTAAGGTGTTATATGAGTGTTGAACAATCATCATTTTGTGAGGCAGAAATTCCCCATCCACAGAAACAGTATGTTCTTTAACCATTTGATGTTGGTGTGTGTATGTGTAGATAGAATGCTTATTATAAAAACATCCTACTATATTTAAGATATTGGAGTTGTTACAAAATAAATGAATAAAAGGATTTTTGTGGGTTGGAGAAGCAATATAAAACAAAAGAACACAAGTGAAGACATTACCTTAAAATCAGGTAACTGTCTTTGGTTTGAGCTCAAAGGCTTCCTTGGGAAGACTTATGCCCAATGTGAGGCTTCAAGGAGTAAGAGAGGGAAGTGTAGAGACAAAATGGGAAGGGGTTGGCCGAGCCAAAGGCTTTGGTAGTGTGGGTAAGGAGGTAGAGGTGGGGGCCTTTTATAAGAGGAGAGGAGGGCCACTCTTGTAAAGTTACAAAATGTTCCTTTATTTTCAAAAGAGTTTCGGATTTTAAAGGACCCATATTGCTGTATTTCGAAGATAATGTGATAAGGGTTCGAAATACACTCATCCAATAGGTTTTTGACATTTGTAGGTCTTAGATAGTACATTATCTTTCCATTTTATTTTAATCGTTAAATAATGATGTCATCGCTGCATCATCATGATGTCATAAATAATTTAATTTATTTAATGTCTAAAAATTATAAAAAAAATACTATGATATATTAAATCGTTTTATATTTCCAATTACTATTTATAGGCAAAAATCTGACTTGTATAACCATATGTAAAAATTGGTTTAGTAAAACATCTCATGTTTGTGTCTTTTTTACTTTATCATTAAATAAAAACGTATTTATGTCATTTTCCAACCAAAGTGGCTCCATGGGGTCCCCAAGTTGACCCATGGATTTTCTTGGTCGTCCATGACACATACAATGAGGGTAGGACATGTTTCTATGTAATTTCATTTTATTAAAACATTATTTTTACCATAAACTACACTAATTACCTCTAATCGCGATTAAAAACTTAATAAGTTACTATTCACCAAAAAATTATTTTTATCCCATTGAACCACATTTTACTTCTTAATGACAACCATTTATGTTGGATTTTTGAAATTCAAAACACAAAGATGTCAAACTTTCATTTCAACGGAAAAATAAGTTTTTATAAGTACCACTTAGTGGTTTGACTATTCATCAAAAAATGATGTTTTTTCAGAAAAATCCCAAAATTTCACCCTAAGCTATATTTGATATTCCGAATTCAAAAATAAATTCTATTTTACAAAATTCAAAACATATAAGTCATTTTAATTAATTTAATAATTAATTCCCGCTGTCAAAGCAAATAGCGTGTTTTTATGAAACAATAAGTATCAAATGATTGACACTAGTTTAAGTCTGATTTCAAAGTGAAATTAATTCCAAAGTCCACTATTGGATTTAATGGTAAAAATATATTCTAATTTCACTTTAAAACCAATTCAAAAGATAATTTAATCATATAAATAAATTAGATTAAAAAGAGGTTTTGAATTAAAATACAACATTTTACACTATTCATTAAAAAATGAACTTTATCAGAAAGATACCAAAAAATTACACAAAGTTATTTTTGATTTCCCAATTCTTAAGAAGAGTTTTATTTGGTCCAAAAGGATGTATAAGAGTGAAAAAATATATATTTAATTAAGGTTCTCTATCAAAAGGCGATAAGTGAACCTTTAGTGAAAACTACGGCATATACACCTAAAATTGAATTCTTACCGTATTTTATGCCTTTTTATTTTATTGGATAAATGTAAAAACATTTAAAAACATATATAATCATATTTTAGTTATTTATATCCATTCCGGCCAATACAACGGCTACATGTTAACTACCATTTAAAATAATATTATTTTATTATTAGAGTGCAACGTAAGATTCCCAAGAAACTCGATGTTGCGTGTTAGGTATGCCATCGAGTATAGCGTCACCTTTAAATTAATATTAATATTTTATTCACGAATATGGATAAATATGAAAATGTCATATTATTTATTTACCTGGGGTGTTACAGTTACGATCTATGTGATTAATACATATTAGTGATCATGTATGTAATTACTCATGAGATATATATAGAACACATTATGAAAATGCGATAGATTTTGCTTAAGTTCCAAAAAATAATCCCAAATACAATTTGATAAATAATTTATTAAGAACATATATATAAATTTATTGTCTTTCCATTATTACCAAATATCATAAACTTATTAATTTGAAATATTCATAGGTATACTTTTTCAACAACTTCAAACTCTAGATCCAACTGATGAATTTCATCAAATTATTTTTATCGACTATGAGATCCCCTTATATATGGCCGAATTGATATAACTTTATCAATAATGTTTATATAATTGTGAGGTTCTAAAAAATATCATTCTTGGAATTCACCATATCACATTGGAGTTCTTTATTTCATTCTATATATGGATTCATAAGGATCCATCTGAATTCTTGAGTAAAAGATATTGTAGTCATAGTATTCACCCAAATGAATTTGTTATTCACAAAAAGAATTTAAATCTATATAAAAATCAATCAAAATGACTTATAGAGATTTAATGTTACCCTTATATAGATCGTTTTTTGAATAATGATTTATATTTCTGAATATCAACTCCTTGTTCATATCCTAATAAATATTTCTGAAGAAGATCGATGTAAAGCATATATCCTAGGAAAATGAACATAATTTGATATTAAATTAAAGCATACAACGTACTTAATATATAACATGTAATAGTGATGATGATATAAATCATCATAGATAGAAATGATTTGTGATGACTTCATAAGGTGTTTGACTATAACCAAAATATCATCATCCCGTTTTGATGATTTTGGGGTGTATTAATGTTACATCTATGGTATTATTTCCCAATTTCAATTTTGGGATGAAGAATAATTTGAAAAATACCTCATACATCTATCTCTAAAATTATCCATCCCTATATACCAGAAATAAATAAAAAAAACATAACAATATACAATTTTATATTACCTGACTTGAAATACCTTTTTCATCTGCATATATATTAGATTTTCATGAATGATAGAAAATGTGAAATTGTGACCTTTATTTTATAATTATTTATTATGTTTTTATAATTAAAGGTCACATAAAGGGTTCTAAGGCCATTTTATTCCATCACAATCATGAATGAACATATAATATTTTAAAAACTTCTTATATAGATCAACATCTTCCTTATGCACCTCATTGTTTATTATATAAATATATTCATGAACATTTATATCAGAAAGATTGGATCTTTTCCCTTAACAAAATATTTCTATTTCCATATATTTGAAAACATTTTTGTATTGGACCTCTATCGATTCTCAAGAATTACCCAAAAAAGGTATGGATTATCCATCTCAAAGAATCAACCTTTTTATTCCCCTTTCCTGGGTAGAAATGTAGTAAGAAGTCATCGTCATTTATAAATTCTATCCTTCTTAGCTATATCATGTTAAACACTATCTGTGTAAAGATATACATTAAATTTTTCGATATTAATTTTTTTTCCCAATATTCCCTATTTTGATAATTAATCTGTAACATTAATAGTGATATATCCAAATTGAACATTGAATCATGAGTTGGGTAATATTTTTGTTGAACATTCAATTAGCATCAGAATATGATATCACCATATCATTGTATTTGATAAATCATACCAAAACATTATTTGATGAATCAATATAGTACTCAAGCCGTTATAGAATATTGGGCACTGTGAGAGTAGGTTCATGGAATTACCTTCTTATTTTTTTCATTGAAATTATCATTAGATTATTCTATTCACAATAATATAAGACCCATCCATGTCATAATTGTGAGTTGGATTTCATTCCATGTGAAATATCTCATATTGTTCTAAAAATATATGAAAAACCCAAGTAAGATAAATATATTCCTTAACTTTTCTTATATAGTAAATTTATCAATAGCATGAATCTTTAAGGGATCCACTAATATACCATCACTTGAGATTATAATACCTTGAAATCAAAACATTCTAAATACATAATTAACAGTTGGATGATTTTTCATATAAATTAGCCATCCTAAATGTATTCATCACAATTATCAAATGATATTCCTACTTTAATTTTATATTTGAAAATATATTAATGTCATCTATAAAAACTAACCACAATTCATCAAGTAAATATATGATGAACATATTCATTAAATCCATAATTATATAAATGGAATAGGTAAGTATAGATGGAATCACTAAAATTTATAATTCCCTTACCTCTTATAAAATATATATCATTGGTATATCGTCATTACTAATTATCAATTAATGATATCAAAATGAAGATAACTCTTAAAAAAATATATTATCTCCTTGTAATTTGCAAAAAATATCATTGATATGGGGTAGAAGAAATTATTTCTGTTATTGATCATGAAAATATTATGATAATAAATGAAATGTTACATGGATCAAAATTTAAAAAATTAAAAATAAAAAAGATCACCATATAATGAGGAAATATGGCATATTATTCCTCTATCCAGATTCTAAAGGAGTTTATCATTTAATTACATGAACTCAATTGGGGATAATCTATATCGAGTCTTTGAAATAGGTGTAGCATATGGGTTGAGTTCTATTGAAAACACAATATCCAGTTTATATGAAGAGTATTATTTCATTAAGAAAGAACTCATTAAATATAACACAATAGAAAAATCATCAATGATGAGTTTATCCCAAACCATTTTTTATAGATACCTTTCATGGAATGTAATTAAATCCCACAAAATATATATCATTTCCATAGAAATTACATATTAATCCTCACACTAATAAATGATCACAAGTTCATTCATAAAATGGAATTTGACTTCACATACATGGAATATTATATAGGATAACTATAATTAAAACTAATATACGCCTATAATTATATCAAATTTAACTAGAGGAACAATCAAAAGATTTTTAGGAAACACATTCCGAGATGATTCTACTAGTGAGGAACTGTATACTTATGATATGACCATCGTAACATTATGATTTTTCACCGCTAACTCATTGATGTTGTAATTCAAAACCCATTTTAAATTACATTTATATAAATGTGTGTGTAGATCAAAAATCAAATAATAAATTATCAATTCTACAATGGATGATAAGTATAAATTTCACTATGTAATTATCATAACATAATTCAATATTAATGATCACATGGGATATTCATTATTCATAGGTATTATGAGGTATTGGTGTTGATAATCATCATCATAAAACATAGGATTCATGTATTGATTTGTGAAATTCAAAGACTCATTCCATATGAAGCAATGGAGTGTCCTTGGTGATTTAGTTAGTGTCTTACTTTACACCATTGTGTCAACATCCCTCTTCATCACCTTTACAAATTAATTGTCTCTATAAAACACACTTTCACATTTATTGAACCTCATAGACCCATTTAATATATTTTATACATATTTATTTTAGATTTATTTCATGTATATGGCTTTAAATTCTTTTCACAATGTGATTTTTTCGAATTTTCATGAGTCTCCACCCTCATTTTCATATCAAACCCATTCTAATGGTGAAAATATTCAATTAATATTTAAAAATTAAGTTTAGATAAAAATATATATTCTTATTTAAAAACATATATGAGAGATAATGACTTTTAGGGACGTCATTTTAAGACCCCAATGAAACTATGAATTTTTCTTCCAAGTAAGATGATTTAACGAGATTCATACCTTTCAAGTCCTATAAAATTTTCTTCATAAGTAATAATATATTCCTTATAATTATTCATCAATCTATTGAATTCCTTCTCAATTAATTTCATTGATTATATGGGAAATACATACCAAAATAAATCTTTATATTTTTTTCCTTTTCAATTCAGTAATTTTTTTATGTTTCCTTGAATTCATAATAAGGACATACCTTTGAATTGTTTCTCCTTATAAATGATATCTTCAAAGTAAAACTTTTTAATTCTCTGATAATTAGAGAATAAGAATTAATTCCTCAATAGGCTTAAACCATCACAAGTCAACTTTTGGATTAGAAGAAGTAGTAAATTAACGTGGTACTTTTTTATGAAATACACAAAATTATAAGGTTCTACCAATTGGTCATTTTGATTATCAACATTATTCATTGAAATAGAAGTATTTTTTACACTAACTGTTTGATTTTTTTCCATATCTCACCTAGTATTATGTTTCCTAGAAGGGAAATCATTTCATTTTCATACCCATTTCTGATTAGAATGATATCTTTGGGTACCCTCCATTGACTAAACCCCCAAATGATCATAAGAATCATGTTTTAATTACCTGGCTGCAATATCATATAATAATGAAATATCATTCATGGGATGTTTGCATCATAAAACATACTCTAAATAATTGGATCATTAGGATGAACATAGGTAATCTATGTTCATTACCAAAACACTATAATATAATTTAATACAAAGACTAATCCCCTTGTTTTTCACTAATGTTTTCCTATCCGGATCCAAAAATATTAATTAAAACCCACTCTAATACTTGCTGACTTGACTCAATCTAGTCATAAATATGTATTACATTGTTTTTTTGTATATTCAATAATTGATTTCAATATCCATGTTATTACCATAATTGGTTACTATATTTGAAGAATATATACATGTACATCTTATTTAAGTACCATCTACTATTTGTCTCGTAACTTTATTCTCACTTATTACCCTACTTTTCTAACACTATCTAAAACCATTATTCATCACCCATTTGAAGGAAATACAAGAATGGGTGGGATTAGATAACCAGTAAGGGTAAAAATTAGACATCTCAATCAATTATCATAAAAAAGTATATGATAAAATAAGGGTATGTGATTAATATCATAAACTATAATGTTCATACAACTTTTACCAAGAATTATCATCAAGAATAATGACGTAAATCATTATCATTTTAAATACATTAATCAAAAGGGTGTGAAATTATTAGTAATCAATCATTAACCATGTTTTTAATTAATTATCATAAAAACATATAAAAAAGGTGTCCCTCCATAATAGGTATAAAAACATTTAACACATAAATATGTAGTGTATAAACATTCAAATTAGAGTGTATCAGGAACAAAAACATGTTTTACATGTTATAATAGATCTAATAGCAACACCTATTACACAATGTGAATTATGAATCCTTGGATGTTTCTTAAACTGGATCAATAACAACACTTTATTTTATATAATTATCTAATGAGATATAAAATATTACCCAATGCATTGGTGGGATATACAATTTTCGACCAGCCTTTCAATAATCAAATCCATATATACATGCTCAATAAAATCATAAAATGGTCATCATATCATCATTTCATAATGCACACAATGAAAACATGTTTTACAGTAATTTCATAAATTCATCATAACATAAACCATCGAAAAAAGGATGCATATAAATTTCTTCATCAAATTAATAAACAATACATATAAATTAAAATTATGGTATCATTGGATCACATAACAAGAAATTCCTAATTAATATTAATGGGTGTTTTCATGGATGAAATTTTATTAAAATATCATTGGATTATTTCATGTTTTAAGTACCCTTTACATTTTAAATTCACCCTAATAAAATTAAAATATTTATAAGATGGTAAATAAAACACATTATTTGAAATGAGCCATTGAATATTAAAAGAAATTATTCAAAATATTGATTAGTCGATACTTTTTAAAAATTCATTCATGTATTGTGGACTAAAACAAGAATTTATTTTAATTAAATTGGTAATAAAATCAAAAGTTACTCATTTGAAAAATGGACACAATATTTCATTGATACATTTATATTGAAATTAAAAATGGGTTAACAATTAATTTAAAATAAATAATGAGATAATATTCAAGATCATTATTTAAAACATTTTAGAAACTGTAGATATGGGTGAAATATTTTTATGACTATAAGAGTAAAAATATTTATGGGTATTATTAAAAAAAATTTCCAAATAATTTTTAGTTCGTAAAATATGATAATGGTACTAAAATATAAAAAATTATTAAATTATGAGAGGAGAATAAAAGGTAGTGGAATTTATCATATAAATATCATATAATTCTCTCAATGGAAATTTAAGAATAAATGATCCTGGGAATGTTACATAAATCCCTTAAATCAACTCTCTACTTTAATCATACACATTCAAACATCTTATAAAATAAATATATATTTATTATAAATTAATTATAGAAATTTCTTAATATATATCATTTCAAATATGATTTAATTCTAACATTGTATATCCTATTTAATAACCATTATTTTGTATAATAACTATTATTTGTGATAATTACTTCATTCTTATGAATGTTTTAGATTGGTAGTCTATAATAATAAACATTGGTCACAGTTCTACAGTCTCTAAAAGTTCGATCATATCATGATTAAAATATTTAATTTTATATATATTATTATAAATTGTTGATTAATAATGAATTTTATCACTTTATAGAGACAATATTATGTACACACACATGGGTGATGTTTCGATTTCTTGATTGATGGAATGAAATAAAGGTAAATAATAATTCACCATTATATAAAATTATTATATAATTATATCATATATATTAATACTGTTATCTATATTACAATAAATGTAATGTTAATGTGTAATAAAATTACATCACTTTGTAGTTTTGGTAGTCCATATTTGAAAACATCGATGTTATCATTTTTCAAAGGATGGTAAGAAGGTGGATAATGGTCAACAAACCGTCATAATAAAAATTAAAAGTATTTAAGATAATGTTTTCAAAAATTTATAAGTGAAACCATATAATTAGACTATTTATGAATGTAATAAAATATAAAATGGTTTGTTATGAGTTATAATTGTTCATTGTGGAACCATCATTGAGTTACCACTTAAGCATTGAGATGATAACATTTTCCAAAACATAGAGGCTCTAGGATGGGTTTTTGGAATCCATGAAGATAGTAGGGTATACATTTTTATATTGAAGGATCAAACATTGTAAATAATGAAGGAGGTGAGGTTACCTTTTATAATTGAGGATAGGGTCACACTTGGAATTACATAATGTATTAAATGGATATAAATTTATTGTGTTATAAAGGGATAAAAATGATAGAATTAGATTATAACATTATTATGTGTAAAAATATTCCTATCTAATAAAATTTGAAAAGGTTTCTCATTAATTTCGTAAACTATTATAATGGTTTAATCCCCTCATTAAATATTTTGGAAATTTCTCCAATATCATTGATTTCAACTCATTAAAGGTTAAGAATGATACAATAAATTGGCTAGTTAATAAAAACTATAAAAAATATAACATATTATACCATATATCATTAAATTATCTGATGAAATCCTTTTTATGGATTTCAAATCATTTAAAAAATATTATTTAATATAAAATAATATTATTTTGAATTTAGGAACTATTCATTTAATCTGACTTTGTAGTCAACATAATGGAAAATAAATTAGAATATAATCCTTTCAAGCATCCATAATGTGTTTATTTATCTATATAATTACTTTAAAACATTAACTCACTCAACTAAAATTACATTAATTGTATTTTGAAACCATTTAGTTGAGTATTCTACGGCCGACATTAGTATAATGTCGATGATTCACACACATTTAATATAATTATTCCATCACTAAACATTAAAAATAACATAAAATTTTAAAAATAAAATATATATATATAATAACAATGTAGAAATGATGAAACATTGTTCTATCCCGGAGAAAAATATTATATATTTTAAAATTAAAAATGTGAAATTTTTTATATAATCGTTTACTTAATTATTATAATAACCAAAATCGATGAAAAATGGAATAATGTCATATTTTTAAATTTCAAAATATCATGGATGAAATAAATAGATTTATGGAAACAATGTAACATGTTTGAATAAATTTTAATCCTTATCAAACTTGTTTTATCACAATTTATCCCACTATATCATTATCGTGGTAACAAAAATATTTCTATGACTACTACTAATATAGAAAAAAATAGAATTGACAAATTTCAAATAGTTGGACCTCCTAATTGAAAATATGGAATATAACTCAAATAAAACAATTTCAATATGTTTTATAAATTTATTGAATTTTGAATAAACAAAATATAATGAAAAACTATTTCTATAAAAATTGCAATCTTATTATAAACAAAGTATTTATACAATCTACAACCATAAAATTTATTCTAATGATTGTAATTTGATTAATAGATAACATAATAAAACTATTTTTACTTTGAAATTGATAAAATTTATTTATCATTTTAAATTGAGGAAAAATTTATCATTTTTAATAAGAACATATTTTTTATCTATTAACTAGAAAATAAATGTTTTGAGAGAAATACAAAAATGCAACCTTAAGTAATATTTTATATAATTATTTAAAAAATATATAATTTTTTGAAAAATAAAATTTCAAAAAGATCTAACAATTAATTTTAATATTCTTTAGTAAAACAAAATAACAACAATTTTTTATGAAAAATTATTTGTCAATAATAAAATATCATTACAATAAAATTGAATATATATTTCATAAGAATGAATTAACCAATTTCAATATAGTATGAACCATATATATATATATATATTATAAGTAGGATAGTCATATTCATACTCGTTAATTAAATGGATTGATGTTAACTATGACATTTCAAAATAATATTTCAAATATTTAACATGGTCTATTTAACCACAACATTTAGTATAATGAGATCCATTATTAAATTAGTTATTTTTTACAAACAAGTAAATAATTAAATATATAATTTTCACTTGGAAACATTATAAGATATATAATACCTATTTAGAATGTTTTAGTTGGTTGTAAGAGAAACATAACATCTCTCAAAAAAAAGCATTTAGATACAATTAAGAATTAATATAACATCAAAAAATCAAATTAATTAGATATAGTATCCATGAAATTTTTTTCTTAAATGTCAATATAGTCTATGGAACATGTCATGATAAAAATATGTTCTATTAAAAGGAAAAATTCGTAGATATCTAGATTCATCAACAATATAAGATAATTTTTCATAAAAATATGAGATTGTTATTAGACATAGGATTTACATCTTATTAATTATATATTGAACCCAAAACATATTATATTTTGAGTATAGGAAAAAATAATCATGGTAATTATATTTTTCATATATATTGGCCTTACTAGTCATGACACCACTTCCAAATAAAAAGGAATATAAAATCCGGAAATGTGGTAATAGCATGTGTCCTAGTAAATCCATAACTTGGTGAACATTTATTGAGTCATATAATTTAGTTTTTTGAATGTAATGATGTGTTTAGATTGTTGGTTCCCAATGAGGTCAGTTTTGGTTTTAGGGATTGGATTATGTAATTTGGGGTTCAAGAAGGTATTATTAGGTGTTTTAGTGGTGTATTGAGATTTTGTGGGAGGTATGTAGGTTCAGGTGTAATTTTGAGGTTATAACTCATATAGTTTAGGAATATATGTTTAATTAGGTACACATAATGAAGAATAGTGTACTTTTTTATCCCATGATGTGAAGAGATTTTCTAGGGATGCCACCAGGTACCTAGGGGACCTATAATTTGTACACGTTTGATTTAGGAAAATTTATTATTAAAATTGTAATCTAGATCTTTTTTTATAAATTATTTTAACCACATTATGGGGGTTCCATAAAATTTCATTGTATCCTACTTGCAATATTCTATTCCAAGGATCTTTTTAGGCTCTTACTTCCTTCTATTTCATAACCTTGTATTTAAAGAAATAAAAGAGAGTTCCTCCCTCTGGACCATGGTTAGGATTCCATATATTATCTCTAGCGTCATCTTTATTATTCATAATTATTACCATAACCTCACATGAAATATTTTTGGTATGATTTCATAAAGAATAAGTTGAATAACCTCTATAATAATCGAATTATATTCATATTTATTAATGAATAATTAATGATTTTTTATTTTGTTTTGAGATATTATTAATATGATAACTATGATATTTTGTTTAGTTATTTTCTGATATATAAGTGTTATATTGTTGTGATTTCTATATTAAAACTTATAATTTTGGTCTTTCTATAATCATATAGAATTTTAATGTATTCCTATGTATTTTTCTATTGGATTATCTATTTATCAGTTTTGAAAATATATTAATTTGTATTATTTATTAATGGAATTTTGTTTAAGGTTTTAGAGGTACTGTATAATATAAATTATTTTATTATTGGTGGTTAGAAAGATATTCCTCTCTAATGATATTGGTATCAAGATTTGGTGATTTTTTTATTTACATATTATGGATAGAACATCCATGATACTTGTTTTCCTAATTTATAAAAATGGAATATTATTAATATATTTATAAATTTTTTGAATTTAAATTTAAATTTTATGTAAAAAAAATAAAGTATTAAAATATATTTTAATGTGAACAATGTAATAACACTTTTTTTATTCAGGCATCTTCTGATGCTTATATTGGAAGATATGTTTGAATTTATCATTGTACCCGACTAGTGGTTTTTTTTATTTTTTTGGCCTCACATGGAATAATGTTATTTTTTTACAAGATAAACATTACACTTGTATAAATTTATAAGTTTTTAGGATATGTTAATCACTTAGGATATAGTTAAACCTAAATATAAGGAATGTTTTAGTGTCTATTTAATATGAATTTTATATTCATACTACTATGTTTATTTATACAATGGTTTTAAGTAATGATACATTTCTTAGACATAGAATGGGTTGTTAGTTCAGAGGTTATAGTCTATACCACTTGGGAACATTGTAACATGGGGTTACACACCTTCCTCCAATGTGGACTTAGATAACGAATCTTTACAAGGGAGTTACTGTATTCTACATGAAGTTCATTCCTACTGAGACATTTTTATATCTTAAGGTAAAACCATCACATTCTACATAAACTTGAATATATTCTAAGGAATTACCCATACCTATGAATTAGTTAAGAGAACACATCAATGTAAATGTTATATATGGGTTTGAAAAATATAATTAATGGTTTTAACATTAAACCAAATAATTATTTCCTTTCTAAATAAGTTAATTTATGATAAAAAAAGGGTTATGTGTTTTTATGGTTTAAAATAATATTGAATTGAAATTTTTTTATATTTAACTAAATAACAACTTTTCCTTTTTATTTTCATTATAAAAAATATTTTTACTAATGTTTCCTTACTACAATAACCATATTTTTAAAGTATTTATTAATAAAATTATATAAAATAATTAACTAGGTTTTCTATCAATTTGGGATAAATTTTATAATTCATAAATGCATATTTTTTGTATAATAAATCTTATTTACTGTAATTTAATTTAATAATCTATCTTCTATGGACATTTTTTCAAGTGTTAGTGCACCCCATAAGTGGTAATCCTTGACTCGAACCTCAGGGATCCTCACAAAACAATAAATAACATTATTAGTAATAATTATATTATTTCATTGTTATTTTTTTCATCTAGTAGTATATTTTTAATATGTTATGCAATAATTACTAACATACTAGCATTGAATTGCTAATTTTCGAAGATAATTTATGGTACATTACATCCAAAGCATAAAGAATCCATTTATCATATTTAATGGTAATATTTATGTACCTTTATATAGAGAATATTATTATTATTTACATGGATTAAACCTATTAATTAGTTATATTAAATATATAGTAATTGTTTTTATAGCATGGTTTCTGCATTAACGTTGAGACTACAGAATGGTTTGAGGAACACATATTCACAGTTTCTAAAAAGGTGGGTGGATGAATCACTATCCAAAGGCACATGAGAAGAAACAGAATGATGATATGTATATCTGTAAAATCATGATCAATATAGCTTGTATTATGGGAAGAAACACCATGTTTGTCCATGAAATCACTATATAGGGTTTCACGATGATGTTATGTATCAAATGGAATGTTGACTATTTCATATGAAATGTGACCCCTCCCTAATGGCTCAGTATGTACCCAGGATGGTACGTGGACATGGCCCAATGTAAATGGGAATGGGAATTCTGTGTACATAAACATAGAAATGATCAATATAGGTGTATATAGGCATATCCATATACTTGTACATTGTAAGAAGCATACAGGCATGGGAACGACAGGTACATTTACATGGACATGAGCATGAGAAATTTTAAATGGGTATAACCTATTTTCAAATGGGCACATCGTGTATACCTTTAGAGTTGGATTGGATTCCATTTTCTCTATATATTAGATAAGTATCATTATGGGTTTTTCCACATACCCATTCCATGAGGGTTATTACTAAATCACATCATACACATTGAATGTTGATGCATTAAGTATAACATCATGAATACTATTTTTGGAATCCTTATGTTATCCCAATAGTGATATCCTCTGAAATATTATTTCCCTATGTAGAGTTATTAGTATCGTCATGACAAAAACTATGTGGGAACTGATCCTCTATATAACATGGTATTCTATATTGAGTTGTTGGTATACCCATGGCCATAGGGGTGATCCTTATCTATATATTATTTCCCTTCAGAATTATAAAATAAACCTCAAATATAGATACATGATGAGTACTACCTCTAGAACCAACATCATCTGTGTTATATGACACATGGAGTGTGTTGTATCATATGAGTGTTATGTGGAACCTTCGAGTAGGAATCCTAGAATGACATTGTGGTGGTGAAATTACCTTGGTATTGTGTCTCTTTACAGAGTGCCTTTGGATATCCTTTTTATTAGTTTTGAAGAAATATATATTTCAGAGAGTTGAATTTAATTTTATTTTTTATATATTGTTATGGTTTCCGGGTGTCATAATGGGTATCATTATAATTACCCCTTCATTGTACTTATTGCACATGTCATGTCTTGTGTAGAGGTTTGACCTTTTCATGATGTCTTAGGGGGACCAGGACTTGTAGTGATTAGTTAGCTGAAAATACCATGGTGTGTTTCCACAGTATCTTATCAGCATTTCCCATCTTTACTTTCAGGTTCGACTTGCTTACAGACATTTTTTTGTGTTCTTCAATTTTGACATTTTTACTTTTCATTACTTTTTGTCATACCCTTATTGTGGTATTATATGTAAGACTTCATGGTCTTCTATAGTTGTTTTACATTTCTGCATTTTGTGGGTGTGGAGATTTTTTCATGTGTACATGTGCATTATGCTAAGGCCTCCCATGTTTGTGAGATTCCTATTCGACAATAGTTTCCAGCCCCATATCTATTGTATGTGGGATGGGGGTGTCACGACATGGGATCCAATGCTGCGGGTTTTTACATATTAAGAAATTAAAAATATAACCCATGATATTTAACATCTTAAAGGGGAAACTAGTTAGTTATATTCGTTGGATAAATATAAAAAAGATAAATATGAGGTTATTCAATAGAATATATTACATTTGA
Organism: Viscum album; assembly: GCA_963277665.1. Classification (NCBI taxonomy): domain Eukaryota; kingdom Viridiplantae; phylum Streptophyta; class Magnoliopsida; order Santalales; family Viscaceae; genus Viscum; species Viscum album. Next base: position 822,795,614 of record OY728157.1, read on the forward strand.
AAATGTATTTGTAGAAAAATATTCTCCAATAGTGGTTTAACTCATAATAGAGAAAAAAATCATAGGATTGAGGGAAACCAAATAAGATTCAATGTCCATGTATATAGAATATTTTACAAGATTGTAAATGTATAAACCGAGTTATATTTGGGGCCACAAAAGTAAAATTAATAGATTATAATAATAAATAAAACAATGACTATGGTGATCATTTTACTCACAAGAAATAAGATATTATGATAATGTTTATTATTATGATGAGAATGTTGAGATGGAGTTTTCTATCAAATATGTTCCCCATGAGGACAATATTATGAAACGACAGTGATAGAATGGAAAGGAGAACCCATCAACTAATAAATCTAGATATAATCCCTAAAAATATTCCAATTATGGTAAAATAAATTTTGGGGAAATTTCATTGGTTCTGGAATGTGATACCTGAGTTGTATGTTTGGTCATATGTCTTATGACAACAAGGAAAAGTGTCTTGATAAATACAAAAGAAGGGTATCAAATATACATCCAGTGATAAGTTACATTAATTACAATGACTTTGGGAATTATGAAAATGTAAATATGACATCATATACACATGATAGAAATAATTAATGTCATATGTAAAATGGTGAGAAAAAATAATTAGCTAGTAAAACGTTTGTTTTTGGGACATCTAATGATATGGTGATAGGTATGCTACATGTTCATTAAAATCTCACTAATGACTTGTCTAAAAAACAATTTATACCCGCATTATTATAAATTTCATTGTAAAATGTTACTATAACCTCAACATATTCAAATAGAAATTTTGATGAAATCTCTGTTTGGAACTATTAGTGATGTTTTGATTTATAGTAATCATTATATTTTTATTAGTATTTTTTTCATGAAAAAAATATCAAGCATCCAAAATTAGATTTTGATTTTATTCTGGGTATGGATTTTATTTTGTTTTATCAATAAAAAATATATTAAAGGGATACAAATTTTATATTCAATTATTTCATTCCATAGATAAAATATTATCAATTCAACATAATTATTAAATTATGTAGTGTAGGTTACCTTGATCATATTTTTTAAAGGAAATAAATTATTCACATTAGTAATGTACCCGTAGTGAATGAATTTATTGAGTTATCTCTAGGTGATTACCCTGGTTTTTTTTTTCAAATCGATAGGATTATATTATTTACTTATATCTTTGTGCTAATCAAATTTATAAACCCATTATCATATGGTTACTCTTGATCTTTTGAAATTAAAAATTTAATTTATTAATTTCTTGATAATGGATTCATTAATCATATCACTTAGCTTCAGGGTGATCATGTTTTATTTTTCAAAACAATGATGTCTTATTGGAAATTTTCATTTATTATAGATCCTTAAATGACATACATATTATGAAAAGTTATAATTTTTCACATATGGATGTTTGTTTGTCAGCTCAAGGGAGCATAATAATTTATAAATATTGATATAAGGTTATGATTCCATATGTTGTAGTTTTTGGAGAGTATATCTCATTCCCATTATTTGATACTAGATATGTTAATTTTGATTTTGTGATTATGCAATTTCGATTGAATAATATACTAAATTTATTGATGGATATTACTAAAATATTTTTCTATGACTATTTGGATAACTTTTTTGATCAGTTTTTTGATGATATTTTGGTATTTTTGAAAATTTATGAGGATCATAAATGAACCAAATATTTTTTGAAATACAAGAAGGAGAAGAAGTCACATTGAAAATTTAGTTAATATAAAAAATTTATTAAAATAGATTTTATTTTTTGTGTATATTATTTCAAAAAAATTTATAACTGTAGAATTTTTTAAAACTAATGTCATCAAATAAAGAAGAATACCAAAAAATGTAATAAATATTTATATCATTATTGAATTTAACGGTTAATATTAGTAGGTTGCTGAAAAAATATTATCTTTTATCTATACCACAGTCATTGTTAATTTGAAAAAGTGTTAAATTAATTTTAGAAAATTAGGTTATGAATGTTATTATAAAATTAAAAAATAATTGGTAAATGCTATTGTTTTGGGATGACATCTAAAAATGGTAAATTTTTCATCTATAATGATGATTTATTGAAGTTATATAGTTCTGATATTATGAAAATATATTAAGGAGTTTATTATAATTTAGGTCAATTAAAACTCAAGATGTAAATTCTCCTATACTTTCTTTTTTACTTGTTGTTATGGGTTTTTATTATTAATTATAGAGACATCATTTATAAACAGTAAATTAAAAATATATGATGATGGTAAATGTTTAAAGTATATATTTACTCGGTAGGATTTGAACACAGAGAAATAATGAAGGCATGAAGTAATAGAAGATTGTGGTTTCATGATTAATTAACTTCTAGGAATGGAAACCAATGTATCTACTTAGTTGAGTCAAAAATATAATACATATTTATCCATTATATGACTATAATAGGATCCTTTATAAAATGATTTTTGGAATGTTATCCAAGATACTATGAATGAAGGGACATACAATATTTTTTTTAATTTTTTAGTACATTAATTGTTTTTAAATAAAATGAGCAAAACTATTTAGTAAGATTTTGATTTGAAATAAAAGGTAAAATAGAAATCAAAGAGAAGATATATGAATTTGAAAATGAAATAGAAGATGTTTTTCTATGGTAAAAATGTTTTTTTTTCAACTAACACTCTACTGAGAAAATTATTATTGAATTTATATTATAGCTCTCTATTGTTTTTTCATTACATCAGTACTATGATGTACAACAAAATTAAATATTATTACTTATAGGAAATAATATTGAAATATATAGTAGAGTTTAATAGGAGGTTTTTTTAAAAAACTATCACATAATGAATGAAAATTAATGAAGGGGAATCTTTATGTATTTCAAAATTGAAGTGGAAATAAAAAAAATATCTATGGTTTTCATGATGGGATTACAAAAGAGAGGTTGAGGAAATAATTAAATTTGTGTATTTGTTGACTAATTTTTAAAAAAAAAATTTAAATCCTATTTGAGATACTATGTATTTATATGATATTTTATTATGGTATCTTATGAAAAAAATTATGTTACATTTATTTTAATTTTTTATTTCATCAAACCATGATATCATTTTTAGATTACATTTTTATAAATGTTTTCAAAAGTTATTTTGTATAAAAAAAATTCAATACATAATTTCGTCATCAATATGGTAAACATTAGGAGTAAATCATTCGTACTTTTGAAGAAAATATTTGATATATTTTAAGGGATTAATAATGAACAATGGATAAAAGATTATTAGTAGTTTATTTTTAATATATTAATTGTTCTCATTCCAATAAATAGATTGAATCTTTTTAGAAATTATATGGAATAAATTTTTAGACTATATATTATTTGGATAAATTAGGTGAAAAAATAAATTTAAACTGTCATTTAAAGATGGTATAATTGAGAGGGAAATGATTATTTAGCATCACCTGAAACCATGTCAGAGTATGAAAAATATATTTTTGGATTACTATTCTAAATTAATTTTATTCGATGTAGGAATTATGAATTTTGTTAATGTTTATAAAGGAAAAAATGTTTTGTTTTTTGAAAAAAAGGAATGTTTTGTCAATGTATCATTGAAACATATTATATTCTATATAACATTGATTCAGATTATAACTAATTAGCATCGACATAAAATTTATCCTTGGTAAATGATGTGATTCTTTATTTATTATTAGGATATAAATTGAAGGATGCATCTCATGTTATGAACCCTGATATATTATAGTTGTAATTGAAACATTCATATGAGGAAAACATATTCCTAGTTATAATCATATAGTGTATGTTTTGTGTAATTAGGTTATTCATCTTGTAATTGATTTTTGAATGAATAATATGGTTTAATAATCAACTTGATAAAAATAAAATTCCATGAATAAAAAACATTAACCACTAGATCAAGTAATGAATAAAATTGGAGGGATAAAATTTTTGAAATAGGGGACTAATGTAACAACATATGAAATGTTAATATTAAAAAAATATTTATATATTTATATTAATTATATATATAGATTATTATTATTGTTTCTATAAGAACATTATATAATTATTCAAGGACAAAGGTAATAGATTTGTATATACTAAATTTTTAAATATCATTTATGTGGTTTTATACAAAAGATTCATTTAAATAAATATTAATTTGAAATTTAAAAAAATAACATTAATATTGAAATTATAATTCCAACACACATAGAGTGAAATTTTGAAAATTTTATGAAAACATTTATTTTTTGGTTAATAGATTAAAATGATAATCTTTAATAAAATTTTCATTTCATTCATTCACAAAAAAAATTAAAATTAAAATTTTGGTTGATTTTTAAATTTAATATGTTTCTATTGATTAAAAATAATCCAATAAATTTCAATATAAATCACATTAAACTGATTTTGGTATAAACCCTTTTTATAATTGTAAAATAATTATTATGGAAAATTTTATTCAATGATTTTTGTTAGTTAATTTTAAAAATATATTATGGAATTTATTAAAATTGAATTTGATAATATGGTCTCCACATTGTAAATAATATATTATATTATTAAATGATTCCAATTTTTGTTTTTTTCATTATGATTTGAAACAATGTTAAAAATTAATATTTCACAGTAAGAGTGGAAATGAGTTGAAGGGGAAGAAATAAAATGATGTGATTCAAAATGAATGAAAAATACATGATGGAATCCCATTTTATGGTTATATTTTAACCCAATACCATATATTCTTAGCTTATGATTCTTTTGGTTCAATTTGGATTGAGTAACACATTAACATATTATACTATATTGGAAAAGTACATTTTTGTCTTATCCCTCTTAAATAAAAGGACTCTGCATATCACCTTTATATACACCTCATCATTCTCTTATCTAAGACAATTCCTTTATAGAAACCTTCCTAACATCATTCACAATGTCCTAGACAATATTTTCTATTATAATATTACCCTTAAAACATTTTAGGTAAAAATGAATTTTGGTTGTCTAAATAAGAGTTATGGTTTTTATTATATTGTTTTCATGATCGATTCTTCTTTTGTCTAATTCAAGCCTGTGATAAAATTTTTCATATAAAAATTATGTTTCTCATATATAGAGAGAAATTATTATGTTTTTTGTATAACCACTTTTTATCTCCTCATATATCCTTTGGAAAGAAAAAAACATTACTCAAGTGTACGCGTGGACAACCACTCCACATAGTAATGTGTTTCATTTTACATCTATTGATCAATTGGATTATATAAATTCTTGAAAAAACCAGTTTATATTTTATTGATAAAATATTTAAGTTCAAATTAAGAAATTAATTCATCTATTTCTCTTACATTTATATCCTTTGAAAAATAATAACATCATCCAATCTTATGTATATAATACCACCTCCATAAAGCTATGTGATTCATTTTTCATTTCCACATTATATGATATAAAAATTGTAAGAGAGAAAATTTTAAATACGGAATTTAGATCATTTTTATGATTCTAGGTAGATAAATTATTATTTTATAAATTTCGTTTCTCCTTTGCAGAAAAATAAAAATATAGTTCTTGTATACATACATATTATCCACTCAAAAGAATGATGTGGATTATTTTTCATGAACAAAAAACATGGTATGTCCTAAAATTGTGTATAATTTATAAATATGATAAATATGATAATTTGTTTATATTTTGCAACAACTTTTTTCTTGATACTATGTAAAATAAGAAAAATCGAGTCTAAGTAGACCATGAAATATAAACATTTAATTGTCATAGTTATAAACTAGACATTAAATAATAATGTTTGAATATTAAAAAATATATATATATTTATATCTTAATAAATATAAATATATATATTAATTATTGTGTAATAAAAACCAGATTTTTAGTAGTCGTTTTGTGTTTTAAAAATAAATTTTCTGTAAAAAAATAATTGTATTGATTTTATGATAAATTCATATAAAATATTTCTATAAAAATTATTGAATTAATATTGTTAAAAATAACATAATTTTCGAAATCATAATTTCAAATTTAGATTACGGTTCAATTTTTTGGATTTTTCAGAAATGATTTATTTTTAGTGAATAGTGAAAATTGCCGATTTTTTAAAACTATAATTTCATTTCAATAAACAATGTCATTTAACTGCCAAATTTTATCATTAAGTAAAAAAATTATAATTTACCAATAAATAATATAATATGTTTCTTTTTAATCATCATTATACTTGGTTCTAGTAATTGTTAGTTTTTTTTATTAAGAACAAAATTTATCAATTTTTTTTTAATTTAATTTTGAGATTTAATATTAAATTTGATACCAAAAATATATAAATTTAATAATGAAAAATTTATCCCATATATGAAATCATAATTTTTAGAGTTTTAATTTTGTCCCTTCTATTTTTTTCAGTATGAATAGTAACCTTCAGAAAATTTATCACATCGGTGAAGGGGAAATGGGGAAATCATGTTTAGAACTATAGGTTAAAACATTAAAATAACTCAATAACAATCCTCTATAATATTTTATAAGTTGTGTTTCACCCAAGGATTTATTATTCAGTTCAATAATATATTTTAAAACATTATTTTCAAATTGCGAAACCAATATAGAATTTTCTAAATATAAATTTTACATTATTCAAATTTAAAACTATTTTTGGGTATTTTCAATTTATTAAAAGGTTGGAAGATGAAATTATGTTTAGTATTGATAAAAAATCATAAGACTGTAATTTTGTTTATTATATAAGAAAAAAATTTGTTTTTTCCAATTTATGACATTATTTTTTGGTGAAATGATTTTTACACTAAAATCAGAAATATTTATAAGAATTGTGTTTAATGAATTTTTTTCATATATCATCAATAATTTATAATACCTTAATAATTTGAACCTTATTGAATTGATTTATTATTTAAAATAAATATGTCAATAATTCCTTAAAATTATCCTTTTATTTTTGGTCCATTAAATCAGCTTTCATCGTAGAAATTTAAGTTATCATGGTTAATGTTAAAATGTGTTAAAATGGTTTTAATGATTAGATAATTCATTAAATGTGTCCAAAAATGACTATTTGTTATATTGGAAAACAAATTCTATAATTACAATCTGAAATTCTAAAAAAACAATTTCATTGTAAATAACCCTATTTAAAAAATTTCTATAATTGTATGTAAATATAATGTTAATAATGTTAATTTATTTAATTATACATGTATATAATTTTATGATTGGAAAAATAATATATTTTCTATTCTTAATCATTAATTTACATATAAATTATTTTGTTGTCACTATTATTTATGTTAGTTTTATGTGATGAAAAAATTAAAATAAATTCATATATAACGGCGGTATAGTGCCTCTATAAATAGTAAAAATATCGTGTATATAATATTTAAACCTATAATGTAATATTATTTGGGTGGGTTTTTGAATCTTGTGTATTTTATATATCAACAAAAAATATTATATATTTTCTTAATTCATTATACTCTAATTATAGTTAATTATGTAGTTTTTGAAGTCAAATGAATTTAATTTTTTTTAAATTAAAATAATGACATAACCTGAATTTTCAAAGGCTTCAATTTTATTTAATTTTATTTATATTACTGTTTAAAAGGTTTAGGATTAAACTTTCAATAGTTTATATACCCATATGAACTATTCATTCATATATGAACATATTAGGTCCAAAGACTAGTCACCCAACTGCAATCCATACCAAGTTGATAAAAATACATTCTATAGCGACAAACCATCAAGGAAACTCAGTAATAAATCACAATGCATGATGCATGGTCTAGGTATAAATTGAAAAATAATACCCTCTCAGACACTTATATATGTGATCCTTGATTTTGGATGCTATTATTTCTCTAACCTTGTTTAGAAATAATCCTTCATATCTGAACCATCATTTTTTATGAAATAAATTCCACCATAAAATTTTTTCCCTATTAATCTTACCGTAATGATTTCCACCAACACCAGGGTATCCCACCCCATCTTATCCACTAACAACCTCCCCTTCTATGTCTTCGTTCACAATGAATCCATCACAAGCCCCCGTCGAAGATCGCATGTGCTGCCTGCCAAAATAGTCATCCGACCAAAATGATCCCCTACATGGATACTAATAAATTTAACTACTCAGTATAAACACTAGTCTACTAGCCACCAACTCCCATCCCCCACTTTTCTGTCACCATAGGAACAACACTGCCCACTGATCGATCATACACTTCCAAGCTCTTATTGCCTATCCTTCAACCTATTGCCTATGGTGTATCATCTCTATTATCCAGAAAACATGTCTTATCCATCCAACTAGAAATATCACTCCTTAATAAGAGTCCCATTTCCATCCATAATGAAACTGATTTCGTTGCTGACTAAGCTTCCCCGTGACATTATCATAATGGTTAATGGGTGTGAACAAAGAGAAAATTGTGAAATCATTACGTAAACATTCCTAATTTTCATTTTATTATATTATTTCAACCAATGATAATCATATATTAAAATTAGATATTTTGGAGTGATTTTCCCATTAAAATTTATTTGTATGATTTTAATATTTTATTTAATTCCAAGAGTGTATCTCCCCTCACTTATAAAAGGGCAGTTCATCTCATATCTTCACCACACCTATAGATATCTCTCCTTTTTCCACTACCTAAATAATGAATCTCCGTAAATTATATCCACACATACTAAATGAACTTTTTTATTATGAAAGAATAATAAGAAGTATTCTTTAGTAAAACTTATTTGGTTTTCCAAAGATTAATTATAGTTATTAATGAAAAGATGTCTTAATTACTTTCACTTCATCATCCATTAAATATTATTCAACCACCCAAAAATAATAACATTAGTATCTTATATATATTGATATGTAATAATTTTAATTAAATTTTCCATACTCATCCCCTTTTTCTACCATTAGTGAATAAATCATCATTAATATATACGTGTGCAAAACTAAAAAGCAAGAAGTGATGTGATTCTTTTCCATTAATATCTCTCTTGTATGGTTATAATGATTGTTAAAATATATGTATATATATATATGATATTAGTGACATATTAATCATTGTGTAAAAGTAATATTTCATATATTTTCTCACCATTCCATTTATCGAAAAATGAAATTATCGTTCATGCGTACATGTGGACTACCACTGCCATGAAGAGATGTGATTTATTTTCCATCCCTACATCACATATATGATATATAAAATTATATTTAATTAAATAATATTATATTTATGATATAAAAATGATTATTATATAATTATATAATATTATATAATTTATTTCTATATGATAATTAAATATTGGAAACGATACACATGTGTTTGTATATTCTACCTTAAGAATAATTTTATTTTTGAAAAACTTATTTCAATTTTGGAATTATATTAATGCTTGATTTATAAAGATGATAATTATGTTATGATTATTATTTTATATAAGATTAAATAATGACCTCACTGACCATAATCAACAAAAAAAATTCAATTTGTTCTTAAGAGATGAGTATAATAGAAATATTAAATTAGAACATAAATTATTATGTAATTTAATATGAGCTGGTATAAGACTCTTTGGAGGCATTTGAGAAAATTGGATTGATATATTAATGATTATAATAGCCCCTATGTTGGGATGACATGAAAAATTTATGATATAGTCCATTTTTTTCGATCTTTCCAATGTTTTATTCTATACTCCATTATATTTATCATTAATAAATTGTGTGAGTGAGTGATGTTCTAGTAAAAAATTGAAACGTATTATGAACTGGTATAATATAAAATAATCTAAAAAAATTACATTATAAATATTATTTGATAATTAAATACATAAAATATGTCGATTACTTATGATGATAATGAACATATGTTATGAGATAGTGTCAGCATAATGGTCACTTTTTCATAAAACCTCATTTTAAATATTTTAACAATTTATTTTCTAAATATTTTTCTTCCTTTAACATATTCATTACATTATTTTTCGAATGAATTTGGATGGTAATAAATTAATAATTAAATAAATTTTATGTTTCATTTGAATTTCTATGAATGTTTTTTAAAAGAAAATCTTTTATGTATATTCATATGGAACATTTTGACTCTAGTTACAAGACAATAAAGTAATATTTTATTGTAATGTATACAAAATGAACTAATTTTCCAACCACTAAGGGAATTATATTATGATTTTTTTCTCGTTAAAATATTCAATGTTTTCTTCAGTGAAAAAATATGTTAGGTATTTTTATTTTTAATGTGCTTTTTAAAAGGAAAACATCATTTTTTATATAAAAAATCATAATGCTTCCAAATAAATATACAAGGATTTTAAGATGATATAGGGAATTAGTAAAATTTTTAATCAACGACATGGTACTTTATAATTGTATTTAATTATGGGCATAATTGATACATCTTATATGATGGATGATGTTGATATAATTTATATGATGGTTGGGCCCGATATGTGATTTATGAAGTGTGATCCATATTGTAGATCTATAATTAATTGGGTAATGTTCCATATCTTCATATAAATGACTGAGTGAGTTATTGAGGAAGGTTTACTCAGTATACTTAATTGGTTTCATGTTATTTATAACATGATTTTAACAATTCTTACAAATAATATACTATATGTTTTTTTAAAATGGTTTCTTTTTCCTGGATATGGGGATTAATGTTTTTTTGAAAAAAACGTCTTTGTTTTGTTTGAATATAGTTTAGCTCTTATGATCAATGTATATATTGAAAAGTTAAACATGTTATTTGATTTAATGTTTTTCACTAGAGTAATGGAATTACTTTTTCATATATATTTTTGAGGATTTTGGGATCATCCCATCTTTTCATATGTTTTTCTTATAGTTTAATGGTGGGAAAGAATATTAAAGAAGACATTTTTAAATCCATATAGTCATTTTTTGAAGAAAAAAACATTTGTTTTCTATAGGATTATATTGTGGGGCTATTTATACTGATATTATGTGTCCACTTTGTAATATGTGGTTTTTTAAGCATCATTTATATCCAAATTCAAAAAAATATTAACCCCAAAAAAATATCATTGATAACAAAAAAATGAATCATTGTATAAAAATGAACATATGGATTCGAAAATGATCGAGCCTCTACACTTTGTATCAAGAGAAATGTTTAGATAACATTGGAGTGTATTATATTTCTATTAGATATTATCTTAAATGTTGTGGATATCATCATGGGTTTATATATTTAGGGTTTATCATAATAAAAAAGTATTAGACACATCATGTGTGGTTTTATGTGATGATATTTAAAATTTATAAATAATTTTTTTGGAGAATTTTTTTTTGGTTTAGGAATATGTATCACTAAGGTTTAATGTGATGTATTATTATCAAATAATTCTCTTATGTTTTTTTGATGCAAGATAAAAGTTATGAGTTAACCATTTTGTTTAAAACATTATTAAATGTTAAATTTAGTAAGGTAATTTTTTAGGAATTTCATAAATTTTTTTGGAAATTCAATCAGAATTATATTAATATTTATTTAGTAAAATAGTAACCCATATGTCACATGACATCTAGTAACATATAGTAATACCATGTGCCTTGAACAAAATATAAAAGGGTCAAATGGGTGTAATAGATACCCCTAAATAATGTAATTTCAGGATTAGTATAAATATTTTTTAATCAAACTAGTTTACCAATAATGATTATGTTGATTTTTAGTATATTTAACTTATATTGTGACACCATGGACACAAGTTCCACTCAAAGGTGCATCAAGCCTAGTAAACCACCTGGCCTCAAGTTTATCTCCCTAAACTCTATATGATACCAATTAGAATAGAGGGATAGGTTGTGTCTATGGGGAGACTTATGAAAGAAATAAATATAATTTGTTGAAGTTTGGACACATCAATTTCACAACACTTATATACATTTAATCTTCTATGGTTATAATGGAATCCTAGATAGGGTGTGAGATAATTCTCAACAGGAAACCACCAACGACTTATATGACATTAATCCTAGGTAATATAAAATAGAACAGTGTAATGGTATGAATATATAAAAGTAAAGAAATACAGTAATGTAAATAACAATGAAACTTCTTCATCCTCAGCTAGTGTTTGAACATGTGAACATTTCAGTTATTTATTATATTCTAGTTTATATATGTATGTCATGTGAGGTAACAACTACCACTATATTCCTGAAAAGATAATAATAATAATAATAATAATAATAATAATAATAAAGGATTCTTTTTATAATATGGAATCCATGGTAATAATAAAAATGAAGATGATACTAGGTAGCAACCAAGAAATATTTTTCTTCACAGGTCGATCCAACTCAGCAAATAAAATGATTCATTGATATTGGCGTAAGAGTTCAATCAAATGGGAATATCCCAAATAATTCCACAATAATGTAACTTCAAATGATTCCAAGTAAATCCTCCCCTGTAAAATGGGATAAGAAATGACTAGGCCCAATGTTGTGTCCAATGAACCCCTTTTCTATAGAAGTAATTCTAAATAAAAATATTGTATCCAATTCATATTGAATTAATAATGGAGCGATTTGACAGTGTCAAACTGGGAATCCACTAATCGATAAGAATTGTGTTACATAGTGGGTCTCACCCTTGAAATGGGTATCCTAGAATCATATTGGATTCCAAATGTTCTTAATAAATTTCATTGGTAATCCAAGGCTATCCTGAGTCCGAATACTCCTATAGAAGAATAAGAATATGTATAAATTAGGCATCTTATAATCAATTCATTAGATAATTATGGTAGTATATTAATAATTCCTTTTAATAAGTATTTTGTTCTATTACACTACCTTTTATACATGTGACAAGGCTATAAGAACATGCAACCACCCATTAATATATATAATTTATAATCAATTTATTAGATTCATTTATCTAGTTTCCATTACACTTGTCAAGGTTTAATATATACATGCAACCAAACATTCATTTACATTTAACAAGGCCATGTCATATAGTTATTATACTACCTGAATTAACCATTAAATAGACTGTAATTATGTGGAACACTTACCTATGAATAGTAAAGTGATATCAACACCTTAATTAGATATTCAATAAAAAATTTAATTTTAATTCATTTATGGAAGGTACTTCCATTATAAGGGTGATGCCAAAACAAAACCAAATATATGTGAAAATGACAATGTCAGACATTAAGAAGGTATAATTGAAAGAAACACCCTATATGGATTGGTTTATATTGAATACGTAACCTCCAATAATGGATACCATATTTAATTGGAGTCACATAATATGGTTATAATTACAATAAACATGGAACATGAATTTAATAGGAAACAGTTGATGAAATCGATGCACATAGAGGACAATTAATAAAACAATGAATATTGTTGGATGAGTAATAAACCACCTACCACATAATCTTATGACTCTCCCCATCAACTAGAATCCTATAGGGTATCCTATATTGGAAGAGATCTGATGAATGGAATAATACCCAAAAATAGTGCATATGAGACTTTATATAAATGTCATCATCGATTAAATGGGGAACAATTAATAGATAACATATAATTAATATCATTCCAGCATTGATATAGTAATATGAATGGTTCATCGATCAATGTTTGGATTAGAGAGATGGGCAAGATCCTAGAATATTCTGGAACAATATTTAAAAATTGAGAGGGGAGAGTTCCTAGAAATGGAAATATGATAACAATGGAATGGGTTGTGAATAAATATATAATTAAGGGTAGTTAATAAAATAACCCAAAATCCTAGGTCACATGGTTTGGGCTCATTGTTGGAAAAACCATGCTACAACGGTGGGACATCTATTTTAGGGAACATCATTTCAAACTATTTGATTGTTTTTATTAGAGAAACCATGGACCAACTATGAAAAAATCCTCTACAATAATGTCTATTGTTTTTTCATGGGAATGGGTCCCCTAGAGAAATGTTAGTGAAAATTTTTATCCATGCTTCCCCCATTAAATATATCCACATAGTTAGAATAGAATGTATGAGATTGGTTTCATAGAGTATATCAACTATGCGGCCTAAAAATTTTCTCCACTAGTTAGGCTTTAGAGCTACGAACAAGCCCTTGACTCCCACTAACACATCTATATCCTCATTAGCCATCCATATTATGTTGAAAATAATGAATTAGACCAAAATTAAAATGATAAATTACCAATATAACATCATGTTTTTACAACACTCCCCCTCCTACCTTAATGGAACTCATCCACAAGATCACCTTCCAAGGTGGGTGATCACTATCTGAAAATAATCATGACACTAGCTATATATATTGGCCTTCATTGCTATTTTCCCATCCTATACACTGCCAACCCTCTATATAACCAATATTATATGGGAAAACTAGCATTATATATCCTTCTTGCTCTATTCAATGATGCATAAAGTATATTTATCAAATTAAGAATCAATATCTAACTCAATTTCATCATGATCAAATGAATGATACTAGTCAGCACGGTACTGGAGACGATGTGAAATTGTGAATATGTAATGTATGTAATGGTACCTCTAAGTTAGAAATAACTGATTGGTTACCTGCGTGACAATCTCCAAAATCTCAAATGATACTATATAATGAGGTGGAAACATACCTCATATTTTTATCCATTATTCCCATTCCTGGGTGATATCTATAGAAATTCATGATACCATAACTCAATCTATAGATTTTTTCTTTTGTGATTGAAATAATATTTACGTATAGAATTAGAACTAGACATATGATTCCAAATCAGCTAAACCTACTTTAATGTCTCCAGTATGATACAATTACCTAATAGTTCTACCTCACCAGCATGTATCCCAAACAGGGGTGAATAGAATGACCAACCATATAAGGCATAAAAATAAACATCTAAATCTTCCAAAGAAATCTATTATTTTAGGATAACATATAAAATGATAAATGATAAATGATTCTCCCAAGAACCACTGAAATAAGGGATGCATAATCAAATCATGTCCTATAAAACCATTATGATCCATTCTGATTGGCCATCAATCATAGGGTGTGACCCATTCCAGTCATTGGGTGTGAAATTTTTTTTCCTTTTTTAAAATGGTTTATAGTGGTCATACTAGGTGTTCTCTTGATTGGAGTGTGTAACAGTCACGTTTGACACTTGAAATTAGTGAAATAAGTGGAGGTTGTTTGTGAAATTCTGTAAATTTGAAAAGAAACTAATGAAATGAAACATAATAATGAGATTAAAAAAATAGAGAAACAAATTGACAAATAATTTGATTAAAAATAGTAATTTTAACTATGTTATCATTTGGGGTTTAATTTTCCAAATGAAATTCGATCATATTTCAAATTTATCCAAAGCTCTTCTAATAAGCCTATTAAAGTGAGATTCCATGATAGATTTCCATAAATATCTTGATAAAATGGTGTCAGTGAGAGTAAACCTTATTAAATTAAAATCTAAATCTACTGTCTATCCATTTCTTTTGATACTTATTATGAATACCCTCAAATGACTTGGGAATAACCTGATCGAGTCTTGTTTATCCCAAATAATCAATAATTTCCACTTATCCTCTTAAATGTAGTAGTGATCATTGATAACTCCACCCAAAATAAATTGTATATCCCATCATATATAAAGTATAATCTTGTGGAGGGATATATCAGTCATTCAACAAAGAATTAACAAAAATATAATCTAAAAATAAATATGATCAAACTTGATAATAAAATCCACTATTAAAAATTTAATCCAATATCACATTAGAGGGAAGATATTATATTCCATTAAGTGTATGAAATCATGCATTAAAAAATTAATAACCTCTCCTTCTATAATCACTTTGAGTATTACCCCTCTATGTGAAGGGCATCCATCATGAAGCGGTAACAATAACACACTTCAATACTAAAAAAATAAATACTGGGAAAATGAAGAATAGAAAATATATCCACCAGAATATGTACACCAAAGGATTTAATCTGTTATGACTATATTAACCCCTAAAAATCTAATATCACATGTTAAATAATGTCTAAAATATAGTGGATATTTACTCCCAATGTTTCAATTCACATGCAAATGTGTAGGGAGAGTTATGATTTAATTACTCAAGAACACTTTTTCTTACCAAGGAGAATCTTACAATTCTACTAATTAGACTCATGAAAATTCACTATAATGAGTGGATATAGATGTGGTATTTAATGGGAGAATGGATAATTGAGTTCACTTTATAATCCAATATTAAAATTCCAATTTGGACGTCTCTAAGATATTATATTTCTATATTACTAATCTAAGATCCATTATATTGGCCTAAAATATTTCTCTAATGCATTAATTTCTTTAGGAATGTAGTCTATAATTGGATAAGTGTATAGAATAAAAAGTTAAATGTAACAAAAAAATGATTAAAAAAATAATCACATCAATTGGATCCAAATTGTAAATGTTAGGCTCTAAATACAAAAGCTCTAGCAAACTACTGAATTTCCAAAATACAACAATTTCAACAATTAAACAAAAAATTCCCCAAAATAATAAAATGATAGTAATAGTATAAAATTTACTAATTGATATGAATAAAATAATTTTTAAAAATATTAATAATTATGAAAATATCAGATCAATCACTTCCCCTACACTGAGCACATAGACTCATGGACAAGTCAGAATCAAAATCAAATCGAATGAAATTCAAAAAACATAAACTAGAGATCCAGAAATTCCAAACCAGAAAAAATATACCATTAATCATAAAAATAAATTATTATAATTCCTCTATTAATATCATTCAATATATATCCACTTAATTTCTACTCCCATTCACATAAGACACGAACCTCACATGAATTTTCTCTCATCTCACAAATATCAATTTTCAACAAGGGTTTTCTCATCCAAAAATATTCCAGGGTCCCCAAGGTCTTGATAATTTTTTAAATCTACACCCAATGTGAGTTAAGAAAGTTTTTTCTATCATGATACCAGTATAGGATTACTCTATGGGTTTTTGATTTAAGGATTTAGGTGTTAATAAATTATAAGGCTAGATGAGGGGGCTTGTTTATTTAGAAAAAAATACATGACAATAATTTTCACACAAGTATTTCCTCTTTCTCATTCCCATTATTTGAAAATCATCCCCATAATCATGAGAATTCATGTAAACTGAAAACCTTTTAACATTTTATAATAAAAATATCAATATTTTAAAACCTATTTTTTATTGAATGCTCTTTAAAGGAAAAACATTATTTATCTATTGGAATCTCTAGAAGGATACAACTTATTTTTATCATAAATTCTCTATTAAGAAACATATCTCAAATGAATTATTTTATTACTAGAAAACTAATATCTTCACAATTATATTTTCCAACCAACGTATCTCTAAATAAGGTAAGACAATATATGCCAGCTTCCCCCACCAGTAAGTTCTACTGGATAATGAAATTTCACATCAATAAGAGGTCGAATTGGGAAAATTGTCTTGTAATATGGCTAATATAACATGTTTTACATATATTATAATTGATACATGTATTAAATACCCAAGTAAGTCCATAATAAAAATTATTCCATTGTTAATGGAATTAAATTCAAATAAATACATAAATAATTTAAAATATAAGTACCTCAAACCCTTATATTTTGACAGGAATATATCAAATTCTAGTTAAAAATGAAATATTTCTCTTAATAAGTGATGGGTATAAAAATAATATAACAAATTTGGTCCATAGACTCCATATAAAGGTGATTTTAAATATAAAGTTCATGAGGTATAGAAAGAGATTAAAAAATCATAGGATTTTACATGAAATTCCAAATGTAATGACTAAGAAATAATTATTCAACATTAATTCAAAATCAGTTTTGTGAACTAAATTTGTTCAATCATATAAAATGATTTCAAAAAATGAAGAGATCATAATTTTAGCGCATAATATTGAAAAATAAGGAAAAAATAATAAATAATCACACAAAAAATTGAAAAACAAACAATTTTTTCAGAAAGTCAGGAAAAAATAAAATTATAAACTATAAAGGTTCTATCCCACACAATAAAATTTTATAATGTTGGTATTTAATTAAAATCTATATAACATGTATGTACATTTATAATTGAATCACAGTACGAAATAAAGTGTAAAGGATAGTTACAACCTAACTTATTTGCAGTGCAACATTGAGTTAAGATCCTAGCTATTTATCTATAAAAACCTTCAATAAACGTAATAAGATATAACATTAGAAATTTATTGGATGAAATTAAAATAGAAATAAAATTATAAATGAAGGATAGATCTTGGTTTATTCCCCCATGTTGGCCAGGGGTTTTGAATACCTTCATATAATAAGTTACATTTAATTATCCCCAAATCTGATTATGGGTGTAGTTTTTTTAATATGAACCACCAACAAATCTTTTTTCTAGCGTACACATATTACATTTTTTTGAGTACACCATAGATATAATACTCAAAATTCATCCTCATGTAAATGAGATATTGATTTCATAGAGGGGGTGGATAATTAATCAGTCATACTCTGTCTTGGATTCCACTTTCACAACTTTTTCTTCCTTCTCCAGTTGTTGTTGTTTGTATGTTGTATCAATGAAAAAATAAAAGACAATGTCAGAGTGTAATTATTTTGGATCAAAATTAAATTTATAATAATCCCATTCAAATTAATCCATTAAATGTTAGTATATTGTGTCTCATTTATATCAGGAAAATCCAATTTGGTCTCCTCTTGAACACCCTCTAAAATGTGTTCAAAATGATTTTTGAGCTCTCTGTGTTTTTATTAAGATGAATCTAAAATTTTCCTTATTTATCCACTAAAACATTACATGTTTTTCCAAAAAAAAATTAATAAATTAATTGTGATTATAAAGTATGTTTCAACAATATTAGAAGATAATGAGATCATCAAAAGATCATCTCCCTCAGTTTGTTTGGACTAAATTTCTTTTTTACTTGGAGGTTACTATTGTAATTGAATTTCACTAGATAGATATAGGTAGTCTGTATCCTCCATATTCTATTCATATTCTCCTATATTGGTGGTTTGTTACATTAATGGTGTTGCGTTTAATTCTTTGTAAGGAATTGGGTATCAAGTAGTTCCTCACAATCATTACAAAATTCATCTAGATCATTTTCAAATCATGTAGGTACTTTAGTAGGAAAATATTATTCATAAATACCCACTTACAATGATTGATCTGGAATGAAATGATATTCTTTTAATTTCATCATGTATTCCCTAGCTTCATACACATTAGAGATGAAGGGGGAATACACTTCCCCCAACGACCCATGTTTTGATTTATATTACTCTTGGTTTGTGTAAACATATTCAAGTAGCCATTCCATTTTCCTCTCTAGGTCCATATTTTTTCTTTAATTCCATGAAATTATATACTTTTTAATTTCATCATCTTTTTTAACTTATGGAATTTCCAATAAAATATTTCATTGAAACAATGGATTGTTATTTTTTTCCATGACTATTTCTTGATAGAATTCTAGAAAATACTCATAGAGTTCAATTAATTTTACGGAAAATCACTCCAATACTATTTATATGAGATTATCATTATGGTATTGAATGAGATCCTTGAATTCATCTTCCTTGATGTTTTGGATTATATCTCCCATGATCTGTTTTGAAAATAAATAAACAGAGTCCATTGTAGAAAATTATGAGCAAATAATGTTTTCCCACATGTGTGTAATTCTTCTATTAATTAAAAAATTATTGAAAACATCCTGAAAAAATGGTTTATTTTTTTTGAAGAGTCAGATATTTACAATTAGATCATTGGAAATGAATCCCCATCAATAGTGCCATGTTTTGAAATGTTCTTGTTGTAGGGTGTGAGAAATAAGTGGAGGGTTTTTAAATATTATTATTTGGAAATGAAATTATATAAATGAAAGAAGAAAAGTAATTATGAAAAATTTTAAAAAATTTGTACATGAATTTTATTGAAAACAGTGTCATGAATTATGATATTCTGTTGGGTTATTTTATCTAATTTCTATGCTCTCATAGTTCCAATTTATCATATCTTCTTATACTAAGCAGATTAAATTGTTATTCCATGATCACTTCCTCTCACTCCCATGGTCAAATTGTGATGGTTAGAGTAATCATTTCCATGATCTCATATTGATCTACTCTCCTTCATTTATATGATATTTTTTAAGAGAATACCCTCAATTGACATGGCCAAAACCTGATTGGGTCTTTTTTATTCCAAACAATCAAGACTGTCCACTACCAATAACACACATATGAGAGATCGTCGAGTATAACACAACTAATCAATGGTCTATTCCATAATATATAAACATGATTCTAGTGGAGGGAGATATTTATATTTGGAAAAATAAATTATAACATTATAATATATAACCAAATACAATTAAACATGATAAAAAAGTAATATTAGAAATTGAAACCAAATTCACAGAATAGAGAAAAGGTTTTATACAAATATGTTCACAAACAAAAATATTAAAATATCGAAAAACAACCATTCCACAAACAATAAAAATATTTCACTATAATTTTAATTGTATTAATTAATAAGGGGGAGGAATAAGTCATTAAAAACTAAAAATAAATAAAATATGGAAAATCAAGACCATAAAATTTATCCTCCAGAATCTGTCCACGAAAATTTGTATTTTCTGCTTCCCACAAGAACCTAGAAACATGCTTCAATAATTTCTTATATGTTTTTCTTAATGAATTTTAATATTTAATTAAAAGGATTAAATTCATTTGGACACAAAAAGAGAGAGTCATCAATTAATTAGGAAATAAAAATATTTTCATGCCAAGGAGACTCTTTAACTTCTTCAAATTAGATGCTTGAGAACAATTTTTATTTGAACCTCTATGGTTATCTCTCATTGCAACTAATCTATATTACCCTAAATATAAGATTACTATTTAAAAAATGGTGAAGGAACAAAATTTAATGAAAATACCTTTTAAACATCAACAACCATATATGAATACTCTCTAGGAAATATAATCCCTTTATATGAATATGCTATAAAATAGGTTTCACATCTCTACTATCCACCCATATAATAGATATTTATTTCATTAACTCTCTGAAATAATCATTGTTAAACCATGGCAATATTATTTTTAAAATAATAATTTTTTATTCATATTTCTAGGATAAAATCTTTTATAAATTTTAATGGGGAAAATACTTCATTGAATTTTCTATGAATAACACATCATTAGTGATGCACCCATTGTACCCTACTTAACTCTATCATATTGTTTGATGGTTTTTATAAGTAAATATAACTATATAATTTGATACATGAATGAATAATAATCATTATATCTATATACCGTCACATATTATTATTGATAGTTATATTCAGTGAAAGAAGACAAGAAAACATCATATGGGTGGGTCTTCTCGCAAAATATCCCTTCACGTATATTATCAAGTGAGAACATTATGAGAAGATGTCTCATCCACTTATGAGTACTTTTACCTGAATGTATACATAGTATGTCCCCTCTCATATAATTTTTTCTAACTGTAGATCTCTATTTTGATTATCATCATGGATTTTCAATGTTTTCATTATAGTTGGAAACTAATATGACCTTATCAATGTGACATATACTCTTATACATTTCCAATTAAATTTTATGAATAATAATATTAAATCTGTTATTATTTTATTATAAAAATATTCACTCCACTAAATATACATTTAATTTATAGTATAGAGTATACGGTTCTTGGGAACCAATACTAAAAGAGAAATTATCAAACATGAATTTATTTTTTTTGATGAAATTTACACACCTTTTATCCCCCTAAATGGTTTGGTTGGTGATTTATATGATACAAAATTATCTAGCAAACTCTACGATATAATGAATTATTCTACACACGAAACAAATATGAATAAATTCATTATGACATGAATTCAACTAATTAGTTTTAAAATAAATAAAAAAGGATTTATCCTAGACACACTCCTAAATCATTCATTATTCTACTATGTATAATTATGTTAAAGATATGATTAGTATAGAACATTAGCCTATCCTTTTGGAAAATATATATTTTTATCATTTAAAATGGGATATTTTTTATATTTTTCATGGATTAATTTAAATATATAGATTTGTCATCAATCATTAATTTAGATTTTATCCTTATTTTGTTGGAAATCATGTAACATTTTTCAATAATTTTAGTGGAAAAGAATATTCATAATGAAAAATCATTAAAAAAATTTAAATTTTATTTCTTCTTTAGGATTTGATCAAAAAAGAGGTGTTTGGATCTAACAATCAAAATAAATGTTTTCGTATTGGTTTTTATTTTCTTTATGATATGAAAGAATTATCATAAACTGATAAATTTATTAGGTCTGGAAATTATCTTCAACCCAGTATATGTGATCCAAATATCTATTTAATTGAGTGTTTTTGTATTTATTGATAAAATATAATTAAGACAATCTTTCATGAATTATAAACTAATCTATTTCTGAAATAATTTTATCCATTAATAATAACATGTAAATCTCGGTTAATCATCATTCTAGTAAAGATATTTTTTTTTTGAAAAGTTATTTTATAGAAGATGATGTTCCTTGTTAAACTTTTATAATTATATTATCTATTTTGATGGTTTTTTTATGATAAATAGGAATAAAAATACAAAAAATGACCTATGACCATGAAGAATTACTGACTAAAATATTTATCAAATTTGAGGATATATTTTATATATCAGTAACCATTAAAAGGGGTTACATGTACTATGATATTATACACATTTGAATATCATCATAAAAAACTAGTCCTATAAGGAGAATTACGAATATAGAATTTTGATTTCAATATACTATAAATTTAATTTTTAATGTTTCTAAAATATATGTCCATGGTAAAATATATATATGATATAAATAATTTCTAGGAGAATTATAATGTAAATTAATAGGCCTATATGTATGGTATAAAATATTCTTAAATTATTTTTTTCATAATTTTTATATTAATATCATACCTCCTTATATAATTAATAAATAATTCATTATATTGAATAATAAAAAAAATTATTAATTATTAAGTTATATGTTTATAGTTAATGATCATTATGCTTCAAATGTAATATGTATATTCAATAATAAAGATGGTGATAATGTTATTCTCCTATGCGAGGAAAATAATTTTAATAAAACATTAATTTATCTTAATTTTTTCTAAAGGAAGTTTAATTATATAATGAAATACTGAATTAATGAATACATTTTTTAAATATTATTCACTATAAATTTAATAATATATTTAATATATTTATATATAATTTGATAGTAATACATATCACATAATTTATCATATAATTAAAATTAAAATTTCATTACATGTTTTCAATTATTAATATCATGTTTCTGATAATATACATGAATTAAACATAGATTCCTATTTTTTATAATGATTTTTCAACCAGGAGAATAAGATATGTATAAAACACAATTTTTGGTCTGGAGAAAAAAATATTAATGTCATGTTTAATTTTTATTATGACGGTGAGTACATACACATGTGTTATAAAAATTTTTTTTGGGTATTAGGTTTTTTCATGATATATAAATATTATATAAATGTAAAATGAATAAGATAATTACTTTAAGAATACATTTCATGAGCTATAATATCATATTAATAAATTAGGTGAATAGTCTTTTGGTTTGATCATTATATAAGATTCATCTATAATGATACATTTTGAGCATGAATGTGGTTTACAATTCTATGATTATTAACATATGGATCACATAGAATATACATTATGTAATGTAGTTATTATAAATCATTGTATAGAATAAGATTTAATTATTTTTCTTTGGTCATTAAAATCGATATGTCATGAACCATGGTATATACTCTGGTTCCCTAATACCCAAGATTCCACCCACATAGCCTAAATGTAATTCCCAATCCCAATTGGTTGGTGACAAGCACCTGGAATCATAAAAAATAAAAGAGGGAATGAAATTTCATAATAATACTGGAAGAGAACGATACATATCAGTATTCTCAAGACAAGTCATGATGATAGTCTCGGAAACCAAATAGTTATATTAAAACCTAATAAGTACATCATTAATGTAAAAAAAATATTCCAACCAATCTCCAAATCTTGAGGAAATTTCACACTAATCCCCAATGATAAATGATCAATCACATCCTCCAAGATTCCCATTCCCATTTCTCAAACCTGGTATGATAAAATAAAAAATCTCTCTTAGTAAATGGTTGTGTGTGAATTAAAAATACCATTAGGGTCTCACCAAGGGTTCCATAAATAGATACCAAAGTAACAAAAAACATCATTATTTCAATTTTAATCAAAACATTCTTACAAGGAATTTTTATATTAAAAACAAACCATGTTTTAGGTCAAAATGAATGAAAACATTCCAAAAATGGATTAAATGAAAAAAAATATAAGGAAGTTTATATATGTAACTATGATTGAGAAAATATATTTCAAAATCAATGGAATTTATAATCAAAATCATCACATTGAGAGCAATTCTCATCTACCCTATCATTTGACAGTTTCTAGTTATGGGATCCTTGAACATATCATATTGTTGGTTACAACCAATATGTGTACACACATCCCTAATGATCGTGATGAATAGAACTCAACAAAATACCATTGGGGATAATATCATTGAAATTAGGTTACATCATAGTTTTCATCATCAATCTGTTTTAACGGAATTAACATCCTATCATTAATTTCCCAAAAAACCCAATAACTACCTAGGAGTGAATTTTCTCAAATAATAAAATGAAACAGGGAACATAATCTCTTTCCACATAAAAATGAATTCAAAAATCAATTTCATAATTTTTTTCATAATAAAAATTCAAATTCAAAACCAAATCCTGGGTTATTCATAATATCATTCATTTTTCTAATAAAACAAGTCACACCTTTTAATAAATTAAATTTAAGCCTATTTCTTATTCTATGTTCTAAAAATAAATTCAGATATTCTTTTAAGTTCAAATTACCCCCAAAATTCCAATTCAATTATAATTGGGGATTATTCCCAATAATGTATTTCCAAATAAACCACAATCCCTATTTTAATAAAATATGGTTTTCAAAAAAACAATTATAAGTGATTTCATTCAAAAATAAATTCATGGTTTAATCATTTCGACAATCTTAAGTGGAACTACCTACCTTTTTCATGAAAATACAACACCCCCAATGGGACTCCCCATTAGAATATTAAGGCACTGATGATCTAAGCAGTTATCCTAGAATCATGATTAAACAACATGGAGTTTAAATCCCATAATATCAATATGATTTATCAATCTACAATGTATTAAGGGAGAGAGATGGATGAGACCAAAATACTACTTACCCAGAGAGACACACTGAAAACAACACGATGGTCAATCATCAAATTGATGATGTATAGGAATTTATGAACTCTACAAAGGAAAATTTATGTCACAAGATTATGCGTGGTAGAGATGAAAATTGAATAAAATTAAAATAAAAAATGTGGAAGAAATAAAATTGTTTTTCTTGATAATTATACAACATGTAACCTTATTACACATCATGTAATAGTTGTGTCAAATATATGATAAAACACATCACATTTTTATTAAAACCATGCTTTTAATATTTACTTGTATTTTAATTTATACATGGATTGTAACCTTTCACACTGTGTAACCAATTCATTTCATCTTCTACATTATTATTACACATCATATAATCCCATTACATAGCATATAAACACCTATAAGGCTTCAAAACCGCATATTTTTTTATGAACATTCCAAAAAAATCATGACTTCACCATTACAGGTATCCTATAAATTCCTTCTCGGTATTATATAGCTAATGAAAATGAAAAACAAAAAAATGGGTCAACAATTTATAGAATGAAAGGTAATAGGGAATCACAACCTCCCATACATAAAAATATTTTGTCCCCATAAGGGATATCATGAAGAACACTTATCAAAAAGGTGACGTCACTCTTATGTCATCAGTACCTCATGGTCCCACATGTCATGTATGTAAGAACAATGTGTCCATTGAAAAATCCCAATGGTATCATCCCAAAATGAAGTACTTTCATTATAGATTCAAATTTTCTTACTGGATTCTTAATCATCGATAAAATAGGCCAAACCTCATTACCACACTTTCATATAAAATGAGATGGATCTAAATGATTCTTCTAAATATAAGACACATAAAACACATTTTTTATTGAAATAAAATGTGTAGGAAGTTATAAATGTTATTCCAATCTCCCCACCTTATCAATAAAATCAATAAGGTCACCCAAATGAGGATAAATTGTCCCTTGAGTCCCTAGCCTCTATTGACCCAAAGAGGGTGAAACGTTCAAGAACACCCGATCACCTCCTAAAAACTCCAATGTTTTATGTTAACTATCATCATAATTTTTATTCATAATCTATTCCATAAACATCCTATATCTAATAACCTAATTATATTCTTTATTCTCTTGAAAAATTCTTTGTAAAACCATGGATGTTTCACCAATCCCTGACCAACACAACAGAGATATAGAAGAATATTTATACAATGAATGAAATGGATATAATCTGATTATGGAATGGTAACAATTATGATATGAAAAATCAAACATCCTTAAATGGATATCACACACCCCACTAGAATATATGATGCTTGAACAAATCATATTTTAAAAAATCTATATTCCTCTCTCTATCTGACCATCCTTTTGTGGATGGGTTTCCAAACTCAAATGAACGTGAGATACCGGTTCCAACTTAAGGAAACTCTAAAGGAAAGAATTAAATGGGGTTCTCTATTAGATTATATAGCACATGGTCATTTTTATAAATAAAAAATGTCTCTCAAAAATAGATTTCATGGCTTCTCAACCTTTGATTTATCTTGAATGGGTATAATGTGAGATGATTCGGCCATCTTATCGATCACAAACTATAACACATTATTCTTTCTCAAAGTACATGGAAACCCATTTACAGCTTCCATAGAAACATCACAACATATACAAGAGGGAACTTGAAGTGGATGAAGTATAAATGAGGGCTTCTAGAGCCCGACCTTGACTTTTTGGAAGGTATAGATATGCGAAACAAATATATCAATTTCTCACCGCATACAAATCCACTAAAATCATCTCTTGATGTCACAGAACATATTTCTTCTTTTTGGGAGAACAACCCACTAGGAATTATTGAAATTACCCAAAATGGATTCTATCATAGGTCACATCACATGAAATTGGTTACTAAAACATAGAATACCATCTGTGGAGAACAAAAACTTAGAAACTCTCTCCCCTTGATAAATAAAGTCTACAGTGATCAAGAATACATCATAATTCAATTGTTCCTAAAGATATATATAAAGAATAGTAGAGGCCAATTTAACACTAGGGAAGAAAACCTCGAACCACATTTAACAAACTTCAATATGAAACTATTTATAATGATCCATCATGTTTCACTCTTCTGAGGATTCATTCAAAACCTAGTACCGATGCTTGTAACTCAAATCATCTACAATTACATTACCTTTCCCTATGATCTAGGAAATGTCAAAGTGAAAATAAAATAGGTTCTCTTCCCAATGCCTCTAGTGGAGATTAATATATTTTCTTGAAATGACATAACTCAAGGTCATATAGTTGAATACATGGGAGACCATTCTACAAAAAAGTAATACTGTATAATGTTAAGATAATTCATCAAGACAGCATGTTCAAGGGCTTGGTCTTGATAATTATTCTATATTTGGATAATCCTATGAGAGCCATAGGAAATTACATGATTGACCTATATAATAAGTCACCCCAATAATAAACATTATACATCATATGACACCACATAGCCATGACCAGCCTCTAGAAGTGTCAACCCTAACGTAGAATTTAAAATCTATTTCAGCTTAACATTAGAATTCAATAATTTTTTCATCCCAGTAAAAATCACTCCCTTCAAAGTGATAGTGGTCATCAGAGAAGAAAATTTTCATAATTTCTTTATAAACATGAAATAATATTCAACTAAACCCTAGAATATCTAAATCTAAAAAAACAATATGCAGTTTAACTCATGTCCTAACATGTTTCAGCTTATCAGGATCAACTAAAATATTGTGATCAGACAAAATTTCTCCCAATAACATTAGAATCCAAATCCATAAACCACATTTCCCAACCATCGAGTCGCACTATCTCTATATAGGTCACTCATGTTAAATGTCATATTACTATACCTTAATAGATTTTGAATTTTCCATGAAATAAAATGTAATATCATTTGTTCCCAACCAGTACACATCAAATTGATGATCATTTGTTTCTTGGAATAATCATGGATTCTGGAAAATGAATTCCTAATAATGATCCCAATATTAATCACTCTAATGTTCTATATATGGTGTCTGAAAAAGAACTTTTGTCGATGCATATCAAAGAGTTTCAGCATCACAAACAATAACCTCAACTATATTCTAGTCCATGAGATGATATTATCAATGTGGTTAATAATTAGCTTCTTTCTATATCCTATTTACACATCCTTTTGTAGGAGTACCGCTTCAAAACATTAGAAAACAACATTACAGACATTAGGGAATTACTTTGATAAACCCACAAATAATAATAATTGAGAAAAAAATATTTTCAGATTAATTAACAGGATTCGGATTACAATCTAAAAAAACAAAAATAAAAAGTTATAAGACATGAACTAATCACCAAGAATAATTTTAAAAATTTGAAATATTGTCTAAAGTATCTTTATGATGACATTTTTCCAGAAACTCACTCGTAAAAACCTTTTTCTTCACAAAAAGATATTCTAATTTTCATATTAACATTGTGGAATGATAATCTGTCTGCACCTCTGATATCACTTTTTAATGAACCATATTAGATACCATGGCACCCTAATACCCAATCCACCACCAGAATAACCCAATGGGTATTATTGATCCCATGGGTTGGTGTTTCGCACTTGATATAATAAAATAAAAATTAAGTAATTAATTTTCCAAAAACAATTGTGGAAGATAATCACACATATCTGTATGGACAATACTCTTATAAGATTGATGATTTTTCTTATGGTATGTTATTGTTTATTTTTCAGTTTAAGTCCATTATTATTGTCAAAAAATTGTTTCCAAAAGTTAATGTGATTGATATAAGTTGTTATAGGTGTTTGTGAAATGAAAATGGTGGAAAAAGTTGTTTCTGGTCATGTTGCACGGTTTTTTCATGGTTTGTGAAAAATATGCGGATCTCTACAGGTAACCATGTATCCTTGCACATAGGCTTTTACATGGTTATAGAATTATTAAACTAATCATGTGAAAGATGGATTTTGTGAAAATTTCTCTAACATGTTTTGTGTATGATTTGGTAAACTGTGCGGGTGAACGGTACATCTGAGTAATGTTGATAAATTTACAAAAATTCGATTAAGTTTTATTTATCCCGCCAACACAAGATTTACTCTTTTATTCCCCCTTGAAACAATTGTGACAAACCAATGCTCCCAAAAGGTTACAATGGTGATTCTCCATCACCTTTATGTAATTTAGTATGTTGTCAATTATGAATTGAATATCCTGGTAAGGGTAATCATCCTGTTTCTTCTCTATTTGGTTTAAGGTATACATTTCTTCCTTGTCTCCATCCAAATAACTAAAACCCTTCTTTTCTAATAAGATCTAGGTTGATGCTTCAAAGGGGTTTTAAATCATCATCTATGGCCTTGATTAAGGGTGTGTTCTCTAACATATCCTTGGTAAGTGGTCAACAAGTTATACCATATAGTTTCATTTGATATTTGTTCTTGCTTGGGATTATTTCATTGTTACGCCTTATTGTGAATTTCATTCGTTGAAGTGTTTTTGTTTAATTTTTGTCTATATGATGAACGAAATTCCTCATGGTCCTCATGGGACACATGGATGATGACTTGACCTCTGTAGGTCCACCCATGGGGTGCACTGATACATTCCAGAGATAGATGTTTGTTAAGTATGAATAAGGATGCCTTGTTATAAAATATATCTCTTCGATAATCTTTTTTAAATATTTATAGAGGGTGAAAATTAATAGTTGACATGTACCTATGATTTGTAATGTCTTAATTGATTTTTTGTCCAGGTAATAGAAATGAATTAAATTGGTTAGTGTGGATTGTTCCTTGTAGCTAATGAATTTTGTCGAAAACCCAAAGGGGGTGGTTATTTTAGAAATTTTGACACAAGGTGTTATTGATGTATTTTTAATTGATGACTATGGTTAATGGGGTAATAATTTGGAAAGAGAATTAGGATAATGAGTTGTAAATTGTTAAATGGCATTGTAAATAGGATATGAAATGACACCGAATCTCTTGTTGATAGTTGTGAATTTTGCTGTTTTATATTTATTACTCTTATTGTTTGTGAGATGGATTTTTTTTGAATGAAAAAAAAACCATGTGAACATGGCTTGGTTGTGGGATTATGGACTGATGGTTCTCCCCCAGGTAGGGTTGGACTAATTCTCTAACCATCCCAGGAATGCACAAGATGGGATTTCGGAATAATTCATCGCTAATTGGTATGGTTATATTGATTCTCTAACCTACCATGGAATGTATGGACTGGGGATTCGGACTGGTTATCTATGCACCCAATGGTTATATTCAATGAAAATACCTGGATTTAGGCTCCAATGTAAGAGTGGTGATTACATGATATTCTCATCCATTGTGGGATAAAGACATAAGAAGTTTGCTTTTGCAGAATGTTAAATTCCATGAATATTGTGTGAATAAGGTAAATATATGACTCATGGATTACATGTTAATGACGAACTAAATGATGAGATTACATATTCAATGAAACTGTCACAATAATCATAATAGTAATGGAATGTATTGAAATATTCATGAGTGTCCCCGAACCTATCTCTGATTTACATTCTATATATTTATTCATTAATTCACTATAAGATTGACTATGTACTTTTAAGACACTATTGGCGGTGTCCTACTGTGTTGTATTCCCACCATTATCGAACATCCATTAGGAACCTGAGTAGATTTCATACTTGCCAGCTTGGACATGGGAAAGGGCCCTATACTAGGGAGTTGAGTTGGACATGAGACATGTATGGATGTGGTTCATGACTTGGAGGTAGGTCCATTTATGGTATTCCACTTGTTTCTTTATTTAGGGTTTTTTTCACATGGCATGGTTTCATGACATGAGATATTTACTTTTTCTTATGGATGTAACCATTTTGGGAGATGTTTGGGTATTTTTGCTATTGGTTGTTTCTCATTGTTTCCACATTTTATATTTTTTCATATTGTGTCTTACTCTAATAAAGAGGGTATAATATACCCACATAACAAATCTATACCCTCACTGCTTGTCAGAAACCTCTAGCGTATGGGTTTTTCACTTGAGTTCTTGTGACTACCCATCTCGGGGCACCAATTTAGTGTCACCTGGTTTATGGATATTAAAAAATGGTATTAGAGGAGTTCATTTCACTATCATAATTTATTTTATGGTATACAAGATATTAGGGTAGTGTCAGGCATTGGTAATGAGATCATGCTTTGGAGTAGCCAACCCATGTATAGTGGAAAACCCAAGTCACCTAGGGTAGGAAATGTTGTTTATGATTTGTGTTGTTACATTTGATTATATATCAACATTAGGTGATGCACATGTGGTGTGATGTGATATATTAATGATATTTTTCTCATCTTCAAAATGGAATGAGTTTGTGCATTCATGCATAATTCTAGTAACCTTTATATATAAGTGACATGAATCATAGCAGGCACACACACATGAGATGGATGTGTGGGACATAAGGAGTTGAATGCATTTTATTTTAATGAAAATAGTGAAATGTCCACTAATGGGATGGTATTAATTTGTAAAAGGGAAATGATAATGCTTAGTTATAACTAAATAATGATGTTGGATAATGATATGTAAGTAAATTAAAATGTTGTGGGAGTAAATTGGGATATTGAAATCATTTTAAATGTGCGTGAAAATTATATCCCATATCCATGTGAGTTAGTTACATAGTTTTATCCTTATTCAGGGGAAGGATGGTTGAGGGTAGTGTTCTGGGTACATTAATTCCCAATGTGAAGTGTATGTGAAATGGTTTGTTTATGGATAGTGATGATCCTTTCCTTATCCCTCTTAAAAAATTTCATGGTTTTGTTATAATATCCCATTGTTTGGAATTGTGTAGAAATGTCAGCACAAGGCAGGTGCTAGTTAGGAGGCCAGATAATGTTGCCTAGAATGCTCCCCAAGTAGTGTAGAAATAGGTCCTCATAGTTTAAGATGATAGGGAAGAGGAGTTATGTGATATATTTTCTTGTTTTATTTATATGATTGAAAGGGACCTATGGAGGGTCGCTCCTAGTATATTTGATTTCACATGGGAGTCTCAGTAGAAACACCTTCCAAAATTTACCAAGGAGGATGGGCTAGAGGTTGTTTTGTTTTGGATTGATTTTGTCCATAAAATTCATGTACATCAAGATAATCCTTTAGAAAATAAAGTTAATTTGGAATCATATATGTTGTGGGGATAGAAAAATTGTTGCTGGGATATCATTACTAAGACTGAACATGTAGAGGGAAATATGTTTAAATTTTTTCCGGAAAAGTTTCTGTATAATTACAACCAAGAAACCTTAAGGTTGGAAAAGGATGAAATGTTTATGAGTTTGATGTTATGGATGATATTTTTAATGGAGTACGCAATCTCGTTCAAGGACATGAAATGTTTTTTTCCTGCTTTATTGAGAGATGAGGTAGCTATGGGATGCCTCTTTCAGAATTGAATTTGATATGAGATCAGATCCCAGGTAAATATATATTAGCTAAGGAGGATTGATGAGTTGATAGATCATGCCCTCATCTACAAAGTAATCCTCAAATAGGCCTCTAGAAAAATATATGTGGTTTTAGTGGGGGGAAATAGTGGTGTGAATAAATATAGTAGGATGCGTCGTTTTGAGAATTTCCATTGGGGTAGTGGTGGACATCACAACCAAAAAAAGAAACCAGTCACTTAGGTTGGTGGTCAATATTGATGCTATCAGTGTGGATGGTCAACTCCCATGCAAAGACAATGTTTTTAACTACATATTCATTGTAGAAAATTTATAAAGAATGTCCATGGGAAGAGGTTCTATAAAAATACACAATAAATAAAAAGTGTTGTAGGAGATAGATTTGTACAGAGTGTAGGTAGGGGGTTAATTATCCCATATCAGGAAGGTATATAGAGCTCTGAAGGCCATACTGGTATAGATGAGAGATGTGGAACTATAGGGAGAGTCCACTCATAACATCAGGGTAGTGTAACATAAGGTTCTCAAGGTGGATCCTAGGTTAGAGGGAGACATCATATGCAGGATGTTAATCCTACACCCGTTGGAGGCGAAATTGGACCTTCTATCGTTCAAGGTAAAAATTTTGTAGCTTCATAACATACAAATTCCCTATTCGACATAGGTTCCCCACATTATTTTATTTCAGTATCATTTTTAGTAATGTTGGGACCAACTTTAGAATGTGCATGTGGATTTCATTCACATGATACTCTATTGGTGGTGTGAGTTGAGAATATAAGGTGGTGTAATTGTTGTGCCTTAGAGGTTGTATGATATATTTTTCTATGGGATATGGTTTCTTTAGAGGTTTAAGGTCTTGCATTGATCTTGGGAATAGACTAGTTAGTGAATTATCAAGCCCGTATCAATTGTAAGAAATGTTTTTTAACATTTACATCCCATGATGGAGACAATTATGTCCTTCGTGGTGACTGAGATGTTCGAGCATGTGGTGATGGTCCATGTTTTCTAACAGTTGGGAGAGCTCATGTCCCAAGTGGCATGCCTTGTTCTTGATATTATAGGACTGGATAAACTTGTATTTCCTCCTATGGTGGATCAGTTCTAGGATGTGTTTTTAAGGACATCTCGAGGTTACCTCCTCAGATAGATGTTGAGTTTACAATCGAGTTGTTGTGTGGGGTAGAACTAGTTTGCATTATAATATACTGAATAAAGTTAGGAAAAATCTAGGAGAATAAGGCTTTGCTAGATGATTTGGAGCAGAAGTGATTAATTCAACCTAGTATGTTGTCATGGGAATCTCCCATGCTGTTTTATAAGAAGGAAAACAGGTCATTGTGGTTATGTGTCAACTATAGGAAGTTGAATCAGATGATGGTTAAGAACTAATACCCTCTTCCTAGAATTTTTGTTCTTTTTGACCAATATAGGGGTGCCACTATGTTCTCTTAGTTCAATTTGAGATCAGGATACCATCCTTTGAGGGTGAGAAATTATTTCATACCACTAAAAGCTTTCTGAAGTAGGTAGGAGCTATGTAAATTTTAGGTAATCCCGATCAAGTTGACCAATGCACCATCTGTATCCATGACACTATTGAACTGGATATTTCAACCCCATCTAGATCAGTTTGTGGTTGTCTTTTATTATGGAATTTTAGTGTACTAATGAAGCCTTGATGATCATGAACAACATCTTAACATTCTCGTGATTATATTAAGAGAGCATTGGATTTATTCCAAGTGATCAAAGTCCCAATTCTAGAATAATAATGTGAATTTCTAAGGTCCTATATTTTCTGAGATATCTGTATCAATTGATCCAAAGATGGTTCAAGTTGTTGTATCATGGGAGCATCCCAAGAGTTTTTCCGATGTTCTCTATTTTTTGGGTTTGGATGGCTATTACTGAAGGTTATTAGGGATTTCTACTATTTGGAAACACCACTCTCATGATTAACCAAGAAGGGTTTTATTTTTGAGTGGTCAAGGATATGGGAAATTTCATTTCATGAATTGAAGAAGAAAATTCCTACCAAGATGATTCTAATATTACTAGAACCTGGTAATAAGCACACATTGTTTTTTTGATGCATCTAATGTTGAACTTGGGGAAGTGTTGATACATCATGATCGAGTTCAAGACTATAGGTTGAGGCAGTTGATACAACGTGAATGAAACTACCCTAGTCATGATCTCGAGATAGTTGTTGTGTATTATGCCTTAAATGGTTAAAGTCACTACATGTTGGAAGAATGAATCAAAATGTTTTCTGATCAGAAGAGTTTAAAGTATATCTTCTCTCATAGGGATTTAAATCTATAGTAGTGAAGGTCTGTTGAGTACCAAAAATCCTTTGATTTTGAATTGGTTTACATGATGGGGAATGTGAATAGTGTTGTAGATGCTCTGAGATTGAAGACTCGGAATCATGTGGCTCAATAATCCAACTATGAATGTAAAGTGATGTATTTGATTGCAGAGCTTCACATGGAGGTGCAGGATAGGCACATACAAATAGCCCCTCCTCATTAAGAATTTTAGTATGTGATTTTGGGCTCATTCAATGTGATCCAAATAGAGGATATAAAGTGTTTGGATAAGAAGGAAATTATTATAGGTGGGGATTCACATTCTAGATGGGCCTAAAGTGGTGATGGAATCATCTCTATTAGTATTCGTTTGGTGGTACCAGTGTGTTTGTGTGAAGTGTTGATGCAGGAATTCCATGTATTAAGGTTGTCAGTGCGACCAGGCAAGACTAATCTGTATCGTGATCTTAGTAGGTAGTATTGGTGGCTGGGGATAAAGAAGGATGTTGCAGGTTTCATGGCCTGATTCCTTACCTATCAATAGGTGAAGGCCATGCATCAGCATCCAGGTGATTTATTTTCATCATTTCTTATTCTGAAATAAAAGTGGAATGTGTTAATGATGGACTTTGTAGTGGGACTTCCTAGGATTATTTGGAAGAATGATTCAATCTGGGCCATTTTGGATCGGTTGACTAAATAGTCACATTTCGTGGTGATCCAAGAAACCTATATATTTGATCAATTGGTTTAGATATATATTCTAACAGATAGAAAAATTCCATGGAGTTATGAGAACCATAGTTTCATATAGTGATCCTTACTTCACATCACACTTCTAGAACTGATTATAGAATGTGTTGGGTTCCTAGGTGTTGTTGAGTGTGGCTTATCATCTGAAAATGGACATGTAGTCTGAGCGTACAAATCATGTATTAAAGGAAATGTTGAGAGATTACGTGATGGATTTTGGTGGCTCATGGTAAAAGAAATTATCCATCATTGAGTTTGTTTAAAATATTATTTTCCAAGCTATGGTTCAGATGGGTCATTTTGAGGCACTTTATGGTAGAATGTTTAATTCTCTGTTGTGTTGGTCCAAGGCCAGGGAATCTGGGCTGTTTGGAATGAGATTCATACAGGAGACATTATAGAATATTTGTTTGATTCATAATATCACAATGATAGATCAGAGTATCAATAATTCATAATTTTATTATCATCATAGATCTCTTGAGTTTTTGGTGGGAAATAGTGTGTTTCTTTAGGTGTCGGCAGGGTTGGGCCACTGTCAAATCGGGTGACAAGGAAAGTTAGTGCCCAAGTACTTGGGTCCATTCGAGGTTATGGATAGGATCGAAGATGTGGCATACTGATTGGCTCCTCCATGATTGTATAGTGACAAACATGACGGTTTTCTTAATTCTCAACTCCCACAGTATCATCTCGATCCATCTCATGTGATAAAAATTGATGATGTTGAGATTGATCCTAACACGCCCGTTGATGATCATCTGGTTCATATTATTGATCATACTGAGAATGTATTATGGTGCAAGGTTTTACCATTGGTTTGTATTTTATAGAATCATTTAAACATCTTGGAAGAAACTTTGGAGTAATAGTTAGATATAAGGGCCTAGTGGGTTGACCTATTTGATTTGGAAACTCAATTATGATAGAGAAGTGCGGCTCGATGAAGAGGGGCTCGAGGATGAGACGTCATATGGTGGGGAGGTTTTAAGATCCAGAATCATTCTTATGATATTTTTTTGTTTATGTTTCTTCTTATATTAATTATTTTTGTCAAATAATTATTTCCCAAAGATCATGTGAAGGATCAGGGGTGTTCTTGGGGTTCAAGACACAAAAATGAAGGAAAAAGTTTTTTTTGGAAAGCTTCATTGTTTTCGCAGAGATAGTGAAAACTGTTCAGATAATAATAGGTAACCACATAGTCTCAGATAGAGGCTTTCACACAATTACCACATGGTTAAGCTAACCATACTGAATTTCCTAGAAAACATGCAAAAGGTGGATGATGGGACAGTAGCTCTCACACGATTTGTGCATAGTTTGGAAAACTATGCTGGTAAAATTTGTAGCCCAGTAATGTTGATAAATTTAGAAAAATTACATCATAAGATTTTAAACCCCGAATCAGGATTTCCGCCTTTTCCCCCTTGAATCCATAATGATTAACCAAATCTCCAATGTGATTCCAAGGGTGATTCCCATTTCATCTCTGTGGTTCTTTGGAGTGTCACTGGTTTCACATCAATGATCCATATATGTATAATCCACCTATTTATTCTCTTTTTGGATTAGTGTTTACATTTCTTCCTTATCTCCTTCTGAATCTTTCAATCTCTTCTCTTCCCGTGATCCCTAGGTTATGGCATCAAAAAGGTTGTTGAATCAGGATCCAATGCCTTGATAAGTGGTCTACAAGTTATATCATATTGTTTCATTTGATATTTGTGCATGATTAGGTTTATTTTTTGTTAACCCTTGATGTTATTCTGATCCCCTAATGATTATTGGTGATATGGGTGTCTATATGATGAATGGAAACCCTCACGGTCCCCATGGGACACATGGATGGTGACTTGGACTTTGTAGGCCCACCAATGGGGAGAGCAGATACAGAAAAAAGATATAAATTAGATAAGTTTAAGAAACATTTGTTTGTTATAATGTATATTCCCTGATAATAATGTTGAAATATTGAGTGAGGGGGAAAATGAATAATTGGCATGTGACTTTGCTAAGTAATGGAATATGGAAATGTTTGACATGGTAATACAGATGGTTTAAAATTATAAATCGGGATTTTTCCTTTTGGATAACGAATTATGTTGAAAATCCTAAGAGGGTCGGTGTATGAGAAATGTTGAATATTAGGATTGCTGATGTGATATGAAATGATGAATATGGTTAATGGGGTGAGTGTTATAAAATAGAACTGGGCTAACAAGTTTTTTTGTGTAAAATGGCATTGTGAATGGGCTATGGAGTGACATTGAATCTCATGTTGATTGTTTTGAAACATTTTTTTATATTTAATTGTTTTTATATTGTTTGTGTGTGGTGAATTGATAAATAAGAATGTTAATATGTCTTGGTGGTGGGATTAAGGACTGATTCTATTCTAGTGGGTAGGGTTGGACAGATTCTCTAACCTACCCAGGAATGCACGAGATGGGGTTTCAGACTGATTCCCTTTACTCCCAATGGTTGTATTCAATGAAAATACATGAACTGACGCTCCAAGTTATGAAAGGTGTTTACATGATATGTGCTTCCCTAGTGAGATAGAGACATAACTTTTTAGCTTAAGGGGAATGATAAATTCGATGAATATTGTGTGAATAAGGTTAATTTATGACTTATGCATTATATGTTAATGATGAACTAAATGTGGAGAAGGTGTACCTAATGAACTTGGAACAATAAAACTAATAGTAATTGAAATGTAGAGAAATGATAACGAGTGTCTGCTAAAATATATTTCATTTACATTCCATTTATTTATACATTAATGCAATATATGTTAGATAAGATATTGTTTACACACCATTGGTGTTGTCTGGTTGAGTTGTACTCACACCCAACTCGGGAATCCATTGGGAACCTGAGAAGAATTCATTCATACAGGCCAGGACATGGGAAAGGTCACTATACTAGGGAATTGAGTTGGAAATGGGACATGCATTTTTGAGATTCCCCACATAGAGTCTAAACCTTTTTCAGTATTCCGATATTGTATTTATTTTGGGTTTATTTTCTATGGAATTGTAGCATGAAATGAAATATTTACTTTTACATGTTGTTGTACCCAGTTTGGGACATGTTTGGATATGCATGATATTGGTTGTTTTTCATTGTTTTTACTTTTTATATTGTGATCTTATTTGAATGACCCTGATAATGACGGTATAGTCTCATAACATGACTAATATAAACCCTTGCTCCTAGTTGACAAAATCTAGTGTACGAGGAGGTGCACTTGAGGATATGTGATGACTTGGCTTTGGGAATTACTTTAGTGGCACTCGGGTTAGGGAAATTGCAACTCTTTAGGTATATGGTACCAAAAATGATATAGCTATTTCAAAGAACAAATACAACATCATCAATGTGAACTATTTCTAACAAAAAAACTCAATGTCTTTAAGGACATATCACTCCAGGCCCCATGAGATCATGATCAAGCACCTTCACTAAGAGTCACTTAGAAGTTTCTCACACAGTATAAGAGAAAATATATAAATTCTCAAAGGAAAATGTATAATGTGAGATATAAATACTTTACTGTCTCACCAAGTGTATAATAATCATATTCGAAAATAATAGAAAATATCATGCTTTCAATTTGAATCCAAACAATCATGGAAGTATATTATAATATTTTTTAAAAAAACTTGTTTCATTTCAAAATGATGGAAAACATTTCATACATGGATTAAATAAAATATTCATATAAAATATTTTTAAAAAATTACTAGGAATGACAAATATTGTTTCATAATCAGTTAAATTTAAAATAAAAATCTACACAATGAGAATCATGGTAATTTCCCCCTTGTATGATAGATTATAGTTATAGGATCCTCAAAAATATAATATTGGTGAGTATGGATAATATGTATACACAGGTTCTTTAGGATCATACCCAATAAGAATAATATAAACCATGTCTGGGATAAGATCATCTGAAATAGATTTTAATGGAGATTTCATCATCAATCTATTTCTAGGGAATTAGTACCTACACGTTCTAATTCCAATATAAAGAAATTTAATGTCCCTTTTTACTTTTTTTATGTTTTTAGAAATTTATATTTTTTCTAATTTTTTATGGAAATTTTTTAATTTATTTTAAAAGGGGGAAATGTTCAAATTTAACATATATAATGTTTATGTATTATCCCCCAATATAAATATTATTTAAGGTTTTTATTCCTTCATATGAATCAAAATTTTCCTCCAAATTTTTTTCCATTTATTATAGAGATCATTGTTTTAAAATGTATGTTCAAATAAAAGGGATATATCTGGATCTAAAAATATTTTATTCAAGAGTTTAATATGGTATTATGTATGAGTTTGACTATGAAAATTCAATATATTATGTGTTTGATGTTTTTTAAAGTCCATGTAAATTTTTTTTGGTGATGTTTTATCCATATATGTAAATCTAAAGTATTTGGAAATGATTAGGTATTCTAGTTAATTATATTGGAATTAATATTTTAGGTATCGAAATTTATAACGGTTCTTATATGTAATTATATATGGGTTATTCGAAAATTATTTCTGAATGAAGCAATACAAATTTTCTATTCCTTCATGGAGTTCCCATGGAAATATTTTTGATTTCAATATATAATTTAATTATATTATTTAATTTAATAATTATATACATTTTTTTTAATTTTTGTCTTTTTATGAAAATTATTCTAAAGGCTTCACACATTTTTTAGAAAACTAATGTGATTATGAATTTTTCATTTTTTTTATAAATACATTTATGATAAATATTGATATGTAATGATACTTTTGTGTTTAAGAAAATGATTTTTTGAGATCAATTTTTATGTTATAAAATTTAAACTCACTTTTATGATCTTATCGTTTCGAATGGACTACCAGGTTTCTTTCATCCATTTTATTTTATCCTTATTAATATTTTAATACTCATACAACATTTACAAATGTTTTTAAATATGTTTAAGGATGGGTGGGAATAATGGTGATATAACATTAAAAATAATGATGATTCTCATGAAATGAAAATGCATTGAATTTATTTTTTTTAATTCTGAGAAAAAATCGAATCAAATAAGATGATTCCATATTGTATTGTATATATTTTTATGTTACCATTATTATCTAATTATATAAAACCCAAAA
This sequence comes from Viscum album, assembly GCA_963277665.1. NCBI lineage: Eukaryota > Viridiplantae > Streptophyta > Magnoliopsida > Santalales > Viscaceae > Viscum > Viscum album. Next base: position 822,837,015 of record OY728157.1, read on the forward strand.
CATGAATATATATTTGGAAATTCATGTAAATGAATTATTTTTTAAAAAATAAAGAATTCAATGAATATATATGAATCCCTTATTATAGGTATCAAAGTAGGGTTTAGATAATTTTAGTAGTTAGGGGAATGTATGTAATTATTCTTAAGAGATTATAATTTTTTGTAATCATCATTTTGAATTTTATGATTATCATGTTTATTTATCTATAAAATGTATTTCCAAGGTGATTATGTTCATATGAAGAAAGGTATATGATTATGAAAATCATTAGGAGGAATATATCCATCAAATTGAGAAAAATGAAATAATTTGATTTAAAACCAATCAGTTTTTTGTTGGATGAATCAGTTGAATATGGATATAAATTGTGCTTATATCCATTAAAGAGAGAAACGATGTTCACTATAGTGAAATAGTCTATTGTGGACAATTTCATGAAAAACTAACCTCTAAAGTTTAGTAGATAATATGGCTCTATCATGGTTAATCCATGTGTTTAATCTATACATATGATAATCAATGTTATGTGATATTGAGTGAATTTGAAGGTAAATAATCCATTTATTATATTGAAGGTGAATTATAATTGTGGCTCAGTAGTCATAAATATTAAAAAAAGTGATAAATTTAATATTTTTTAATTAAATGTAATTAATAACTTATTGTTTTATAAAATTTGACAAAGGATGTTCATATTTCGATAAAAAGAAAATTATTCTAATTTGAGAATAAATGGGAATATTTAGTTGATTCTTATGAAGTGAAATTCATAACAGTATAAACTTAGTATCCAAATTGTATACCTGATATTGACTGTATATATAATTAGTTATAATCAGAATTAAAACCAATATATCAAAGGGAATCATGTTCTGGTAATTTTGTTTGTTATGAGAAACTAGTTTGATGTGATTATATTGTAAATATGGAGTTAATTTATGATCGTGTGTTTTATAACTACAACAGAAAAATGTGGTATAAGTGGAAGGTAATTTGGAAATATAAATTGCTGAAATTTTAAGGGAAGAGTATAAAGCATCGATTGTTTGAAAACAACACTAAGAATCACCCTGGAAAATGTATTATGAAATATATTAAGTTATTCCATTGAGGTAAAATTAGAATCATATCATATGAATGAATGAAAAATGATCATCGTAATGATTAGAAAAATAATTAATTTTTGGGAGTATTATATTATAATTTTAATGAAATGGGTCACTATTAGAATACTTTAACAATGATATGATTAATAGATTGAACTCATCAAGATAAAAAGAAGAAATGTGTGGCTGAATCCTTTTTTAACAAATTATAATATTTTTCTCTATTATATTATGGGGTTTGTAGTAAATTATATGTTTGTTCAAATTAAAAAAAAAATGTATTCTTAGATTCATGGTCTATATATTCTTTCATTTCCATTAATTTTTCATATAAATTTTTAATTTACCCTCACTAAATGAAATCATAGCAATTTTAAAAAAAATAAATTTTGGATATATTATGGAAAAAATAAATTATAAGAATCTCTCAATTTTTTCATGTAAAAGGATTTATCTAAAATCATTATTATCATACACATTGTGGAGTTTTTTGTTATTATGGGTTTGGACTAACATTATATTTACAATTTTATGACATATTTTAGAGGAAAAATTTATTTTCGGAAAATGTTTGGGTTTGTACACAATAATAAATTCATTCCAATGATAACATATCAAGAAGCTGAAAAAAATGATTATATATTTGAATGAATGTTATCTTGATAATATTTTTGGGAAGATAGATTCAATTTAAATTTGTTACATTACAATTGTAAATAAATATCTATATATATATATATATATATATCTTGATGAATTTCTCAATATATAGCATGGTCAAGAGATTGAATTTGCATTTAAATATCTTTCTCGATGTTATAACAATATCAAAACATCCATATCTAATCGATTAGGGTTTTCATCAATTATTTTAATGACTAAGCCTCAAATAATACATAATATAGTGTCTTTAGGCTGAAATTTATTTCATTAATACCAAAATATATTTTAGATTTATAGTTATATAGAATTAGTTTATAAAATTTAAATAACAATATCATATATTCTAATGTGGACTCATATGCTTTGAATCCCTATTTCCCAGAATGTAAACCATTTAATGCAAAACACGATTTCGTTTCAAAAAATATATTTTTGTCTTTATATATGAAATATTATTTTACCATACATATCTTTAAAAATGATTTTTTTTATTAAAACATGGGATAACTAAAAAAACTATAGTAGGTTACATAAAAATAATACAGGATTGAAAAACCTTTATTCACAAAAAAACATGAAAATCCATTGAATATTTTTTCCTTGATACATAAATTTTACCCAAATAAGGAATAATTATTTTGTTTAACCAAATGATATATGTATTATAGTTTGAATTCACGTATCTCCATGAGAACTCATATGAATGAATAAAAAATTAATGAAGGTTTCTTAGATTAATACCATCATACAACCATTTTATATTCCATACAATAACCCTCACAATTTGAGAAACCATGTTGATGAATTCAAATACAAAACACTGGATAACATAGTAATTATCAAGTGAATTGCATATCTATATGGGTCAGAAATCACATAAGATATAAATGGATCACTAGTGTGATATTATAAAAATTTTACCTTTTAAAACATTTTCCATTGAAAATATGATGAATAAACCCCTTTCCAAACTCTTTCAAACCTCTTTGACAAAAACAAATTGATATCAAAATAATTTTTCTTCTCAAAATTCATTTTTAAAAAGAAAAATATCCTAAAAAATGGAAATATAGTTTCTATTGAAATAAAATAATATGTAATATAAAGGAATTATAACATCAAATAATGGTTACCAAAAATATATATGTGGTCATATACTTCAAAAAAGAATATTTCTTTTGACTTTTTTAAAGATGTTATTACCAGTATGAAAAAATATTCATTTTAGAAACCAATTTACAAAAGTTAAAATAGTCATAAAATAAACTTCATAATTATTTTAGGTCTATATAAAACCATTAATTAAATACTATTAATAATATTTTCATAAATGAAGAATAGGTCGAATGAAAATATTATATATTATTTAAAAATAAAGACCATTATCATGAGTCTAACTCTTCACGTACAATTATATATCTTTTAATTGTGTTATTTTTTTATAGAATTTTCATGTCTAAATTTCTTTTTATTTAAATTATTATCATGTTATATATAATTAATTAATCAATTAAATTTCCATTATTTTTTTAATGATATTCGGATCATAAGAGAAAAATGAATTTAGTATCATAACAATGGTAAATGATTCCTTTATTAAATTATCATCACAATAATAATAGTAATAAATTTTTTATTCTTATTCATTAATTAAACTTTTAAATATAATTATGAAATATTTTTATGATAAAATAACAACATTATAATCAATGTGATAGTGGTTCGTTACCACATTTGGGTAACATTTCTATTTTTCATTATTCATTATATAAAGAAGGAATGCATTATTTTACCTTAATAAAATGATAATATATCATATTTTATATATTAATTTTTAATATATATATATATATAATCAATGTGATGTAGTGATGAAAAATGGGTTATATCACATTGGGGTGGGGGTAATCCACAAGTTCCAACAAATGACATTACAATAATTCGATAAATTGAATGGTAAGAAACTTGATGTTATATTATATTATAATAATTATAAATATTTAATTAATATAAAATAAAAATATTAATATAGTCATTATAAACATATGTGAGAGGTAGTAATGAAAAATAAATTATATCCATTTGTGAGGTGGTTGTTTGATGCACATATGAACAATTTACTATGTTCTTAGTTGATGAGTGTTAGAGATAGATATAGGTTATTTAATTTATATAATAAAATATCATAATGATTATATAATTATTTTTGATATATTCATGGTTGAAGAATATTTAAATGATGTGGATGAATAAATAAAACAATAACATTCTGTTAAACATTATACATCTTCATTGGACTATCTCCTTTGGTTTACACGTTAAGACCTATAAGATTTTAATTATTCTTAACAAATTCTTTTAAAAAAGTTGAGAGATATTAGAAGGGTATTTTATGATTTATTTACTAAACCAAAAGTCTTTTATGTTTGAGGAGATGAGAAGAGGATGTGCCCATTTATAAGAGAGGGAAAGGGAATTCTTTGAATTTTCTAAAGTATATAAATAATAAAAAAAATTATAAAATAGATCAAAATATACATTATTAGATGCTAAAATGATTAAGAGTATAAATAATCTAATATAAAAAATTTTAAATGTTTGAATCTATTTTTTACCTATATATTTGTTTAAACCATGTGTTACCCATTTTTGATTATCATAGTGATATCAATTTTTCTTACTATTATGAGGTTAATACAATTTATAAAAATTATAATAAACCATAAAGAACCAGTTTTTATTTTATAAACCATGTTACATTAACATGGTTGAATATTATATTTTTTCATAATTTAAATAAATTAATAAAATATTATTTATCATGAAATATCGTTAATATAAATTATAGAAGTATTCATTTCAAATATCATTAATATCATCAATATATAAATTAAATTAAATTAAATTACCTTAAAACCACCATAATATTTTATTATTATATATAAATGCAGTTTAACACCATGATTCATTCACATAATGAAATTTATATCATTTGGAGAATTATTTATTTAATTTATCTATGAATTGAATAATAACTAAATCAGCGTTGCATAAGATTTTATGGTTATTATTTATTCACTTAATAATAAAATTAAATTTCCTTGATAAAAAACCATTTATCCTTAAAATTAATATTTATAACTAAATATAGTTTTTATTTATTCCTGTGTTAAAAATATTACTATTATTTAATTAATGGGGGTGATGATTTTATCTTTATATTCACATAAATATTTTAATGTAAACAAATCATACCCAAATGGAAACAAATATCTGTATATTATAATATTGGATGATTATTTATGATTAATACTTCTCAAATAAAATTAAGGAAATTTTTATTATCACTTTATAGTCCTTACTATTTTATTTTCATCATTAATTATCTAATCTACCCTTTACCGTGGTAAATTTTTCTTTTTGAAGTTGATATGCATAATGTCCAAAAATAAAAGGTTCATATTTATCAAATTTATAAAAAATTATTCCAAATATAGAGTAAATTTTAAAATATTATATTTTTAGAAGTTTCAGAAATTTCATTCAATATAAATGTGTAAAACACAATGAAAATAAATTGCTAGAAAGAAGTGTTTTTAAGCACGGAAATATAATTATACAAAAAATAGATATAATGATGATACATATTAAATTAAATAGATTATGTATAGTTGAATTATATTTTATTTTTTCAATATATAATTAAATAAATATTGAGGAATTTATTTTCTGAAAATAAAATTGTAATTATACAAAGAAACTATATTTTTATTTATTTTCTGAAAAATAAAATCCTTTGGAAAAATTAAAATATTTCACCAAAAACTATTTTTGAAATTATTATTTCAAAAATGTTAAAAAATTTATAAAATAAAAAATATAAATGTATAAGAAATTAATTATAATTATTATTTCATAAAAAGATTAAAAACCCATTTTTAAAGAAAAAGTGTTATTGAAATAAATGAATTTATTCAAATTTCTATCCTTATTTTCAAAAAAATTATCTATCATTTTTTATTTAATATGATTTCTATATAAATTTATTAAAGTATTTAATCATATTTATGCCATCAAAGTTAATGGATAGGTTATAATATTTTTACTAATATAAAAATATTTCATTATTCATTCTAGGAATATTTTTTTTATGCTCTAAAGAACATAGTCATTAATTTAAAATTTCAATGAATTAAAGTGTTTCAACATTAAAAAAATTCAACATCACAGTTTGATCTTAATATTGGTAATAAATGTTTTGAAATTTTATAGAAAATATACTAAATTTATACATCATAAATGGGTTTTCAAAATATTGTCTTGGTAAGAGATAATGGGAACTATGAAGGTTACATAAATATGATTACATGTAAATAAACATTTGTGGGAATTGAAAATATGAACATGGAAGAGAAAAAAACCGAAGGACTCATTAAGAGTGATATAGAATATAATCTACAGTAATTTAATGATATCAAGATAATAATTATTTGATGTGTGAAGATACAGTTAATTAATCAAAAATTAGGGTAATATAATATTTTTTGGTTATATATGCTTTTCCAAAGAGTTTCAAAATTAATTTTCTTTGCAGTTGAAAATAAAAAATTATTCAAAATTAACATGTATAATTTCGTCCATTAATCCACATCCATCCTATTATAATTGGTTCTCCAAATGATGTGTAATACAGTTGGATATTTTATGCATATACCATAGAAATAATCATTTTAGGGATGAAATTACACACAAATGAATAATAAGATATTTCACATGTATTTAAACATTAACCAAAAAGAAAATGGTAATCATAAGGTAATATAATTACAAAAATAAATACATCATCATATTATGGGATAATATATTTTTCTCTAAAATTCAATAGTAAAACCCGAAGGACAAAATGAATAAATTGGTATATAACTAAACAAATAAATCTTCAATAAGTCCTTAATTATGATTTAAACAACATTATTATAAGTATTTCACCACATATTCTTCCAAAATTTGACAATAAATGAAATTAATCACCATTAAGTCTCATACCCAAAACTCATAAACCCTAATCATATAATCTCCATGATATTATTATCATTATAGATGACCTAAAACACCACAAAGAATCATTAATTACGTATATGATTCTAGAAGATAAATAAACTATTATTCCTCAAATATAATCTCATTATATTCTATATATAATAATCAAATATCATTCCCCCAAATAATAGTGGTCTTCCCAAAAATATAATTAACCACTTAGGCACCAAATAACATTTCAATCCCAAAGTTACCACTATGACAAAACATATGTTCCAAAATTATAATATCATATAATCACATTAATATAAAATAACTCATCAACCATAAAGGTGGAAATTACCTTTAATCTCTTGTCCACTATATGAAAACAGAATAATTCCTAAAATGATAATTTCACATGTCAAATACGAGGGTTACTTATATATAAAAAATGTACCAATAATTAATAAATATATCTCATTATATTAACATCACAGAAAACATCATAGTGGTTTAATAAATATTTTAAATTAAGATTATCCATATATATAAGTACATCATAAATATTGACTCCCTTTATACATAAACATTAATCATTAAACATTATTTAAAATTTATTAACCATTATTTTACATCTTATTCCATAATATTTCTTTCAAAACATTAAAAATATGAATAATTTATTATGATTCAACAATATAAAAACTAAATCCTATATAAAATCTTATCAATTTATATTCAATTTTTGGTTTCCACATCTTAATAAATAATATAAATATGCTTTGAAAAACATTAATTTCTACAGTATTATTGATCTCTTTCTTAAGATTTCCCCCTAGGAAATCTATTTTTATAATTCCTATAATCCCCAAATTTAAAATATTGAATTGACTCCATGAGATGTAAAATATTCAAAATAATATTTTTGAATGAATGATTCCTATTTCCGTAGATTATTATTTCTTTATTCCAACCATTAATAAATACAAATAATTTTTACCTTCCATTAAGACCTTACTTGGGGTTCCTTTTCTCAAAATTTTGACTCATAGAATTTTGAGTATTTAATGATTTTGATCTTCATCTTCAGATTATTCAAGGATGTAAATTTTCATCTTATTTGGTGTTTTAAACAACTAACCAAGGATAAAGATTTTAATCATAACTCATTATATCTAGTTAATAATAACCATAATATTCTTCAATATAACTCCCAAAAAATATAGATTCTTGTATATAAAACCACCACATTTTAATTCAAATATATCTTTTATTGGGATTATTCTAGATTTATCCATTTAGAAAAACCAAAATGATTAGTGTTATAATATCAAAAAAAAATCATAACAATCCATATGATGGGAAGAATAAACACTAAGATATCGTTAACCATTATATCATCAAAATATTTTAAATTATAATATTTTATTTAATACACCCAAATATAATAATTATTCTTGTTGAAATGGGAATTTAATTTATTCTGAAATAAAAACATAACCTTTAATGTTATATACCTCATTTATTTTTTTATAAATTGTAAAGACCCAATCATAAACAATACATAATATAGAATATTTAGGCTAAAACTATTTTTTCATTCGTAGATGTCCATTACGATTATATTATTATAAAATTAGTTACGAAATCTTTCATAATAATCATTTATATTACAAATTTTATTCTTCTAATCAGTATCTATTTTTACATAATGTAAAACATTAAAAAACCTGATTTTATTTCATGGAAAATCTACATGACTTTTAACATGACTTATTAATTTTCCTTAATAATTCATAATATATGTTAAAATGATTTTATAAAATTGTATGAGATAAAAAATCCAATTAATTTATTTTAAAATAAATAAACAAGATGAGTCATTAGTCTAGTGAAAAAAATAAAATCCAAAAAATACATTTTCTAATATACCTACCTTTTTACCCAAATAGGTTATTTTCATTTCTATATGTCAAATGATATGTACTGTATCTTTTGAAAAAAATTAAATCAAAACAAAATCATAAACATTATTATAAAATTCATGTATACTCATTGGTAAATCACCATTGTAGAACACTTATCAAACCATTACAATATCCCTTATAATTGGAATAATCATAGGACTGAATTCTAATATAATATTCTAGATAACATAATAATTTCCCAATGAATCGTAGAACTGTCATGGTTTACCATCATATAATCTATTTCAATATAAACTATAATATTTAAAGTGGATCAATACTTATTAGAAAATTTCCATGAACTATATCATTATTAAAAAATTGACAAACATTTTTTTCACTGTTGTGGAAAACACTTTTAGATTTCAAAACCTCTGTTCTTCAAGATACATTTTTAAACACAAAAACTCAAAAAAATGGATAGAGGGTTTTTAATTAAATAAGAAATTGAACCTTATACTTGAATCTAAACATTAAATAATTGTTTTGACTACAAGAAAATGTTTTTCATCATATATGTTAAAATAAAACATTTCTTTTCACTTCTGTAAGAAAATTCCAAAAAATACATAAAAATATTCCACTGGAAAACCATTAATATAAAGTAAAAATAGTAATAAAATATCATTTATAATTATTTTATGTCCACCTAAAATAATCAAAAAATTATTTACAAAAATATGTACAAGAAGAAATAGAGACAGAAGGAAAACACTAAAAATTAATTTTTAAAACAATGTCCCTAATCACGGTTTCAAATCGCCATGTACATTCTTCATAACCCTAAATAAAAAACTTTTGTCAATTATTTATTTTATTTATAATGTTTTTCACATTTATTAATCCTTTTATTAATATTATTATCATGTTATATAAAAAATCATAATCAATTCGGTTCTAGTTATATGTTTTGATGATATTGGGATCAAATGCCCATAATGAATTCTGTTGGTTGAATATGGCCAAAATTTTCATTTTTACATAATATATAGAAATATAATCAACAAATAGTTTTAAATTATATTAATCAATTATAAAATTTTATCCAAACATTAATATGGTAATACAAAGTTAAATATGTTTCAATCATGGAGATGGTAGGTCATACCTTCACATGAGTAAAATTTATATTTTTCAATGTTCAATATAAGAAATATAATGTATAATATTATCTTTATTGAATGATAAATATATCATAAATACCATATTAATTATTAAAAAGATATATTTATCATCCATTTTATTTGGTGTTGAAAAACGAATCATGTCGCTACATATTGGTTGTAGTCTTTAGATATGCACAAATGACACTATCCATCTCTAGTAAATTGAATGGTATGAAATTTTTTGATAAATTATATTTTCATAATTATAACTATTTCATTAATATTGTATATAGACAATAATTTAATCATTATAACCATATATGAAATGTATTAATGGAAAAGGAATTACTTTGGTTTACTAAGAAGTACTCGGTCAAACACAAGAACAATGTGTTCCATTCCCATTTGATGTTGGTTAGAGATGCAAATAGGTTATTTCATTAAAATAATAAAAATTAGGTATATTTTAAATACTATTTTTTATTTATAGTCATGGTTTAATAATAATTTAATGAATTGGAAGAATAATTAAAACAAAAACAATCAATTATATGTTATACCACTTTATTGGACAATCTTCATTTGAACAAAAATTAAGACCACTATAATTGGTATTAGGCCCAAAATATGGGCTCTAAAATTTATATTAGGATGACAGTAATGAATTTGGGTAGGGATTGGATCAGCCAAAAATCATTTATTATATTAAAAAATGATAATAATTGTTACATTTTATAAGAGAGGGGAGGGATATTCTTAGAATTTATAAAAATATTTCATTAGTATAATTTAAATATGATGTCCAAATGGCTCAAAATTAATGTAATTAAAGGATAGGATACGTAGGAGTCTAAATATAATAGCCTAATGTTTTTCATGTTTTGATCAAATTCTTACCCTTTTGATTTTGTTTTAATCATTTGTCATCTCGTTTCAAAATTATAGAGATATCAATGCTTTTTACTCCTAAGGTGACAATATAGTCACCAAATGGTAAAAAGACCCATAAATGGACCAATGATGATTTTAAAAATTGTATAATAGTCACTTGGTTTATGATAATATTTTATCTAATTTTAAATCATGTAATAAAAAATGATTCACTATAAATTATAATTAATTTGAATTATATATTTATTCATTTAAATTAACATTAATAACATCATGTCAGATAAGAAATTAAAATACAATGAATAAAAACCTATATAATATATAATTTTTATCTATTGTTTTTGGAAAAACATGATTCCATAAAATTCTATTATTTTAGAATTTTTTATTTTATTAATTTTATATCTCAAATAATTTAATAAATAATGCATTAGTGTTTCTTAAGACAATAATTTAATTATTTCACCAACAAAAAATTAAAATAAAATAAGATCATAAAAAATTATTTATCATTACAATTACTATTTATAAAAGAACATACCCTATATTTATCCTTTTGTTAAACATTTTATCTTTATTAAAAAGAAAGGTTGTGGCATTTTTTCTTTATATTCACATACATATTATATATTTAAAAATCATGTTCAAATGGTTAAAAATTTCATATATATAGAATTTGGCTGACTATGGGTGATATTTACGCATGCAATAAAATTAATCAAGTTTCTTGGGTCATTTTTAGACATTATCATTTTATTTTTAACCTTAATAACTCTATTTCAAATTGACCATTGTGAAAAAAATACTATGTTTACTATTTATAACAATAAAATATATAAGGGTAATATTTACCAAATATAGAACCATTGATACCAGATAAGGAATGATTTTTGATTTTTTTCAATTTATAGAAGTGGTATAAATAACATTTAATATGAATGGGTAAAACCAAAAAATAGGTTTTTTTAAAAATAGGTTTTATTCAATGTAAGGTTCTTATACAAAAAACAAGTATAATAATCATTCAAATGAATTTAATTTTATTATATCTAATTAAATAATACTTATTTTAATTTGAAATAAAATATAAAACATGATTTAGTTGTTTTATGAAAATGAAATGATAGTTTTATAAGAATCTACATTTTTTCCTCTACAAAGGAAAAACATCGATTTCTAAAATATAAAAAAATCAACCAATTATAATGTAAATATTATAATTTCAAAACTGATATAATTTTTAAAATAATATATTTATACATGTTTGGGAATTTTATTGTAATTATTTTCTCACAAAAACCAATAAACACTATCTTGAATAAAAGTTGTTTTTGAAGAATAAAATGGATTTATAAAAAAATAAGTCCTTATTTACATGTAATTAATCAATAAACAGGTATTTAGGAGGTCATATATATATATATATATAATAATTTAAGTAAATTTATTCATGACCAACAATTTAATAGATAAATTATAAGGATTCGAATAAAATAATAGCATTTCATTATTTTTTTTCCTTAGTGATATCTATCATATACTCTATCATATATACTCTATATTCTAAAATCTCAAGGTGTTGTAATTATAGAGCTATGATTAAATTCAATATCAATAATAGGTATTTTCATCCTAAAATTGATGAATTGTTTGATGAGGTACATAGAGCTCAGTATATTTCAATGGTTGATCTGATGTCTGTCTACCATATCTTGAAAGTGTAGAAGGATGACATTATGAAGATCGGGTTTTGGAATATGTTTTCAAAGTATGAGTTTTTGGTACTTAACATTGGTTTTAAAAATTATTCTTATTTATTAATGGACCTTATGAATATATTTCCCCCTAAGATATTGGATAAATATGTGTTTGTGATTGTGGATGAAATCCAAGTATATTAAAAAATAATTGATGTGTGTTGTTCAGATAACCATTAATGAAAATATGTAATGAGTGAAATTTATTAAAAGTGAATATTGGTTTTGATTGATTTCATTCCCTAAATATTTTATAAATTATGATATAATAACTATTGATAATATAAAAACTAATGTGTTTGATGAGTTTACACGACATAAAAATGTAAAATAGATTCTATGTTTTCTTATATAAGTGAGATACCACTTATGGTTTGTCAAAATCATTTATTGTTTATATAGACAAAAAACTATGTTAATACAAAAAGGGGTTAAATTCACCTGTTTGAATGATCCTAAAAAATTATTATAAGATTTGAGCTGAATAATTTTAAATGGAATAGTATTTTTCTTAAAACCCATAAATGGTGGATTTTATATCTATAGTGATTAATCATTTATGGGACTTGGATGTACTTTTATGTGGATAGATCATTTAACGTATTATGAAACATTTCATCCGAAACATCATGAGTTAATACTATTGAATTACATTATACCCATGATTTCATGAACGGTGGGCTACCGAGGGGTCGACATTTCCATTTACCAACTATTTTTAAAAACAATGTGGGTATAACCTAAGGAAATTTCATAATACACACAATATCAGTAAACCATGGGTATATATATATTACCATATTTCTGAAAACCATGGGAATGTATTTTTATTGAAATATATTATTCCCATAGTTTAATGAACCAAGGGTATATATGCTTCCTAGACTAGAATAATACCCATGGTTTAAGAAAACCGTGGGAATAGATTTTCATAAAACTATAATATACTAACATTTCAATGAATTGTGCTTATAGATACTTCTCCTGAACAAATAAGCACCTTATAACCTTCCTGAATTTTCCTACATCAAAATTTTTCCTACCTTCCTGCTTCCTACTTCCTTCCATATTTCACATCAAATATAGACCAGAATAGAAGTAGCTACACACAATGCAAACCAGGAAGAATCAATGAACACCCCAAAATAGAGGAAGAACCTGAATAGAAAAAATACAAACCAGATAAAGCATGAATTATTTACAAACATTAAAACAACACAAACATAAATATAATAGAATTTAGTTACAAAAACAATACAGACCATAAACTAATACCGACTAGAATATAATACAAACAAGTTACAAAACCCAATTTTTCATCAGCCCAGGAAGAATCAAATAACACCCCATACATATCTAGTATTAATCCTTCATTCTAGATAGATATTTTATAATGTAACTGAATGAACTAGGAACAATTTTACCAATTAAAGATTTATCTTGAAGCCCTCATTGTGAGTTTGTATATATTTTTTGAATGTCCAAAGAGGGTAGATGTTCGAAGGGGAAAAAATATTGATGTTCCAGTGGTTGTCTAATTTTGAAGATAAAATATTATATGGATTATAAATTTTTCTACCAAAAAAAGTAGATTTTAGTTTTTGAGTTTAATATATCTTAAATAAACTATTTTGTGAATAATTAATAAGAATTTGAAAAAATTTAACTTGAAAAACATGTTGCACATTGTTCCTAGAAGGATTACTAATGTTGTAACTTTAGGGAGAATATTTTTTTGAAACAATTATTTAGAAGTTACCAAAATGATTTTTAAAATATAATTAAATGATATAACTTGATAGTGTTAGAAGGTGAACAATCATTATAGTTGATATAATGAGTTTTTAAGTTATATTTAGTATTTATCTTCAATCAAATGGATAAAAATACAAACATTAATGACTCCATCCAATAGAAAACTTGATGATATTTCCCTAGGAGGAGTTTTTTAACCCATTGAGTATGTTGAAAAGTATTATACATGTATTTAAATATTAAAATATCATTATTAGAAGTGTATTTAAATGATAATTCAAATAATTAAGATCACTAGTCAGAGAAATATTTTATATTCATCCAATAAATAATCAGTAAACCAAACACGCACATACCAGATAGAGTTTTCAAAATGTTTCACATAAATTTTGAAATCCCATAAATTTTATGATTTGAGGATGAGATGATCTATAATTTATTATTATCTAGATAATATAAGTAAGATTGATGAATTCCCTTAATAGTGGGATTAAAAAAATTCGTTGAACATTGTAGTTTTCGAGTTTTCATGAAACATCAAGAATATTACATAAGTATTAGGAACAATTTAGTGAATTGAGATGAGTAGGAAAATGAAATTTAGTTCCTTAATTTTTCTAATCTGACTGAACCTATAAAAATGAAATAAGTACTATATAGTTTGAAGTACTATTTACACATTTCAGTAATTTGATGTTCTTTAGAAAATGTATCAGAAACAGATACCAGATAAAGATACAAAAGCTAGATATTTGATCATTCAGTGTTTAAAAAACATTAATCAAAGTATAAATTTTATTTATAATATTCAACATAAATAGGCTTATATTATGAAACATATAATAAAGATTTAGTTCAGAGACATCATACGTAGGTGTCAGTAAAAGATACGAGACCATGACTGCATTGGGTAGATATTGTGAGAAAGTTGAGAGGTGAAATTTTTTTATTCCCTGGATGGAGTTCAAATATCATGTGTAGTTGTTGTGTAAAATAATACAATGAATACAAGATGGATTTTGAAGGAAAACGAAATAGATATATCATATAGATAAATTCTAGATAAACATTTAGTGAGTTATGCATAAAATTTTCTATGTTATTTTGGATTGAAAACATATGGAAATATATTATATATAATGAGAGATGGTATAATCATTGAAACTGATGTGAGTTAGTATAATAATAACTATCAAGAAATGGATGGAATTTCATTATATTTTATTCATTATATTAACTCTTTTAATATATGTAATTTCCATGGACCGACCAAAGAATCCACTGAAAATATATAGTCACCCACACTAGGGTAAAACCTTTTTCATCACTCATTCCATGGTTTACATTATTATAATTTCATGATTTTGTGTCTATTTTACATGGTTTATAAGGATAAAAACTATAAAAATTTACTAGGATTAATATATAAAGAATGAAAATTGTAAAACTTCACCACTAATTAAAAACCCCCTATCAATGGTTCTCTGGGTCCTTGGATCAGTGTTATCGGTGTTTGAATCTCTTAAAGAATCCTTTTTCACATGGAACATAACCTGTATATAAGTTTTGGTGCTCAGGATGATGGTCAGTTAGAGTTGATTGAACCTATAGGGAAATTCACTACAGTTGAAGCTCTAGGGGGAGGAGCAAAATATGGTGGAACTTGTGGTGGAAGAAGAAATGATCCAGTCAAGGTCATGTGACATATTAAAATCTATCTGGGGATACTTTCTAGATGGTGAGGGGACACCTGTAAACCATTGTCCAAAACATAACCCCTCTATGGGTTTTGGAATCACCAACCTATACCTGTCAAGTGAGGCAAGGTTGATAATTATTTGAGTCCCAACCATATATTATTAACAATGAAGTTGGGCATGATCATTACATTACACCATTAAGATGTTAACCTCATACTAGTTGGAGTACTCATACATACCTAGTTATAATTAAAACTCATTATGAATGTAAATAAGAATAATCTTTTCAAGTATTTCTCAATCCCCATTCAAAAGAGATGGTCCACGTAGATGTATCTCAAGAGAACCTCGACTTTGTAGATTCCTTAACTACATAGATGGAAAACATGCAACAGAAACTCACTACCCTACATCCCAAAATAAATCCATACCTTGAATGGTTGGATGAAAGTACCCCCTTCACATCTTCTGTAACCTAATAGTGTCTTAACAGAAATAGAAAAACCTTGCACTAACAAACGTATGATAACGAAACAGAGAATAAGGAATATTATGAACTGCAAGCAAATTAATTAATCCAATCATGAATGTTCGAGATTTTATAACCAACTTCATTGCCTCAAAATAACTGTAATAACATGAAAACAACTAAATATAAACCTTCATTGAAAATTCTAATAGGAATGATGTATGATAAAATCTAATACTGAACTTTAATATCTAATGAAAAAACGGAAGACTGTGAGATAAAAACTAAAATGGACCTATATTACAAATGTAAATTGGATTTCCAACAAATATTTGACATTAAATTCTCATTACTAATGCTGTAAAATTCCTAGTTATAAAAAAATAGATAGTAACTGTCATTACAATTTACAATAACAACAATTAATCCAGTCATGAAAGTCCAAAATTACATACTAATCTAAACTTCCTCCTTCTTATTTCTAGTACATGAAATTAACACAATAATCATTATTATGAGACAAAAGATCAATAGGATCAGTAGAAAACATACTTAATAATGTAAAAGGGAAATAAATAGAAACTATTTTACTTGTATATGGATTACTAAATGATTATAGAAAATTTGATTCCACATTGAAAAAAATGATAACAAGCAGAGTAAAAAATATATTTGGATCCTTGAAAATTAATCAAATTATTATAGAATTAATCATAAACATCCCATGAACATGAGAATACAATAATTAAATAAAATATTCATATAATAAAATGAGATGAATAAAACCTTGATGATGTAGGTTTGAGAATATAAAATTTGGAAGTCATAACTCATCAAAATCTCCATCAATTGTTTTTTTTAAGAGATCCTCTATAATTATTCAAAACAAGAAACGTGAAAAATTAAAATTACTTAACTTTTATTTCCCTATAAAAATAAAATGTGTATTTCATATTTCATATATAAAATACACATGTTCTATGTTGCATACATTCTGAATTTTTATTCCATACTGCATATATTCAGAATAAAAATTACATATTCTATATTATAAACATTCCGATCAAAAATAATGAACATTCTATATATTCATAATAAAAAATGAAAACATTATATTAGGAAGATATAACATGTTTCATATACTAATAATAAACATAATACATATGGAATATTATAAACAGGATTTATATCTCATATTAGAAATTGAATTCATAACACATATATTCATATTTAATGTTAACAAAACATGCATACTTAATTAATGAATGTTCTAATAGGTCCCATGTATTAGACTAGGATGAAAAAAATAACACCTTATATAGATCCAATATTAAACATTCATTACAATTTTAAACTACAAGAAAGTGTGATAAACACCAAACCTAAACCTACATTACGAATGAAATTTTTTCTTCCAAAACAAAACTGACATTAAATTCGAGATAATATACTTTGATTAGTGCTAGTTTACCCTATTTATGTTTACATGAAAATAATTAATTCATGACCAATATGGTAAATATAACTGAACCTATCTTCTTTGATAATGAGAAGACACCTTCAATGGAGGTGATACACTATTCATGTGTGTATAGTACCCATGGAGCTATGATGACAAATAAAACATTATAACACATATCAAATAGGAAATTTGAAAAAAATAGTTTACTTTTTGTATACGATTTATTAATTTTTTTAATCATTTACATATGGAAAGGTGATGAAAAATCAATAGTGTTGAAGGAGAAATAAAGAAACAATCTCTATAATAATGGAAATAAAATTTTATAATGAAGAGAAATTTGTTAAAATGGAAAATAGATTCATGGATCTGAGATAATATGAGGTTAAATGTATAAGGAGTGTTATATAAACACATTTGGATATCAATATACAATAACAGATATGAAAAGTGATAAACAAATATGAAAAATAAAGGTAAAATGAGGGTCATAATTCATTGAAATAAAAAAAATGATAAATAAGTGTCAAAACAATTTAATAAATAAAAAGAAATCACAAGGGGTGCAGGTTGGGATTGTGGGTGTACAGGTAGGGAGGGAGGGGTGAATATATGTAGGGGTGTTGGTTCGGAGGGAGGGGGGAATGTATGGAGGGGGGAACAGGTTCAGAGGTGGCAAAATTTTAGGAGGGTGAGGTGGGGGATGATTGTTGGGAGGGGGATGGAGGGGGCATGTACAGGTTAGGAGTGAGGGTAGGTTGGGGGGAGGGGTGTGAAGGTTGGGAGGGGGGATGAATGTTGGGACTGAGGAAGCACAAGTTGGGAGGGAGAGAAAATTAGATGGGAGGGGTATAGTTTGAGAGGTAGGGGTTACTATATCAAACCTATTAATTATTTTGGAACCACTACCCAGGGGCCCTCACAAGTCAAAGATCCAACCCAATTGGTATCTGAAATCCAAGCCCCAAACAATCCTCTAACCCACAATTCAGACCCATATCAAATAAATAAAGGAAGATCTCCTAGACTATCACATAGAGGAAAAACATCCCATCATAGATCAGCATGTTCTATATGGCTCTTCTTAATCACAATTCTTTCCAAAATCTCACACCACCCCCAAGTGGATGTTCAAATCCCACATGATACATTCAGACATCATGTTCATTAACTCAGGGTCCAATCCCTCTATCTCCATCTCAATATCCCTAGGATAATCCACCAATTCTAAATAAAACTTATATGACATCCCAAAACCACCCAAGGAATCTCTTCATCCCAAAATATCTCTATGTCCTGGGAAACATAGTCTCTAGTTAATATAGTACAATCATGTTCTTAAAAGCTCTTTCCCCATGAAATTTAGGTTGAACTCCACACTATCTCTCCTCCTTTTCCACTCATAGTCCCTCTCCATATATCCTAAACCAATGTAACATTAATATATTAGTATATTTATGCATGATCACATATGTGGCTTTGAATTAATGGGACTGCCAACCTCCATAATGAAGTTCCCACCATCTCCAATCTCAATCAGTCCATGGTTATGCCCATCCATGGTCCATAAAAGTATGAACCTCCACCAAAAGTCAAACCTTCTATCACATGACATAAATAATTAATTGTAAATAATTTTAAATCATTATTTAATTTAACACAATGTGTAAGAATCACCAAACAACTCATAAAGTACCATTGCACCACCAATACCTCGACAGACCACACCAAAGGGTTCACAACACACCCCAACACCAACCCGAACAAAATGCCTAACAAAAAACACACATAAATTAACTAAATTATTTTAATTTAATCCAATATTCATAAAAAAATTCACAATTATGACATACCTAACCAAAATAGATAGTCGTGGTAAAGAGATGTCATCATGGGTAGATTATATGAATTGTGTGTGAAACTCCATCCATTTGGATAAATTCTACCATACTCTTGTGTAATTGACATTGAATACATTAATAAAACCATGTCAAATGAGAGGAAAATAAATGGTGGTGTAAACACTAAAATGTAATAGAAAAAAATACCGGAGATCACTATTGAAACACGCCAATCACCCATCCTTTCTCTGGTTCTTCGTGAAACCCCCAAGTCACCCCCTGTTCCACAAACCCCACCCAATACACACCCTTATGAAAATCCCACCAAATAACTTTACATGGTGATAAAGATTCTTAAATTACATGACTTTTGAATCAAGCACTCAAATAAGTGAAAAAATAAAATCGAGAACAGTATTAAAACAAATCCATAACATTTACTATTTACAAGAACTAAATATAAATTAACCATTCTAAATCATAAAAGAATTCAATTCCTGTACATAAAGTACATAAATAAGTCTCGATGTTAATTCAAAAATGGAGGAGATTAATATCACACCATCACCGAAATC
This sequence comes from Viscum album, assembly GCA_963277665.1. Classification (NCBI taxonomy): domain Eukaryota; kingdom Viridiplantae; phylum Streptophyta; class Magnoliopsida; order Santalales; family Viscaceae; genus Viscum; species Viscum album. The sequence continues at coordinate 822,857,332 of OY728157.1, forward strand.
TATATCTCTATGCCCATCATCATCATCATCATCAGTATCAGCAACATCATCATAAACCTCATCACCAACAACATCATGAGCAACATCCTCACCACCAATAGTTCTATCTCCATCGCCTTAATCATCACCAATAACCTCATTGGAATCACCCAACATATAATTTAATGATCTCATTGACACCATATAATATTCTAAAGTAGCAATAACCTATGATGGAAGCGACTGTCTCAAAACTGCCATAGGATTCTGGAAATGCTTGATCATCAACATACTTATTTCACATTACTATAAATTTATTTTCATTACCTCCACTTGTTCATCATAAGAAATTTACAACTCAGAGGTTCGAGAGGATTTAGATGATTTTGATCAAGACCAATACCTATAATGAATAATATTTTTACCTGGTCGACATCATACTCTCCCCAGGTTCTCCTTACCAAATACCGGACTTAAATGATCATATAGAAAAAGTTGTCATCTTATTTACCATCGAGGGCCTCCAAGGTTGACTGTGAAAAATATAAAACAAATTATATAAGGAATTAAATATAAGGATTTAATATATAAATAAACAACATTAGAAATTTTTCTTTTGTATGTTCATTTACTGAACTTCTATCTTTTTTCTTTCAACTGTAGAAAATTAACATGGCATGAGGTAGAAGACCTTTGATGCCCAATAAAGCATGCTGCAATTGAGAAAAATACAATTCTAGATTAGAACCATATATGATAAATGCTAAAATACACCCTAGGTCTATTAAATAATTTTTTCAGTAGACCATCACATATAACATCACAATACCCAGTTAAAGTACCTAGTGCTTCTCATGGTTGGGCATTGTAGTGTGCCCCAATGTGTGCTGATATGACATTGAATCTTTTTCATTGTTTTTTTTTTCTCTGACACATAACAAAAAATTACAATATAAGTTATAGGAATTATATTTTATACTCAAATCATTATGATTGAGATTACCTTAAACTGAACAATCTTCTATTGTGCAATCATTTTTTCAGATTGACTTTTTGGACATTCATGGAATGTGGGTACACACTGTACGTTGGTACCAAACCTTCTATTTCAACCAACATACATATCAGGCATGTATGATATTCCGAACTCCCTGAAATCTACCGACCTTATAGTCTTAGCTACTTATCATCCAGGAAAGTTAAATTGAATCTGTAATGAACATGTTATTTAATTTTTATAAAACAATAATATATATATGACTTTATAATATTTTTCTTACCCATATTTGATCACATTCTTTGTCTTTGATCTATTTATTGATATGTCCCCATGACAACGGTTCCACTGGAATGATATCATGATACAAGGACAAAGTGTCCAAAAATCATCTACACTGCATTTCATTTGGACCTAACATATGATTTTTTTCAACTGTAATCCACAATTAGTTGTTTTTGGTTATTCCAAACTTCCTTCATCTGAGTGCTCCCAAGTCTCATTGAAAAAGATCCAACTAAATAATAAAAATAGGTGGAAATAAGAATTAATTCATGGTACAACAAGTCAAAAATTTTGTGATATAATTTGATACAGTTATATTAAAAAACCATATACATTCTTCTCAATACAATATAATGGATCTGTGGGTTGTCCTGACTCAACAGCCTCTGAAGGAAGTGCAAGTTCCAGTGCATGATCTTGGTGGCCTCCAAGCATTGGAGTGGAAACTAATGGATGTAGTCTCATCATTTGTTGGCTGGAAGGTATGAATTGGATTTGGTGTAGACATGGGGAGAATAAGAGTTGTATGAAGGTTTATACATCATCATATATTGATATTGTAAAGTTAGAAACATTTAGGGTGGCGGTGTTGGCATCGTACTGGATGAAGAGGGAAAAATAAATAATTGAGGCATCAGTGGGATCAACCCTGAAGGAGAAAAGGTCATGGAATGTGAATAAGAGTGTACCTAAGATGATAAATGAAGCATGGATAAGAAAATCCTTAGGCACACAAGTGGATTACGGAAATGTGTGTTGGAAGGGGCTTCTGCTGGTGGGTCAGTGTGGATATAGGTATAACAGGTGCTCCATCTATGATTAGGAGAAACCCCACTCTTAGCCATGCAAACATGATTAAGATTAAAATTATGTGGAACTAAATGTGCCAAAAAATTGATAATGATTGTTAACATGAAATTATATGTAATGTAAAAGAAATTCATTACAATTATTATACTCACTAATGGAAGTGAAGGAGGAAATGCATGCTCAGACCTAGGTCAATGTAGATCAAATATTATCTTCCTTCGACCTTCTGTAGTATTTGGCTAATGTATATAAGAATGAAATATAAATTATTTAGAAATATTTTTTAAAAATCATTCATAAAACATACATCTATCAGGGATTCATGAGAAGAACTAATTTGAATTTATTTTTAACTACAAATTATACAAAATGTTTACAAATAAATGAATAACACTATTTCAAAAATTACATTACCAAGTTATACATTTTTTAAAAACAATATTTAAATAATGTTTTTTGCATCGAAATAAATAGTATTTAATGAATAAACAATAGAAAATATAAAAACTAGACATATCATTCTATACTAAAACATAATTAATGCAATTACAGTAATACTAATGTAATAAACTGAAGTCAATGTAAACTAAATGAACATGGAAGATATATGGTTTTATCTATATATTATCAACCACCACATCAGGTTCAACATCAACTCTCACAATGGGAAAATTTGATTCATCAAATGAAATAATGTGGGAACACAAATGAGGGAATCAATCGTTGGAATTTCATCACCAACATCATGAAAAATATGTCTCGGTATTACAATATTAATGACACCATAATCGGGTCTCATATGATCTTTCATATAAAACACATGTTTATCCATTGATTCCAAAATGTTCGGTTCATTGGTACGTAAGAATCCACTCATTTTAATAACTCGTAATCCACAGTCATCAATAAATCTACCCTGCAGTCTCATTCATTAAAACCATTTCCATTTCATCATAGTGACTCTATCGTAAGTTTAGTAATCCAATAACAATATTTTATCAACATGTCCATAATAATACACATCTTTATATCATGGTCGACTATTTGATATAGTATTATAATAATCCATTATATCCATTAACATAAATTCATCATGTTGGGTTCTCATTTATACCTCCCAGTCAGTTGAAACAAATTTAATCCCATTTATTATTAGATATTTCATTCACGAACCAAACAATTAAAACCAAAAGGCATAGTTCTTATTTCATGAGAAACTGAGTCAATAGGTAAACTCAAAAGCATAAATATATATGAATAATACAATTAAAATTGTATCTATATATTAAACTAATTAGAGTAATAGTAATACCTTTGATTTCAACCATGTAGTAAAATATAGGCTATGAAAAACCTCTCCCCTTCTCAAAAGCAATTATAAATGAACTATAACTATAATTTGTTTAGTTTACCTACATTAAATGATAATAAAATTTTATGTTTTATGTGAAATTTAATAATAAGAGATAACATATAAATATAAAAATTACTTACTTGATATCGTAATTAAACAAACAAAAATTAAATAAAAATGTTTAATGTTTCGTCTCCTACTCTTCAAGGCTCAATGTAGCCAATGTATAAATCCCAGAAATTTCACCTATTTGGGGATGAGATGAAAATGATGGCTAAATTAACGCATACTACTCATCTTCATTTCTCAGTGGATTATTTTGTCTTGTGGTCACATCATAAAAATACATTGAACAAAAATCCATTCATACTTGAGCTAGATAACCCCTCAAAATCGAACCTTTCAGAGAATTCTTGTTTTGGACATATAATTTCTTTGTGAACAGATTTCATTTAATAGGATACATCCACCTAAAATTAATATTTCCCACCAGACATGTTTAATTTGTAAGATTAACTGTTATAGGAAACATGCACGTGAAAAGGGATAGAGGGAATATTTTTCCATCTCTAAAAAATTCCATAGCACCTCCTAAGGAATTTTTTTAAGAATTACATAGATAAAATTTTAGCACAAAGGTATCTAAAAAAATGAAATAATAAAATCACTATCACCCTTATATTATGGTATAAGAAATGAAGAATTTCTATTGGAATCAATTCATGAAGAAGGAGGAGATAATCAGTATTTTTAAGTATTTTCTTAACATCTCTTCTATGTACTGGTTTATATATGTCACTGGAATAACCATAAAAAACTTTGATACTCTCATATACAACCAAAAATTTATCTTTCTCTGATGGTTTCTTCATATATGAATCACAAATAACATTCCATTTATTTTCACTGATACACACAAGATTCAATTCTGGTCGAATTCCCAAATCCATAAATTCCCAATGAGATAGGAAGTCATATTTGGTATTCCCATTGATATTCAGTATAATATAAAGAAACAATTCACCTATATACTTCTCAATATACATTACATCTGAACAATTACATAACAAATTGGTAGACTTATATGGCAATTAAAATAAATTCTTCTTTTTTCCAATTGTAAGTGGCTTCAATGTCAACATTCTACTTATTTAAAGATTTAAACTATCATTTCACTAATGAAAAACTAAAATCTAACAATTCATTAAGAACATAACATCCAGAAATATTATGAGGTGGGTCTTTAGTGTCAACAATACAATCAGACCTCAGACAATTTTTCTAGTATTGATGATCCATTGGAAATAATCATTGATTCCCCATGAAACAAAAACTTTGATAATATTTAGGCCTTCTCAATAATGTATTCTTCCTACAAATGGGACATGATAGTTTTACATTTGTACTCCACCCAGCCATCATTTCATAATCTGGGAAATCATTTATGGTCCTTGGAAGGGCAACACACATCTAAAACGTATTCTTTGAAGAAGCATCGAATGTCTGCACACCGAAATACCAATGTTTTTTCAACTCTCATATTAATTTTTGAAAGTAGACATATATATCATTTCTACGATAATAAGTTTCAGATATTTGAAAACTCAATAAAGTGAATGATTTTTTCAAGAAGATCCACAAAGGATGATTATAAAAATGAATAAAAACTAGCTATGTGTTTTGAGTATTAAGAATCTAATCATATGGAATAAAACTATCACATGATAGACACAACTTCACATTACACACCTTAGTTACAAAATCAGGATGTTGTGCTTCAAATTTCCACCATGTTAATCCATTTGTAAGATGAACCAAATCATCGTTACCTTTTATTTTCTCATCTTTATTCCATAACATATTGGCTGAAATTAATACAGACATGAAGGGATTTTGATGTCTTGGAATCATCGGAAATTTCCACATGACATTCTATATAACACGAGATGGTTTCCCATCTGCATTTGTCTTCCATTAAGATGTACTCCATTATTCAGAGTCATTATGGTCAGTTGTTTCCTCCAAAAAACTGGAATCTTTTGGATAAGGAAGGACTTTATTAGTTTCAAATCCCAGATGCTTAATTAACGTCCATGGCCGGTAATTATTTGAGATAATATCAATAACAAAAGAAAGAAATTACTTCAAATATGTATGAATATAATCAATGGGGATATTAGAAATTCCATTCATGGTTTTCCCATTATTTAATGGAATTAAAAACTCCAACATGGTCATTTTAGTATATTCATGATATACAAGAGTAATGGTATCATCCAATAAATAATTCACACTATCATCTTCATCTTCAATATTTTACTCATGACTATTGCTAACATTTACTTCTTCCATTGGTATATTGTCTCTCTCAGGATGATAGTGTAATGAAAATCAATAAAATATCAAATAGTTCATGTCACTTCGTTCATTTTGTTCATGAACAGTAAAACATTAACTCATCTCTCCATGGTGATTAAAAACATTATAGATTATTTGAAATATAAATTTATTTATATAGAAGATAAATTTTTATCAGCTTAACAATGGTCTTAAAAAGCATTAATATTATGTAAACTATATATAACATTCATCTAAATCATTGTAAAATGGAAAGTTTGAAAAAATCTCCAAATTATTTTGAAATGTCGTTGAAATATGATCAGTACGATACATCCATTTTCTATCAATTATATAACAATAAAAAAATTTATATTCCAATCAATAATATAAACCATTTTAAAAAAAGGGACATTTAATATTGAAAATTAAATTATTAGAACATAAAAACATAATAGTTAATTTATATCTTTATTGCAAGCGCATTATTTTTATCACTAATTTCAACCCTTTTAGTATCACAGATAACATTATTACTTATACACAGTAAAGGTATGATAAAAAAGGTAAACCATAATTGAAAGATAATGGTTACATATCTATGATATGGTGTTATGTTTTATTATTGTTGAACAATGGAAGAGATAAAAAAAAATTTCCTCACTTAGGTGTGACATCAAAAAATCAATATCTAACCTTAAAACACACCCTTAAAAATGGTTTTTTTTATTTAGAAACATACGGAGTGATTAAAACATTCACCCATCACAAAAAATATTTTAAATGAGCCCCATATTTATATAATTTAATTTTTGGCATGTGTAAAAATATAATTCAAATAGGGAAATTAATTTAAATGAATACCACTTCATAACTAAGAATTAAAATCAATTAGATAATTTATATAAAACAACCAGGGGTACAAAATATTGGTATAAATATTCTATAAGTGGAATTTAATAAACTAAATCACTTCCTGAATTTTTTTAATAATATAATTACCTTGAAACACCTACTGCTTACAAATTAAAAAAAGACACAACTGGACTCTGAAAAAGGAAAAGGTCATTCTAGTAAAATGAATGAATTTAAAATAAATAGCAATATCAAATACACCTTATTAGATTAATATAAAACACTAAATTTTAAACACACCATTATTAGGGATCCCATAATAAATGAAAATGGGTAAAATTTAATTGTAATGTCTAGGGAATATCCCATTGGATTTAGGTAATGGATTATATATAAAATGTCACTGATTAATGTTTTGGATTCTTATGGAGTACAATAATTTAATAATTAATTACTGTTTAACTGGATTATACTTGATTTATCTAGTTTGAATACCTCTATTTTAAGATATAGGTTATAATACTATTATCATTCAAAATGTCAAGGATGGTTCCTTGAGTTTAGACTAGAAGAATGGATTTGGAAGAATATAAAGACTCATCCCTTTGTATTTTGTATGAGTTTTTTTGGAGAGAGAGTTATCTATTGAGCCATGTGGGTTCTGTGGTATTATTATTCCCTTGGTTTCCTTGTTTTTTTTATATTTTTACCATTTACGATTTGACATGTACCATGATTATAGACTCTTTTGTGATGGAAAAATTAAATACAAATTGATGTTTAGTGTCATTGTAGTTTCCAAGAATTAGTAGTATTTTTATTAAACATTTATTGAATTATTAATTGGTAAAATATTAATCATAAAATCAATAATTGATTAATAAATCAAATCTAAATGAAAAAGAAATTGAATTTTAATTTTAGGTACAAAATCTTTGGTGTCATACCATGTTATAATTAAACCCCACACTTTCTACCCTAGAACATGGGCAACTAAGCTACTATACTTATTATATTTTATATTTATATTTAGGGAATAACCTCAAGTTTTTGATTTCATGGTTTCTATTACTAAGAATGTGGGTTAGTTCTAGGTTGATACTCAAGACCATTTTTCTTAGTTATCATAGTTTTATCATTTGGTATTTCAGTTATATTATGACTACCTAAATGTATTTCATAAAAATATTTTTTTAAATATGTTATTATTTTTATTTTTATTTATACTGTTTTTTAATCGAATTTGTGGGTATAGTCTCCCCAAAATAATACTTGAGACCCTCACTATTAGTCAGCATCCTCCATCATATGGGGAGGCATTCTAGGGGTGTTATATATAAAAAGTGTCCAAGAACAGATTGGTGGTATGTAGTGGACGGACCTAGTAAAACATTATTGGATGTTTTTTTAGTCTTAAAATTTTGTAAAGGTACAAAATAAAATTAGAATATGTCGAGGCATTGTATGGAGATTTTCCCTGGGACCATCCAACCCATGTATGAGGAAATTCCACGTTGTCTTGGACTAAATTTCTATTTATAATATTCAATTATATAATTGATCTAATTTAACCATATGCGATACACTTGATTATGAGTTGAAGGATTTATAGGAATCATCTTAGGGAATAGTATGATAAGTGGGGGTGTGTTTAGGAATTTTATCTAGCATGTTGCATTATTGGGCATGATGGAGTTTTATTGTTTACATGAACTATGACTTGAGTCAATTATTTCAAGTGATGGAGAAAAAATAGATGTATTTTTCATATATGTGTATAGTTTCAACATACATATCCAATCCCATAAATTATTGGAGTAATGTTCTATGACTACTTAGAGAAATTATAAAATCTTTCTAACTAAACACAATCCCAATTATCAAATAAATAATGTTTCCCAAAATAACATTTAATTGAAATATTATTTAGCTGAGGAAAAGCTAGGGAGTTTTGGGTAAAATTAAATTGTTAAAGTTATTATTATTTTTCATTACATTATTATTATGAAGAAATATCTAAAATAAAATTCAATGTTCAAATTAATGATTTTTTTATCTATAATATTTAATTTATTTTTCATTTATCTAAGCCCATATTGTGGAATTTTTGTGTTAATATAAAATTATAAAGTGTAATGTAAAAAATAGTTAATTGTATATATATATATATATGTTGGTGACATGGGGATAGTAGATGTTGACCCTATGTTTGGGTGGTGGGGGATATTGGGAGTTCCAGAGTTATGTGGTATACCTGTGATGAAGAGGCTCTAAAACAATAGATAATTTTTATGTTGGTCACATTGTGAGTGATCTTGTTTTGATATGTATAGTTATTACTTGTGTAATTGTTGGTTTATGCTTGAAATGTGAGTGGGTAGGTCTAAATTAATTTAAATAGGTTGTTGAAACATAAAAATATGTATTTTTGAATGATAAATGCCTTGTTACATTGATATGGGGATAAGTACAACCCATAGATATGACCATTATTATTCATAATGTGTGGAGTATGTTTGAAAGACTGGTTACCTTGTTTAGCATGAATCAAGGTTTAGAATTTAGTACATCTTAACCTTTTTGGGTAACCCATCAGAATGGATGGACATTTTTAGGAACATTTTGGTGTATGGGATATAAGTAAAAACTTCAGGTTATGATATCAATTCACCCAAATTTTACAATAAAGTTCATATTGGTGTGTTAGGTGACTTAGGTTCTCTAATATACATATTTATGTGCTATTTCGTTATTTCATATGGATGGTTTTGGGAGGGGATGTCACATTTTAATTTTTGGACTGGGTGACATCGGTGAATGTGTGTTAGATCAACTCTATTCATGTTAGATAGAATTTGTGGTGCCTAGGGGTGATAACACTCTTGGAGGTTTTTGGGATTAGGCATATAGAGATACCTGGTGATCTTGAGATAAATACACTCTTTGAGTTTGTGTTTTGATATAATTTATAGTTTTCAATTGAAAAGTGATTATGTGCAGGGCCCTATAAACACAAGTTAAGATTTTAGAATAGTGATAAGTCTATGAATGAACTCTAGTAGAATTATAACATGATGATATAATTATGAGTTTTCATTTACATGGTTTAACATGGTGATCTTCTTGTAGTTTTAAGAAACAATAAGGGTGATATTTTCTTGTGGATATAGGAATATAGAATAGGAATGTATATTTTATGGGCAATGTGGGGATATTATTGACTAAATGTGTGTCATTGGATCTGGGATATAGTCTTCATCGTAAGATTGTACATGAGCATGTAACAGCTATGTTTTTAGGTAATCATCGAGCCAACTATGTGTGGAGATACAATATATTATTTCACTTGTGGAGCAGGCTTACACTACATCATGAGAACAAGATCATAAAGCATGATTGATCTTGAATCAACTTGAATGTTAAATATTTCATGTGTTTTATTGGTGTTGTGGTAGTTATTAACCCAAAATTTTTTATTTATAGTATAATATATCCTTTATAGTTAAAAGGAAATAACCACAAGGGATTTTTAGTGATTAATTAATGGGGGAAACTCAATTAACGATATATGTGTCCAGAATATCACCAAATCTAACCACCCAATTTTGATTAGAACTTTTAGACAAACATTCTATTATATATAGATATTAATTTCAAAAATATTATATATTCAAGACCAAACTTCTAGGAAAACATCCTTATAGTGTTTGAGGGAAAAATATTTTGAAGAAACGTCTAGATATTTTATGAAAATTTAAAGACGATAATAAGGTAAATCAGAAACCATAAGAAAATGAAGAGAAATCAAGGAAATAATTCTTGATTATTTTTTCTAACCAACTATCCTAGGAAAAATAAATGTATAAAAATAAATATCATCCTAATGTAAATGTAAAATAGGTGTATTTAATTGAGGAGGATATTAATAGTAAGGATGCATCACTAAATGGTGTATTAAAAATAAATTGGCGTAAAATGTGAGAAATCAATGTGTGGAACAAAATATTTCATAACTATCCTACCAACCAAAGAATAAACTATGAAAAGGATGTTGAAAAAACAATGTGAGGATGTAGAATAGAAATATAAGGTGAATGCTTATTTATTAAATAAAAAATGCAAAGAAAAAATCAATAGGAAACTTTTTAAAGATGTTGATATAAGTATAAGTGATTATCTTATAATGAATAAAAAATAAAGGTTGGGAAGAAAATAGAAACCTAAATGCATTTAATGGGTAGGGGATTTTGTCGAAGGAGAGGGAACCAAGAGGGGGGAGGGGGATTCCACTGGAGGTGATGGATCCCTGAGGGGATGTGGATGGGGAGGTGGAGGCTAAGAATTTTGGTTGAGGCAGAGGCTGGGAGGTTGAGATTCGGAGTGATGGTGGTGCCGTGAGGTGGAGGTCGGGGAGGGGAAGAGAAAGATAGAAATCAATGGACGGAGGGCTGGGAGGTTATGGTCAAAGAGGGGAGAGAAGGTTTCGGAGGTGAAGGTTAGATGTCCAAGAGGAAGAGGTTGGGTAAGAGAGTAGACATATGGGAGGTGGAGGTTGAGGATTAGAGGGTTTATGTCTGTGGGGGGGGAACTTGATGGAAAAGATGATTCAGCAGGAGAAGCCCAATGGAGGATTGACATTGAGGCATTGAATACCAATAGTTTTAATTAAATCATGTGTATATACCATGAAAAATACCTATAACCATGTTTTTTATACACCGTGGGTATAGATTCATGTTGATAGACCCCTTTTCCAGTATTGAGTTATACATGAATTGGAAGCTGTGATGTTTTTCATAAAAATATGGAGACATAATTTTTAAGAAGTAATGTGTGATATATATAAAGATCAGAGTACATTGATAGATATATTCACTCAAAATGGGTTGATCCTGACATAGAGAATATGCCTAGAAATAAGGATGTATTATTCATTCACGATTAATTACAATCTAATAAAATAAAATAAATGATAATACATTAAGATAGAATGATAATGCCATATTAACTATAATTCCCATAGCCTAGAAACTTGGATCCAGTTCATTATTTTATTATATTGGAATGATTACAATAAATCATATCCAGAATTACTGATTAGTTTAGGACTTTTTGGAGACCAAATTACATACATGATACCTATAGTATATTTGGAAATATAGAAAACAACATGATACACAATAAATTGAAATAAACTACCTCCTTGACAGATTATTCAATGTTATATTCATCATAACCTGGGGAAAGAAAACATAGTAAGGGTGAGATAAAATGCTCAGTAAGGGTTACATATAGTGTAATCATGAATAAATGACAATTTAATCATAATAAATTTGACATAACTAATATGCCCCGGTGAATTAATGAAAACACATTACATAATTAAGTTAAGAATAAAAATGATTCCATAGATTTTTCAATATTGGAAACCTCATCGAAATTAAAAAATGAATACTCAATAAATGGAGTTATTATTATTTAGACATCCTGTATCAGGAATATTTAACAAAATACCATTGGGATGGTTTAATTCTATGGGTAGAAACCCTTATGATTTTTTGAAAATAAATCAAAGAGCTTGTACCCAACTGTATTGTCTGATTAGACATGTTGATGCATCGAGGGGCTATAGAAGGTCATTCCCATAACTTATAGTACAAAAAAATCTTTAAAAATTAATTTAATACAAGAACAATATTCCTTTTCAGTATCTATATTGTGTAGATGATACTGATTAATCAATATTTCCATAGTTAAAGCAACATTAAACATAAACACCATATGTATAATCGCATACGGCTAAGGTAACAATCATATAAATGTAACAATAATATGGACATATAATTTGATTACAATTTAAAATTAAATATGATATCAAATGGGATTTAGTTGCAACACATAAGAATTATTATGTGCATAAGATTAAGTAGAACACAATGGAATAGAAACCAGAAAAGTGTCCTTTACAACATTGTAATCAATCGAGTTAATAATTACCAAGAGAATCACTAAATAATATGAATGTAAAGAGAATAATTATATTTTATTTCAAATTGTATTAATCATACACCCCATATAAGAAATAAGGGGAGAACAATGGAAATTTCACAAAAGAAAAGTGAGATCAAAAACCCCTTACCTTAAGTATGAATGTATTATGCACTTGATCTCAATGTCCAAAATAATAAAATTAGATTCAATAATTATGATGAATCAAACCTTATCTATATTTAATTGATATATCATATTGTCATTAATTTCATGTATGTTCATTTAAATGGGTTAATAGATTCAATTTTGTCATTTTGGAGTGCATATTTTCTTACTTTTCCGGATCATTTTCTGGTATAATTGTATGGGAGTTCGTGAAAAAATGGGAATTGAAACCCAAAATTGAATTTATAAGTTAATAATAATTATACAGAATGCTAAATTATCACAAAAATATTTTGGTTATTTTTGGAGAGGATGAATCATTGTATAAAATTTTAATGATAAATTCTTGGATTATTTTTATGGCTTTTTAACCACCACAAACTCATCTAGATTTATAATTAAATAACATGTTTAAAAAATTATTAAATAAAATTAAATTGGATATATTTCATATTAAATTAAATATTTCCTCCATAAAAATGGTTTCATGTCCATAATTGATGACGTTAATAAAAATTGGAAAACTGTCATCCTTAAATGTGACAAATTAACACATCTTGGATAATGTATTGATTTTTGGTATAAAAGGAGGGGAAATCGAGATGACGATGAAACATTACATTAACATAATAAAATTATAGTACATATATGATATGTTTATTATAATATAATTTGTATGATGGGAGGTGAGGGGGTAGAAATAATAGAGTGGAACTAGAAAAATAAGTTGAAAGGAAAAGGAAGATAGGTTAACCTCTTGATTACTCCTCCTTGAGAAAATCATTATGGACATTTTTTCATTTTGGTGAGACCAGTAAGTCTTGGATGTGGGAGGAGGGATTGACAGACTGAAAATTGCTTTTTATTAAAAGATTAACAGGTGTCCACAACATACCACCCAACGAAGCATTCAAGGGGGCGAAAATGATGCAAACCTAGGGCATCCCCTCGAACAAATGACATACACTCAACTGGAAGGAAGCCAATGATATCATAAACAATGAGCCTATCCTCATGTCTACCTACCCGTGAAAGCGCATCAGTGGAAAATTTAGCCTCCCTCTAACAGTGCTTCACAATTTGCCCACAATCTATTTCAACCACACATTTTCAAATGAAATACACAAGGTCCTAGGGCGGTTCATAAATACCTTTCACCGATCTGACTAGGACTTCCGAGTCTGAATCCACTTCATCCACCTGAAAACCCACCCTTCTACAAATATTGAGCCCTGTGAGAAGCACTCGTGCTTCCTCCCCCAAAGAGCATCCCAGGCCAAAGCATGCACTGATGGCCACCAACCCTGATCCACATGAACCTCGAAGCATCCCACAGCCTCTCATAATCCCATATATCCGGGACCCATCACCATTCAATTTGACACCACTCACCAGAGCTTTCCATCTAATCCATCGGCCCTCTTGTATACCTTTCCTATTTGAAACATTTGGCCAAGGATGTCCCAGAATATATTGGGTCCCTTTTAACACCGAACCCAAATCAAATAGAAGAGGTTTCAAACATACCTAGAGAAAGGTAAGAGGCTTCCCATGTCCCAGCCGATAAAGGTTCCGAACATCCTAGATGACCTAGAATATGGAAGATAAGATGACACGCCTTACCTTACCTTCCAAGGACCTTCCAGCAAGATCCTGAAACCAGCCATCCAGAAAAATGTGAAGGGAGGGTAGAGTCTACTCAATGTGTGGCGTAGGAGAAAAGTGAGACCAAAGAAAAACCAACCAGTCACTCAAACAGAAGAGATGCACCACAAGAATCGGCCTAAGGATTCCTACAGCAAAGGAAACAAGAGGCATGTTGAACTCCCATTATCTGGATGCAATCCTCCATGGGTAGCACATTGTTGATGATGCGCCGAACTAGTAGGTTAATTTTTAGGGGGATCTTGTTGCACCAGAACTTTGACCACGTGTCGATAACTAGTTCCCCCCTGAACTTACTTCTTGTAATCCTAAACAGACAGCTTACCCGAGCTCGACCATGCAAAATAACACATGTCTTCTTCATCATTAAAAGAAATTTCCTCATAAATCCTTTTCCGCTCCCGGTTCAGAACTTCTTGAATAAGAGGCAGATGCTCTGACGCTTCCTTGAAGGTAATTTCAAGAGTTGGGTACCCTAGGAAAAGTAGTCGCTCTCCGGACCAGTTATCCTTCCAAAAACTGATGTTTCCTTTTTCTATAATCCACCTGAATGATCCCTGATGTTCATCCATACATGAGCATATTCTCTTTTCTAGTGCCATCAGCGGTGGCTTACGGGGATTAGAAACCCCCCATGCTCCCCATATCGACTTTTGAAGAAAGAGGCCCACAGTGAATTGTTAGCAATGATCTCCCATGCTATCTTTGCTTGGGAAGTGTATTTTTAAGAACATATGGAATGATCAAAGCTTTAGTGGTGTGAGAGGAAGAGTGGTGATGGGTGGTTTATATAGTAGAGGAGAGGAAGGTTTTTGTATTATGTTAATCATTAGTTTATTTTTTTGATCAAAACTATGAATAGTCTATATTCTTCTGAAGAACAGTAATAAGTTCATGTGAGTTCAATCTGATATCCATTTACATCATCCATGACTCAATCATGAAGTAGATATTTGTTTATGTAGCATATTTTGTAAAATATTAAATTTCACTATTCACAATAAAAATTCAAGTATTTGAGATAAATCCCAAAAAATCACCGTAAATTTTTTTTGATGTGTAGAATCAAAAAATGATCTTAATTTTATGAAAATAGTTTTTTAATTACAATTATTTTAATTTTTAATTAAAAGCATCTTTTAATAAAAATTTAATAATTTTTAAATTATTATTTCTTTTATGACTCTTTGAGAAAATAAATATGGTTAAATTAATTTATCCTAAAATCATAGGGAAATATAATATTGATTTATGAATAATATTTTTAAAATTTAATAATATTTTAAATCATCTTAATAATTATAATATTTTGATTAAATACTTGTGACTCACAAAAATACAAATACTTAATTAAAATATTCACATTCATTTATAAGGTGCCAAAATTTGATTTATACACTAATGGGTAAGGTTACCATTCATGATGGTCATATTACAATTAATAAGGTTATCATTACTATTCCTTAAGGTGTGTTACTATTCCTACCGGTATGTTATTATTCATAAGGGTAAGTTACTATTCACCAAAAATTATGTTGATTCTATAAGACTCTAAATATCTTACTGAACCAAACTCTGTATGTCTGATTTTTGAAATTCAAATAACATAAAAGTAATATATTAGTTTAAAGTCTTGGATATAACTAACTTTTATAATCATGTTTTATTTCAAAAAGACTCGGTGTTGCATGCATTAAAAGCTATCAAATGAATTGAAATTATTTAAGTACAATCATACCATAAAATATTTTGGTGATATATTCTCTCTATTGTCAAGAATCTCAAAGACTCTTCACAATAAGGAAAATTTTGTTATATCACTATTTATTCATAGTTGAGTACATGTTTTGGATCCCGCATGAATTTCTTTAACAACAACACATGGAACAAATTATGAACTTTGGAGAGACTTGGTTGCATTGAAAAATGGTAAGCTACATCTCCAATTCTTTCTAAAATTTTGAATGGTCTAATATACCAGGGGATAAAATTCTCATTCTTACCGAACCATAAGTCACCGTTCTACGGAGATACTTTTAGAAATACATGATCTCCCACTAGAAATTCAAATTCCATTCTTTGGTTTTTAGTGAAACACTTTTTCCTACATTGGGATGTGTTAATGTGGGAGTAAATTTTCATTGCCTTTTTAGTTATCTCTTTGATAGGTTCTGGGCCTTTAAGTTCTCTCTAACAAACATCATACCAAAAATCTGGAGTTCAAAACATCTTGTCATAAAATGGTTCATAAGGAACCATTTCAATGCTAGAATAGTAACTATTATGGTAGGAAAATTTCTCCAAAGGAATATATTGATCCCACATACTGTGGAAGTAAAGAGATAATTATCTCAAAATCACTTCTAATGAATGAATTTTCCTTTCAGATTGCCTGTTCAATTGGGGGTGATAAGAAGTACAGATATTAATCTTACTATCCAAATCATTTTGAAGAATTTTTCTAGAATATTTATTTAAATCGGGGGTCTTTATCAGAAACAATTGAAAGAGGTGCACTATCAAGTCTTACAACCTCATTAATATAAATTCCATCTAGGGGATCAAGTGGTAAGTCCTCTCTTATAGAAAAAAAATGTGGACATTTTTTAATATAATAAACAATTAGCCATATTTTTTCATTCCTTCTAGGTGTCCTCGGAAGTCCATTGAAAAATTCTATCGTAATGTCATTCCACTTCGGCAATGGAATAGATAGGGGATTCTTGGATGCTCTACGATGTTGTCTCTTAGCCTTCACTTACAAAAAAACTAGAAACCTTTTTACATAGTCATCAATGTATCACTTCATGTTATCCCAACAACATTGTTCCATCATATCTCTATAAATTCTAGGGATGTGAGGTTTTATAAATAAATTTGAGCTATGAGCATCATTTAATAGATCCATTTTTAGATCAGGTATAGATGGAACACATAACCTCTTTCCTAATTTCAGAACTCCATCCTCATACATTATGTCTGCTAATATTCCATCCTTAATAGCTTCAATTTTCTTTTGTATATTTTCATCACCATATTGAGAGCGTTTAATATTCTCTAGTAAATATGGTATAACAATCATTTTTAAAATGAATGATATTTCCCCTTCCATAAAAATTACCATATTCATCTTTAGCAGATCCATGAATATTGTATCTCTCTCAATCCACATTTGGGTTAGAAGATCATGACCAATAAAACTTAATTCATATGCCACCTTATTTTCCTATCCCTTGTGGTAGTGTATTGAAAAATCAAAATCTTTGAGAAACTCGTGTGATCTAATTTTCCTCATGTGGAGTTCATTCTATGTAAAACATTATTTCAAACTCTTTTGATCAGTATATATCTCACATATTTCACTATAGATTTAGGGTCTCTATATTTTAAGGAAAATATAATTGTTGCTAACTCAAGATCATGAGTTGGATAATTTTTATCATTAGTCTTCACCAACCATGATGCATAAGAAATAACATTATCATTTTTCAAAAGGATGCAACCCAATAAATTCTTTGAAGGATCATTGTATATCACAAAACCATCATTTCTAGATGGAGGTGTCAAAATTAGGTGATTGACCAATCCCTTTTTCAATTATTCAAAACACTATTTACATTATTTTTTCCATAAAAACATAACCCTTTTACATGTGATATTGGTTAAAAGGTTAGCCAATTGGGAGAAATTCTGAATGAAACACTGATATTTACCTACTAAACCAATAAAACTATGTAAATTAGATATGTTCATTGGTATGGGACATTCTAGTATTGTCTTTGTCTTCACAGGATCAAATATGATTCCATCCTTATAGACAATATGGCCTTGAAACAAAACCGATTGAATGAAAAAATCACTCATTATAAACTTCCTATTTAATTTATTTCTTCATAGAGTTATCATAATCACCCCCAAGTGATTCTCATGGTCTTAATAGATTTTGGAGTATACCATGATATCATCGATAAATACCACAACATAGTTATCAAGATATTCTTTAAAACCCTAATCATTAGATCCCTGAATATAAATTGTTCCTTTGACAGTCCAAAAGGAAATAATGTAAACATGTAATGCCCGTAAATAGTTGTAAATGCTATGAATGGAATATCTTCCTTGCTCACACATACCTGATGATATCCAGATCACAGGTCAATAATTAAAAAATATTGGCCTACATAAAGTTGATATAATAAACCAACAATACATATAAGGGGATACTTTTTTTATCTTAATAGCATCGATCTCCCTATAGTCATTGTACAACTTCAATAGTCTATCTTTCTTCATGACAAAGAGAATATATGGACCCAATAGAAAATGAAATGGGAAAATAAATCCGTTATCACTCAATTACTCTAGTTGTTTCTTGAGTTTATACTAATTCAAAATGGCCATTCTATAAGGATTCTTTGACATTTGTCTTTCACAAGTAATTAAATCAATAGAAAACTCAACTTTCCGATCTAGAGGATGTCCAGGTAAATCCTCTAGGAATAAATAAATGTATTCTTAAAGAATAGGTACACATCAAATATAAAAATACATATATTATGTTTTATCTTCCTCACCAATAATTTCATTTAGAAAGGCTACTTACGGTAGATCTAAATATGATCTAGATGATGATGTTTCTTCTCTAAAGATAAGTGATTATACATCATTCTCAAAAAATGTAACTACATTATTATTGAAATTGATTTTCACATCATAATTTTAAATCCAATTTATACCAAGAATTATGTCAAATTCAATCATAGGTATGATGATAAGGTCAGAATCTAAAGTATGTTTATGTGTCATAAAGGGGACTAACAAAAAGATCTTTGTTGTAATGATACTTCCCATTAAAGTATTGACTGAAAACTCTTTTATTAAATAAAATATGAAATTTCTAATTTCCTAGTAAAACTCAAAAGATATAATGAAATGTGGTGATCTAGAATCAAATAATCCATTGGATATGTTTGATGAAAAAATTAATTTTCCTGCCACCACATCATTAGGAACTTCAACATCCAAGGTTGTAATCGTATAAAAAATTCATTTCTCTCATTTCCTTTTTTGAGGAAAGTTTCATTGGACCATATTAAACTAATTTTATAGTGTCACATATCTCTACAATTTTATCATTGAACTTCATTGAATGGTTTATTACCCTTACATTTTTAAGATCAATGAACATTTTCTCCACACTTGTAGAAAACTCCCGTGCTTTCAATGCATTGCCCAGGATAATTCTATCCACAGTTCTCCTATATTGGGAATTACTCCATTCCCTTATTCTTCTTTGTAGCTTCACCATTTTCTTGGTTATCAAAGTGCCTCTTCATATCTTGGTTTCCCTTGAAGAAAATTGATCTAGAAAATTTCATCATGATTTTGATGGCATTTAATAAAATGTCATCATATAATGATATGTTTTGAGAAGCCAGTGTGCATTGAAGACATTGTTTAAGACCTTAAAATAAATGGTCAATTTTTTCTTCTAAATCATGTATGTAATATTCATCAAACTCATGTAATCTTGTTAAGGTATCATCGTAATATGCAACACTCTCTTTATCCCTTTTTTTAGGATAAAAATTTTCTTTTTCATTTCAATACTTTGTTCGCAAGGTAAATATTATTTGATGAATATTTATTTATAAGTTACCCATTCCGAATCCCTTATGTTTCTTCCTCCATGGTATTTTGGACCAATTGCAACCATTGATCCTCATCCCCCTTTAGAAAATATACTACCAGTACAACCATTACATTATAATTTCATCTGAATTCTAGATATATCATTACAAATAACTTGATCCACTACTCATCTACCACTAGGTTAGTAGTGTAATGTCTTGGTTCAGGAAGCCACCCCGAGTCACCCCATACCCCGTTGGTCACATGTCCTCAAGCGCATCTACTCAATCTCTAGAGGTTTCTGACTAGCAGGGAGGGCCTTGGATATGATAGTGGGGAAACTATTCCCTCTTTGGTAGAGTACACAATAGAAGTAAACTAATATAAAATTGTGGAAGCAGTAATAATACCAAACAACAGTAACTACAGAAGTCTGATAAAGAAAAAACTGGAGCATATATATATATGATGCATGATACATATATGTCTAGGAAAGTATCCAAACAAGTCACAATGCTAAATACATTAATAAACCAAAGTACAAAAGGAAAATAGATAAGAAAATCCTCAGTATTCCAAGCCTCATCTTGTTCTCATGCTCTCCATCTCCATTGCAATCACATACCTGAAGTAGAAGGGCGCATGCCCTTACCTATACCTGCAATAATATAATCTGTTTGGGTCCAAAATCATGGCCCAAATAGGGTGTGATACTAAATCCTAGTAGTAAACAACCACAAGATATGTGCCTAATAGTCAATGAATATATGGCAGGATGTAAGAAAATAAATTCAGTAAACAAGGAAGTACCCAAGGTAAAAAAATTAATGTTTCTATGCATTAAGTATTATAATAAACAACTTATAATGCAGGTAAACACAAATATGTAACCCTCTGGCTAGTACTCACAGCCTCTACCCTCTGGTCCTACCTAGCAACATAAGCAACCCTCTGAGCAACACACACATTCTCACCCCTCTAGTTCAACTAATGTATAGACTTTATGAGGAAGCACTCACTGTCATTTCCCCCTATAGTCTCATATTTGTACTAAAGGATCTCTGGGGAAGAACCCAATGTCAATTCCCCTAGTGTCCTGCGTCGAGGAACTACAAACACTCTGGGGAATCACTCAATGGAAATTCCCTCTCTGGTCTAACATTGTATAATAATAAAGACACTTTGGAGAATCCATACATGTCTGATCCCCTATGGTCTATACACCAGGTTCTCATGGCCCTGTGTAAGTCATGAAAGTGTAGCATTGCATAACATCCAAGGTAAACCTCAAGAACTACTTGGCTAGAATTATATAGAACAACAACATAATAGAACAACAGTCACACAATCCTACAATACTTGTCATGGGATGGTGATCAGTAGCCTAATTGGAAAACCAGACCGAAAGGTCAAAACAGGCAAAAACATGCATGGAAAAACATCCAAAGCACAACAATTCACACTATTCACAATCAATAATCATCTACTCGGGCATAAAATCATAGTAGTTAAACAATAGGTCTAGAATGGTAAACCCACAATACCTCGTTCATGTGTATTGGGATAATTAGAACATAAAACTCATATACATTCAAAGGAACGGTGCATACTACCTCACTCATTGTTGGGATATCAATATACTTGAACCTCGAGTCTTGAATCGCCTTAAAATGCTATAGATCTATGAGAATGCACAAAACGTTCAACAAATGATAACTCATAAAAGAGGAAAAAATAGAAGATAATGATCTAGGAGAAGTGAGAACTCCCCAATGAGATTCCAACGTAGTAAAAAATTGTTGATTCAGAGGACAAATGGAGGATTGGGGGTTTGTCAAGGATCTACGGATGTACCATCGCTCTCAGACAAACCAAAACTAGAATATGTCGGTTCTATCCGTCAGACGTGACCCCAGTGTGTTTATTGAAAAAAATATGGTACACAACATGTAATTTTGAACTACACAGTGTGTATTCACCTTTTTTGTACTCCTCTTTATGTGGCATCCAAGTCACTCCCACACAGCCATGTGTGTGGCTACTACACAGCCACCACATGACCTCCTGCAGTAAGGAAGTACACGGCTTGTACTCATTAAGTACACGATGTGTACTTAGAAAATTTCCATAATTTCCTTTTTCCTAAAAAATGACCAGAAAAGGAAAATCACATTTGAACGTAATGTCTGAGTTCTTATAAACTTATCCCCTTAAATAAATTCAACCTCAAATTTCCCGAGAATGGGGTAGAGGAAGAAGCGCCGAACAGTTCTGGCCACTGTGCTCGTATATCGGCCTCCCTCTCCTAAGTATACACCCTCCTATGTGTCCATAGTACTCATACCAAGGGAACAGAACAGCAACAAAAAACCTTTTTACTACGATCGACAATTCAGATAGGATGCTTCTTGAAATATGCATCCACTTGGAGCTCAAACTCATCAGGTTTAAAGACATGAGATGGATCTGGAAAAGTGTTGTTGAAGATGAGAAACATGGAAAACATCATGCATAGGCCGGTACCTCTGAGATAAGTGCAATCGATAGACAATTGGCCCAACTCTCTCCAACACCTCAAATGGAATAGCATACCTCGGTGAATGCTTACCCTATCTCTTAATCAACTTGTGTCCCATCCTCGGTATGAAATAAAGGAAAACATGATTCCCAACCTCGAACTCTAGAGGTCATCTTCTCTAATCAGCATAAGACATCTGTCCAGACTGCACAGTCGCCATCCTCTTCTGAATCAACTCTATCGGCTCGGTGGTCTCCTGAACAAGGCGATGTCCAAGCAAATCTGCATCTCCTGCCTCTATCCAACATAAGGGTGATCGGTATGGCCTACCATACAAAGCCTTATAAGTCTCCATCTGAATAGTCACTTGAAAACTATTGTTGTAGGAAAACTCCATGAGATGTATGTGCTTCTCCCAAGAATTTCTGAAATCCGGAATGCATTCTCGGAGCATGTTATCATGCACCTGTATTGTACACTTGTAATGGCCATCTGTCTGAGGGTGGTAGGTTGTACTCAAAATCACTTGCGTACCCAAATATTTCTATAGACCCTTCCATACGTGAGAAGTAAAATGTACATCCCTATCTAAAACGATGGAGTGTGGAACTCCATGCAGACGTACAATCTCATGGATGTACAACCTTCCCAGCTCATCAGCACTGAAGGTCCCCTTGATTGGAAAGAAGTGAGCAATCTTCTTGTGTGTGCCAATGGCAACCGAAACTGCATCCTTCAAACAAGGAGACCTCAGAAACCCTCTCATGAAATCCATCGTGACATCATTAAACTTCCAATTAGGAATGGGTAACTGCTGAAAAAGCCCAGCTGGTCACTGATGCTCTGCCTTCACCTGCTGACAAGTGGAACACCTCATGATGAAACCTGCAACATCCCTCTTCATAGCTGGCCACCAATACTGACTGTGTAGAACACGATACATCTTGGTGATTCCAAGATGAACTTCCCAAACTGAAGAATGAAAGTCCCACCTAAGCTCCTCGTGTATGTCTGTTGGCACCCATACGTGCCCCTGTAAATGCAAGATCTCATCATCATCTATGGTCCATCCAAGAATAGGGTCCTCTTCTAACACACATTCCCATAGGACTGGGCCATCAGAATCTGATTGATGCCTCGTTCGTACTCAACCAGGAATGGTAGAGGTAACATCTACAGAAGAAAGAAATGTCTTGTCTGACTATTGTGCACCTCCAAATGCATATCAGTGAACAGAGCCATAACCCGCCACTTACTACTGGCCTCCTGAACTATCTGTATCTGAGTCCCAGTACTGAATGCATTGGCCACTGCATTTCCATTCCCAGGCGTATAGGTAATCTCAAAGTCAATGGACTGATAGAACTCAACCCACCTTCTCTTCCTGAAATTTATATCACGCTAAGGGAAGATGTACCTGAGAATATTTTGGTCATTGAAAACCAGCAATTGATCTCCCTGTAGATAATGTCTCCTACATCATAAATCATGGACAATAGAAGCTCACTCCAGATCATGCATTCGGTAATTCCTCTCATGTGGCCTCAACTGCTGAGACCCATACACAACTACTCCATCTCCCTTCATAAGCACAGCTTCCAGACTGATACAAAATTCATCCAAGTAAATAGTATAGCTCTTGCCTGAATCTTGAAAGACTAGAATTGGTGCTGAAGTCAACCTCCATTTCAGCTCCTAAAAGGTAGAATCACGAGAATTAAACCATAAGAACCTTCCACCCTTCTTGGTCAAGCTCTTCAGTGGTGATGTTAAGCATGAAATGTCATGTATGAAACATTTGTGGTATCCAGCCAACCCTAGAAAACTCTACACCACAAAGAAGTTCTTCAGCTGCTCCTAGGAAACCACAACACTCACATTCTCTGGGACTATTAATAATCCTGCATCTGAGATGACATGACCCATGAAGTGAATCTGATATATCCAAATGTGTTATTTTGAGAGCTTAGCATATAACTAATTCTCTCTCAGTGTACTCCAAATGATCTCATGGTGGGTGGCATGGTCGCGTCGAGTGTGAGAGTAAACCAAGATATCGTCCATAAAGACCACCACGAAAGAGTCTATGTATGGATGGACACTTGTTTCATCAGTACCATGAAAATTAAAGGTGTGTTTGTGAGACCGAACGACATTACCAGGTACTCTTATAGAAAATAAATGCTCCGAATGGCTGTAATGTGTTTATCTAATAGTCTAACATGCAATTGATGGTAACTGGACCTCAAGTCAATCTTCATGAACACCCAGGCTCCTTAAAGCTGATCAATGAGATCATAAATCCTTGATAAAGGATATCAGTTCTTGACCATTAACTTGTTAAACTTCTGATATTCCACACAAACCTGAGGGTGCCATTTTCCTTATTTTCAAAAAGGATAGGCAATCCCCAAGGAGAAGTACTGGGTTAGATGAAACCCATTTCCCGCAACTCCTATAACTATTTCTTGAGCTCCTGTAACCCAGGTGTAGCCATCTTTTATGGAGTAATGGACACTGGTACTGCACCTGGAAAATTATCAATATAAAATTATACCTCACACTCCGAAGGCAAACCTGAAAAGTCATTTGGAAAGATATAACTAAATTGATCCACCATTGGAGGAAAGTCTATCGCTGAAGTCCCCTAGTCATCCAAACAGAAACTAGTAATCTGGGCTATAACTACTCCCAACCCATGATGCTCTGGACCCGCTCTGCTTGCCTAGACATCCCACTCACCCATAGGAAGAAATAATCCACCCTTTGTTGATATAAAACTCACCCTGCAGCTATAACAGTTGATGACTACCTGGAAGAGAAATAGGCAGTCCATTCTATGAATAACATCATAGCTTGTCATCTCTAGGACATAGAGATCCCAAAGGAAGAGACACCCACCAACCTCAAGAGGGCACTCCTTACGCTGACGTACACTAGATGTTCTTGTCCCCAACAGAGTGTCTAGCATCAATATATCATTAGAAGAAATGATACAGAGCCCAAGACATTCCACAATAGAAACATATATATATCGATGGGAAGCCCCTGTATCGAAAAAAGTTGAAGAAAAAACTAAGGAAACTATGATCATTACTCGAACTGTAGAGGGGTTGAGATCCTTCTCCTTATCGGTCTTCTATACTGAAAAAGTCTAGCCAGCTTTGTGGCCATGTGACCATATGTGAATACTCTGAGATGATCCACCCGGATGTCGCAGGTAGCCTGGTGACTAACCATAATGGTCACAACTTCCACCTCATCATGAACAGCTAGAAGAACTCCAGTTCCCAGACTTATGAGAAATTGGTGGAGCTGCTCTTGTACGAGGGATCATAGATGAACCCATGCCATTAGATTCTGGTGAGAAGAACAGATAGAAATATTGATGGGTCCCCAACTTGCCACATGATCGGCACTCCACCGGGTCTATCTAGCACTTTGTAATTGTATTCCCACTTCTCCCGCACAGGTAGCACACCACCTGGCTACCAGAAGAATCATCCCGCCTATTCGTATCTCCCCGTGTAGTCTCCCAACAACACTTCTGGCTATCCACTGGCGAAGCACTAACTCTGGATGTCTAGCCACCCTGGCTCACAATTCCGGATTCCCTAAGATTCTTCTCCGTGATCAATGCCGGGTTGAGGATGGAAGAGACAGAAGTCAATATGAAAATATTTACCTGAGATCGAATGTCCTGTCTAAGTCCATCCTCAAGCTTCTTTTCCATGAATAACGCATCTCCTCCCATGAAGGGTGTGAAACGTTGAAGCTCAGTGAAACAAGAGGAATACTCCATAACCCATAGGGTACCCTGCCCAAGGCTCATAAACTCCCATGCTCGGTTGGCCCTCATGGTCTCTGGGTAGAAGTGGTCATAGAAGATGCACTAGAACTCCTCCCAAGCCATAACCTGCTAATGACCCGCATTTGAGACCACATCCCACCATATCTTGGCGGAATCCCATAGTATATAGGTAGCAAGCTTGACCATCCTCTCTGGAGGCATCTAATAATGCTCAAACATCATCAGCAAGGCTTCTATCAATGACTCTACAGCCTGAGGTCCTCCTTCCCCAATGAATGTGGGAGGATGATACTGCTGGAAGACCCGCATCAAATCAGACATCGACATGGTAGGAGGCGGCTCTCCCTGAATGGTATGATTCATCCTCATAAAGCCTTCCATGAACTGTTCTTCATCATTGGTAATAGGTATAACTGCTAGTTCCAGGACTGGAAAAACATGAGGATCTTTTGGAAGTCCATGATCAACCGTGTTCGGCAATTGATCATAGCCCTATAACTGGCGGACAACCAAAAGATGTCTTGGTGGCCTGAATATGCAAGGTCAAGAACACACCTTAGATAAAAATTAACAGCGACTGAAATGAGTAACTGTAAGAAGCGAACAAGAGAAAGAACGCATTCATGTTTTAGAAAAAAAACTACATGGTGTGTTCCTTGAAGTCATACACATGGGCATGTACTTCTGCCTAAATTGGTCATTTAACACCCCAAACACATGGCGTGTTGTGTAACACACCATGATTATACGGTACGCTTCTTTTTGAATAATGTGATATCATGTGTTGTACGCAACACTGAGTTCTAACACACCATAACCAATCACACTAGCCGTTATGAATAGTAATACCTAATTTTTAAAATTTTATAAATTCTATCTCTCAAAATGGACTTCATTTTTGGATTCGGAATATCGAAATTTGCCTAGGGTGAAATTTTGGTACTTTTCGGATAACTTTCATATTTTGATGAATAGTGAAAATTACTAAATTTTAATTAAAAACAAATTTTTTAATGAAAATAATTAATATTGATAAATTATGAATTTGAGTAGTTTTAATGTATATTTAGAATATTTTTTTTCCATTTAATTCAATGTTTGTCATTGTACATAATTTCATAGTTAAACCAGACCTAAACAAGTGTCACTCTTTTGATAGTTATTATCTCTTAAAAACACGCTTTTTGTTTTAACGACGGGAATTAATTTTAAATTAATTTCTATCACTTCTGTATTTTGAATTTGGAAAAAAATGGATTCCATATTTGGAATCAGGATTTTCAAATTGTGTAAATAGGCAACTTTTATTTTTAGACATTTTGGATAATTACTTCGGTAAATATTTTATCTACCATGGTTAAAGGGTAAATCCGGTAAACAAGGTTTAAAAAATAATATTATAATAATACTAAATTACACTAAAACGTGTCTTAAACATATATTTTGATACTTGGTCGACCATGGGAATCTTTGGGTCGATTTTGGGACCCCATGGATCCACTTGTAAGTGATAGGGACACTTTATTTTAATTAAGTTAAAATGAATACAAAAATGACACAAGCATATATCTTTTAGAAAAAAAATTGTTACATAAGGTTATATATGTTGGATGTTAGACTATATATATTCAATAGAAAGATAAAAATATTTCCTACATAATTATATTTTATTTATAATTTTTAGACATTAAATAATTTAATGTATTTATGACACAATGGTGATGGAGTAATTACCATAATAGTGAAAAAATAGAATAATTGATAGTATAAATACCCATATAAATATAATTTGAGATTTTTATTGAATTAAACTAATTTTATTAGTTAATATTATATATTAGGATTGATTTAATTAACTTTTTTCGAAGTAATAATTCTGTTATGAGTTTCACAAAAATCAACTATTGAATAGTGTCAAAATTGACATAAAAGAGTTTTATAAAAAATTATTATATTATTAATTGATATTAAATTCTAAAAATCTGAGCTTCGGCCAAGAGACTTATATGATGATAGTTATATCATTAATTAACCACTTTTGAGTCTCTTGGATGTATATGGTAAGTTTATTAACCATATAATATAAAAATACAAAGAGACATTGTAAAAGTGAAACTAATTAACTAAGAGTTAATACTTAATGATAAGGTTAATATAATGACCCAAACCTGTCTAAATTATATTGTTTGAATGTTTTGAGACCTATCCCCACCTTAATAGTTTAATAATCAACTTTTGAGCCATTAGAAACTGAATAATAATTTATTATAAATTAATATTTCTATCTTTTCCAAAGGTTCCCCTCACCCATCTTATAAAAGGGAACTCCTCCTTCTCGTTTCTTCACATCGTAAAAGCCTTTCCTTCGGCCAAACCCTGCCCAAATACTCTCCCTACTTCCCTAAATACAACATAGAGGCCTTAGTTTGATCAGAAAGCCAACCTATGGAGCCCTTTTGATCAAATCAAAAGTAAGAACCCGAAGAAGAGGTAATGATTTCACCACCCTTTTCCAAGTTCCTTTCTTCTTCCACTTCTTATTCCTTTGTTATTACCATTATAAAATAATAAATCCAGTATCATATATATACTGTGATGTTATTATAAATATGGTACAAACATATTCAGTATTCTATCCACCCTTTGAATAACATGTCACCATACGTGCGTACGTACGGCTTACTGTCTCCACGTCATGGTGTAATTGTTATTCAATATATTATTATTTTGGATGGGTATAATAATGATGTGTAACTCATGTAAATAATAAATATAACATGATAATGATTCTTTATATATTATATACCATCCAATTATATATTATTTTAATTTCAAAATAATGATATTGTCGCTCGTGCGTACTTACGGACTACCGTCTCCACGAACGCGACGAGATTCATTATCCATCATATGAATTCAAGTATAATTCTCATTTTATGATTAAAAATAATATTTAATTACTTGATATAGTTCTGTATATTAATAATATACATCCCATTAATAACAAATATGGCTCACATAATAATTAATATAAAGTAAAATGAACCTGTTAACACCCAAAATGACGATAATTCTATGATATTATTAACAAATCAATGTTAAAAGATCATATATGATATCATATTAATGAATATGATTCTTTTATAATTAAATAACAATTATTTCACCATTATACAGGAGGTTAACCTACCATCGACCAAGGAAAAAGTAAAAAGTAAGGGGTTTCTTATCTCACTTTTTAATTTCGTGAGAATTCCATTGTTCACCAGTTATTTATTGCATGTGGTGTATGTGTACTACCCATAATTGTATTCATTGTGTATTATACTTTAATTTATGAGTATTTATATCATAATTGTATGATACTTATTTCATGGGTGTATGTTTCATAAGATACCAAATCGATAAGGGAATTTGAAATTTCAATTTCCATTTATTCGGCTTTACGCAAACTTCATTGATTATTTTACTCCAAGAGTATGTGTGAAATCACTATTCATTTGATTATGTCATAATTTCCACTCCCCTTTCTGTGGATATACTTTTGATACACATAATCACTCCATTGATAATTTCTCAAGTCATCGACATGAATTTGATAAGAGTAATTTTAACTCATTCTCCATTTGTTGAGTTAAATATCCAATTCGTTGGTGTTGTTTTTACAAGATTATCCATGAATTTCCTTTGATTGTTTTACACTAAATATCCAATCATATTTAGTGTATTTATATTTTTTACACATAACTATGTAGTTGATTTATCCTTAACCTAAGTATATGGCCTTTATAAGAGATTTCATCTCAATTTACATTCCATTGAGACTTCTTTGTTGTTATACACCAAATCACTTTTATATGGTGTATATAATGTACTTTGACATAGTATATCATGAATTCCTCTATTCTCATGATATTACAATGTTTATATTACCCCAATTATTTGTATTCAAGTGTCTCTCTTTTGGTTAGAAACTCTAACTAAGATACCATTTTTAAATGTTTTAAGGACTTATTCTTCTAAATCTGGCTCATTAATGTCCATGTTTTAAAAATGGTTTTAAGGATTTATTTATATGGACATTAATGTTTTAAAATTAAAACTGCTTTTAAAATTTTAAAAGTTGTATGGGACACTTTTATTCAAAAATCTATTTTTAAATGGCTTCTTGACAAATAGTGTGACTTTTAAATGATTTCAAGAAAAAGGGGGATATTTCTCTCAAATAGTTTTGATGATTATTTTCATCTATGTCAACATCCTTCATTAATCTTGACTGAGGTTAATGTGATACAATACAATCTTCCATATTATATCGAATGAGTTATGTTGACTTTGGATGTGCTATTTTTATACCATTCATGGTTTGTGGTTAAAGTATTGACATTTCGTATTCTAGTTTTTATACGAACGTTTATTTTATGTTTCAACCTGTTCATATGAGGAATGCATTGGACTTAATAAGTGACGGGTGGAGCCTGCTATAGCTCCTTGATGCATTGGTTGGTCTC
Source organism: Viscum album (assembly GCA_963277665.1). Taxonomy (NCBI): domain Eukaryota; kingdom Viridiplantae; phylum Streptophyta; class Magnoliopsida; order Santalales; family Viscaceae; genus Viscum; species Viscum album. Next base: position 822,888,241 of record OY728157.1, read on the forward strand.
ATGAGACAAACTAGTGTCTTGGCACAAGGCCTTGACAAAATCTTATTTGTAGTCTTGGCACAAGGCCTTGGCTATATGGTTATGATAGTCTAGCATTAAGCATTCCATAATTATGAAAGTGGTAATTGATATTGCATGTGATCATTCGACTAGTAGAATATCCATTTGAGTAAGTAAATGGCATTAATTTATTTTATCATTTCCATTTTATGATGAAGTTCATGTTTAAAAGGCTTCCGTTTTAGTTATAAACTGCCTTAAGTGTTTATGCTTATCTATGAAAGCTTCTGTTATATTGGTATCCTTTCTGAGCATCTGAGCTCACCCCTTTCAATGTTTTATTTTTTCCTATGATTATGAATAAGTAATTTATGAATGACCTGTAGGGATAGTATGAGGGGATATGAAGACAAGATGTTGTTTTAGTTTTTTTCACCTTATGATGTAATGTAAGACTTATGATTATATCTAGTGTTTCCAAGACTACTAAACTAATCAGTCTTTCGAGACTTGATCCTTTGTGATCATATCAATGTTATGTAATAATGCACCGACTCTGGGTAACTGGGGTCGGGGAATTACAATTGGTATCAGAGGATGTTTAGTATAAACCTTGGAAGCTAGATTTAGATAAACTCTGATTAGAGCACGTAGACCTAAGATGAACTTTTAGGATTAGTATAGAATAACTTCCTAGTATTTTGGTATTGTAGAGATTTTTTGAGTTTTTCGAGCAATAAATCCTTGTCTGGATATGAGCAGGTAGAGGTGGCTCTGGCACAGATGTTCCTAGGGGTTAAACCCGAAAACACCGCTTTGAGCTAGACTCGAACGGGAACTGGTGCACGACAACGGGCCTTGCTGCACTCTTGGTTACGAATCTCGCAGGGGATATGCTTTGGTAAATTCACAAGATTAGTATAAACCATTATTAAGGGAATACAAAAAAATTCCCCTTAGAATATATGTCGGAAAATAGATAGTGGATAACCTAGATTTTAACATAGGGTACCCCAAGTTAGGATATATTGTTCAATTACGAGATTATCCTATTATGTCTATTTTTTTACATTCTTATTATATAAGTATTAAAAAACCCTAATTGTATTTTCTTTTTGTTAGTTGAAACATGGAGGGAAAAATATCATGAACAACTCTTCTCTCTCTTCCTGAAGAACTACTTACAATTATTATCCAGAAGTCATGCACAGACGATGTTGAAACTTTTTCAAATGTCCATGTTACATGCAAACAACATTATGTGACATCCAATACCTCTAGCATTGAAAGATTCTTTCAAGGACCAAGTAACGACTATGGGATAATGTTGCGCTCTCAACATTCTTACCACTCTAAGCGTGGGAAGTACCATCAGGGTCTTTTCAAATTATTCACTTTATCTCAAAATTAAGTTGCACTAAATGATTTTCTAAATGCTGCAGAAGAGGGAGACCTTAGAGAAGCCTATATGTATCAAATTATATATTTATGTCTTTTGGGATATACGAAAACTGATTTACCAAAACCTTATTTTGAAATATTTGATGATGAATCAGTGAGAATTTTTCTAAAAAAACATGTTAAAGACGATGTCTCAAAACTATATATAAGAAATACATATTTTTTTTATGATGCATCGATGCTTCCATCGATATAATCCAAGATGGATGAGGAGTTTTTGGGTAAAGGAAGTAGATTATTTTGAAAAATTCCTGAGGTACCATTGTGACACATGAACACATTCTACCAAAAGGCAAATCCGCCTAGTCTCTCCAGAGTTCATGTTGTGATCCACATATCTCTAGTGACAAAATACATGCCTGACCCAACGCATGTACTCACCTATGAACAATTATAACTGGAACCTGATCTATCTTATTGTGGAGAGCCTATCAGAATTCTACATACCAAAGATCAAGTGTTGAGAAACCGGATGACTTGTCTGGTAAATGATCTATGGAGAAATAATAAGATGGAAGAGGCAATGTGGGAACCCGAGGAACATATGATAAAGAACCTATGTGGAAATAAATGGATGGTGAAATGTTTAAAAGTTTTAGTGCTCTTTATTGATGGGATTACTTTGGAATAATTTTCTCCAGTATGTGTAAACCTGAAATTTATCATGTGAAAATGATATTTGAGGAAGAATTATCTTTTCTGTTGTGGATATAGTTATAAATTACCATTTGGTTTTATATGATCATTGGGTTTGAGGAAATTATAAGTTATTATAATTTGGGATGAAAATGAAAGGTACGAGATAAGATTTGTGGTTACATTATGTTATGGTATTTTGAGTAATTTATCTCATTTTGGTAATATTATAAAATATAGTTTTTGAAAAATGACAACACGTAGACCGTGTGACAACCCGTCGTGTCAGACAAAGCTGTGGGAATCGAACCCAAAACCAAAGTGCGATTGGGATTTATTTCCTACCACTGGACTACGTGAAGTCCCTGGTTAGTGTGACTATTATTTTTAGTTTAATGATTCTATTGATCAATAATAATTTGATTTGGGATCTTATGTTTTATCAAATGAATACCCTTAGTATAAGAAAATGATTTGGTGATTAAGTGATAAATGTTATTTTGGAAGTTGTTCACTTTGTTGAGAACACTATATGCCAAAGGACAATAGTGTAGTATGGGATTTCATTTGAGGAGTAATGGTGGATATTTATCTATGTTTTTATTGTGGATTTATAGTGATTTGGGTTATTTATGGAAACGATTAGGTTAATTACTTTTAAGTATGTGACTTTAAGAGTAATTAATGTCATTTGGAGATACAATTTAACGTGGAAGACTACATTCATAATAATTTTTTGTTTTCAATATTAGTTTTGATTATATTAAAATATTTTAAGGACAATTGATTATTGAATGGTATTTATTTATCTTTGGGGTACTGTTGGTTTAATTTTTGAAATTAAGATTAGTGTTTGTTTCTCTCAAGTAATATCCTTTTGGGGGATCATTAGATCTTGTACTAACCATTTTGGTTTTGATTAATCTCTAAAGACAATGTAAATATATAGTTCGTCCTGCATGGATCATGTGATTCTATAGAAGTTTATTCTAGCTCTTCCAGTGTGACCAAGTCTTCTTGAATACTCATCGTTTAAAAAAATGATTTTGTGGTGTAAATTTATTAAAGAATGAAACTCTACCTAAAATGTAAGTATATATCTTTATATTCTTAATCAATATCATAAATGAATGTAACTTAAAACAAAAAAATGTAGTCTGTTTACTTTCCTACTATGAGACTAATGGTCGTTTGTCCCAACACAAGTTTGTGGCTTTCTTATTGTTAACTTTTTCCTGATCATGATTTCTATCCCTCTCCATCAGAACATGACACTTATTTTATCATCCATATCCATGTTTCCCTACATTGAATCCGATTATGGGTTATGTTGGTTGACCTTTATACCTCTCTTTCTTTCTTTTAAAGTGATAGTTTTATTGACTCTTTTTCTGATGTGGGACTTTCCATTATATTCCCAAGCACAATTTTAAAAATTGCAAGGAAGAAATTTATTGATGGAGGGGAGAATGTAACACCCCATGCTTCTACGGTACACTTCTTTTTGAATAATGTGATAGCGTGTGTTGTACGCAACACCGAGTTCTAACACCCCATAACCAATCACACTAGCTCTTATGAATAGTAATACCTACTTTTGGAAATTATATAAATTCTATCCCTCAAAATGGACTTCATTTTTGGATTCAGAATATCGAAATTTTCCTAGGGTGAAATTTTGGTACTTTTCGGATAACTTTCATATTTTGATGAATAGTGAAAATTACTAAATTTTAATTAAAAACAAATTTTTTAATCAAAATAATTAATATTGATAAATTATGAATTTGAGTAGTATTAAAGTATATTTAGAATATATTTTTACCATTTAATTCAAAGTTTTTCATTGGACATAATTTCACAATTAAACTAGACTTAAACAAGTGTCAATCTTTTGATAGTTATTATCTCTTAAAAACACGCTTTTTGTTTTAACAATGGGAATTAATTTTAAATTAATTTCTGCCAATTCTGTATTTTGAATTTGTAAAAATGGATTCAATATTTGGAATCAGTATGTTCAAATTGTGTAAATAGGTAACTTTTAGTTTTATACATTTTGGATAATTATTTCGGTAAATATTTTGTTTACCATGGTTAAAGGGTAAATCCGGTAAACAAGGGTTAAAAAAATAATATTATAATAATACTAAATTACCCTAAAACGTGTCTTAACCCTATTGGTTGATAAATGGTCGACCATGGGCATCTTTGGGTCGATTTTGGGACCCCATGGATCCACTTGTAAGTGATAGGGACACTTTATTTTAATTAAGTTAAAATTAATACAAAAATGACACAAGCATATATCTTTTAGAAAAACAATTGTTACATAGGGTTATATATGTGAGATGTTAGACTATATATATTCAATAGAAATATAAAAAGATTTCCTACATAATTATATTTTATTTATAATTTTTAGACATTAAATAATTTAATGTATTTATGACACAATGGTGATGGAGTAATTACCATAATAGTGAAAAAATACAATAATTGATAGTATAAATACCCATATAAATATAATTTGAGATTTTTATTGAATTACACTAATTTTATTAGTTAATATGATATATTAGGATTGATTTAATTAACTTTTTTCTAAGTAATCACTCTGTTATGTGTTTCAAAAAAATCAACTATTTAATAGTGTCAAAATTGACATAAAAGAGTTTTTAAAACAAATATTATATTATTAATTGATATTAAATTCCTAAAAATCTAATGTTCGACCAAGAGACTTATATAATGATATGTGTATCATTAATGAACCACTTGGGGGTCTCGTGTATGTATATGCTATGTTTATTAACCATATAATATAAAAATACAAAGAGACATTGTACAAGTGAAACTAATTAACTAAGAGTTAATACTTAATGATAAGGTTAATATAATGACCCAAACCTGTCTAAATTCTATTGGTTGAATGGTTTGCGACCTATACCCACCTAAACTTTTAAAAATCAACATTGGAGCCATTAGAAACCGAATATGAATTTATTATAAATAAATATTTCTATCTTTTCCAAAGGTGCCCCTCACCCCTCTTATAAAAGGGTACTCCTCCTTCTAATTTTATCACACATTCAAAGCCTTTTTGATCAGCCAACCCCTGGACAAATACTCTTCCAACATTCCACACTACAACCTAGATGCCTTAGTTTTATCAGAAAGAAAACCTAAGGAGCCCTTTTGATCAAATCAAAAGGAATAACCTGAAGAAGATGTAATGATTTCATCACCCTTTTCCAAGTTCCTTTCTTCTTCCACTTCTTCATCCTTTTTTATTACCATTCTAAAATAATAACTCCAGTATCATAAATATACTGTGATATTATTATAAATATGGTACAACCATATTCAGTATTATATCCACCCTTTGAATAACATGTCACCATACGTGCGTACGTACGACTTACCGTCTCCACGTCATGGTGTAATTGTTATTCAATATTTTATTATTTTGGATGGGTATAATAATGATGTGTAACTCAATTAAATAATAAATATAACATGATAATGATTCTTTATATATGATATACCATCCAATTATATGTTATTTTAATATCAAAAGAATGATATTGTCGCTCGTGCGTACGTACGGACTACCGTCTCCACGAACGTGATGAGATTCATTCTACATCATATCCGTTCAAGTATAATTCTCATTTTATGATTAAAAATAATATTTAAGGACATGATATAATTCTGGATATTAATAATATACATCCCATTAATTACAAATATGTCTCACATAATAATGAATATAAAGTAAAATGAACACGTTAACACCCGAAATGACGATAATTCTAAGATATTATTAACAAATCAATGTTAAAAGATCATATATGATATCATATTAATGAATATGATTCTTGTATAAATAAATAACAATTATTTAACCATTATACAGGAGGTTAACCTACCGTCGACCAAGGAAAAAGTACAATGTAAGGGGTTTCTTATCTCACTTTTTAATTTCGTGAGAATTCCATTGTTCACCACTTATTTATTGCATGTGGTGTATGTGTACTACCCATAATTTTATTCATTGTGTATTATACTTTAATTATGGGTATTTATATCATCAATTTGTGATACTTCTTTCATGGGTGTATGCTTCATTAGTTACCAAATCGATAAGGGAATTTGGAATTTCAATTTCCATTTATTCGGCATTACGCATACTTCATTGATTATTTTACTCCAAGATTATGTGTGAAATCACTATTCAATTGATTATGTCATAATTTACACTACACTTTCTGTGGATATACTTTTGATACACATAATCAATCCATTGATAATTTCTCAAGTCATCGATATGAATTTGATAAGAGTAATTTTAACTCATTCTCCATTTGTTGAGTTAAACATCCAATTCATTGGTGTTGTTTTTACAAGATTATGTGCGAATGTCCTTTTATTTTTTTACACTAAATATCCAATCATATTTAGTGTATTTATATTTGTCACACATAACTATGTAGTTGAATTATCTTTAACTTAAGGATACGGCCTTTATGAGAGATTTCATCTCAATTTACATTCCATTGAGACTTCTTCGTTGTTATACACCAAATCACTTTTATATGGTGTATATAATGTACTTTAACATAGTATATCATGAATTCCTTTATTCTTGTGATATTACAATGTTTTTATTACCTTAATTATTTGTATTCAAGTGTCTCTCTTTTGGTTAGAAACTCTAACTAAAATACCATTTTTAAATGTTTTAAAGACTTATTCTTCTAAATATTTCTCATTAATGTCCATGTTTTAAAAATGGTTTTAAGGATTTATTTATATGGACATTAATGTTTTAAAATTAAAACTCCTTTTAAAATTTTCAAAGTGGTATGGGACACTTTGATTCAAAAATCTATTTTTAAATGGCTTCTTGACAAATAGTGTCACTTTTAAATGATTTCAAGAAAAAAGGGTATATTTCTCTCAAATAGTTTTGATGATTATTTTCATCTATGTCATCATCCTTCATTATTATTGATTGAGGTTAATGTGATACAATACAATCATCCATATTGTATAGAATGAGTTATGTTTGACTGTGTATGTGCTATTTTTATACCATTCATGGTTTGTGGTTAAAGTATTCACAATTCGTATGCTAGTTTTAATACGAATGGTTATGTTATGTTTAAACCTGTTTATATGAGGAATGAATTGGACTTAATAAGTGATGGGTGGAGCCCGATATAGCTCCTTGATGCATCGGTAGGTCTCATGAGACAAACTAGTGTTTTGGCACAAGGCCTTGAAAAAATATTATTTTTAGTCTTGGCTTGAGGCCTTGGATATGTGGTTATGATAGTCTGGCATTATGCATTCCATCATTATGAAGGTTGTTATTGATATTTCATGTGATCATTCGACTAGTAGAATATCCATGTGAGTAAGTAAAGGTCATTAATTTATTTTATCTTTTCCATTTTATGCTGAAGTTCAAGTTTAAAAGGCTTCCATTCTAGTTGTAAACTTCCTTAAGTGTTTATGCGGATCTATGAAATCTTCTGCTATAATGTTATCCTTACTGAGAATCTGAGCTCACCCCTTTCAATGTTTTATTATTTCACAGGATTATGAGAAAGTAATTTATGAATGACCTGCAGGGATAGTATGAGGGGATATGAAGACAAGATGTTGTTGTAGTTCTTTTTACCTTATGATGTAATGTATGACTTATGAATATATCTAGTGTTTCCAAGACTACTAAAATAATCGGTCTTTCGAGACTGGATCCTTTGTGATCATGCCAATGTTCTGTAATAATGCACCGACTCTGGGTAACTGGGGTCGGGGCCTTACATGTCGCCTTAACACACGACGTGTACTTGAATCCTCTTCCCCTGCCTGAGTTATTCTACACAGTTAAGCCACATGGCTTTCCTAAAACAAAATTACATTATGTGTTCAAGATACACACGACATGTAACAAAAAATCTCTACACGGCCCGTGTAGTTAGTGACACGGCGTGACACATGTCCTAACACTACATGGCATGTTCCTAACGGACACGATATGTACGTGGAGGGATAACATTGACCCGTGTTATTCATGACACAGCCGGGTACCTAGGTCTGATTACACATCCTTTTTATACGATACATGGAGTGTATAAAAAGAGACTCCACAGACCCATGTTGTTCATGACACGGCTGAGTTCCTAGGATTACACTGCACAACATGTTCAAATTCTACACGACATGTACTCGAATCCTCTTCCCCTACCCAAGTTCTTCTACACAGTTATTCCAAATTGATTTCATAAAACAAAACTACACTGTGTGTTCAAGATACAAACGGTGTGTAATAGAAAATCTACACCTGGACCATGTTGTTAGTGACATAGCATGACATATGGCCTAACACTACACGGTGTTTTCCGAACAGACCTGACGTGTATGTGGATGGATAACACCGACCCATGTTGTTCGTGGTACAGGTGGGTACCTGGGTCTGTCTACATGGCGTGTTTACATGAGACACAATGTGTATAAACAGAGAACTCACTAACCTATGTTGTTTGTGACACAATCGGGTTCTAAATATTACACTATATAACGTGTTCAACTGGTACATGACCTGTTCCCACAAGACATTCTACATCTCGTGTCTCTGCCCACATGGCCTATGACACAGTTAAGGATAACATGGCATGTACATAAAGTACATGGCGTGTACTTAGGAAAAAAAATTTCTTCGCGAACAGAATAACACATGGCATGTAGTCCAAAATAAATGGTGTGTATTCGGGGTGTTTTCGGACAGTAAGCCTCAAGAACTACTCTAGAACCCTGAAAAATATGAAATGGACATTTAAGGTTCCAAATTCCAATTCGTGAGGGCTCATACTCCCCACAAATCAAAGATTGGCATCTTATACATGTTATAAAAAAGGATAATAGTGAAATGATCCACAAATTTCTTATCCATGAGGTCCCATAACACCAAAAGAACCAATGTTTGGAGTTCATTCATAAAAATCCTTACACACAATTCCGTATCAAACAATAGGTATTTCAATTAAGGCATCTATCAAAACATCATGCATATTCTACAAAACATATTCTGGACAAGATGCAATAGCTAATGCTTTATAGATGAAAGGACAAGAATGCATTGCATGTTATTTCTAAAAAGTGCCTATATGATGAATGAGATGGAATACCCTCATCTCATTTGGTTGTGACAGAAATAGAACCTCAATAACATCAACATTAACATCACAAAACATGTGAATCGCCCAACGATGAAATCAAATCAACTGTAAAATTGTAAATCATTTTTTTTTAATAATGAGGTAGATTGGATTTTCCCTGTACATGAGTTAGCTACTCTCGGGAACATATTATTACCAAGTACCTATTCCATCTTATCCCTGGCTAAAGGATCCAAACCGTATTTCAATAGAAAAGAAACCTCCCTCTAATACTCCTTTGTAACGTCCTGGTTCTAGAAGCCACCCATAGGTCTCCCATACCCGGTTGGTCACATGGCCTCAATCCCATTTCCCTGAACGCCGGAGGCTGCTGACTAGAAGTGAGGGCCTTTCATGTGATATTGGGGAAACTATGCCCTCATTGCAAGAGTACACAGTATATGTACAAAGATTTACAATAGAGGAATCAGTAATAATACCAAACAACAGTAACATTGGAAGACTGATAAGGAAACAACCAAAGGATATATATATATATATATATATATATATAAATGATGCATGATAAATATATGTCTAGAAAAGCATCCAAACAAGTCACAATTCTAAATACAGTAATAAACCAAAGTACAAAAGGAAAAAAGATAAACCACTCATCACCATCGCAATCCTCAGCTTGGTCTCATGCCCTCCAGCTCCAATGCAATCAAGTAACCAAAGTAGAAGGGAACTTTCCCTTATCTATACCTACACCAATATAAGCTGTTTGGGCCCAAAATCATGGCCGAAATAAGGTGTAAAACTAAATCCCAGTAGGAAACCACCATAAGATCTCTGCATAATAGTCAGTGAATATATGGCAGGTAGTAAGCAAATAAATTCTATAAACAAGGAAGTACCCAAGGTAAATAATTTACAGTTTCAATGCATTTAGTATTATTGGTAACAACTAACAAAAAAGGAAAAAACAAATATGAAACCCTATAGGAAGTACTCACATCCTATCCCCTCTGGTCCTACCTAGCAACACAAGCTACCCTTAGTGAAGCACACACAGTCTCACCCCTCTGGTTCAGTGAAAGTATAGACTCTCTAAAGAAGCACTCACCGTCGATTCCACCTAAAATATCATATCAGTTCTAAAGGAGCTCTGGGGAAGCACTCACCATCAATTCCCCCTATGTCCCATGTAAATTAACTACAGACACTCTGGGGAAGCACTCAACATCAATTCCCCATGTGGTCTCACATCGTATAATTGTAAAGACAATATAGAGAAACCCTTAATGTCAATTCTCTCTATATTCTATACACCATGTTCTCACAGCCCTGTGTAAGTCAAGAAAGTGTATCAGTGTGTAACGGCCAAGGTAAACCTCCATAACTACTTGGATAGAATTATATAACACAATAGTATAACAGAACAATAGTCACACCATCCTAAAATACTAGGCATGGAAAGATACCAGAATCCTAACAGGAAAACAAGACCCAAAGGTCAAAATAGGAAAACAAATGCATGGAAAAACATCCAAATCACAACATTTCACCCTATTCACAATCAATAATCATCTACTCATGCTTACTAGCATAATAGAGAAATAATAGGGATAGAACGGTAAACGTGAAATACCCCATTCATGGGTATTGGGAAAATATGCACAAAAAACTCAAATACATTCCGTAGAAAGGCCCAAACCCCATACCTCAGCATTGGGAGATCAAGATACTTGATCCTCAAGGCTTGAGTCACCTTATAACACCATACATCTAAGAAAATGTACAAAATATTCAACCCATGATAAATCACGAAAGCGGAAAAAACAGAAGATGATGGACTAGGGGAAGAGATAACTCACTGATGTGATTCCAACACAACCAATAGTGCTTGATTCAGATGACAGATGGAGGCTTGGGGGTTTGTCGAAAATCCATGGTTATACCCTCTCATGCGGACAAACTAGACCTAGAAGAAGTTGGTTCTTTCCACCAAACGTGACCCCGATGCATTTAATGAAAAAACGAAAGTACACAACATGTAATTTTTATGTACATGTCCTCTAATGGACTTTTCGGTACACATATTTAAGTATCATCCAAGTCACTCCCACAGGACTGTGTGTGTAGATACTACATGGCCAGAACATAGCCTCAGGTGGCAAGGAAGTACACGGCGTGTACTCATAATGTAAATGGCATGTGCATAGAAAGTTTCCAGAATTTCCTTTTTCCTAAAAAATGATCAGAAAAGGAAAAACCTACCATAAAAGAAGGTCTGCGTTCTTACAAGTAGTCCCACAAAACGATGGTGGATTTTTTTGCATTAAATGATCCCAAATAGGTATAACATCTTTATCTATCACAAAATGAGTGTGTTCTCCCAATATCTTCACGATATGATCTTCTCCTACATAGATTGGATTGAATACCTCAGTGTGGAAATACCAATATTTCCCATGGGTATTGATTCCCTTACTCCCATTAGGGGCCATCAATGAATAATGGCATATAAAAAATTAGGCCCTAATGCATAATTTCTAAACTTGAAAACACTTAAAACTTTTGATGAATTATGCACAGGTAATCTCATAATCATATAAATGGTTTCTATTTACTTTTAATTCCATCATATTGGATCATAAATAAAATATGAATTATACTAAGCATATCCCCCAAGAGTGTAAGACCAGGTGCGCAGTAAGGCTTGTTGTCATGTATTGGGATACCCCATGTGATGCCCAAAACACCTTATCAGAGTTTTTACTCCTAGGTACATCTGTGAGAGAACCAAGTCCCCTTGAAGTATCCAGACAGGGATGTATTTTCTTGGAATACCCACATAGTCTCTTCCTTACCAAAATTCAAGGAAGATACTTTATTCTTATCCTCAATGTATATCATAGGTTTATGTCCATTAAACTATATTTCCTAAATCTAGTTTCCTAGGTTACTGCTAAACTTCCATTTAAACCAACTGTAATGCCCTGACACAAGAAGCCTGGTGCTAGTGCGTTATTTTATTATAATGGTTTGATTACAAGAAATAAAATCTTGAAGGACCAATTATTTTAGTAGTTTTAAAAGTCCAAAATACAGGCATGATTTCTATAGTACATTTTTAAATATAGAAAACAACATAATACATAATAAACTGAAATAAAATGCCTCTTGATCCATTATTGATAGTTATATTCTTCTCCAAATGGGGAACAAAAACATAGTAAGGGTGAGATCAAATAATTAGTAAGGGTTTCATATAATATAATCGTGAATCAATAATAAACAAATTATAATCAATTAGATAGAACTAATATAGCTTGATGAATAAATGATATTGCATACCATCAATAAGCTGATAATCAAAATGCATCCATTGATTTTGTCATAGTAAAAACATCATGGAAATTAAAAAATTAACATTGAATAGATATAATGCTTATTTTATGGAATTCATGTATTGGGAATATGAATCGTTATACCATAGGGGCAGTTTAAGTTTGTGGGTTGAAAACCGTCATATTTTTTGAAACAAATTAGAAGGGTTTATCACCAACTGAATTGTCATATGAGAACTATCGATGCATCGAGGGGATATAGCCAGCCCCTACCATCACTTCTAGTAGAAATAATTCATTTTTTAAAGATTTAAAAAACGAATAATAATCCATTTAAATATATGTATTGAGTATATGATAAATATTCATCAATATTTTGATATTTAAAGAAACATTCCATGTAAACACCATATGTAAAATGGTATAAGGTTTAGAAAATAATCATATCCTTGTAACAAGAATATGGATATATATTTTAATTGAAATTTCAAAATAAAAATGATCTCAATGGGGTAGTAGTTACACCACATAACAATGATTAGGTGCATAATACTAAGTAAAACACAATGAGATGGAAATCGAAACAAAGTCCCTTACAACATTGTAATCAATAATGTTAATAATCACAATGAGAATCACTAAATACCGTGAATATAAATAGAATAATTAAATTATATATCAAATTTTAGTATACATACACTACATATAAAAAATAAGTGGCGAAAAATTGAACTCTCACATATATAGAAGTAAAATGGGAACCCCCTTACCTTAAGTATGAAGTTATTCTGCAATTAATCATAATGTCCAGAATAATAAAATTTGATTCATTAATTAAGAATTACATATCCATATATACATGTAATTTAATTATTAAATCTTCATTAATTTTATTTATTACTTTTTAAATGGGTTAATAGATTCAACTTCATCATTTGTGAGTGCACATTTTCTTAGTTTTCAAGATCAATTTCTATTATAAGTGTATGGAAGTTCATTATAAATCTGAATTTAAAACCATAATAGATGTTTTCAGTTGTTAATGATAATTCAAAATGATAAATTATCATACAAATCCTTTGGTAATTTTGGACATATATAAATCATTATAGAATTTATTAATGATAAACACATGGATTATTTTGATGGTTTTTTGATAACCCTAAACCCATCTTGTTTTATAATTTAATTACATTCTTAAAAAATTATTACAGGAAATTAAATATGATTTTTTACATATATAATGATATTTTTTTTACATAAAAATGGTTTCTTATCCAGGATAGAATATGTTAATAGAATTTTAAAACTCTCTATCCTTGAATTTGATAAATTAACTCATCTATGATGGTGTTTTCATTTTTAGTATTAGAGGAGGGGATGATAGATGATGATGGTGAAACATTACATTCACATAATATAATTACATTACTTATAGGTTAATATATTTATCAAATCATTAAGATGTGGTCAGGTGAGGGGATAGAAACAAAATAATTGATCATGTAAAAGAAGTTAAAAGGAAATGGAAGAGTGGTTCACCTCTTGAGTACTCCCCCTTGAGAATCTCTTTAGGACATTTGTTTTTTTTTCTTTTGGTGAGACATGTAGGTCCTAGACGTTGAGGTGGGATTGGTAATTTTATTTGATAGAAACTATCCATGTCTCAAAGCATGAATGGGGTAAGAGGAAGAGGGGGTGAGGGGTGGTTTATATAGTGGAGGAGACGAGGGTTTTTGCATTATTTTTATAAGTAGTTTATTATGTTGGGTCAAGACTATGAATAATAATTATTCCTATGAACAAAATGAAATAAGTGAATGTGATTTCAAACCAATGTCCATTTACAACTATCATGACTCAAGCATGATGCAGAAATTCAATTATTTAGCATATTTCATAAATTATTGAATTTCAGTATTCATTGAAAATTCATGTATTTTAGAAAAATCCAAAAAAATAACCATAAACATATTTTGACTTGTAGAATCAAAAAAAAGAATTTTGTTTTATGAAAATAATTTTCTAAATATGAGAAATTGTATTTTTAATTAATACCATCATTTTATCGAAAAATACACATTTAAAAATGATAACTGCTTTTTTGACACATAGAAAATTTAACATAGGTCTCATAAAATTAAACTAAAATCACAGGGAATGGAAAAAATGATATATGAATACATTTTATGAAAATGAATTATCTTTTAAATTTTTTTTATTAATTATTATTTGGTAATTAAATATTTGTACTCCCAAAAATACATAAATTAAACTAAAATATTCAAATTCACTTATAAGGTGCCTAAATTTAATCTATACACTAATGGTTAAGGTTAACATTCAAATGGTTCATATTAAAATTCATAAGAGTAACATTACTATTCATAAGGGTGTGTTACTATTCATAAGTGTAAGTTACTATTCCTAAGGGAAAGTAAATATTCACCAAAAATTAATTTGATGCTATTTGACATTAAATATATTACTGAAAAAAATCTTGTATTTCAATTTTTTAAAATACTATTCACAGAAGTGGAAAATTTATTTTTAATGGTTCGGTTATTACAATCTCCTTTAACCAGGTGTTGTTTCATGAACAATCGGTGTTTCATGTATTATAAGATATCTAATGAATTAAATTTATTTAAGAAGAAAAATACCATAAAGTATTCGGTTGTTATGTTGACAGTGCTACATTTAAAACATAATCCATTGGAAGATGATTGGATTAATTTTAGTCATGATATTTTTCATGCAGTAACATCATATGTTTTGATAACGTTGTGTATTAGTCATATTTGTCAATTAAAATTCTAAATGCTCAAAAATAGGATCAGCTAATAAGGGAAAATGGACAATTATTCAAGATGTGTATGTTCCAAAAAATTAATCTTGATTAACAAGGTTTTATGATAATTTTTATGATATTATGTGTCCCTTTCAATTCCTATTCGAAATGATACTTTTTGGGTGAAGCACACCATTTTATTTTCTCCCTCATTCATGAATATTTTTAGTTGTATTTAGATCATTGAGAACATCACTATAGTGATGGAATTAAAAGAGACATTTTTTACATTACACTAACTATTATACTTTTCAATAGGTTAATGAAAATTGAAAATTATAAAATGAGATGTTTAATAAATTTCAATTTTTGATGATGATGTGTGAAAATATATCTATGTATTTCATGGTGGGATTGAAAAAGATTTCTCAAGGTAATACTTTAATTTTTTTATTGTTAATTGATTGAATATATGTATACATTTCCAACAGAATAAATATTATATTCCATTATAGTAGCATTTCCACTATATTTGGAGGATATTATATTTTTTCATGGAGGTCATCTCCCTATTTTAACTATTCGTTATCTCAGTTTTACATATATTTTTGGAAAATTATTCCTAATTAATTGGGTACTAAATTAAATTTTATTACAAATTTTACTCAATAATATGATAAATAATAAAATATAATGATCGATACATTGTAAAAAAATGAATTGATATTTTTCTATGTATTACATGGAGATTTGGTATGAGTACCATTATTAGTTGAATTCTATTATAATAATAAATATCAATTCTATCTGTATATGAAAATGTTTTATGTATTATAAGGAAAACATAATATACATATAACATATTAGGATGAGGTGGGTGAAAAAATGTGTTGCTAAAATTAGTTGAATAAATTGATGATAAGGATTATATGATTCAATAAAATATTATGATGGATCATATTAGGTAGAAACATTTTGCAGTTAACTAGAGAAACAATCTTTCTTTTGATGTTGGAAATCATATTTTTTAACCGTATCTCATTGGTGAAGTCTTATGAATTTTGTTAAAATGGTAATGTTAATCATATGATTCATTAGAAAACATAAATTTCTAGAGAATATTATATCAACTTCTTTTCAAGTGGACTTCCCTCCATGTTTATCTTTTGTACATGATTAGTTTCATGTTTTATTGTTAAAAAAATATGTACCATAAGCATCTCATTTTTACATCTCTAAAATAGTAAAGTTGGAAAAGAATCATTAATATAAATAATAGTTGGATAATACTATTTAATATATAGAGTATGCGTTGAGGATTAATTTTATTTAATAGGTTATGGTTTTGTGGAAAAGAAATATTATTGAATAACCAACATTGGAATTAGAAAATGTTATGAATGGAAAATATTCCCTCTATTTCATGTATTTAATAAAATTATGAGGTTCTAATTTGTAAAATGGGGGAAAAATAATGTAACTTAAGTAATTTTAATATTGATGATATTTCTTTCAATATTAATACTCATTAATTAGAATATATATATTTCTATTCTACATAATAATATTATGTAATTTTTAAATAAAAAGGAAATATTTTTATTCATACTAAATTTTTCTATATATATTATATTATATTTTTTAATTTTATTCTTTCGATATTTTCTGAATTTATATTAATAAAATAAACATTATTTTTTATATAATAAATTCAAAATTATAATAGACTTATTTTTTCTAATTTTTTTGAAGAAGACTATTTTTCCATGAGTGGTATAAAATAAAATAAATTATGGAATTTATCATTTTATTTAATATATTTAAAAAGATTGATTATTTTTTATAGTAGGTTCAATATTTCCATAGTTTATATTTATTAATCCAGGTCCAATGTATTTCTTTGTAATCCCCATAAATATTTTATTTTATATAAAATAATTCTTATTCTTATAAATTGATTTTTCAACAAAACTATTTTCACCATGTTGTGAGGGTTTATTTTAAATGTAATTTATTCCACTTATAAAATTTACATGAGATAAAATGAATAAATATTTTTAATAAATTTTTCTAATTTTTATCATTATACTTATATTATTTTTGGTCTTCATAAATAGTAAATTTGGCAAAAAATCGGTTCACACGGTAATATTTAAAGTGTTAAAATGTTTGCATGTAAAAAGATAAGTGTTAAAATTAACAAAAATATGATGATTTTTTAGATATAATTAATTATACCTGATATCATATAATATTCATAAATGTTCCATTTTTTATCCATTTTTTCTACAATAATAAATTAGCATGTTTTGATCCTCTAAAAAATTACCACTGTCTCTTCTACCCTTCTTTTAATAGGGAACCCCTATTCTCTTTTCTCCAAACATAAATATCCAATTATCATAGGATATCCTTTAGAAATGACTTATTATTATAAATACACATGTCATAGATTCTCTTGTTGGATTGTATCATAGACCTTGTGAGTCTAAAGGGGTAAACCAAAGGAAGTTGTCTGAAGAAGTGGTTTAAAACAAAACTGAGTTTTTTTATTTTATTCCTTTCTTAATCACATTTCATCAAATCATAAACATTCCAGTATAATAACATCAGTATATAAAATATATTGAGATGTTATTTTCCATAATATCTTTCATCTATCTTACCTTATATCAAATAGGAATTGTAGTCATCAATCATGTGTACAGTGGTCTATTTCCTCACAAACCGGTTTTCTTTTTTATCCATCACCGTTAATCATAGATGATAATAATTTTGCGTTTAATTTATATATATATAATTAATGGAATAATTAATACTCTATAATGACAATATATCATATATTTTCTTCCCATTATATGCATTGATAAATGAGGAAGTCATTCACTAATACATGTGGATTACCACCTCTATGTAGAGATGTGATTCATTTTTCTCATACCCACCTAACATGGATGGTATATATAATAATATTTGAAGAGATGATATGATTTTGATGATATAAAAATAATTACAAAATGAAAAATGGTACTTTCATTGTTTCCCTAACTTTTGATTGAAAATTGAAATTTTTCCCAAGCTTATATATGGATATCATCTTTATAATGGTAATTTAATTCATTTTTCATAACCATATTACATAGTATGTTCTAAAAGTATACATTATTATTTAAAATTATAATTCTAACATTATTATGATTCTATAAATGATTCAATCAGGATCCTTTTTACAAATTTCAAACTAAAAAGGTTATTTCTAATTTATAAACCAAACATTGTTACATATTGTGCATGACATGTTTGATGTGATGATTCCCGAGAAAACAACCATACCAAAAATCTTGAAGTAAATTTAAGATCACTATATCGAAAAAACTACAAAATCTAATTTTTATGTCCACATATGATGATATACATGTCATATGGTCCAACCAAAAATAATTGTTCATGATAATTCTCCATTAGTATTCAATCAGTTATTGTTCTGATTACGGGTGTAGGAAAATATGAAAATTAACATTATAATGTCCAGTAAAATAACTCAATAAAAGCTTTTATAGTTCACAGGCATCATGTAATCATAATTATTTTCGAACCATCCTATAGAAATTTGGAAATAATGTGGATTTCTCTATTCATAGGATGTACTAAATTTAATATGGATGTTCCATCAAGTGGAAAGCAAGAAAATTATAGAGTTAAAGTCATCTTCAGAAATTAGAGATGTGAAGTAATGAGATGCCTCCATGGTTCATATGGATATACCATATCTATTGATGATAAAATTCATATCATGGATAACATGTTATTTGTGGAAATTCAATGAGTCAAGTACAATTTATCGATGGAACGTTACTCTACCACTATTATGCTTACCATAAAAATGGTAATATTCATATCTCATGGAAATTAACTACCACAATGACCAAATTCATTGAGAATATATCAAACGTAGGATACTTCATCAAACATACATATCATGGTGATAAATTTATGCATGATGGGAGTATAAATAAAGGGGTCACCACTATAGAACTACCCTCGAACAATGTTTGATAAGATGAATTTCCATCTCTATTAAAAAGAGATTGTTTTTAAATCCTTTAATATTATAATTTATTTATTCAATAAAAGAGGCTATACAAGTAGATGGATAACATCATTCTTCTAAAAAAATATGTAAAAATTTGGACTTTTCATAAGGGAAACTTTTCCTTACAATATTTATTTAAACCATTTAACGAATTATCTTATAAATAATTTTCTTCCAATACATATTCGTAAAATTATTTTATGAATGTATTTATGGATGTAACAGAAAAAACCAGTTTTTTACAACTTTTACGTTGTTTCCATGGTTTTGAAAATGGGTTTGTCTTCATTTTACATTTTATATTTTGACATTCATTACAAAAGGAAAATATAATATTCTCTTGAAACTTCTGCATAATCAATGTATTTACATTTCATAGTAATCATTACATTATATTTGAATTCCTCTTTAATCTTACATCTATTCTTCATTAAAAATTTATCTATTCTTTTTGTTGGTATTTTATTAATTAAAATGTGGTTTTAAAGATAATGGATATATCAATTTCCAAAATTGATTTACCTATGATTTCAAAATGATATTTTCATTGTGTTTGATGATGTAAATGAAATATTTTATTTATTTCATACTAGAAATAGTTCTTAGATATTTTTCATAATTATGGTTGAAACCAATACATATCTAGAATTCATTTGAAAATTATTACGATCTCATCATATTTATTTTCAAATTAACAATTTCTATTATTCTATATTTATGAGTTCTTATAATATTTTCTAGAATTATTATATAAATATTATATATCCTTGTAGGTATATAAATTTTCAATTATTTTTACTGTGTATTCCTGAAAATGTTTTAATTTATAGTGTATAATAATGACCATTTATTTTGGAGGAATTACTGATAACATGTTTGATTAAGATGTATGTTTTAAATAAAATATTATTCAAGAGTATTAATTTTTTTAGAAACCCCCGTGATTTTGATTTTATATTTTAGTTTTCTTATAACATGTTTAATGAAAAAAATTTGAATTTAATATTTATTCGTTTTTATGTAAATAAATATCTGAGCTCAATATTTATTATTTGAAAATAATAATATATTTATTGATATCATTGAATAAAATTAGTCAATTTGTTTATTTATAGCATTTCATATCTCCATTATTGAGAATTATGAGCTCATCCCACAATTTAAATTTTTTTCAGGGTGTTTAAGTAAGAATGTGAATAATTTAGAATTTTTTATGAAAATAATGATAAATGTTCATGAATATATAATTTGATTCATTATAAATGTTTTATATTGTGGGAAAATTGATACTATGGGAAGTGTATGAATACAAATTTATTGGTTTTTTGTATAATGGTTGTGAACTATTTCTATAATAATATAAACATAGAGTGATATTTTTGAATGTAACAAAATTAATTTTTTTAAAAACAATTAAATTTTAGTTTGAATAAGGATCAGGTCTTGATAAAATCAATGATTGGTGGACCTAATTATTAATTAAAAATAGTTTTTAAATGTAATTAAATTTATTCACATCAAGGTATTACACATCATCAACATTATGTAAAGAACTATCAGATACAATTGAATAACATTTAATATTAATGATAGAGTAAATTAAATTACCCATGAATAATGAATAATGGTAATGAATATCATGTTAAATAAACTTGATTTATAAATAATAATAATAAAATCATTATTTTCATTTAGTGTTGAATAAAAATATCTATACCAATTGATAATGTAATGTTAATATTTAAAAAACTAACTCACAACATATACAAAAGAATGTAAGACATGAGAAGAATATAATTCATAAAGAATTAATTTAATTAATATGAGTCTAATGTCATTGATTATTATGAGAAACCATAAGGTTATAATTAATGATTAAAAATGGTGTGGTTTTCCAATAATAAGTCAAAACTGATTCATAAGTAGTAGGTGTCTATTCATGATTGATATTACATTATATAACTGATAGTTTTAGAAATAAATCCTTTTACTGAGAATAAAAATTATATAATATTAATGGAAAAAAATATTCATTGATTTAGGAATAATGATGAATCAAATATTTTAATATTGGTTAATATGGTAAGGAAGCTTTGATGAAATCATTTTTTTAAAGAATAAGAGAAATATATAATTTTTTTTCTAGTATAAGTGTAAAACAAGTTTGAAGAATTATTTTCTCAAATAGTTTGATATTACACCCCTTAATAAATATAGATACAAAGTCAATCTGGAAAAAATTTATTGGTCTTATGGTTGAATTCATCCCTTCACATTTGAGTAACCAGTCTATCCCATCTCAATTGAAGGATGTTCATAACTAATGGTTATGTTCGGAACATTCCATTTAAGTCTTTTGGGTTTAATTTAGTTGATATAGATTCACCTTATGATGTAGATAAATAATAATAGAATAATAATTGATAGAGAATAAAATAATGAATTTGTAGCGGATCAATATTGAAACATCCCAGACTCTTGTAAATCATAGTCAATTGTTAATTGATTATATTGGTTCAAGATACAGGGGATAATGTTATATTAGATCAAACAGTTCAGCAGTAATGGGATACCATAAATGTACATGATTTCCATTATATACCTAAAACAAAAAAATTATCCTAAAACACACTAAAATATTTGTTATTTCATTTACTAAAATCATTATTTTATTCATAATTAAATTTTGGTATGTCTGGTAAAAGGAAAAAAATACAAGCGGGAGCTTTGATTCCATGTAATGGAAAAAACACAATGGAAACATTCACGGATAAAAGTCTTAAACAATATAGGATAATGGACAATCATTAATTTACCTTATAATAAATATAATGATCGTTAAATTTATACTTGAATAACATATAAATTAAATTAAAATCATTAATAATAATAAATCATGTGGTAATATGGGAATACATATTGTCAAGCATCATAATCCTATAGTAAAGGCCTTATACAAAAAAATCATGATCTCAGAGTAATATTTCATTTATTCATGATCTTACTATTAATTAAACTTATTAAGATGTCTAGATCCTATCATAATGTATTCATTCCATGAATTCATGATCTATTAAGCAAGGCCTTGGGTATTTTAAATATGAATAAATGTGGAGGTATACAGAAAAATCTATCCCTATTCCCTAATGTGACCAATAAATGAATCATTGGGAAATGTGTCATATTAAATCATTCAACACTTATTTATTTCAAATTAATTCACGATATAAATTAAATTAACCACAAAACAATGAAAAATAAACTTTCAATTGTAATCAATAAATATCCTTAGTAGAATAAAAAATCATGATATGTTAATAATTTACCCAATATAGAAATACAATAACATTATAAGAAAAAATAAGTAGAAATAATTTGTGTAATACAATTAGATCATATCACTCTTGATTTATGATAAATATTATAAGATTATTAAATTGATCAAAATATCATTTTAAAGGGAATTAAATTTTACAATGATGAACAACATGAAATAAACATAAATTTTGTTATTATATTTTCTGAAATATTTTTTATAAATAAAATGGAATATAAATTTCATTATAAAAAAATGAAATTGTAGATAAGAGGTCTCTTAAACAATATCTATGTTGGATATGGGAAAAATAATTTGTTTAAAAATGACTAAAAGATGATTACTTTCAGATTTTTTAAATGAAATTCAATATTAATAAAAAAGTGACCTTTAAATTTAGTCTTATATATCTATATAATTATTATCAGATGAAAAAATTTTGAATTTTCATTTTAAATGATAAATCCTGTAAAATATTATTCTAATGTAAAATATTTTCTTAGTTGAAAAATGTAGAGTGTACGATAAACAAAAAAATATGAATAATTTTGTAGAATATATTTATTAAAATTTACATCTTTAATAGGGAAATGTTTGTTCCGTTAGGAAAATAGTTATATAAATATTGATATCATACGAAATATTTAATATGTTATTTCGAAACAAGTAAGTATGACTTTTTTGGGAAGATCAATTTTTAAATGGAAGGGAAATATTTCCAACTAAAAACATGTGGGAATAAAAAATAAATGATAATAGAAATGAAACCCTTAGGGGTTTATTGAAACTAAAAACAAAAACAATTTGAGTAAATAATGTCATATGTATTTATTAATCACATTAATTTCATGAAGGATATTTTAAAATATTTTACTGGTTAACTATATATATATAATTAGAAAAGTATGTGGTGAATACGGAACATATCTCAATAAATGATAATTGAGATAAGATACCCTTACCTTATACTATATACTATTATGAAATATCTGTAACCTCATATATAAAAAAAATAAATTCTTAATAACATATTCTAGAGAATTAATCATATCCATTAAATTTTATATTATACATTTATAGTAAATTTATAATCATTTATTAATAACTCATAGTTTGTTTTCATCATCTAATGAATATATATTTTTCTATTGAATTAATGTTTCAAAATGATGATTATAGGTTTTATTTTTTCTATAAATATTTACTTATTTTTATATTATTAAATATATTATATAATCATGGTATAAATTTTTTATGATCTGTCATTTTTATTAAATGGAATTCATTGGTGTAAGTTTTAAAAATTAAATCCATGATGGGTATGTTTTAAGTAATTTACGACAGTGAATGGGTAATTATATAAGGCTCATTAATTGTTATATTATCATTATAGAGTAATATTTGTAAACAAAAATTTCTTATTAATAACCTATATATATTATAAAACTGAAAATCATTTGTATAAGATAGCGATGAAATGGTAACACATAGCCATGGAGGTGGTAGTCCTCACATACGCAGAAGCAACATTATCATTTTTAATGGATAGAAGTTCATGAAAAAATTGAGATATTTTTAATTAAATAATAATAATAATGTTAAAAATATCATATATAATAATTATATACTTTTAAAAACAAAAAATTTAACAAGGAAATGAAAAATTAAACACATTATTTAAGGAGGTAGTTCTATGCACACACACACACAGGGGGGGGGTTTATTTTTATAATTAATGAGAGGGGAGTAGGTAATGATTGAAAAATAAATACAATATTATTTCAGCATACCAAAAATAATAATTTTATTATATTAGTATGGAAACAATAGTCTTGGATAAGGATGTCAGACAATGATAAAGAATACATGATTATTGGTGGATATTACATTTGGGTGAATTCGTGTCTTCTCTTTAAATACATCTTGGAATTGAAGTACATATAAAAATTATTGTAACCTAGGTCTTAAGAACATGTAAATAAATACATCATGATGAAAAATTGGAATGTATTCATAAAAAGATTGATGTATTGGTGTTTAATGAAGTGGTTGTAAGTGAGATCCTTTAACAGGTGGAAAAGATGGACTTCTCTTTGGAATTGAATAGTTGTTTAAGGGTAATGGATGAAACGCATGGGATTTAGGTTACTAAATAATTGAGATACATGTAGGTATGAATTTAAATCCAAATTAAGAAATTTTAAATGTTGTTACTATCAAATTAATTTAGTAAAATCCCATCAACATTACATTAATCCTATTTACACATATTAGTCATTATTAAAAACTTAACAATGGTAATTATTTTATTTCTTGAAATATAATATTCCCAATATAAATCTATAATGGAATTACGATTCGAAAAAATTTACACAATTTAATTTAATTATATTTTTTAATATTATAAAATATCATATTATATTCAAGAATATGATATATTGAAAAATATCTTCTAATAAAGAAATTAATTCATAAAACAAAAAGTTATTTTTATGTTTTTTAATATTAATAATCAATTAAAAATGTGTTAACATTTTTTTGACAAGGATAAATTTTATTACAATAACATTTTATGAATATTAATTTTAATTAATTATATTAAAATATTTTTTATAATGAAAATATAATTATTTAAAAAAAATATTTAATGATTTTATTCCCAATTCTCTACGGTTGATAAAAAATTTAATATTTTTTAATTAAATTCCACCAATAAACTCATGTTAAACAAAATAATTATTATATAGTTATATTTATTTATTAAAATTAAATATTATATAAATATTAAATGTCTAAAATATATATATATATTTAAATAATCAATTGGTGATAACTAACCCATAAGGGAAATTATCAAATATTATTTAAATGAAAATTACACAATAGTAAAATATATAGTATTTTCCAATAATTCCATTGATGAAGGGGCATGATATAATTTGGAAAACAATTATAATAGACACAACCATCACAACCTAACCCTTTTTATGCATGTCCATTAGCAAGAAAATTACCATCATGGAAAGCATTTTTAATGAAGTAACTCATTTTAATATAAGATCATAACATCTAATCCATTCTGTAGTGAGAATCCATTAAAGATTAAATTTTTCATTTTTTACAATTTGAATAATAACACTAGAGTAACATCCATATCAAAAAAATTTGTATCCTTTTTTCTTCTCTATTTCCACTTTTTTTATTAAACGCACCATATTATCCTCCAAGTATGTTACAATATTACAATCACTATATTAAAACCCCAGAATGTTAGCACTATGATCTCTACATAATTCCTCAAATCTTAATAGTCATATATTACCTTTATAATCCCATTTATGTTTCATTTAATCCAGTGCATAAATGGGTGTATCCAAAAACAATTCAAGAGTGCCATGCATTTGAGGGAAAAAAGCTGGCATGCAAAGGCATCTTAGAACTAAAATATCATGATCCAAATTATAACATTTTCCATTATACATTATGTTAGAAAACGTCACTACCATAATAATATACAGGTGACTAAAAAGAATATTTATATAGGCTCATTCATGGGTAGTATAATTCTTTATTCTAAGAATGATGTGAGCAAGTTTCTCACATTCAACTTAGAATAAATTAGAGAGATACAATGAATGAAAATTTAAACTACAATCCAGCAAACATAATTTTTTATAATATTCCAAAGTAATCTACACATAAAAAAAGATGAAAATTATGTTACATAGTATACATTAAGTGGAACAACTCATGAATAGGTGCTTAATGTCCACTATAATTTGATGACATAAATAATATGTCGAATAGATGGTGATACACACTAATTTAAAAAAATAATCAACATGATATTTGTAGTGTAAAACCCTCCATTGTAGTAAGAGTTTAGATAGATCAATCTAATTTTTAGACATCATACAAAGACATTAATGTTTATTCCCCCTTATTGAAATCAAATATATGTGCATTTAAATAATAATACCAATAGTTATTTTTCCCAAAGAATGATATCATCATTATTAATCAAAGTGTCATTGTTAACAGCATCCTGAATTTATTAAGGCATATCATCCATGTTTTATAGTTTCTCTTTAATTGTGGAACTCAAACCCATTATTGGATCATCAAAAGTAACAAAAATTTAAAAGAGTTTTACCTATCATCTTTTCAAGCTAGAATTTAATATAATATATTTTATTAACATGCCGATGTTCTTGAAAAATAATGTTGTTGAAATATGTTTTTAGAGCTAGATAGATAAAGGATTTTATATTGTAATGATTTCTGAATATGATATTATAAAAAAAATATATAGAACAAATATATCCAAGGCAATCAGATTTATCAATAATTTTTCTCCACAAAAAATGTTTTTAAAGAGACTTTTTTAATTTACCAAGATTCCTTAATTAATGTACTCTAATGTCAATATGTTATCAACATTTCTTTCAACATACTATAATTATTCTACATTAAAGAATACATTCACTCCAAAAAAATATAGTAAATGTTTCCATCTTATTCAATATAGAAACCAACAATTTATAAACCATGATATAGTAAATAAAATTTAGAGACACTCATGTTCTTGAAATAATTGACCCTCCCATCCATCGAATTGGATTTTCTATTCCATGAGCTAATTTCAAACTAATTTTTCTTATAATATTTTTAAAATGAGAAGCTCTATGTATACCCCAAAACATGGAAACTCGTGAATATGTGAATGGAATCATACCATGCCTAATTCACATCGCATGTAAGATATCATTTTTTCTCACTACTATTATATTCTATTCAATATATAAAAATAATTTTTCCAACTAATTTCTAGAGCCAAAACCATTTGATAATGAAATACAGTTTCTTTGTTAATATTAACATTATTTTTTATTAACTGTGAATAATTATTTCATCCATATAAAATAAATTAGATGGATAGATAATATCTCTTTAGCTGTGATGGGATTAAGGGCCAAAATATTGAATAAATTTAATAAATTCATACTCAAATAATATTCTTAAAATGATAAAATAATAGTTTATTGAGGTTCACCTTTCCTAAAACATAAGAAGAAACAAAAAAACCCTATATAGATCCATTGGCCAAAATGGAAAAATGAGATGATCTAACAATCCTCATAATCCATTTAATAAAAGTATCATTAAATCCAATATTTACAATAAATTTACAAATAAAATCCCAATAAATTCTATCAAATGCCTTTTCAATATTATTAATTATGGGA
This sequence comes from Viscum album, assembly GCA_963277665.1. Lineage (NCBI taxonomy): Eukaryota > Viridiplantae > Streptophyta > Magnoliopsida > Santalales > Viscaceae > Viscum > Viscum album. The sequence goes on from OY728157.1 coordinate 822,916,309, forward strand.
ATGTATAAACCACTTGTGGATTTCCAAAAAATATTCACACATTTTGAGGTGGGTATTATACAATCTTGAATATTAATTAATTTAAAGAATAAAAATTTATTTGAAGAGGTAATTTTATTCGATATTTTAGAATTTCTAGAGTTATTTATATTAGTAATTATTTGTTAGATAACATTGACTATGAAAAATTTCATTAATTGAATAATTTGATTATAATTTTCAGCTTTAATATTCACAAAATAATAATAACAAATTTAATCCTTAGAAGAAAGAACATCCTTTAAGGATTTGATGTACCATCCTGCATAGATAATTTTAAACGAGATCCCAAAATGTTTTGAAAATTGTATAGTGAAATAATCATGTAGTGAGGAACTTCAAATATTGACAATAAACAAAACATTATTTATTTTCAAATTTATATGAATGGATGTACTAAACACATTATCACTATCATTGTTAATATTAGAATTATCCCTTCTATCAAATCATCATCCTATTTATGTCCATTAAATAGATTCCTGAAATAAGAAACAACATCATTTGAAAAAACATGACTATTATCTAAAAAAATATCCACTATATTTGAGAAGATACATGGGCTTATTGATAATTCTAGATTTATAATGGGAATTGAATAACCTTGACTATCTATCACCATCCTTGATTAATTTAAATTTTTATAATTATTTCAATGAAAAACCATTGAGGGGTAGAAGTAATTCCAGTACACAAGATATCTCAACTTCATTCCTAAGATCATTAGAAAAGACAAATTGTGTATTTCATTCATGAGTAACATGAAGGAAAGATTCATGTGATGAAATATATTTATCAAAAGAGAAGAATATTTTTCCCTCCATTCCATATGTTTATATCCATAATTTTGATCATAATAATGGATGCTAATGAATAATCCATAAAATTTATAGAATTCAATGTGTCCTAAATAATTTTGATGCAATAAGGATAATTATCCCATTAATTATTGAATCTAAATGGTAAATAAGGTTTCATGTCTACATTATTATGCGTTAAAAAATCATATGATGATAATAATTTATGTCATATAAATTGGAATAAGATATATTAGTCCAAGATTTATAGAATTTGTAATTAAAAAAATTCCAGCTTCCATGAAACAATTAAAAAAATTACAAAATATACATAGTTAGAAAAATATTAATTTCAAATAATTTTAAATCAAATTATCTATACATGAATTATATTTATTAGATTGAACAATTCAAAACAACCATTTTTTCAACAAAATTCAAAATAGGGTTTCAATCCCTAAGAATATTCCATGTGCCGCTTTGATTACATGAAAGAAATTGAATCTTCTACCATAAATCTCTATAGTCCTAATATGAATTATAGGAATATATTAATTAATTCTTTCCTAAAATTTCAAATCTTCAATTCAACTTCTCTTAACTCTCCCAAAGTTGTGATACATTCACCATAATAAAATTCAATAACACCCAAATTATTTTATCCTCATAAGAATGTTGATTTCTGTCATGAAGGGTATATCAAAAACATTCAATTGTGGAGACCATTGATTGTAAAACCTTTTATGGGAAAAAAATACCAATAATATATGGTTTATACTTAATAAAAACCGCTATGAGTTATAAGTATTTCAGAGCTGGATAGATCGAGATAGTTCCATGACATGATCTTCAAAATCAATTACTTTTGGATGTGAAGGCCCCATTATCCCTTACAACTATATTCATAATTATATGATATGTTCTAGTAATTCCATGATTATTTTAATTTATCCTCTAAAATTTGTTATATCACCTTAATTAATCGATATTCATGTTAATATCAATATATCTTATGATATTATATAAACGTAAAATTCAAATCATCATTTCCATGATCATGATTCAAACAGAACTATATAAAAAGTGATTATAATAACAATCAATAAATCAAATTAAAAGATTATATGATTATAAAAATTGAATTACATTATATATTTTATAATGAAACATTAATATCAACCCAAAACAATATACTTTAACTATTTTTGTTCAAAATATGTTCCATCCTATTAATGTCAAAAACCATATCCCTTGAAATAAAAAACCTAAATATTACATAGATTTTCTAATAATCTAAACCCAAAACATGGAAAATATTCACTTAAAAATAAAAAAACTAAGTATCAGCAAAAAATATGAATTCACATATCAGTCAATTCCAATTTAATTGAATATACACATGGAAACATTTTATTATTATAAACACTAACCAATTTAAATATGTAAATAAGACACTATTAAAAACAAAATAGTTATGTATACTAATCAACATATTTTCCCAAAACCGATTTAAGATTTTTCACTCACTCGATGATGATTGAATTAATTTCCAAAAAGGCTATCGAGGTTATTAACTAGTGGTGTTTCTTAACTAGATCCAACATGAACTTTTTTTATCCTCCAATCCTTTTATTATTTTTTCGAAAAGGCACTTTTTTGATAAGTAGGAACAAAAAAAATCATATCCAGCCATGAATTCAAAAAAAACCAGATTCAAAAATTAAACATCATTTTATTAAAATAAAACAACTTTCATGCCTCAATCAATGGCCTAATTTATGTCTTGTACACTGAAAAAAAGTAAACCAATCAACATAATAGATCGCCAGTGAGGAAAACGCCAGAATCCGATGGCATCATTGTAAAATTACCATCATCATTGAAAAAGAACGCGAATTGAGCACCAAAAATTCTGAACTATTAACTATGAAAATATTCAAGGGTTTAAGCACCACGACCACCATAGAAAAAAAATTTGTTAACCAGAAAACGTAAACTCCAAAAATTGAAGCATCTTTGTAATCATTCATGATGAACAAACCCTCCTAGAGCCTATGTATATATATGAATCCACCACAGAGATGTGCCTCCTATAATGCAATTGACTTCTCAAACATCACATCCCAAAACTCCAACGTAAACACCGTGAAAATAAATTTCTGAGAATATTGGGGGAAACAAGGATCCATAATATAGTATAAAACGTAAAACACATCCACAATGATATGTGACCACAACAATGACCACCAAACCCTACCTTCAAATCCCCCACCAAGTGAATAAAACTAGGAAATCTCGACTTCATTTATGAAATCCATAAATAACCATACATAACAATAAAATAAAAAAGAAACATAATCGACACATTCATTCATTGATCAAAACCATTGAACAGTGCAGTCTCTACAAGTGAAATAGACATAAAAATATAAAAATGAAACACACCAAAATAGATATTAAAAACATCACCCTAAAAGAAAAGGAACACCCCATTTAGAAAACAAAACATTATAGCAGGTAATGGCTCTCATACCACCCATAGATGCTCAATCAACACATCCCAATCCACCACATAAGCACCCATACCAGACTATGTTGGGTTCTGAAATGAATGGTTCAGAATCATGAATAGAGTGGAAGAGAACTATGGGATCTAAAAAATCCAAGACTGTCTATACATAACCATCTAAAAACTATAAGGATATATTGGGTGAGATGGTAATAAACCCTATATCTAGAAGGGAATTCCTTCTGAGAGGAAATGTGAAGAGGGGGAGGTATCTGAAACATCGACCAAGAACACCACATGAGACTGGAGGGAGGAATCACGGCCAAAAAATGATGTATAGGGAAACATATAAATCACCTATAGAGTATAGAGTTATACACCCCCAATGAACATGTTAATATCAACATAGGAATTAAATCTCTATGAAACCATGATATATCAAAATAAATATTAAAATTTGGATGTTGTTCTAATCGTATATAATGACTTGACTGTAATAAATTATATAATCATGTGTTTTTGAACCTGAGTGTTTCCTAAAATTTTAAGGATAATCATATTTTAGAGTTTTATAAAAATTAGGTCACAAATATTACCTAAAAAACGCATATATTAAAAAGTTTTAACCTACATTCTGTGAACATTTTTTCCACTTTATAAAAACAATCAAATCAAGAACATTTTCTTTTCATAATAAAATTAAATCATTTCAACTTGGGTATAGAATTTTTTCTTCCCATCCTTAATCATTGTGAAAAACAATTTAAATCATTTAATAATAATTAAAAAATCCTATTAAGATATTAAATGCAAATAATTCTGTTAGTATAGTGAAAAAACATATAATCCAATAAAATATTTTATGTCATAAAAATATTATTTATGTGTATAAAATATATCATATCTATATGGGGAAACACTTTTTCTCACATAAATACTTTAAAACCATAAAATGGGTAGTACACACACCACATGCAATAAATAAGTGGTGAACAATGGAATTTTCACGGAATTAAAAATGAGATAAGAAACCCCTTACTTTGTAATTTTTCCTTGGTTGAGGCTAGGTTATACTCCTGTATAATTTTGAAATAATTTTTTTTTGAATTATACAAGAATCATATTAATCATTTATTGGAATCATATAGGATTTTATTCATATCCCTTATTCACTCATGTATAAAGTAACTATAGCATAGTTAAATACATTCAAAAATACTATCAAGATAAAACCCTTCACCTTAACATTTAATATAGGGAATGTTACCCAAGGCATTAGAGAGCCATATCAGGGTTATCTATCATATAATCTCAATCAGGCTCAGTTATTATATAACTATATGCGGGTCACCAATAATATATGTTTTATCAAGCTCAGAAATAAATATCCATAACTACCAAGTAACATATAATGACATAAATAGCTTTAAGATATCATTTTTCATCAATATATCATTGAAAAACTGATCTGAGACCATAACAAGGGAACTTCCAATATAACATAAAATTTATGATGAATGTATAAACAATTAAGAAACAATTAGGAATGGAGAACTCTAAAAATAATGGGAATAGGATATTATTCTAAAATATATATTAATATATTGAGTAATATTGATAACATTTTACAACTTTTATGGTAGTATGTGTTAGTCATGACATATAAGTTGACAAAAAATCTTTTTACACATTCGAAAAAAATTAATTTTCAACCTATTAAAAAACATAAAAAAAATTAATTTTTAAATAATTTTAAATAAATCATAATATTGGTTAAATAAATATTAATAACCATTTAAAAATAAATATTTATATCAATTAATCATTTATAAGTGTGTGAATATAGATTATAATGAGTATAATGTATTTTGAACATGTATTAAAATAAAATATACTACCTTATGTATTATCCAGATTTGTATGTTTTCACACTCTTGAATAAAAATAACTATTATTTTTAAATTTTCATAATTAAAATTTTCATTTGAATTTTACTCTTTTTATCCATTTTATTTCATTAATTATTTTATTTATTTAGTAACTGAAATATTAATGTTTTAATTAGATGTTTTTCCATCCTCGCGTTTATAACCCCAAAACAACCTTGGAGAATTAGTGTGTTCAGATTGTTTATGGTGTCATTATTTACAGAATCAAAATTATATTACAATAACAAGTAATCGAAGACAAAACATTACATAATCTTAATTTTTTATTTAGTAATTCCCTTTCATACATTTTATGGACCATTATAGTTTATAATTTTAATTAATTTTCTCATAAACCATAAATTACAAACCCAATTTTATGAAGTCAAAAAATATTTTGAGTATAATTTTTTACAATAAGATAATTCTTTTAAAGTTAAATTTTCTTTCCGCCCATGAATAATCCTCATGCTTATCAATATAGAATTAAATTTTTTCATAACCAACCATAAACTCTATAGAAATAATTTTAAAATTTTTTATGAGAATAAAAAGTTATGTAATAGACATCAAAGGAATAATTATGTTCTTCTTGTAAAAAATAATGAAAACCATAAGGAATTTAAATTTCCCACAATATTATTTTAGAATATGAAATAAATCATATCCACGTGAAATAAACATAATTTTTCCACAATGTAACCCTATAAAACTTCTACCAGGATAATTAAAAACATTTTAGAAAACTTATTATCACATATGGCACCCTTGTCGAACACATAATTTGAAAGAAAATAGTAACTAGTTAAATCTATAAAAAATCATTACTATTTATTACCACCATTCCATTTATGATAAAGAAAAAATACCAAATTTATTGGAGATCTATTTTGGTGGACACCCATTTATAGGCTATGTCGAGCTCACATGTCAAATAAGTTGATTTGGGATCAACCACGATATAAGTTGTATCAGGTTCACTCACTATCATATATAATTCTCAAGTAACATATAATGTGTAAAAAAATCATTCTTTAATATTTTCATCATACAGTGTAACAACCCAAGATTTTTTGAATTATATTTTTTAATTAATTTATGCTTTCTGATATTTATCAATTAATACATCACTAAATATATTTTACTATATATGATTGGACATCATTATATGACAATATCATGTTAAGGATGAAGTAAATGAAACATAAATTTTATCTTTCTCTATACAGAACACTGAGGATAACATGTGTTATACACAACAATGACATTCCTCAATTGATGGTGTAACACACAAGACAGAAAACTGATAATGATTTTTTTGAAATTTTATTTAATATAAACTATACATTAAAATAGAAGTTATGGATAGGTTTAAATAAATTATGAAAATCATTGAGTTAAACAAATATAAAATGACTCCATTTCAAGAAAATTAATATGAAATGAATATGAAAATAGATTGAATATTAAGGAAAATATTTTTATTTTTGTGCCAACATTGTTTCCTCCCCTAATTAATTAAATTAATTTTCATTAGTGTGTGATTTTAATGTGATGTATATTTTATTATTTTAATAAATTAATATTTATATTTATACAATTTATTTTCTACGTTTAAGATAAAAAAAACCTAGTGTCATGCATAAAATTCAATATTTTTATTAAGGTATTTATATAGAATTTTATTAGAGATCCTCTTTTCAATACAATTATTGGAACGTTTATGGATTATATATTTGGAAACAGTCCTCATTTTTGAATGAGAAACATAAATATTAGGATAGGGGTAATTTTCGGTATATTTTTATAAATTAAATTCAAAATATTTTTTAATTTAATTTATTTATAGGGCTATGTTATTTATTAAATTGGTTTTAAAGTTTAATAAATTCATATTTTTATCATTTAATCCAAATTAAGTCCTTCTGCACATTTTCATTTTGAAATTTTCTATAAAGAATAAAAAAATGGAGTGTTTCACATTAAAAACCTGATTTGTCTCCTTTCTATGAGATTAAATTTTAGTTATTTTATGAAACTTTTGTGAATGGAATATAGGAAAATAGATTCTCTATTTGGAATCAGCAAAAATTTTAATATCTAATAACAAAAAAAAATTAGTTTTTATCCACAAAAAATAGGGAATTTAATTAAAAAAATTGTATCAATTAAGGTATAATTCACCATAATAATGAACTAATCCATAATCTTATATTCTTAAATGGCATATACACTTGTCCAACACCCATTGGCCTTACATATTTCACCAATACACCTTACCTTTTTGAGATTTTTTTTGTTTTGGATGACTTTTTTAGGTTAAAATAAGGGTACACCTAACTCATTTTTAAAAATAAAAAGTGTGTTCCCTCCCTTCTCTAAAAAAGGCCACAACATATCCCTATTATAAAACATGTAAAACATCATAGGATTGGACATTATCAACCTAATCGATTTACCAACATCCCTATGTTCCTCATTGAACAATCCATTTAGGGGGAAATAAATCCAAGGTATCTCTTTCTTGAAAACCAAAAGTATTTACCCAATGAAGAGGAGGTTCGAATGATTATGATGAGAGTCAAAAGATCAGGTAAAGGGATTTCATGTCACTTATTATTTTTGTGAGATACATGATTTACTGACCAGTCATTTTGTTTTTCTGGTGTGTATACATCCTATTTTTTTATTATATGTCTATTAATAAAAAATCTATCTATATTTACATATCTATTATATGATCTTTCTTTCATGGGGTTTATGTTTCAAATGTTACAAAATCAGTTAGATTGTTTTTTGTTAATTTTACTTCTTTGAGAAACATGTTTCATTATACACCTTCAATATTTATTTCAAGGTGTATTTTTGATGTTATATAATGAATATAATTCCTTTAATGATATATTTTGATTCATGAAATTTAATTTTCTTCCATAAGTATTATGATTCAATGTTACTAAATGATAATATGATTGTTGAAACAGTCTCATTATTTTTCAAGATTAGTTATTATTATGCTTACATTAATGAAATCATATGATCCATCCCTCAAGAAATATCCTGAATTTTATTACCCCATGTATATACATATGTTATTTCTATGTAATGATATCATTTTTCACTATTTGGTAATTAATATAATTTTGGAAATGTCTTTATAAAAATGTAGTTATATCATTCCTTTCAGCTGGAAATCTATCATCATTTAGAACTGCTTTCCCTAAATTGATTTCAAAAATGGTTTAATTTTATCCTATGATGTTAAATGAAAATTTTACCAATGTTTTACCATTGAAACATGGTTTTACAAGGAATATTCTTCTCATTTTTCATAACGAAACTTTTCTGAACTTTTAAGGTAAAAAGAAATGTTTGGAATGTGTGGACATAACCTATATCATGATCGTAATTTACATGATGATTACATTATATATTTACATATTTATTTATAATGAAAAAAATTCCCTTCATATTGAGGACATTAACTATCAATAAAATAGTTTTCATTGAAAAATGTTTTCCAAAAAATGTATTGGGGATATCAATGATTCCATTATAAGTTTTCAAATATATTGTTTAATGAAAACTGTTTTAATAAATGATTTATGTTTAGAAATTTGTTAAAAAAAATTCAATAATCATTTATATTTTTTGAAATTATTTTAAAACAAGTGGTTTTCAAAATGTTTCCAAGCTTCTTTTAAATATTTTCATGGAAAATTTTTTTTAAATACTTTTCCAGAATTCTTTATATATTTTAAAATAAAAATGATTCAAAAAATGTTTTCAAAGATTAATTTATATTTTTTAATGTTTATTTTTAAGAGAATGTTTTTAGAAGGTTTTATGTTTTATTTATTCTTTTTCAAAGAAGAATGGATATTTTCCTCAAATAATGTTTTTAAGTTATATTTAAAAATTATTTTTCATATCTGATGACATCTGTTGATGTTACTAATTTCCTTATGTGAAATTATTCAATGGTTTCATTCATATTATTTCAATAAATGATTTATGATTATTTGGAGTTACGTTTATGAAACATGTTCCTCTCCCATATGATTATTGCTTGTGAGACCCACTTCTTTTTGGGGTTTTTATTTATTGAAATGCATAGGTAACCTGTGATCTTCAACATGATGAGTAATAGTTAAATGTTTATGACAAAAATTTCATTTATTTTTATTTTGATATTATTTTTATAAAAAAAATCATTTTATGGTTCATGATATGATGAGAGTTTTATTATCTTCATTTATAGTATTGAATAATTTTATTATGTGATGGTAGGGACCTATATCTCCCTAAAATGCATTGGTTATGATTTATATCTTAATATATAATTATATGAATCAATTATAATAGATATATACACTATGGGATGATTGGGAAGCTAGATCCCTTACATAAAATGGAATATGGATGGGGATGGAGGTGTGTCTCACCATGTAGGTGTAGTCACTATGAATTTGGATGATGAGGAAACCTGATCCACTATGATAATATGGGGAATCCTGATCCCTTACAAGAAAAGGACTACAATTGGGTATAGAAGTGTGTCTTTCCTATGAGGGTCGGTTCCCAGTAAGTGCATTGATAAGTTTGATCAAAAAGTATTGATTTATACTAAATGATATCACATGACTATGTTTTTCACAATCCCATGATTTATTCTTATGATATGGTTTCAGGGATTATGTTCCTCATTTTCTTATGATTCATGTCTTATAAACTATGATGATTTATTACATTATTCAAAATTATGATATTTGTTATCCAAGGAATGATCTTATAATGTTATGATTGTGTTCTCATCCACCTATTCCCATATCTATACATACATGTCTCCCTTATGTACAATTATTATGCATCTTATATCACACCTTTTTTATGTTTCCTTCATTCGGTTATGAACATATGCATTCTGTATGATGTGTCTAATAAAGGTAATAGTAATGAAGATCCTAGTGGTATATAATATACCTCAATTATGTAACATTATTAATGTTTCCTTGTTTCTAAAGGCAATAGATTAATATAGTATTTGACAATTTTTTTTGATGTCTTAGGAATTTAGAAAAATTATTGTAATGTCTATGAATGTTATGACTATGTTTTTATAGTTGTTATCGAAGAAAATTTTTATTTAACCGTTAGAAAATAGTATTAATTTTTTTAACTATTAGGCTTATGTATATTTAGAAAGATATATCTAGGTATGTATCGAAGGATAAGTATAAGGATGAGTTCACATTTCAGAAAATGTTCTATAATTTTCTTAACAGATAGAGTGAGTGGTTACATAGTGATACACCCATTTATAAATACTACAAGTTGATGTGGCTCTGGAAGAGATGTAAATAAAGGTAACAACTCTGACATGGAGTTTCGGGCCTCACACAACATAACATGGTATACAACAAAAGGCCTCGCATCACACCTTGTTTAAAACTTATGTGTGATATGCTTTGGGAATTTACAACATCAATATAAACCATCATGATGGATTTAAATATATGATTACTATGAATATTTTTGGATAAATTTATGGTGTCATGGTTTATGGATAGGTTTCAGGATTTTGGCATCCTATAAGTACTGATTTTTCAGGATTATCTGGAATTCATCATTGATATATGTTTCTAACCCTGTTTTTCTTGTTTTATTAATTGAAATGAACTAGAAGTAACATGGTTAAAAGTGAATGTTTCAGATGTGTAATGTACGATAATTATGAAAATTTATTTACTAAGTGGAAATCTCATAAAGTGAATCAGAAAGGTTTTAGGAGTATTGGTTATTCTTAGGATAGAATAATGATCTCAAACAACTTGTAAAAGGTATGTGATTTTCTTCCATTATGGTTTACATTAATGATAGGATTCATGAATATATTATGGCTGAGGAAGCTTAAAACATTATTCATATTGAATATTCTATGAATTATGTATTATGGAAAATGTTGTTTTAGCATGATAAGTGGTTTAAGAATAAAGGTAGATGAATGATGTATTTTTGTTTTTGAATTAAAAGATTATGTTATATGAATCATGAAACATATAAGTATTTTCTATTTATGTTTTTAGCATCGATTTAAAAGGATATTTTAGATACAAATGAAGACATGCAATAGTTATATTTTTATTAGGGGAAGGTAACTTATAACTAATGTTTAAAATTGAGATAATGATGTTTGGACAAAGAAATTTTGAATGAGAATAATAATATATATAGTTCATATTTCCTTGAAACAAATTATTTACAATGTAGTCCATGTCATCAAGGATGAATTTTACCACAACAAGGATTTAAGGAATTTATATAGTAATCATTGGAATAAAGAATCATTCATTTTTTCCTAAAATTATTTATGTTAGTTTAGGTTATTACAATGTTTCAGGGGAATATTTGATGATGGTATTCACATTTTAGGGATGTGACAACCACGTGATTCTTTTTGATATTTTCGGAATCTATGTTATTTGATTTTGTGACATTATTTCAAATTTCTGGTTTTCATCATTTATAAGGGTTTACATGTTAAACATTCATGAAAAAGTTTTGTAAAAAATAAAAGGGAGTATTTATGTATTGATATTGTACTAAAAACATTGGTTAAAATGGTATTTTGTGATTAATCATACATCAAGGATGTCCAATATTTTTTGGGGGATATTATATTAGTGTGGTTTTATAGAGTATATCATGTATTTTAGGTGAAACAGAATCAAATCTATAATGGTTTCATGTCTTGAACCCATGAAGGAAATAATATAAGATCTTTATAACTTCCACTGGCATATGTGATGTCCTGGTTAATGTATAATACTTTCTTATGAATAAATATTTTTGAGGAAATAAGAATGTTCATTTTTATATTTAGAGAATAATGTATTAAAAATATGTATTTTAAAGCATAGATAAATAAAAATAGTTATACTTTTTACTCATTTATAGACCTTATGATCTACTAAAGTGTATTTTAGTGCTTTATACATCCAATTTAGTTACTAGACATCAATGTCATAAATAAAATGATGACATAGAAATAAATAAATGAAAAATATATAATTAATTTTTTATCCATATATATCAAGAAAGTATATTTATTTTTATTATTACTCAATAAATAAATTACTCAAATATAAGATAGTGATTAATAATGTATTTTCCTAAAAGATTATTTTTTGTTGAACTGATGGACTTTGAAATATTAAAAAATTTATGACTTTGATACCCTCGAATGTCATTGATCATTCTTGTGTTTATTATTGCTGACCTGAATCACACCCGATAAAGATTTAATATTTCCATTAACGTCAAATATTTACTACCAAATTATTCTCACCTATTTAGAAACCAAGTTATATGTTACTTTGGGTGACTGTTATGGTTCCAATATACCCTTTTTAAGGGAATTTTTAATATTAATTTTTTTGAAGTGGGTTTCTATAAATGAAACTTTCATGTATTGATATTTTTATAACCAAGGAAAATCTCAGGGGATACATTTCTTTTAATGGGGGTAGAATGTAACACTTTGAAATTTTGTGACATTTTATGAATTAAGTTATTATTTCTGATATTGTTCATTTCAAAAAAAAATTAGTTTATTTTATATGTTTGGATTATGGTATATGTTAAACCAATTTATTCATGAACTACATGAAACATACATTTTATCTCTCTATACACGGAAAAATAATGATATCTTGCATTTAACTCAATAATAACATCCCTCAATGGATTGTGTAACACACAAGAATGAATAAAGATAATGTTATATTATTAAAATATTGTCTAATATAATCTTGTTGTTAAATTAGTAGTAATTAAAATGGTTGTCTAACATATAAAAATTCACAGTTTACACAAATATAAAATTAATTCATTGGTTACAAATGAATTAGAAATGAAAATGAAAACAGATTGTATATAACGGAATATATTATTATTTTATCACCAAAACGTTATTTTACCCTATGAAATTAAATTTTTGACAACTAGTGATTGATAATAATGTGATATATAAAATATAAATTCAATAAATTATTTTATATATTTATCCAATATATTTGATAGGTCTAACATAAAAAACCTTTTTTTGTATAAAATACTATATTTTTATTATGACATTTTAACATCCTTTTAATTCTGAACATCTTTTAAATTAAATTTTTGGAACATTTATGGGTTATATATGTAAAAATAAACATTACAGTTGAAATATAATCATAATATTTAGGTTAGGGTAAATATTTGGTATTATTCTAGGAATTTAAATCAAAATAAGTTTTTATCGAATTTATTTATAATGATAAATTATATTTTGAATTAATTATAGTGATTAATTAGATAATATTATTTCAATTAATGTATTTTAGGTAATTTTAAATAATTTCACCATGATATTTACTATAAAACAGAAAAATATTTTGGATATTTTATTTTAAAAACCTGCTTTTTTGTCCCATCTAAGGGATTAAATTAAAATTAATTTTCACCATATATTTTATTTATATTTTGATAAATGGATTAAATTTGTTGAATCATAATTATTTATAATTTATAATATGGTAAGATTATTTTTTAACCAAAAATATTTGTGAAATTAATTTAAATTAGGTATATCAATTAAGGAAAATTCAATCTAAGCATGAAACTGAAATTTAAACATAAGGGAATAAATGATCCATCCACTTGTTAAACACCCATTAAATGGAGATATTTCATTCACACGCTATATGTTCTTGGGGTTGGGTGGATTGGGATGATTATTATTAGCTAAAAACATGGGGAACACCAAATTGTTTATAAAACATTCCATATGTGTCCTCTCCCTTCTCTATTAAAGACCATGACCACTCTCTCTTCATCACATATCTCAAACCTCTTAGTTTTGATCATGTGTTTCCCACTCCACTTCTAAAAATCCCTACCATGATCCTTGATTCCTCTCATTAGGAAGAAATCAATCCATGTAAGCCTATTGGTGAAATCTAAATGGACATTCCAAATGTAGAGGTTGTTTGAACGAGTATGACGAGAGTAAAAACACAAGGTAAGGGGATTTATTCTCAATATTTATTTCAGGGAGATACATTCCTTAATCACAACTCATTTATTTTGTGTGTTTTTTATACTACCCATTGATTAACATATGAAAATTATTGTTAAATTTATAGGTAATTATATATCCTTTAAATGAAATTTCTTTCATGTAATTTATGTTTCAAAAGTTTTCGAATCGATAAGATAGTTTTATAATAATTTTCCATTTTTGAGAGACATGTTTTGTTATAAAACATTATTTTATGAGGTGTATTTGACATGGAATATCATGAATATCTTTCCTTTCATGGTATTTTATGCTTCATGAAATATCATTTTCTTACTTGAGGATTATGGTTCAATTTTACCAAGTGATAAGATGTTTATTGAAACAATCTTATCAATTATCATGATTGTTTATGATTACCATTTAGGAAATAAAATAATCCAACTTTGAATATATATTATTACTGTTATTAACCTCTGTATATGAATGTTATATCCATTTATAGTATAATTTTCCACTCTGTGGTATTTAAGACAATTAAGAATTTTTTTTATGAAAATGTCTATATATCTTTACTTTTGGACGGAAATATGTGTTCTTTCAAAATAATGATTTGTAAAAAAATAGAATAATTATATTTTTATCCTATGCTATTATAGAAATTTTTTACCAAAGTCTTATCTTCAAAAAAATAATTTTAGAAGGAATTTACTTGCCAATTTCCAATCAAAACAGTATTCTAAACTTTTAAGGTAATAAAGAAATGTTCCTCATGTACGGACATACCCATCATCGTGACCATCATTTCGTTGACGATTCCATTATAAGTATACAAGTTAATTTTAAAAGGGAAAATTATTTTTGTTACTATTAGGAACATTCATTGTCTTAAAAGGGGTTTTCACTATAAAAGGTTTTCAAAAAAATGTTTTGTGGTTATCAATGATTCCTTTAATAAATTTCAGTTATATATATTTAAAAGATAATAGTTTTCAAAAACAATTATGTTTAAAAAATTACTTTAAATGTTTTCAAGAATTCATTATATGTTTTCGATGTTTTTTTAAAATAAATGGGTTTCAAAATGTTTTCAAGCCTCTTTAATATGTTTTCAAAAAATCATGTTATAATTTTTTTCTAAAAATCACATTATATAGTTTCAAATAAAAAGGTTTAAAAATTGTTCTTTAAAGAATTATTTATATGTTTTCCGGTTTATCATAAAGAAAATGGTTTTTATAAGGTTTTATGTTTTATAGAGAATATTCAAATAATAATGGATTTTTTTTTAAAGAAATATTTTTAAATTATATTTAAGAATTATTTTCCATCTATGATTATATCAGTTGACTCTACATATGACCCTATAAGAAATGATTCAAAATATCCATTCATATTATTTCTCTTAATGGTTTATGTTTTGAAGAAATGATGTATACGAAACTCATTCATCTTCAACGAGTTTTATGCTTGTGAACCCTACTTCTCTTCATAGTTTTAGATTTTATGAAATGATTATGAAACATGTATTCTTCCAATGGTTAATATATTACTACATGGTGATGACACCCATTTCATTTCATGGGATTATGATAATATGTTTATAAAACCCATCATTTCTATGTGTCAAGATATCATGGATATTTTTTATCTTGTGGCACAAGTATGACTGATTTTATTATGTGATTGGTGGGACCTATATCTCTCACCATTTTATTGGGTAATTATTTATTTCTCATGATGTAATGATGTGAATCAAATTTATGGGCATTATCTAGTATGTTAAGAATGGGAAACTCAGTCTCTTAAAATGAGTGGACTTCAACTAGGGATGGTGTTCTATCCCGTCCAATAGGTGTAGTAACCATGAATTTTGATGATGGGGTAACCTAATACACTGTGGGAATATGGGGAAACTCAATCGCTTACAAGGATTGGATTCCGAATAGGGATGGTGGTGGGTCCTGCTCACCAGCTGTGATTCCCATGAAGTGCCTTCTTATATTCAAGTAAAGAGTATTGAGTTAAAAGGAATGATATCACTTATCAATGAGTGCCATAATTCCATTTCATATTCATATGATATACTTTCATGGCTATGATCTTTATTTTTTTTCAATAATATCTTATGAACTGCAAATTTTTTTACCACTATTCATGTTTCTGATCTTTCACAGAAGGGAATTTACTATTTTTTCGATAGGCTACATGCAACAGAAGTAGGACCTCTCGCAAATTGTTTGTCAAAATAGAGTATTTTTTGTGGGAATTTTGACCTGTAATAATTAGTCAACAAAAAAGAGGTATTTCTAACGGTCCATCATAAATACCTATGGTGGGTTGTGCGCACTAAAGTGAGGGAAGGGTATTTGTGATGGGGCTAAACCCCCATCGCAAATACCCATCTAGACATTCTCTTGTTTCTTATGAGGATAGACTCATGTTTCAAATAAAGTGCCATTAGGATAGTATTTCCATAGGAACCCATCAAAAATACCTTTTTTCCATTGCATTAATTACATACCACCTAAAATTTTGAGATGAGATTCTGGTTGCAATTAATCCCATCACAAATAAATTGTCGAGATGATCTTATTTGCGATGGGACATGTCACAAATACTATTTTTTACATCGCTTCAATTAATTACCCACTAACTATTTGTGAAGGAAATCACATCGCAAATAAACATGAAAAAAAAGGTCTAACCCATATATACCCCTCGATATTATTTTTCATTCACTACTTCTCTAAAGTCATATGTCCCTCTCCGATTTGATATTTTTCAATTTTAATTTTTGAGAGTTGAAACATTACAAGGGATCAACTTTTATGTTTTATATACATTGAAAGATTCAGTTTCAGAGTTTTTTGTTTTTTTATGTTTTATTTAATTTAATTTATTTAATATTAGAAATAATTATTATTGATTAGAAGTAATTATATCTAATTATAATTAATTAGTTTTTTCATTAATTATTTTTAAAATATTTTGTATGTTTTTAATTGAAATTAAATAGTTTTAATTTAAATTTACTTTTTTATTTATCTTAAATTAGTAATAATTAGTTCTAATTAAAAAATTAACAATCAATGATATTTAGTTATAATTGGTTGTAATTAGTTATAATTGGTGGTAATTAGTAAAAATTCATAATAATTTGTATAAATTAGTAATAAATTGTTATTCAATAACAATGATTAATGTTAATTATTGATATAAAGTAATAATTAGTACAAATTAGTAATAATTAATATATATTAGTAGTAATTGGTAAAAAATAATGATAAATAGTCATAATTAACTATAATTAGTAAAAATAAAAGGCAATTAGTAAATAATATCAGTAATTATATCTAATTAGTGGCAATGAGTAAGAGGTAGCATTAATTCTTAAAACTTTTCAATAATTTGTATAAAATAATTGTAATTAGTAATAAATAGTTATAAATATTAATAATTAGTAATAAATATAATTAATTATTAATAATTAGTAATAATTAGTAATAGTTTCCATCTCATGAGAAATAAAAAATGTGTACATACATGGTTGACAAAAATTATTAATAACTAATTTACAGCAACAAAAAATTTATAAAAACGTGTCTAAAACAAATAAGTAAAGACCAATTTACTGAAATTTTCTCCAAATCATTCTTTTGGCCAGAAAAACTGAGAAAGATATGGTGTGACACATTTATTGCAACTACATTAGGAGGGGTAGATACGTTGATTACATAACATAATTTACATAAATTGGTGTAATGATAAATTTGGAAATGTTTTGTGCAAATTGGTTTCATCACTTGGTGATTGTAAAATATATTATTCATACCTTTTATTAAAGTCATATAATTTCCAATATTCAGGTGATTAAAAATGACCAATTTTTTTCATCCATGTCTAAATTTTTTGTTATGTCATATGAACCGAGACTAACATGATGTAAAGATCTGATGGTTGCAGCAATAGTAGCAAGAGGATGAGATACATCGATGAAACGATATGGTTGAAAGAAATTCGTGAAATGAAAAATTAGGTCACTGTTGGAATAAATTTGTTTCATCACATGAATATTTTAAAATCTATGATTTAAAAATTTTTAGTAAATCATTGAATTTCCACTATTATAGTGATTATAAATGACCAATTATTTCCAAACCTAACCAAAATTTTAATTTGGTCAACATAATCGATGCAGGATAGATTTGACACGTCGATGATAGTAGAAATAGGAAAATGATGAGGGGATGTTTTGATGGATGGAGCACCAAAATGAGAAGATGATAGAGTAAATGTGATAATTATGGTAAATATAAAATATTATATTTTAATAACTAAATAATAGTGATAATTTATTAAACCATATTGATAGATTAATAAAAATTAATTGTAAACCAGTTTAATTATTAAAAATTAGAAGTAATTAGAAACATTTAGTGACAATTTGTTGTAATTAGTAATGATTAGTAGAAATGATCATTAAATCACCATAATAAGTAAAAAGTAACCGTTATTATAAAAAATAGCATCAAATAGATAAAATTGACAATATATAAAAGTAAATTATGATTGTTTTATTTTTTACTGTTTTTTGGATAGTATTTTTATTATATGAAATAAATCAATAAATTTTTTTTATTTAATATCATTTAGAGTAATATGGTACAAGGAAGTCGAAAGAAGTTTTAATTAAAAGACTGTGATTGGAAAAATCATTTCAACAATGAAAATAGTTATTTTATAAATTGTAATGGTCTAGAAATCTAGGTAAAGTTTATTAAAAAAATTAAAATGGGATTTTTATGAGACCAAACTCTATGGTGACATGCAATTCTGAGGCCTAGTGAGCCCAAAATAAGATTTTGAACTTTTTCTAGTTCATTTAAATAATCATTGAAACAAGTTTTTCTATCATTTTAACAGGTGTTCATATAAAAAATGTAAGGCCACCATTGAACTCATAATGGTGGGATTTTGCTAAAAAGTGCATAACATTGGCTGGTACGGGCCAACATTGGGAGTTAGTTTTTGGAAATAAATAAAATAATTATGTAACAATTATTTTATTTTCAAATCCTAATAACTACTAAATGGTAACATCGATTGGAAATCTGAAAGTACCATATAGATCGTGGGGTGTGCTTCTCTTAGAGGGAGCATCACCATGATTAGAACATGTCGAGGGTGAATCATAGATTTTGAGATTTTTTAAAGAGAATTAAAATTGTGAGGGTGAACGGTTTTTGAAAATTCTAATCAGGTGCCCAGATTTAAAATCTGAGGGCACCATTTTATATAGAATGACAGCATTACCTAAGAATGGACTCAACATCAACTATAATGGTTCTACAAGAAGCGATAGTTTTTGAACTTTTAAGAGATAATTAAAATGAAATAAACTTGTTTATCTTATTTTTTCTTGAACTGTCAATATCGGTGCAGTGAAACGGCATGTAATGCAATGAAACTGAAATGTTGTGTCATTAATCAAATAGTGTAACAACTTTGTAATGCTGCGTAATAGAAAATTATGAATCATGATACTCTATTTAATGGCTTAGCAAGGAACCAAGGTCGAGAGGACGACACGGTATTTCACTGATAATCCGTGAAGAATTCATTGGAGAATGACCAATGATGGTGAAGAATCCCCTCCAATAATGAATGATGGTGAACCGAGAAGTGGCGATGACGCCTTTGAAGATTGGAACTGAGACCAGAGACTGATGATCACCAATGATGAATCAGATCAAGCATAGACGAATGATGACAATGCAGGAATATTCTTCATTAGTGAAATAACTGAATCAAGGCAGGGATTGTTATTTAAATTTTTTTCTTTTCTCAATTTTTGGTTTTAAATGACAATCATGGATCAACACAAGAACTGGTTGACCTGTTGTTTCATTGTTATTATGTGAGGATTTACTGCGGGATGTTTTGGGGTGATTTGAGGTTCCATATGTTTTTCTGCTAAACCCTTCTAATGGGAGAAGATTAGAATCGTGATAAATGATGGTGGAGGTTTGTTCCCCAAATTTTATTATTTTTTTCTCCTCCCCTTGCAGTGTGTTAAACTCGTTCTTCATGGTTGACAAATGTTTTGTTATTGTTCAACCTTCTTGGTACAATGACGACATATGTACAATGATGACATATGATGATCGGACTGAGGCAATGTGGGAAATATTGTCAATCAAGTGATTTCTAGAGGAAGGTGTCACAATATGTATTTGAGGCCCATCAGATAAAGAAAGAAACCTGAGTATTCCATAACACCCAACAGATTAGAAAACTAACCACTAGAGCACGTCTTGTGATAGGAAAAAATTAATATCACACCGTTGGCTGTGGTAGTGGTAGCACCTGCTTGACTTCTTTGAAAGGAAATTTGCGGCCTTCGGTAACAACATGAGAAGGATAGGTGGGCTCGAGTCTAGGTATTATACCTGGTCTGTATAGTAGACCAGTCGGCGGAAGGGTTGGCACCAGCTGACACCATATTGTGGGAAGCAGACGTGGCTATGTCGTGTCTGGTCTGGAGGAGCCAGCTAGAATATATATGGGCCGAGATGTGCTGGCCGGCCACACCCAACCAGGTGGACCAGGCCGGTAGTGGGATGAGCCTAATGGGATGAACACATGCCCTAGTGTGTAGGGCCCACTATATAGGGGGTCGGTCCCAGTTAGTTTGGGCCGAGTCTGACCCCTGTTGAGTCAGTGGACCAGGGTCAGGTCGACAGACATGTGTCGGTTCATTCCGATCGAGTAGAGCCATACCCGGACCCAACCAAACCTCTCTTCACAAAAATGACTGTAACATTAAAATGAAGCATCTATTTGACGATATTTTTGTGTTGTTGGGCCCCTTTGGATATGGTTTTACTTTTGAGATACTATAAGTGGGTTTTTGAAAATATTAGAGGAATGACTCTTTGGTTTGAAGAGTTGGATCTCCCATTAAGGGCAGAATTTGGGTAGAATCATGGTGATTCATAGGATGGGATATTAGGATAGTTACACCCTTTATCACTCAGTTTATGAGTACTACATATCCCTCAGTTTTGGTATAGATAGGTCTCACCACCTTTTAGGGAGAAGGTGCTCGGAGAAGTTCAAAAAGGATGAGTCTGTACTCCCTTGTCATGCTAGGGAGCGGGTCCACTATCATTGGAGTTGGTAATCCTCTATTAGACTTGGGCGCGGGTCCTCCATACCTAATGTATACAGATTCAGTACCCCCCTGTTAGTTAGGGTGGTTTTCCTCTATTTTAGGAGTCAGTACTCCCCTGCCATTCCTGGGTGCAGGTCCCCCTTACGCAGTGCTACAACTGAGTCGGTACTCCCCTGTCGTGACAGGAAGTTGGTCCTATATCTTGCAGTTAGTACTCCCATAACATACTAGGGTGAGGGTAATCCCTTGTTGTAACAAGGCTTGGGTCCTCTAGTCAATAAGTTTTACTCCCCTATCAGGTAGGGAGCATGTCCTCGATTCGTGATGGAACTCCCTAGCTATCATACAAAGTATCAAAGAGTAGTCCCATCCACAAGATGAAAGTGATTCATTGATAGGAGTTAGTTCTTCCTCAATAGATAGAGGTATGGGCCACTCATTATGGTTTTAATGGAGGTTTTTAAAGATGTTAGGAGCATGGATCCCTCTTACTTTTATAGTGGTGAGGGCGAGCCTCTTCACTTGGGTTTCCTTAGTCTTGCATTGGGCGCAAAGTTGTGACGAAAAGACCTATAGTGTCTGGAACTAGATTTTGACATAGTAGAATGTTCTAATTGGATCACATTATTTCCAACTTACCATTATGAATGGTAGGATTGTACCTGATGGAGTGTATCTCTTAGACATATTCTATTAGGGATGGATGAGCTCGTTGAGTGTGATATCCTAGTTTGTGGGTTATGACTTGATCCTTCAATGGGAACTCTGAGACATGCTTTGATGTTGGGACCACGTGTTTTCTTAGTGGATGAGATGATTATATATGTATGTTCATTGTATATATTTAGGAATATACCGAGTAGAGCTAACTATGCATTCCTTTGTAGTGTTTGTCCTATGCTTTACCTTTGTGGTTTTGGGGTCCCCTACTTAGTATTGTTTTACTCACCACTGCATGGGATTTTCCAAAACATTTCATTTCATGTGAGACGGCCCAAGCTTTGAGAAAGTCTAGGGAGGACTAGGGCCTGGTGTTGATTAGTGATATCAGATAGACAAGGTGTACTTCTATAGCTTCAGGAAGCTATCCTTCACATACCATTTAGGTAGGCTTCTGGGAAGATAGGCTTCAGGGAATTGGAGTTTCAATTTTTTTCTATTTTTCTTTTGGTGGGCTTGTATACTGACCCAAGTTTCCACATTGTACATTACATTTCATTGTACTCTTGTTTTGTTTTACTTAGTGGATTTCATGCATGGATTCCATGGATTTTAATTTATATTACATTTGGATGGGATTTGTGTTCATGTGTACAAGTACACAATAAAATGACACCCAATTGTGGGATAATGCCTTCGATGCTAGTCTCTTTCCCCTGGCCTTTGGAATGCGAGATTGGGGTAGTCACAGTACTATTGGATCAAAATAATGATGTAGATTGTGTATATAGTATCTAATGATGATCAATATACCAGAGGTGGGGGTGAATTGTAATCATAAAAAAATTCGATTGGAACTTTTAAAAATGGTGATGTTTAACAATGTTAAACAATGTAATTCCCAAAACCTCTATTTCTACACACTTTCTTGATTCCGGAAATATAATTTTGAGAATTTAGTTCTAGAAAATGGATTCTGGAAATGAAACTTAACAAATATTTACAATGATAAAGATTCTACCTTAAAGAATATAGAATCTCTCTAAATCATAGTATACAAGTATAGGAAAGTATAAGATAGTTATAATTTCCTCAACAATCAAAATGCAAAAAAAAACTAGAAACAAAAATGTAAAAAATAGTAAATATTTTAACCAAAAAAGAAGGGTTTCCAACAACCTTGGATAAAGGCCCATGGATTTATACTTTTAAGAAGGTCTGTCTTACCAAAACTAGGGTATTCCCTTGATATAAATATTGGAGTCTTTCCTGCTATCCCCACAAGACCTCAGCATAAAGGTAGTCGAATCCTCTATCTTCCTCAGCAAGGAAGTCCTTGAACTTTAATGTAGTCAGCACCTCTGTCTTCCAATCCCCATAATCCCTTGAATGTACTCAGCAACATTCAAAATTTCACTAAGAAATTCTGAACAAGATGTTCAATACGCACTAAGCATGAAAGTATCTATCTTTATAAATCACTTCAGCAGCATGTAATCACTAGATTAATCAACTTGTATTGATATCTTTCAAATGAGCTCTTATTTATAGGGACAACTCCAACGGTAGGTTCCCTCCTCAAATGTTCATATTTTTCCATGAATTTTGAAGGGACCTGTACACGTGTTACTCATGAAATAGTTAGTTAGTAATTGAATGAATGACATCATTTTATAATAAAAACAAGTGTAAGAAAAAATATTTTTTCCTGAACAAGTTCGTTTTTAGGAGTGTAACTAAAAAATGAATGTTCGGAGTCTACCCAAAATATATTTGGATTCTATAATACATGGATATTCGGATTCACTTTATCCAAAGAATTCGGGGTTAGAATTCTATAGAATTTGGGGTCTGAATTTCAAGGAAATTTAGAGTCTGAATCCATAAAAATTTGAAACATGAACTCATAATTGTTCAGATTCTGATTTCAGAAAACTCGGAACCTGAACTCATAAATGTTCAATGTCCGAATTCAGAGAACTCGGAGTCAGAACTCAGAAGAGTTCGAAGTTTGAAATAAAGGAACACATATTCAGAACTTTGAAGAGTTTGAATTTGGAATTCAGAGAACTCAGAGTCAGAAATTAGAAGATTAGAGTCTGAATTCAGAGAACTCGGAGACATAACTCATAAGTGTTCAGAGTTTGAATTGAGAGAACTCTGAGTTAGAACTCTAAAGAGGTTGGAGTCTGAATTCAATGAACTCAGAGTCTGAACTTTGAAGATTTTAGAGTCCAATATCAAAGAACCTGAATTCAGTACACCGAAGAGTTCGGAATCCGAATTTAGAGAACTTGGAGTTAGAACTTAGAAGAATGGAGTCTGAATTCAGAGTACTCGGAGTCAGAACTCATAAGCGTTTGGAGTCTGAATTCAAAGAACTCATAACCTGAATTCAAATTTTGAAAATATAATTATTTATATCTATGTATATATATTATTCTGAGGGTTTGATACAAAACCTAATTTTATAACTAGATAATGAATAAGGAAAACATGTTAAGGTTAAATTTCCTTGGGGAGGTAAAATTTACTTATGAAAGAAAAACATAACGTAAATGAAATTTTCCTTAAGATAAGGTGTTTGTGATTTTCAAAACAAGAACGAATTGAAAAGTCATAAAGAAATCATATTGACACAACAATCTCCCCATTTTTGTAATGCCAAAACATCATTATGAAAAAGAATATAAGGGTTGAGAAAATCTTTTTCTAGACATTGAAAATAAAAATTATCTCTCTTAACACATGGGAAATGATGAATATGACTAAGTCCCCCTTAGGCATTGGAAACACTAAGGATCATATTCTTGATTTCTAGAATGTGATTTTTCATTATATTGAATAAAAAAATATTTATAATGAATACTGCCCCTTTGATGAACTCCTCATGACTTGGACTTAATACTCTTTTTGACATTACTTTCTCCCCCGTTGTGATTTTCAAAAAGGATTAAAGGGAATGGACATGAAATTATGATAACTATAAAATTAGTAGAAGGCAAAAAAATATAAAAAGAGAAACTGAAAATTTCACTATTATTAAAACAATTTATACAATGAAAGGAATACAACAAAATATTAGATTTAAACAAGATCATCTTTCCTTTTACTTGTAAATCAACTTCTTTACTATGGTCTTTAGGTTTTTGAGCACCTTATGATCTTCCTCTACTCGCTTAAGAAGCATAACCTGATCCTTTTCTTTCTTTTATATGGATTTGATTTTATATTCCTAACCTTTGAGAATTTCTTCCTAAGACTTAAAGTCTTCATCCTACTTGGAAATCATTTCCTCAATCTCCATCCTGATATCCCTTTCTCTCTTCCATCTTTGGGCCACTGAATACAGTTTTCCATTCAGATCTTTCACTTCATGAATCCGAGAATTCTGTTCCAGATTTATCTTATCTTAAAAATTGCATGGTTGATCCTTGATCTTACTATCTTCAATGTCAAATGCTTCTTTGAAACTATCTTGGAACTCATCAAGATTTCTCATGTCCACTATGGTTTTCCTTGACCAACTAGACATCTTCCGGAATGATCTTTTGTGGGCAACATAGTAAATGATAAAATTCATGAAATCAACCTCAAGCTTGACACACTTGTCCTTAAACATGGACACTAAATAAAATTTTTGTTTTACGGTGTGTTCAAGCATCTGGCATCTCAAATCAATGCTGGAAAAAATAGGAATAATCTGCCACAATATTTTTCAATGACTATACTATGAAATCATGTCCATGGGATGATGAATCCGAATATCAAACTTTTCTTGGTGAGGGATATTTCTTCAACTCAGTAGCCTACCTCTTCGATGATCCACCATCTTCTTTCTTCTTCACAGCTGATTTACTAGGTGTATCAACAACCACATGTTTACCCGTATCGACCTTTAAAATAGCTTCCTCATCCGAAGATTGATGTTCACTATCAAACAATTGAACGATTTTATCTTCATCTAACTCTTCTTTATTTTCTCCTATCTCAGCATCATTTGGGTGTATGAAATGATTACTATTGATTTCTTCTTCAAACAGCTTATTCACTTCTTCATCAACCATGTCATTTTCTCATTTATCATCTTTCCCATGTGTATCAAGCATTGAATATTCTGCTTCATATGTTTGGATTGAGAGCTTCTCAGATGGTATTTCATCCTCATGAAAACCTTCTACTTGTTTAATAAACTCTTTGGTGTCACCACTACATTCAAATTCTTCTTAGACATGTTATACTACTTCTAATTCTCTTTCTTTGACTTTTTCTAGTGTCACAATGTTTTTCCTAGGGGTATCCTATAAAGATTCTACCAGGATGGATTATGGTACAGGGATATTTTCGGATTCTCTCTCAGCGTCCTTCAGAATAGATTAGAACTATTCCAACCACATACATCTTCTTCTTTTGTTTCTTTTTTTCATGCTTCTCATGCTCATCAACACTCTTTTCCCTTAATGATTTTTCATCAGCATGATACAAACCAAAGCTAGGATCCCCTGTTTTATTATTCTTTTCTTCATCCATACATTTTTCTACTACCTCACCCGGATAATATTTTTGCTTCTTAGGTTTTGGAGGTGCAGATTGGACTTCGTTTAGCACTGGGATTTTTCCTTCCTCTTCAACTACCTTCAGCTTCCTCTTCCTTCCACCCTTTTTATGGGGCTCTACCACTTCCTGTTTATTCAGAATAGATTCAGCTTCTTCTTCTAAAAAACCAATGAATTCTCTAGATTCCATAAAAACCCTATTTTCATCCTTTTCAAGGTACCATCACTAACTAGCATGACTTTTCAATTCCTTGGCATTGAACTGTAAGGTATTTTGAATGATTGTAAGCATCGAACAACCAGTTTTGAATGAAAGGATGGATACATAATGATTTGATTCATCAGATTTCCATTAATTATATTCTTGATCGTAATAAAAATATGTTTAACCAAAATAAATCTTCTCAGGTTCACTATAAAACCCAGAATGTACATGTCACTCTTCTTCAATGTGACCTTGTCACCGTTTTTCAGAATGATGAAACCTTGAAACCATAATTAGAGAATCTAGAAATTTGTAGATAGATGAGAAATATTCAGAGTCTTAATATCTATAAGACCAAGGAAATCTATATCCTTTATATTAAAAAATATTCCTTGAACATTTTTCAATTTATGAGAATAAAATTCAGCTTATCCTCCATTCAAAATTCCAACAAAGCTAGTAGCCTTGGTGTATGCAAGAGCATAAGTCTTCCCACAAATCTTGAAAGAAAACGTATCTCTTCATTCTTTTTTGAAATAACATACTAATTCATAAAACACAACTAGATAATCTAGTTACACCAAATCCTGAGCTCTTGGATTTGATACACAAACCCTCTACTATCCATTTATCTTGATGTTCTTTGATATTATTGAATCATATTTGGTGAAGAAGTTAGGATGCACAAAACTTTCTCTATAAACCTGCCACTCCGATATTGGCTTGATAGTTGACATGTCTTTCCTAAAAGAATATTTGAAAGACAATTGAATTTGATCAAGATAATCTTGAAAATCCGGAATGGGCATATGTAGAAGGGAATAACTTCAGTACAAGAGAGCTTTGAGATATATGTGGGATAAGAATTGGGGGGGTCTTTTATATAGGTGTTTGAAGTGACAGTTCACCTTCCAAACACAATCCAACAGCTAAAAATCATTCTGATCATATTTGATGGTTGAAAATGATAGCTGCAAGGAAATTTTGGTAGGATCCTATCTTTGAGGTTTTAAAGAAAAAAACATTCTGATTTTTGGATAAAAAAATCTGAAAAATTTAAAAATGAATGAAAATACCAATGAGAAAAAGATGACTATGAAAACAAAATAAAGGAAACATACCTTTAATATTTCTAGGATGATTATTCATAGTGATGGTAATTCTTCTTGAAGAACATTAGATTCTGAAAATTTTATTATGGAATATTTTTTACAAAATTTGACTATAAAAAATTATTTAGAAACTATTCATTAAAAAAATTTGAAATTCTTCATTACGAATATTTTGAAAATCTTTATTAAGATAATTTTGAAAATATCCATTAATTGTTTCTTGAAAAACTGACTTCAAAAATTTTCATTACAAATGATTTGGAAAATATAACTACGAAAATCTAATTAGGAAAGATTTTTGATCTAACTGTCAAGAAAATATACCCCACTATAAAAATGAGTTTATTAATATATGGATATTGGTTTCAACATGAAGTTAAAAATGGAATATTACCTTATGTTTATCATTGCTAACTTCCTTTTAATGTATTCAAATCTATTATAGGGTAATGATTTTGATGAAATATTAGCAAGATGATCTTGCATTCCGATAAGTTGAAGAACGATATCTCCTTTTTGTGTGTGATCCCAAAGAAATTGATGCCTAATATCTATGTGTTTTTCAAGAGAGTGATGTTCATGGTTTTAACATAAGGTAATGGAACTAGTATTATCATACAAAATTTTTGTTTTGGAAAAACTCATACCATAGTCTGTGTGTGTGTGTTGCATCCAAAACACTTTAGCACAACATGTTCCAGCTGCTATATATTCATCTTCACTATTGGAAAGTGCTACTAAAAGTTTCTTTCTTCATGACCATGAAACTAATGAATCTCCATAGAAATAACATGTTCTTGATGTCCTTTTCCTATCTATTATACATTCTCCAAAGCCATCATCCAAAAAACTTTTCAAAACAAAATCATTTCTAGAAGTTCAAATGAGTCCAAGATCCGTGATTCCCTTTAAGTAGTGAAAATCCATTTCACTGCCTTTAAATGTGATTCCTTAAGATTTGATTGATTTCATTCACATAAGCATACTGAAAACATTATGTCTGGATGAATGGATATCAAGTAAGGTTTTCTTCCAATCATACCTTTAAAAGATGTTTGATCTACTGGTTTCCCAGCTTCATCTAGATCAAGTAAATTTGACGTACCAGTGGGAGTACTTATACTCTTAGTGTTGTCATATACATACTTTTTATGATGATATTTAATATAATTATGTTTTGATATATAGATTCCTTCTGGTTTTTTAGAAATTTTAAAACCAAGGAAATATCATAACTCATCCATCATACTCATTTCAAACTTAGTTTTCATTAGATCTGCAAAGGAATCAGCTAAATATTTTTGAGTTGAACCAAATATAATGTCATCAATATAAATTTTAATAATAAAAACATTATTCTTATCTCTCTTTATAAAATTAGTTGGATCAGAATTTCCCTTTATATAATTATTTTGATTAAAAAATCATGTAAGTCTATCATGTTAGGCTCGAGGGCTTTTTTAAGTCCACATAAGGCATTGGTAAGTTTGAAAACATGTTCAGGATTTTTTGTATCTTCAAAACCAGGAGGTTGTTAAACAAAAACATTCTCTTGATCATAACCCTTAAGGAAATCACATTTAACATCCATTCAAAAAAAATATATATTTTAAGAATGCTGCAATGTCAATTAGAATGTGAATAGATTCATGTATAGCTACTCGAGCATAGGTTTATTTGTATTCTATTTCTTCATGTATATTATAGCCTTTATCATCTAATATATCTTTATTTCTTACAATGATTCCATTTTCATCACACTTATTTCTGAAGATCCATTTTACTATAATAACAGAAGTTTCCTTAGGTCTTTCAACCATGGTATAGACTTTACTCCTTTCGAATTCATTTATCTCATCTTGCATAGCTTTTATCCAATCATCATCACTTAAAGCATCATCAGTTCTTTTTTGTTCTAATTCGGAAAGAAATTCTAGATGTTATACTTAATTCTTTATGAAACATTTAGTCATTATAGTTTGATTCACATCACCGATGATACTATCACTAGGATTATTCTTTAGAAACAGCTGATTTGGGTTTTGTAAAAGTTGTTCATCAACATAGGGTAGTAAGTCTTCTGGGGTAATGGTTTCAGAAATATGTTGGTGGACATTTTCCTTAGCAGATATATGTTATATCAAGGGTTGATAATTAGTTTCTTAATACACATATGAGGATGTATGTTGGGGTTGTTTAAAAAAATTATCTGTTTCATGAAATTTGACATGTACTGTCTCTACAACAGTACATGCATTTTTATTGAAAACTCTATAAGCCTTAGAAGTTGTGGAGTAGCCTAAAAAAATTCCTTATTCAGATTTTGGTGAGAATTTGTATAGATTATCTTTAGTATACAGAATGAATAATTTTCAACCAAAAACTTTGAAGTAGTAAAGTCTAGGTTTTTTACCATTCCATAACTCAAAATGGGTTTTATTTAGAGAAGGTCTAATAAAAACTCGATTTATAGTATAACAAGAAGTACTAACAACCTCATCCCAAATATTATTGGC
Source organism: Viscum album (assembly GCA_963277665.1). Classification (NCBI taxonomy): domain Eukaryota; kingdom Viridiplantae; phylum Streptophyta; class Magnoliopsida; order Santalales; family Viscaceae; genus Viscum; species Viscum album. Next base: position 822,946,866 of record OY728157.1, read on the forward strand.
TACATAATACTCACTCTACAGGGTTCTAGTTATCCCTTAAAGAATTATATTTCTTCATTCAGTAAAACAATTATGTTGAGGTGTTCTGGGTGTTGAAATGTTATGAGTAATGCCTTTTCTACTACAAAAAGTTTCAAAATATAAATTCTGAAATTCTCCTCCATGATCAGTATGATTAGTTATCAAAGGAAGTTTTTTCTTATTTTTAATTTGGGCTCTAAAACTATTGAAATAACAAAATGTTTCATATTTTTTTCTAGAAAATATACCCACGTAAATCTAGTGTAGTCATCAACTATGAAAAATACACAATACATTCCACAAATTATTCCAGTTCGTGTAGGACAAAATAGATCCATATGCACTAACTATAAAGCATCATTTTTTAAGGCTTTACTGACTGATTTATAACTTGATTTATGTATCTTTCCATATTGACATGGATCAAAAACTTTTGAAGAATCAATTCTAATCTCTCATCGATCCTTAAATAGACATTTCATAGAGAGTTTTATTTGGTTCTGTAGGTTACAGTGACCTAGAATTCTATTCCATAACCAAAAATGATATTCCATTTCACTAAGCTAAGGTATTTCTTGCTCCTAAGGTCTTCTATGTTTAGTGTGTTTACATTCTCTTTCCTATTGGTAGAAAAAATAAACTCTTCCTTTGACTTGTTTAGTAATAACTTGTCATTCCTAAAATTAAAAAGGGAACCTTCATCACATAACTGAATAATGCTAATGAGGTTATGCATAAGACCCTTAACAAATAATACATTTGAAATCAATGTTTTTTCAAGAAGAACGATGTAATATATACCAATTATTTCTCTCATCGCATTATCTTCGAAAGTTACTTTTCTTCAATTCATCTTGATTATATTTTAAAAGATGTTTTTGTTACCATTCATAAGTTGGGAACATCCTCTATCCACGTACCATGTATTGCTATATTTACATTCAATATTTTTTTTAAAATAATAGAGTTACAGTGTCGTAATCTAAAATTTATTGGATCTGGAAACATCAGAAAGTAAAATCATAGGAATCCAAATTTTCAGTGAAAAATAGAATTTATGAAATCCTAAAGAATGGGTTTTGTTTAAGGAACAACATTTTCTCCATTGTCCACCACACTAACTCTTAGTGCAGAATGGAGCATTTTGAGGAACAAAATAATTGTTACTTAAAATATGTTTAGAACCAGTATAACCAAAACCATAATTATTCCATAGAGGTCAGATTTGAGAATACATATTATAAATACATCCCTTACATAAGGTAGTGTTTGAAAATCACATAATCAAGGAAAATATTTCAGATTTTTTTTCTAATAACAATGTTCTTATCTTCCAAAAAATTATCATTAGAACTAGAGTTAGGGTCAAAAACATTTTTCTTAAAAATTTCTTTTTATAGATCCTTAGAAAGTTTATCCTTCTCAAAATTTACTTCCTCAAGATTTTTTTAAATTCTTTCTAAATAAAAAATTTTCTTATAAAGATCATTAGAAAGATCTGATATTTCCTTAGTAAGAATAGTATTCCTAGAATTTTACTTATCAGGATTTCTCTTGAGTATTGAATTCTCATTCTCAAGTATCATAGCAAACCTAGAAATGTATTCATAGGTAGGTAAAGTATTATCCCCATCATAAGAATATTCTTCATCCAAAGAGTTATAATATTTACTATCACTATATTTAGCACTGAAGGTTACATTGGTCATTGTTTTAGAATTGTGTACTATAGCCATTAGACAATGATTTTCAATAGGTAGTTTGGCTATTACACTAAGATTATTCTATCTAGAAGATTTGTAATTTGATGATTCATTTTAAGAGTCACCAGCACTGGCACTCCAGGTTTCAATAGCTATCAAAAAATTATTATATTTTACTTTGTAGTATTTTTTTCTATTTCTCTAAGAATTATTCTTCTTTCATTCCTTTTTCTTAAGCAGAGGACAATCAGGTCATATATGTCCATCTCTCTTGCATTCATAACTTGTGACTTATGAGTCTTTCTTATCATTCCTTTCTTTCATATTTTATTTGGATTGAATGTTCTTCTGTCCAAAAATCATTTTCATCCTTTGAGAAAGATTGTATAGTTCATTTTTTGAAGATTCACTTCTACTAGGTTCATATTGGATAACAACCTTCTTAGACATAGATCTAGTAACTCTCTCAGGAGTCTTGGTTTTCATGTGATTTGAAGTTTCTATAAAAGCAACACTTCCATTACAATTATTCTTCGTTACATTATCAGAATCACTATTAATTCTAGTATCATGTTGATGAAGAGTTCCAAAATGTTCATCAAAATAAATATGAGTAACCTTTCTATTATCATCTATAGCAGTTCTCTTGGATTCCCACTCATGTAGAATGATGTTTATGATTTTCTCCACAAGAGCTTCATCATCTAATCATTTCTCACCCATAGATTGTAAACTATTTTCAATAGTCATAAATAATTATTTCACATTACATATGGGTTCTCCATAAAGAAATTAGAAACCCTGATATTCAGCTTTGAGCATGGATCTTATAGTTTCAATAACTTTTTAAGATCCAACGTGTGTAATTCAAGGTTTTTCCAAATACAATTTACTGCTTTACAATATAAAGATAGGCTATATATATATTTCTAGTCATAGAACAAAGGAATGTATTGCGTACCTTATAATTTAGTTGATATTCATGCATTTCTTGCTTGGTGAAAGTATTGACATCCTTTTCAAAGATTTTATATCATCTAGAACGAATAACAAAATTATCTACTCCTGTATTGATAATGAATGTCTTCATGCAATATCTCCAATATTCGTAATCATTCCCATCAAAAATTGGTCGTCTAGTAGGATTTATGTTATCTATGGAACCAACATTGGTTCCTGCCGTCTTAAAAAATATCATTCCACTCTAACTTATTCGTAATAAAATTTTGTAAACAAGGATAAAAATATCCTCATACAAGAAAATATAGAACAATGGAAAACATGAGCAAGGAAAGCTTATATGTGAATATATTTATTTTAGAAACCACCTCTAATACCAATTTTTGGATCAAAATAATGATGATAATATTTTATATCTTATCTAATGATGCTCAGTATACAATAGGGTTGGTGAATTGTTCACTTTAAAAAATTCCTTCAGAAATTTTAAAGATGGTGATGTTTAACAATGTTAAACAAGGTAATTCATAAAACCACAAGTTCTACACACATTCTTGATTCCAAAAAAATGATTCTGGGAATGTAGTTCTAGAAAAGTGATTCCAGAAATGAAACTCAATAAAATTTTGAAACGATAAAGATTCTACCTTAAAGTGTATAGAATCTCACTAAATTAGAGTATACAAGAATAAGAAATTATAAGATAGTTATACTTTACTCAATAATCAAAATGCATTGGAAAACATGAAACAAACATGTAACAAGTAGTAAAACTTTTAACCCAAAGAGAAGGGTATCCAACAACCTTAGATAAAGGTCCCTTGATTTATTTTTTCAAGAAAGTCTGTCTTACCCACCCCAATGTAATCCCTCGATTAGAAGATCATAGTCTGTCTAGCAATCCCAGCAATCCCTCAACTTCAAGGTAGTTGGAACCTATGTCTTCCTCTAAAAGGATGTCCTTGAACATTAAGGTAGTTGACACCTCTGTCTTAATATCCCTGGAAGCCCTTGAATGTACTCAGCAACATTTGGAGTTACACTACGCAATTCTGAACAAGATATTTAGTACGCACTATGCATGAAAGTATATCTCCCTAGAAATCACTTCAACAACATGTAATCACTAGATTAATCAACTTTTATTTAGATCTTTCAAATGAGATCCTATTTATAGGCACAACTCCAATGGTCAAGTCCCAACTCCAATGGTCATATTTTTCCTTGAAATTCAGAGGGACCTATACATGTGTTACTCAAGAAACAGTTAGTTAGTAAATGAATGCATGATATCATTTTATAATAAAAACAAGTGTAAAAAAAATATGTTTTCTTGAAAAATTCATTTTATGGGGTGTATGTAAAAATGAAATTTTGAATTCTACACAAAAACTATTTAGATACTATAATACAAGGATATTAGGATTATGTTTATCAGAAGAATTTTGAGTTAGATTTCTATAGAATTTTGAGTCTTAATTTCAACAAAATTCGGAGAATGAATTCATAAAAAATCAAAACCTAAACTCATAAGTTTTCAGAGTTTGAATTTGGATAACTCGAAACCGGAACTCATAAATGTTCTCTATTTGAATTTAGAGAACTCATAATAAGAACTCAGAAGAGTTCAGAGTCCAAATTAAGTGAACTTAAAGTCAGAACTCTGAAGATTTTGGAGTCTGACTTCTGAGAACTCAGAGTCAGAACTCAGAAGATCGGAGTCTGAATTCAGGGAACCTTGAGTCAGAATTCAGAAGTGTTCGGAGTTTGTATTCAAGGAACTCAGTTTCAGGACACAGAAGAGTTCAGTGTAAGAATTTAGAGACTCAGAGTCAAAATTCAATGTCAGAACTTTGAAGTGTTCGGAGTCTGAATTCAAGGAACTCTGATTCAGAACTCTGAAGAGTTAAGAGTATGAATTCTGAGAACTCAGAGTTAGAACTTAGAGGATCATAGTCTAAATTCAAATAACTCAGAAGAGTTTGGAATCTGAATTTAGAGAACTCAGAACCAGAATTCGAATTCTGAAAACAGAATTCTTTATATCAATGTATATAAATGATAATGAGGTTTTGGATACGAAACTGAATATTATAATTAGAGAATGAATAATTAAAACATGGTAAGGATAAATTTCATTAGCGAAGGAAAATGACATAATGAATGAAAAACACAAGGTAAATGAAATTTACCTTAAGATAACATGTTTTTGATTTTCAAAACAAGAAGGAATGTAAAATTGATAATGAAACCATATTGACTCAGCAGGTACAGGCCCCGAGGGATAGGTCATGAAATATTAGTATCATAGGTGTTCGGTTCTACCTCAAAGACTAGGGTATTGTTGTTTTTGGTTTTGGGAAACAATATTAATTGTTTCGAGTTCATATATTAGACTAGGGACTCCAATGTTGGTGCAGAATCTGATGTATCCATACATGAGGAATTTTTACTCCTTATTTTTGACTCAGTATATGGAAACAATAGTTTCCAAAAAATAAAGCGTACATTCATCATATAGGAATTGTTTGGATTTCCATGTCCTTCTTGAGTCATCTCTCCAGATATAATCATTAAAAATGTTACATCTTGATATATTTTATGATTCCACTATGAAAACATCTATATAGGATTCTACAATGTGATCATGATGATGATCCACCATGAGTGGAGTCTTTTGTGCAGGGCACTGAATTTGTGGTGTTACCTCTGGTTTGTGCACCAATGATGCAGCCACCCGTCGATCAGCATTTTGAACCACTGCTACTAGTGGAGGATGTGTGTTGTTTGAGTATGGTACACATTTTCCAGAGGTAGATACCTCACAGCTTATGAGGTGATACATGTCCTTAGGTAGCTAAGGAGTAGCTTGAGGTGGTTACACGAGCCTTAATTCTTGTGGGGACTCCTCTCAACCAGAATAAAATACTAGTGTTGAGCCTTCTACGAGGCTCATTGGGATGGTGGTGGAGATTAGTGATCCAGACGCACAATGAGGAGACCCTCATATGGATTGAATTTGAGTGCCTCTTCCAATAACAGATCTTTATGGTGATTTTACGCCCTGTGCATATACAGGAACTGTTGTACATATGGCAGGGCAACATTACAGTAACAGAGTACTCAGATATGTTCACAGATATTTCTCTCCACTCTACATATATGGTGTGGGACCCTTACATTAGGGCCCAAACCATTGAGTGGGGACTACATCAGGAGTTCTAGGCATTGGTGATACCCCATATCATTCTGACGTATTCTAGGGTGCTCGAGTGAGCCATCGTGGTTGAGGGAAATATGGAAGAGGTGAATATCGATGTGACCTACAATAGTGGTCATGAGGTAGAGGCGTCGGATGGATCTATCAGACAACTAGAAAATGGATCACGAAATAGGAGGCATACCTATTCCTGAACACAGACACATGGGTTATTGGCACATGTGAAGCACCAAAGAGTTGATCCGCCATGGGAGAGGTAGTGTTATACTTTCAACGGCTGGGGGAATCTTGCTAGATATTGTTCAACTAGCTATACCATTCAAAGGGATCCGGAAGAAGAGCCTCCTTGGCAGAGATAACACTTGGATCCTGAAGTTCCATTGGTCGAGGCTTGAGGAATAGATGCTAGAAGACCAATAAGTGGTGGTCTTCACCATGCTAAGGGATCTAGAGGGTGAGGGAGAGGACAAAAGCATGCACTCATAACTAATGACCAAGAATCTCAATGAGAGATTTCAGGTATGATCTATGTCTTTTATTTTTGATTTCCCTTTTAAATAGAAAGAAGATAAAGCTATTATCCTTTTTTAGCGAGTTCAATTTCAGATATCGAGGTTCTTGTTGGAATGTGGACTTAACCCTTGTGCTTAGAGACTCCTTCTAGAGGACACCCATTGATCACACACTGGTGCTGATAGTGTGACTTGACTCTTGGAGGCACGATTTGTTGTTGGGATCTCATAGTCATTGCTTCGAGGCCTTGTGACTTCATTCTTGGTATGGACTACAACCTTTAATACCTAGAATAACTATATCAGTCAAAGGATACTATGTGTACAAGATGGGAAAAAAAAATTTTCCTTCTGGTGGTAGGAAAACATATGTAGCATAGGGTGGAATCTAGAGAAGATCATGCTATGAAAAGTTCCATGGTAGTTTAGCCATATCCGATGATGTTTTCACAGTATAAAATGGTTGTTTACCATCCATACCCAGCTAGAATACAACTAGTGAGTGTGTTAGTGTTCTAGTTTTGTCATGTTATGTGGCCGATGGAGGTTTTAGATAGAGGGCCAAGTAATACCTATCATTCACCTATGGGTATCCCTATTTCATTCTCAAATACCCTTACTCGTTAATCACCAACCTTTAACTCATAATGCTTCTTGAGGCATTAGCACTGTTCATCTTATGGTGGTTGTGAACTGTGGGTTTCTGTTTAAATTTACGTCAGGTTAGCGAGGGGGTCAGCCGCTAGACTGTGTGGCTACAGATGGATATAAATGCATGGTGAGTATAGACATTTCGCAGCTAAAGAAATATGTGCTTATTGTTTCATGATGTTGACTTAGCCGAAGTGGGATAGGAGAGTGGTCGATCTCGGTGGCTCATCAGGATTCATGCTTGTAAGCAGCTTAGGAACCCTTGATTAACTCAGTTTTGTTCCCTTGAGTGTAATATTTTTCTTTCAGGGATTATAATCCTTATGGTGGGGAGAATTTAATGGCCCATAATTATAGATAATGTTTGAAAAAAATTAAATGAAATTTTCTTCGAGAATAGACTCTTAGGCGGCACGTAATTATGAGGCCCAGTGAGCCCAAAATTGAATTTTGAACCTTTTAGTTAATTTAAATAAATGTGTGATTGTAGTTTTATATATTTTAAATTGTTTCTCATATCAAAAATATGAGGGCACCATTGAAATCAAAATTTCGGGATTCATCTAGAAAGGGCCTAACGTTGGCTGGCGTGGGAAATAGTAGATGTTAGTTTTTCTGTAAGTAAAATAATTAAGTAATAATTATTTTATTTTTAAATCCACAGAACTCTATAATGGAAATTCAGATTGGAAATCCAAGAGTACCATTGAGCTATTCAGTTCATGTTTCCTCTAGGTATATATTAACCTCGACTTGAACAGGTCAAGGGTGAAAGTTAATATTTGAGAATTTTTATGAGAATTAAAACGGAGAGGGTGTTCGGTTTTGGAAACATCCAAACAGGTGAATAGAATAAAAATACGAGGACACCATTGCATCCATAATGATGAAATTTCCTAATATTGGTATTAACATCGACCATTGTAGGTCGACTGGAAAATATAGTTTTTTAAATTTTAAGAAAAAATAAAATAAAATAAACCTGATAATTTTATTTTTGTCTAATCTTTTGAAACTATTGCAGATAAATGGTGTATAATACATAAAAATCAAAACATTGATTCATTAATGAAACAACGTAATGACATTGTATCGTATCATAATAGAAAACACTGAATCATGATTCACCAATTAATTGGTTATCAAGGATACACTGTTGTGCGGAGGATGATGGATTTTGGTGAAAATACTTGAAGAATTCATTAGAAAATGACCAATGAAGGTGAGGAACCCCCTCCAACAATGAACTCTGGAAAACCGAGCAGTGGCGACGATGAATTTGGAGATTAGAACCGATACCCGAGATCAATGATCTCCAATGATGAATTTGATCAATCATAGACAAACGAAGACAACGTGGGGACATTCTTCATCAGTGAAAGAACCAAATCAAGGTTGGAATTGTTATTTAAGTTCCACCCTTTTCATTTTGTTGTTTCTAAATGATGAAGGCGAATCAAAAATTGAATAGGTTGACCAGGTATTGACCATTCTTGTGGGATGTTTGAATGCAGGATTTGTAGTGGGGATTTGAGGTTCTAGATGTTATTCTGCTAAACCGTTCTAATAGGAGTGGATTAACGCCATGAAAAATGACGATAGAGGATTATTCCTTGAGTTCGATTATTGGTTTTTCCTCTCCCCTTTCTGCAAGAACTTTTATTCTTCATGGTCAATGAATTACTGGTTTTTTGGACAACCTTATTGGTGCAACAATGACAGAAGTGTGGTGACGTAAGAAAATAATTAGATCAAGGAGGTGTGGGATATATAGCTGATTGAGATATTTCCAATGGATGGTGTTGAAATAAGTATTTGAGCCTCATGTGATGAAGAATTTGACATGAGGATTCTATAACAATGTCTAGATCGAAGAATGGACCACCAGAGTGTGTTTGGTGGTAGACGTATGTTTTTACCGAGATGCAAATGTCAGTGGCGCGCTATGGCTGCTGCGTGAAGAAAGCTGCAGCCTTCGGTCATGGCATGGGGTGGACCAATGGGCATGGGTCTCGCTGGAAGACCCAATCGGCATAGCAGACTAGTTGATGCAAGTTGTGGTTCTAGCTGGCACAATCTCGTGGAAAGTGGACGCGGCTATACTCGTCTAGTCTAGAGGAGTCGACTCAATCCGATGTTGTTTTGGTGGTGATGTCATGCCGGACCCACTGTCCAATGGGACCGGCCCAATGGATCGGACCCATTTCCCAGTGGATAGACACATCCGGTTTTGAATTGGCCTAGCTTGATTGGGTTGGGTCGGGTTGTAATACCCGGGTCTGTTCGGACCGGACCTATATCCAACTAGCCCCCGTTTCACAAAAATGCTCGTAAGATTCAAAAAGAGTGTGTGTTTGATGAGTCGTCTATGGATTTGGGTCCCTTGGGAAGAGATGGTTCTTTTGATATACTCCTACTGAGTTTTTGAAAAAGTTATAGGATGACCTCTTTAGTTTGAGTAATAGGATCTCCTAGTACATGAAAACTTTCAGTAGAATCGGGGTGATTCATATGATGAGAAGTTTGGATAGTTAATCCCTTGATGAATCAAGGATTGAGTACTCCTTATCCCTCTTCTATGGTAGATATGGAACTCCCCACATTTTAAGAAGGTGTTTCTTCGATATTTTCGTAAAGGAAGCGTTGATACTCCCCTGTCGTTCTAGGGATTGGGTCCACTATCTTTGGAGTCGGTACTCCCATATCGGACAAGTAAGAGGGTCCTCCATACCTAATGCATATAGAGTTGGAACTCCCCTACCTAGTAGGGAGCATTTACTCTATTTTAGGAGTCAGTACTCTCCATCTGTTCTAGTGTGGGGGTCCTCCTTACACAATGCTAAAGAAGAGTCAGTATCCCCTACCATGTCCTTGAGCATGTACATTATCCTGGGGTCGGTACTCCCCTAACGTACTTGGGTGAGGGTCCCCCATATTTAAAAAACTAACAGTTTTATACTCCTATATTGTTTCAACATGTGGGTTCTCCACAAATGATCGAATAGAATCGGTACTCCCCTAATAGGTAGGGTGTCGGTCCTCTATTTTAGGATTCGGTACTCCCCTATCATACTAGGGAGTGGGTCCTCCAATCATGAACTGGCAGAGTAGATACTCTCTTTTCATTTAAGGATGTGGGTCCTCTAGTCACTATGTAGTACTCCCCTACTATGTAGGGTGGGGGTCCTTGATTGGAGATGGAGCTCCCTTGGCTGTCGGACATAGTAGTGACGTGTGGTCTCATCCACTTGATTAATGTGATTCCTAGATAAGAGTTAGTTCTCCCTTGAATAACTAAGGTTTGGGCCACTTCTTATTGATGTGAATGAGGATTCACAAGATGGTTAAGAGAATGGATCCCTCTTACATGTTCAGTGGTGAGGGTGGCCCTCTTCACATGGATTTTCATAGTTTTTCTTCGGGCACATGGTTATTCCCACAAGACCTCTAGTGCTTGGAACTAGGGTTGGACCAATTAGAATGTTTGTGATGGATCATGTTATCTTGTATATACCATTAGAGAAGGTAGGATTGTACCTGATGGGGTCCATCTATCAGACTGGTTCCATCAGGGATGGATGAGATCATAGAGTGTTATCTACAGGTTTGTGTGTTATGACTTAAGCCTTCGATGAGAACCCTGAGATTTGTTGTGTGGTTGGGAACACATGTCTTCATAGTAGTTGAGATGAATATATTTGGATATTCAAAAAATATGTATGGGCATATACCCAAGTAGAGATAACTGTTAATTACTTTGTGTTTTTCCCTTATTCTTTAACATTGTGGTTTTGGGGTCCCCTACTGAGTATTGTTTTACTCACACATGTATGGGATTTTCCAACATGTGTCGTGTCTTGTGCAGATGACCAATGCTTTTCTGGAGACTGGGGAGGACTAGGGCCTTGTGGTGTTTAGTGAGATAAGACAGACAAGGTGTACATAAATAACATCATGCAGCTATCCTTAATCTACCCTCCAGGTTGGCTTCCAGGTGGACGAGCTTCAGGGACTTGGAGTCTTACTTTGGTTATGTTTTTATTCTGGTGGGACTGTATACTGGCATAGTTTTCCACCCTATAAATTACATTCTGTTGTACACTAGTTGTGTTTTACATAGTGTAATTCATGCATGGTTTTCTTGGATTTTACATTCTAGTGCCCTTGGCGGGGATTTGTGTGTGTTTACAAGTACTTAGGAAAATGCCTCCCACTTGTGGGATAATCCCTACGGCGCTAGTCACTAGGTCACGACCTTTGGGAGGCAAGCTTGGGGTAGTCACATCATGGGACCAAGGGGACATTTCCTGACATAAATACAGTATATATTGAGTGTGTTGAATATTTTTTATCATTTTCATCATTAAAGGAAAATATTTCTTAGAAGGGACAATTAAGTTTCCATGCAAGAAAAGTGATATGAGGAGGTTTTAAACATTTTACAACATTGGGGGTCATCTATTCGATTTGGTTTTCAAAATGATTGTGTTTTGTGGTATCAATGTGATGAACATATTTTTAGTGTGATACTAATAATGTGGTTCTTGATCCATCACATTTTCAAAATTTAGTACATAATGGGGCTGGTCTATCTTTTCATAAATCTAAAACTCTAGATGAAGTTGATTTAACTCTAGAGTTGGAACCATAATAATTTTTTGTGTTTTTGATGTCTACCGAGGATTCCCTCTATCCTGTTTTCAAGATAACAAAATGTTACGCCAATGAAAATTTATTTGAATAAAATTGCATAATGGAATGTCAAATTTATTTTTTGATCATATATTCTTTTTTTTAATAACATTTACCTAAAATATGTTTTGTCTAAAACTTTCTATGTTAAAAAGATTATTTTACATATCTTGGTTATTTATTATCAGAATATTCATACATATTAACATAATTATATCTTATATTATGATGAAAAAAATTCATTAGTTTGTTTTCATACATGTGGACAATCAATTTACAAAGAGGCTCAACAAGGGATTTTTGGATTGATTCCTATAAAAAATAGAGGTATTTACCAATCACACCTAAATTGTAGTATATATTTATCTCTCAACACACAACATCATTGATATCCTAGAACATGAAAAATATTTCAATAGGTAAAGGATTAAAACATCCTATAGATGGTGATTCGTGGAATTGTTTTGACTAAGTACAATCATCTTTTTCATTAGAAGCCAAAAATGTGCTATTAGGTATTTCCAATGATGGTATTTGACCATTTGGTTCTCATGATAGTCAATATTATGGTTGGAACATCTTTATATATCTTTATATATTAACTCATTGGTTGTTGAGTAATGACCCATATATCATATTGACCTTATTAATTATATGAAATAAGAAAAATAATATAAATTTTTATTTGAATCCATTAAATGATGATTTAAATTTATTGATGTATAATGGTTTCATTGCGTATAACATTTTTGTGAGAATGATTTCTTATGAATTTTGCATTGATGTGTACAATAAGTGAATATCCAACATAAGGCATGTTATGTCGATGGAGTTCAAATGGTCCAAAATCAAATTTGTGCTCTATGAGACACAACAAATATTTGATTCTCATCAAGGGAAAAACACATTTTTTCTTTGACTATCATTGTAATATTTCAAACATATGATCATCTGTTGGAGGAACAAATTGCATTTTGGAAAAGGTATAATTGAATGATATCTCCCCCCAATAATTATATTAGGTATTGAGTTAAAATTTATTTATTCTTAATTACCTATCATTACATTTGGACTGACTATAAAACTATAAAAAATGGATCTATTTGGGAAAGAACATAATTGGATTAGACAAAACATTTTTTGGTATCATCATTATTTGTCAAATTTGTTAGTCTATCACATTTTGGATGTAATCCATATTGAGTAAAATTTTATAATATATATTATACAGTCTTCGACTCCACTCAATAGACCGAAGATAATATAAATCCATGATTAGATCATTCCAAAATTTTCATGAAAAATGAACTTGACCTATTTAAAAATTATAGATCAAGTAATTTAATGGATCCATAATCATCTTATATAGATTAAAAATTAAATCATTTATTAATTATTTAGAGGATGAAAGATTTGAGGCTTCTAGGTTTTTATTATTCTATTATGGAAAGATGTGTTAGAAATGGTCATATTATCAGATTAAAAAGTCATGACTATCATGTTATAATGGGAATAATTCTACCAATTGGATTTATATGTTATTCGAATTCTATGAAATGGAATTCACTATGATAAATATCATTTTGTTGAGAAATTTGCTAATAGACACCTGACTAAGATGTACTAATTATACTGGATGATCATGTTGTTTTAATATTATATAGAAATTAAAAAATGTTCCCTTCATATTTATTTTATTCAATGGATGATTTGATATTACATTTTCTACCTAAAGAAAAAAATATGGAAGTCCTTTACTATTCCAAAGGATGTACCCACTCGAGAGATGAACAAAATCTGTTATGATAATGGTATGTAACAAAGTATCTTTTGAAGGATCAATTACATATTATAAATTATATGAGAAAATTTCCTTTTTTTCTACTATCATTATTCTAAATCTGAATATCCCTCAAGACATAACATCATGGGGCATAATTGTGGAAATGTTGACAATGAAATGAATAATCAATTATCACCTTTTAATCATCTTGATCATGGATTTGGTGGAGATCATGAAGGATGGGTTTTATATGATGAACATCATATGGATAATACATATGTTTAGTTAAAATATGACTAAATTAAACCATTTTTATTGGGAGTTCTCCAATAAATAATTTTATAATTATTGTTTAAGTAAATTTATATTATTTTATTTTTAGATTATATGATAATCATTTGAAGAAATATTTTCCAAAAATTGTTGTAGATTCTCTTCCAAAAAATTGGGGAAAATTCCAACTAGTTTAAAAAATGTGTAAAACAATTTTTTTGGTTAAAATATAAAATAAATTTATTACATTGTAAATTGATAAAAAAAATTCAAATTTTCAGGTAACTAAACATTCTTATAAAATTTATAATCGATTGTTGGTATTAAGTAACCCATAATAAAAAATTGTTAAATATTATAATGAATATGTGGTGAATAGTTTTCAATTTCATAGATAAGAATATGGGGAATAAAAAAATAATGAATAGTGGGATTTCATTGAGTCAATCTCATCATAGAGAAATTGATGTTAACATCTAGAGCATGCTGGGGAAAATAATTGAATTGTGTTACCTATGATAGAATTATATAATGACATTTAAATTTTAGTGGTTATATTCTGAGGGAGCCTTGCATGTCCATCCATGCTGTGGAATAGTTGATATTAAATATAATATTCCACTTATAGTAAATGAACAATTTTTATTGACTCATAAGGAACATAAAATTTATTGTGAAAATTATTGTGATACTTCAATAGAGTTAAGTTATTGGTGAAGCATAATAAAATTGAAATCATTCAAATAACATTTTTATCAAAGATAATGTGGTTCCTCTTATGTGAATGTAATTGAATTTTTTAAGAGACTACTCCAAATCCTTATTTTACATGTATAGACATGAAAATTGATGATGAAGCCCCACAGTAAAGGGTCAATGGTCACAATGATATTATTGATGTAAAAAATTTATTTGAAATGGAATGATTTGATGAAATTGATCCTCCAATAAAAATTGATGTTACTGAGGTGGAATATGAATATATTGACACGGTTGTATTCAAACATGATGATGGAAATGAATATTGGAAAAATTTATGCTAGTTATAATCATATATATTATATGTCTACGTATAATATATGTTTTTAAAAAATTGATTAAAATAATCATTTCATGTTTTAGATGGACTCAGATCCATTTCGTGAGTTGGTGGATGATCTACCAGGTGATGATCATGATGTTGCATCATCATACCCTTAGATTGATGGGGGATCAGTGATGAATTAGAGGGGTTGTAGCCTTGTGAGATTGATGATTCTTTACCCTAACCCTGATCGATTTCCATGTCTTGACTTCAATCCATGAATGGAGATGTTTGATTAGTTTTTTATCTTACATAGTTTTGATTAATTATCATTAGTTTATTTATATAATTATTATTTGATTATTAGTTCAATATTTTGACTTAATTTCTTATATATATGTGGGATAATTTAGTGCTATATTGTAGAATTATTTTTCTAGAGCATGGGTGATATGGGATCAGTTTTCCATTGATGTTAGGCGAATTGCGTTTGAGCATTTGATGACACATAAATAAATAACAGTTATTTTGAAATATATTTACTTAATGACATGATATTATTAATTATTTGTAGGTTTTATATATCCTATCGATGATATCATGTGAAAATATTTATGGGGGGCATGGAGAATTGTATTCATGACTATTGCAATAAGTTTTTCTAAAATCCGAAGAAGAAAACCATGAAGAAAATGGGAGTCATAGAATTTGACCAGTCATGTTGCACCCAACATCCAGATAACATCGTATCTCATGTTTAGGATGGATTATGTTAATACTAGATGGGTGATACTTTTCAAATCATAGAATCAATTGGTCAACATGATTAGGGGAGCAAAGAGGTGACACATTGAGATGGTAGTCGTATATTCAATACAAATTGGCGACATATAGTGGTTATTTTTTACTAGTAAATTATATAAATTTAAATGTAAACTGGTTAATATAAGAAGTTGAAGAACCTGATGTTACATAGTTCAACACTTATAGGAGGATGTAGAATGATACTTTCACTAGAGAGATTAGGGTTGATCATCTGTGTCATATTTTGGTCAATATAATATCTTTTGGAATGTTAAAATTAAATGAAAATTCTATTTTGACTATTTTGAATTTAAATTTCAATTAAAGGAGTCATATGAGGATTTATCATATCATAAAAATGTTGACAGTCCTGCTAAGACTGAGGATCATAACTCCAGTTCATAAGGATTTGATGAAGAAACATGGATACAGGATACTCTGTTCTCCTTCCAGAAATACCAAGGGTTTAGTATCTTCTCTCGATTGATGCCCATGAGTTAATATGGTACTGTTGAAATGTCATCTTATAGCTTGAGAAGAGCTTCTAGATAATCATCATAAATTGATGCACAATATGAGAATCATTTATGAACTCAAGGTGTGTTTATAGATTCCATGCATAGGGATTCGGAAGTGCTTTGTGGTTAACAAAAAGAGGTGGAAGATATGCATTGATAGCAGAAGCACTAGCATGGGCAGAAGCTGGAGTAAATGTGACATCTTACTCACGGTTTAGGGATGGAGTTACCTATGCCATCTCCTCCAGCTCATCCAACTCATTTGTATGACTCTCACCCTTAGTGATTTATATTCTTTTCTAATAAAAAATTGAATGTAATTTTTCATAATATTCTTATTAAACCATATAATTTCATTTTAATACAATTTGTTTTTTATTATTACGAATATTGGGTTTTAATTTTTTTATTGTTGGTTTATTATTATTATAACTTTTATTATTATTACTATTATTGTTATATTAATATTTTATTGTTTTATTATTAGTATTAAATTATTTAAATTATTTTTAATATTATGTTTTTGTAAATTTTTTATTTGCTAATTTATTTTTTATTTTAATTATATTTTAATTAAATTTATTATATTTTCATAGTATTTTTTATTTTATTTTTTAATTTATTATTATTATTATATTATTATTATTATTTGTATAAATTTTTTAAGTATTAAACTAATTTTTATTAATGTTTTAATTTTTAAATACATTTTCAATATGCAGTTAATCACATCGCAAAAAATTATTTGTGACCAGCCAATAACAATTGGGATTTATTAAAACCCAGATAAACTTTTTGTGATGTCGTTCTCTACAACTGGTCATTTTCCATGGCACCCTATCGCAAATGACCTGTCTCATATGCTTCAATTTCCAATTGTGTTTGATATGCAAGGTATAATATTATAATATTATGGAGACATTCTCATACCACTATGCTCATGTTTATTCTTACATATCTCCCTTACTTACCCTTACTGAGCATATGAGATCACGTATTTTTTATGATTCCTTCCCTAGGTTTAAAAAGATAAATTTTAATATGATGTGTCTTTTAAGGGTATTGGCCCTGATGAACCTAGTTATAAATAATTTAGATCATTTATGTACCTTTTGTCCATTATTTTAAAGACAATAGACTAACATGGTTTTTGAGCATAAGTTTATTCAATGTTTTAAGTATTCTGTAAAAGTAATGTACCTTTTATGTATTTTAAGACTAGGTTGTAATATAAAGCCCTTATAAACTCTTATGAACTCATATGAAAAACATTTCCATATATCGAAATTCTATTTACCTTTAAAATCACACATTCTAAACTAAAATACACATAAGATGATTATATTTGTTAAAACATGGAATTAAATAATGTTAATAACCCTTATCCTATAACCATTAAACTCTAATAAATCCACTCACATAATTTCTATGATGGAAACCCGGTAAGAATGATTTTTTAGTTTCATGATATCATATATAGAGAAACCTCAAATTAATGGAACCTCATTGATTGCAATTTATCAATTTGGAGTAGATAAATTAATATACTATAAGGTGGATACACCTTCCATAAGAGGGAATGACGTTTATACTAAAACATTACCATTCATACCACTATATAAACTATGTCAAATGTATAAAATTAAAATATTTTATAACATTAACATATTTCTTACATAACATAATAGTTGTGAGATACATAGAGATATGAATAAAAATGGTAACAATATTTGATTAATAGAAAAAAGGGAACAACGATTCTTCTTAAAAATTATTTTCCATATTTTTCCTAGGTAAAAATATTTATTTCTATGCACTAGATACTCTTCTAGACATATGGATAAGATTATTATCCCCATCAATCAATAACAAATCTCTAATTGTCCAACTGTATCACTGGATATTTTCTTAAATGATGTATAACACCACATTATAAAATATAACCTTAGATAAGATATTTTAGGAATGCATATAAAACATGAAGATACTTTATATAATAAAATGACCCATGGTTTCCTCATTAAAGAATAATCCCTAAAAATTTAATATTAACTAACCTTATAATACATAATATATACATATCCTCGAGAATGGCCCATTTAACTTTAATAATGTTTCTATTAAAAAATTGAAAAAATTATAATTTTTAATAAAGAATACTTCATGAGGTATTCATGGTAAAGATGAGTAATTTCCCCTCTAGTATCCTAATCAATAGTTATTTTAATGATGCAACTAAAAAGATTTTCGACACAAGGGATTCTGTGCTTGGTCTATCCACCTAAAATGAAAGAACACTTCATGTCTTCTTCTAGTAATGAACTTATTCCTATCATACAGTTATAATATTTGTTTGGAATGGACTGAATAACTCATCCCATAGACCAAATATTGTTTAATTATATTAAAACATCATAATTACTTCACATAATGCGATAATACTATATTTCGTAAAAATTTTATTCATTATTATATTAATTAAAATTTTCATGTCCCTTTTAAAAAATGATAGAATTTATATTGAATAACATTGTTTTCCATGAATATCTTGATAACTCGGTCATCATTGTTTAAATTGAAAATTCCAAATATTTCTCCCATAAATTTATTATTCATGAGAATAACATAACCTCATATTTAAACAAGTTATCTGATCTTATATTTAATTAATTATTCGTCAAATGTAAAAGGATTTATATTCCTAATATCATCATGTTGAGAGCTTAATTCTGATTTTTTTACTAAAAATCAGAGAGAAATATATATATATATATATATATATGGTATAATTAATCGATAAAGGATATATATTATAATGAAATTTTAAATGGAAATATCATATAAAAACTACCCCGCTAAAATTTCTATTAGATACAATATTTAGTAACCAAAATTACTCAACTAGAGAAGATTTATAAAACTGGTTCATGATGTTGGTGTTTTTCATTCATGGAAAATATGGATATTCCAATAACCATTATAATATACCCTCATAGTTATGACATATCATGATGTATGAATATTATTTTTAATTAAATAATCAGGTCATATTCCCTCTATTTTTTCTATATTTTACCCTAAATTATTTAATTAGAAATCACTTAGATTTATTACAAATAATATTTTTATATTAAATAATTTTCAATTAGGTTATATTTACCGAATAAAGAACACATTAATAATAATTTCACATTTATATACCCAAGTATATATAATGGAATTTTAATAGTTTATCTAGGATTTCCATTATTAAATAATGAATTTTCAGTATATGAATTTATCTCTCCATTTCATTCATCATCTCAAAAAACAAGTCACGACCCATCCTCGGGGCCCGTGTCGTGATACCCCATGCCCCCATTCCATAGGCCAGGGGCTGGCGATTAGCACCAAAGGCATAATTCCCGATAACTGGGAAGGCATTTCCTTTATAAAAGTAAACAAAACACCACAAAGTACAAGCGGAAGTAAAACACTATGTACAAAGAAGTGCTGAAAAGTAAATGGTCCAGAATACAAACCCAATCGAAGTACAGCTCCAACTGAACAAAAGTAAAACAGAAAGAGACAAACAGCATGAAGAATTGAAGTAGCTTCTGGGTCATCCTCCTCAAATCCTACCTGAAGGGTAGGTACAGATAGTGCAACTCCTGGATAGTCCACCATGGATCCTACCTGAAGGGTAGGTACAGATGCCCTATTCAACACTTCAAGTTCGATCATTCGTCTGTCTGTCTCCTCCTGGTACCGACTCGTCATGAGATCCACCTCCGGGTACCGTCCAGTCCTCCAATGCTCGGCCTCCATCAGCGTTGTCTGTCGTCTGCATCTAACACAATGATGTGCGGGCATAGCCCGTGCAAGGGTGAGTATAACGATACTCAATAGGGACCCCGAGACCCTCAAGGTCTCTCTAAATCCAACAAGGATAACCAAAAAGAAGAATATCAACAGATAACACTTACTTAGGTATAATACCATACATATACCTATGTTATCAAGTGACCCATCTCAATCATGAGGTAATCACAAAGGTCATAGACTCATCTAAAACCAGGATTTTATACATGACAATGAAACCACAACTGCTGGAGAACTCCTCCTCTGTCGAGTACAGTGGGTCTGCCACTACAACCAAACACTGCCCACTAACCTTGGACTGCTAATGTACTCCACCTATCGAGTACTGTGGTCCTGACGCTGCAACCAAGCGCATCCCACCATGGGTATGCCGCTACAACCAAGCACCCCCCTCAAAGCCTATAGAGGTACTCCTTCTGTCGAGTACCACGGGTCTACCGCTACAACCAAGTGCACCTCTTTTGTGGGACATCCTCTACAACCAAGTGCCCCCCATTGGGCTATCCGAATCACTCCGAGTCGATCATTCAGCAGTCGTCAAGTCTCAGTCAGCTACTAGGCTTCTGCACTCTGCAACCTCGTCTCTATGAGGGTCCGCTCCAAGATCTACTGGTTGATACTACAAGTATCACGAGTCCCACGAAGAAGTATCTCAAAGTACCGCCTCGTCGTAGGGGTCTCAACGCAACAGACGGCACGTCAATCAGACGCTCGGTCTGTGAGTTATTGGCCTTTTCTTCCCAGGGGCCCGGTTTATTTCGTGTGCGATTCAACCCGGCCGTATCTCAACTGTACCCCGAAATCTCATAGGGTATACTTATAGGGACCGTTTCTCAACGAGATCACCAATGCTGCTGACGGTTCGTCAAACAGACGTCCGGTCTGAAAGTTATTAGCTTTTCCGTTCCAGGGGCCCGGTTGGATTTTGGGTACAATCCAACCCGGCCATACTCCAACTACATCCAAACCTCTGGAAAAGCATGCAAAAAGTTCTGTCTCATCAAGAGGGATCCAACAAAGTCGACGGCATGTCAATCAGACATCCAAATCTCATGTTATAAGCGTTCCTGCTCCGAGGGCCCGGTTGGTTTCGGGTTTTAACCAACCCGGTCGTACCAAATGTTCTCCGAAACCTTGAGTGTAATATACCAAAATGACCGTCTCGATCCATGGATTGCATCCCACATGACGGTGCATTGATCGGAGGTCTGTAACCCATGATATGGGTAAAAGACTGTAAGAGGTCCGCGAATAGGGGGTTCGGGCCCAGTCCGACCCATCCCGATACCCCCTAGGTCGGCCCAAACCGGGTCGACCCGACCTGGGTCTGGGTCCGGCCTACTTGGGGGTGGCCCGGCCCGGCCTGGTGGCCCGGCCTTGTGTGCTCGGCCTGGCCGGCGTGGCCAGGCGGCTCGGCCGTAACGGCTGACCGGAAGGGGGTGTGTGTGGGGGGGGGGGGCTGGCCCCCGCCTGTGTGAAACTGCGATGCCCATGAGGGGGCTGCTCCTGCTAGCCAGCCAGGGGTTACGACCCCCAGCTCTTCTCGGATGCCGGCCGGCCCGATCCGGCTGGCTTTCTGCTGCCCCCGGGGTCCCGCTCTCCTACTCCGGCACTAGCGGCCGGAAGCCGGCCATCGCTTCCTGCTCCGCCGTGGCCAAAGGACACACCCCTCCACCGCGGCCCCGCTCTGGCCGCAGCCTCTTCGATGTTCTCTACCGCGGCGCGATGGCTCCACGACTTGTTCGATTTCAACGGTGCGGCGCGACGCCGCCACGCTTCTTTTCCCTTTTTCGTAGTTTCTGCGCGGTGCAACAGTACTGCGCCGCCTTAGACGTGCCGCAACAATTTCAAACAAACAAGGGGGGATGGGGGTCGGCCGTGTTCATGCGGTCCAACCTCCACTCGTTATTGCGATAACAGGCGGCACAATTTGAAACGAATAATGGAGACAGAAGATATCAAAAACAGCAATAAAATAAACCCCTACCTCAAGATTGACGTCGCATGTCGTCGAGTCGCGAAAGTCGAACATCGCGGTAGTCGGGTGTCACGGAAGAATGGTATCGATTCCGTCGACGTCAAAAGAAGAAGAAAACCGTTGTTGTTGGTGTCGGTATCCACGGTCGGCGTCTCCTTCCTTGTCGTGGAAGAGAATGTGGATGGAGAATTCTGGGACCACCAAGTCGATGTCCGTCTTTGGAGAAGTAGCGTTCATCGATGAAGGAGATGAAGTAGGAAGGCACATTGTCATTGGTGATGATCACCGCGGTCAGTGACTTCTCCATTGACGCGGAGGAAGAGGAGATTTGATGGTCGTTCTTCGTCGAGAACATTCTTTGCCAGAGAATGAAGTTCTTCATGAAAGAGGAACTCTCATCTTTCTTTACACAAAGGCTCCCCTCAAAATATTTGCCCAGAAAATATTTCATTAAGCTTCATTATCTTAAAAGATCTCCATTCCATTCAAAAAATGTCATGAGGTAACAACTATATTTAATAAGGTCATTAATTATCCTAGTCAGCCTCACTAACCTTGAGAGGTGGAGAGGCTCCACCACAATAAATGTGTGGAGTTGCCAAGCATTGAAACAAAATGGGGGAGTTATGGGTTGGTCATGGGGGTTATGGGGGAGGTGAGTAGTTAGGGTCTCGTCTGGGCCCTACCACACTAAACTATTACTAGGGAGGTTAGGTGGGTGTGGGCCCCACATATAACTCCTCCTATGTTGAAAATAACCACCTTTCATGAATAACAATTGTGCACGACAAATTTTATTTTGTTCAATTAAACCCCAAAAAAAATTAAACCTCAACCCCCTCAAAACGTAACTACAGCAAAGGTCCCCTTAAGAAAAAATCGGCTTTGCGGTTTCATCGGTGCTCTCGGATTTCAATTCTGAGCACTGGTTTAAAAGATAGAAAAACTCGCTCGTACATCCACTGAACATACCCGAGCTAAACTTAGGAAATTGATTCCAGTCACATCGGGCCTCAGAATCAGGTGTCGTCAGAAGCTGTGCACTTGCAAAATTCCAAATAAAATTAAGAAAAAAATTTCCTTGAAATTTATGGGTCTTTACATTACTCCCACCTCCGGGCATTACATCACCGTAAAGCTTTAACAAAACATAGGGAAACAAAAGTGGTACTGAGCACGTATCTGAGCCTTCAGATCCCATGTTCTCACCTAGAGCTTCCTGTGCTGTCAACGAAAGTGCAGAAGAGGAATCGATCGTCCTCATAGGACCCACCCCTGTCAATCATTGATCTCCACTTGAATCTCTGCGTATGTCACCCTGTCATCGACGTCCAACTACCAGAGGTCGCTGATGTGTTAATGATCATGCACGTATCTCCTCAGCCGAGGTATGTGGATGATTTCATGCACCCAGTGAAACTGAGGTGGAAAGGTCACCCCGTAAACCACCTCTCCTACCCTGCTGAGGACCTTGAAGGGTCTGATGAAGCACGGAGATAACTTTCTGCCTCAGCCAAATTTCATTAATTCCACATCGAGGTGAGACTCGTAATAAAACGTGGTCGCCATCCTCGAACTCTAGTGGTCTCTGCCTGTTGTCAGCATAAGGCTTCTGTCAGCTCTGAGCTGTCCTCATCCGTTCTTAGATGACCTGGACCTTCTCTATCTTGGCCTGGACCATCTATGGTCCCACAAGAGCTGCTATGAGTTCTTCTTTTCCAATAAGAGAAATCTGGTCTCATCCCCTGGATAAACCACGTTCATTTCTTAATACAATCAATCCGGACATGAATGATGTATTCATGCCATGGATGACGTCGTAAGGCCTCGATGTTACTACCAAGAGATCCCACCATCACTCTCGCCTCTAAGGGTCGAGTCACACTGTCAGCATCAGCGGGAGGTAAATGGGTCTCCTCCAGTAGGAATCTCGAAAGTGAGGGTCATGTTAACAGTTTAAACCGGAACCTCTTAGTACACAAAAAGGAAAGAAGCAAATGTCACAATGTTAAGTGTATTTTTATTATTGAAACTCATAGTACAAAGACACAAATGTAACAACAACATGGAACTAGAAGTATAAAGAACAAAAGGAAACCACTAGTTCTGCTCCTGTCCACTTGCTTCCGGAGCTCCGTAGTCGTATGATTCTACTGCCTGAAGCTGAGCTCTCCCATGTCCACGTATTCTCTACGGTCAGGGTGGACCTCCTGGAGGTGGAGGTGGCAACACCTCGAAGCATCATCTGCCTCCAGCTACACGGCCTGCTCCCCTCCCTCAGCCTTCTACTCCTAGCGGTCCACCTCGATCGAACCTCTGCCTCTGCCTAGGAGGTTCTTCATTTAACTTCTGGTCATCAGCATAGCGGGTTGGATAGTCACGAGCCATGTGACCAACCCCACCACAGGAGTAACAATGTCCGTGCATGGTAAGTCGTTCTCCACCCCGGGTGCCTCGCACACACGATCCTGTGTCATGCGGTTGACCACCTGTAGGTCTAGTCCTCTTGGACCTCTGCATCATCTATTTACTTCCCACTATAGAAGAATCTACCGTATGCCGACTAGTGGTGGGTCCTGCTGCTAGAAACTGCTCAGCAAGGAAACTCTCCACTAAGAGGGCTCGCTCCAACACCCATGTCTGCGTCGGAATGATGTGAGAAACAACAGAAGCTCTAATCTCTCGCCAAATCCCCTACTCGAAGGTTCAGGCCTTGAAGAATGGGTCTCGTACCATATCTGTGGAGTAGCGTGAGAGGTATGTGATCCTCACAGAGTACTGTGCCACCTTCATGCTACCCTACTATAGATGAAGCAGCTTCTGTATACCCATCGCTCGAAGGGTGGCGGGTACAAACTCTGCCCGGAATAGGCTCTCGAAATCTTCCCACAGAAGTGTCACCTCGTCATGCATCTGGAGCATCAGGCTCCACCATCTTCCTGGTGCTGCCTGAAAGAGGCTGGCATCAAGGATCACCATCATGTCTAATAGCATCTGCACTGGACTGACGACTCTCACCACAGCCTCCAGCCAATCCTCAACCGTCTGCGGGTCCGTCTCTCCCCTGAACCTGGGTGGCCTCTGGCACTGGAACTCGTGCATTGCACTCAAGTGACGTGCAACCTCTGCTGCTAGGGCTGGTGGTATCGGTGGCCTAACGGGTAGTAGTACCACTGGTGCCTCAACTGGGATAGGGCCCTGTACTGAGGCCATGTCACTCGACGGGCTGTCAGTACGTACAACTCTCGGGGCTCTAGCCGGTCGTCTGTGGGTATGCATCCTGAAAGAATCAAACATGACATTTTCAAATGATTCATACCTGGTTAGTTGACCTAATTTGATCATACTTTTAAAACATTTCGAAACACACATGCAATTAGTGTTTTCGTGCACAAAGTCAGAAATCAGAAGTCAGGGTCCTGGTGTACGGATACGTCGGCCGCCCACACCAACACTGGACTCCCTGAACTGAAAACCACACCCAGTACCATTAACACTATTGCTTCATAGAAAAGTAATATCATAGTTGTAAGTTTTTCGGTAGAACTGAATGCCCTGATACCAATTTGTCACGGCCCGTCCTCGGGGCCCGTGTCGTTACTACCCCAAGCCCGCCTTCCATAGGCCAGGGGCTGGCGACTAGCACCAAACGTGTAATTCCCGATAACTGGCAAGGCATTCCCTTTTTAAAAGTAAACAAAACACCACATAGTACAAGTAGAAGTAAAACACTATGTACAAAGAAGTGATGAAAAGTAAATGGGATAAAATACAAACCCAATGGAAGTATAGCTACAACTGAACAAAAGTACAAAAGAAAAAGACAAACAGCTGGAAGAATGGAAGTAGCTCCTGGGTCGTCCTCCTCGGATCCCACCTGAAGGGTAGGTACATATAGCGCATCTCCTGGATCGTCCACCATTGGTCCTACCTAAAGGGTAGGTACAGTTGCCCTCCTCATCACTCCACGTCCGATCTTCCGTCCTTCTGTCTCCTCTGGGTACCGACTCGTTGTGAGATCCACCTCCGGGTACCGTCCAATCCTCGAACGCTCGGCCTCCTTCAGCTCTATCCGTCGTTTGTATCCAACACAACGAGGTGCGGGCATAGCCCATGCAGGGGTGAGTATAACGATTCTTAGTAGGGACCCCGAGACCCTCATGGTCTCTCTAAATCCAACAATGATAACCACAAAGTAGAATCTCAATAGATAACTCTTACGTAGGTATAAGACCATACATATACCTATGTTATCAAGTGACCCATCTCAATCATGAGGTAAACACAAAGGTCATAGACTCACCTCAAACCATGATTTTATTCATGATAACGAAACCACGACTGCTAGAGAACTCCTCCTCTATCAATTACAGTGGGTTTCCGCTACAACCAAGTGCATCCCACTAACCATGGACTACTGAAGTACTCCACCTGTCGAGTACTATGGGCCTGCCACTATAACCAAGTGCATCCCACCATGGGTCTGCCGCTACAACCAAGCGCATCCTCTCAAAGCCTACAAAGGTACACCTTTTGTCGAGTACCGTGGGTCTGCCGCTACAACCAAGCGCACCTCCGTCGTGGATATTCCGCTACAACCAAGCGCACCCCACTAAGCTATCCGAAACACTCCGAGTCGATCGTTCATCAGTTGTCAAGTCTCAGTCAGCTACTTGGTCTATGCACTATGCTAACTCGTCTTTCGAAGGTTCCGCTTCACGAGGTACCGGTCGATACTCCAATTATCACAAGTCCCACTAATAAGTTTTTCAAAGGATCGCCTCATCGTAGGGGTATCAACCCAACAGATGGTGCGTCAATCGGACGCCCGGTCTGTGAGTTATTAGCCTTTCGTCCCAGGGGCCCGGTTGGTTTCGTGTGCGAACCAACTCGTCTGTATCTCAACCGTACCCTGAACTCTCATAGGTTATACTCATAGGGACCGCTTCTCAATGATATCACCAACACCGCTGACGGTTCGTCAAATGGACGTCCGGTCTGAATGTTATCAGCTTTTCCGTTCCAAGGGACCGGTTGGATTTTGGGTACAATTCAGCCCGACCATACTCCAACTATGTAAAAACCTCTGGCAGAGAATGAAAAAAGTTCCGACTTATCAAGATGAATCCAAAAAAGTCCACAGTACGTCAATTAAACGTCCGGAGTTCATGTTATAAGCATTCCCGCTCTGAGGGCCCGGTTGGTTTCGGGTTCGAACCAACCCGGCCATACCCAAAGTTCTCCGAAACCTTGAGTGTAATATACCGAAATGACCGACTCAATCCAAGGATCACATCTCATCTAATGGTGCGTCGATCAGAGGACTCTAGCCCATGATATAAGCTAAAGACTGTAAGAGTTCCGTGAATAGGGGGTTCGGGCCCGGTCCGACCCGGGACGATACCCCTGGGTCGGCCCGAACCGGGTCGACCCGACCTGGGTCCGGGTCCGTCCCGCTTGGGAGTGGCTCGGCCCCGCTGGTGTGGCCCGGCCTGGGCACGGCCCGGACCGACCTGGTGGCCCGGTCTGGTGGCCCGGCCTGGCGTTCCGGCCTGGCGCGCTCAGCCTGGCCTGCGTGGCTAGGTGGCTCAGCCGTAACAGCCGAGCGGAAGGGGGTGCAGGGGGGGTTGCCCCCCGCCTGTGTGAAACCACGGCCCCCATGAGGGGGGCCGCTCCTACTGGAAAACCGAGGGTTATGACCCCCGGATCTTCTCGGATGCCGGCCAGCCCGGTCCGACCGGCCGGTTGCTGCCGCTGCGTAACCACCGGGGTCCCGCTCTCCTGCTCCGGCGCCGGCAGCCTGAAGTTGGCCGCCACTTCTTACTCCGCTGCGGCCAAAGGCCACGTCCATGGTCCGACTGGCGCGCGACGATGGCGCCGCACCCCTCCGCCGCGGCCCCGCTCCGGCCCCGACCTCTTCGACGTCCTCCGTCGCGGCGTGACGGTGCCCCAGCTTGTTCGATTTCAACGGCGCTGCACTTCTTCGCCCTTTTCATTGTTCTCGCGCGGTGAACCAGCACCGCGCCACCTTACATGTGCCCCAAAAATTTCAAAAAAACAAGGGGGGACGAGGGTCGGCCATGTTCGTGTGGTCCAAACTCCTCTCGTTATTGCGATAACAGGTGGCCCAATTTGAAATGAAGAATGGCGACAGAAGAGATCATGAACAACAATAAAATAAACCCCTACCTCGAGATTGACATCGCACATCGTCGAGTCGCGAAAGTCGAACGTCACGGTAGTCGGGTGTCATGGAGGAACGATATCGATTCTGTCGACGTCAGAAGAAAAAGAAGAACATTGTTGTTGGTGTCGGTCTCCACGGTCGGCGTCTCCTTCCTTGTCGTGGAAGAGAAAGTGGATGGAGAATTCTGGGACCGCCAAGTCGATGTCCATCTTTGGAGACGTAGGGTTATTCGACGAAGGAGATGAAGTAGGAAGGCACGTTGACATTGGCGATGATCACCGTGGTCAGCAACTTCTCCCTTGATGTGGAGGAAGAGGAGAGTTGATGGATGTTCTTAGTCGAGACCGTTCTTCACCGGAGAATGAATTTCTTCACGAATTATGAACTCTCGCCTTTCATCACAAAAAGGCAACCCTCAATATATTTGCCCAGCAAATATTTCATTAATCCTCATTCTCTTAAAAGATCTCCATGCCATTCAAAAAAAGTCAAGAGGTGACAAGGATAATTAATAAGGTCATTAATTATCCTAGTCAGCCTCATTAACCTTGAGAGGTGGAGAGGCTCCACCACAATAAATGTGTGGAGTTTCCATGCATTTAAACAAAAGGGGTGAGTTATGGGGGGGTCAAGGGGGTTATGGGGGAGGTGAGGAGTTAGGGTCTCGTGTGGGACCTACCACAGTAAACTCTCCCAAGGGAGGCTAGGTGGGTGTGGGCCCCATCTCTAACTCCTCCTTTGTTGAATATAACCTCCTTTCATCAATGACATTTGTGCATGACAGATTTTATTTAGTTCAACTAAACCCCAAAAAATTTAATCCTCAACCCGCTCAAAACGTAACTACAGTAAAGTTTCCCTTAAGAAAAAACCGGCGCTGCGGTTTCATCGGTGATCTCGTATTTCAATTTCGAGTACTGGTTCAAAAATAGAAAAAACCTGCTCATACGTCCACTGAACGTACCCGAGTTAAACTTCTGAAATTGATTCCTGGCACACCGAGCCTCAGAATCAAGTTCCATCAGAAGCTGCGCACTCGCAAAATTCCAAATAAAATTAAAATAAAATTCCTTGAAATTTCTGGATCTTTACAAAACAATGTGACAAAAAAATAATATAAAATTTATCTTATAATATGTTTATGATATATATTGTATAATTCTAATTATTATTTCTAAACAATCATGATTCATCACTAATAACATGGTATATTTTTAATTTTTTATAAAAAATTTACACCCATTGTTACACATTTTCAGACTACCGATGAAATAATTTTTTACCTTTTCATTAAAGACTCCTTAATATATAGTTATCTTATTAATAATAATTAATTATTTTAGGATATTAAAAAAATAAATTTATTATTCCGAACTCCTTAATAATCTCAAAAATATAATTATATAAAATTTTTATAATGGAATGTTCTGTATTTTTAATAATTGAGTAATAATCTATGGAGATACACCATGGTAAATTTAATTATTGTTATTTTGTAATTCAATATATGTTATCTTAAATATCATGTCATTAGTACATCTATAATTGTAAAATAGAATGTGTTTTTGAACACTTATTTATAGTAAAAGATATGTTCCTTCTATAAAACATTTCACAACTCCATATTTCACCATGTATTTTAAATAAATAAATACAATGCTAATATATTATTATAAAAAAGAAACAAAAAAAATTAGTATATTATAAATTAATAATATAAAATTATTAGATATGAATATTATTATGTAATAGGTAAATTAAATGGTATAAAGGTATGTAACCATATTATGAAATATAAAATTATTGATCAAAGAAATGAGATTGGGCTACAGATGTTGCCCTTATAAACCTCTTTTGTGATTGTTTGGAATTAAGGTAACTTCCATAGGGATTTCCCTAGACTAGTCCAAATCCAAAAATGAAAAATTGTTATTTGAGTAAAATCATGTGTGGGAGTAGTTCAATATTGTGAAAATTTACCCAATATCCATGCTATTGGAATCACAACCCTTGACTTCCACAAGAGATTAACTCATTATTATATATTACATGGAGATATTAAGTGGGTATGTAAAAGATATTATACTTATATAAAAATTTAATTATAAATTTAATATGTTATTTATCAAAAATATTTTACTTTGTTTTCATTTTTTAAATTTCAGGGAAATTTTTTTATTTACTAATGCATCCATAATTTTATTTCTAAGTAATGTTTTTTAAAAATTGGGTCATATGTTAATATTTCATCTTTAATAAATAAGTTTTTATTAATAATTTCATTAAAACAAATATAATTAATATTTATTCAGAAAATAATTTAATCATTGCTGATATTTTAAAACAGTAATTTCTATATGGAAATACTTTTGACAATAATTTTATTAAAATGTTAAATCCAAAAAAAATTAAAAAACTTATTCATTTTTAACATTATATTTTGATATAAATTACTAAAATTATCCATTTATTTTTTTTGTTCTTTATATATATTTTTTTTTTGTAAATATAAATAGTGAAAAATAATTTATTTACAAATACCATGACTTTTATGAAATAATTATTATAAAATTATGACATTGGATTTTTATAAAATCATTTTCACATGAGAATATTTACCTTTCAAGATAAATTATACATTAAATAAAATATATATTTTTTATTACTATTTATGATATTTTATATGTAAAGTTTTTTTATGTAAAAATAGTTTTCTATATGAAAATCAATTACTATTTTAATATTAATTTTTAGTAATTTTAAAACGTGAATAGAATGAAATGAATTTTAAATTTTAAATTATTCGAGATAAATTATATAATTGGTAACACATTGTTTCTGTCTAAAAAAAATTACTTAAGTAAAAACTCTTTAACATTACAAAAATTAAAATAGTTAAAGTTATATATATTTGACATATAGAGGCCCAAGCGTGAAAAATTACATAATATTGATATAAGTCAATAATTTGACATTAATTCACAATGAAGATCATTTTAGTTTTAGAGATTTACAAAATTAATTCATAACTCATACATAAAAACTTAAATATTACATGTAGACATGTATACTCACTCACGATTTTTTTGTAAAAAAATATTTAAAAATAAACATGGTATCATTTAATGTTTTAAATGAATATATTTTTCATTGATGCAATTCTTATATCTATTCATCTTTTAGTTATTTGAAAAAAATTTCAAAAAATCAGATGAGCATAAATATCTCAATAAGGGATACACAAAGAAGGAAAAGTGTTAATCTTGGGAAAATAAGAAAACCACGAATACTTTATCATAAATTAATACATTTCTCCTTTATAAATCATTAAATACTATTCACATAATATAAGCTCATTTCTTACCCATTTTATGACTAAAATAATATAATGAACCCATAGAAATCAGAATATATCATATAAAGGTAACATGTCTTGTATACATACTAAAATGGAAAAACCATACAGTCGATTTCCACACATATCACTAAATTGAATAGCCATGTGGAAGGCATCTGTACCCAATGCATCAGTTGTTATAATGTTACCTCACGTCAATGGTTTTTCATTTAACCTCCATTCTTCGGTTTATCTCATAACCTTCGATCATTGGTTTTTCATGTAGCCAACTTTCAAACCTCTAGGCACCATTTTTTAATAATAACTAATAAATGATTTCAATTATCAAAATTTTTCTCATAAAAAATGTTTTGTAGTCACAAGAGATCTTTTCAAGATATTGATATAGTAAATACACTTTGAAAACTATTTTCAATATCAAAAAATTAAAAAAGGGAATAAATGATTTTTTTAAATTTTAAAAACATTAAGGCTTATAAGAGGAATCCAAATATCAGATAATAGTTACTGTGGTTGAGGATTCATTGTCACTGCATACGCTAAAATCATTCATTTTTCTTATTTAGTATAACCCATCATATAAAAAAGATTCCCTTTCAATGAAATTAAATGTAAAAGGGTTCATTAGACACTGTATTGAAGTAGTTAGTGTATAACATCAAAATATGCCTCAATGAAGGATATTGAGACGAAGTCCCTTACGTATAGTCTGAATTGTCACATAAAATATTTATGATTCGAAATAATAAAATTATGTTAATTTCTAATTTAATTAGAATTTTTTTTAATTTATTATTACATTTATTTAAATTTTTACCGTGCTATTAAAATTACATAATTAATTATGTTTATATCAGACATTTTTCAATATTCTGTATTTGAGTATAAAATGAACTTATTTAATATAAAATATCCATGTAGTCAAAAGTCCATCATCTCCAGAATATTATTCATGATTTAAATATCATATATATCTAGTATATATGTATTTATGTTATCCATAATATTGGAGATAAGAAATGAAATACCCCATTAATAGAGATGGTAGGTCATACGCATGCATGAACAATACATTTATTTCATCATCATATTAAAATAATAATAATCATATGATAAAAATGTATATCATATTATTGGTATTATATTAATTTCATGTTTTTCTCATTTTTTTAATAAAACCATCATTTATATGTTCCATATATGGATGGAACGAGTCACATCTCTTTGAGGGGTGGTGGTCCACACATTATCGAACGAAATTATCATATTTACACAACATGGAATGACTAAAGGTATATTCTAAATAATAATTACAGAAGAATAGAAAAAATAAAAATATAATATAATATAATATATAAATATAGTTTCATCATAATGTCCACCATGAGATGTTGTAGGTGAAAATTGAACAATCCTCATTTTACAAGGCAGAAGTTTGTTGTACACAAAAATTGTATGTTCTATATCCATTATATGTACTTGTGTGTAAGTTTAGGTAGAAACCATAGCATAAAAAGATCCTATTATATATATTATAATGCTTTTGTTATAAAATAATTTTTTAATGAGAGGTTAGTGGGTTGGAAAATGTAAATAAATTAAAGGATCTTGAGAGAAGACATTACCAATAAATCAGGTAACTCCTTTTGATTTGAGACAAAAATCTTCTTTAGTTGCATTATTCCCAAGTTAAGGATTCTAGTAGGAAAGGAGGTTTGTTGGAGATTATATGAGTAGAATCTGGATGATCCAATGGGCATGAGAGGTGTGAGTAAGTGGGTAGATGTGGTGGTCTTTTAATAGAAGTTGGAGAAGCACTTTATGATAGTCTTGAAATATTATTTTTTTAATTATGAAACAAACACCCTTTCGTTCAAAAAACACCATAACATGATCATCAATAATTCCAACATTAAGGCTTATTATAATAGTACCATATAATTAAATAATTTATTTATAAATAATTATAAATAATAATTTATAGTACATTGGATTATATTATAATGATAATAAAATTACAAATAATTAATAGAAACAAATCTATTAATAAACTTGTTCAAATGATTAAGATCAATGATACCTGATGTTTAAAATACCTCACAAATAATAAATAAACTTGTAAAAAATTTATTATAAATGAATTTTAACGGGATATATTTAGTAATAATGTTTTTAAATATGATATTAATAGTGTTATTTTTCCAACAAAAGGTTAGAGTGCATTGGACTACGTGGGAATAGAAGGTCTAATTTTCTGTTCTACAAAATTATTTTCAAGAGACAATTTTCTTATTCTGATCAATGACCATAGTAATATGGAATTATTAAGGCCTAATGAATTATTTCTACCATATTCATATAATTTTTTTTGATATTTAGAGTGTTTTATTTTGATTATTATCACTAGTTTTAATTGATTCTAATGTTGAAATAGTATTTAAAAAAATTACTAAAAATGTAACTGTTAAGATTGCAACTGTTATATTTAAATGAATATTTTTTATAAAAAACCATCTATTATTTGAGTTTTTATTCTTTTGAAAACAATTTACATTATACATGTGTATTCCAGGGGTTTTACATCTACCTTCAATATTTTATTTTCTTTTTTCATATATTTTTCTTTGAAGTGTTTCTTGTAAGTTAATCTAACACCATCTCTTTATTTCAGTCATAATCCTCAAAATTTTTCCTAACAATACTGATTTAATGTTTTAATGAATGATATCATCTATCACTAATTAATTTATTTGTTTCATTTTATAAAACTTGAAAATCAATAAAAATTTTAATGTAATTTTTAATTGTTTTGTATGTGTAATTTCTATAATTGTGTAAATGCACCTGTTTTTAAAATTTTACATGGGAAAATAATTCGTACATATTTTTCATTTAATATGTATATTTATCCATAAATAATTTTTTTAATATATTATTTCTCTCCTTATCTTACAAAAATATTTTTTTTAATGATTTTATAATAAAAAGGATATTTCCAATTTCCCATGAGTTTTTTACTCAGAAAAGTGTTTTAAATCAAATTTATTATACTTTGAGATATATTATTCATGGTTATAGATATTCATGAAATGATACAATCATAATTATCTCCATTGTTATAATAATTAATTTATTTTTCAATTAAACAAATTATATCCCATTGTCTTCATACTCCGCTATTTCTCTTTAGAACTCTATTATTCAATCATTTAACTAAAGGGTACTCACCCATATTCCATACATTAATTGATAGGGAAATTATTGAATTAACAATATACACATCATATATATAGTTGAAAAACATTATTTTTTTATTTATAGATAGGGAATTTTATGGGAATTTTAGTAAATATCATTTTATCCCTATTTACATTCAATGTGTTTAACAAGTTGACTATTTACATTATTGAATCCATTTGATGAAAATATGATCCAGATTATTTTCTATAGCTTATATTTGATATGATGAATGAAAACCAACTTCCATTATTGTGTTCTTCATTATGTGTTAAAAAAAACATAGTTTATTATCCTATTTATTTAATATTATATGAAGGATTGATTTCTTACGGAACATATAAGTATAAATAAATGCTGGAAGGGGTCTTGTATCACCCTCTAATACATTTTAAAAAATTTACATATCAACATATAAGGTATTGAAGAGTTTTTTATGTTTCTAATATGTGTGGGCATTGATGGTGTGGATCCTGACATTCTATTTCCCTATACTAATGTTTTTTTCATAGATGAAAGGTGTTATATATTATTTTCACATGATTTTATAAGAAATATAATGACTGTAATTTTCCCTATGATCATGTATGGTACATATTTGAATGAATTTAATGCACTCATGGTATGGTGTATGAATTTCCTATTCCATGTACTACTGTTTGTTCTATAATTTTATACATAGTCATATAAAAATATTATTCAATCACATATAATGTTTATTAACCCATTTCCTACTATATTTTTATTCATATCTTATGATATTCCTAGATTTTGGTCATGTTTTATGATCTATGTTTTATTTGGTATTATTTTCCCCTATATCTTGATTGTAATCATATGATCATATTGTCCACACTTATGATCATTTATTTAAATCTCTTATGTTAAATGTTACTTTGAATTTGATTTCACAAATTTATATTACACCATTTTCATAGGTTATAAGGAAAATTAAAATTTAAAATGTTTTTAAAAGAGTATATTCTGTGATGGTTTTTTAAGAAATTTTGAAGGCATGTTATGAATTATGTTTTTTATTTTATAGTGATAAAATTTTAAATTAATATTTATATAAGGGTTTCTATTATATATATATATATCATAACAATACTTATATACAAACATAAGATCATATATAGATTGTAAATTATACATTATGTATGATAGATCATGTAATGTGTGATGTTCATCAATTATTTCTAGTAAAGTATTTAATTTTTTGCACCCATTTCTGGGGCGAAAGTATGGGAAACACCAGATTGTATAAAGTGAGGATTTATTAACCATTAAATGATATTATTTTAACTTTTAAAGATAAATGTAGAGTTACAGAGGTCTTTAAGGACTCATATATTATTGTTTGATGATAATTTCAAAGGTATATATAAAAGATTCATTGGAATATAATTAGAATATTGGGTTGTTTAGGGATTATGATATGAGATATTAAGTGAAAATCATGGTGATAAGTTTAATGTATAATTCTAGGTATATGATAACATCATAATATTTTTTAAAGTGGAGATTGTTTGGTTTTCATTTAAATAACATCCTTATCTATATACTACATGTACATGAAGGCTTTATCATAGTTTTAATTAGGGGTAGTTACCCAAATATTTATGTCTTGTGTATTAATTAAATAATTACATAGTCCAGGATAAAGTGACCCAAATGAAATCCTTATTGAAATCACAGTTGAAATATTATTATGTCCATCATATTTTAATTATATTCCATTATTGAGAATTAATTTTGTTACGTAATTAGTTTCTATAATATGAAAAAACTAATACTATATAAAACTAACTTAATCTAATAGTGATTTATATTTAACTAAATTCTAATGTAATAATTTCATGTATTAAGACATTTTGGTGTAGAATATAGAATATTTAATGAAAATTATATTATTTTGATTATTATTTTTCACCCATGATTAAATCCTGTAGGATTTATTAATTGATAAGCCCTAAATGAAAACTATTTAATATATAATTCTATAGTCAAAGTAGAACTTTTCCAAATGATATACCTAAATGGAAAATATTAGGATTTATAATTATTGAAATAATGAAAAATAACTTTAGTGTATTATGATTATAAATTAATGCATTGTATAGTTTCCAAAAAAAATAAAAAATGAAAAAGATAGAGTCTAATGGATGTTCATGTGATATAGTTGATGAGATAAAGAATTTTCAATAACATTAATGTCAAATACGTTGTTATAAACACTGAGTATTTGTATCTATAGAATTCAATTATTTTAAACTTTGGTAAAAGAGGTAATATAACAAAAAATTATCATTAAAATGGGAATTTCTATGTGCACATAGTGAAATAGATAATTATTTAATCCCATTGTACCATTAATATTTCAATGTATTAAATCTTAGAGTCATGGACATTATCTAGGTTAATGTTTTTGTAAAAGGGATAACATGGGTGAGAGACATAAAAAATATCCAATAGATGGGAAAAAATTCCTTCACATCCAAAAAATGAAAGTGTGACCTGAAGTATATGTGTATTGAAGAAAGTTGATCATACACCAAAAAAATGTGCATTGCAAATAATTATCATTTAAACCACTATTCAATAACGTGAATGATTTCATAATACATTAAATCAGCATCTTGATGAAAATATATCATATTATTAAAAAATATATCAACTGTTATAATTAATTCAACATAATTTTATACCTCTTCAAAGATTAATGGTTATATGTTCCCTATAAAATACTATAGAACATATGTTAATAAAATTCTATTTGATATTAGGAATGTATGATTGTTCTTTACAAAATTTATATGATAATTTTTATTATAGGTTAATTATTAATATATTAAATTCTATGAACTCTATTTGAAAAATTTCTCCAATTATATTGTTATTTTTGGCATAAATGTTATGTGGAAGACTATACATATTTTCTATTCCTATTATGAGGGAAATCATTAGTTTAGTAGTCATAAAATGATAGTTATGATGAATCATCCTTAAAAATTATACTTTAAGTCCTATTTATCATATGTAATTTCTTGTATTTTTATATCGTATGAAATGATTAAACTTTTGAGGGTTAAATTATTTATGGGGATAAGAATGTAACAAACCAAGATTTCATTAGATATTATAATTTTTAAAAATAGGATTTTAAGGTCCTATTATACATGAAACCCTAATATAAAATGAAAAATTATTTAAAATACTAAATTTTTTTTTTAAATATTACTATAGTAATATATCTAATAAATTAGAGGGTATTAAAGGAAGTATCGAGATTAAGAAATGTATAATGAAATTTAGAATAAATAGAATCATGTACAAAAAATACACCCTTATGACGATCATTTTTCAAAGATCACATTGGATGTAGTTTAACTTGGGAATTCCAAGTCCATGCCTAATATGATCTGAAAAAATTATAATATGAGTGACATATTATATGATAAAAGTTCAATATCATGGAAGTTTACATGAGATATGTGTTAGAAGAATCACCATCATGGACTTCCACCAAAAAACATATAATGATGAAATATGAGGATATGTCAATACAGGGATATGCAATTTCAAAATTGGATGATTTGAAAATGAAATTATTAATGTAACAATTTATTTATTACATGTATATTACACATTTCACATTTATACGTTTAGCAAAAATGAATGATTATTTATTAACGCATCAATCATTATAAATTGAAATTATTTTTTTCATAAATTTGAATTTAAATGTTATTAATTCAAATAAACAAAAAATATTATTGTTGTGAATAAAATATTAACACTATCATAATTATCAAATAATAACACAGAAATTTTTTAAAAGTTAATATTTCAAAATGACCATTTCCATGGGATAACATTTTTCGATATATATTACATTAAATATAAATCACGATTTTTTTTATTAACATTATTATAAAGTAAATTTATGTTTATATTTATATTTTTAAAATTATTTTTTTACTATTTTTTGGGATTTTTCAAAATGATTTTATTTTTAGATGAATAGTGAAAATATGATTTTCAAAAAATAGAATGATATTTTGAACATTATTAGTATAAATGTATATATTAGAGATATATGAAAACAATTTCTCGAAAAACAATTATATTATAAGTGTAATTATAAATTTTGAAAAGTATTATTTTATATTTCAAACCTATATTTTATATTTTTAGAATTAATGTTCAATTTTCTGTAATTTTTTCTTATAAAATATACATTATTTAATTTCGAAATAATTTTTATCACAATAAGATAGTGAACGTAATGATATTTATTTTATCTTTTTATTTTTTCAACCCATATGATTCAATAATTACCACTTCATTTTTAGGAATAAAGGATACTTTATATAGGAATATACTAGTTACCACTATGTAATATAACATGAAAAATTCAAAATCTACGAGA
This sequence comes from Viscum album, assembly GCA_963277665.1. Taxonomy (NCBI): domain Eukaryota; kingdom Viridiplantae; phylum Streptophyta; class Magnoliopsida; order Santalales; family Viscaceae; genus Viscum; species Viscum album. Next base: position 822,986,080 of record OY728157.1, read on the forward strand.
AATGGATTAGAACTTGTTAACAAGACGTTTTATGTTTGGTAGATGAGATATTATTTAACATATGTCATCATTTAATAAGGTATTATATATTTTTGAGACACATGACTTTTAAAACATGTTCTCCCATTATATTAGGTGCCTATAATTTTAAAAATTCCATTTTCAACCCATATAAAAGGGGTATCACACAATACCTTCATGATCACACTAAAAAACCATTTTCAAATATAATTTCAAAAATATATAATTCTTATAGAATTAAATTTTGATTCATTAATATTTTTTTCACATTATATTTGATAACGTCTTAAATTTTCATTATGTACGTCAATATAATGTTCAAGATCTCAGGAAACATATTACACTAAAATATCTGTTCCTTCACTATAATATTTTAAATTAAACTAATATTACCCATTATGAGATTATAAAATCTTTATTATATATATATATATATATATCAATTTTTAATGTTTATGGGATGTGAATTATCTACCCTTTCCCACTTCTCTTAAGAAATATGAAAACATTAATCATGTGCATATGAGGAAGACCACCTCCATAATACAATGTGTTTAGGTATGTATCAATACCTTAAAAGATTGGTTATAATTTAGAATTTTATATATAAGTATGAAAATTAAAAATGTATTATTTATAAAAAACAATAAACCATATGTTACATTTCCCTCACTCTATGGAAAATGAAATCACCATTCATGCAAACATGTATACTACCACCTCCAAATAACTGTGAATTTTTTTATTCATTAATTCCCTCATTTTTGGTTCTAAGAATAGGTTTAATGGAGAAATATGATTCATATAAAATAATTAATTTTTATGTGTAAAATTAGACAACAAATTATCAGTATTTTTAATAAAAAACTATTTTAAATTCAACTATCTAAAACATGCCTACTAAGAGAAGATACAATTTATTCATAATATGTAACATTATTATATAAATTACATATTATTATACATATATAAAATTATAATATATAATTATAATAAAACAAAATCAATATCATTATTCCCTTGAAATAATTATATTATACCTAAATAAACACATAATTATCCATTAAACTAATATATGTTCATGTTCATGTTTATTTAACCAACAACCTAAATAATACTATATAATTGTATCTTATATGATTGTGAAGACAAAAATAATGATAATATGTGATCTAAATAAGTTTATTATGTTTTTAATTTTATTAATATAATGGTAAAATTATTGTTAACCACGTGAATTAAGATACAAATATATATTCATTAAAAATCACTGAAACACACTCTACATCAATCACCTCTTTATGGAACATAAAAAAATCACATAAAATCAAATTAAATAATTATAAATTATTTTTAATCAGAAATTATAAAAAATGTATACTCTTTGAATTAATAACTCTTGGAATATAATGGTTAAAAATAATTCTACTCGTTCAAAATGATCAATATTACTCTTACAATATATGGAAAATAAAATTCAAATAATAAATATTATAATAGATATTTATAATATATATATATATATATTATTTGTTAATATGGTTCTAAATTTATTTAATAATAGATTTTTTTCATGTAGGTGGTTATAGCACATTCAGTCGAGCAGAAATACAAAGTTAATGGTTCTTCTCTAAAATTAAATTTAATGACACGTAGTTCCTACCATGAACTCTGAACTATTTTATATTCATAAATTACTAAGTAATGAATTTATTTTACCTAAATAATTTAATTAATATGGTTTTATGATCTATATAATATTCTTTGGTTAAATGTTATTTGAATAAAAAATACCAATGTTGAAACTACTAAAGTGGGTTTTTATAGAGAAGGTGTATCGGCTTGGAAAAACTTGGTATGGTTTTGGATTTGGTTAGAAAAATAAGTGCTTGAACCTTGAAACTATTTATGGAGGGTCACACGTGCGTTGGTATGTATAAATAGTACGCAGGGGCACATGTTTGCAGATGATGTGAGTGGGATTGAATAAACCCACATGTGATAGTTCATAAGGAGCCATAGGTGTGTTTTTTTAAATGTAATGAAATAATGTTTTAGGAGAAGTGATTTCTCCTTGTGTTGTATATGTCTAGATTATGGGATTATTGACCTTGGTTTGTGTTGTTTCTTTGTTTGTGTCTTCACATGATGCTGGTTTCGATGATGTTTTTCGTGTTATGAGTATGCTGCCCAGAAAGTCTCCTAAAGATGTTAATGAGCTATGCCCAGTTCTCGGTTACTTTCGTGTGTTCCCTGACCAACATGGTAGTCGAAGTCCATTAGAGGCAGTTGTATGGTCCATTGAGATAGTTTGTGTTTTTGGGTAGTGGGGAACTCCCGGGGGTGATATGGTTCATATCATCTCAAGTTTATTTGACGGTCAGATCTAAACTAGTAATGATGGGATGTCCCTTTGTCGTTGGAGTTCAGGGTGTAGTTGGTGGTGTTTGGTTTCTACGAAGGTTCCTTTTTTGGTGATCTAGGTGCGCTAGGGGAATCTATTTCTGAATAATCATGTTCATCGATACCAACTTCCAGTTTGTTGGACCATTCTCTTGCATGCCACTAGTGTAGCTGGTTCTGGCATTCTAAGCCACTTTGTTGCATTTATCCAAAGTCTTACTACCATGTGATTATTGGGGGCACCAAAGATATATCAAAAAGGAGCGATGATCGAGAGGTAGTTGGAGACTGGAGGACGCAAATTCCTGAGTGTGAGGCAAGAGATGCTTCAGCCATCAGGGCCCTAGCCACAGGTCTCGGGGTGAAGCTCGCGAATAGTTAGAAGTTACCGAGGGTGTGTGGAACGTCGGTATGGATCATGTTTTCAACATCATATGAAAATATCCAAGGTTTTATTATATGATTCTCATCACTGTCGTAAGCTCAACCTTGTTGTGGTGGCGTGATGAGCTCATTCCCCCATAATCCAAGCGGTCTTATCTACTCTCAGTGTTGTCTTTTAAATTTTCTGGTCTCTTTTAATGGTGTGGGACCATGAATAGATGGATCCGTTCTGATTTTTTGTTGGTCTCAGCTATGTTCATTAGATGGATTTCCGTTACATGAAATTGAGGGGAAGTGTATAGTTCATTTCTCTTCCTCAGGTTTCTGGGATATTTCATAACAAGATTTCTTCTATGTTTTATGAGTGTTGTTCGGTCCATGTGGAGAGATTAAATGGGTCTGTTTGGGAGATTCCACTATGCCCCCCAGGGGGCGGTTTGTTTGGGTTCAAGGGTTTCTGTATTAGTGAATTCTTGTGGTGGGGAGAACCCTCCCGTGTTCTCCCCTCAACTTCGGGCAGTGTTTTTTTCATGAGTTGGTCGTGTGTGACGTGTGTCTTGGTTTTCTATGATTTTTTCTGGGAAATGACTCAAGTTGGGTTGACTGTTGGCTTGGTGTCTTTCTAGCGGGCAGAAAGTGTTTGTAGTGGGAAGAATTGTCACACCCCAAACTCAAACACCTATTTATTTTGTTTTATTTTTATTATTTTCTCAGTCATGCGTATTTTTGACAAGGATTAGTTGTGTCCCGGTTTGAAATTTTTGATGTTTTAGGAATTAGTGGGCCTCAGGCCGGTGCGCGGTCACCGCACCGGTAGTAGTGATCGTGCGGTTGGTCGTATTGAATGCGTTGTCGCCCGAACATTCGAATAAACAATAAAATTAGATGAATAGATTAAACTGACTGAAAAAACAAAGCTAAATAGAATTTTATTACGACAAATCAAGGTTAATATTTAAATTATAATAATGACAATATGTTTGAGAAAGTGGTAATATTCTCTTTTTTATATAATAATAATATTATTTTTATAAAATTTTTCTAAATCTAAATATTACATAAAATAAAATTGATAAGAAATAATTATTATTATTGGTTTTATTAATATTTATTAGTTTTATTATAATAAAAATTATTTTTTTATTGTCATTATATTATTTTTATAATGTTTTTTACTCTAATGAAGCCCTAATCTTGTCGCCCCCCCCCCCCCCCCTTCATTCATTCATTCTTTTTTTTTTGTTGTGCGCCGCACCTCCCTGCTCCCCCTCCTCCGGCGCAACGCTCGACCACCAGCCCCTCCGCTGGCCGGTTCCGCCTCCCTGTCCAGTTGCAACCCCTCCACCTGCTGGCCCCGCCTCCCTATCCAGATCCCTCCTCCCCTAGCACTGTGTTCCGGCAGCACTCGCCCCAACCGTCGCGCCTCCCTCCTGCTGTGCCTCCATCCGACATTCGGCGCCTCCGCTTGCCGCAGCCTCCACTCCACGTCCTCCGGCCGTCCAGCTGCTCCCCCCAAATGCGACCTAGTCCTCCGACTAGTAGCCGTCGATCGGCCTCCATCCTGCTCAATATGGCCTGTGACACCATGTTATCGTGCCCCCGCCTAGTACCCCCTGTCCGACCCCGACCCCCCTTTTCAGCACATTTCCAGTGAACCCGACCCCACCAGTCTGACGACTAGTAGCGATGAACTGGATCCCTATTGTGCAGCACCTCCACGTTGCTCCGGAATGGCCTCAAATCCCCTTGTCATGTTCACGAAGGGTGTATTGGGTCATGTTATATCATGTCCTACCCTCCGCCGTTGAAGGCGAAGCAATTTAGATCGCTTCGAACCGACCACCGTTGTTCGCGGGGCGCGTTTGGCCTTGTCGTACGTTTTGGTTCACCGCCACCATCCTAGGTAGGGGGTCTGTTATCGCATGCGTTTATTTTATTATATTTATTGTGTTTTGAAATTCCTTCTATTTTGTTGGCAGTGTGGGTAATGTTTTTTTGGATGAAATCTCGGCCTGCTGCTTATTTTTAGGGTTTCCACCACCATCCTAGGTGATGTTCTTCGTCTTTCGTCTTGTTGCACATTTTATTAATTTATTTATTTTTGGGTCATGTTTATGTCTCGGAGTCCCTGGTGTTTTTTTTGGATGTGCGAGAGTCTTCGCCGTACTAATTTTGGGTGTCAGAAGTTATTTCAGGGAGTCAAGATCCTTTCTAAGTGCGTGTGTTTTTTTCGTAGTGCATGCACGTGGGCAGGGTGTGGTTTGTTTTAAATGTTTGTTGTTACTATTGTTTGAGGTAGGACATTCCATATATTCTCTCTTTCTGAAGCTTTCCAAAGGAACATGACTGATTTCATATGATTTTTAGATTTTATTTTCACTGTTATCATCATGATAGTTTATTCATTATAGTGTATATTCGATGGTTAAAAGTGTTAAAAACTACTTTGATATAGTCCCTTAGTTATGTGTAGTTGTTTCCTTGCCCTTGATCCCATTTTTAATCCATTTAATGTTGTATTATGTTAATGAAATCTTAGATTATTCCTCGCACCTCTACTTTGTTTATAGTCAACTTATGACTGTGTTTTCCTATTGAAAGGTTTGATCAAAAATTGATTTTTAGATGCTTCTTTATTTATGCACCTTTTTTTACCATCACAACTTATTTGGAACTAACTGCCCTTTTCTGTAAATGGTACTGTTGGAATTCTTGAGTGGTATTTTCTAGTAGAAACATTTTATAGAACATTTTGGTCCTATGTTGGTTAGTCTTATGAAACATGGTTTTTTTGTAGAATTGATTTTGCATCTCGTTAAATTGGAATTTTTCTCGAATCCTTGGTTTTATATGCGGTTCCTGTCTTCTAAATGATGTGGGCCTTTACATGCTGTTCTATAAATTGGATTGAAAATAAATCCATGAGTATTTTCCCATTTGGCTTTTTAAATTCAAATGTGGTGTTTAGAGTAATTTTAGAAGAGCTTGTGCAATGTTTTCATAAAGGCATTTGATTATGTAAAATGAGAGGACCGATTTACAACTCCAACTGTTTGATAAAGTGGTTTTGATAATCTAATAATGTGATAGCCTGATTGGCTCTATGTATATTTGACATGTATGCATATATATAAGTATATGGGGCACTCTTATCTAGGGTAACCCTCCATGGGAGAATGTATATGAAGCGTCCGTGTTTGGGGTATGCAAGTGCAGTGAGATGAGCCATGCGTGCGAGGGCCTTCCTATGTACACAGTATTATTATAACAACCATGGGTTATTGGGTGTATTTTAGATGATCGAGTGACGGTTTTTGACCATCCCTGATTAGACGGGTTGGTACCCCCTGGATTTGTGGTTAGGCCGGGCGGGCTTTTCCACTGGATTGGTCAGTTAGGGCGGCCAGTTGGTCATAGACTTAGGAGCTTCACCACATGCCGGTAGGTGTTTCTGAAACCGAGTACGTCCAGGGATCTTCTAGGGATGTTTAGGATCACTCATGGTTGTTGAATTGTTTACATTGCTTGTTTATTTTTTGTTACATTGGTTTATTTTCAGTTGCATTTTTACTTGTTTCACTCTAACCTGGCTTTGGTATTTTTTTCTGTTTTGGATTTCATTAATAAAATTACAAATGATTTTGGAAATGGTGTGTTGTGTGTGTTGGGTTTATAAATGAGAATAACATGTTTCATATTTTAAAATGTGAAAACTCTACTTTCATATATATATATTTCAATATTGAGTCAGTGGACTGTTTTGGGAAAGAGAATTGTTGGATTTAGTGGTTTACTCCTGGCATCCCTAATGAGAATCTCAGTGCTCATGCCTATTATATCTTTCCAGTTGCAGGTTCAGTTTCTCGTACCGGTTTCTAGATCAGCTGCTCAATGTAGGAGCATCGTGGAATTGAGTTGTGTGGTTCCCTAGGAGGTCACAAGGAGGTATGTTTGACTTTATTGTTTTTCCACTTCCCGTTCTTATCTTTATTATCAGTTCTATAATCTGTTTAACATTTTTTTGTGGGCGACATTGTTCCCAACAGTTAAATTTTGATGCATGACACTGGTTGCCAGCCCGTGGGGATCAGGAATGCCATTCGGGCCATGTCGCGGGTCGTCTCGGGTGACCAGCTCAAGGTTGACCCGGGATGGTTCGTGACAGAGTAAAAAATACTATGGAAGATAATATAAACATTATACATGTTGAATAATGGAAAACACATGCCTTTAATAATAAACATGAATACATTATGGCAGGAATATGAGATGAGTAAATAATTCCATAATAAAACATAATCATGGGTATTATACCTGTCGAATAACCAGATGAAATATCAATATCTGAACTCATAATGATGGAGTGCATGATTTCAGACATTATAAAAAAAATTCAAAGCCTCGGCCAAGACGTCTAATGATTAAGGCCTCGGCCAAAGTCTATATCACATTGGTAGAGGACTAGTTCAATTCCTCATCTTGTTGTCTCATGAGACCTACAGATGCATCGAGGCGATATAGAGGGCCCCAAAAATCACATAATAGGTCCATTTCATTCCTAAAATGAGCGGGGATAAACATAAACAACATATACATTTATATTGATACTATCGTATGAAATGTAACAAACATTCCCCAATTATTGTACATAAACACTAACCATTCGAAATAATATGATGATTGGTTTTAGGACAGATCATCCACAATAGTGTTAGTCATAAACCGTTAAATAAAATATGGTAGATGACTTCATAAATTATTAAACCCAATAATACCATGGAATCAACAAGAGTGTTGAATTAGACGAAAACACTCTTATAAAATCAATAAGCAATTCTTTAGATAAATACTGTTTTATTTTGAAAAGAAGAGTTATTTTGGGAAAATATTTTTATAATACTAGAAGTGAGGTAAGATGGTATTTTCCTAATAAATTGAGTGATTTTATAATGATAAAGGTTTCCAAAAACAGATCACAGAGTGCTGTTGAAAATAGGAATGAATTTGATAATTTCCCTTCGATCGGGCTTGTATTTTGGAATCAACCTTCAATATTCCTTTAAAAATGTGTAACAACCAATAAAATAAAGAAGGATTCTGGTCTTTTAAAAAATATATGATACTGAAACAGAATATATAATGATTAGATAATAATAAAAATAATTTCATTGAGATAATTAGACAATTAAAGTATCCCGAATGAAAATGGAAGTTCGGGTGGAAAAACCCTTACCTTAACTCTAAACGTGTTCCGCTCTTGTACTTATTCTCCTGGAATTTGAAATTATAATTTCTAATAACTTATTTCATAACCTATTAGTCATGCATTTAGTTAACCATAATTCTGGTTAGTTCATTTATGACTTTGTTGACAAGTTATTGTATTGAATTTCGTCGTTCTGGAGTGTTCGTTTCCTTTATTTTCATATTCGGTTCACTGCTTTTATGTAATGAAGTGGAAAGGAAGTAAATCTCTAGAATTGAAATTAAATATTATTTATTAACATCCAGAATTTTTAATTTCCATTTATATCATTTTGTTACATAGAATGAGGATGAATCATTTGATGACCACCACTTCGATTATTCGACGGTATTTGGAATATTATGAACTAGTTTTGTCATATAAGTTAATTATATGTACATATTCTGGTACCTGAATATTAATTAGGTTATAACACATATATTATAGACTGTTTCAACCATGAATATGGTTTCATGACCAGTAACGAAGAAGAAATTAATGATCAAAACTTCATCGTCCATGAAGGTTATAAATCAGAACCTCATGGATGTCGATTTCGTTTAAAAAATAAAAGGGAGGGTGTAAGAATATTTATGATGGTTATTACATTAACATAATATAAATACAGTATATAGATGTTACAGGAGTTATCATGATCATTTTGATAGAGGAGGTTAGGATATGATAACAAAAGAAGATAAATTGAAATGAAACCAAATGAAAAATAACGGCACTTTACCTCTTGAAATTACCTCCTTCAAAAACTCTTTATGGGAAGGTGTTTTGGTCTATTGGTAAGACCAAAATCTTCTTGAAAGTGGGGAGAGACTAGGGAAGTGTAATTGGGTAGAACATTGCGGGGCTTCAAGGCGTATAGGAGTGATGAAAAGAGGGAGTGGTGAGGGGTTTTGATAGTGGAGGAGAGGAGTAAATTTTGAATATTTATTTCATTATTTTATTATTTCTCTCAAGACAACCAATAGTATTGTTTCATGTGACCCCTAATAGTAATAATGGATTGTGAGTTCTAACCCTATGTCTTGACATCACATATGATGTCATAATTAGAGTATTTAACTGATAATCTGTACATACGGTATTTTATCGTATTTCACTATTCATGATTTTTTTTAGAATTTTAGAAAAATCCCAAAAATTCACCCCTACCATTATTCGACCTGTAGAATTCAAAAGTGAAGTACATTTTTCAAAAATAATTTTCTATATATTATTAATTTAATTTTTATATAAGGTCATAGTTAATTCGAAAAATAACAATCTTGATTTGCAACTAGTTTTTTGTGACATTGAAAAATTTATTAATATCCCATTATCAAATTTCCTTAATAAAATAATATAATACTATTTTTTACTATTCAAGGGGAATATTACAATTCTTATTACTATTCATAAGGGTATCTACAATTCACCAAAAATCATGTTTGTTCTATCAGACTCTAAATGAATTACTAAACACAACTCTAGATGACCATTTTTTGAAATTCAAAACATAGAAGAGGAAAAGTTGTGTTTATAAAATGGAATTCAATATTTATTTTCAAAACCTTGCTGTGTTACATTCTCCACTCCTTACAAAAATTTCAACCTCGAAATTCACAGAATATTACCTAAAAATATTTGGGTATATCTTTAACATAATCTCCTCGGGCTCTCATGTTGCTTCCTCTATCTTATGGTTCCTCTAAAGAATGTTTACCAGTCGAGTTGTCCAATTTCCCAATACTTGATCTCTAGTATCAATAATCTTGATAATATCTTCATAGTAAGATAGATCGGGCTCAACTTCCACTTCTTTATAAGTGAGTTCATGTGTTGGGTCTAGAATATACTTTCTTAACATTGACACATGGAACACATTGTGATCCTTGGAGAGACTTGGAGACATTGCCAAACGGTAAGCTACGACTCCAATTCGGTCCAAAATTTAAAAAGGTCTGATGTAATTGGGACTTAATTTTCCCTTCTTACTGAATATCCTAATACCCATCCATGGAGATACCTTTAAGAAAACGAGATCACCTTCTTGAAACTCCAATTCCTTCCTATGGTTATCTATATAGCTATTTTTCCTACTTTGAGCTATTTCAATATGGTTCTAGATAATCTTCACATTTTCCATTGTTTATCCAACATGTTCTGGGCCCATGAGCTTTCTTTCACCAACATCATCCCAGAAAGATGGCATACGACATCACCTCCCATATAATGCATCATAGGGTACCATCTATATACTTGAATGGAAGCTATTGTTGTAGGAAAATTCTACGAGAGGTAAATACTGATCCCACGTGCCATGAAAATCATGTTTACAAGACCTCAACATGTCTTCCAATTTAGAATTGTCCATTATAATTTTTCATCAGTCTGTGGGTGGTAGGCAGTGCTCAAATAAAGATCAGTATCTATGGCCTTCTAAAGACATTTCCAGAATCTTGATGTAAAAGTTGGATCATGATCAAAAACTATCGATAGGGGTTCTCCATGAAGTCTCACAACTTCATTAACATATAGTCATTCTAGGCGTTCAAGTGGTAGATCATCTCTTATAGAAAGAAAATGTGACGACATGGTAAGGCGATCAACAATGAATCATATTGCATCGCTCCTTCTAGGAGTCATTAGTAGTCCAATGAAAATTTCTATCGTGATATTATCCCATTTTCACTCAGGTATGGGAAGAGGTTGCAATACTCCTCAAGGTTGTTGCCTTCCAGCTTTCACTTTTTGAAAAACCATGCATCTTGACACAAAATCAGTAATCTACCTCTTCATGTTATCCCACCAAAAAATTTCCATCAAATATCTATGCATTTTAGTGCTTCTAGGGTGTATAGAGAAATTTTAACTATGAGAATATTCCAACAATTCCCTTTTTATATCAGGTATATTGGGAACACAAATTCTCTTCCCAAATTTCAAAATTCCATCTTCATATACGAAGTCACTTAATCTCCCATCATTCACAACATTAATCTTCTTTTGTAACTCCCCATCATCAGCCTGAGAATTTTTTATCATTTCTAGTAAAGATGGTTTGGAAACTATTTTAAAAATCATTAATGTTTCACCTTCCATGGTTATTCCCATATCCATCTTTACTAGATCCATGAAAATAGTATCGCTTTCAACTATCATCTTCCTAAAAACTCCATGATACTTTCTACTCAAGGAATTTGCCACCTTATTTTCCTTCCCCGGGTGGTAGTGAATCGTGTAATCAAAATCCTTGAATCGTTCAACCCATCACCTTTGCCTCATGTTGATTTTTTTCTGTGATAAAATATACTTTAAACTCTTGTTATTAGTATAAATCTCACAATTTTCACCGTAGAGATAATGTATCCATATCTTTAAAGAAAAGATTACAGCAGCTTACTCAAGATCATGTGTAGGATTGTTTTGCTCATGAATTTTTATTTTTCGTGATGCATAAGCAATAACCCTTTCATTTTTCATAAGGACACAACTAAGTTCTTTATTTGAAGCATCACTATAAATAACAAACCCATCATTCCCCAATGGTAGAGTCAATATAAGAGCATTGACTAATATTCTCTTCGGTTTATAGAAAAATTATTCACAATCTTTTTTCCAAACAATCTTAAACCCTTTACGTGTGAGCTTCGTTAGCGGGTTAGGCAGTCGGGCAAAATTCTGCATGAAACACCGATAATAACCTACTAAGCCAATAAAACTAAATTTCTCAATTATGTTTGTTGGTGTGGGAAAATCATGGATTTATATTCTCTTCGCAGGATCAACTAGGATTATATCAATAGGGACAATATGGACAAGAAAAGAAATCTTTTTAAGCCAGAATTCACACTTACTAAACTTCCCATATAATTAAAGGCTTCATATAGTCTTCCAGATAATGCATAAGTGATTTTCATGATCTTCGTTGCCTTTGGAGTATAACAAGATATCATCAATAAATACCTCTACAAAATAATCGAGATATTACTTGAAAACTCTTTTCATTGGATCCATGAAGAGAGAGGGTGCATTAGTCAATCCAAAAGTCATTACTATAAACTCGTAATGCCCATACCTGGTCAGAAATGTTTTCATTTGAATATCATCCTTCCTCACACGCAACTAATGATATCCGGATCGAAGATAAATCTTCGGAAAGTATTGACCTCAATGCAATTGGTCAAATAAATCATCAATGCATAGTATAAGATACTTGTTCTTTATTCTTATAGCATTGATCTATCTGTAGTTGATACATAACCTCATAGATCCATCTTTCTTCTTAACAAAAAGGACATGGGCTCCCCATGGAGAAACACTATGGTGGATAAATTATTTATTACTCAATTCCTCTAGTTCTTTCTTTAGTTCCACTAATTCCACAGTGGATATTCTGTAAGGGGTCTTCAATGTGGGCTTTTCACCATGAATTAAATCAGTGGAAGACTCCATTTCTCGTTCTAGAGGATGTCCAGGTTAATCTTCAGGAAACACATCAACATATTCTCTCACAATATGTATATCCTCTATTTGAGAATTCCATTCCTCATCCATATTTATTTCATTATCTTCCTCCCCAGTAATTGAGTTTAGTTGAGCTATGGGGGTGGATATAGACAATAACAAGGTGGTGACGATTCTTCTATAAAGATAAGGAGTTCTTTATCATCATCATCAAAAATAATAACCTCATTCTTCTTACAATAAATTTTTTCATCAGGGTCCGAAAGACAATCTATATAGTGGATTATATCAAATTCAATCCTGGGTATGACAATAAGATCAGCAGATAAAGAAATTTTATATGCCTTAATGGGAACTGATTCATAGAACATTATAACAATTATACTTCCCTTAAGAGTTTTGATTGACAACTCTCTTGTTAAATTAAATTGGAAGTATCTAATGTTCTTAGAAAACTAGTAAGATATGAAATAACTTGATTATCCAGAATCAAATAATGCATTGGCTAAACATTAGGAAACAATTATTGTACCTTCCACCACATCATTAGGAACTTCACCCTCTATAGTTGTGATTGCATAATCTTTCCCCAAATCCCTTGGCCTTTTCTGTTTTATATTTCGTTGACGTTTTGGATAATAAATAGCATAGTGCCCCATCTCCCGACAACTATAGCATCAAACATCATTGGATTCCTTCTTCCCCATACAATCGCCAGCATGATTGCCTCTATGACCACATTTGTAGCATACTCCAATTCCATTTAAGCACTCACCAGGGTGTTTCCATCCACAATTGTTTCATGGTAGAAATTCAACTCTTCCCTTCTTCCATGTTTCCTTATTTCCATTCCCAGGGTTTTCAGAAGCCCTCTTCATTTCTAGATTTCCCGGAAAGTCATAAGACTTTGTGAATTATTTTTCTATCTTGATGGAAAATGAAACTATATACTCATATGATGAAACACTTTGGGAGACCAGTGCCCGCCAGAGGAATGACATTAGGCCATCAATGAATCGATCATGATTTCTCCTTGGATTTCGTATGTAGTCCACATCATGTCTTGCTATTATTGTGATGTTAGCTTCGTAGCTTGCACCATTCTCATCTTCCTTCATCCCTAGATTCAATAATTGTCTCTCCATATATGCTCGCTTCTCATGAGAGAAATATTTTTCTATGAAGATTTATTTAAAATCCCTCCATTACATCTCTTCTATCACATCCTCCTCCATTGTGTTTTGGATTAATGACCACCATAGATCTGTATCTCTCGATAGATGATATACTTCTATGACAACCTCTTCTCTTTCATTACACCATAAGGTGAGAAATATATATTCATGGGAACATATGCACTGCTCTGCTATGAACAGGCTTGTAGTCCCATTGAATGATGGAGGCTGTTATCACATAAAGCGATCTAGAATGGCTCCTCCACGTGGTGGATCCAGATCCTCCATATGGGTAAGGTTATTATTCATAACCTGGGTACGTTTTCCCAGTATATTAATGAGTTTCTTAGCTCCAGTCATAGAATTAGAGAAAACAACATTACCATGTGTTGGAGGAAAATCCCTACAAGAGACACGTGAATTTGTCTGATTTCCATTCCGTCCACTAGGCACCATATCATGATAATTGCATACACAAGATTAGGTTATGACTCATTATGTATAATATTAACCTAAATATACTCAGAAAAATTGAGATCCTACCTGGGGATAATCTCTTATTCACAAATATTGTTTTATTGAGGAATATTTTATATTTCAATCCTTCATAATGTCTTTTAATGAAAATGTGAATTATCCTAAGAATATCCCCCGGGAGTGTCATAACCATGAGTGTAGAAAGGCCGGTTTTTGTGCACCAGTTCACATTCGAGTCTAGCTCAAATCGGTATTTTTGGGTTTTACCCCTAGATACATATGTGCCAGATCCACCTCTACTTGCTCATATCCAGACAGGGATGTATTTCAATAAAGATCCACATAATCTATTTCTTACCAAAATACTAGGATGTTATTGAATGTATATATACAAAGACTAACATAGGGACTCTTCCAAAATTCTACGTTTTCTAAATCTAGTTTCCAAGTATTCTACCAAACTTCCTCTGATACAAACTGTAAGGATCCGAGCCCAATTTCTTTGAGTTGGTGCCATATTTGATTACGTTAGCATATATACAAGGAATACGAATCCCAAAGGACCAAGTAGTTTAGTGTTATTGGAAACAAGTTACATACATAAGTTCATCTTTACATAAGGAAAGGAAAAACAACACTAATTTATTCCACTAGAGTCATCACATCTCATATATTATGCTTGCAAGTCATTAATAAAATACTTCTTCATGTCCTGAGAAAATGAAACATAAGAAAGGGGTGAGTTCAAATGATCATTAAGTGTAATAAATACAGAGGAAGATAATATAAACATTATAAATGGTGAATAATTGAATACTAAGGCCTTTAATAATTAACTTGAACACATTATGGATGTAATATGAGAAGAGTAAATAATTCCATAATAAAACATAATCATTGGTATTATACTAGTAGAATAACCACATGAAATATCAATAGATGAAGTCATAATGATGCAATGCATAATTCCAAACATTCTGCAACATTTTTTCAAGGCCTAGACCCAGACTTCTAATGACTAAGGCCTTGGCCAAAATCCAAATCACATTGGGAAAGTCCTTAGCCAATTCCTTGTCTAGTTGTGTCATGAGACCTACCAGTGCATAAAGGGGATATAGCGGGCCCCACCCATCACATAGTAAGTCCAATTCATTCCTCATATGATCAGGGATAAACATAAATAACATATACATTCATATTGAATCTATTATATGAAATGTAACAAACTTTCCCAATTATTGAACATAAACACTAAACATTCAGAATAATATGGTGATTTGTTTTAGGAAACATCATCCACAATAGAGTTAGTCATAAACAATTAAATAAAATATTGTAGTTGAATTCAGAAATTATTAAACCCAATAATACAATGTAATAAACAAGTGTGTTATATTAGACAAAAACAATCTTATAAAATCTATAAGCAATTCATGAGATAAGTACTCATTTATTTTGAAAAGAAGAGTTCTTTTGGAGAAATCTTTGTATAAAACTAGAAGTGAGGTAAGATACTATTTTCATAATAAAATTAATGATTTTATAAAGATAAAGGTTTCCAAAAAATATCAGAGTGCCCATGAAAATAGGAAAGAATTTGAGAAATTCCCTTGGATAGGGATTGTATTTTGGAAACAAATTTGAATGTTCCTTTAAAAATGTGTAACAATCCATAAAATAAGGAATTATTCTAGTTTGTACACATATATATGATACTCAGACATAATATATGATGATTTCATAACAATACACAATAATTTCATTGTGGTAATTAGACAATGAAAGTATCCCGAATGAAAATAGAAGTTCGGGTGGAAAAACACTTACCTTAACTCCAAACGTGTTTCGCTCATGTACTTAATCTCCTGGAATATGAAATTATACTTGTTAATAAATTATTTCTGAACCTATTAGACATGTATTTAGTTTACCATAATTCTGGTTAGTTAATTTATGTCTTTATTGATAAGTTATTGTATATAATTTCGTCGTTCTGGAGTGTCTGTTACCTTTATTTAAATATTCGGTTCACTTGCTTTTATGTAATGAAATGGAATGGATGTAAATATCCATAATTTAAATTAAATAATTTTTATGAACATACAGAATTTTTACTGCCCATTTCTATCATTTAGTTACATGCAATGATGTTTAAACATTAGATGAACACCACATCGATTTTTCGGCTGTATTTGGAATATTATGAACTAGTTTTGTCATATATCTTAATTATAACTACATATTCTAGTTCCTAAATATTAACTAGTTTATAACACATATATTATAGTCTGGTTAAACCATGAATATGGTTTCATGGATAGTAATGAAGAATAAATTGAAGAATGAATCTTCTTCGTCCATGAACGTTATAAATCAGAACCTCATGGATGCCGATTTCATTTATAAAATAAAAGGGATGGAGTAAGAATATTTATGATGGTTCTTCCATTAAAATCATATAAAATAAGTATATAGATGTTAATGTAGTTATCATGATTATTTGAACAGAAGAGGTGAGGAGAGGATAACAAAAAAATATAAATTGAAATGAAACCAAATGAAAAAGAAGGCTACTTTACCTCTTGAAATAACCTCCTTGAAAAACTCTTTAAGGGAAGGGGTTTTGGTTTTTTTGGCAAGACAAAAATATTTTCTTGGAAGTGGGGAGAGACTAGGGAAGGGTAATTGGGCAAGAAATTTAGGATATTCAAGGCTTATAGAAGTGAATAGAAGGAGTGGTGAGGGGTTTTTATAGTTGAGGAGAGGAGTAAATTTTGAATATTTAATTTATTATTTTATTATTTCCCTCAAGACAACAAATAGTATTGTTTCATGTGACCCCTAATATTAATAATGGAATGTGAGTTCTAACCATGTGGCCTTAAATCACATATTATGTCTTAATTAGTGTATTATAACTGATAATTTGTATATATGGTATTTTATCGTATTTCACTATTCATAAAAAATTCTAGATTTTCAGAAAAATCCCAAAAATTCACCCCTACAATTTTTCGACGTTTAGAATTCAAAAGAGAAATCCATTTTTAAAAAATAATTTTCTAAATATTATTAATTAAATTTTTAAATAAGGTCATAGTTAATTTGAAAAATAACAATCTTGAAATGCAATTACTTTTATGTGACATTGAAAAATTAATTAAGATCCCATTATAGTATTTTCTTAAGAAAATAAAATATTAATATTATTTACTATTCAAGGGGAATATTACTATTCATATTACTATTAATAAGGGTAGGTTACTATTCACCAAAAACCAAGTTTGTTATATCAAACTCCAAATGACATACTGAACACAACTCTAGATGGCCATTATTCGAAATTAAAAACATAGAAGAGTCAAAGATGTGTTTATAAAATTGCATTCTATATTTATTTTCAAAACCTTTTGGTGTTACAACTTCTCTCCAAATCCTAGAATTTTGTGGAAGTCTTCATTTGTCACACTTGTCTTACTACCAGTCAATGATTACTCCCACTGGTCTTGGCTATGAAATTATGAAAATTAATACATAATATGTTTCTAGAATAGTATCTTGTATGGTGGATTTGTGTGAAATTTTGGAGACATTTTTTGAGTTATGTAGTTTCATAAAAAGTATGATAACTATATAATTGATAAAATCAACTTAGAATCCATCAGTAAAATAATATTATAAATCCTCTAAAACTCAAATCCAAAAACAATCCATGTAACATAATTATTATAGTATGTGTCAAAGAACTTGTAATTAATAATATATATCAAATGTAATGGGAAATGTATTATTTAAAACTAGATCTAGTGTTGAATTTTATAGCTTCTTCGAGATACTTATTAGTCCATGATAAAAAAAATTAATGAATAATGAATATAAAACCTATACAATTTTGTTAAGAGTCTAATTAGATATATCAAATTTTTTAAAAAATTAATTTGTTTTTGATGAATAATAAACTACATGGACATATCTTTTATTAGTAGGTCCTAAAGAAATATGTGCTAAATATTCTACCTATTCAATCATTGAATAATTTCATCAAATTAAACATACATGGGAAATTTTGATTAAATTCGTATAATCATTTTCTGCATGGTTTTTGTATGTGGTTTGTCATTAATGATCTGGTGGATTTGGTGGTGCCTTTAATTTTTCATTACATAGTTTATAAGTTAATCCATTTCATCACTATTTTGTGTAAACCCTAATGATGATGCTATGTTTTTATATAATTAATTATCCCCAATGTATTTTCTTGTGTTCAATATTCTCGAAATATCTATTATGAATATTTATAATTATAGATATAATAATTGTATTTCCCCCAAATTTAGGGAAAACTAGACTGGCCTTCTTTTGTGTATTTTTTATGGAATTAGAGTTATTTTTTAAAATAAATCAAGTTAGTAATTGGTTCTAATATATGATAATAATTATTTAGATGATGTTTTTACAATATATGAAACATAATATTTCGAGTAATAATTAGTAGTATAAAAAATTATAGAGTTTTTTGTTTGTGATATGGTTATATCATTGATGATTAGGGTAACGAATTATGAAAATGTATATATTGGGGGTCTGAATGAGAAGAATATATACATGAAAAAGAATAATGAGATGTCGAAAGTGTTTGTTCGTGAAATATATTTCTCTTCCCGATCATTTTAATACAGTTTATCGTTATCCTAATAGATAATGGATATAAAGACGATTTCATAATCATAAGAATGATATTACAAAGAGTGTTTAATAGTATTATTCATAAATTAATCTTTAGACGGTGAATAGTGGGTAAAATAGATTTCGAATAAGTAATAATATTTTATATAATTATTAAATTTATTATATGACTACGAAACCAATATAATATTTTTATAAAAAAACTATCAAATTATATGAAATTGAAATTCATAGTGATTCATAAAATATTACACAAGGTGTGCTGAATAGATATGAATAGTGAAATATAAGTCTTCATAATGGTCGTTTCTATGTTTTATTATACTACTAAACTTTCCTTTACCTGAAGACTCCTATCATATTCAAATATTTTCATAAAATAATTCCATTCCTAGCTAAATCAATAATAAAATTTTCTATTATAGGAATTGGACTTCGATAAGTGATTTTCATATTGTTCCATTTGTAGTTTAGTAACCTATATAGATATAACCATTAGAATTAACTCTAGTATTATAACCATTAATCAGACATGACAAAAATAATTAAGAAACTACAAGGGAAAACTAACCATATATACCTATACTCTATTATTCTAATACATATCATCCAAATAATAGGGAAACCATAGAACCTAGACTCCACTAACCATGTTCATGGATATTTAGGGGAAATAAGGTGGATATGACTTTTTTTAAGAGAGTATTTTTAAATTAATACTAGGAATATGATACCAATATTATACACCATGTATTATGTATAACTTCAAAGATGGTTATAACGTAAATAGAATGAAATTATTACAAAATTGGAGTCATAAACTTGGAGAGATGATCAAACAAGTACATAATCATGGAGTGATTGTGCATATGGGAATTAATATTAATCTCCAAAAGGAAATGACCTAATATTTTTGAGTTATATTATTTATATCTAAATTAGTGTATATATTATGGATAAAGGGAAATTTTCAGAATATAATTAGTGAAATAATTATCATCATTATGGTCAAAATTTATTTCCGGGCTTGAAACAATCATCTATATACTACAATATCTAAAAAATGAGGATTTATGAAAGCTAAATTAACAAATAATATATGACATTGAACACATATATATCTGGAATCCATCTGTACCGACATCATAAATAAACATCAATAAAAATTCTATAATAATAAGGATTCATAAACACCGAATACACAAATCCCTAATGATGACCAAAAAAGTATTATTGAAACTACTTTTACATAATAAATGTCAAACCATACTTCCATTAATTTAAATTTCAATCCACTTGAATGTAAGTAATTAATTAATACTCTTATTCATACCTAGTCCATGTATATTATTAAATATACCTCTAACATGATGCTTTAGTAGAAACAGTCTATTCCCTACTTATCCACCTGTTAGGATAGAAAATAACACACATTCTTCATCTAATTCCCTTAAATTTTTACTTAAAATATAATATTTACATGTAATGGTTTTAATATATAATTTCCTTCATCAAAATAGTGCATCACATATCCATACAATTTTTCAGGTTATCAAAAAGGACTATCAAATAAATTTTATCATCTTGTGGGATGAACAATTAGTGCACATATGTCCTATACATCATGAATTAATAGAGTTTTATTGTTAACCATCACTAAAAAAATTCTTTTTGTCTAATCAATAGAAATAAACATAAAAATGAAAATATAAAAATGTTAATGGATATTTTCTTTAGATCACATTAGTTTGTGAGTGGTCTAAATTTCTATAGAGGTATCTATAAAAAGATCAAGAGTTTTTAGTCAGTTGGGAATAATAAAAATGAAAATGATCATTATTTTCTTATTATTTACATGATTAATTTTCCATTATAAAACTAATTTTATAATGGATCTTACATTAAAATTATTTTAAAAAATTGTTTACATAACTTGATCAGTATTGGGAAATTTTAAATCCCATAATAAATGTTCAATATAATGATCATTTTAATGAAGATGATCTACAGAGAGGTGAACTTTTTAATCAATTAATTAATATAATGAATTATTTATCAACCATAACAGGTGGCCATATTATAATATAAAAAATTTAGAGGTATAACTTCAATAATTTTCTAATAAATATCATGGAGTACCATTTATCGTGATTATAACTCTCATAGAAATGATTTCTATCATATTTATATTTATAGATTATATTCCTTAAACACCTAATTATCTTTTATGATTCCATATTCATTAAAAATAATAATTCTTTATAAGGAAGTTACATCTAAATTTTCTATTTCGTCTCCATTAATTTGGTACGTCGATAATTTGGAGGTGATGGTAACCCATTTAATGGGTTCCCATTTAATGGGACATGAAAGATAAGATGCATCGACATCCACGATAGAATTTGGGTCATGAAATAGGCTAGGTATTTGATTCATATGTATTTCTATGAGACATCACAACATATTTAAATAATAATATAATTTATTTTGTCTCGTTAATTATTTTATTTTTTAAAAAAACAATATTTTATAATATTTAGCAATTTTGATGTACCGATGAAACTTTTTATTTCTGAACCCATATCATGTAAAGTAGAGTGGAAATTATTTAATTGGGTTCATCATCCCCAAACCAATAAATACCAATTTATATTTTCTATATCATTTTTTATCTTAGAAAATAAATGGATGATATTATAGTATATGTAATGATCGTAAAATTTGTTTTTGATATTTATTGTAAACATGTGATTTTGAATCTAGTGTGAAGAATATTCTTCCGTAATTAATTTTTACCTTGTTTTTTTTTTAAAAATTTACATGATATTAGTCTTCTCACAACTAGTGATGAAGAAAATGTCATGTTTTCCTGATAAAATCTTTCTGAGATATTTTCCATTTATAACCCTAATAATTTATTTCAGATCAATGAACCAAAATATATGATAATTCAAATTCTTTTGATATCAAATTTATAATAATATATCATATTTATTGATATCCTTCATGATGATGTTTTATCATGTGAAATTATTATGATGTTTGTAATATAAATAGTACTAAGATCCTATGGTTGTAGGAGAATGTTAAAATATCAAGAATAATTTATGTAAATACTACCAATATCAAATATTTTATGATTTAAATACGATAATTTTATCTAGGGCTCAATTAATGAAATATATTCAAATTAGTCATCTTTAGCTGAACCTGTTATGAAAAATATATCTTCATTTAAAGGAAAATTCAAATAACACTATAGAATTTTCTTCTAAGGATGATTATTTTCCATTATTATTTTATTCAATATAGTTTATAATAGACAAAATTTATTTTACAAATCCCAAAAAAATATATAATTATTTTTTGAACTCTTATCCATAGTAGAGGTTATTTCCAAATCATAAGACCATTAGTATTTTTCGATACCCCTTTTAGATAATTGGAAATTTAATTTATAATATGTGTTATTATATTCTTGAGGGTGGAATTAGTGATACTATATTTTATTACTTATTTATTTTAAATGATCCTCTATATCTTACTAGATTCATTATCCACTAATAATTATCCCTCTGTCTTCTATAAAATTATATAAAATAATAAAAATTAGTGCATATATTGTTTATAGGGTTAACACACAATATCGGTGAATACTGAATACTATATTTTAGTTGAGTCTCATGATCCAAATATTCAAAATAATTTTATATTTACAGATTTTAATATAAGTGTTCTTTCATGACACTTGTAATGTCGTGTATGTATTTCCAAAATAAGGGATTTGTTCAAACATAGAAATTTTTAAAGAGATAATTAATGTTTTTAAATTTATTATACTATGTCGCTTCATATCTCTTGAGATTATCCATCTACTATTAGGAATGAATAATATATTCAATGTGTATTTTGGTGGTAAATAGACAAAGGATAGGTACTTTTGTATTTTACAGAAATTTGATTATGAGTGAGGTGGTTAAACATACTGCACAATCATTCACATCTAGTTACCATTATTGTTCATAATAGAAAATCCCAACAGTTCCAACATCCATAACTGGGTATATACCAACATTCGAAAGTTAGGTGGTTAATACATTTTTCAGACCCAATTATTCTTAGTTACTCACATTGGTCGAGAAGATGGGAGGGTGGGCACAATGCCAGACTTTATGTGGATTTTATTCCTACTCTAGGACTCTCTTATAGATTTACGATATCTTTGAAAATATATTTATAATCCAAATACGGGACTGGTTACCTTAAAATAATGATGACAGGTTAACCTCTTTTATGTTCAGAATAATGGGATCTCATTAGCGAATCCATATATATATAAATATATTTGATGTTATTTATCCATTTATAAGTATTAAAATGATACATTTTTTCATAAATCTTAATAACCATGCACTTTGAAATTTTTATCCATGTACGGAGGAAGTTAATTTTCCAAATAGTGTATTAATCCATACTGAGGATTCTTACACATCTATTCTATACCATGAATCAAAAACCACATAGTTTTTTAAACCTATGCATTTTAAATTCATGAAAAAGGTTGTATATCTATGTACTTGGGCACTAGGTAGTCATGAACTACTGTTTTGGAGAAATCCTATGTATCCTTATTATGGCAGGAATAAGAGTGGTCATGGTTCATTTACACCCATGGAACTGGCCCAAACGTACATTCTCTTAACGGAGGAAATCATAAAATTCCACTCATTGAGGATTAAACATTGAGCTTGCATGTATGTTTGAGATCCATGATCTGAATGTTATGACCTTTTGAATTACTTAATCCCATGTGCTATATACTCATTGTGAGGAAAAAATGATATAAATTAATCATCATCATTTCATATGGATATGGGAATTATGTGAAGGGACTACTCTTTGGATGCATATTATGGATCTTAGGCCAAAAGTAGGAATTTTATGTATCATATTTATAACATGAATTAGATTTATCATAATTTAGTAGGATTCATAGGGAAATTATGGATGAGGTAGAATGATCAACCTATTGTAATGATTGGGTCCTGATGGTTGAATTGTATGAAAAATAAAATAAATTACATTAATGTGGATGCATATTTATGTTTGGGTTTAGGCCTTATGAAGGCATCATATATATCCGGATAATAGAAGAAATAACACTCATCATAGATCATTGAGTTCTGAATCCATTGGTGGATGAGGAATGATGATCAAAACATGGAAATGATTTTGTCTCAATGGATTAAATGTTGGATACATTGAGGGACTTACACTGAAGTGGATACCCATTTGATATTACGATCAGGCCATAGTATGGATTATAACATACCCTACTTATGGAAGGAATCAGTTTCCTTTTAGGTAAACTATTCTGAGATTGGACACTGATATTTCCATTATATTCAGGACATATCGTATTATGCTGCTGATATGGGATTACAAACCAATGATTCTGTTATTCTCATGGAGACATTTCACGTGAATGATATGATCGTTGAAACTCTAAAATACCAAAAGATATATTTTATCCACCCAGTCATTTCATACATAATCATTACATCACTTTTTTGGAATACTTAAATCATTATACAAATAAATTCCAAAATATTATATCAGTATATTGTCTTTGAATACATGGAAACATAAAAACTCGTAAATAAGTGAACTACATTATTTCCCACTAGGTTCATCATGATAAGAAACCATCTTAAACACATCAAACATAACACAAATCTTTTTAAACAAGGATACAAGAAATAAAAATGGATGAGATCAGATGACCAATAATGTTAAAAAATGGAGACATGTAAGAATAATCATGATTGTAGGGGTATGAGAATGTGATCATAAAACTATAATAACATATGCTTCTTATAATATGATCATAAACATATATCAATGAATAATTCCTAGCTGTTCATAAGACAATAATAATAAGGTAATAATGAACATAATCCATGAAATCATAATATAGAAATAATACATTTATTTGCGATACACACATAAGCATGTAAAATTATTTCCATAGTAGTCAAGATATCACTACCAATGTCATAAGGGTAGTATAGGTTCACTTTACAAACCATCATGGTAGTCACGGTTCACGCAAATGAGAATCTTATAACTATGAGTTCAGTACCCATACTTTCTGGGTATTCATCGTTCACTCCCATTGCAATCTTACTAGTCAAGGTTAACTCTTAAGACAATATTATTCTATATCATGAGATATAAATATTTACCCAATGCATTGTGGGGAGATATATGTCCCACCCATCTCATAGTGAAACCATACAAACCTGTTCAAAAAAATAATAAAGAATCATATTATAATCTATGAAAATAAATGGGAATCACAAACATGTACGGATATTATAACTAGATGAAAAAAATATATTTCATAATAATTTCTTAAAAATCATAACCCATTAAAAAAAGTTGGGTTTGAAATCATAAAACCTGTAAAAGATAAGTATGTTTTGTAAATACCATGCCATAAAAACGTAAACCATTCACAAAAATAATATGAATGGAAAAATTGAATCACTTACCTAGAAATGCATGCGTAACCCCAATATTTTTTTCATATATGTTAAATAAATTTGACTAAAATTTTAAAAATATTTCTTGAGGAAAAAAATTTTTCTATATTGAAAAATGATTTTTTAAAAATAAGAAATATTTGGAAATATTTTTCTTGAAAAGTAGTTTTGAATAAATATAATGTATGATTTGAAAACCATAAATCAATTTTAAAATCATTTTTCCTTGAAAATAATATTGCAATATCATTTGATTTCATTTTTGAAAAAAATTTTGAAATAATTTTCAAAAAAAAATTCAAAAACATTTTTTATAACATGGGTTTTTAAATAAAACATATTTCTAATCCAAGAGATAAATAAGGTAATTTTTTTAATTAAAAACAATATCTTATTTATATTAAGTAAAAAGGGGTTTAAAAATGGTACTAATACATGGAGATATCATGAAAAAACTAAATATAAATATATTATGAGTGTTTTTGAGAGATGGACCATTATATTTCATGAATAGAAGCATACTGCTAAATAATCCTAAAAATTGATGTGATTGTTTCAATAAACTATTACCACATGGTAACATGGGATCACAACATCCATGTTAGAAAATTAAATTACTATATACTTTAAATATCATGAAAATAAGTAGATTTATCATATAACATGTCAACTAATCCTCGAAAAAGAATGTAGGTGCATAACAAAACATGTTTCTGGAGCATGGAAAATTGAGACAAAATGGTCCTACCGATTTGGTAACTTTTGAAACACTAGTACAAAGAACCCATTTTTCAGGGCTAAAAACCCCCTTTTATCAGTTCTAGAAAAGTGCTGTTGAAGCTACCGATGATAAATGGGGGTCCCCTTTATCAGCGCTCCAAAAAGCACTTATAAAGATGCCTTTTATCAGTGCTAAAAAAAGCGATTATAAAAGGGAACTTTATCAGCGCATCCTTTATCAACACTTTATTTTTTGTGCTGATAAAGGACCCATTTTATCTGCACTTTTTTAAAAGCGCTGATAAAATAAAAAAAAATTAAAAAAAATTTAAAAAAAAAATTTAAAAAAAAATTTAAAAAAAATTTAAAAAAATTTAAAAAAACATTTAAAAAAAAATTTAATAAAAAAATTTAAAAAAAATTTAAAAAAATGTTAAAAAATTTATAAATTTTTTTAAAAAAACTAAATATATATATATATATATATATATTTAAAAATATTTAAAAATATTTAAAAAATTCAACAAATCGGTGGGGATTTTATAGCCCTTGAGGCCCACCCCCACCCCCACTTTACAGCACTATTCTGCCCCCCTCCAGCGCCCCCATGCACCCCGTACACCCTTTATCAGTGCAAGCTCCCATATTCCACCATGCACGCGCCCCCCTCCCTCCACCAGGTTTTGATCTTGAGACTTCCACCCGGCGTGCCTAAGCCCTTACCACTCCTCTATTTTGATTTGTTTTCCATTTCATGATATATATATATATAGTTATATTTATTCGTATATTAATATTTATTTATATTAATATATATATATAGTAATATTAATATATATATATATATATGTAGTTATATTAATATATATATATATAGTTATATTTAGTTATATTTATTCATATATTAATATATATTTCTATTAATATATATATAGTAATATTAATATATATTTAGTTATATTAATATATAAATCTATATATATATATATAGTTATATTTATTCATATAGTCATATATATTTATATTAATATATATATCGGTATATTAATATATATATATTTATATAGTTATATTAATATATATATTTATAGTGATATTAATATATATATGTATAGTAATATTAATATATATATATAGTTATATTAATATTTATATATATAGATAGATTAATATATATTTATATAAATATTCATATATTTTTATTTTAAATAAAATGGATATTAGTCATTATTTAGATAAATCTAAAATATTTTATATGTATTTATATTTTATTATTTATATTTATAATTAAATTTTTATGTGTGAATATATAAAAAATATGTATATATTGTTATATATTTGATTATAAATAGTAGTGCATGATAAAAAATGATAAAATTTCAATGAAATAAAATCAATATCAATGTAATACCTTGAAATAAATTCATCCCCCACCAAAAAAAGAAAATAATATCCCCTTAAACGAGGCTGAAAATCTCCAAAATGTCAAAAAATCGGCATACCCCGACTAATATCTCAGTTTTGGAGGCCATCTGGTCCTTTTTTGGCCTCAAAAAAACCTTGACATGGGTCCTGTCCAATCATAGAGACGTAGATCATGTCGCAGGCTTTGATTTGATATGTGGTAGAGCTCAAACGGATACTCAGATCAAAAGTAATGGACGTTTGAAGTTCGAGTTGCGTTTTCAACATATTTTGGATCTTATTTTTTATTTTTGTTAATTTTTTTACTCTTAAAATTGTTATAAAAGGACTATTACTCCATAATAATTAGAAAATTATTAATTAAAAATATTTTTTAAAATTTTTATATGCCAATTTCACTAAATATCTTATATATTAAGTGTAACTGAATATTTATATATACGTAAAATGTATTTAAAATTATATTTAAAAAATATATATTATATTTATATAAATATAACTATATCTATATATTTAAATATTAATATATCTTTTTAATGATTTTTTTAGAAGTAGACCCATTATCAGTGGTTTTTTTAAAAGCGCTGATAAAGACACCCCTTTATCAGTGCTAACGAAAAAGCACTGATAAAGGGGTGTACGTTTAACAGCGCTAAAAGAGCGATGTTAAAGGGGGTACCTTTATCAGCGCAAAAAAAGTGCTGATAAGGGGGTTCGTTTATAAGCTCTTGTTTTAGAGCTGATAAAGGTACACCCCTTTATCAGTTCTTTTTCATTAGCTCTGATAAATGTGGGGCGCTGGCCTTACCCTGTTTATTGGTAGTGAATCATAAACCCCATGAAAGGAAAATCATATAATGGTTATGTAAATAACCATAAAATTATTTATAAAAAAATTATATTACATTCAAGGTAAGTATAGACACCACACAAAATAAATGTCTGGATAGGACAACTTGTATCTTAATGATATAAAAAGTAAGATGAAGTTCCATTACCTTGCATCTTGAATCCCATCTTACACATTCAAAGCTCCTGTAAAATAAATTTAAGTTTATTATAAATCTATCCCAAACACATATTTTTATATCTAATACTATATATTTTTTGATTATGACTTTATATTACCTTCTTATTAATAAATCTAAGTTATGGATTCACTTCGGGTAATATCTCCTTTGTTCTTCATACCTATTTTGACATATTATTCTTGAAAATCATACATAGTCGATGAAATATGTACTTACAGAATGTAATAAAATTATATAAATATAATATATATTCATAATATATATTTTTATAACAATATATAAAATATAAAAACCTGAAATGAAATTCACAGTTCATGGAGACGGTCGGTTGTATATATGCATGAACGATATATCAGTTTCATTCTCTTATTGAGAGAATGTAAGTAAATCAAATTTATTTATATATTTATGTAATATTATTATGGTATGATTATAATGTTTTATATAACATATATTTTTTTTAAACAATCCTTAACACATTCCATGTAATGTATAAACAAATTACATTTATTTGAGGAGGCGGTAGTCCAAACGTCCACAAACAATTTTATCAAATTTTCCCAAGGGGGAAGGTATTTAGTCATAGACACAAAAAGTAATAATAAATATAATATAATTAATATATAAATTGATTGTTCATTCTAATTATCAAACCTGATAGGTGTTAAAGGAAAAAAAATCATTCATTGATTCGTGAGGTGATATTTTTCCACACACATAAACAATATGTTCGTTGCGCATTATATGGAAGAGTGTGTACGTATTGATAGAAAACCTATAGTAAAAAATTATCAGTATATTTATTATAATAGTGTTTTTTAAGAAAGGTATAAAGATATTTTAGGGGTGGAAAATTGACATAATACTAAAAAGAATGAAGAAAGATTCTAACTCTTCTTTGGGTAACACCTTTAGGTTTGATCCAAAGAGATTCCTTAGATGGATTTATGACCAAGGAATGTGTTATAAAATTAGGGGAGGGTTTTGGGATCTATTTTGGAATATATTGGCCACTCCAATGTGTCATGATAAGGTTGATCCTTGGGTTGATAGGGTTGATATATTTACATATAATGTATTATTTACATGTTTCTTTATCATTCTGGGCCTTACGTTTTAGGTTTAGTTCATTGTTAACCAAATGTTTCTCTTAATCACTATAATTATTTTTAATCACCTTTACTAATAATTTTAGTAAAAAAATTTGTAAAACATACTAGAAATTATAAATTATGATAATTCCAAATATGGAAACCATTTTTTCAAATTTCAATCACATATATGGAATATATTAATTTAATATTAGTCCTATAGGTAGGATGATAATGAAGGTTTTTATAGTAAACATGTTGAAATTTTTTCCATGTCTATATTTTAAATTTCTATGTGGAATTGAATCAAGTTTAATAAATTGGGTTAATTTATAAATAATTTTTATAATTTTTCATTAAAAACCTATTAAACTATAATTTATAACAATAAATAAATTATATGAAAAATAAGTTTTTAATTAAAATTTAGTATTTGTCAATATTAATCTAATAATTCCGTTTCTCCAAAAAAACCCATATATTCACACGAAGATAAATTCCAAATAATAAATTAAATAGTTAAGTCTATTTTATCAATTTTAATTTCTAAATGTATTTATTATTAATTTTTTTTCACAGAATGACATGAAATGTTGTTCATTTGAAAAAATAATATTTTTAAACATATGAATACATTACGAAATATAATATTTTTCAATATCAATATGTTTTTTTATAAAAAAATTATAAAAAATAATTTAAATTTCATTATGATTATTCTTATTACAAATATTAATTTATAGGTTACATTTGTATTGTATAAATAATTATAATAATAAAATGACGTTTTGTAGAAACTCAGTGTTGTGTGTAATGCATGCCAATCAAGTGGTGTGTATATCACAAGAAAATTAGGTTTTATGATAAAGGAATGTTTGACTTAGTGAAATATAAGAAATCAATGAAAATTAATTCATTTGAGGAAAAATGATCCATAAAAAGTTTCGGTGTTAAATTTTACCCACTTAAAATGAATTTCACTATCAAAATTCAACATTCGGGTAAAAAAATGAATATAGTTATGCTTCATAATATACTAATTATCCCAAGAATCATTCATTACCTTGAGATTTCTTAAATAAATTTGACCAGGTGAGTGGTCTTTTTCTTTATAAATTTATCTATATGATCTAGAAGTTAAAATGTTTGTTCCTTATAAAAATGATCCTACTTCAATAGTATTCCCTCAATGTTCAATATGTGTGAGGGTTCAGATATATACTTCCTCAAGAAAGATACATAGATCACATCACAGACTGAATAAAGATTGGTAGGATGTCTTGTGTAATCGGCTACCGTCCCAATATGATCAAGAATCCCTAAGTGATTTATATTTATAGAGAATAGATTCCCTTTCATCCAGAATCTCATATCCTTCTTCATGGGAGGGATTAGTAGAGTCACATTTTCCCCAACATTAAATTCCAAGTCACACCAAGGGTTCACAAAATGAATTTTCTTCTAAATTTGAGCATCCATGATATACTGTTTAATGGATCTAACCTTCTATTCTATTTCATAAGTGATCTTAGGATCTATTATAATACTTTCTCTAACAACATCCCATAACCTTGGACATATACATTTCTTCCCATATAGGTCTTCATTAAGAGCCTTCTAAATTATTTATAAAAATATGTTTCTTGTAAGAAAACACAACTATAGGATGATTTTTATCCCAAACATCAATGAAATATAATGGACAATATCTCATCATGTCCTATAGGGTTTGAATTATTCATTTATATAGATGACTCATTTGAGGAGGATAAGAAGTGATGAAACACAATTTCATATCATGTTGTTACTATATACTTCACCATACCATAGATGTAAACCTCAGATATGAATTTGATACAATAGCATGTGGTACTTCATTTATCCTTACCACTTTTTAATGTATATCATTCCATACTGGTACAAATATATGTCTTCGATGAGAGCAATGAAGTGTACTGAATATGTAAGTAAATTAACTACCACCCATATAGCATTAATCCCCTTTGAGGTATTTGGTAGTAGAATGACATAATCAAAATTGATGTTCCCTCATTTTTATTCTGGTATGGGTAATAGAAGCAACATACGATTATAATGTTTTCTTTTATCCTTAACATTATATAACACCAATCATCGAGATACAAAATCTGTGATAAATCCCTTAATTTCATCCCACCATAATTATTATTTCAATCAATATACAATTAATGAATCCAGTATAATTAGAGAATGAATAACTATGAGTTTCTGCTAATATCTCCTTCATCAAATATGGAATTAAAGGAGAACATCATTGTTCATAAACCATATCATTCCATCCTAATCAAGGTTAATCTCAGGAACATTTCTAACATTATTTGGACCAATATATCTTCCATCTACACATCCTTATACTTTACTTGGATAGAGGGTAAAACAATCATTTTATTATGATATGATCCCCCTTAATTTTGTATTCAGAGATCCATTATTTTAATATCCAAAAAATAAAATTTCTTTTATGATCCTCATCATGGATAAGCTACCATGATCCTTTCGACTCAAACCGACTTCTAACTTTTTCACATTCCCAAGGTGAAAATGTATTGGGAAATAATAATATTCCATCAACTCTAACCATATTATCTTTTTCATGTTTATATAATTCTAAGAGAATATATATTTCAAACTATTTGTATCAATATATTTTCCACACTTTTCCTCATAAGGATAATGACACAATATTATTATTGTAAAAAATTAATGCTAATAACTCCAAATCGTGAGTGGGATAATATTTCCCATGAATCATCAACCGCCTTAAGGCATAAGTTATAACCATGTTATTATACAAAATAACACTACCCACTCCCTTCATGGATGCATCACTATAGATTACAAACCACTATCCACCTCTCGATAATATAAGTACAGGTGCACTGACTAACCTTCTATTCAGTTCTTTGAAATTTTCCTCACAGTCATTTGTCTAGAAGAAATTGACACCCTTTGAGTTAACATGGTTAGAGGATTAGATAGTCCTAAAAAATTCACCAAAAATCATCAATAATAATATGATTAACCCCCTATTATATGGAAATCAGTCACCATGGTTGGTCTTGGCCAATACTCAATAGTATTTGTCTATGATAGATCTACAACAACACCATCTCTTGAGATTAGATGACCCAAACATTAATAATTTTGAATCCAAAATTCAAGATTTGAAAATATTATATAAATTTTCTTCATCTATTTGGTATATATCCCAATTTTCTAGAGGTTATCATGATCTTATATTAACATGGAATTGATTAGAATATCATGTATAAATTTTTCCAAAAAATGATTGAGGTAATATACCAAGATAATATTCATTAAATAAATGAAAATAGAAGGAAAATTAGTATGATAAAAAAGAATTACAATATATTCATAGTGTTCATACCATAAACTGAATTTCATCTTGGTTATATCCTCCTTCTTTACCCACAATTGATAATATTCATAATGAAGGTCAATATTGGAAAATTGTTGGGCTTCGTACAGTTGATCAAAATTTTTATTAATATGGGGATATGATACTTGTTCTTGATCATGATATTGTTCAACATGAAATAATAAATTAAGAGTCTCATTAATACAAAATCCTTTTTCACAAAAATAACAGTTTCACCCTATGTTAACACACTAGGACAAATGAATCCCTTATCCATATATTATAGAATTAGCTTATTCAATTCCTACAACTCAATTGGGGAAATTATATAGGGAGTCCTTAACGTTTTTTTGGATTCAGGTATGATATCTATCGATAACTCAAGTTCTTTTTTTAGTGTTAGGATATGAAACTCTTCCAAAAAGGAATCCATAAACGCTCAAACAATAGGAATATCATAGATGATGATTTTCACTCCAACCATTTGAGGTAAACAACCCTTATGAATGGTAATTAATACCCATACACTAGATAGAATCTACCCAAAATGTTCAAATTTATCATCATATTGATTGATGATCATAGGAGGGTATGAAAAATCAAACATAACATCCCCTACACTATAACTGATATAGGAATTATGGATTGAAATCTAATCCAGTCCTAATATTACATCAAATTAAACCAAATTGAATACTAAAAATATTTAGAGGAATAAGATTCCCTCAAAATTGACTGAGAGAGGAATCATATAAATCTGTTGCAATCCATAAACCATTCAGGAATTAAAAATTTAATTCCATATTTAATAATTTTGGTGTAATATTAAAACTGAAGAAATTTCATTAGATATAAATGACTGCATTGATACAGAATCTAATAAGACATTAGAAGTTATAGCATGGATGGTATGTGTACCTTTCACCATGTCATTATCTCACCACTCAATAGAAATGAGGATTTCATTGGATTTACCCATACCCTTATCCCTTATCTAAAGAGGATTTTTATGTCTGTCATCATCACCATCCCAGGGGTTTGAGCATGGATTACCAAAACACCCATTCATTGTAAACTTATAGCACTGAATCTTATGGGGTGCATTATGTGCCCATTTTTCTCCATTCACATTGTCACCTAACTTCCTCTTATCACATTAGAAATATAATTCCTTGTTTTCTTCCCTTCCACCCTTAGTTCCTTTATTAGAACCCTTAAATCAATTTATTCCATGCTTCTTCCCACACATAGAGAATAATGGAAGGATCATCATCTTCTCTTCTTGGTTTTTAGATTTTCCTTTATATTCTAGAGTACTTTGCTTGTCAAAACCATGGGACTGATGCATGATTCAAACCTCAACTTCAACCTTTACTGAACAAAGAATAATATCTTCATATCTACTATTATCTCTTCTATCTAACTCCCTTCTGATACTTTTCATAAGCCATTGAAAATCCAATCACGTTTTCTTATGGGATGGACGATAATTTTTGAAGTGTACCTTATAAGTCTTGTTAAATTATTCTCACATGTACCAATAGATTTATTAACCATTTTCATCAACGCAATTAACTCTTTATAAATATTTTCAAAAAAACCAGAGGAAATAACATATTGAATAATATGTTCTTGAACTCATCCAAATCCATGGATTCTGTCTCATCTTATTTCCTCGTTTTCCTGATTATCATCCACTACTAGTCCACTTATCCTTTTCACTGATAAACAACAAGAATAAAATTCCCATGATCGAAAAAATAGTGAACAAAGAATATATTTTTAATAGTATTGATCCATTGTTCAAAAATATGGGGATCAAAAGACCAACTGAATGATTGTGGATGTTTGGTCAAAAAGTATTCCATAGATTACTCTCCCCTCAATTAATAAATTAAATTTTCACCATAATTTAGAGCTTGAAAACTTATTGTTATAAAAGTAACTATATTTTTCATTCCATCTCACATATTATTCATTTGATATGGATGAAAATTGTTGCATTGTCCATCGTAATCTCCTTTAACTTGATTTCTTCATCTCCATCCATTAACATAAATGAAAATAATATAGAAAGAAACAGCTATCATAATGAGGAACTACTTAATCAGAAAAATACACTTATAGGATGTACAATGTATGACACCTTCCATAATTTATGACCCAATAGGATTATCCTAGGTTACTCCAAACGAACTTATATTAAACTCATCATGATATTTAGTAAAAAGTTTGGGAATTAGGAAATAACATCACATGGGAGTTTCATCCTAGGTGTATATCAAGTCCCAATTTCGTGTATGAGGTTACGCCAGGTCCAGACCGACACAACTTGTCAATGCTGTTACATATAGTTGTATCTATCCAAGACCCACATCCACTTATTGTATCTAAATAGGGATATCTTTATAGGAAATCAGTCACCCAATCCATTACCAAAGTTCCATGACATTTTACCATAATATTCTTTATCCTTACACTTCTCTATATACTTTTCCATA
The DNA here is from genome assembly GCA_963277665.1 of Viscum album. Lineage (NCBI taxonomy): Eukaryota > Viridiplantae > Streptophyta > Magnoliopsida > Santalales > Viscaceae > Viscum > Viscum album. The sequence continues at coordinate 823,021,663 of OY728157.1, forward strand.
GAGATGTCACTAAGGATTTATCATCCTAGTTTCCAAAGGATAACAAAACTTTTTCTTTAATACCAACTATATAGACCCTTTATTCTCATACATTCACATTAATTTTATTTTGTAATACTAAAAAAATTATACAAATATACATCAAAAGTATTTATTAGTCTAGTTAAATTGGAATCATAGAAACAAAAACACTGGTTCATAAGGGAACTATATTATTTCTTACATGGTTGTTTATGACTATCACCCTTCTTATACACATCAAACATAATACATATCATGATAACATAGGGATGGAGACAGAAAAAATCGTGAGCTCAGATGAATAATAAGGGTAAATAAGGACCATATGTAACTATAAACATGAGAACAAGAATATGATAATTTGATCATAAAATTATAATATCATACTAGTCAGATTATAATATCATAAAAATGAATCATGGAAAAAATATTGGATGTTCATAAGACAAGAATTGTAAGGAAATAAAGAACATAATCCATTTAAGCATAAAATATTAATAGTATATAGAATTATAGAATGAACATAAGCATAATAAATAATTTCCATAATAGTCACGAAATCACTTTGAAAGCCGTCTTTATAGTATGGGTTCACTTCAGATACCATCCTGGTATTCATGGATCATTCCCATAACCGTCTTAGTAGTATGAGTTCAATCCCCATTCCATATTTGTTGACATGGTTCACATACATGGCCATATTAGTAGTTTATAATAACTCTCACGACCATATTAGTAAATATCATGTTATATAAATCTCTAACCAATGCATTAGAGGGAGATGTAGGTTCCACGTATATCATAGTGATACAATACATACATATTACACAAAATCATAAAAATAATATCATAACACATGAAATGATTTGGCTATCAAAAACAAGTAATCATATAATAACTGGTGCAAAATAATATAGGTTTCATATTCATTTTACCAAAAGTATAACCCATGAAAAGAAGTAGTTTGCAAGAGAATATAACCTGTAAAAGAGAAATGGGTTTCATAAACATCATACCATTAAAATATAATCCATTTATAAAAATAAAATTAATGGAAGCATTTAATAATTTCTCTAGAAATGCATGAGTAACTCCAATATATTTCATCATATATGTGAAATAATTTTTAATGATCTCTTATAAAAATTTCTTGAGGATAATATCATTTATGGATTGGAGAATTCTTTTAAAAACTTTTAACATTTTTTAAAATAATTATTATGTTAAATAGTTCTTTAAAACATATAAAGGATGTTTTGAAAGACATAAAAAATTTAAAATTCAGTTTTCCTTGAAATTTAACTTCAATTATCATTTGAAAACATTTTTTAAAACATTTTGGAAAACATGGTTTTTTAATTAAACCAAATTTCTGATCGAATAGAAAAATACTATCAGATTTTTCATATGTTTTTTATTAATAATATGATTTACCAAAGAGCCTATAAATTATAATAATATATTTATATATCATGATAAAATAGAGTCGAATAAAACTCATGTGTTTTCCTGATATATGTATCATAATATCTCTTAAATGCAAGCGTAATCATAAACAATCCTGCTAAATGATGATATTATTTCAATAAAATCCCACCACATGGTTTCATGGGATCATACTCTCTAGTTAATAATATTAAATTTCATTAATTTTAACACATAATGATAATATATATATTCATGATACAACATTTCATATAAACCTAGAAAAAGCAATGAAGGTGTATAACCAAAAATGTGTCTCGTAGAACAAAAATTGAAATAAAACTATCTTAAAAATTTTGTAGAATTTAAACATAAACCCCATGAAGTAAATATCATAGAATGGATATGTAAGTACCCATAAATTTTATAGTAAAAATTATATAATAAATTCATTGGTATTATATACACCACAGAAAATAAAACAGAGGTGAACCTATAATGTTCCTCATAGAACTAAAAAGTGAGATGAAATTCTCTTATCTTGTGTCTTGACACATATCGTACTCATTCCAAAATCTTGTATAATAAATATAATGTTATTATAAATATATAAAAGAATCATTTTTTATATATAATAGAATATATGTAATTATTATGAATTTATTTTAATATCTTATTAACAATTCTATTATAAGGATTCACTTTAGGTAATATCCTCTTTGTTCTTCATACATGTTTTAACATATTATTGTTGATCATATTAGTAAGATAATGATTTCAATACATATATATTGTAAAAAAATATAAATATAATATATATTCAATAAAAATATATTTATAATAATATATAAAATATATAATGACGTAATTAAATACAACGTTCATGTAGATGGTAGGTCATATGTTCGCATGAATTTTTTTTTCATTTTCTTGTCCCATTGAAAATATATGTAAAATAAATATCTGTATATATTTAAACAATATAATTAAATTAGAATTATTATGTTTTATATATCTTATATTTTTATAAAAACCATTCTTCACACATTACATGTAATGTGTGAACAAATCACATCACTTTTAAGAGGTTGTAGTCCACACACCCATAAACAATGTTTTCTTATTTACAAAAGATTGAATATAAAATGTAATGGGGTATAAAATATTTAAACAAGAATTGCGATATAATAAATAAATAATATATCACATATGAATAGAATTCCATCATTATTATGAACCATGAAAGGTGGTAAATAAAAAATAAACAATCATCATTTTGTTGGACGGTAGTTCTCCATACACATAAACATAATGTTCATTACACATTAGATGTAATTGTGTGTATGTGTAGGAAGACACATTATTATAAAAAAATTTATTATCTTTTGGATATTGTTTATTTTTTTATCATCATGGAATAAGGAGAGCTTAGTGGGTGGATAATGTAAATAAAACTAAAGATATTGAGGAAAGATGATACGTCTTATATGGATAACTCCTTTTGGTTTTCACCAAAGGGAATAAGTGAATTTTATAATAAGGAGATAATTAATGGATTAGGGGAGGGTGTTTTAGGATCTATTTTGGATGATATTGGTCGATCCAAAGTGTCTTGAGATGGGTGAGTACAAGGGAGGTGAGGAGTCCTTTTATAGTAGAGGAGAAATGACACTATTGTAAATTTTTCAGAATGGAATTCGGCCAAAAAATTTTCCTCTGAACATGGATTCAATAATACAGTAAATTATATAAAATGTATGATTGGGTTGAAATATTACCATCCAAGGCCTTTCGGAAAAGTTTCTTTGTCTTTTGGGACTTATGTTTATGATTTAGTTCATTGTAAATCAAATTCTTTTATTAATCACTATAATTGATTTTAGGAATTTTTAGTAACATTAATTCAAAAGATGGGATGCCAATTCATGGTTTTAAAGTAAAAACATTCAAAATTATACTATTATTTTAATTCAATTTCAATGTGAAATTGATTACAATGACCTATATTTAATTAAATGAAAAATAATTGATAAAATGTGACTATAAAACCAAATAAAAATATAATTTAACTGTATAAAATAATTGGACCAAAATCAGTTTTGAATTAATATCATGTATTTATTATTATTCCTCCAAAAATGGTTTTTTTCGAAAAAATCCCAGAAAATATCGCTATGATAATTTCTAAATTATAAATTAAAAAATCATTTTTATTTTATCAAATAAATTTATAAATGATTATAAAAATAATTTTAATTTTTTCATATAGGGACATCAAAATATGTTCATTTGAGAAAATATTATTTTTAAACCAATAAAGTCATTAGAAAAAATTATATTTTTCATTATAAATATTAAATATTTATATAAAACATTAAAAAATTAAAATTATTTATTACTATTCATAATACTATGTTTAAAGGATAGGTTATAATTATCTCATTTAAAAAAATATAACAATAAAATGATGTTTTATAGAAACTCAATGTTGCATATAATGCATGATAGGATGTTGTTGCATGTAGTTCAAGCCAATTATATTCCATGTTAAATGAATATTTTACTTATTTAAATGTAATGCATAAATGAAAACAAATTCATTCAAGGAAATTAAGGTCCATAAAAACATAGTGCTTTACAGCTATGCTCAGTGCGAGAAACTATTGATGGAAAATAAGTCGTGTCATTTATTGTGGATGAGGGAAATATTGGATAACACAACAAATTGGATGCTTAAAATTTAGTTAGGGAAATAAGGAGGAATCTGAAATATCTTGGATATATTAAAAATATTGGTTTCATATTTCTTTGGATTGGGTATTACATGATGGTATTTCCTCACTAATCGAGGCTTACACATTGATGATGGACAAGTTTATCGTGTCATGAGATGACCATTTATCCTGTAATAGATATATTCCTCACATTTTTTGATTGTTTTCTCAACATTCCTTGATTTTATGATTGAAATGTTGGAGGATTTATTTCTAAAATGTCTAAATAAAATCACATGATCTATTTTACTTATTATAAGGAAGTCCCATGAAGTGGATGGAATGTATGAAGGTTGTCGCTTGATCAACGATGAAATTTTTTTGATGAAATCGCATGTTTGATATAGATGATCCTGGAAGAATTCATATGATCTTAACTAAAATTCTTAAATATAATCTCATTATCCTATAGCTAACTTCAATATGGTGTCATCTTAAAATGTGGTTGACACACATAGAGGGAGTTGTGAGAGTTAGGGTGGCATTTCTCAGAGGGCGACACATGATCCCAAATCGCATGTCTGGAAGAAATCCTGATATCTAGCTAGAAATCTGGGGGTTATCATAAGTGACAGCTAACATACACGGAGTGCATTGTAATGTCATGATGGAATGTCTAAAGGATGTCACGATAACTCATGGACAAGACCTTGTTTTATCATGAGTCATAGATAACATTTACTAATACGACCATATGATCTGGAGGACATTTCTAAATGACATTTTAAGGCATGCATGGTGAGCCCCGAGGGTTTTTTAAGACACTGGTGGTATTCCCTAGGGGTTCCATGTAACGTTATATGACATTTCAATGGGAATTATCATGATCCATATAGTATTCCAAAGAAAATTTTCATGACATAGGTGACTTTTCTAGGTGTTATAACATGACCCTAGTGGTTTATGCGAAGCAAATATAGAATATTGTATATGTTCTTCTCATAAGTCACCCATTTTCTAGTCTTAATTATATACTTTTATTTAATATGTCATATATTGGATCAATTTAATTCTATATTAAGTATGAATTGTCTTATAAAATATGTGGTATTCATTTTTCATGACCGAACATTAGGCCTTTATGTGATCTTATAAAAAATAACATGAAGTGTTTATTCATATGGATGATCAATCAAGTTATTTCCCATAACTTACTTGATTTGAATATTTTACCTACTCCTGACCAATCTCTCCAAGAAATCTACCCTGGTGCCTTGGTGCACCTGTATATGGTTCTAAGAGTTCATCTATATGTGTAAGGAGGCATTTTTCATGCATATTTGGTGTATTTATGGGTCTCTCCCTAATATTATTCACCATTTTTTTGGTATATGTCACACAATTTCATATAAGAGTTAGAGGAGGTATTTGGAATCACATGAATTTTTATGGTCCTTCCATATTTAATTTGGGTGGCATTAAATTATTTTCTATTATAAGTAAAACATCCCTTAAACAAGCCATTTATTGGAATATTTCTAATTAATGGAATTTTATTTCATGTGGAAATGTCCAGAGACTTTCATATTGTCATACAGATATGTGAAATTACATTTGTGAGATCATTTAAGCCATAAAAAGGCCTTCAAGTGATATCATGTGACTTGTGTGAGAAATTTTTCAAGACAATGGTGGCATGTTAAGGGGATTTTGTGAGATCAAAGAAAGTTTTCAAGGGAACATACTAGACTGTTTCGGTGCATCGAAAGAGTTTTACAACCAAAATAGTATCCATAAATTCTCTTTTTTATTAATTTTTTTATTTTAAAAAGTATTGGGATCATACAATATTGTATGAGTGTTGTCACTAACAATAAAACTACCTATCAGTGATGTGTTACCTAAAAATTACGACCACAAGTGTCTTAAGTCTTTTGGATACTGTCCTTATTTTTCAATATATTTTTTGATGGATTTTCAAGTGTCTTTCGGTTGAAAATTTTATTGACATGGGGGTTACTTTCCAGTTGTTTCTATGTGATTAGTGAGTGTTTAGGACAACACCACCAAAACAAGTTATGTTTTTCAAGGGTAATTCATTGAGACATCCATATGCTATATGCTATGTTTGGTCATCTGTATTACCATCTTCTTGTATTCTGATTTCAATTCTATTGGGGGTTCACGTGATCATTGACACCTCCCTCTTTCTTTTCCATACAGGGGAAAATAATACACATATTTATGTTTTTATTCCATTGTGAATTTTTTGATTCTCATTTTTTGGAAAACAAAAAATGTGCCCCCCTCTAGAGTGATGTATACGGTTATAGTGCCTCAATTATGAATAATGTAAATTCCTTTCTAAGGCACTGGATATATCTTCCATTAGTAACTTTGTCGATGCCTGGTCTCCTATATGATGTTTTTTATTTCATGAAATTCTTTATAAATAGGGGATAAGAGTGGGATTCATTCAATAGCTACTCAACTCTCAATAGGTCATGTTCCTTTCTTCCATCACAAAACCTATTCTTGAGCTCCTAGCCAAATAACCCATCAGGAGACATCATATTGAGCCTATTTTGGGAGAACTCTTTCACATGAATTCCTTTTCCCATGTTCCTGATCTAATAAATCTATAGGAATGTCATAAAAAATTGAATCAAATTTTGTTGTGTGGATTCATGATCACTTTGAGAGTTTTTTGGATCTGATGGCTCAATATCATGACCATATTTTACTATATTTCATATAATGTTACCATGTATGGATCATGTTATCACTAGTCTCTTTAATAATTATGTAGTTGTGTGATACCTTGTAGGTTTATATGATCCGTGAGATCTTTAGGAGTCAATCAATTCCTATTTCCATTACTAAATCAGAAATTACCTTTTGGTTAATGCGACGCACATGATGTTTCAAGATTATGTATTTATTTTTACATGATTTTATTTCATATATATTACATGGTCCACTTACTTTTGATAATATGGTTTCAATATCTCTTCAATGTTTCTCTGTTATTTCTAATCATAGGGATATGATTTCTAGAAACCACAATGTTGACCCTTGATATCACATGAATTCCAATAATGTGATTCTAAAACAAATTCTTCCATATAAGATTCAAAACTAACCTTTCCACATTGGCTTCCTCTATACAGTTTGGACTTTCTCAATAATTGTTTCATTCCTGTGAACATCAATCTCCCATCTTATTTGTTGTAAAATTCTGTTGACTGTACACAAACAACAATTTCCAAGGATGATTGAATGGCCTTTGATTAATATCATGTGTTATCATACTTGTTGGGAAACTCTCCCTTGTGTATGGACAGTTGGTATTTAGTTCATAATTCTATAACTCAAAGATACCCAATTGTATTCGTCTCTAATATGAACAACATAGTAGGAGAATGGAGATTCAAATTGGATCTCCGCCTTGGTGTTAATTGTTATGATGAATGGGCATGGCCATTATCTATCAAGAAAATATCCTTAGAGTTCATTTAGTAGTTATATACATTCAATCTTCATGAACCATTATCAATTAACTAATTAATTTTCACTCACCTATCTTACCTTCTTCATGAACTGGTTTTCCTTTTATGTCCTAGAATCAACTAATTTTATCTATCCCATAGAATGTTGTAAATAATTCTATTAGATATCTACCAACTTGGGGGGGGGATCCACCCTCTTAGAGAGTTGTAGGATATGTTCCTTCCTTTCATAGATTCTTGGGATGACCCATTGCAAACTCCAGTCTTAGTGAGGGACAAGATCATCACTATGAAGGAAAATATAAGAACAAATATATCTACGTGCTCTATTTTCGTTTTAATATAATAGATTAATATTTTTATTTATCACAGTGGTGTCATGCCAACAACAATTTCACCCCATCGGTGCACTTCTCAACAAGTTCGTTACAGTGGTGTCTCATGTTGGAGGATTTTGGAAGCCACAAATCATACATCATGGGTATATCTAGTAAATATGGATATCTATTGAGTCCTTACGATGTCATTTTTCCTGGACATGTTCTTGAACATGTGGCTTTTTTAGGATGGGGAGGTGTGTCTTGGAATTTGGGTCTGTACATAGGTAATGAATGACCGAATAGTAGAGCGAAGAAACCTCAATCTGATGGTGTTGACCCATTTACATCATTACCAAATATTGGTGTATATTAATGAAATTAACATCCCTTATTGGATCAGTGGTACTTCCTCATTTTTTTGGCATTACAGGGGTGAATTTCCATTACTACGATTACTATATTGCCTACAGGATCATTGATGCTTTATATCATCCCAGGTTGTTGAGAAAATATGGGGTTGAGGTTATTTCACTTATATATGATAGGTTTTCTAGTGGGTTTATCTCATCTAATAAAGTTTATTTAGCCCCTAATCTTGCAATGACTATTTCAATCACTAATATTTCATGTGGCTCCCTTAATGAAAGGTCGTATAAGATCTCCCTTCGGGATAGGGTTCTTATAGATATGATGGAAGAGATGACTATCTAAAATATATATACATGTTTTTGGTTTTCTTGTTCATTAAACTATACCCAATCTGTCTCCCATCTCCCTTTGGAAAATGTGCAAGTAGTGAGGTACCTATGAATTGTCCATATGTTTTGGATAATGCTGGCACATGAAGATACCGCTACTGAGATAATTCTTCCTTATGTAAATGCTATTGACTATCTTGCTCATGATTACTCCCAATCCTAGGTTGTACACTACCCATATGTCATACTAATTCAACTATTTCATCATGTGGACCAGCCATTTTCCTCACTAACCCATCTTTCCATGAAATAGATGGAGTTTCTTTGGGACATATTTGAAACTTTGAGGGTGTTCCCTAATAAATGTGATTACCATCCAGATAGTGGGATGGAGTCTGTTAAGAAAATAATCCATCTGAAACAAAAAACTGGTGATTTCATTGAGGGGATGATGTATGGATCTTCGTCTCTTAATTAATTTTGAGGTCAGCTGCTTGTTCCTTCTTTTAGTGTTCCCATCCATTCAGTCGTATAAATTCATAACTAACGTTGGATAATCTGTAAGTAGATTCCTACACTAATTAAAGAGGCTCCATTGAAAAAATTTAAGGACATAGGGAAATTCCATAATCATCTACCTAATGAATTTGGGGAGTATGGCCTCAATCTCCAACCACTTTATAAATTCATGACACAAATTATCCTACTCAAATTTTTTTGGCCATGAATGAGAGGGGATTTTGTGATCTTACATATGAGGATCCCCTTTACAGACTGATTAAGGATGATTTAGAGGCACTTTAATTAAATTCCTAGTTTATAACAAAATATTTAGCCTAGATGGATTCATTGACTATGAAAATTTAGAGATATGAGGAAATCATATCTCTCGTGTGGTCCAAACATTTTATTTAATCATAATCATTGTGAAATATTTAAATGAGAGTTTAAGAGATGACCACATTAGTTGAGATTCCACATATAATGGTATAAGTATAAGAGGTGGGGAAAGAAGCACTTTAGCATACAATTAATGATTCTCATTATACTCTTCTTAACGTGGATAGATCAGAAAATAAAACCTTTCTATAGTCATATGATTAATATAATTTCTTTATTTGATGAGATTCATAGATTGAATCGAAAATGTGGTGATTTCTCATATTTCATGCTATCAAGGAATTGATTTTTTGAACCATTCATGTCGTTGTCCATTTCTCCATTCAGTAATGATGTTCATGATTTTTAGCTAATCCGATGTTATATGAATATCCAAATGAATATCCAACAATACCCATCCTTTTAATAAAATCACGTAAACTTGAATTTATGTATTTGAAAATTTAAATCATATAAAATATTCTCATTAAGTGCTCATGAAATTCCAAAAAACATGATATTCCTTACTAATATATCTTCTCTATCTCTTTTAGGATTACTTGATTCCTATAAGGGTAATTGGGTATAATTCATGTCTAGTAGGGAGGGTTCTTTACTTTTTTTATAATAATAGGCTTAGAGAGAGTAACATAATGTTTTCCAAGGACATATGATGGGCCTTATAAGAATTTCCATTAGAGCATACTAAATCTATCAAGTTAGTTAGTTTAGGTTATTTTAGCTCATAACATCAATTGATGTAGCTTAGCTCCTTTTATCATTACATTATATTTATTTAGTTTAGGGTATTTTAGCTCTAAAATTCAGTCATTGTAATATAGGATATTTTATCATGGAGCATATATCACTGTAGTTTAGGGTCTTTTTAGCTCGGACCATCTATCATTGGGTGTTATAATCTTTTAGCTTCGACCTTCTATCGCTATAATTTAGTTTCTTTTAACTCACTCCTTATATAACCCTTTTTTGGGTAATTTTAGCATGAACATCATATCATTATTATTTAGGGTCTTCATTACTTAGAATTTTTGTCACCATAGTTTTGGGTCTGTTATGTCAAACTGTAGGATTCCATGAATTTTATAGTCTTACATCCAGGATAAGATCAATGATCATTGAATATAATTAATTAATGACAAGAATGACCAAAAAATACTATGATTACATCATCATATATGGTGTTTCAGAGGATCATGAGCACTAGTGCTCATTTCTTGTAAGGAGGAGGTTCCTCTAGATGGTAGGTCAAATCCCATAGACAACGGCAGCACCATCAGACATCGGTTTATAATCACTTTTCCAAGGGTCATATAAAATATATGGGGGTATATTGATTTAAGGTGAAATATTTGGGATGTTAGGTCCACCGAGATGGTTTTACTGTGGGTTATATATTTCATAGTCCAAAATTTTGAGTCAGTGAATATGTGATGGAGTAGAAATCTCGGGAATAACTCGTAACTCCTCATGGTGTATGTTTCAACATAACATTTCTAGGGCTCAGAAGGACTAAATACACTTTCTTCTAAAGAGGATATCCATTTATATGGTGTATCATAAACCTTATGCATCGATATAATAGTCCAAAAAAAGAATATATTCAATCCTTTATAAGGGACATGTTATTTTTTGACGACTCAAACATCCCGATAACAAAGATGGTAATGGGTGGAAATCTATAAAATATTGTTTCTCGAATGCTAAGCAATTTTAGATTTTTATTATGAATCTTGAGCCATACTCCATGTGTTTTAAAATCATGAGGTGTAGGATAGAAATGGTTCAGGTGTAGAGTGTCACATCCCTTCATTGAGAAAAGGTACAAAATGCAGTTATGTAACATCTAGGATGTCTAATCATCTTGGATAGTTTGGTGTGTGGATTTTAAATCATGGTCTAAAATGATTATGTTGAGAGGATGATATGGAAAAATCATACTGGGAGTGTCCAAGAACACTCTTAGGTTTTGAGTTCATCCATAATGATTTTAGAGATCACAAATAACATAAATACCCTTCTTCAGAATTACACTTTTGGTTAACAACCATAGGTGCATATGAAGAAGCCATAAGCATACATGAAAAGTCTAGTAGTTGTTCCCTTGAACTAGGGTATCCTTTCCCATGTATCATTGAAGGTTTATAGTGATATTATATGATCAGTTAATGATGTGTGATTTGAGGAAAGTGAAATATCTGAGAAGGTTTTGAGCACCCAAATTTTTTTTTCACCACATAGGGAATATATTCACATGGAGAGAAGATATGAAAAATCATTACATTTAACTTTTCATGAATTGGGGTGCCCTGTGAGCATAGAATGGATATTTAAATTGAACAATGGTGGGCCCCATGATCATTATACCTTATTAATATTTGTGATAATTTTATCCAATACTCTAGAGATGACGATTTTAGTGATCAGGGACTCTAATTTTACTTAGACCACTGTTTGAGTGTTTTTAACCTGAAAGGTTGTGTGTATATTTCACTAGTAGTTTTTGGGATTGTGGTTTGGACCATTACAGGCTACTGTTTAAGGTTATATAGATTTTATCAGAGTAAAATAGTTTATGGTTATGACACACATAAATCTAATATGTGGGATGATATGATATATCCTAATTAGGACACACTTGGTCAAGAATACACCAACATCTTTTTGTGTGGGAGATGAAAATATTTTAAATCAGGGATCACTGTTCTTAAGAGATGAGTATTGATATGATACAATCATACATAGAATAACCGAGAACACACTGGTGTGATGAGTTCTATCGCTATGATGATATGTCTCACAAGTATTAGCAAACCATTTTTGTAAAGTTTAACATTATGTGTATAAAAATAAGCACATATGAAGGATCCATATGCATGCATGCATAGTAAAAAAATAGTTTCCCCTAAATGAAGGTTTCCTTTTTCAAGGTAATAGAATGTTTTGCAAAAACATTATGTTCTTGAGATAGGAAGTGTGAATATTGGATTGAGTTTCTTAAAAAGACCATGAAATCACCCCATACTCTAGATTACTAGGGTTAGAATCTTGTGGTCATTTTATAAATGATGGTAATGGATTGTGGTATACACATTTTAAAAACATGTATTTGGGATGTAGTTTCTTCTATGCAGTTTTATATCGTACCATAACTACATTTTTCATTGATGTTTTATTGCCTTGTGAATTGTATTTTTTCCTTGCATTTTAATGTCATGAGGAATGGATGTGGGAACTGAGGTGAATTTTATTTCCAGATATATTACACGTCAAAACTGGTCATATATAGATCTGAAATAGTCATTGGTAAAAAAATTCTTATATTTCTCATCCTCAATTCAATTTAGGTGAATGTTTTTCTTATCGGTTATTGTAGATGGAACAAGGATTTCAGTTCTAGGTGTCACTACATATCCCATGATTCTAGGAATCAATCCATGGTATTTTCTTGAATGATAATCACTCTACCTAAGTTTGGCTCATAAAAAGAGCCAGACAATGATTCAATTGGTTGTTGTAGCCAGATCAATGATTGTAGATTCCTGAATCAATATGTATCCTTTTATAATAGGGCACAATCCTATCTTTGTAATTGAAATATAATCTCCATGCACAATTTTGTACTATATGAATGGAGGCTGAATTTTTATGTTTATTTATTGTGACTAGACCAAAGGTTTTTTGTCCAAGTATCAATATGTATCCCATGAAATGAGTTTCCTTGTAACACATTGTTATTGATTGGATATGTGGTAGGATACAAATCACTAATAATAGTGATCCTCTTGGGAAAGCACTAAATTAATGATCAATGTTATATCATGCATGGGACATCAGCCATGTTGTTTAACATCATGCAATGAAGACTCATGATATTCCTCTTAACTTCATGTATTTAGGGCCATGACGAACCTATCATTATATGTTATGCCTTGTTTGTGCATGGAATACCTAACATAAATTCATAAGCTCACATGATCATTGCTTAGTGTGGGAAACAATGAATGTTTATGGTTCTACTCACCATGAAATGGAAATTATGGATATAATAGGGTCATTTCATATCATTCACTGGCGATACCATGTTATAGAATCAAGGCTTCCCAATGTATCCATTAAAAATTATAATCAAGACATACATGGTCCTTGAAATTATATTCTATTTTATGTCATATATAAAGGATATCATTTAAGAAATTTAAAGTCATGTGGTAAGGACATAGGCTATTCAACGTGAATGAAGATAAACCATTGGTGGATTCATGCAGTATAACATCATGTGATGAGGATGTTCTTCATAAAGTTTAATGTCATACGGTAATGATCAGGATCACAAAAAGTGAATGAAATAGAATATTTTTTATGGGACCAATACTACAGGTTCAGGAATCACTGCAAATCATATGAGCGAAGGAACCAAGACACGTTGTGTTTTTAAAACCTGTACAGTTTAATGTCATGAGGTATAGTTATCATATTGACGTTTAATGTCCCGTGGCAAGGACGTGCTTCATATATTTTAATTCTATTTGATTAAAACATGAGACATTGTGTAGTTTTTTTTCTTTATTTTTGTAATTGATATGTTTTTAAGTTTATCATCATAGTACCAGGATGAATTTGGGAAATATCACTTCATGCAGCTAGGATGATCAACCGTGTTATTTAACATATTATGGTGAAAAAAATGGATTCATGATGATAGTTATGAAAATTATTTCTATAGAAAACATTAATTGGAAGAGGTTTTATGAATTTTCCATCCATTGTGTCTAGTGAGTAAGCTCCGTTGTGAATATGTTATGTGTATTGTATTTATCTTCCTACTTTGGTTACAGTTTCTGAGAATTCATACGTGGTATCATTAGTTTTTTGAGAGACAAAACTAGATCTCCTTAGAGGAATGAACTAAGGAAAAACGTCTTATTAAATTAAAAAATTATGTGATTATAATGGATATAAAGGTTTTTCAATTTACACATAATTTTATCATCGAGACTCTCCAATACATCTGCCAGATTTTATGATTTCTCTGTATCCAAGTGTTTTTCATAAATAGATCTTCAGTGTAAAGGTATTTTTACTTATGTGGGTAGCTCAATCTTAGTCTCATGTAGAAAATAGTATCGAGTTTATTAGGTACTAGTACGTGTGGTGGTATGGTTGGCCCATAAATTATGGATGAGGTTCTATATCCTAGACTACATATCCTTTTTCAACATCAACAAGATTATATTTGATAGTGAATTTTTCAAGGCCTATATTTATCAATTCCGGTTGCATGACAACAAGATGAGTGATTCAACTCGATATTGTACTATTGTTATTGTTTCTCCAACTTGGTATATCATTAGTTAGTGTCATTATCCATCAATATTGTTTGAGTTAATCTGATCCGGGTGATAATAGGGTACATTAAAAGTTTTGATAATATTCTTCATATAAATTTATTTGAGGTTTAATGCATAATAAAAATGTGAAAATTAATTTTTTAGTCATAAGGATGTAAATAAACTGCTTAGTAGTGTCTGGTGGATATGGCCTCACATCATATGTACCCAAAACAAAAAAATTATGGAATATTTGGATTCCCATATCACATTATGGGGTTGATGGATGATATTTTCATGGATATTGACTACATTAAATTTATTTATGAATTAAAAATGGTGATATATCTTGGGTTTTTTGTAATTTCTCCGCCTCATTATTTTATAGGAGATGCTAGTCCTAGAATGATGATAATCATAGGAGCCTGCATGGACCAATTTCATGATGGTGTGAATCTCTTTTTCTGTTATGAATTTGAGGTAGATTCTATTATATCCTTGATTTTGTTGGGAAATATTCTCATTTGGTTCATCACACTTTATAATGTTCACAACATATCACCGAATCTATTTTCTTCTATATCAGTCTATCAATAGAATCCTATTATAGTTATAACTGATTATGGGCTCCATCCATGTAGGGGTGCATATCAATTCATCAAACTCTGTGGTAGTGTTAACCAGATTTATCAATTCAATATCATGGATGACAATCGATGATACCATTATTCACTGAGTAATACACAGTTTTCTTTTCTATTGACAAGGGTTAGCATTGAATGTGGCTGCATTAGCTAATTCATCAGTGCATGAATTTTGAGATTGGGGTTCATGAAGCATTATCAGCTCAAGAAAAAAATTTCCATTACTCCCCTGATGTAGCCAATGAGAGGGGAATGTTCATCTATTTTTTGGAATAATATTCATTGATTTATTTTATCACTCGTTTTATGTCCCCTTGGATTGTCATGTAGACTACCTACAGTTGTAATGAATTTTCTCACTCAATGATAAGGGCTTGAAATTTAGCCTCATTATTCATGAAACCCTCTAATAGTAAGAAATATTAAGGCAACACTAATTTTTTTTTTACAAAAAAATACAGTCCCTATTACAAATCAGTTGAGCTTCGAGTTTTACATCAATTTGATTATAGGACTTTAGGGGTAACTATAAAACTAAATCATTCTTTCCCCCAAGAGTGTCATGGGATTATTAGACAACTACTTATGGGAGATTGGTTTCCACCGTTGTATTATTCATGGTGGTATGTGTTGTGGGTAAATCAACTAAGGATTTCCATTTCAAAACCATTCAATATAGGAACTGTATGTCATATTGTTGCTGAATGATGGAATATCGGGATAGGTGCCTAGTAATCACGGTGTGGCCAATTATTTACATGAGAAAATAAATATGAGAGACTAGATATATTTTTGTGGAGCTACACATAACACATTAGTTTTTTCACTTTGAGGATGAGAAAAATAAATTTATTCTCGACATCATAGTATATCGTCTCAGTACCATGATTTGTTTAGGTGAGGTATTGAAGACTCTTATCTCTTCACAAATCATTTTCCTAGGAAAGGTGGGTTCCCAACGAGGCTTCCATTAATACACATATTAGATTAGTGTAATACCTTTCAATATAGGCATCAAAACCAATGGGTGTTGTAGATACAGATTAATGATTACAAAGGCTTCATAGAACTCCCCATCCCATTGGATGGTGATTATATTCTTCCTTATACTGGTGAAGGGGAGAGATTTTCCATCTATGATGGATTTGAATCACCATGTGTTGGAATGTTCCCCATGGTGTCCCCTATATCCTTTATGATTTTTGTGGTGTGAAATTTTAAACAAATATAACTATTCATATCTAGGCCAGCCTCGAAGCTACGGTGGAGTGACACAAATCCAAGAATCATCCATGATGTTACCCCAAATGCATATTTCAGCAGATGCATCTTGGGACTTTGTTGTCATAGTTTATTATAGATTATTTAAAGATATGTGAACCGATCACATCACTATCAATATTTAACAAATAGGTCATCAACATATCATTCATTTATTCTTTCCCTGAACATATTTGAGATATGATTTCTGGCATGTTTTTATATCTCACAAGAATTTTTTAACAGAAATGTCTTCAATTGATATAAATAAGATCTCATAAGGTATTCTGATGGCAGTGGAATCCTCATCATCAAGGGGCATATTTATTTATTTGTACCATAAGTACCTATACATGAAAAAAGTGGTTTGGAAGATAATTTTTCTATCAATTTGGTGTTATGTGATCCACAATAGAAAATTTTCCTTTGTACAGTGCTAATTAAGGTCTCATAAATTGAGGTAGACCCTAATCTTTCCATTCCATTTCTTGAAGGGGACAATATTATCAATCCATCTACGAAATTTATCTTATCATGAAAAATTTAATTTGATCAATTTCTCAAACTCCACTTCTTTATTGGTGGAATTAGATTTTTGCATCCTTCTGGATTTCTTATTGAAACAATTATAATCATCAGTTAAGCTATGATGGTTCATAGCCACATATGGGTTCATTCTGATAATTTTTAAATAGACCCAAGGAAAAACGTATAAGTTATTATTTAAAAATGTGATATAAATATCTTGATCATCAAGGGACATGGAACAACCAATCATTATAGGATGTAGGTATTATTATATTCTTAGATTCACCTACTTGATATCATAGATGGTGGTGGAGTGAACTTCTTCGATTATGGGAGGGGCATTCGTAAGGTCATCCTTTTATTATTCCACCTCTATGTCTGTGGAGGAGTTTTCATATAGAGGAAATCATATGGGGTCATATCAATCACTATCATGGTCGAAGAGTTAATGAGAAGATACAGTATCATTACCTACTACCTGTATCATTGTAGAGAAATGATAGAGCTGCCTATATTTTACAATTTCACTGGGGATGGGAGGGTATTTGGCCTCTGGAAGAAGTTTTGTCACCTCATCTATATTAATTGGGGGAACATCGTCACTATAATGAATACTCAATTGATTTTTATGGGTGGTTCAAAATCCATTGGGGGATACCAAATATATATCATCATCCACCATTGTTTGATTGAATTCCATTTTATATAATCCTTCTTCAGCATATGTGGCATGGAAATTCTCAATGGGGGAGTTTTCACGATGAAGTATACTGACTTTTCCAAATATTGGGTGTTTTAGAAATTTATAAAATGTTGACTGTATCCCCATGTGGCAATAGAGAATGGGCCATTAGAGAAGAAAATATTATGTGGTTTATTGGTTGATAACCATAAGTAAAAAAAAATATGTGAGATCCCCAAACTAATCAATAGTAATGATTTTCCTAAGAGTTCTTTGATCACTATTATCATACCCTTGAATGGTTAGATCTATGAGATATAAATTCCATTCTATATACAACAATAATTAGAGCATTAAAACCTAGGAGAGGCTAATTCCTAGTCCATTATCAATCATATCCCTTTGGATGTGAAAATTATTTAGTCTACCTGAGACATATAGTTTTCTGATGTGTCCTTAGATGAATTCTTACTTACCATGGTCTCTAAACAAGATTGTGACATGGAATTATTCTACCATGAATTCCATTCAATAATTCTAATATGCAATGATTTTTTCTCGAATTAATGTGGGATCTTAAAGGATTTAACGAGTAACATTCTAAGTGGTTTTAAATGATAGTATGCATCATGGATTATGAGCTTCGATGGGACAATCCCCTACTATTTCAAAATGTCATACTTTTATAGCGTAGGTTATCACTTCCCATGGTGGTGTTTCTCCTAGAAATGTGTCTTATGAATCCATGTATTTATAGGTGGATAGAACTGGTGATTTTGTAGAGGGTTTGGGAGTATTGATGACCACTGGTGTATGTCGTGCCAAACATCATCATTTCCTGGGATAATTACTTAATGAAAACTGTGGTAAGAAATCATGGAAGACAACTAGGGGTGGAAGAATGTTGTAGGTTTATAGAACAAATTCATGCCCCTTTTGAGGCCACTGGAGTGTTTCCCCTGGATTTTAGATGTATATATATCCTATGTGGGTACAAAAATAATATATTGGGTCTGAAAATGCCTGTTCTATCCCATAGATCATCAATTCTTATACATGCATCATCCTGTTACCTGATTCAGTGTGGGGATCTCATACTCAATTTCAAATTCATCATTGAAAAAGTAGCCTACTTTGTGTATCATAACGATTGAAACAAATATGAACTCATCATCCAATGAGGGTTCTGTTTGGTGGGGTGGTTCCCATTCATCAAATATTTCAATGAATATATACTCACGAATTTGAGATTGCATTAGAATAGAGTATGACATACCTTCTTCTATGACATCATGCTTCTGATGGTCATTTAGAATTTCAGGAGACACATCTGATGAAAACATATTTTGTGGTAGATATATTGTAGGTATATGAAGGTGTTCCCATAGAGATTCATGATCCCAGTCAACAATTTTTTGAAACATCCCATTATTGATCTTCTTTTCATTCCCAGATGTAATATTCTGCCAATCAGACTATTATTATGAATGGGAAATGGATATATAGGACACCTTCTCTAAAGATTTATCTAACACCACCTATACAAAATTGACCATGCCATGAATGAAATATTTGAGTTGGAAGCATTCCTAGATATTATATCCCAACCATCTGTAGAAAGAGAAGTAGGCTGGATGGTTTGTGAGGATTACCTCATTATGTTTCCTAGGATCAATTAGCTTGAGAAGTTTATTGTCCGTAGTTTCTAATAAATAACTAGGTAACTATTCATTTCTAAAGGATTATACTTTATTCATATTCTCATAAGAACATAGGGGACCCGATTTTCCATGTGATTCTTACAGGGGGAATATTTGTGGTTGTTAGTGCCCATAAGGAGGTGCTGGGTAGTTCAGATTTTTCCTAGGATCATTGATGGGAAGTATTGCACCCATGAGTGTGAAATCTGTAGCTTCTTAATTGCCTATTCTTTTCCCATATTATGTTGGAAGAAGTCATGATTTTGATTAGGATTTTTTAATAGAGTCTTCTGGATGTTGTACCATTTCTGTGAACTCATGGAACCCACCAGGATACTTTATTGGGATCGGATGTTTCAAAAAATCATCTTGGATATTATCACAATAGAGTTCATATACATGTTCCTGGGAGAGATAGATGTTGAAGGAATATGTTGTACTCTTACATATTTCTATGAAGTCATGAACTATCTCATTATCACATTGTTTTCATTTCATTAGGTGGATGATTATCTTTTTCCTCTTCATGGAGCTAAACTAATAAAGAAATTGATTATTAAGGTCTTCCCATCAGGAAATAAATCCTACAAGAAGACTATTATACCAATCAAAGGCTGGTCCTATTTGAGTCTACACAATACAGCTCATCTTTATTTCATCCTTTTTTAAATCGAGGTCCCTTCATCATAAAACATCGTAAGTCAATGTTTTTTAGATGCTATTTAGGGTATATTACATCATCAACAATTGAGAAGGTATGATTTTGAAAATTTGGTGGGGGAAAAAGTATCATCCACCCACTCAGAATATAGAATCATCTTAGGTTTCATAGGTGTGCATCACCCTTCAATGGATTCCATTCAAGTATCCAAGGATTCAATGACATTAAAAAGCGTCTATGGCACTATGGTTTAATCCATCTACCATTAATTGGATGTTGGTAGAGCTTGATGAGGTGGACATAACATTATCTCCCATTGATTCTTGATTTATCCTATGACTAAATTATTTCACTGGTGAGGGAGATTATATTGCTGCAATAGAGGGAAATCACGTTCATTTTCGACTTTTCTTATTTATATAGAACAACATCCTAGATTGGATACCATTCTAACACTCATATTCTTCTCCTGCTGTCAGATCAACTCTCATTGGATAAATAATATTTACCTTATCCTAAAGATTATAAACCACATGAATATTTCTTATAATTTTCTCCTCATTCTGTTATATATGTTTTTTTATCTTGTTATCATATTTTGACAACTGTTTCTCCATGTAAGGCACCTCAACTCTTCTAGGTGGTGATTGGGATATAACCACACCTTTGAATTCATCTATTTTATTGTTCCACCAGATATGTGGAAACTTGTTATTCTTAGGTGACATATTTTGGATCCTTATATGGTTCCATGTGTATGTTTCACAAATTGGTACATCCAAATAACCCTCCTCTTGGGGAAAATTTTCCATGTTGTGGCCCTCTTCATTTTCTTCTTGACCCACCACATCTACTTTGATTATAGTGGTATAATTTATAGAGGCATATCAAGAAATTATTGTTTTCAAATTACATTCTATGTAATAAGATGATTATATAGTTCATTTGGAATGGTCACAATTGAACCCCTACCCATATTGAGCAATTTTGGATTGCAACCCTGACGATGTCTGATTTCATTCATCATACTCTCCTTCTATCTTGGATAGTGAGTAATTACCTTGAATGATTTTATTGTCATATATGATGAACAATCCCTAAATAAAATATTTTTTTTCTACATCAGGAGGCATGGATGGAGAACAGACCGTTGATTTTTACCATCGAACCTGAAGAAGACGAATTCCCTCTACGGCGAGGAAAATTGTTAAAATTACCCTAGCCATATGGGTTGGGGGTTATTCGAGGCTGAAATTGGAATATATTAATCCATTTGTTGATGATAAAATTATTCCATCTAGGGATTTGATGAATCCAATGATGATCATTGAGAAATCATTGACCGCATACCAATGGGTTGGGGTTGATCTAGGATCACCATTAACTTCCCAATGACCCTGTAAGGAAACTATGGACCCGGTGATGGTATTTGAGATATTAATTCCATCATCTTGGTGGGCTGGGGTATGTTTGTTCATGTTAATGATATGTCCTAAAGCATCTCATGAATTGATTATATGAGCAGTGGGGTGGTGTAGATATTCCCCTAGCTTGGTGAATTGAGATTGATCCTATATGGCTAATATGGCAGCCACAATTGATCCCCATTTTATGTGGAACAATAGTGCTATGAAAGGATATGTTTTAAATGAAAGAACATGATGAGATTCATTCTCTACAAGATTCCATTATATTGATTGAATCCTTGGCATCCATGACAAAATTTCATTCAAGTTTCTTTGAGAGTAACAATTTATGAAATTATTGGCTATCCTATTCTCTCATTAATCATGTTTCAGAATCATTTATTTTGAAGATTTATTTTGTAGTGACCAACTAGATCACAAATTACCCATTCCACTGATTTATTTGGAGGATATCAAATTACATGACACCATAGTCGAAGGGTTTAATTGTTTTGGGGACATATCCAAGTGAAATAATCTATATTTAGACAAACCGTGGATACACATGTATGTCGATGTTCTTGAAATCAATTGGTTGATAGTTACGATAGTGTAGAGACAAACACTTTCTATGAATTTATCTTGCTTCTCCATTACCAGGTTCTGGGATATGGAAAAGGTATCCATATCCAGATCACAACAGAGCGTATTAATGATCTAAAGGTGATACTCATATCCTAGATAATGGAGATGTGTATCCCTTAGTTTCTTATAAGTATCCCCCTTATTTTTTCATAGATAAGGAATGAAAATATTTTCCATCAAATCAAGGACCTCATAGTCAGAATTGGTGGGGGTCCAAAACAAGATGGAAATGTTTTTTCCATCTAACTCTATATAAATATATCCCTCATCGTCATTAGACTTACACTTCTCCATCTGGTCAGTCCAAAGATGATGCTTTTTGAGGTCTCATACTAAATAGAGTGTATTAATTTTGGACGTTTATGGGTTACTATATGTGGTTGACACCGATGTCTAGAGAACCTCTATATTCAAAGGTGTCAAAATGTTGGACACCTTTCTATAAAAATATATCAGGGAAATGGGAGTATTTCCTTATCAGTGGGATATATCACTATGGAGTGGTTGGCTATAGATGATTTATGGAGTAGAGTACATATGATCAATCTCGACACTACCACATGGAAGAATATCATGGAAATGATTGTCTTCTATAAAGGATGAATAGTTAATGGACCCTTGGGGTGTTGAGAATGTTTTTCAAACAACCTCAAGGGAAATGTAATTAAGAATATTAGGGATATGATCAAAATTATTAATGTTGGTCAGAATATTGTTACCTTCATTTCACATTTTTATAGCAGCATGAGCCTAATATATGACGGTTTTTGGAACATGTATATAATTTTTTGGTGCTATGAGTGTATGAATCTGCTGCTAAGAAGATGTTGGAACATAAAAATGAGCATCCTCATTATTGATAGGATTATGAGACTATCCGATGTCATTTTCCATCCTCACTTTCTTAGACACATCCAAATGGTAGTATAAGACCAATTATAGGCCTATAGAATATTGTAGATGCCAAAGAAGTCCATAAATTTTTTTGGAAATGATGAGGTGAGGTCATATTTGGACACGAAGACCCAGTCCGGAGGGATCAGAGGTGTTTCATGAAATAAAGGAGGATGTGCACGAAAAACCGTGGGTCACGTGAAGGGAGTCTGGGATTCAGGAATGGTCCCTGGTGTTGGCGCGCAATATATGCACGCATGTTCCCATGCAATTAACATTTCGTGCCACCGTCTTTGGCATGAAAAATTTCGCGTTCCGGTAGGATTCTGAATAATTAGGGGCCTATAAATAGAAGGGGACCCCTTCTATATCGGTGTTACCAGCTCTTGTGTGCGAAATAGGATATCCGTGCACCCAAGATGGCCTTCAAGTACTGACCCTTTTCATGCAACCTTGCCCCGGGATCCACCTTTTCACAAAATCCAACTGGATTAAATAAAATTCCAAACTCCTCAGGATTCCTCCCTTGCACACAATTCCTTCTGTTGCACGCAAAAAAGTCCAATTGCGCGCAATCCCTACATTGGGTGTGGCCTTGCCTTAGGGATCGGCCTTTTGCACTCACACACAATTCACATCCCTTGCGTGCTATACCTTTAGCCATGCACAATTACTCTTCCCCAATTCCCCCCAGGTGCCTCCCTGCATAGGCGCCCGATGTCCTCCATACCGGGAATGGACGCTGCGCTATTTTCCCGTACGGGCTTCCAGGATCATACGAAGTAACCTCAAGGTCCCTTGGGTGGTGTTTCTCATTGTGTTTCTTTGCCTCATGCTTCTTCTCATAGGCACACTAACGTCTATTGCTTATTCGCATAGCCATGCTAACGTGGACCCCTAGATGGTTCACTCTGACCCCCCCCCCCCCCCCTCACCATGGCCTTGTCAATGCCTTCCCTACCACAAGGGGTACAGGGTTCTGGTTATGTATGTCCTAGGGGTGTAGAGAGAATCCACTTCATTCAAGCTGTAGGACGTTAACCTGCCAAGCACCTCATCCTCAACACATGACGTTAAACTGTGATCCAGCCTCGTGCCTCAAACGTAAGGTCCCCCCGGCTCAGACATTCATTACACCACTCGTCTCCACGAGAATGGAATCTTCCTCACATGGAATGATATTCTCCCTCTTGGAGTTGAATTTTTCCACGGGAGAAGGGCATCCACCTTGGTGTAAGCCCCTAGCCTCTCTTGTGGAAGCTTGAACCCATGCACCTCTGTACTTCCCCACCGCCAAGGCCCATGGAGGGCGTGATAGAGAACAAGGAATATCCTTTGTTCGGTCCCAAAATCCCTCTCCCGATGTGATTTTTCACACCTCACGCCTCCATATTGGATAAGTCCCGACACCATGGGATGCTCAACGTGTAATCTCTTCTTCGCTTCTCACAGATGCACCTTTTGCGACGTGATCATTAGGACCCTACAACCACTTGTTTCTCACACTGAGCATGACTCACGTGAGATTAGAGTGAGCAGCAACCCTTACCCCACCTCCAGCAAACTACAAGGACTTTGACCCATGCTAAGGCATGGTACGTAGGAAGATTCCATGAGGTTCAAGCCCACCACCCGATCATTCCGACCTCTTTACGTCGATTTTCCAACACCTTGGGCCACCTCAGAGCGTAAGCCCCAAATACCTCTTCTCACAAAACGTTAAACTCTATGCCTTCGTCCCACAGGATGTTAAACTATTGTCATCCCACATGATGTTAAACAGCATGCCTCTGTCCCGCACGACATTTAACTGCATTCCTCCATCCAACATGATGTTAAACTGCATGCCTTCGTCCCGCATGACACTAAACTGCATGCCATCCCGCACGATGTTAAACTGCATGCCTCCACCCCGCACGGCGTTAAACTTCATGTCTCTGTCTAGCATGATGTTAAACAGTAATCATTCATCTCACATGTCTTTAAACTGTATACCATCAAGCATGACGTTAAACAGCAGGCTTTTTTCCCACATGATGTTAAACTATATATCGTCCCACATGATGTTAAACTGTATGTCATTCCGCATGATGTTAAACTGTATACCAGAACTACGGGGACTTTGATCCGTACTAAGGCATGGTGCATGGGCAGCCTCCACGAGTTTCAATCCCATCACCCTATCGTTCCGACCCCATTTCGTCAGTTCACCAATCATTGTGGGCCGCCTCAGAGCATAAGACCCATATCCACCTTGGGCCACCTCAGAGTAGAAGCCCCATATCCAACTTGGGCCGCCTCAGATTGTAATCCCCCTTATCCACTTTGGGATGACTTAGAGTGTAACCCCCATATCAACGACTTTGGGCTGCCTCATAGTGTAAGCCCCATATCCACCTTTGGAAGCCTCTAAGCGTAAGCCCCATCCATCCTGAACTACGAAGACTTTCATCTGTTCTAAGGAACGGTATGTATGAAGACTCCTTGAGGTTCAAGCCCAACATCCATGTCCCATCATGACCTTTCCCTCGAGTCCACGTGCCTCGGGAAGCTCATGCCCTAGCCCAGGGGTCTTACTCTCTTTGGGTCCCATCCATGTGTTCATTCTCACGAGTTGCTTTCTGGGCATCCCACCGTATCATCAAACTATGAAGACTTTGATTCCCTTCCACGGGGATACGTAGTAAGTCTCCTGGAGACTCAATCCCAAAGCCATCACCCATACTGATTTAGACCCGGGCCGCTAGATCCTAGTGAGATCCTGCCACCTCATTCTACTCCATAGTATCCGGGAAGCCGCCCACGTGTTGGCACAAACATCAGTGTTTCCCACCCAGGGGGTTCTTCAATCTGATCAACTCTCAGTGTTCTGATCATTACGATCCATCTTCGCTAGATGTTAAACTCATGGAATACCCCGTGTTAAGCATGGGAAGCTGAGGAAAACATCAGAAACATGCCTATGGCATACAATTCCCCGTGTTTGATGTGGGATTCCATGGGCCTCTCCGCCCTAGAGAATCCCTATAATAAGGGATTTAAGATAGACATGCCACTCCCCCAGCATCAAGACACACCAACGATGCCTCAGCATGACCGTTCTTCTGACCGAAGGTTGCTACCCTGATCAGACCCCTTGGAGCGTCTCGAAGGTAGCAGCATATTAACTAGTGTCCATGATGATATGGAATAGGGAACAAGATTCAATAATACATCATAAATCTATGAGGGAGACCCGTACTAGTTGATGAGCTCTGAGGTGGAATCCACAGAAGGAATAACTGGCATCCCATCATCCCGTTTTAGATCAACGAGAAGACGTACCTGAACATGGAATGAATTCCTCCCACCATTGGGAAGCGGGAATGTGGGGCTATAAGCTGTGCATCCTCCCCTGCATGACGGATGTGCGTGCGCTCCCCAGCGGAAAGCGTCGGAAACAGAAATCAGTGAACCCGACGTGAATCTCTTCTCCTCAATATGGAGACTGGAAGCATTTGGGTTGTCGGGAAATTACCATGTCACCAGGTCCGGGCACCCAGCACTCGGAAGTGAAACCCGCTAGGGGTTGGGGCAGTCAGGATGTTGAGCACTCCGTTCTGCGACGTTGTCAGTGTGGATCCCTCTTACCAACCATGGAAGATGGAATGGCGCTGGGTACTGGTTTTTGATTTCTATTCCTATTAGTATTAATGGGTTCATCTCCCTACTTTCAGGAATCAGATCGCTACATCTGGAGCCTGATCGCCACCTGCTCACTCGCATAGGGGTAGGGGCAGTACCAACGCGGCTACCCTACGCGTTTCTTCCTTTTCCAAAACTGCTCTGACCGTCGCAACTGTCGGGCACTCACACCCCCTCTCCCCATCAGAGATTATCCAACGGACGGTGATCAACGACCTCATGTGTAGGTAAGATGAAGAAGGGGTTATAACCACTAGGGACATGGCCCGTTTGGATCTTGAGGCAGCTTCGCCTCACCGACATCTCCGCCCCCAAGGGCCCCATAGGGAGCCACTACTTCCCACCTCGGTGTTCAAAAGATTCGTGAACTTATCCCCAAAATGCCCCGTCGCCTACCTTCCCTACGCTGATGAGGTAAGGGATATCTGGGTTGGACCGACCAAAGACCCGCTTCTAGGGTTCACGGTCAGGGCCACCGCTAGGCTGCATTGACGCCGCCGCCCGACTCCCCAGGCTGAGGAGCAGGAAATCCATGTGCCCGCACCACCATATCCAACCCACCTGACCCGACGCTAGCGTCAGGCACGAGTGGAAGTGGACGCCCACCCAGGGGAATCAGCGTCAGAAACCACTATGGCCCAAGCCATTAATGACCCCTATAATCAAACCCCCACACACGTTGAGTAGGGGCAGTTACATGCTTGACTTGGATCGAGGCCCCGACCGCCCCACGGGCAGGTTGGGTTGACTCTCCCAGTCACCGGCACAGGCAATGTCCACCACAGACCAATCATGGTAGCTCCATCCAGCATGAAGTCTTACTACATGACACCTTTCAGGAAGGTATGGGTCCTCCCTACTTCCAACCTCAGCCTGGAGGCCTGCCTGGCACCACCCTTGCCACGATTAAGGGTCTTCCCCGTGGTAGCTACGCTCCGGGTGGGGCTCTTTCCAGCAGTCACTACACTTTTTATGGGGTCACATCCCCTACCGTAGACTACGAGTATGGAGCCATTGCATATCTAGTCCCTCACCCACATGGATGTCATCCCCATTTCCCATTCGACATCTACCCCAGTGCTCCTCGCACCCCGGCCTTCAATCCTCTCTACCCCAGCACCAGTGCGGCTGGGGGATTTTATGATGGAAATCAGCCCTACCACAAGGGACCACCTAGGGGAAGGAAGGTGGGACATAATCTCCATAAGAGTAATTCCAGAGAAGGCCAGACAGAAATCAGACCAGTCCATTTTTCTGACTCTGAGGAGGAGTACGACTCGACGATGGATCCATCTTCTCAGTCCTTTGAGTCAAGGAATGGGATAAGGACGCGACACATCAGCCTCGTACTCCCCGAATGCGAGATCCATACAATCTCCTCCTCCCCCCGAAGGTATATCCAGGAGGACGAGGACTTGGCTTACCCCCAGCGATCGAACTTGCAGTCACCATCGGCCTCTCCAGAAGCACCTTCCACCTCGGTCAGAGATGACAAAGGCCATTTTTGGGGTTCTATGGCGGAAGAGTTGTGACATAGCACGCCCTCGGAAAGCACCGACACTATGATAGGAGGCCCGTTCTCCGGCCATCCTATCGTGGCGTGGCATCCAGGACACTGCATCCCTTGGAGGAAAACTTAAGAATCAGAGGCCAATCAGCCTGCTCCCCAGATTCTCCGCCAGCCAGCCCACTGGCCTAGTGGCCTGCCTTGGAACCACTGCCAGTTCCCTAGTCACTCCAAGTTGATTAGTTGGTATATCAAGGGCCGGATCCTGAACCTGAGTTGTGGAGATTTTGGAACATCCTCATAGCAGGCCACTTCCCCGAGAAGTTTTGGCCATTCGTCGGGTCGGATTTTGATACACCAGAATCGCTCACCCTGGAAGAGTTTGAATGATTCAGCCAGACCCTCTGGGAATCTCACTCTCATCTGCACAACCAGAAAGTGCCCTATCCCGGGAGACAAGAACACCTTGAGGAAATCGGCGAGCAATGTTGTTAGGTCGACCTAGCCACACTCTCAACTGTTAGGCACCACAAATAACTTGGCCACCACAAGACCCTCCAATAGAAATGTGTTCAAAGCTTTCAAGTACTCCGCAATGTTATCGAGGAGGCCACCCCCCATGCGCATGTCCGTGGATGGGGGCAGTACACTTCTCTTCTCTTCAGTGTGATTTGTCGGCAGCCTGACTCACCGGGCGGCTCTGAGGACATGCCTTCGAGGGCAGCGGCGGTCAACATGGTTGATCTGTCTAGATAGGGGAGTGGTCTGACACATCCTTATGGGGACTAAACCCCTAGATACAATCCACTACTAGACCCATCAAGGAGGATAACTTGTCAGTAGAGGAACCTCCTAGGCCTCCCCGCAGCCACTGAGACATTAATACTAATCCAGAATATCTTCAATGGTAAAGAGAACATTGGGGCTGTCAAAATTTCTGATCCATCTACCTCAATTCATAAGGAAGAAGAAGATCATGAGAAGGCCATGTTGTGCTAACAACTTGCTGAGCAGAAGAGGTTGGTCGATGAGATTCTGGCTGAATGAATTGCAGAACGACGACCAGTCTTCCGTGATCCTAGTCCGGGGCAGCAGGGGCAGGAACAACTACCCCTCTGTGAGATTCTTCCAGGAAACATCGATCATGTCGTGTTTGCTGACATAGGAAAGGTCAGAGCTCATGGAAAGTGGGCACGATACATTTCGCCAAACCCTCCTGAGTGGCATGATCACCCAAGAGACCCCGCCCGGGTTCTTCCAACCGCACCAAGGGTCGCTCCACCAGCTGATCCATGAGTTACTGAGCCTGTCTACCAGATTGAAGTGCCCAACCATGAGCTTGTGGTTAGGGATCCCCGTCATGACTGGAATCTGCATCCAGATGATCCGATGTTAGCACTCATTGCCCGCATAGAGGCTTTGGAAACTCGGCAGGTGGTGATCCCACCAGATGGCAAGCCAAACACGGCATGGGTGGATCATATGCCAGAACCTCCGGGATTTGGGAACCCCACATTCTCCCCATTTAACGGGACATGAGACCCTCCATAGAACCTATCCTACTTCAACTTGAGGTTAGTTCATATGGTAGGGACTCCAGCACAGATGGAGGCCACCAAGTTCTGTTTCTTTGTTCGGACACTAGAGGGGTCAGCATTTGTCTGGTACAGCCATCCCCTGTCGGATCTCTGACTAGCTGTAAGTACCTTTGAAGGAAATTCCAATAATAGTTCAGTTACACATCCTGGAAGATGAACATCATAGACCACTTCAAGTGCAAGCAAAGGCTCGACGAGTGAATCACAGACTTCATCGCCTGATGGAAAGGGCTCACATATTCCCTTGACATACAACTAACTCAAAAGAAATTAATGACAATGTGAATAGGGAATTTCAAGGCAGAGGTGGTTCCTTCTATGATCACTCAGAATTACCCTGGAGGGTTCTAGGACTTCGCAGACAAGGATCATCGCCTCGAAGAAGCCCTGCAACATGCCAGTCAGGCATGCCGGCTGCCTCCTGTAATCCCATCAAGGAGAGCATCCAGATTTGAGCCAACTGTTGTGGCCCAGATAGAGGCCCATAGGATGCTAGAATTGCTACCAGTGAGGCTAGCTCTACAGCCCCATAGGGTTCTGCCCCCATAGGCACACCTTACATCCTAGCAGCGGCTACCTCAAAATCGGAAAGGGCCTCCACCTAACGCGTCGCCACCACCTAGGAGAGATAATCAGGTTCCGCCTCCTCAGAACAATCCTCTGGCCCCCCGTTATGGTCTGCCTCCTATATCCCCCTTTCCATACAGAAGGAATCAGACCTACTCGTTTGAAAAGGTTAAGTTCCCTGATTACTTCCGCAGTGCCTTGGAGCAGAGAATCGTACGGCTGCCTAAGTGCTGGAAACCAGAAGAGGCGCATCATACCGATCACCCCAACTACTGACCTTATCACCGGACCCTGGGACACACCATCCAGTAATAATACATGTTCAAGGACTGGATTCAAGACCAAATTGACAACAATATAGTCATTTTGGGCCTATCCCCGACACATGTGGCATGTGTCTTTGTGAGATTGGATGACAGTAGTGGAAAAGAAGGGGGATGGCAGCAGGTTCATGACCGTGGGTCCCATAATTATAATGACTAGATGGCCCGCAAGAAGGTCACTCGTTCCCATGGCATCATCCGTGCATGCCTGAATCAGCACGATCCTTCAGAAGCTGTGGTTACTACATCGATATCATCGTCTCAGCCAGCCTCTTCCTGGAAGAGTAAGCAGCGGTGGCGCAAGACGAAAGAATGTGCCCTTCCAATGCCATCGTTTTCTCGCACTCTTTTCAACTTTATGCCCACTAGAATGGAGATCCCTCTGAGACTCTGCCTTTTAGTAGATGACTCTTAATGTGACAGTCTGGGGCACATTTCGGTTAACACCATAGAGTTGGTAATTCCCATTTTGATTCTCGATGATGAGGAATGTCGGGTAGACCTTCCCAATGGCCACATCTGTCGCCAGTGTCTTTAGAGTCGTGGTTACATGAATTGCTGGGGCCCAATAGTTGGAACCTCCAGCTAGGTCGTGCATGCTAAAGATACTTGACATGAGGTAGAGTGTAAGGATCAGCATAGGCGGCCCCTTCATCTGATGTCGACAGGTTCACCTCCACCACTGTTTGTGTTGCTGGATCAGGCGGAACCACCTTGGTCATGCCGCGACCAGCTTCGCCCTTCCACCAGCTGACCCCATCCTTTCGGTCCTCATCTGTAAGACACTCTCTGGGCTTTGACTAGTGAATGAAGAGATATTCCTAGTAGCAGTCAGCTACAAGTCTATCCATCAGGGACCGTCATGCCTCAAATCACAGAGCGGCCTCCAGTAAGCAGAAGCTCACGTCTGGCCTGGAAGTATGATGTTGTGAAGCACCTAACTTTCATTCCGGTGAGGATTTCTATCCTTGAGGCCCTTAACCTATCATCTGAAATGCGTGAAGCACTTCCTGAGGCCCTAAGGATCCCCCTCCAATTTGATACAGAGGTAGCAGCTGTGGAAGCCTTCAACACTGGGGAAATTGAGAATGCTGAATGCCAGACAGTTATCTCCTTCTCTGGTGAAGACAAAGACCATCCTATATAGGGGCTCATTCTCCTGATGTACATCACTGGCCAGTTCAATGGCGTGGAAGTACGCCATTGTCTTGTTGACAAGGGTAATGGGATTAACCTAATCCCGACTCGGACACTACAAAAGTTGTGTTTTTATAAGGATGATTTAACTCCATCTGGCCTCAGAATCCAGGGGTATGACAGGACCGAGAAAACTCCAGGAAGAAGGATCTGGTTGAAGACCTAGTTCGGTGGCCTAATTACCAGCACCAAATTCATGGTTGTCTCCCAGGACACTGCATACAACACATTGATTGGGAGGTCATGGCTCCACCTGCATGTATCGGTCCCCTCATCGTATCAACAATGCCTACAATACTCCCTTAATGGCTGAGTAGGCGTACTTCAAGGAGATGCGTCTCCTTTTGCCTCATGTGAAGCCCGTTATCTGGACACCGACTATTTCTAGAGCACAGATAAACCGATTCTGGAAGGTGATATAGAGCCCGTCACTAACACAAGTGATCCTTGGGAAGGTTTGATTGACACTTTCATCTTCCCAATCCATCGGTTGGAAGATATGAACCCCAATATGTTGCAATGCTTTGACGTTTCTGGTACAAGAGGAAGCCATATTACCAGATCAAAGTGACGGTGGAAAATCACCTCGTACTACTAAACCAACCAGGCTCGGGTGACCCCATATGGTATTAGGACATCAGGCTCATGGAAACTACGGTACGTCATACATGTCTCTTCTTCCAGGATATAATTAATCGGCAAAATCCAATGTGCCACTACTGATTTGATGTCATCATGAGTGGCCCCTTGGGCCGAAGACCAGATGAGATTGGATCGACTGCCTTAAACGCAATGGTCTTAGTGGCGCCTGAGTCTCCTGATATGATGACCACTTCCCCCAAAGCCAGAACTAGCCACCCATCAGGGTTTTATAGCTCGGAGGCAACTCCTACATCAGAAGGTCCCTCCACAAGTGGAGAAAGGGATATAGAGAATTCTCCCCCCGCCATTGAGGAAGGTGTCTCCACCACGGTCGATGAGTTAGTACAGGTGAACCTCGGTCGTGATGCGGACCTGATACCCACACTGGACAGTGCCGCCATGCCCCCCAAGGAGCACCAGTAGTATGTGTAATTATTTAGATAGAATCGTGATGTGTTCTGTTGTAGTTACAATGAGATTCCAAGATTAGATCCTCAGGTATCCATTCATCGCCTTGGTCTCCCTGCAAACCATCGCGGGTTCAAGAAGACTCCCATAAAGATGAACCCTTCTCACGGTGCCATGGTTGAGGCCGAAGTTAACAAAATTATCAAAGACAAATACATTAAGGATGTTCAATAACCAAGGTGACTAGCCAACATTATGCCAGTCAGGAAGAATAACGGACAAATCAGAGTCTGTATCAACTTCCGTGATCTGAATCGCCACTGCCCGAAGGATGATTTTCCCCTTCCAGTGACAGAGTTGTTGATTGATGCCACGGTCGGGTTCCACGCCCTCTCCTTCATGGATGGTTATTCTGGGTACAACCATATCAAAATGGGTCCAGAAGATGAGGATTCCACTTCATTTAGGGCGCCCCAAGGTACTTTTTGTTATCGGGTTATGCCCTTCGGCCTGAAGAATGCTGGTACCACCTATCAGTGGGCCATGTATCGTATATTAAAGTCGATTCTGGTAACATTGGTGGAATGCTACATGGAGGATCTGGTAGTCAAATCACACCATCACCAAGACCATCTCAAGGACCTTGTGAAATTGTTTGGTTTCCTTTTCTCATGCCGCCTGATGATGAACCCATTGAAGTGTGCCTTCGTGGTCACCTCCGACACCTTCCTTGGATTTGTCATCAGATACTGAGGCATTGAGATTGACCTAGGGAAGATCAAGGCCATCAGTCAGATGCCTCCTCCAAGAAATATTCAGGAGCTTCGAGGTCTCCAAGGCCACTTAGCCTACATACGCCGATTCATTATGAATCTGGCTGGAAAGTGTAAGCTCTTTTCCCGGATCATGAAGAAAGGAACCACCTATGAATGGGATGAAGAGTGTCAGACCGACTTCGAGGAAATCAAGAAATATTTTCTCCAACCTCCGGTCGTGATTCTACCCATCTCTGGAAAGCCACTGGTCCTTTACGTGATCGCCCTGGAATGGTCCCCTGGCATATTTCTCTTCCAGAAGAATAATGAGGGAACAGAGAATTGCCTCTACTACCTCAGCCACATGCTCATCGACACAGAAATTCAGGTATTCCCCCATCGAGAAGAGCTGTCTGGCGCTCGTATTTGCTGTGCAGAAACTGAAGCACTACATGCAGCACCACGAGGTACAGCTGGTCTCTCGGGTAGACCCATTGAAGTATGTCCTAAACCTTCCTATGTTGACTGGCCAACTAGCACGGGGGGTGGTGATCCTCCATCAGTTTGACATCAGGTTTGTGCCTCAGAAGGCTATCAAAGTACATGCATTGATAGACTTTATAACTACCCACCCAACCTCCACAGATCAGCCGCTGGAGCTAGGTTTTCCTGATGAGGCAATCCTCTCAGTCGATCATGCCATCCCATGTTGGAAAATGTACATTGACGGTGCCTCCCGGAGCCCCACCGATACGAGACTCAGCAATCCTAGGCTTAACAGAGTGGGCATGGGTATCATATTCATCACCCCAGAGCAGGTCATTCTGCGATATTCATTCCTATTGTCGGGGAGCTGCACCAACAATGAGGTAGAGTATCATGCCCTCATTAGTGTCCTTGAGCTTTCCCTCAAGATCGACCTTCCCCATCTGCATGTGAAAGGGGACTCCATGCAGGAAAACAAGGAGGTCAATGGTGACTATGTTGTCAGAAAACTGGAGCTCGTGCCATTTTTGGAGTGCACCCTCCATCTAAGGACCCAATTCTCTTCTCGGCCAGAGGTCATTCATATTCCATGGTCACAGAATGGTCTAGTAGATGCTTTGGCTACCCTGGTCGCATCGCTGGTGGAGACGGAATAGGACGACCAGATTTTCCACGTGGGGCACCGGAGAGCCATCACCACTGTTACCCCAGAGGATGATCGTGGCCCGTGTGTAAACCATCTCACCACTGGTTCCCTTACATCAAGAGAAATGGGTACTTCAGATGTGATGATTCAAATAGTTCTTTATTAGAGGAAAAATTTGGTTGAATACATCCAAAACGGTAATCTCCCGGTAGACCGTTCCGAGCACGAGCGAGTCCAACGTCGCGCTCTACAGTTTACCCTTCAGAGCGGTCCCAGCCTTGATCAAATCCTTTAAAAATGCTGATTTGATGGTGTTCTCCTCCGTTGACTTCAAGGAGTCGAGATTCCACAGGTCATACAAGAGGATCATGTTGGTTCCTGTTGCTCCCGTTAGGCTGGGACAAATTTGTCTCACCAGATTCGGAGGCTGGTATACTTCTGGCCCTCCATGATCCATGACAGCATCATGTTCTCCAAGAGATTCCATGCATTCCATGTTTATGCTAACATCATGCATCGGCCACCAGAGCCTCTCCACACTACCAAGTATTCTTGGCCCTTTACAGTCTGGGGGTTGGATGACATAGGACCTTAACCACCGGCTACGGCCCGCCAATGTCGGTTCATTCTGACTGCTACGGATTTCCTGTCCAAGTGGGAAGAGGCAATTCTGCTCAAGGAAGTCAAATCCCGTTCTATTTTCGACTTCATTAGTTCCAATATCAACTATCGATTTAGAGTACCTCACGATATTCTCACAGATAACAGCACCAACATCCGAGGATCCGAGATGAAGAAATTGTATGCCAAGTACAACATTCTCTCTAACCATACCTCTTGCTATCTTGTGTAGGAGAATGGAGAAATCAAGGTGTTTAACAAAACCCTCTCAAACATTCTGCAAAATATGGTTGGTCAGAACATGAATAGTTGTCCATATAAACTTCCCAACTCTCTCTAGGCTTATCAGATGACGACTCGTAATTCCACCCACGTGACCCCGTATTCCCGGGTGTATGGAACTGAAGTCGTCCTGTCCATCGAGATTTAGTTTCCCTCATTTCGCATAGCATTCTACATATAAAAAGCGCCGGATAGAGTTGCTGAAATCCATCTAGCTAAATTGGAAGTGCTGAATGAGAATAGGCTTCATGCTTTGCACAGCATGGAAAGGAATCATAGCAGGGTGTCTTGAGCATTTAATAAGAAGGTTCACCTCCCCTCCTTCTTGCAAGTTGATCTGGTACTAGCCCTCATGGCTCCAATGATCCCTAACAAGAAACCACCCACGTTGGAGCCCAAATGGGAGGGACCATTCATTGTACATAAGGTCTATCCCAGTGGTGCGTACTCGATGGTGACCATGGATGGTGAGCACGTAACTCCTCCCACCAATAACAAGTTCCTTAAACAATATTTTTCCTT
Source organism: Viscum album (assembly GCA_963277665.1). Taxonomy (NCBI): domain Eukaryota; kingdom Viridiplantae; phylum Streptophyta; class Magnoliopsida; order Santalales; family Viscaceae; genus Viscum; species Viscum album. The sequence goes on from OY728157.1 coordinate 823,058,235, forward strand.
ACCCTACGGGGTCCCCCACGACATTAAACTGAATTTAGGTTCCGCAAGACAGTAAACTGCATTCAGTCCCACAAGAACCTAAACTGCATTTGGTCCATCATGACCTTAAACTGCATTTGGCCCTACATTTGGGCCCTTATGGTCCCCCATGTCCTTAAATTGGCCCACGGTCTTTCATGAACCTAAACTGCATGCTCGTCTTGCACGAAGTTAAACTACATGCTGGTTAGGCCTCCCTGACCGAGGCCAAGCCTCGGGCCCTCGACCCAGGCCCTCTCATGTGGAATTGTACGGTGTGTTGTGGGATTACATCCTCATTCACGTCGAGTTACCCACCGCGCTGTACGCATTCCCTGATGAAATGCCTCCAATCAACATACATGACATTAAAGTGTGTTTCTAGAACTATGTATGGCTTGATTTCCATCCTTATGGGATACGTAGGACTGCCTGAACACCATGATTTCAGGTTCAGCCCCGTCTCTTAAGAGATCCCATGATCTCCCGGTCACCTCGGCATCTTGGTCTGTCCCTCTCCACGAGGGGGATATATAGGTGTGGTACATAGTTTTTGGAACCATTCCCCCTTCTCCTGGGAATCTTTGATCTTTTGGTCGCTCTCAAACTGATCCCTTCGACCATTTTCAGTGGTTCACTAATGTGTTCAGAGTACACTGGTCTAGGACCTGGTGTGTCAGATTCAACTTAGGCAAGTTCCATCTACTTTTCAATCATTGTGCTCCCCTTCATTCATGACCCCTTTATCATTCACACTCGGAGGGACCCCCAAGAACAGCCTGGATACAATGACTAAGGGCTCTCCTACTGTCATGGGCCAATGACCCTGAGGGTTTCAGAAAAAAATTGATACATATCCCACGTTGTGAACATGTTCAGCAGTTGATGCTCATTTGTTTGTCCCCAAGGCTAACAAGATAGGATATTGTATAGCGAACCTGGTTAGCAGTAATCCTCCATCGTCACACTTACTCCTTCTGGCCCTGAATGTTGGATGAAATATTCAAATTTTGTTCCACCACATCATTTCAAGGTGGAATCGTGACACTCCTTGCACTAACTCTCAATGCGCTTCCACATGTCAGGCATACGGAGCTGCGTTACTGTGTCTCATGAGGCTCCCACGATCCGGGAACTAAGATTATCATCTTGGGTCATCTCTAAAAGCCATACACAACTTGACCCTCATCCCCACAGGATACGAGGGGTCGCCTAGAAATTGCGTTTCGGGCCCAGCTTAGCTGGAAGCTACTGTCTCTATCCCCTTGATCTTTAAACCCTTGCCGGCCCCGTGGCCTAAGGCTCCTCTCTCGGAATCGCACACGGAGATGGTATGGGATTATTTCCTCACCCGCATCGGTTATTATTTATCACATCGTGCTCATTCCCCCGGTTCCAAGCCATATGACCTTAAATTGTGCTGGTTGGTCCTACCACATGACTATAAACTGTGATGATAACGTCCCTGCCACACGACGAAAAACGGCACTGCATTGTGATGACCTCTCCACATGGGACATCACGTTGGGTATTGGTCAATTACCATACCATTTTTCAATGCCTGTATATGGCTTGATTATTGTGGCGATGCCGGGAATTTCTACCCTAGGACGGTCGCTCCACAAAGAAAAACCATTCACCTTCAAGGATAGACAAGATATATCAGAGGCTTCTTCTTTTGGTGCGAGGGCAAGACCCACATGCCTCTTTCATCCTTTGTACATGTACAATGTCGTGTCGTTTCACCCCTTCCATGAACTACGTATGGCTTGATCCCCATTTTTATGGGGTATGTAGGAACACCCACACCTCTTGTCTTTGGTTCCAGCTTGAGGTCTGCTAATTCATCATGTTCGTCCCACCATTGGGACCATGACCACGGGACCGCATGGCATGGTGAGCAGGACCTCATCCAAATTCATGTCAGGTTTTCAATATCCACCACTCCTGCACCCCGTTATAAGAATTAGCCCTCCTGGTTCCAGTCCTGCACGATGTTAAACAAAGCCCCCAAGAACCACGTATGGCTTGATTCCCATCATTATGGGATACATAGGAGTGCCCGGGCACTTCCCCACAAGCCCATCCGAACTCTCATTTCTGGTCCCTTGATGGGAACACTATTCCTAGGAATGCATGGTAGGTTGGACCTCGTCCCCATTCACGTCGGTTTTTGTGATCACCATACCATGCGTCTCCCGCCCTCCTTACTAATCTTGGGTCTGAGTTCTAAGATGTTAAACAAAGACCCTTTTATGAACAATGTGTGGCATTATTCTCATTTTTATGAGATATGTAGTAATGCTCAGACATTTCTATCTTGGGTCCAGCCCTAGGGATAACCAAATCTCGTCCCTCCTCACTGTCGGCCCCTTGGCCTAACTCCTTGGGGAGTGGTGTAACTATAGAATCTTCCCTGAATGAGTTTGGGATGCCCCAAAATGATTTGGATGCAACAGTTCTCTCACCAGAGTGGTTTTGTCTAAAGGTAGGGATGATCCGGGACTAGATTAATACATCTTCCTAATGTGCCTCCACCACGCCGGAAAAATTCTGGGAGTGTTGGATTCTGTTTGAACAAACCACAACTTCACATTCCACGCTTTTCATGCCCTTTTATTCAGATATTCATCCTCTTTCATGTTTGATGTGACCCCCTAACATTATGGATGCTCGACCTGTGGTCTGCATGTTGTAACAATATGGATGATAGACCTTTGAGCCGCCTGCTGTAACCATATGGATGATTGACCTATGATCCGCCTGCTATCTTGGGCCAACGTTTCAGATGACTGGTCATGTTTGATGGGACCCACTAACAGTATGGATGCTCGACATGTGGTGCACCTGCTGTAACAATATGGATGATAGACCTTTGGTCTGCATATTGTAACAATATCGATTATTGACCTACGGTCTGCCTATTGTCCTGGTCTATTGTTCCAGAAGACTGATCGATGATATTTGAGTTAGGCCCTGTCTTGCAAACATGGTTAGTGGTAAGCCCCCAATTTTTGTCTGTATTTCATGCCAATGTGATATGGATGATGTGTTTCCACCACGCTCAACATCTATCCTCCATCGTTACACCCCCATAATGTTCTGAATTTGGGTAACGTAATTCACCGTTTCCATCTCCCTATGTTCGGATTTATTCCAATGCCCCCAGCATTGCCCCAATCACATGTTAGATAACGTTGAGGAGACAATACAACAATCGGTCTGAGGTCCCCTCCCTTTGGCTGGACCTCCCTCTCCTCCATAGAGATATGAGACAGATTTCGGATTCCTGAAGCTTGGTTGACGCCCCACAGTCAAACGAAATGATAATTCGAGTATCATTTGTTTCTCAAATTGGGTACGGCCCATGTGAGCTCAGTGGTGAATTACTATCTATTTTGGGATTGTGGTTGAGCGTATTAAAATGAAAGGTACATATAAATAGATTTGTCCATACATTGGATCAAAATGATGAGCAGTTAAAGCAAAAATTTCATGAGATGGCCAAAACAGGGCCCTTAAGGATTGGCATTTTGGATTGATCTTTACAACACTGCTACCCTTTGGTTGGTGGCCTCCATGACCACTTCTCACTCCCTGAAGACCATCTCTTCATCAGAAGCCGAAGAGCGCAGTTCGTTAATCCTAGATTGTGCCTGCGCTCATTCAATTCGAAGTATGGTCATCTGGTGACTCGCCTCCATCAGTTTCTCTAGGGTGTCAGCCTGCTGTGTCATCTATTTCTACATGAGCTCAGAGCATGTTGCGATGAAGGCCTCTTTCTCTGTCGCCTTTTCTTCGACGCGTCAGACTTCCTTCTCTACCCTTAGGAATGCTCGGCTGCTCACCAATCAATCCCGACACTAGGCAATATCGGTGTGCCGGCTTCTCTCACTTAACTTCTCGGCCATGTAATGAAGGACCGTCAGATGAAGGCATTGAGCGTGAGGCCCTCCGAAAAACAGTAAACACATCCGGGTCTAGAGTGGTCCCATCTGCCATAGCCAAGCTGTTAGAGGCTGCCTGAGAAAGCACGGGATGCACTTCAACCCTTTGCGTCGTGTAATCCAGCTTTCCTCGGCCGCTTCTGAGTCTGAATCATCTATCTCCTTAGGGTAAGTGGGCCGATATGCATGAAATGAAACAAGAAGGTCAGCAGCAGGATCTGCCTCAAGGATTTCTTCACGACGAGTAGGATCCTCGATGTCTGGGCGACCTTCTACTCTCGCCCCTTTAGTGGAAATGCTTTTGTTGGATTATAGACGTGCTCTAATGACAGCACCACTGATGTCCGCCGCCCCCTGCACACCAATTGCCAGGGCCGACTCTGTTTGGGATGTTTGTTCTAGAGGAGGTGGTACGTCCACCGCTAGTCCACTTATGGACGGCCCGAGATCAGCAGCCCAAAGAACCACCAATGTCCTGATCACTGCCCAGGGAGCATTCTGTTTAGTCGTGTTCTCAGATAGTAAACACTAGTGGAAAAGCTGGGGACTTACAGAAATCCAAATCATCAACCTCCAGTGTCCCAGCCGCTACAGGAGCTATCATTGTAGGAGACCACTCAGCTTTGGTCTGTTCGATGATAGGCGTCGGAGCCCCACCCTGTCCATCGGGTTCCTCTTCACATTCCTCTATTGGGGAGACTTGGTCAGCGACTATATGCTCTTGAGTGAGATAGAGACATCGATTAGAAATTGCAGAAGCGAATGGATAAAGGAGGATGAATAAATATAGAGACAGACCTCGAGTATCTCGGTTATGTCAAGATCATAGATGACAATATCACCGCTCTCTCGGAGAGTCCCTTGGTAGGCCGACCCCTGCGACGCCTCACCTTCAGGTTCTCCTTCACCTTCTCTTTCATCTTCTCTTTCACCTTGGTGTTCTCTTGTTTCTTCCTCTCTCTCTCTGACTCATTATCACTGTCGCCCTATACCAGTGGAATCATTTCAAATTCATGCTCTTGGATGAGCATCACATTCACCAGGAAAGGTGGATCCACATGATAACCCCACTGGCATGTGTATTTGTCCATGGCTGTTAGATATGTGTGCCACCGATGGACATTTACCCGGTCGGTAACTCGAACGAGCATGACTTCTGGCAGCTGGATCCCATCCTGCATTATCTTCTTCCAGAGGGCTTCAACGCTCATTGATTTCCGTAGGGTCATCTAGGCCAACCACAATTCTGGAAAGATTGAATCATGTGAAGGTTTGATCAGGTATCATATCCAATTCCCGAGCAGCTCTCTGTCTTCCTCGTGTAACCCCCCTATAGGCAACGAGGTCGTAGCGACACCATGTGATGTCCCTACTACTGAGGTCCTAGCTTGTGCAGGCCTCGCTGCTTGGCACTCCCCTGGTCCCCCCCCCATCTAGCAACACCTTGCCTGCTCTCTCGTTGCCTGGGTTCCACGCGGGTGGTCTTGAGTTTCCAAACTCGGTTGCGTAAAAGACCCTCATGGTACGCTATAACCCAGTTTTCAGCATACTCAGTTGATAGGCCAGTGTCAACCTTAGTGGGAGGAAGGGTAATGAAGTCACCAAAGCCATAAGAGGTGAACATTAAACACATATGGAGAAGGTCGTAGGGAGTAATCTCCTCCCAGAAATCTGTGAACACCCTCTTCAGCATTCGCTGGAGGCACCCGAACTGCCTGGCAAATCGGGATGGCACATAAGGCTCACAGATGATCTTCCCATCAATCCGACCCACAATCACCCCACCTCAGATGATCTGGAAGTAATCTTTCCACTCTAGCAATCCTTTCCAATTTTATATCATCTGGATGGTCGGGGTGAGTAATGGGGTGAAGTTAAAGTTGGCGTGGTTTCCAATTTTGATCCTTACACCCTCCTTGTTGAGCGTCATTAGTGCAACCCCAACAATGTTCAGAAGATATGGCTGCAATCCATTGCTCGGAGGACGAAAAATGTTAGGGAATGTGTACCTGCCAAGATGAGCCTCCACCTAGTCATGGAGGATCTGGAAAGGGCCACACACCCTCCAAGGTGACCCCCCTCATGAGATTCATCCCAGAATGGCATACAGCCTAGCCAGCACGGGGACCCCCATATTGAACCTTTTGTTGGCGGCCATGGTTCCCGCCATCACCATGGTTGCTGGACGGATGCCCATCCTTGCATCCCGCACAAGTAGGAGCCACCCGCTCAGGAAGGTGGGGAGGAACCTAGCATATCAGAGGTTCAGGTACCGGGCCTTGATAACATGGTAGCCCCACTATTGGTATTGCCCCGCCTCCAGGGTCCTCATGTATGATCCATTCATGCTTCTCAAAGCCACGGTTGGGATCTGTTTTCCCCATCCTTGTATCTTGACCGTCAAGTCCTTCTCTAGGAATAGGATGAACCGGTCCTTGTAGGCGATGTCCTTTAGGAAGTCCTAGACCTTCATCCTCTCTTTGTCCAAATCCAGTAGGTGCCATGTCTGCATGGGGGTCCGTGATCTGTCCTCCCAAGTGTTCATTGGGGAAGTAACTCATTGTATTGGTAGCCCTCTAGTGGGATACCTCCGATATAGTGAACATCCCAGAGACTAATACCAACTTCCCCATGGTGAAGGTGGAATGTGTTGGTGTCAGAGGACCATCAGGTGAACAGTTCCGTCCCAAGTTTAGGTTGGTGGTACAAGTGGAACTGCGACATCCACACCACCTCGAACAGACCAATGTGCCGCATCTCGGCCCCAAATTGGTTGCACCTATGGCGAACCTAGTATGCCCAAGCCCAGTCACTGGTGAAGTTACCTCCGGACCGTAGGTCCCAATCTTACAGCCATCCCTTAGTTTCGTCTGTGATACTCTAACGGAACGTGCTTACATAGAGGTCTGGAGAAATCTGTACAATAGTATCACCCCCCACGATGGTACTAGCCCTCGTGTTCAAAACATACACATCCATGTGTCTGGTCTCTCTGGAAGGATGACCATTGTTGGTGATATTGTATCGGGGATGTTCATCCTCCCAGGTCACCCATGGCCACGGTGTGTCAACCTCGAAGCCCGGCAGCGAAAGATCCTCCAAAATGTCGAAGTTCCATAGTGGAAGGTTGTTGGACAGAGGATACTCCTTTTGGGTGGGGGTTAGAAGGTTGAAAAAGTTATGGATGTATGAAACAACCACCCTGGCACCATAAACTTCCTCATTCACCACCATTTCAGCCCTACGAGCGATGGATTCCCCCTCATTGACTTGGTTTGCGTTCATCTCAAGTGCTTTGAGACAGTTGCGCGAAATCTGGATGAGATGCGCAGAATCTGGATGAGATGCACGATATCTGGAAAGGTGGTGTGAAATTCAGATGGTGGGTGCAAAATCGGGGCAGTCGGCCTAGAATATCCTGGGTATGTGTGAAAATACGGCCGAAACTCGGAGGAATTGCGTGCTGCCAAAGCGTGTTTTACGCCCAGTCACAAAGTAATTTCACACACGAGAGCTCTGAGCCTATCACGCGAGAAATCCTGGGTATGGCTCATGGGACCCAGGGCCGCTTTTATAGGTGAGACCGAGGTTCCACGCCGTGCGGAAAGCAAATTCTGCGCCAAACCCGAGTTTTGCGCGCCGCATCATTTTTTGCACACACGACACCCTTGAAGCCAACCCTTCGGCGTTTCGGCATTTCCCTCAGAATCTGATCATTTCGACCTCTCGCTGATCCAATTCTGAGGGGGCGGGCATTTGTAGACGTCGAAAATGTCCGTAAAGGAAGTTTTGAAATGACGAAAAAATGCCATATTCAGACCCGGAGACCCAGTCTGGAGGGGTCGAAGGTGTTGCACGAAATAAATGAGGATGTGCACGAAACAATGCGGGCCACAAAAAGGGAGTCTGGGATTCATGAAAGGTCCCTAGTGCTGGTGCGCAATATATGCGCGCCCACGCCTGCGTGATTAACTTTTCGCACCGCCATCTATGGTGCACAAAATTTCACGTGCCGATGGGATTCCACAATGTCAGGGGCCTATTAATAGAAGGAAATCCCTTCCATTTCTAGGTTGCGGAATTTGAACCAGATCTCATGCGTGAAATAGGACTTCCATGTGCGCAAGATGTCCTTCAAGTACTGACCCTTTTTTGTGAAACCTCACCCCAGGATCCACCTTTGCGCGAAATCCCACTATCTTAAATAAAATTCCAAACCCCTCACGATTACTCCCTTGGGAACAATTCCTTCCATTGCATGCAAAAATGTCCAATTGCGTGCAATCCCTGCATTGGGTGTGGCCTTTCCTTAGGGTTCGACCTTAGCCACTCGCATGTAATTCACATCCCTTGCGCACTATCCCTTTAGACACGCGCAATTCCTCTGCCCCAATTACTCACCATCCCAGTGATTTGAACGCAAACTGTTTCGTTGCGCGCAATCCCTGGGTCCCCTCACCTTGATTCCCCCCGGGTGCCTCCCTGCATTGGCGCCCGATGTACTCCATACCAGGCATGCACGCCATGCGCTGTTTTCTTGTATGGGATTCCAGTCTTGTATGAAGTAACCATAAGGTCCCTTGGGTGTTGTTTCGCATTGCGTTTCTTTGCCTTATGCTTCTTCTCATAGGCACACTAACAGCTATTGCTTATTTGCATAGCCACGCTCTGTGGACCCCTCGATAGTTCGTTCTATGACCCCCCCCACCCCACTTCACCATGGCCTTGCCGATGACTTCCCTCCCACAAGGGGTAGAGGGTGCCAATTATATATGTCCTAGGGGTGTGGAGTGAACCCACCTCCTCCGAGCTGCAGGATGATAAAATGCTAAGATCATCATCCTCAACAAATGACGTTAAACTGTGATCCAACCCCATTCCTCGCACGCAGTGTCCCCCTGGCTCAGACATTCTTTACACCGCTCGTCTCAATGGGAATGGAATCTTCCTCACATGGAATGATATCCTACCTCTAAGAGTGGCGTTTTTCCACGGGGGAAGGACATCCACCTTGGTGTAAGCCCTTGGCCTCTCTTGCGGAAGGTAGCACCCATACACCTCCATACTTCCCCACCGCCAAGTCTAGTGGAGGGTGTGATAGGGAAAGAGGCATATCCTTTGTTTGATCCCAAAATCCCTCTCCCGTTCTATTTTGTCGCACCTCGGGCCTCCATCCTGGAGTAAGTCCCGACACCATGGGCCGCTGAAAGAATAAGCCCCTCTTCAATTCTCACGAACGCTCCTTTTGTGACGTGATCATCAGGTCCCTGCAACCTCTTGTTTCTCACACTGAGCATGACTCACATGAGCATAGAGTAAGCACCGACACTGAACACACCTCCAGATAACTACAAGGACTTTTATCCATGCTAAATCATGGTACGTAGGAAGCCTCCACTAGGTTCAAGCCCACCACCCGGTCGTTCCGACCTCTTCACCACTGCTCACCAACACCTTGGGCCCCCTCAGAGCTTAAGCCCCAAATGGCTCGTCCCACATGACATTAAACTGCATGCATTTATCCCGCATGACGTTAAACTATATTCTACCCCGCCCGACGTTAAATTGCATGCCTCCATCCCATACAATGTTAAACTACATGCCCCTGTCCAGCATGACATTAAACTGCATGCCTCCATCCCTCATGACGTTAAAATATATGCCATCCCACATGACGTTAAACTACATGCCTCCTTCCCGCACGATGTTAAACGGTATGTCTCTATACAACATGATGTTAAAATGCATGCCTTTATCCCGCATGATGTTAAACTGTATGCCGTCTAGCATGATGTTAAACTGCATGCCTTCATCCCACATGAAATTAAACTGTATGTCGTCCCGCATGACGTTAAACTATATGTCGTCCCGCATGATGTTAAATAGTATAACCGAACTACGGAGACTTTGATCCATGTTAAGGCATGGTATGTAGGAATCCTCCATGAGTTTCAAGCCCATCACCCAGTTGTTCCAACCACATCGCATTGGTTCACCAATCATTTTGGGTCTCCTTAGAGCGTAAGCACCATATCCAAATTGGGCCACCTCAGAGTGTAAGACTCATACCCAACATGGGCCACCTTAGAGCGTAAGCCCCCATATCCACTTTGGGATGCCTCAGAGCGTAACCCCCATATCAACCACTTTGGGATACCTTAGAGCATAAGCCCCACATCCACCGTGGGCTGTTTCAGAGTGTAAGCCCCATCCATCCTGAATTATGGAGACTTTGATCTGTGCTATGGAATGGTACGTAGGAATCCTCCTTGAGGTTCAAGCCCAACATCCATGTCCCATCCTGACCTTTCCCTCGAGCCCATATGCCTTGGAAAACTGATGCTCTAGCCCAGGGGTCTTACTCCCTCCTGGTCCCATCCATGCATTCATTCTCATGGGTAGCCTCTTTGGGCGTCCCACCATATCATAAAACTATGCGGACTTTTATTCCCTACGTGGGGATATGTAGAAAGTCTCATATGGACTCATGCCTAGAGCCATCACCCATCCTGATTCTTACCCGGGCTTCCACATCCATGTGGGATCATGCCACCTCATTCCACTCCACAGTATTCGGAAATTTGCCCATGTGTTGGCCCCAACATCGGTGTTCCCCCCCAGGGGGTTCATCAAGCTGATCCACTCTCAGTGTTCTGATTAGTCTGATCCATCTTCATTGGACGTTAAACTCACGACATACCCCGTGTTAAGAATGAGAAGCTAAGGAAACCCATACGTACATGACTATGGCATTCAATTCCCCACATTCGATGTAGGATACCTCAATCCTCCAAGCCCTCAATAAACCCTATAATAATGGGAATAAGACAGACATGTCAATCCCCCATCGTCAAGACATGAAAACGACACTTTAGCTTGACCATTCTCCTGACTGATGGTTGCTTCCCTGAACGGACCCCTTAGAGCGTCTCGACGGAAGTAGCATTATTAACTAGTGTCCATGAAGAAATGGAAGCTGGAACAAGATTCATGAATACGTCTTAAATCTATGAGGGAGTCCTGGACTAGGTGACGAGCTCCGAGGAGGAATCCACGGAAGGAACAACCGACATCCCATCATCCCAATTTCGAACAAGGAGCAGACATCCCTAAACAAGGAATGGATGCCACCCACCTTTGGAAATCGGGAATGCAGGGATACATTCCACGCATCCTCCAATACGTGATGGATGTGAATGCGCGCCCTAGCAGAAAGCATCAGAAACAAATATTTAACTTTTATTTTGTGTTTGGGATATGAGATTTCCTTGAGGCATGTGAAAATCTACCTTGATGATCCCTAGTTAGTGTGGAAATATGAGCCCAGTATAAATAGTCCTTCCTCGATGGAATATGGAATCAAAACTCTAGAATGGGAGAATGGATATGATCCTCCTCTTTTTTTGCCTCTTAATGATGTCGGTGCATTCGTTTTTCAACAAAATTAGGAATATTTTTATGTCTTCTATGACCTGTAGGAATATTCATAAAGATTCACCGATATGAATATAATCCTATAACAATGCATGTTCCATTATCACTTGGTTTGAAACATCCAGAATGAGGATATGAGACTAATCATAGACCATTTGAGTATTCAATTGATCTTCTTCAACAATAATATGTGCATGTAAAGAGGTATGTTCCCCTCTCACATGGTGAGCCCTGTTCAGAAATGAGATATATGCCTGATCCTGGTCCATTTAAATTTTCCTCCATACTATTCTGAAAAGAATGATCCCCTATCCCAAGGCATATGTCACTATCATCTGGTGACCCCTATTAGAATGACAATATGAGCCTGATCTGGTGCATCATCCATTAATTGAATATTTTTTATGTTCTTCCATAATAGAAACAAGAATGTGGGCTTCCTCAAGAGAAACCACATGTTCATAGTGATAAAAGTGTTGAGTTTTGTTAGTTGTAGGGATAGAAAAATTCTATTGTACCTATATCTGTAGTGTCTTCAGAATATGATGAAAGAGTTATTCAGCTATTTAAATAATGTGAAGAAATTTTATCAATGTGTGTAAAAGGAAATATAAGCCTACATATTTTCTAACTTCAATATATACTATAATATATATTCAATTGAAGTAGATATATAATCCTAATTCATTACAACTAAAATCATTGAAATATTCCTATGTACATCACCCATTTGGGTGGGGATATGCGCCACCACCATGCCAAGTATAGTAATATTCCAACAATAAATTTTTTGAGTGATCAAGGATATCAGTGATCTCCCTGGTTAATACCAGAATAAGACTCAAAACATTATTAGTGGGAGTGGGGATATGATCCAACTCAATGTTATCCAGATTCGTTCTCACCCAATGTGTCATAATTTTTTTCCATTCATGGGAATCATAGGTGGTAGTGTGTTAGGTGGTACCCTCAGTAAGAGATTATTGGGTATCATGGGGATGGTGCTGGTGACAGTTTTTGATAAGTGCCCTCCACGGTAGCTCATATCCTAGAAGGGATTAATATTATACTCCATTTTTCACCATCATTAGATACAGAAGGTTTTGATTTTCATACTATGGAGATAATCTCCCAAAGGGGTTGTTTGTGGTAATGAGGGCCACTAGATTAGGTATATATTTTCCTAGATGATATAGACTCATTGGTTTTGGTAATTGGATACCCTCACAGATTTCATTAGGTATTGGGAGTTCACCATATAGGTGGTATTCCAATAACCCTATGTTTTCCACCTAACATTAAATCTGTCAGGAAGTTGAAATCATTTTGGGATCCACAATGGTTTCTTCCTGGGTGGATTTGCTGGAACAATCACTGAATGAATAAAATATCATGGATAAATATTTTTTTTATGAAATAAGTATCTATATTCATTTAGGAAATAATAAACAAGGTCATGTATTACTGTAATATAATTAGAATAATGTATTCTCAATCAAATATGCATGGTTAACAAAATTTTCATTTTTTTATCGATACATCCATTCTAATCATGGAGACATAATAATGAGAGGAGGGATATATTTCATGGAACCATAATTATATAGGATTAGCTGTAATATTTGTGTCAGGCTTATCAACATTTCTTGTGTGTGATATAAAAAAATTGTAATGATGTGTTATTAACCAATAATTCTATAATTTTAGAAATTCATGCCAGGCTCACAATTTTTTTGTGTGCATTATGCCAAAAAAACATCCCGGCACATTATTAACTAATAATTCTATTATTTGAATTATTTCTGTTAGGTTCACTATTTTTGTTTGACTGAATTATGTAATTAAAAATAGAAAGAATCGTGATTAAAATATCATTCAATTATTTTAGAGTTTCAATTTGGGGAAACCGTTTTTGTGTGAATGAATTAGGAAATGTAAAACAGCATGATGCAAGGTTAACTAATCATTCTATTATTTGATATATTCACATCAATTTCACAATTTTTGTTTTAATTGGAATGATAAAACCACTATGTTTATTTACTATTGACTGAGAGTTAATTGTGAGTGAGGTGGTTAAATGTTCAACACAATGTTTTATTCGGGGTTCCCATTATTGTTATTAATGGAAACTCCCAATGATTCTCACATCGTTTACTAGGTTCAAAATTGATTTCATATGGTAGATGTTAAAATGGGGTTTAAGACCCATGAATGCTTAGTAACTCACATTGGTCAAGATGATGGGAGGTCGGGCTCCTCAGAACCTTTTTGGGTAATTTAGTTCCTACTCTAGGACTCTCTTATATATTCAAGATTTGTTTGCGAATCTATTCCTAATGTTTATATAGGAATGGATACCCTAAAATAATGATCATATGATAACCCCTTTTATGTGTAAAATAGTGGTATCTAATTAATGAATCCATATATGTTTATTTTAGGTTCATCATAGTTTTCACATCAATGGATAAATTTCTATATACTGAATCCATATGACTAAGCACTTAATAATTTTTTCCCATTTTGTGTGGTGATTAATATTCTGAGGATGGAACTGATCCAATGTAAGGTATCCTACATATCTATTTTATATCATGAATCAAAACACATGTAATTAATTAAAACCATTTAGTTTAACATCATAGGGAATGGATATATATGTGGGAACATGGAAACCTGGTATTCAAGAACACAACATGAGGAGATTTCCTACGTATCTCAATTATGGATGGAAACATAGTTATCATAGTTCATTCATGCCCTTAGGGATTTTCCCAAGGTAGAATATCTTATATGGGGGTAATCAAATCATGCCCATCATCAGGGCTTACATGCTAATGTTTCCCTATCTAGTGTAGATTCGTGATGTGAATTATATGACCATTTAAATTTCATAATTCGACATGATATATGAACGATGTGATAAACTAGGGATAACATGTAATCAACCTCATTGTTTATGGACGTAGAAATTATGTTGTGGGACTACCATATGGATGCTTATTATGGATATTGGGGCTTATGGAGGTGGCCTAAATATTTATATGTACAAGTAATTAGAGTTATCATTATTAAATTTTCATCTAATTACATTTATGGATGAGGCGTAATTATCAACTCATGGGAATGATTGGTTCCCGATGATAGAATTTTCATAGAAATGTGGGACCTATACCAATTTTGATTCCCAATTGATTTTAATCCTAGGACTTAGGATGAAATCCTATATATCCAGGTAATGGTTGGAATCATAGTCCTAATAGTGTAATGAGTTCTCAGTCATTTTCCGGATGAACAAATGATTAGACCATGATAATTATTGAATTAATATGGGTGAAATGTTAGAGATATAGAAAGGCTTACATTAAAGTGGTTGTCTATTAGACATTGAGATAAGACCTTAAGAATACATACTACATATTAGGGTTATGAAAAGAATTAGGGTCTATTTAGTTCAACTGGTCTAGGGTAACACAAAACCATTTCCCTTATATGCATTACAAGTCATATTATGTAGCTGATTAGATCTAACACACTGAGGTTACCCTTATCATGAGAGAAAAATGTCACATGAATGATATAAACATTGGGACTCCCTAATCAAACACAAGTTATGCACATTATGGTAAAAATACTATGGGAAATTATTAGTCTCATGATTTTAGGTGTGGGACTTAAGTCTTGGGACTTCCCTTTGGATACAAAATAAAAATCTCAGTCCCCAAGGAGGAATCCTTTAAATCGTCTCCATGGAAGGAATCATAGTTCTCATAGTTTGTTGGGTTGTGGATTAGATTTCAGTGTTTCACTTCTAATTGGCGATTACATACATAATAGGGGAAATGTTATCAAGTCCATGTATACCAAATTATCATGGACTTATTTTCTTCAGGAAATGATTTGATTTTATAATTGAAATGATTGGAAATTTTTCTATACAAGTCAGCAGATGTCTTCCTGACATGTCCAATATAATCAGATGATCCAGATGGCACAAATGTGTAAATTCTCAAA
Organism: Viscum album; assembly: GCA_963277665.1. Classification (NCBI taxonomy): domain Eukaryota; kingdom Viridiplantae; phylum Streptophyta; class Magnoliopsida; order Santalales; family Viscaceae; genus Viscum; species Viscum album. Next base: position 823,073,651 of record OY728157.1, read on the forward strand.
AATTTGATGGATTTTAGGGAGGTTGTCACATGATCAAGCTTTACTTGTATATATGACATTGTAAAACTAGGCTGACTGATTCTATAAGACTTCACATGATCTTGATGGAATTATTAGAGGGAATCACATTATTCAGCTTAAGTTCCCTTGTTGTCCTCATGAAAGGTAGTTGGAAAACATTGAGGGTATCATGAGAGTTAGAGTGAAATGTCTTAGATGGTTACAAATGATCCAGGAATCTATGTCTTGAAGAATTTGGAATATGTAAATGGAATTCATGGGGGACATCCAAGAGCCTTCTAACATGCCAAGGTGATATATCAATGATTTTCTATATATTTTAGAATATTTCCCTAGAACTAGTTTACATGTCCTAGTGAAATCATGAGACATATCTTATGTGTACATATGTCACCATATGATCTAGGTGACATGTATATATGACATTTTTAGTCCTTAATGTTGAGACTTAAGGGTTCTATCAGACTTGAGTGGCATGCTTAGACAGCACCATGTTATTATCTCTGTCAGGTCTTGGAGACATATCGTGATCCAAATATTATACCGAAATAGCGTGACATGACCCAACAGACATATTCTGGTGTTATCACATGATTCGGTTGGTTCATGAGACATCATGTGGAAAATTGTAAATGTTAATTTCATAAGTCTCTCATATTCTAGTCTTTCTTCAAGACATTTAATTCATATATCTTAGATTTTTTTAGTTTTACATTATTTTATGTTTTTCATGTTTTAGACAATATGTGGGTTGTCTTCCACATAACCCTCCAGAAATACTTCACGTGATATATGAGTTATCACTCGAAGTGTTTATGTATGATTCATGATCTCCCAATTTTCACCCAGATCATACCTAATGGGATGCATTTCAATTTTTTATAACACACTCTACTATAAATACCATATCTTAACTAGGAGAAGATGTGTGATGTTCCAAGAGTTCATCTATCTAAGTAAAGATTCATATTTAATACTAGGTTGGTGGATTTATATGCCTCCCTAGCCCTATAATTCATCAATTTTAACATCACGTATTCCAAAAGTATAGGTTTGAGTGAGTGGATGACTTTTGTCCCACAAGTCTTCATGAGGTCCTTTCATAGGCCATTACAAGGGGAGTCAATTGATTTTTATCCATCACAAGTCTATCTCATCAATGCTAAATTTATTTTATTATATCTATTTATGGGGGTTTTGTTTAATCCTATGTACATTCCAAGGGACATTGACATTGTCATACAGATATGTCCAAGGGCCTTCATGAGATTATGGTGCCTACTGAAGGACCTTCACGTGATCTCATGAAACATTCTAGGACCTTTTATGCGACAAGAACGTATTATCAAGGATATTTTGTGAGATCAAACAGGCTTGTTGTGTGGACTTATGAGATGGTGTGGGTTCATCATTTGGGTTTTATAACTGAAATAGGCTCCCACATTTACCTTTTTTATTTCTTTTATTTATTTTAAATATTATGGTGATCTCATGTGGTTGTTTGAGTGTTTTTAAAGACAATAACTCTACCTATCAGTGATATGTCCTTTGGTATTTACGACTGAAAGTGAATCCCACAATTTTTTTATTTTTCCATATCATCCAAGTATTATTTTATGGATTATCAAGCACTCGTCGGTTAACAATTATCATAACATAGGACTGCTTGTCTAGCTGTAACTGCGTGATCAGTGAGTTTTTGGGATGACTCATACAGAACCTAGAGGTTTGGTCCAAGGGACTTCATGGGGTCTTAGGTTGGCTATTCACTACAAGCTGATATCTACATGACCATATGGTGGTCATGTGATCAAGTGTATCTGATGAATTCATGCAATCTTTACGATCATGGTCACCTTCCTCTTCCTTTTCCTTTTGGGGTGAATAATACACATATTCACATATTTATTCTGTTTTGAAAAATTTTATGTTCATTTTTTTGGATTTAGACATGAAATTATATATATCTTCTTATGATAAGGAAATATATTTAACCTCAATACACTACCATTTAATTCAATTATATATTCCACAAACAAAACCACAGTAATATTTTTCTTATAAAAAAAATAAAAAACATGGGCATTAGAGGATGAATGAACACATAGGTCTTTCAATTTTTTGACACATGAACCCAAGATGATAAAAAGGTTCCATTTTTCTTCATACATAGGATGATTTTAAATTATAGGTCCTATTTGAACACTTAATTTTTATATTTCATTCATAAAACATGTCATAAATATTATATAGTGTTGGTTTAATGACACGGTTCTTCTCTATGTTTTTTTTTCTTGGATTTTCTTTAAATATTTTTGAATCATTTATTTCTCCAATAGTATAAATCATATAGTCTACGATAAACCAATATATAATATCTATATGTTATTATAAGGACCTAAGAACTTCATATATAAATATTACATCGTATTATATGAATATTATAATTCATGCCATAATAGAAATGGTTTTTTGACTTTGGGAACGTAGATACATAAAAATCTGGTTCATAAATGATATATATTTTCTCCCTAATTATTCTTCATTACTATATACCTTCTTAGAAACATCATTAACAAAAATATTCTTAATATCCGTAAGAAATAATAATATAGGGTGGTATTATATTATTAATAAGGGTAAATAAGGGACATATCAATGGTCATATATAACTAACAAGAGTATAAGCTTATGAGATCATGAGTTTAAAAATTGGAAATCATGAACATAATTACATAGATCGTAATATTGAATCAATTGAGAAATAATGGTAGTTCAAAATACATTAATCATAGTCGAATAAATTAACATGATTTATGAGAGTATAAGATCATCGTAAGTTAAATTAGTATGTTAGACACATATGAATCATAAATAATTTCCATTGTTTTTAAGGATCACATAAAAAATTATCATAATGTATTGGGATGACACATCAAACTCTCATATCCTTTGACAAGGTTCACTCCCAAGACAATCATTGCTGAAATAATCTATTGCTAAACTATGTCAACTACCCAATCCAGTTATTTTTATCCAATATATATCCATCAATAACAAATCAATTATGTGGATATATAATTTTTGATCCATCCATAATATAATTAAAATGGTATTTATGTGTACCACAAGATCATGACACATTCATCATTTCAGAACCTGTGGAATAATCATGTGATTTATAAAAATTTAATTCATGTATCATAACATAACCCATAGATAAGAATAATTTTAAATAAACATTTAATCATATCATGAATATCCCATGTAAAATAAATGGATTTAGTAGAATCAACCTTTAATCAACATCATAAACCATTATTATAATGAACGTAGATTGTATCATTGATTCATAATGTCTGTAAATCAAATGAATTATTAAAATATTTTCTCATGGATTAAAAATACCTATTAAATATAAATGGAACATTTCTTATGATGGATACCCATTTCAATTTTAAATAGGCTATTTAGGATCTAAAAATTTATGAAATATTAAGGAAATAAGTTTCTTTATATTGTTATTAGAAAAATGTAAATGAAGTATCAAACCACTAACTTTACATGTCAGAGAGAAATTCCATTTGTGATGTGTACATTAAATAATTTACTCCTTAAATATTTTTGACAAATTTGAAAAATACCTCTTTCCAAAAAAGTATAATCCTTTTAATTAATTTATTTAAAATTCAATCATGGGTAAAAATGGAATAAAAATATAATTGGATATTATTAAAATCATTATTGTAAACATTTCAAAAATTATGGATTTGAAGAAATATGATTCATGAATGAATATAATAAATGGAGATTTTCTATAAAAACATTGTTCATCTTGAATTAGTTATTAATGAGAGTAAAATTAATGAAAAACTTTTATTATTTGGAAATAACATGATGAGATTAAAAAATACGATATTATATATAGGTAGAACATTACATTCTATCATCCAAAACTCCCTCATAAACATTCTTGGTAGATAATGAGATTTTAACCTGAAACTCTTACCTCATGTTAAAATTACATTTGGGGATATTTAACCACTAACATAATAAATTACTATTTATAATACATATATACCAGAATAATGTAAAAACATGTAATGTCCCAACCTAGGTTCAATATCTTGGTTCATTAATCTACTTCGTTATGTGACCTGAAATGCACCTCCCTGTACGTCACAGGCTTATTAATAATTGTGAGGTACTTATATATAACCTGGGGAGACTATAAGCTCATTAAGAAACCTAAAAAAATTGGTATTAAATAAAAAGTATCAATAGGATAATGAATAATAGCCTATATTCAACTGAAATCAATTGAATAAATCTAAAATTGAGAATATGAACGTAAAACAATGTAGAAAATTTTTCATTCCATACAAGTTTCAAGTGTCTAATGAAAAATAAAAACAATGAAAACTTGAAATATCCCATGAGGATCCCGAAAACATGAAAGGTTCCATCATCCATCATACATCCCAAATGCCAACTATAACATCTATCATAGTGCTCTTTCACTTATACTTTCCCTTTAAACATGATGTCTATTTGGGTTACGATCAAGAAGCCAAAGTATGGTGTGAGTAAAACATAGTAGGGAAGCACTCATGGTTTCTAAATAAATTTATATTATATAAGATTTTATACATTTATATAAGGAAATAATCAATATTCCAATAAGTGTGAACATGTTTACCATTAATTAATATTTAATTAACCACATTAGCCCCTAGGTTCACATTGACACCCGATCCAAAAATACCTACTTCAGGCCATGCTGGATTCTGAATGTTACACCATAATAATATCCAAAATTAGTCATTAATGGGATATCACTATTGATTTAATTACAATTAAATCTCTAGTACCATGGAGAATCTATCTACACAAAATTTCCTAATAATGCTTTGTGGTCTATATTGGTAGTCTGGTACACCATGGGTATTTGGAGAATCATACCTACACCCACAAATCAAATTTTATATTAAAATATAAATAAATATCTAGGAGATATATTATAATTCTATCACTATGTGGGTATATGGAGCATCATTCCCCATCCCAAAACTCATTTATCACATGCATGCATTGGGGAAATGGAGGATCAGTTGTGCACCTCATGGGTATTTGTATCATAATTCCCCAACCCACACCTCATTTACCAATCAATCCAACATATCACTTATATCACATTCATATCAAGTTTCCACATCATTAACCTTATATTAAATCATTCTCATCATGGTTAACCATTTCATTATTAATTCAAAACAATGGTTCTTTACATTAATCATAATGAAAAACATCAACAATTAATCATTAACCCAATTATTAAAATTTTATCACAATATTAAATAACTATTCTTGGTTAACCCAACAAACCATTTAATTACCTTTAAAAATATGAAAGAAGGATTTATTTCAATTCCTATAACCCATTATTCTAGTTTCTAAATTCCATAAATTATTATGTTAGAGATATTGGTGCTCCCCATATGTTTCCATATAGTCCATTCTCATAATCCCCAATAAGATCATTGGGATCCGTGAATGGATTCCCAATATCAAATAATTAAATGAAGCTTTGAATTGAAATTATTTTTTTCAACATGGAAACACATTGATACAATTACATACACATGATCATACTCAAGACATTGAGAATTAAAAATTAGACCACTAACCTAAAGATTGTTGATGGACACTCACCAAAATGTAACTCCCAATTAAATATAAAATTGTGGTATTAAAAATTGAAGAGTAATTATAGGATCAAAATCTATGATCAAGATCCACGAAAACAAGATCAATGAAAACCAAAATTCAATCCATCAATAGTGTAGGAAAATTTATCCAGCTCTAATGGGAATGAATTATGGGAGAGATTGGGGGAATTTAAAAAGGAATTAAATATCAATTTGGAAGGTCCAATATACTTCCACCAGATCATCAATTCTTGAAGGAATAGGGTCAAGGATTCTTGTAATCCTCCAAAGAGCCTAAAAAATAAATAACATTCATAGTATCTAGGAACATGGTTATTATAGATACAAACTGCTGGTTTGTAATTTTTTTTTAAAAAAACTCAGTGGTTTAAAATCATTTATGCATGGTTTCCTAGTTGGGGCTATATGGTTGGGCCAATAGTGTGACATTACCATGCAACCCTCTGGGGTGCATGGTTGCTCTGAGGTGGGTACATGGTTTTCCAAACCTTGAACCAACTAGAAATACCTCTATTTATAAGGGTTCATGACTTGGGGAGGGAGTCAATAATGTTTGTTCAAACCAAGCGCCCCCATCCAATGGATAACAATGGGGGAGACAATATCATAGGGGATACATAATATTTTTTCTAACCATTTTCCAACCGTCCACATCCCCATGGGAACCCAAAATTATACAAATTCACCCAAAACAACCCCAATGTAATACCACATAATGTTATGATCTAAAAAAGATTAAAACTATACCTAAAAATTAGTAAAAGACATATCTAGAAAGGTTTGGGTTATACAACATAACAACCGATAAATCTCAAACCAAATATAAATATTATATTCAATGGATTAATTTAGAGTTAAAACAAAAATAAAATGTATTTATTATAATTTTCATTGAAAATAATAAGCGAATTTAAGTATTTTAGGTTATTTAATTAAAAATATTATATATATTTGTATTTGAAAGATGATATTTTCTATCAGAAAGTTATTTAAAAAAATATTTCTGTGAATTGACTATAATTATTATTGGATTATGGTCCGAAAATATATTCACTATGAATGTTCACATATTAATATATGATTATAATTATGTTTAAAGTTAACTAAAATCATTTTTTTGAAATTAAATTAAATTTATTTATTGTTTTTAAATTCTTAATTAAATGTAAATTTTTAAATTATGAAATGGACTTTTCTATTACCAATTTATTTGGATGAAATTGGATATGCTTTTATAAAAAAAATTATTTAAAAAAATTATTTATTATTTAATTATTTTTATTTCATTTTAAAATATTTATGAAACTATTATAAATAATTATATTACATTAAAATCTATAGAAAATCAATTTTTGAAATTTAAAATTATGTTACATAATATAATATATAAGTTTTTATTATGAAAATTATAAATTCATATTTTGAAATTAAAAGATATATGGAGTATGAATTAATCAAATTATGAACTAAATATAGAAAATAAATATAAAAATAAACAACTAAAATTAATATTTTAATAGAAAATTATGATCTAAATGATTTTTTTATAAATTATTAGTTTTGAACAGAAATTTTATTTAAAAAAATAAATGAAATTAATTTTTAAAAATATCAATATTATGGATTTGAATTTTAAAATTATAAATGTATAAATAAATTTAATTGTGATTTTATAAAAATAAAATAAAATATTGTTTAATGATTAAAAAATGATGATAACATAATAAAAATATAGAAAAATCACAAAATCAGGTTGATGGTGTCGTGAGAAGGGAACCGAGCAGCTGGGGTTCATTGGTGTTGAACAGAGGAGATGGTTTGTCATTAATGATTTGATGACGATGCTGGTGAGTTGGTCACCAGTTCGTATTCAGAAGGATGCAAGACTGATCGTTGGTTATACGAGAGATGTGCAAGTTGTGAGCTATGGGATAAGTCGAGCAAGGTCGACGGTGATCTCGGATGATAGGGGTGATGAGGTGTAGAGATGAAGGTGATAATGAGTCTGATCATTTTAGGCTTTTTATTTTCAATTAAAAGGTCAAATCCGAGTGAGAACTCTACATCCATATCTTCCTTGCATTGAGGATTCGAATGGGATTTGGGAAATGATAACCGATTTGTTTTAAACAGCAAGTGGATTTTGTTTTTGTATATTAGAATATTGTATGTGGATTGGTCTTCTAGTGTATTAAATACATTATCATCATTTTCATTCATTTTTTCATCTCTGATATAGGCCTCCTCCTATTTTAATTTTTTTTTATAATTTCAAATAGGATTAGTTTATTAAATATTTTCTAATCTTATCATGTATTAAATTTTTCTTCTTCCCTCCTCTTCTTTGGATGACATTTTTTGTCATTTTCTATTAGAGTATGTGTGTTTTTTACGATTCATTGTTTGAATTCGTCATGTTTTTGTTCAAATATTTTTTTTATGGGAAAATTCATATTTGAGTCTATTTCATGAAACCGTTTCATGTTTGCATCGAGTTTGGTTCATTGAATTCAAGTCATTTTTTGAATCCACCCTCCTTATTAAAACATGTTTTATGTATATTTCTCATTTTAATACATAGATTACTTTGAGTTTTTCCACTTTACATTGGAATAAAATCAAGCATCAAATTCTATGTATTTCATTATCCCGTAAATTGTTTATGTCAACATAAAATTTTGTCCGAAATTCACACAATAATTTTCACACAAAATACAAATGATACCACATCTTGTTATCAATCTAAATCTCGTTAAATATTTATGATACAACTACTATTATATTTTTATGTAAGAAAGAGTACACAACATGCTAATACACTACTATATATGTATTCCTATCTGAAAGGTAGTCCATGATAATTACATACTCTTATGAGTGGTGACTGAATAGGCAAAAGAACAAAGCCCTATTCTTTGTCAATGGCAACAGAAAAGTCATTTTCAATGAAATTAGCAAGGGGATTCATTTATTTATCTCATGTTATAATCCCTATTATTATGTTTTTGCTAAGAGATTATTATTTTTCAAAAACTTTCTATGTAATTTATATTTTTATTTTTTAAGGGATTTTTTATTTTCATATACTTTCTTTGCAGTTTCATTTAATTTATTTTCTTATGAGTTAGATTTAATTTTTTAGGTATTTATTTATTTTGTGTATTTATTTGGATTTAATTTTATGATTTTGTGAGGGATTTATTTTCAAAATTATTTTATAAGGGTTTAATTCATTTTTTCAGTTTGAGTTAGAATTACAAATCATAAGTATATCTAACTTTAATATTTTCAAAACCTATAATGAAAATATTTGGAAGTTAGATTGTAATTGAAATGAATTGTTTTTCACTATTAACTCATGATTTAATTCATGGTTGTAAATATATGTATTAAATTTTGTTTTTAAAAAATATATTGTAATAGATATTTCATTTATCGATGTTTTATTTAAACATTAATTTATTTAGTTATTATGTGGCATGTGTATATATATATGTTTATATATAGGTATACTTTTAAAATTTTCATGTATATAACTATTTAAAATAAAATATTATTAACCATGTATTAATCTAAGTTTGAATTTATATATTAATAATGTCATTCTTCTATCATGTATATGTTATATAAAAATCACGATATTGTCCATACATTGATTATTTTTTATCATAGAATTTAATAAATTCATATATATGTATATAGATATTTTCATTAGAATTGAATAAAATTTACAAACACAATATTTTTGTAAATTAGGATGAAATTGTAATTGCATAGTTGATAATTAATCTTCCATGTAATTTATATAAAGTATATATATCCTGGTATTTGGTAATACCAATTCAAACATGTAATTTTAATAAATAAAGTATTTATATATTTATATTTAAATAAAATTGAACATTTTTGTTCTATATATGATTATAAATATATTTTCAAAGATAAACCTCCATTGAAAATTATATGTATATAAATAAAGCTAAGAAAAAAATGGTTTATAAAAACCGGTACTTGAACTTTGAAAATACAATATGGAATTATAGAGTGAATCCACCCCCCAAGTAGGTATGCCCAAGATAGCCTTCAATGATTTAACATTCCTAAAGTGTTTTGTTTTAGGAGATTTCTTAATATTTTAAAAAATTATCACTGGATTAGGTTAAAGCATATTCAATGTATAACAATTCATAAAGTATTAAAATATTATGTAATGAAATTTTACTGAGGTGTTTCTAATTGAATTTATTTTTAAAGGTATTTATCGAAGGTTTTGAAACCCCTTATTGGGAAATTGAGTGCTCGCTCTTTGTTTTAAAAATGATTTTTCACAGGTATCTTAGATGTTCAAATTCAGATGTCATCGCTTTTTGATTTAGCGAGTGAAAAATCATAGTAGAAAATTGATTTATTTTTGTTCAAATATGATAAATTTATTGTGTTGTCTAATACTCCATATCTTAGACCTATAAAAGGTTTTCATTTTTGTAATATTTTGTGTAATTGTTCAGTTTATTTTATATTAAAAAACAACACATTGTTTTTAAGAACTAAATCTAGAAGCATGGGCTCAGTGACCTATAATTGGTATCAAAGTGATGTTCTAGACAACCCTGGCGATAAGATTTTATCATCTATGTGGAAATGTCTAGATTTAGCGATCCTAGAGTTTCCTAATTTTAAATATGGAAATTTAGAATTATTTTTAGTCTGACAAAATTAATTGTAAGGATCAAATTCATTCAAGGGAGGAAAAAGGGAGTAGTTCATAAATATCATTCATATTATAAATCTTATATTAAATGGATTAATTTTTTTGTTAAAACAAACAAAAAAATTATTTATTATAATTTTCTTTGAAAATAATATCTGAAATTAATTATTTTAGTTAATTAACTTAACACTATTATATATAATTGAATTTTAATGATGATATTTTCTATCCAAAAGATATTTAATAAAATATTTAATGAATTGACTATTATAATTATTGAATTATGTGAATAATATATTTTTACTATGAATGTTCACATTTTAATATATTTTAACAATAATGTATAGAATTATCTAAATCTATTTTTAGAAATTTTATTATATAGATTCATTATTTTTAAATACATAAGTAAATATAATGTTTTAAATTAACAAATTAACTTATCTAAGTCTAATTAATTTGGATGAAATTAATGATGTTTTTGTAAACACTATTTTATTGAAAATAATATTTTATTATTTGATTACTTTTATATCCGGATAATGTTTTCATGAATTTGTTATAAATAATTTTATTACATTAATAACTATAGAAAATTAGTATTTGAAATTTAAAATAATGTTATATATAATAACATATATGTTTTTATTTTGGAAACCATAAATTCATGTTTTGAAATTCTAGAATATTTTGATTATGAATTAAGAAAATTATGTAATAAATATGATAAATAAAAATAAAAATAAACAATTAAAATTAATATATTATTTTAAAGTATAAAATTAATGATTCTTTTATAAATAATTGTTTTGTAATACAAATTTATTTTTATAATTATCAAGATTATGCATTTGAATTTTAGAATTATAAATGTATTGATAAATGGAAATGTTATTTTATAAAAATGAATTAAAATTATGATGAATGATTAATAAAATTATGATAACCGAATAAAAAAATGTAGAAGAATCCTGAAATGGGGTTAGGTGATTTGTGAGAAGGGAACTGAGAAGATGGGGTTTGTTGGTGTTGAATAGATAAAATGGATTATCCTTTGTGAGTCCAGGCTGAAGGTGGTGATTCATGCACCATTTCATCTTCAAAAGTATGCCAGACAGAGCACTAATTATAGAAAATAGTTGTAGGTTGTGAGTCGTGGGACAAGTCGAGCGAGGTCAACAAGAGCATGGTTGGGAAGATATATGAGGTGCAAAGATAAAGGTGATCGTTAATCTGAGTAGTCTATGGTTTTCATTTTCAGATGTGCGGTCAAATATGAGTGTGAAATCTAGATACAGATCATCCTTAGGTGGAGAATTCGAACTACATTTGTGAAATAATTTTTAATTTGTCTGAAACTGCATGTAGGGATTGTTTAAGTATATTTGGATCTTGTTTGTGGATTTTTTTCAATGTATTAAATACATAATCTTCATTTTCATTCAAATTTTCTTCTCCGACAATGACGCCCTCCTATTTCAGATTTTCATAACTTCAAATTGGTATAATTTATTCATGATTTTCGAATATTATTTTGTATTAAATGTTTCAATTGTCATCCACTTCATTAGATTACGTTTTCCATCATTTTCTAGTATATTATGTACGTTTTTATGAATAATTAAATGAATTTCTATGTTTTTGTATGAATTATTTTTATACGCAAATTCATATATTTGAGTATTTTTCTTGAAACTGTTTTCAGTTTGCATCAATTTTGGTTCATTGAATTCATTTAATTTATTGAATCTACTATTTCAACTCAATTATATTTTCTATTTATAGCTTAATTGAATATAGTGAATCTATTCAGTGTTTCCACTTCACGCAAAAATAAATTAGAGCATTTAATTCTAAGTATTTATTTTTTCTACTTAATTGATTATATCAACATCCAATTATTTCCTAAATTGACACAGAAATTTGAACACGAAAGTCAAACAATATGGCATCTTTTATCAATCTGATTCCCATTCAAGATATAAGACACAACTATTGTTAATTTTTTTGTAATAAGGAGTACGCATTACACTAAGACACTGCTATATAAAGAATTCCTACCTCAAAGTTAGTCAATGAGAATAAAATACTCTTTTGAGTGGAGAATATTGAGGTAGCGGGTAGAAGCCATATTATTTTTCAATGGAAATGGAAAGGTATTTTGCAAAGAAATATGTACGGAAATTTTTTTATTTATCTCATTTAAGAATCAATATTTTTCATGTTTTTATAATGGATTATTATTTTTCAAATAATTTCTATTCAATTTCCATTTTTATTTTCATTCGGGATTATTTATTTTCATATAAAATCCTTACGGTTCCATTTTATTGATTTTTGTACGAGGAAAATTTAATTTCATTATGTATAAATTTATTTTATGTTTTTATTTGGATTTAATTTTCCGATTTTGTATGGGATTTATTTTCAATCTTATTTTATAAGGGGTTTATTCATTCTGCCAGATTGAGTTAGAATTAAAAATCATATTTATATCCAACATTAATTTTTTGCATATCCTATAATTAATATATTTGGTAGTCAGATTATAATTTTAATAAATTATTTTTAAATATTAACTCATGATTTAATTCATTGTTGTAATTAAAAGTATTAAATTATTTTTTTAATAAATCTGTTGTAGTGGATATTTCTTTTATCAAATATTAATTTAAAGATGAATATATTCTTTTATTATGTGGCATGTGTATATATATAAGTACATACATATGAATACATGTATAATTTTCAAGTATATAACTATTTTAAATAAATTAGGATTAGCCAAGTATTATTCTAAGTATGGATTTAGAAATTAGAAATTTTATAATTTTATCATGTGTTTGTTATACACAAATAATGATAACGGAAATATATCAATCACTTTTTTGTCATAGAATTTAATACATGCATATATATATGTATATAGATATATGCATGGGCATTGAATAAAATGTTCAAATAATTTATTTTTATGGAAATTAGGATGAAATTTTAAGTGTGTGGATGACATTTAATATTCCATGTAATTTTTGTAAAGTCTATGTATCATGATATTTGGCCATAAAAAATCAAACATATATTTTCCAATAATGATAAAATTTAAATTTTTATATATAAATAAAAGTGAACACATTTTTTCCATGTATTATTATAAATGTATTGTCAATGATACAACTCTAGTGAAAAAATGTATATAAAGAAATCTAAGGGGAAATGTTATATAAAAACATGTACATGATATTTTTAAATATGATAGGGAATTGGATAGTGAATCCATCCCTCAAGTGGGTGGGACCAAGATTACCTTCAATGTTTCATGTGGCCTCAGATGTTTGGTTTTTTTATTTTCCTTAATAATTTTAAAAAGAATCAATGGATTATTTTCAACCATTTTCAATGTATAATAATTCTCAAGTCATTATAAAAATATGTAACATTATTTTACAAATTTTATTATAATTTGATTTCTTTTTAAAGGTTTTTATCAAAGGTTTTAAATCACTTTACTAGGAAATTTAATGCACACCCTTTTTTCATATGATTTTTCATAGGTATCTTAGATGTTCAAAATTTAGATGTCATCACTTTTGGAGTTAGCATAGATGGAAGCATGGTAGGAAAAGGTTTTATTTGTGTTCAAATCTGATAAATGTAACGTTTTTTTAAAACATCCAAAACTTAGACTGGTAAAAGGTCATTTTTTTGTAATATATTGTGTAATTGTTCAATTTCTTATATAAGCAAAAAATACATAGTGTTTTTATGCACTAAGTCCGGAAGTGCGGGTTGGGGGCATTATATAAAATCTCACCATATTGTAAAATCTCTTCCATAATTTTTACTCCAAATAATCACTATGATTCATATGTAAAATTGATATTCCACTTGTTATGCATATATGCTTCCTCATCCCATGTTTCCATCTAAACATTTTCATACTGCCAAAACACATAGATCAAGGACACAAATATTCTCCACACCAAATTCTCATTCTGATCCTCAACATGGGTCATATGATCCACAACGTATGTATCAATGTTAATCTAAACATCATCAACATTAATGACATGATAAGGTTTAGGGTGATACTGCAGAAACTGTGACACCTGAAAAATATCATGCATATAACAATACCTCAATGAAAGAGCCAACCAGTATGCCACTGATCTGATCCTCTCCTCAATCAAAACTTTTCCAATAATCATTAGTTATAACATTACATGCATCAGAATATAATGATGACCTAATCTCTTCAACACCTAATGGAATAAAAGATCACCCACTATAAAATCAAGTGGTAGAAGATATCAATTAGCCAAATACATCTTTTAAATTTTCACTGTAGCAATATGTTTCTGAATCATCTAAACCTGTTCTGATTCTTCCTATATGAGACTCAAATCCAATAACTAAACTCACATGATACCATCCTGAATAGAGGTGATCTACATGTTCTATCATAATGTTCTATATATGGTGCCATATAAATAGTCTCTTGATAACTATTGTTATAGGTGAAAATAACATGTGGTAAATTCTTCTCCCATGTTCTCTCAAATACCAGGATGGATGATCGCATCATTTCCTATAGTACCTAAATAGTACTCTATTATTTACCATATATATGTGGGTGAAAATCCATACTCTAAAACACCACCAAACTAAGAACATTAGGTAAGCACTTCTAGAAGAGCTATGTAAAACATGAGATGGGGTATGAAACTATTATTCATAGAACCCCGTACAAATACACTATCTATTAAATATAAATTTCACCCAATAGATAAACTATTAGTTTTTTACAGATATGAAATAAATGGGATAATTAACTCTACTGGACCACAATTACCCATATCACATCATTCTTCTAAGGAGCCCTTGGATTACCAACAACAAAATAAATTCTAATATCTTCTAGATTCCATTCCAAAATTAAAAACATATGTAACAAAAATCCATGTCATTGTAATTATCCTTCACCTACTAATAGGTTTAACATCATTTCACAAAACCTGAAATATCCTATTTTATACAGTAACATTAAAAATATCGATATAGGTTATGGTAAATTTTGGGAAAACTCGTATGCACCTCCCACGTCCAGGCATGAAACTCATTCATAATCTCCCCACACAATCATGTATGAAAAACAAAATGGTTCTAGACATAGAGGATATTATTATAATTAAAAATTCAATAAGAATTTTAGTATTCACCAGCAGTGGTTATCCTCAAGGAAAAACACTTTGGCTCCTCATATCATCTCACTATGATTCGACATAGAAGATTGGAATCTAGCGATAAGGACATAAGGTTCAACTATTGTTAGAACTCCTGAAACTCATTAGGAAACTAATACAATATGGTCATTATCATTCACACAAAAATGGACTCCTAGACTAGCTATGTATATATATTCTGGCTCAATGTATTAGTAACATTTTTTCCCTTTCATAGTGTATATGATAGCTCAAAATCCTAATACTGTATATAGTCAACCCATCTTCACTAGTGGAGGTTCAAATATCACTACCTGAAGATTTACATTAATGTTTTATGATCTGTATAAGTGGTAAAGATTACTCCCAACATGTAATTTACCAAAACATTAATACATAAACAACAGAAGCGAACTTGAGATTAGGTATATGGAAATTACATTCATTTGGCCTAAAATTTCTCTATCAGTATGCCATAAATAGACCCCCCCCCCCCCACATCAACTCCACTCAATGTCTGACACCAAATGAATAAAAAAACACATTATACTACTTACCAGGACCATGTATCTTCATAATCCTTATAGTAATAAAACACCATTTCAAATCATGTAAATATTTATTTAGTGACCCATACAATTCAAACGTGATACCCTTATGGGTAAAGCATTAAATTAGACCTATAAAATGGAAAAATAATAGCGTAAAACTCGGATAACAATCCACCGAACATAGACGTAATTAGATATAATAAAAATTCCTAGGAAGATCATATGAGAAGACTATTTTAACTTCATATGGGTCCACTGAAACACCATCCTCAGATATGATGTGACATATAAAATATACAATTTTTTATCTGGAATTGAAAATTATATATATTTGTGTAGAGTCAATTTTGAATCATTGCACTCAAGATTATGTTATGATCTTGGGCATGATCTTCATAAGCCTAGGTGTACAAAATTATATAATATAAAAAATAACATCAAAATGATCCAATTACGGGTGAGAAATTCAGTTATTTAAGGCCATTAACATAATAAGAGAATTCATTATCCCAAAATTCATCAAGAAGAACATGTAAAGGTATTTCATAAATCAAATGGTAGTATGTGGTATATCATACATTTAAACTCACAACTAATTATATCTCAATATTATGTAAATATTGTTGAATAACCAATATCCCATCAATTGTTTAATGATATTAGCAATGTGTGGAAGAGGAGATTGGTTCCTAATTGTCATATGATTCATCTTCTTATAATCAAAATACAATAACAATGTATTGTAATCCTTCATAGTAAAAAAACTAGATAACTCCAAGGTGACAAAATCATATGGATATATCCATTTTCCATTTATTCATCCAATTAATACAATATATTTTGATGCTCTATTGGTTTAATTCAATAATAAAGAATAGAAACTAGTTCGGATCATGGAATTAGATCAATTGTAAAATAAAAATCCATCTCAGATGGACTATCTAATAAGTCCATGGGAAATATGTCATAAATAATTTTCCACTAAGGGTTGAATAGAATCTTGATTTACACCCCAAAAATACATCATAAGACATGAATTGAATGTGGTGATCTCCCCTAGCTTATGAGGAACTCCACTAGAAAAAAATTACAATATATCCAATTATTCTAATCAAACAAGAATGTTACCAAAAAAAGATGGAAATGATACTCATTTGTGGTAATAATCAATGTGAGAATGGTATATTAACCAGTCTATACCCAAAAGCATTTCAATAATTGACATGTCCATTATTTAAATATCCTAAAGGAAATGATACTCATGAACCTCAATAGAAAATCACTTTCATAATTATATATCTCTTGATCATACACCCAGTGATGTTTTAATCATTATAACTCCTCTCAAAAAATCTAGTTCCATAATCAAAAAATTATAAAATTGAGTAAATATACAATAATATGAGGCTCCTGTACCAAATAAAGTGCTAGAATGATTAGAATTTACATGTATAATTGCTTTTACTATTGACTATCCAGCCTGGCTATCCACAAATAAATGATGAACTTCATGAAAATGTCCTATCTCAGTTCCATGTGCCACAATATGAGTTCCCTGTCTCACATTACTATTCTAATATGGGAGCTCTTGACCTGATGTAGCACATGTGATACCTTGAAAACCATGTCTATTAGTACTCATACTACCAGATTGTATACTGTGAAATAACCCATTATAGTAATCTAGTTTGTACTTGAACCTTCTTCGCATTCCATATATCATCGGATCCTGTAATACCATTGTTTGTTCCCCATAATTCTATAAAACCTTCACTATATTGGTGGTTAGGGATACTAGTTACGATTGTTATCTAAGATAATTCCCAGAAGGAAAATCACTCTTATATTTCCTTAAAATATAGGTCCTAAACCATGGACACTTTGATTTCCACTAATTTTGATGATATTCTTATATAAAATCATCATACTCTATGATGAAATAACTCCAATTCATCCAGAAAAAAAATCAAATTTCCTCCACTTAAATCTTTGTTCAGGTTTCCCATAGAAATGATATCCTGATTCACTACCTCAAAAATATTCTTTATTTGAAGGATATTGACATAGGACTTGATCTCATATTAATTTCTATCATTAAAGTTTATTTCCTCAATTTCCTTATTACCTACATGCATTGAGGAAAATTAATATAAGTTGGTGAAGTGACAAACATAGTCCTTAACTAATGTTATTTCTTATATCAACTGCATAAACTCTTCAAACCTCTACAACTTGAGAATATTTATATAAATGTGTTCCATTAATTTCCCCTAGATTTCCATCCATTTCATTCACTCAAAAACCACATTTTAAGCCTAGATATCACATATGTGATTCATTATATTGAAAATATATACATATCCAACACAACTCTTTTCTTAGAATGAGTCTCTAAATTGTCCAAAATGTTTGGTAGTGACTCAATCTAGAACTCATCATACTAATCTCCACACACTTCGGTGAAAGATGGAGGGTTCAGAAATAGGACATCCTATGTCAAATGAGACATATTTCAAATATTCATCCATGGATCTATTTTCATGATATTCATAAAATAAGAAAAGTTCCCATGGAACTGCTCTCCCACCCCAGCATATAATAATATTAGGGCCTCTTTTCCAACTATTGGAAGAACATTTACATCAATTTACTCATATTATTCAATAAAAAACATCAATATGGAGTAATATTTCTATAATGACAACCATTTGTATTAGGATGCATAATACATCATTAATACATTTTCAAATTTTTTTTTAATATACAACCATAACAATAAATTTCATATAAGCCTACACATGGTTAAAAAATGAAGCAGTAACACTACCCTCACCAACAACTGACCATGTATATGGCCATCATAATGTTAAAAGGTTTCATATTTTTATTTTCCCCATTCGATACCCATTTTAACCATTTAAGCATAAAAAACTAACATCATTTAAAATAATAAAATTTTTTTGGCATCATTTCATTTTATATTAATCTATTAAATATAATCATTTTCATTATCTAAAATCCACTCATAACATGATTTTCTATTCATGCCTAAATTGATGCATATCATAAAAAATAATTTGTTACTAGAATGCTAAATGTATACTCATATCTCATGCCACACCTTTCCATGAAAAAAATATCAAAAAAACAATACATGATAATATCACATAATAAGGACATCATCCAAGGTAAAATAACATTTATCTATAACAATAGACACAAAAAACATTAATACCACCTTGTCTACTTGAGTTTTTTCCCACACATGGTTTAGATACTCACATGCATGAGCTCTTTTACAAGGCCCAACCCATCATAGTATCCTATATATAATTCCCAAATAGTGTAAAAATTCAAAAGAAAATAAAACTCTTTTAAGTCGACTTTGTAATATCTTGACCTAAGTTCTATATAACGGTGCCTCGATCATGTTTGTTAAATGACCTAAGGCATGCCTCTCTGTATGCCAAATGGTTATAACTAGTGTTGAGGGTATAATATGTATCTGGGAGAAACTATAAAATCCTTACCAAAGAATCATATAGAAAATATAAATAATAAATTTCTATATGATAATAGGTAATAAAAAATAATCAACTGGCATCAAATGAAAAAATAAAAAATATGGAAAATGGCCATATACTAATATTGTAAATTTCACACTCTAAAAAAGTGTCATGTGTATAATGAAAAAGCAAAATAAATAAACACTAATATATCCCATGTGGTTCACCAAGTAATGTCATGTTACCTCATCCATGATCTACCCCTAATTCTATCTCAACCATTTAACATATAGAGTTTTCCATATCTTGTCGAGCAAACATAATTTTTATTTTGTTACATATCGTGAATCTCGAGTGGGATAAGAGCATAACTGAATATTACCCCACCAACTGTGTCTAATAAAATATTCATATTAAAACAATGCATACATCTACATACCTAAATTATAAATAAGACCACATAAGTAAATAGGATTCATATTTTTCATTCATTAATTGACAGAATTATACCTAGATTCACATGGATTCTGGACCAAATAATTCTTTCCATATACCAATCATTTTTTTAACAAATACCATTAGAGTTTCATAAATTATTATTTCATGGTATTTAATATTTCATTTAACTACAATTTCATCACTAGTATCATGGTGCATCTTTTCAGATACCATTTCACAATCATTCATCAAGGCCTACTATAGTGTTCTAGTACCCCATGGGTATTTGGAGATTCAGTCAATGACCTTCACCTCACTTTTTATATTATGATACTAATATATATCAAGGGCCTAGAGAGTCTGTATGGAACCCCCTATGTACGTTTAACACCACTCCCAAACCCACACCTCAATTATTAATCAATAAAAAATATCACATATATCAAATTCATATAATTGTTAAGCATGATAAACCATATATTCAATCATTCTCATCAGAGACCACCATTTTATTTATAAAACAAAACCAAGGTTCATTATATTAATCACAAGGAATTACATGAACAATTCACAATTAATCCAATTATCGCTGTTTAATCCCAAAATTCATTAACCATTTAATGTTAATCCAACGAACCTTTTAACTCATTTACCAATATTAAAAAAGGATTTAATTCAATTTATAAACCCATTATTCCCCATTCCACAATTCATATACAATCATTTTAGAGATATTAAAAACCCTAATGGATTTCATCATGTCTAGACTCACAATCCCCAATAGGACCTATGAGATCCCTAAATGGTTTCTAAATTTCATTTATTTAAATACCCGTTTTAATTTAAATGTAATTATCAACCATGGAAGTGCATCAAATACACACAATCCTAAACAAAACTGTATTAATTATAAATTAATACACCAACCCCAAATTCATTTATGAATACACTCCAAACTATAACTATCAATTTGAATTTGAATGGTCGAATTCACAATGGGGAAGGGTATCTAAAATCAAAACATAAGATCAAGATCCAATGAAAAATGATCCATCAAAACAAAGATTTAATCCTTTAAAAATGCTTTAAAATCCATCTTGATCCAATGGGAATAAAATTTGGGATAAAGAGAGGTATCTAGAAGATGATGAAAATATATTACTAGAGAGATTTTTTCCTTCCACCAGATCATTGGTGTGCAAAGGAAGAGGTTATAAAATCATTGAAATCCTCATAGGAATCAAAAAAATCAATTTAATTATATTAGGCTGTAATAGGAAAATTATTGACATAAACACGGTGTTTTGGGATATTTTAATAATAATCCGGGATTATAAAATACCATAAACATGGTTTCCATGGTCGAGCCACATGGTTTTCAAAAAAATAACCCATTATCATGCACCCCTGTTATCTAGGATTCACATTTACTTGTAGGTGGGATCATGGTTTTCCAAATAATGTAGTGAATATGAAAACCCCCACTATACGATGGTCCATGATTTGGGGAGGGAGATCGCAAATTTGGTCTAACCGTATGCCCTTCCAGAGGCTCACAAAGAGGCACACAGTATCCTAGGGAAAACCTCATAGTTTTCCTCATTCATAAAATAACCATGAACATACCCATGTCCTTCTAAAATTCATTAAATTCTCCAAAACAACCCCTAAACAAGACCCGATCATTGTATGATCAAAACAAGTGTAAAGTAATACTTGAAAACAAGTAAAAGAAATCCCCAAAAAGTATATGCTCTTAAAATAATTATAATATAATATATGATCCAATTATTCTAATATACTTTTATATTTTAATAGAAATAATATTTTTGATTGTGTGTGAGATTCACAACACCAAGATTACAAAAACATTGAAATATTATTTTTTAAATGTGACTCTTATAACCAAGCCATTAAATTTTTTAAAATGAATAATATAAATTGAATTATTAAATATATAATGTACATAATCGTATCTAATTTATTAATTTATTCTTTGTAAATATGAACTTGGTTTTTCGTGAAGGTATTTTTTCATCAGAATTATTTTCTCTTCAAAATGGGGTTTTTTATATATATGATTAATTATTATTATTAATTTACTGAAAATTATAAAACATTATTGGGAAAAATGAATTATTTTTATAATATATATTTCCAAAACTACCTTAGGGTGATTTTTGATAATTTTCTAAAAATAATGATTATTCAATGTATATTAGAAGACTCTAATTTTTATTAAATATTTTACTTTATATTTTATGTATTTAAAAAAAAATTCTACTTGGTATTAATTTCATAATTCAACATGTTCCCTTATATTTCATTATATATAATTCATGTACTTTAAATTGTCTTTATACTTGTATTTATTATAAAATAATTTTATTTTTTATATGGTTATTTTATTGAAAAAATAGTTTTTAATTTTGCTTCCCAAATTAATTTTATATTAAATCCCCTGACAAATATGTTTTAAAATTTTCAAAATGGACTCTGTATTTGGAATATGTGGGACAAAATTTGTATAGTATTTCCATTTTATTTTTTTTTCAATATGAATAATAACCTTTCTTAATTTCGTAAACACGATAATGTGTGAATTGGTTCATTAATGTTAAAAATAAAATGATAAGGCCTATAAAATGACCCTAACACATGACATACGTTTATTTTATTAGTACATTTCTTACATGTTCGTCCATGATTTTTTTATATTTAATTTTTAGGCTATTTTAATGTGATTATAACTTTAATAATAGTTTATTTAAATAAATGTACAAAATGTCACACTCTTATTTTTAATGAATATAATATTTTTAACATGGATATAAATATATTATATGTATCATTATAAATACTAATATTATCTATAAAATATTATTCTTAATCATGTTAATTTAGTTTTAATGTTTTTTGTAGATATAATTTGCTTAAATATTTAAACATTATTGACGTAGTAATAATTCAGTTGATTGAATAATCAAATAAACGATATTTGAAATATTTAATATAATTTAATTTGAGAGTATTAATGTCATAAAATATTTTAATAGGTAAAATTTACATGTTAGTCATATATAATTTTTTTCCATTGTACTTGTTTTAATCATGTTATTAAATTCAAATTAGTGAATTGTTTTTTAATTTAACATTAATGATATATTATAGTAAATAATATTTTATTAAATGTAATAAAATATATAAAAATAATATATTTATCCAACTTATTATTATATGGAGTATAATTTCATTTTTTTCCATTTATGGAACATTTTTTCATTTATAATAACTATATTTTTATTCGATTAGTAAAAAACAGGGTTGTTATAGTATGTGTGAATGGGAAGAATAAGGGGCTAAAACAAAACATGAGCATAAAAAATTTTAATTTCTATTATTTTTATTGAAAATATTTATCCTAACAATCCTTATAATATCATTAAAAAATAACAGGATCTATTTATATATGAAAATGAATTTATATTAATTTAATATTTTGAGAAGTTCCTAGCATTCACTAATTCTAACCTAGATAAGGGAAACACTTATTCTTATTTCATCACACTTAAAAACCATTATGGTATTGAAATTACCTATAAAAATTATTTTACATAAAACATAATATAATTATAGAGGACTACGTATATACTGAATACCATCCTTGAGGATATAAAAGTGTTAATATAAGGAGGCATTCCAAAGAATATGTATAGTTTTACCTCCCATGTTTGAATTGTGTTTCTTCATTCCAATCCACAAAATAATATTCCAAAACGATAAAATAACAACACTAGTATCCTATATATACTAATTTTTTGTTACGTCTATGTAATGACATATATTCATCTATAAACACCATCAAATTGGAGAGGAAGTCATCATTCATGTGTTTGTAATACTACCGCCTCACGATGTGATGTGATTCATTTTCCATCACTCTATCTCAAGAGTAGTTATAACTATATAATTAATATTTATATTTTATATTAATTAAATTTAATCCCTCTATGATGTTAATATATCATTTTCATTTATTACCATTCAATACAATGAAAAATGATAACACCAGTCATACGTACATGTGGACTACCACCTCCATGAAGCAATGAGGTTAATGTTTCATCACCACATCACATGGATAATATATATATAGTTAAATTTTTAGGGGAAATATTATATTTATGATATAATGGTCACTAAATAATGATTAAATAATACATACATTCTTTATGTAAATATCTTTGAAAAATGGAAATGTTAATCGAACATAAGTACAACCCACCGTATCCATGATTGTTATCTAGTCCATTTTTCATAACCATGTTTCATGATTATTTTTTGTAAAGACCCGCAAATTTCAAGGAAATTTTTTTTCTTAATTTTCTTTCAATTTTACAAGAGCGCAGCTTCAGACGGCACCTGATTCCGAGGCCCGGTGTGCCCGGAATCAATTTCCGAAGTTTGGCTCGGGTACGTTCAGTGAACGGACGAGCGGGTTTTTCTATCTTTTGAACCGGTGCCCAGAATCGAATTCTGAGGGCACCGATGAAATCGCAGCGCCGGTATTTGCATAGAAACGCCTCTTCTGGAGTTGCGTTTGCTCAGACGTGGTTTTTAAATTTTGGGGCTTTAAGTCAGAAATAAAATAAAATTTCTGCGACAACTTTATTTTATTTCACTTAAGCTGCTTGGAAGTCACTTGGAAGCCACTTGAACTGAGTTAAAGCGGATAGGGTGCTATCCGGAAATATCCTACCCTCTTGGTAGGATATTTGTGAGGCAGGGCCCGCACGAGCCCCGCCGTTTCTTTCGCTAAGTAACGCACCTGTGAAAACCCGTCAAAGTAACTGAAAAGTCAACCGACGTGTTTTCTTAAATTCTTAACAGACCATTTAATTGAGCGGTTTATTTCTTGAATTAAATGGGCTGTTTCGCTCGTTGAATTAATTCAACGAACTGATGGGTCGTTACTTACGCTTTTGCGTTTGTTGGCATGTTTATAAAATAAGACCAACCTAAAAATCCTTTGAAAGGATTTGAGAGGACCTTTGTTTCTTCATCTCTCCTCCTCGCGAAGAACGCAAAGAACGCGAAGAACGCGAAGAACGCCGGCGACCGGAATTCGACGACGCACACCGTGATCTTCGACGTCGACGAGCTCTACCCGCGACGTTCTTCGGCGACGCCTCTTCTTCCACGGCTGATCCTTGTTCGGCAATTAAGGTGATAAACGAATCGTTTATTTCTCCCTTTTTATTTTCAATAACAACGGATTTAATTAATTAAATCCGTTTGTTCTAGATCCGGAGATCGTCGGCGCAACGTTTTTCCCGCGGTGCGACGAACGTCCCTTCCGCGACGACCTCACGTCCGACGACGACAAGGTAGGGGTTTATTTCCTTGATGATTCTTTCCCGTGTTTATTCTTTTGAAATAAAGAACCCGATCACGGAACAATTTTAATTTATTTAAAATTGTTTATTGGTTTTTCCTTTTCCCCCGTTGAGTTTATGACTAACGCGGAGGGTGCGGGTCTAACGAACAAGACCCGGCAACCCTCCGCCGATCTTTTGTTGTGCGGATTTGGCGGACGACGACGAACCGTGCGGCAAAGGCGATCCGTTGATCCCGCAGTGAAGATCGTCCCCCGGGAGGAGCAATGGCGCAGACGGGAGGTAAAACGGGCCACAGGAGCAACTCCGGCGACCCGCGGAAGGCGGCGGCGCCGGCGACCGGAGGCGGCGGCGCCCGGCGTGCCACCGTGGAGGAGTTCCGCCGCGGCGGCGGCGGCCGGTTCCACGGCCGCGCGGAACCGGGGAGGGACGCGGCGGCCCGGCCGCGTCCGCGTGACAGGCGGCCCCCCGCGGGGCCGCGTTTTCCTCCAAGCCGCGGGTCAAACCCGCGGTGGTTGCTTCGGCCGCTCGGCCGAAGCCGAGCCGGCCGGTCCGGTCGGCCGGGCCGCGCCCAGGTCGGGCCGACCCGGTTTGGGCCGACCCGGTTCGGCCGACCCGGGGGGGGGGGGGGGGGGGGGGTTCGGGCCGGGTCGCCCCGGGCCCAGAACCCCCGTTTCGAGCCCTCTTCGGCCTTCCACCCATATCTTGGGCCTGGGACCTCCTATTGACGAACCGTCAGCGGCTACGCGATCCTTGGATCGATACGGTCGTTTCGGTATATTATACTCAAGGTTTCGGAAGACTTTGGGTTCGGCCGGGTTGGTTCGTACACGAAACCAACCGGGCCCTCGGAGCGGAAACGCTCATAACTTGAGCTGCGGACGTCCGATCGACGTACCGTCAGCTGTGGTAGTTTCCTCTAAGTGAGACGGAACTTTTGGCATACTCCGCCCGAGGATCGGACACTGGCGGAGTACGGTCGGGTTGGTTTTGCCCTAAAAACCAACCGGGCCCCTGGGACGAAAATGCCAATAACTCTCAGACCGGGCGTCCGATTGACGCGCCGTCTGTTGCGTTGAGATCCTGTTGTCGATACGGATCTTTTGGATACATCAACTTCGGACTATGTGTCAGTTGATGTATCAGCCTCTCGGCTCGTGGATCGGACCCTCCTAAACGAGCTCGCTATGTGCGGGAACCCTAGCACTGGCTGTGACTTCGACGACAGAGCAGAGATCCTCCGTGGACTACGACGACGGCATAGCAGAGATCCTCCGTGGACTGCGGCGACGGCAGAGCAGAGATCCTTCGTGGACTGCGGCGACGACTGTGCAGAGATCCTCAGTGGACTGCGTCGACTACTGCACTCAGCGATCCTACGTGGATCAGTGCTACAGGTTCTGTGTGAGCCCGATCCTATGTGGGTCCTTACTACCGGTTCTGTGTGAGCCACTGCCTATAGGTTCTGTGTGAGCCCGATCCTATGTGGGTCTTTTGCGGGGGTTAGTACCTATCGATCCTTCGTGGGTCCGACGACTTAGATGGATCAGTGATCATCTTTGACGTCATCTGAAAAAGTATACCTGGTTGAGCTGAATCTTATGTTACTCTCCTTTGTGGATTGTGTTGAACTATCCTTTGTGGATTTACTGTTTACTCTCCTTGTGGATTTGAGTCTTGCTTTCCTTTGTGGATTGAGTTGTTCTTGAGCTCGTGAGCAGAGCTAGAATTGGGGACTTAGGTATATGTATGGGCATATACCTAAGTCGAGTCAGATGTTACTTCGTGATTGCATCTTTCTTTTGTGCTATATCCTTTGTGGATTTCGGGAGACCTTCGGGGGTCTCGGGGTCCTTACTGAGTAGTTATACTCACCCCTGCACGGGCTATGCCCGCACCTTGTTGTGTTGGATGTAGACGACGGACAGCGCTGATCACGGTTGGGGCGTGGAGCAGGACGGTACCTGGAGGTGGACCACTGGACGGGACGTGCTCGGAGCGGACGTGGGACCCGAGGAGCCTGGAGGCTATCTGTACCCACCCTTCAGGTGGGATTGCCAGTGGACGACACGAGGCCGCCGTCTTTTCTTCAGTTGTTGTTCTTTACTTTTCAGTTGTACTTTACAGTTGGGCTTGTATTTCCGGCCCCCTTTACTTTTCTGCACTTTGTAGTTGCTTTCCGCTTGCTGACTCTGTGGTGGTTGTTACTCATAAAGGCAATGCCTTCCCTGTTTACCGGGATTTTACGCCTTGGTGCTAGTCGCCAGCCCCTGGCCTATGGAAGGCGGGCTTGGGGTAGTCACGGCACGGGCCCCGAGGTCGGGTCGTGACAAATTGGTATCAGAGGTGGTCGGTTCTACCGCAGACTCTGATCGTCTTTTCTTTCTATGTGAAGCAATAGTGTTTAGTGTATTGAGTGTGGTTATCAGTTCAGGGAGCCCAGTGTTGGTGCGGCGGCCGACGTATCCGTACACCAGGACCCTGACTCCTGATTTCTGACTTAATGCATGAAAACATTGATTGCGTGTGTGTTCCAAGTTTTCTTTGTGATTACTTGTGTCAGCTCACCGGGTATACTGATCTGCTTTATGAAAGTCTCAAGTTTTCCTTGTGATTACTTGTGCCAGCTCACCAGGTATACTGTTCTGACTGTGGTGCTCTTGTTCTCCTTTTCAGGATGGCCCCGCGACGACAGCCAGCTAGGGTTCCGAGTGTAGGGCGCGACGGCAGCCCACCGAGCGATGAGGCCTCGGTGCAGGGCCCTTTGCCAGCAGTGGCACCAGCGGTAGCTTTACCCGCCGAGCCACCGATGCTACCAGTACCAGACGCTGACGATGCACGTCTCCTCAGGGCACTGCATGAGTTTCAGAGCCAGCGACCGCCCAGGTTTCGCGGTGAGGCGGACCCCCAGGCCGCCGAGGACTGGCTAGAGGCGGTGGTACGGATCTTTAGGCTAGTGAGGACACCAGCAGATCTCATGGTGATTCTCGCGGCGAGCCTCCTGCAGGCGGTGGCAGGACGATGGTGGAGCTTGATGCTCCAGGTTCACGATGAGGCATCCTTGCTCTGGACGGACTTCGAGAGCCTCTTCCGCTCTGAGTTCGTCCCGGCCACCCTCCGAGCGGTGCGCATCCAGGAGCTTCTCCAGCTGCGCCAGGGCAGCATGACGGTCGCTCAGTACGTGGCGAGGTTCACTGACCTATCTCGCTACTCGACCGACATGGTACGGGACCCCTTCTTCCGGGCCCGGACCTTCGAGCAGGGCTTGCGGCAGGAGATTCGGGCGTCGCTGATCTCCCTCAGCATTCCGACCCAGGCGGGAGTGCTGGAGCGAGCCCTCCTGATCGAGAGCTTCCTGGCAGAGCCTTATTCAGCGGCGAGACCTAGCGCAGGGCGGCAGGTAGCTGAGTCTTCGGCAGCAGGTAGACGACGGATGACTCTCGGGTCCAGGCAGACCAGACCCCCACGCAGACGGCCTCAGGACACCGGCTCAGCAGTGCGAGGCACACAGCGGAGTGCCAGCCTTCCGAGAGGCAGGCTGTGCTACTCCTGCGGCGGGCAGGGTCACATGGCTCGTGACTGCCCGACTCGCCGACCAGAGGAGTAGCAGACGGTGGAGGGGCCACCCAGGCAGAGGCAGAGGGTCGACCGTGGCGGTCCGCAGGGAGGAGGCGGACGAGGCAGAGGAGCTGGCCGAGCAGCGGGTGGTGGGCGACGCTTCCAGGCTCTACCCCCACCACCACCAGGAGGGCCACCTCGACCACAGGGAGCTGGCGGGCAGGGACAGGCCCAACTCCAGGCAGTGGAGGCCTACGACCCCGACATGCCAGAGATGATTCGAGGTACGATCTGTGTTATTCCACCCTTGCTGCATTACTTATAGACACAGGAGTGAGTCACTCTTTCATAGCCTCTGCCCTTGTTCGGAGCTCGAAGATTCCGACTGAGCCGTTGGCTCGATCCTTACAGCTAGAGACTCCTACGGGAGCAGACTCGACGATTACGCACTAGTGCCGGCAGTGTGAGCTTACTCTAGGAGGCGAGAGCTTCGGCTGGGATCTCCTTGTAGTGGCGTCGAGGCCTTACGACGTCATCTTGGGCATGGATTGGCTATCCACGGTTCATGCCCAGATCGACTGTTTTAGGCGCAAGGTGCGATGTGTTCGCACCGACGGGAGCAGGTTTACCTTCACCGGCGAGAAGGGAACCTTTGCAGCACAGGATGGACTTCCGCGGAGGACAGTGCAGCACATCTCTCATCAGTTGGCTAGCCTCATCCTAGGAGCAGTGGACGTGCGGAGTCCAGTTTTTCCTGCAGTGGTGGACCAGTACGTGGACGTCTTTCCCGACGACGTTCCAGGGCTACCTCCTCGTAGAGAGGTAGACTTTTACATCGACTTGTACCCCGGGACATCCCCGATATCTGCTCCAGCATATCGGATGGCCCCCGCCGAGCTTCGAGAGCTGCGGGTACAGTTGGAGGACTTGCAGAGCAAGGGGTTTATCCGACCCAGTGTTTCACCCTGGGCTTCCCCGATTTTGTTCGCCAAGAAGGCGGACGAGAGCTTGCGACTGTGTGTCGACTATCGTCGCCTGAACCAGGTGACAGTGATGAACAAGTATCCGCTGCCACGGATTGATGACCTCTTCGATCAGCTCAAGGGAGCGCGGTGGTTCTCGAAGATAGACCTCCGGTCAGGCTATCATCATCTCAGAGTTCGAGATGAGGACGTGCAGAAGACGGCCTTCAGGTGTCGGTATGGCCATTATGAGTTCTTGGTTATGCCGTTCGGCGTAACCAATGCTCCAGCAGTGTTCATGAGCCTCATGAACAGGATCTTCCAGCCATACCTCGACCGATTTGTCGTGGTCTTCATTGACGACATTTTGGTATACTCGACGACTGAGGAGGAGCATGCCTACCACCTGCGAGATGTTCTAGACACACTCCGAGAGCACCACCTTTATGGCAAGCTCTCAAAATTCCAGTTCTGGTTACGTGAGGTCCATTTCTTGGGGCACGTCATTTCTGAGGCGGGAGTTGCAGTGGACCCCGCGAAGATCGAGGCAGTGCTAGCTTGGGAGCCACCCAAGAGCGTGACAGAGGTGCGGAGTTTCTTGGGCTTAGCCGGATACTATCGGAGATTTGTGCCGGACTTCTCCAGAGTTGCGGCACCACTCTCAGCCTTGACAAAGAAGGGGAAACCCTTTGTGTGGTCAGACAGATGTCAGCATGGCTTCCAGGAGCTGAGACAGAGATTGACCAGCGCACCTATCTTGAGGTTGCCTGAGGAGGGAGTTGGATACATAGTTTACTGCGATGCATCAGGGACTGGACTCGGGTGCGTCCTGATGCAGGAGCGGGCCGTGATCGCCTACGGATCACGTCAGTTGAGGCCGCATGAGCAGAACTACGCCACTCATGACCTGGAGTTAGCAGCAGTGGTCTTCGCTCTGAAGACTTGGCGGCACTATCTGATGGGCGAGCGCTTCACAGTCTTTTCTGACCACCAGAGTCTCAGGTATATCTTCTCTCAGAAGGACCTGAACCTGAGACAGCGGAGATGGCTTGAGTTCCTCCAGGACTATGACTTTGAGATAGTCTATACTCCTGGGAAGGGGAACGTGGTAGCCGATGCCCTCAGCAGGAGGACGGGCATTCAGCTACTTGAGGAGGCGACAGAGCAGCTAGCCTCCTTGCAGATATCCTTCGTGGATAGAGACGGAGCAGCCTTTCTTCAGTCTCTCACAGTCTCTCCTCCACTTCTACAGCGGGTCAGAGAGGCTCAGCGTGGGGACGCTGACTGTGAGACCCGGCGTGCACTGATATCCTCAGGTCAGGCGCCTGATGGCTTCTCCCTTGGAGCAGAGCACGACATCCTTTTCAGAGGACGTACCTTCGTACCGGTCGCTTTACGAGAGGAGGTGCTGAGAGAGTTTCACACTTCTCCCTTGGCGGTGCATCCCGGAGTGGCGAAGATGTACCAGGATCTCAGGCGACAGCACTGGTGGCCGGGCATGAAGAAAGCTGTGGCAGAGTTCGTTTCACGATGCCTCACCTGCCAGCAGGTGAAGGCAGAGCATCAGGTACCAGCAGGCTTAGTACAGCCCTTGGAGGTCCCGGAGTGGAAGTGGGACGGCATATCTATGGACTTCGTGACTGGACTTCCACGCACTTCCAGAGGTCACGACTCCATTTGGGGGATTGTCGACCGACTCACCAAGTCGGCACACTTCTTACCCATCAGAGAGCAGGGCTCAGTGGAGAGCTTGGGACGTCTTTACGTCCAGGAGATCGTACGGCTTCACGGTGTGCCATCGTCTAACGTCTCCGATCGAGATGCTCGTTTCACATCCCGGCTTTGGAAGGGGTTGCAGGAGGCGTTCGGGACGCGGCTCCATCTGAGCACAGCCTTCCACCCTCAGACGGATGGTCAGACGGAGAGGACCATACAGACACTCGAGGACATGCTCCGTGCATGTGTTCTCGACTTTGGTCGCAGCTGGGAGGACCACCTACCCTTGGTGGAGTTCGCGTACAACAACAGCTACCACTCCACCATCGGGATGGAACCATACGAGGCGTTGTACGGCAGACCCAGCAGATCACCGTTGTGCTGGAGAGACCCTGGGGAGTCAGCACTCGTGGGACCAGAGATGGTCCGAGCCACGACAGAGAAGGTCCAGATCATCCAGGAGAGGATGAGGACAGCTCAGAGCCGGCAGAAGTCATATGCTGACAGGAGGCGGAGGCCACTGGAGTTCGAGGATGGCGACCACGTCTTTTTGCGTGTCTCACCTCAGCGTGGTTTACGGAGATTTGGCCGAGGCGGAAAGTTGTCTCCACGCTTCATCGGGCCTTTCCAGGTCCTCAGCAGGATAGGAGAGGTGGCTTATCGCCTGGCTCTACCACCTCAGTTGCACCGGGTGCACGACGTCTTCCACGTGTCTCAGCTGAGGAGATACGTGCACGACCCGACGCACATCATCGACTTTGGGGAGCTGGACGTGGATGATGGGGCGACTTTTGCGGAGGTCCCAGTGGAGATCGAGGATCGACAGGAGCGGGTCCTACATGGGCGGTCGATTCCTCTTGTGCGCGTCAGATGGCAGCACGGGAACCTCCAGGAGAGCACTTGGGAGCGGGAGGCTCAGATGCGTGCTCAGTACCCCCATTTGTTCCCCTAGTTTTTGATGTATCTTTACGGGGACGTAAAGCCCTGAGGTGGGAGTAATGTAAAGACCCGCAAATTTCAAGGAAATTTTTTTTCTTAATTTTCTTTGGAATTTTACAAGAGCGCAGCTTCAGACGGCACCTGATTCTGAGGCCCGGTGTGCCCGGAATCAATTTCCGAAGTTTGGCTCGGGTACGTTCAGTGAACGGACGAGCGGGTTTTTCTATCTTTTGAACCGGTGCCCAGAATCGAATTCTGAGGGCACCGATGAAATCGCAGCGCCGGTATTTTCTTAGAAACGCCTCTTCTGGAGTTGCGTTTGCTCAGACGTGGTATTTAAATTTTGGGGCTTTAAGTCAGAAATAAAATAAAATTTGTGCGACAACTTTATTTTATTTCACTTAAGCTGCTTGGAAGTCACTTGTAAGCCACTTGAACTGAGTTAAAGCGGATAGGGTGCTATCCGGAAATATCCTACCCTCTTGGTAGGATATTTGTGAGGCAGGGCCCGC
Organism: Viscum album; assembly: GCA_963277665.1. Taxonomy (NCBI): domain Eukaryota; kingdom Viridiplantae; phylum Streptophyta; class Magnoliopsida; order Santalales; family Viscaceae; genus Viscum; species Viscum album. Next base: position 823,106,912 of record OY728157.1, read on the forward strand.
ACGAGCCCCGCCGTTTCTTTCGCTAAGTAACGCACCCGCGAAAACCCGTCAAAGTAACTGAAAAGTCAACCGACGCGTTTTCTTAAATTCTTAACAGACCATTTAATTGAGCGGTTTATTTCGTGAATTAAATGGGCTGTTTCGCTTGTTGAATTAATTCAACGAACTGATGGGTCGTTACTTACGCTTTTGCGTTTGTTGGCATGTTTATAAAATAATACCAACCTAAAAATCCTTTGAAAGGATTTGAGAGGACCTTTGTTTCTTCATCTCCCCTCCTCGCGAAGAACGCAAAGAACGCGAAGAACGCGAAGAACGCGAAGAACGCCGGCGACCGGAATTCGACGACGCACACCGTGATCTGCGACGTCGACGAGCTCTACCCGCGACGTTCTTCGTCGACGCCTCTTCTTCCGCGGCCGATCCTCGTTCGGCAATTAAGGTGAGAAACGAATCGTTTATTTCTCCCTTTTTATTTTCAATAACAACGGATTTAATTAATTAAATCCGTTTGTTCTAGATCCGGAGATCGTCGGCGCGACGTTTTTCCCGCGGTGCGACGAACGTCCCTTCCGCGACGACCTCACGTCCGACGACGACAAGGTAGGGGTTTATTTCCTTGATGATTCTTTCCCGTGTTTATTCTTTTGAAATAAAGAACCCGATCACGGAACAATTTTAATTTATTTAAAATTGTTGATTGGTTTTTCCTTTTCCCCCATTGAGTTTATGACTAACGCGGAGGGTGCGGGTCTAACGAACAAGACCCGGCAACCCTCCGCCGATCTTTTGTTGTGCGGATTTGGCGGACGACGACGAACCGTGCGGAAAGGGCGATCCGTTGATCCCGCAGTGAAGATCGGCCCCCGGGAGGAGCAATGGCACAGACGGGAGGTAAAACGGGCCACCGGAGCAACTCCGGCGGCCCGCGGAAGGCGGCGGCGGCGCGGGTCGCCGGCGCGGCGGCGCCGGCGACCGGAGGCGGCGGCGCCCGGCGCGCCGCCGTGGAGGAGTTCCGCCGCGGCTGAAGCCGCGGCGGCGGCGGCCGGTTCCGCGGCCGCGCGGAACTGGGGAGGGACGCGGTGGCCCGGCCGCGTCCGCGTGACAGGCGGCCCCCCGCGGGGCCGCGTTTTCCTCCAAGCCGCGGGTCAAACCCGCGGCGGTTGCTTCGGCTGCTCGGCCGAAGCCGAGCCGGCCGGTCCGGTCGGCCGGGCCGCGCCCCGGCCGGACCGGACCCGGCCTAGCCGGGTCGGGCCGACCCGGTTCGGCCGACCCAGGGGGGGGGGTTCGGGCCGGGTCGCCCCGGGCCCAGAACCCCCGTTTCGGGCCCTCTTCGGTCTTCCGCCCATATCTTGGGCCTGGGACCTCCGATTGACGAACCGTCAGCAGCTACGCGATCCTTGGATTGATACGGTCGTTTCTGTATATTATACTAAAGGTTTCGGAAGACTTTGGGTTCGGCCGGGTTGGTTCGTACACGAAACCAACCGGGCCCTCGGAGTGGAAACGCTCATAACTTGAGCTGCGGACGTCTGATCGACGTACCGTCAGCTGTGGTAGTTTCCTCTAAGTGAGACGGAACTTTTGGCATACTCTGCCCGAGGATCGGACACAGGCGGAGTACGGTCGGGTTGGTTTTTCCCTAAAAACCAACCGGGCCCCTGGGACGAAAATGCCAATAACTCTCAGACCGGGCGTCCGATTGACGCGTCGTCTGTTGCGTTGAGATCCTGTTGTCGATACGGAACTTTTGGATACATCAACTTCGGACTACGTGTCAGTTGATGTATCAGCCTCTCGGCTCGTGGAGCGGACCCTCCTAAACGAGCTCCCTATGTGCGGGAACCCTAGCGCTGGCTGTGACTTCGACGACAGAGCAGAGATCCTCCGTGGACTGCGACGACGGCAGAGCAGAGATCCTCCGTGGACTGCGGCGACGGCAGAGCAGAGATCCTTCGAGGACTGCGGCGACGACTGTGCAGAGATCCTCAGTGGACTGCGTCGACTACTGCACTCAGCGATCCTACGTGGATCAGTGCTACAGGTTCTGTGTGAGCCCGATCCTATGTGGGTCCTTACTACCGGTTCTGTGTGAGCCACTGCCTACAGGTTCTGTGTGAGCCCGATCCTATGTGGGTCTTTTGCGGGGGTTAGTACCTATCGATCCTTCGTGGGTCCGACGACTTAGATGGATCAGTGATCATCTTTGACGTCATCTGAAAAAGTATACCTGGTTGAGCTGAATCTTATGTTACTCTCCTTTGTGGATTGTGTTGAACTATCCTTTGTGGATTTACTGTTTACTCTCCTTGTGGATTTGAGTCTTGCTTTCCTTTGTGGATTGAGTTGTTCTTGAGCTTGTGAGCAGAGCTAGAATTGGGGACTTAGGTATATGTATGGGCATATACCTAAGTCGAGTCAGATGTTACTTCGTGATTGCATCTTTCTTTTGTGCTATATCCTTTGTGGATTTCGGGAGACCTTCGGGGGTCTCGGGGTCCTTACTGAGTAGTTATACTCACCCCTGCACGGGCTATGCCCGCACCTTGTTGTGTTGGATGCAGACGACGGACAGCGCTGATCACGGTTGGGGCGTGGAGCAGGACGATACCTGGAGGTGGACCACTGGACGGGACGTGCTCGGAGCGGACGTGGGACCCGAGGAGCCTGGAGGCTATCTGTACCTACCCTTCAGGTGGGATTGCCAGTGGACGACATGAGGCCGCCGTCTTTTCTTCAGTTGCTGTTCTTTACTTTTCAGTTGTACTTTACAGTTGGGCTTGTATTTCCGGCCCCCTTTACTTTTCTGCACTTTGTAGTTGCTTTCCACTTGCTGACTCTGTGGTGGTTGTTACTCATAAAGGCAATGCCTTCCCTGTTTACCGGGATTTTACGCCTTGGTGCTAGTCGCCAGCCCCTGGCCTACGGAAGGCGGGCTTCGGGTAGTCACGGCACGGGCCCCGAGGTCGGGTCGTGACATTTTTAAAATTATTATTGACATTTAAAAATGATAAATTTTTCAATAATATTATTTTTAAGATGGTGGAATAGTTAAATCTTTTACAAGGCTAACATACTCATGTTTTTTTGACATATGAAAAGAATATCAACAAAACACCATAAATAATATTAAATTATTAAATAATTATATATAAAATTGTATTGAATGAAAAAAGTAATAATAAAGTTCAAAAGGTTTCTCATGAAATTATCAAAGTAATATTTTTTTTCTAGAAGATAAAAAAAATACAAAATGAGATAAACTAAAGGTAAGGGGATTTCCTTATAAATATAATCTTATAATGTTTCTCATAAAAACCACTCTTAAGTCATATCCATGATTTATAAAAAAATTAATTTTATTGGTATTATAAATTTATTTTTTATTTACAATCTTACCCATTTTTTAATTTTTTAAATTTTCATGAATGGAATCTTTTCCTAGTTTCCCAATGAAGGAAATTTTATACTTTTCTAGAAAAATAATGAAATGAATATTATTTTAACTTATATGGAATGAATTCATATTTCGACCATCAAGACAAATAATTTCATTGCAGATTTATTTACATTTGTAAATGTTTATTTTCAAAGATAATGTTCTAACTTTTAATTTTGTTGATTTGTAATTTGAAAAGGGAATGGTTATTTCTATGAAAACCACTGTATTTATTAAACATCAATTTGTAATTTTATTTACATATTAAAAATCATAATAAAACCAATAAGATCATGAAAAGTAGTGTATATGTATAATTTTGTACATTACATAACACATTTTAAATAGGTAGAATATAAACAATATCTAATACTTCATTAACCTGACTATAATATTACATCATTCTTAAAACTGTATGGGAAAACCTGGGGACATACATAAGAAAGGGGAGAGAAAAAATACCAACAAGGGAAAAATTAATTACCTGAATAAGGTAATAAATTTAAGAGTCTAGGAATTTCAATGGGAAATAAAATGGGTGATAATAAAAAACATGATCAATGTGGCATTATCTATCGTGATTATATAAATCCAACATCAGAATGTGGAAGAAAACTTAATCATGACATCATAAGCATATATAAAAGTTACCCACCAATACATCATAACATAATGTGATTAGGATAACCAAAAATGTATCATACATGAAATCTATGGAGACTAAAAACATTATCAAATGGATTGGAGTTCTATCTGGGCTCACCCATCATAATAATAACATTTATATACATACACGATCTACATGTATCAAACAATAAAATTGCATATTTCTTCACATTTATTCCCATTATTAAGGATTTCATGTCATATTCATGGATGTCATAAATAAATTATGTATTTCTGTAAATATTTGAATACCCTTTGATTGAAATGGGTACATGTATATACCTCAGAAATGTTTGTCATGGAAAACAATAATGAAATTTCTATAGTATAACGAAAGTATATAAATATTCATAAAATGCATAAATGATAAAGAAAAGAGATATATCATCACTAAAATGAAAAAGTATAGTATGAGAGATATCTATGGTCATAATCTAGCAGATAAATTTTTGAATTACTAGTCATAACATAACTAGGGTTCTTAAATAAACCTATCATGGAAAAAATTGTAGGATAATTTCAACGGTGAAATGAAGGTGCATAAGGAATCACGAGAGGGATTGTTGAGAGTGAAATGGTTTACTCATCACTTATAAATAACAAGGATATTATGATTAATGGATAATATAATATCCCATAAATAATAATTTTACTACACATTTCATTACATTAATATGATTGTTGTATAAAGAGGAGAAAGAGAGGACCCCTTACCTTCAGAGAGTGATTCAAAAAGAACGGGAGAAGCTTATTGAGAGCATGGGGGGACACTTAGAGAACTATAAAGAGGGAAAAAAAGTGTATAGATATTATTATAGGTTTTGGAGTGAAGATTAAGGTGTGCATGGTTGTTTTATATAGTAAAAGATAGGGAATTTCATTACATTATACCATACATTGGTTTTGGACTATATATAATAATGTAATCAAAAACACAAACTCTACCATGGTTTTTACCATGGTTTACACCAAGGAGGACTACATTTATTTATTTTATATGTCTTACTGAACAAATCAAAAAACATATTACACTTAGTGATGTCTAAGTGAGTCATGTTTGTAAGTAAGACATTTAAAACCCAGACCAATATAATATGTGTTTTAAAGGTTTCATAAATTTGTTATAAAATTTATAAAGAACCTAAAAAAATATTTTAAAGTTAAATAATATATCTTTTCATGTATATTATTTATATAATTTATGATATCAAATTTTTACCAATATGATTTCATATTATACACTGTATATTTATTCCATAATTAATTTTAAGATAAAAATTCGACTTTCATGGAAAATTTTGAAACATTCGATGTTTGATAATTTTTATTTGATGATTCCAATATTATAATTTATTGATACAATATAATTATTTAAATATGTTTTTTCACTTTTTAAAAAATAATTTTCATTTATTTCAATGTGTTGGGTTTTTTTAAATATTATTTTTCAAGCACTTATAAAAATTAAATTTGAATTAATAAAATTTATATTATAATATACATACAATAAAAATTATTTAATCGAATTTTTAAAGTATCATTTATTTTTATCATCACTGAATTCATTAAAAAAATATCTTAAAAGAAATTTTATATTACAGAAATATATAATTTATGTTTTATGGTATGAGAATCAGAATCATTTTCAATGTAATGAAAATAATAAACAAATATATAAACTATTCTATATAAAATACATAGTCATATTATCAGGTTATAGATACATATCCATTTAATAGAAAATTCCCTCAGTGTAAGGTGCATGTTGGTGATAATTTTATAGGGTGGTTTCAATAATCATAGGTTAGGCCATGATCTTGATGAGATTTAACTTCTCTTATAAATGATTTCTCTAGAGCATAAATATTTGAATCAATGAGTGGACTTTGTCAAAGGAAAAACCAAGTGATGTTGTCTCCCTTATAATCTCAGGTAATTGTGGTTCATAGTGTTCAATCCTTTCGGTTAACGTGATTGATTCTTTTTTTGTCTAAATTAGATTTATCATAACCCTAGAATTATAATAATCATATGATCACTATTCAATGGTGATATAATTTGTATTTTTGATTCATAATGGTTATTTAAATCTAATATGATATAATAAGTCCAAAAATGTTCATGTGATTTATATAACCTTAGTAGGGAATTTAATGCAATCATAAATGGTATTTTAATTATAAAAGTTTGGTTTGTTACAATATCACAACTACAAATATTTTTCCTTTGAAATATTCATTTCTCATAATAAAATAAATGATGGAATTTTTTTTCTTAACCTCCTATGGATCTCACATCACTTATTCAAACATTTTCTTTATATATACCACTTTAACCAAATGAATTTTCTTATTTATTAAGCTTTGATTCCATAGTATAATGTATTTAATAACTTCTTTCATATAAAAGATCAATATATAATGAATCAAACCATGGATTCAACACATTTATGGGGTCTTTCATGTACTTCCTCAAGGGGGTATATATTAGAAATCTTGTAATTGTGATTATTTTGGTAAGAATAATTGGGGTTAGACCACTACACTAATTCAATGAAGAATCTCAAAGGGACTTTTGTATATTCGAGTAAGAATTTCCTTCTTACCAAATATTTGGGAATTATTCTATAGATATATACAGTGGAATACCTTATCTCCAACTTAAAAATATTGGTCTCATTAATAATTTTATGCATAATGATTATGGTAACCATAATTAGACGTGATATGATGTTGAATGGTCTTGACCTTTTCATCCACTTCGTCGACAATTTTATGACCCATAATTTTATGTTCACAAACAGAATCCCAACATGCACATATATTATATCTATTCCCATAATGGATTTAATGGCGAGATATTTTTATGACTAAGTGTAGACTGTATTTTATTACATCTACACCAAAGAAATTTTTTTTTCTCATCCTCCTTTGAATCCAATCGAGCACACTCTCGACATGTACTGGTGTTTCCATATAGTTTGCTCAGATTGGACATCAGTTTTGGGGTATATGTCATGATGAAATTCAAGTTAGTATTTAGATAATTTTAAAGACTCTTATAAAACATAGAGTTAATCCTTGGATTTTGATCCTGTATAATAGATAAAACCTAACCACTTATATAATGTATATTCTTGAACTTTTTTTAGAGTTTAAAGTACTCTAAAATTAAAATTATTTGAGAATTATTTATAATAAGATCCACCTTGACCCATATTTATATATTTACTCATGGTTTCTTCATAAGTCCAGTGATAATTTCTATGGTTATTTGTTACCATTTCCATGTAGGTATGGGTAATGGATGAATTGTCTCATTTTTTTTCACTTTTATCATTCACATGATGACATACAAGTCACCATGATGAATATTGAATGATATCATTATTTATATTTTCCCAAAAATAGCGTTCTTAGAGATATTGATACATCTTCATAGTGCGTAGATTTATAGATAAAATCTATCTAATTTCATAATGTAATATATCCTAATTTAGCATTGGAATTGATGGTACAAATATTTGTGGCACAAACCATACAAATACTTCTTCATTAATTTTGAGCACTCAAATTTTACATTTTCTTATATGTGTAACCTTCTTTTTAATTTCCACATCATCTCTATGAGAATACAATAAAATCTCCATAAGGGATAGTTGAGAAATCCATTTCAAAAGTATTAATGATGTCCCTTCCATTATGATTTGTGTTTCCATCCTTTTAAAGTCTAATAAGATCATATCCTTCTCAATTATAATCAATGATAATATTTCTAGATCCTTTTTTAATTATAGAGTGTTCCACGTTATATTCTATCCCAGTATAGTATTGGATTATGAAATCATAGTCCCTAACTAGATCTAACCATCTTTTTTGTCACGTATTCAGCTCTTTCTATGTGAATATATACTGGATGATCATGTGATTCGTATATAATTCTCACTTGTCCCAAATAGATAATGATGCTATATTTTCAATGATAATAATATAGTATCCAACTATAGATCATGTGTTGGGAAGTTCTATTCATGATTATTCAATTTTATTGAGTTATAAGATATCAATTTTTCATCCTCCATTAGTACACATCAGAAGCCCTTTTTTTGAATAATCGATATATATACTAACAATTTCCCCAATTGTTAGTGTCATATTGATAGATTATGTGATAGAGCTCTTTTTAAACTCCATAGATATATCTTCACATTTATTATTCAAACAATCATGACTCCCTTCCATGTTAACTTGGTCATAGGATTTGAAATTGGTTTAAATTTCTCCTAAATTGTTGATAATACCCAGTGAGTCCAAGAAAACTATGGATTTACATCCTAGTGGTTGGTCTTGTCCATAAATATATTTCCTTTTTAAGGGTCCCTAGAAATAAATTTTATGGTCAAAAAATTATCCATGAATTATAGTTCCTTCAACTATAACTCATGTTTTATATACTTTTCATAAATTATATCCTTTACAAAGGTCATTTAGACAATGATCGTGTTTTCATCTTGGTCCTTATTATTTATTTAGTATATTCAAATATTATCAATAAATACTATCATAGAAATTGTCTAAGTAATATATAAAACTCTATTTATCAAGGCCAATGATAATTCTACAACATTTTTGAGTCTAAATATAATTACTATGGACTCAAAGTGCTTGCACCATGAATATATAACAGTCTTGGGTAAATCCTCATTCACAAATTCTAGGTAATACACCATACAAAGGTCTAAATTGAAAAATATTGGGATCCATGGAGATAATATAAAATGTCATAAATCCATGGTATATGTTAATTTTTCTTCATCATGATCTGGTTGAGTTCATGATAATCATTGAAAAGGTGCATCGAACAATCCTTCTTCTTAATGAAAAAAAACCGATGCACCACACAGTGAAGGAAATAGTCTTATAATCCCATTATACAAATTCTCACATATTTTTTTATTTATATCTCCATGTTCCAAAACATCTATTAAATAATTATTATGGAATATTTTCCAAGACCTAGGTAGAATCTCAACAGAAAAGTAAACCTCTCGTCAAAGAGGAAGACCCGATAATTTTTTGGCAGACTCATTAGTTTATTTCCTCATAGTGGGAATGTCTTCAACGTTGATCTTTTCCTCAAACTCAATCATCAAAGATAGATAAACTTTATCCTAGGTAAATAATATCCATTAATAAGTTGTCGGTACCAAATAATATTCATCCACCTCATTTAACATGTATGTAATTTGAGGATGATTCACGATATTGATAGTCATTTCATTATCATGGGAATTTTTGTTTCCAGTATATATGGAAATAAAATGCATATCTAAAAATGAATCAAATTCAACTAAATGGAGTATCAAAAGTTTAGTGGTATGTTCATCCCCAATATTTTGATTGGGGAGGGGTGATATACTTGAGATATAATAATTGACCTATTTGATTTTGTGACTTGAATCTTTAGTTCAATGTTTTGTTATGGTTTTTATATAGTTATAATAATATTTTGTGATATGAAGGAGTTCATAGAACCCAAAACCAAAATGTGTTCATTATTATTTAATTAATTATTAGGATTCCTATCACTAATTCATTATAGTTACCTCAATTAATGGTTGTGATGACATATTCCCACACCTACTGTCTTGATGTTGTAAGCATTAATTTTATTTAAAAATAATTATATTATGGAAGTGGTTTGCAATGTTTACAACTTCCATGATGCTGAAACATTAAACAATAGTTTTATAGACCATTAGTTAATTCCTCTCTTCCTTTACATTGTTGGTTTTCTCTCATAAACAATCAAAAACTAGGTTTCCATCCCATTCAAACCTAAATAATTTTCTCATCCCATTCAACAAGTTTAGGGGTGTTCTCTTAACACTATTTACATGTTGGATATTGAAATTTCTTACAACCATTAGATTTATTAATTTAAAAAATAGAATTTATTTCCACTTTCCAATTATCATCACCATGAGAACCTTGAGATTTAATGATCTCCATTTTGACATTGAGGGAACATCAAGATTTTTTTAGAGTTTCCAAATCCTAGAATCACCGATGATTTTCATAGATATGGTTTTATTCGATCAATAAGTTATAAACATTTCATTATGGTGTAATGAAATAGTGGTAGGAATATCATGAATTTCTTGCGATTTTTTAATCATATTCCCTCGTGGATTCATAATTTTTTTATTGAGGGAAATGAAATCACATTTGATTTAATGTTTTTAGTGTGAATGGAAAATATTTGTTAATTTTTTATCCATAATTCCATCCACCCCATATCAATCCCCTTATTATGCTTCATATCCTTGAAAAATTTCCACCACTATTCATATTGTACCTCTATATTATAAGAATCCAATATAAAATTTATATTCTTAGAACATTGATGAATAAAGAATAACTTATAAATTGATTTGATCCATTGTTCTCTGATCAAGGTATTTGATGATCCATAGAAAGTAGTATGTCTTTTTCATATAAATGTATAAAGTGTAAATTATTATTTCTTATACGGATTTTATAATTCAACTTTATTAAGGTATATTTAAGAACCTAATTCAATAGAGAGTGAGTTATAACAAAATTTGTGATTCCGGCTCTCATAGGGCTGGGAAACTCATTTGTGATTCATCAAATTGACATTCAATTTGGTTTTTTACATGGTTCCTCATATTTAGGACTATCATATAGAATAAATGTAAAAGTAGTGATGATTAAATCAAAACTATTAAATATATAAAAGGGATACCAATAACATTAATGGGTTAAATTATAAATTGCATGCCTTTCCTTCACATGTTATTATCTATGATTCAATATATGTTATTAACAATCTATTTTCTATCAATGATTATTATTGGAATTTTTATTCCCTAAATAATTATTCATAATGAGATTGTTAATTTACCAAAACATGTCCCCATGAGTGTATAACCAGGTGTTCAACATGACCTATTTTTTAGGACTGGGTGATGATCGATTCAATCTCAATTTATCTATTTTAGGATTATTATACATAGGTTCCTCTATGTAAGTGGAACATAATCTTATTGCATCTCAACTATGATTTATTTTTGTGTAATAAAATTACTCTTTATATCATCGAAACAAAGAGATGTCTTCCTTAACTTATTCTCAGCCATAATGCATTCCTTATTGTTTTCTAAATCTATTCCCAACAATAATTATAATATGTTTGATATCAACTATGAAAACTTATTTCTTTATTACACATTAATTTATTATTTTTTAAATAAAATACACATAATACAACCTATAATATTGAGAGTAAAAGATTAATTGGGTAATTAGGTTCAATACACAACAAATTAAAAACATTTTTTACATCTCCATTATTTATATCTTTCTTAACATGCCCAAAATATTCCATCATCCTTCAAACTGCATCCGATAACCTAGGGATATACATAAGAATAAGTGTGATATATAAATCCCAAGTAAATGAATAAACAATGAATATCAAGAGAAATGTATTACATGGTAGTTAATAAGGAATTAAGTGGGACATTAGAGGGGTGAAAATCATAAACATGAACATGAGTCGGGATATATCATCATGGCATAATGTCATCATTGGAATGTAGCATCCACTTTAAACATAACATCATAAGAATATGTCAAGGTTAATAACCAATAAATCATAACATAATGTGATTAGGATGATCTCCCATGAACTATATATGGAATATAATGAGAAACAAATGTTATCCAATATATTGGATCGCTAACCAGGGGCACCCCTCCTAATCATATCAAGAACATGCATATATTTGACACATAGATCATATAACATGATAAAATATTTCATAAAATTTATTAAAAAGGATCAGGAATGAGGTTTACAAACATCTAATTACCCAATTAATGATTACTAAGTAAAATTAGTTGAATTTAATAGATTAAAAATGGGTACAGGGAATCACCTCACAGATGTTCATCATTGAAAATCGTAGTAACATTTCAACATCATAACAAAAAAAGGAAGATTCATAATATTGATAACTGAGATGTAAAAGGGTATATATTCAATTAGAAATAAAATTTATAGTATTATGGATATGTAAAAATATTATCCAACATGATAAATGGGTAATTACATTTCATAATTCAAGGATGAATCTTGAAAAAAACATGGCACGGAAAAAACGCTTGGATTATTTCAGAATCATAATGGTGGTACATAATGAATCATGGGAGGAATTAATAAGAGTGAATTGGTATTAAAATCAATATTAAATTATAATTGAAGTAATTGGGATATTTAAAAAAAATATCACATCCCTGTTAATTTGAATACAATGTGCATTACATAAATAAGGTCCTCAATAAAGAGGATAAAGAGAGGATTACATATACTTATAGGGTGATTCCAAAATCATGGTAAGAGATTCTTGAGGGATTGGGGAAACCTTGTGTAGAATATAGATAAGTGGAATCAAAAGAAAATTATCCAAGGTATTTTAGTGAAATGTTGGGAATATTTGGTTGGTTTGTATTGGAAAAGATATAGGTGTTATTTATTATTTCCCAAAGAAAGGTTTTGGAGAGTATAAAATAATTTATTAAAAACCAAAAACATTTTCATGGTGTTTTACCGTGGTTTCAAACAAACAGAAGTGATACAATTTATTATACATGGATACGGTCTGAACTCAATAAAATATTAACCTTGTATATGTGGAATGTTGTCAGGTTTATGAATAATTTATTTAAAAACATTATAGTATAATATATATTTTGGTGGATTCATAAAGGATTTATATATTTAATAAAATAAGCTCAAAAATAGATAATTTTAAATAATAAATCAAATATTTGGTCTTGGTTACTATTTATATAATTTATTACGTCAAATTAGGATTATTATGATTTCATAATACACACCATATACTTATATCATATTTAATTTTTATTAGAAAATTTGATTGAAGAAAAAATTAATGAATAATTCACTTTTGAAAAAAATTGATGGTATGATTATTGAAATAATAACTATATTATCAAAGTTATTTTCTAATATTTTAATTTTATCATTCAAAATAATAATATACATTTATTTTTAAATTTATAATTTTATGACAATAACATTTTTGGAACCCTTATGAAAATTAAATTTATTTTCATAAATATTATATTAGAATTTATATTTAATAAAAAATTCATAATTTAATTATTTTAGTACAATTCATTTTTATAATTACTTATTTTTTTGAAAAGCATTTTCTTAATAGAAATATAATATTACACAAAAATATGATTTTTGTTTTACTGTATCAAAATCAAAATAAAAATCAGAATCAATTTCCAATGCTATGGAAATAAGAAAAAACATATTAATTATTCTATATAATATATAAATTCATATTATTATAGTCATGATATATATTGATTTATCACATTATTAAATACATTGGCGGAAATATCTATAATTTTGATATTTTAATGGGGTGGTTTAGTGTATATGGGTTTGGTAGTGATCTCGATGAATGTAAGATTCTTCCATAGATGGTTTATCTTAGGATTTAGCTATTCGAAATATTATTGGTAATGATCAAGATAAATCCCTAGGATTTTATCTGCCTCAGATGCTTTGATAAATGGGCTTCACGAGATATGATCTTGGTGGTTGAGGTTACTGCTTCTTTTAGTTGTATAAATTTGTTTTATCATAAACCTTTATTTATGTTAATAATACCATCATAATTTAATGGCTACTATATCAATAATTATGATTCATAATTTATTATAAATATGATATGATCGAAAACTAGTAAATTTATTTGTTTTTTATAACAACAATAGGACATTTAACTCAATCAAAAATGGAATTTTATTTATAAAGGTGTGGTTATTAAAATTTTTCTGATGAATATTTTATGGTTGTTATAATTTAAATGAAGGAATTTGAGTTTTTTTTTGGTAAATGGGAGTTGTTATTATGATGGTTTGTTGAATCATAATTCTTGTATAGGTGATTACATTATCAACCAATATTGTGTTTTTCTATTATAAAACAAGAATTGGTGGGTCCATGATTGCCTTTTAATGGATTGGGAATGGAAGTAGACCATATGGTCATTCCATTTTTAATAGTTATTACAATAGTTATATTGAAATATTGACCCATGTAACCTAAACATGTTATCTATATTATCTATGGGTTTTATGAGAATCATATGATTTATCAAGGTAAGATAATGATCTTATATTTAAATCAAATTATATGCTTATTTTTGAGGGGTAAAAAGTATAACTATGTTAAAAGTTTATTATTAGTTTTTAATATTTTAAAAGAAACCATTATGAGTTTTATTATGCCATTAATATTTCTTAATAAATGTTATTTGAAAATATTTAAAAAATATTAATTTTATTTGGTAAGTGAATGTTTATTTTCATCCAAAATTTTATTGAAAATTATATTTATATATGTATTTATATGCTTACAATTTTTTAATCATTTTATGTCCCTCATTAATCATTCTGTATTCGTTCAATATTTACAGACGGTTTAATAGGATTTGATGATTATTATGGAAATAGATGAAGTTAGGATCAGAATTGTGAATATGTTTCATGAAAATAAAAGCATATTTTTTCATGAATGTTTTCTTTTTAGGAAAAATGAATACTTAAGAGAATGACACACTTCTCAAAATACAAGATTTTTATATAAAATCTAGGAAATAAGTATCATAAAATCTAAACTAAAAAGATATATTGGAATGTAAAAAATATGAAATATTTTTAGATTAACTAGAATATGAAATGTTTGTGGTTGGTTCCTTCTAGTTGGTCTCACAACTTGGTTTAGATAACATTAGAGGATAAGATTTCATTTTAATATAAGCTGAAAATACTCTATAACCATAAATGATAGTATTTTATGGTGAATTAGGATTACTTTAGATAAATATATAGTTTTTTAAGATACCATATTTAAGGAAATATTATTTTTTCCGTCCACATAATATATATTTTTGTGATATTTTTGATATTCCGACATTAATTCAATTGTTTTTTAAATGAATAAATCTATATGAACCCATTGTTAGAATTGATTTGAAGGAAAATTTTGAGGTTGTATGAATGAGAAATAGAATATAATGGTGGATATAGTGAGAAAAATTATTTTTATTATTAACTATCTGTTAAGAGTACTGATTAATAAGATAAACCCATTTGAGTTTCAAACTCATAAAATAACATTGAAGTAAAGATCCTTTGATGTGTAAATTATCAAAAACATAATGGTATAATGGTTTCAAGACATATATTTCAATGAATGTTGAATGGAGAACTATATAAAATGTATTCATAGAATTGGATGTTTATTTATATGTGGTATAAAATGTAATAAAACAATAATCTTCCTTGAAAAATGGAAGAATTCATTTAATTCAATGAGGGGGAAAAAGTTTGTTCTTGATGTATCTATTGAAAATTTTATACGTGTGGAGAATAGTAATTTTGAAAATTGATTTCAAAGGGATAAATGAAAAGAACATGAGCAGTAAAATTATACAGATGAATGTTTATAAATTCTTGATATAATTATTATTGAATATAAGGAAACCAAAAATGTCATATTTAATGCAGGGAATATATATTGGACATTGATTTAAAATTGTGAATTCTTAGGTAATGATTAATATTTTATTATAACAAGGAAGTAATAAAGAATATGATAAAAATTATTGGTTAAAAAAATATAATAATCATTAAATTATTAAAGGGTTTACATATAGGGATTTAAGAACTATTATTGATGGATGATCATAATAATTTGTATACTTTATGTGATTTATGATATTGAAAAACATTTTGGGGACAATATTTTAGATGTATCTTTTATCATTATGTTTAAACTCTGAAAGAAATATTTGAGAAATAATTCTATTTTGATTTTTCGAAATATTATATTGGTAGAGATAACCTTCAAGGTTTACATGATCATTGATTTTGATGTAATTATTTGTTATTACATTACTATGGATGTAAAATTAAAGGTAAATTATAAGCCTTGTTGTTTAAGAGTTTACATACTATATAATATATTAATATTATTTTATAGTAATTTGATAACATTAATAGGAATTTTATAAGGACTATATTAAAATATTTTTAGATAAAGGATGACAAGTAGGCTCAGAAATAACCCATAAGTTCTAGAAAGGCCATTATGTAACAACATATAACAGGTGGTGGATAAGGGTGAATCACCAACCCCTATTCATCACAATATCCAATTTAGTATGACTATGTGTTTGTTTATTTAATCAGTCTTAAAAAATTTGGCCAAGTTCATTGTTTGGAGAACTATTTTATCATATTGAAAAATTTGGGATAGAAAATTCATTTAATTATTATGTTATTATTCTTATTTCAAAAAAAGATCACTATTTTTGGTACCATAAATGATTAAGATAAAAAAATATCATATCATTTAATTTGATAAATAATTGTTTAATTAGAATTTAAATCTGAATATAATTTTAACGTGAATTAATGGTGATTTAAGGAAATGATAATTATATCATGGATAATATGTGATTTGACCAATTACATATGAGCTATGAAACATTAAGAGTGAATAATGTAATTTCGAGAAAAATATTAAATTTATCAAGGAAAATTATGTGATAAAATTCATTTTATTTTTATTTTTTAATATTTTCCAAATTTTTTTAAGGAATTATATGGATCAATATTTATTGACCAAATTAGTTGGGTTTTGGGTAAAAAACAACTAAAAAATTAGTGTTAAACAATATTGGTATTTATCATTACTAAAATAAATCATTCATAAATTACATCTTTATCAGTGCTAAAGAAAACACTTCTAAATTTAAATATTTTTAAGTGCTTTATTTTTAGCACTCATAAATGAATCCTTTACCAGTGCTTTTTTAGAACAAATAACATTCCTAATAAAAAATAAAATAGGTAAATAAATAAAATATAAAAAATATATTTATTAAAAGTAATGTAAATATTATTAATTAAATAATTTTTGATATAAAAAAAATAAATTTATAATATGATATATAAATTATAAATACTAATAAATATCATGTAGTTAATATATAGATAAATAGAAAAAAAAATTAAAAAAAATTATAATTAAAAAAAATATAGAAAAATATAAAACATTTTATTAATTGGATGATTATTGATAATGATACTAAAGAGTGTATAATATATATATATATATATATATATATATTGTATAATAAAAAATATTATTTATGCTTCACATTAAAAATTAATATACTTAGTGAATAATGGATTATAAAAAAAATGAATTTTAATTAAAAATTCTGACTAATTGCATCAAGTAATGGAGATAATTGAATGTCATTTGATTTTTCAATTTATAAAACAGATCAATTGTATTATATTAATTTCACATATACATAATTAATTCATTTTTATATACTTACACACACACACCAATATTTCTTTTCGAATTTAATCAATTTATATTATTTATTTTATATATATTTATTTACTATGTTTTAATATTTTCAATATGTATTCATCTTTATTTAAATATATATCCATTATTAAATGATTTTCATTAATCAAACAAATCCAAATTTTCAATATTTTACTCAATTTTAATTAATCAATTTTACTCCTTTTTAACATCCATGAACTTAAGATTAAATCTTATTTAATAATATTAAACCTACATTTCTAAAAATACTAATAAATACATATATTTATAAATGTATATTTACTATTTTTATACAATTAAAACTATAATAAAATAGATAATATTTGTTTGAAAATTATAAATGTATTTATAAATAATTAATTATAAAATTATATAAATAATTAATATATTTACTATGTTTAAATATATGACTATATAAATATATATAACTATATAAACATTATTTTTTTAAAACATTATTTACATAATTATAAATAAATAATTAGATATTCAAAGAATCATAAAATTATTATTTTATAAATGGTATTATTATAATTATTATAATTTAGTATAATAATTATACTTTTATAAAGTATAATTTTTTTAAAACTGTCTTTGACATATTTATGTGTCCTAATAAATATTCATTTTATTAGTTCTTATAAAATTAGAACTAAAAAAACAAATCTTTATCAGTGCTTTTTTTAACCACATTTTTTGAAGCTCTCATAAAAGTGTCACAATCTATCTTTAGAACCCTAGCCATCGTGAACCGATTTGTGGTATACAAATCTCTCCACAGAACTGACCTACCACCGACAATTCTCATTATCGAATCCAAGCATGAATCAATTATAGAATGAAGGCTCTAACTATTCCAAGTCCTGAATCTAAGTCTTAAGAAATTCAAGGATTGAAGGAAACCAAAGATCGAATGAAATCTGGATTTTTTGATATCTCTTATTCATAGTGGTTAGCAACTAAACCTCCTCCTCAGACATTCATGTATCCTATAAAGTCTAGATTCACTATCATATAATAAAACAACCCAAAATTCATTATTCTATAGATTTAATGTCGTATCGTCTTCCCCAATATCATGTGGGTCTCCTTGGGATGGCATTGGTAATGTGCGACTTGAAAGATATAAACCAAATGTTTGTTAATGTTTTTTTGGGGTATAATAGGCTTACAATACCTATATTCCAGGATATCCACTACTTTTCAATTGTCAAATAAAAAAATTTTAACCACATAGAATTCAGTTTTTTCATTAGTTTGGAATATTACATTAGAAATCTCATAGAAGGTGAAATATTTGACATCATTATGCTCTTATACTATATTCTACAATAATTGGAACTGAGAGGGTTGACTGAGGAAGAACTAAAATATTGAGTTCTCCCCTTCTATTTGAAAGAATATTCTAGAAGTTGTTTCCAAAAAATGGATGATGAAATATCTAACACATGGAAATAACTATAAAATTAATTTTTTTTTGGAATTTTTTCTAAGGATAGTGAGTACTGAAATATTGTGTAAAATAAATTAATTTATTTTTGATTTTCTTAAACTATTTATTTAGGATTGGTATACATTTAGGGGTCACTTATCAAATGTACCAATCAAATGATTATAAATAATCTGTAAAATCAGATGGGAAAAATCATTATATATGTTTAATTTATTATCTTATTTATTTAACAACTTTCGGGAGAAAATTTAGTTTTTATTTTTATAAAATTTTATTTTCAATTTAAATAATACAACATAAATGAATTGAAAATAAAAATCAAAAAGTTTTATGGTTCTATAATCCAAGGATTATATAATACAAGAAAAATTGATTTTGAGATAAAATTTAATTGAAATTTTTATTTTTAGTGTTGAAATATTATCAAAAAATTAAATTTTTAAATGAGTCATTTTCTAGGAAAAACCTCAGCATCATGATGCTTTACGAAAAAAAAATACTATTCCATTACGTGGTGTAGAAGAATAATACATTGATGATTGAATTTATTGTTTTATTACCTTCTATTGTTAATATGATTCCCCACACATGTGACTATCAAAATTAGATGAAATAAAAAAAATTTACATTATTATACAATACAAAGATCATCTATATTAAAAGTGTTATAGGATTAAGATTTAAAAATTAAATAAAAATCTTATGTATTTTTAAACTAATGGACTTTTTTGGAACTATATATGGAACAACAAGATCTAAAATAATACTATATTATTCTTATCTGCATCATGTTCCTTATGTAACTTTGATCTTATTCGGATCAAGCTCCTCCTGGACAGATTTGATCCAATTATTATCCTTGTCAGCGTATCTAACTGTTTTTGGATTTACTTGGGAATAAAATGAGGTTTTTTGTAGACTCTTGTAATTTTTACCAAAACATTGTGATCACCAAGGAAATTTTTTTCATTGATTCCAGCCTTTATTATATTTCATGTAGATGATAAAAATATACCCATCTTTAATTTGATAAACCACTCATTATTACATCATAAAAATAACATCATTTCATTCATCTCACATCCAACAAACACTATGTATGTGTTACATTAATCCATCTAAAAACATATCACTTATAAACATTACCTTTATGTTCCACCATTATGAATATTTGATTATCATCCATATTATTTTTATAAATAGGACTCATTGACCTTTGATAATTAATATTTTAGGATTGTTTAATTATTTATTGAAAGAAATGAATTTTTATGTACCCAATAGGATATCATTACTTTCTTTCAGACAATTCAATGCTCCAATCGACTGTATCTTATTTTCACCCCATCCTCCTCACTCACTGATTGATTATTTGGTGATGTATATTTGTGTTTTTTATCTTAATCCTTTCTTTCCTATATGCATATCTATGTGGTCCAAAATGTTTTCAATTTAAAATCATTATCCATAGAATTTATGTATTTTTAATATTTTTGTTTAATTTAATTCTAATCATTATTTCTCATAAAATATTTGTTTTCTTGTACAATTGGATACTTTTGTTTGAGTTTGAGTGGTTTCTTAAAATATTCTCATGCTCATAAGGGATTAAAATTTGTGCCTTCAACTAAGATAATGAAAATGGGTAAATTCAACATGAATGCATACAACCATACAGAAAATATAAATTCATACTAGTTATTTAGTTAATTTTATCATAATTTTTTCTACAATTTATAAGTTAATTTTCTAATAGTTTTTATCAAATAGTTATTTAGTTTTTTTCACATATCATTTGTGAAGTCATCTATGGATTTCAACTAACTAAAATAATCCAAAAAATATAAAAAATGATTATTTATATGAATGTAAACATGTTATCCATATTCATTGAATTTCTTTTCCGAACATCCAATACTACATATTAATTCAATTTTATTAGCTAAAAAACCCATATCATATTTGAATGCCCTTTCTCTTAAGATATTCAACAATGGGAATGGCTTTTCAACTAAGAACAATGATTCAATATATAGATATGGTAGTTTATCCATTAAAATAAAATAGAAACATGGTAACATTGGAGGTTAGGATTTATTTCAGACTTTACGATATAGAGGAATTATCTACACCTCAATCTAATAAACGGTGTAGTTAGTATGACTCCAAGTTCCACTTTTTATTTAAAATTCACATTAATTTTAGTTAAAAGGACAAAAAAACATACTAAAAATTGAGAAAACACATTATGATTGTTTTTATACTTTCATAAAAAGATCAAAATGTAATTTGAGACATGTATGAATCATCCTTACGATAATTAGATTCATGATGTGGCAACGATTACTCATTGTGTATGTTAGCCGTTTAAAATTGATGGTTTAGATAAAAAAATTTCACTAACTGAAAACAAAGAAAACATGAATGTATTTTCATGATCATTTAGGAAATTGATTCATAAGCCTTTTTTGATTATTAGAATTGGTATCATGTCAATCCAATACAATATGTGATTGAAATAGGTCAAAGTGTGTGTTTCTATTTTAAAATTACATTTTTGTTAAAAAAACATGTGATGTAATGAAAATCAAGAAAATTTGGTTGTTTTGTTTTGATACATTAGATTGATGATCAATTTTTTATTTGAGATGTTTATGAATCAACTTTACCTCAATCTAATGCATATTGTAACAAGTATAACTCCATGTTCATTATTTTACATAAAAATGGCATAAATTTAAAAAAAATGACATGGTTGGAACTCAAAACTGAGAAAAAAATTCATATTGTTTTGATACATTCTTATAGTGATATAAAAGTCATTTTAGACATGTAAGAATCAGTTGTACTACAATCAGAAGAAGAATGTCAGTATTATGACTCCATGTAAATCTGTTAATTTAAAATGACTTCAATTTTAATAAAATGAAAAAATGGCCTACTCAAAATCAAGAGAACATATTCAGATTGTTGTGATGCTTTAGCTATATTATACATATTTCATTTAATGACATGTAGGAATAAGACACACATCAATCTGATACATGATGTGCCAGGTATAGGTCAGTGTGTCTGTTATCAGTTTAAAATTGACAGTTTAGTTCAAAAAATAGAACTCACTAAAACCAAGAAAACCCAGTGGTATTTTCATGATAATTTAGTAAATCGATTCATTTGTAATTTTTTATATGTAGGAATATTTTTGATTTCAAACCAATACATTATGTTAGTGGTATGAGTCAATGTACGTGTTTATAGTTTAAAAATACATTTTATTAATAAAAGACTAGTGATATACTCTAAACTAATAGATGACATTTAGATTGTAGTGATACGTTTGTAAAATGATCCATATGTCATTTTATACATTTATGAGTTATTCACATCAAAATAAGAAGAATGGTTTGACTGAAATGACTTCAAGTGAATATTTTTATTTAAAATTTATATCAATTTTACTAAAAATGAAAACATACCTACTCAAAACTGAAAAACACATTCAAATAGTTTTGATACTTTAGGAAAAGGATCCATAATTCATTTATGATTGGTAGGAATCAACTACACCTCAATCTGATTCATTATGTATTCAACATGACTCAATGTGTTTCTTATCAGTTTAAAACCAATATTTTAGTTCAAAAAGTGCCACTCAATGGAAACTAAGAAAAGACACTTGGATTGTCATTATAATTTAGGAAGATGATTTATAAGTGATTTATTAATGTGTAAGAATTTTTATCATGTAAATATGATACATTATGTGAATGATATGAGTCAAAGTGTGTGTTTCTAATTTAAAATAAAATTTCAACAAAAACGATACTTGACGTAATGAAAATCAAGAAAACACACATGGATGTTTTTTGATAATTTAGAAAAACAATCCATAAATTGTTTAAGATGTGTAAGATTTACTCGCACCTCAATCCAATACATGGTGTGACCGGTATGAATCTATTTAAATTTATTCAATATATATGTATATTTTACGTTTAAAACATGCATCACACTTCCAAATCCAAATAAACAAGTCTAGATTTTTTTCTGTTCATTTAAATTCTATTTTCATACATAATTTTTCTGATTTCATGGTGTTTTTCTTATTGTTTTCTGTTGTTACTACACACTACACTGGTGATGCAATGTGCTATTACCGCAGACTACCATATTCCTCTTTATTAGCGCATTTAGAAGAGTTGATAAAAGACTCGGGCTTGTAATCTCACTCCAGAATTCAGTGCTTCTATAGCTTTGACAAAGGCTATTTTTGGCGTCGTTGAAATCCTATATTATAGTAGTGATACTTCTGAATTTAGGAAATTTATGTTGTTAATCATCATATGATGCTTTATTCATTTTGGTAATTATTTTATATCATCCAATTATTTTTGTTTTTGTTAGTGTCAAAATACATGAGGAATATCATGTTATCCTTTCTGGATTGTGTAATCAATTAGATGTTTATCATAGTTCTTCAAGCCTAAAAATTCATCTTGAATAATAATCTTTTGGAGAAAAAAATATAATTTTGTTGTTGAAATGGATTAAAAGATGAAATTCTTCCCTTCATGTAAGTACTTTTCCATATGATTTTAGTATTTGGGATAACAGAATTCCTTGAATATTTGAAATGAATACTAGAATAAAAACATTTTCCATTTACTTTTCATATAAAGAAATCAATAGCCTTTTAACCCCTCACATATTTACAATTTTTTATGGTTCAATTTCACTTGACTATTATCTTCATCACTCTATATGAGTCATTGGAATCATGGTTTTACATTAATATATATGTTTCCACTTTCCATAAATTTTTTCCCTATATTTAAACTTTTTTTTCATTATTCCTTGTGACCTTCAACATAAATTTTCTTTCATTTCATGCGTATTATTTATTAAAACTTTTTATAAATTCATAACATAAAAAGGGTATTTTAAAAATTCAAACTACTAGTCTTGATCCAAAATTTAAATTGTGAGGGATATTTTCTAAAGTGGTGGATAATGTAATATCCCATGATTTTTTAAAATAATGACTATGTTTTATAGTGTACAAGACACACAACACTGAGCTTAAATGAATAATGAATTGTTATTATTTAAATATTGCCATTACAATCAAGCCTATATATTTGAGGGAAATAATAGTATTAACTAAATTTTGAAATTTATAATGGTATTAATCTTCCCTATTTTATTATTAATTCTTTTTAAATAATAGCATTGTTTTTAATAATGGAAATTTATTTTTCAAAAATTTTTTTTATACAACGAAAAAATAGTTTTTCTAGAAAATTATGATAATATGTTATAATTTATTTTTGAAGACTTTATAAAATTCATTCGAAAAAATTAACAACAGTTTTTTGCATAATTTATAAATTATTATGTGATTCATTTTTTAAATTTTTCCCTAAACAATTATTTTTAGTGGAATAGTGGAAAAATAATTATTTATTTATAAAATCTATAGTTTTTTAATTAATAAAAACGTCAATTTCAAATTTTTATTATTTTTAATATTTTATTACTTCATTTTTAAGTAAAATAATATAATTATTTAAATCAATTCACACTAGAATTTTGCATAATACATTTTTCATATTAAAATTTAATTTTTCTAAAAACACATTTTTCATTGCAATTTTACAGTTAAATATTAAATTATATACTAACTATTATGTGTCCTTATATTAATGAAATTTATTTCATTTTTTTAATCATTGGTTCCAAATTTGGTAAATATGACCCTTTTATTTTTCGAATATATAAATAATAACCTAAATAATTTTTTTAACACAATAAAGTGTAATATAGGTAATTAAATAAAAAAATAAAATGATAAGGTCTATAAAATTTACATAACACATAACATAGATTATTAGAATAGTCCACATAGTCTATAATCAATTGAGAATCACTTATAATTATTTTTACCATTTTAATTTGAATATTAATTTTATAATGTTATATTTAATGGAACCTTATAAGAGTTAGAGTATTGGTTTTAATAACTATAAATTTTTTAACATGATGGTTAATAGAGGATATTTTCAGTATTAATTCGTATTTGTAAATATAAGTTATTTAACATTATTATTGAAATTTATTTGTAATATTTACACAATAGTGATGCAATAATTTACACAACAGTGATGCAATAATTTATTTGTAATATTATCATGGAGAAGTAATTAAAACAATATTTACACAACAGTGATGCAATAATTTATTTTTTATTAATGGAGTAATTAAATAAATGATATTAAAAAATTTAAAAGTAATTTATTTTAAGACAATTAGTTTGGTTAATGTTTTTTTTAAATAATGATATTTTAGGTATGTATTATAATATTTATTCCTAATTTTACTTGTTTTCATGTTGTTATCAAAATCAATGTATGATTAGTTCAGAAACAAGACAATGATGATATATTAAAAATTATTTTTTAATAAATTATATAAATTATCAAAAATTATTATATTTAGAAAATAGTATATTTTAGGGTTTATAATATAAAAATTGGTCTATTTATTATTTTTTTTTCCATTTATAGTTAATATATGTACCCTCAAAGAGTACAAATCATTCTTGTCCTTTTAAGTGTGAAATGTGTTAACGATTGGTGAAATCAAACAGATAAAGGTTAAAAAAAGATAAACATTAAAAAAAATATTATACTTTTTATATTAATACTAATAATATATTTTTAATGTATCATTTTGATTGCATTTATAATTAAAAATTATTATATATTACTTTACTATTTTTAGAAATTCTAACTATCCCCCAATCAACTCTTATAAAAAGGCATCATTTTATCTCTTTTATTAACACATCAAACTACTTTTTATCATACAATACACACCAATATAACTTCTTGTTATCTCTCCAATAATTATATCACCTTTTATTTATGTATAATACCATCCTTATAGAGAATTATCTTTCAATCAATGAATACCTTCCAAATAAGAGGTATAGTTTTTACAGAATGTCATAATTTTTTACCTTATTTCACCTCCCTGAAATCTTCATAAACGTGGATAAAATAATAGAAATTTTATCCTACATATAATTATATTTTATTATGTTTATGAAAAAATAAATATGCACCTCCAACATCCATCAAATTGAAGAGGAATTCATTGATTGTGTGTTTGGAGGACTAACATCTTGTGAACCAATATAATTTAGTTTCCATAAAAAAATATCAATAAATGTAATAATTATGTAATTAATTTCTATATATGATATAAATGTATTATTTTTCATTATACGATGATAATATATCATTTACAAGAATACATTTCCTCTCATTGAAAAATGATGATGTCGTTCCTACAAAATGTAAACTATAACCTCAAAAAAGAGATGAGATTAATTTTGCATCACCAAATCAGATGTATGATATATATAATTATATTTAATGGAGTTATATGATATTTATATTATTATCTATATTATTATTTTACTGTAATTATTATATTATATTTCCCTTAATTACATAATGATCATTGAAAAATAGAAACATTACTCATGTCTATATGTCGCATACCATCTCTGTAATTGTAACGTAGTAAATTATTCATAACAGTCATTATTTATTGGTATTAAAAGATTAATTTATGTACAAAAATATTTTTTCCATGATTATTATGTAGGATATTGTGGAATAATTACATCTTTCACCATATTCATCCTTTTGATGTCATTTCAGACATATGAGATGAATAATATAAAAACAACTGATTTAAATTTAAATGATTATGAAATTATATATCTCATGGTGTTTAATGTAAAAAAATTGAATAATGGAAATGAAATTTATTATAAATAAATAATAAAAATAACATAATTTTTTCATTAAAATAAAAATATATTAGATGATTCAAACTTACGTTAAGGGGATTTATTTTATGAAATTGTATTTCAATGTTTCTCATAAAACAGTCCTCTATTAAATATCAATTTTTTCATAAAAACATTGTAATGAAGTATGTCACTATTGAAATATGATTTTTTAAATTCATTTAAAATCAAATTTTATTCATTAGAAAATGGATTGAATTGATTTTTTTTTTCATTTTCCAATTGAGATACACTGTTACTTTTCCCATTAAATTGTAAAAGGAATTTTTAAACTTATATATAATGAATTAATCATCCCTATATCATGTCTAATATTATTAATGAATAATACTATAAATTTTTATAAGGATATTTTCATAGTTAATTTCTTTCATTTCAACTGATTTGTTTTTGAAATACATAATTTCAATGAATAATTATTATTAACATTATGAAAATCTTTTATGATTAGTTATGTGAATGAAATATTTCATGTATTATAGTTCATTGTAATTATTAATATGAAAAGTGATTTTTTATAAAAATGGAAATATGGTTAAATTAATTAAAAATTATGGGTTTGTTTTGATATTCCATGAATATGTGGATCCAATATTCGCCTCCAACGCATTGGGTATAGAAGTTGACTGTATGGTTATTACATTTATAAGAGTGATTCTTTTTGTAATAAAATAATTTTTTTCTTATGTAACAAAAATATTGAATATTGAAATTAAATGGGTTTTAAATTAAAAAATATTGTATATTAAGGAATGTTAAAGATATTATGATTAAAGGAAATCATATGCTACATTTTAAGGGGGGGAAATTATAACATTTTGACAAAGTTATTATTAGTTTATCATTATTTGAAAGAAAAAATTATGTGTTTTATTATGTATTTAAGATTTTTTATAAAGTGATTAATTAAAATCATGGGAAATATAATGTGATTTGTTAGGTAAGATGATGTTTATTTTGATCAAAAATTAATTTTTGAATAATAAAATTTGTAAACGTATCCATGGACTAATGGTTTCTTTATTCCCTTTTATGTCTCGTAAAATTATTTTTGTGCCCATTCCTTGATTAAAAAAATTCATTAGGTTTTAGTATTAGTAGGGATGATTATGAGGTCAAGATAAATATTTTCAATATCATTCATAAATTGAAAAAACATTTATTCCTTCAAAATATAGTTTTGTGGTAAAAAATGTAAAATGAATAAAAGTGTTTTTATTTTTATATATGGGTTATTTATATAAATGGTATACCCTAAATATCAAAAAAAATTATTCCTTAAATGATTCATTTTCAATGAGATTTTTTTATGGTTGCTCTCATGATTTTACATTGGTTATGAAACCACCATCTCTATAATGTTTCTAATGAAATAAAAATAATATATATCTTCTTTATATATAGTCAGCCATCATGTAATTAGATCGGTAAATGAATTGTACCATTAATTGAGACGATAAGCCATACCTATACAGGAACATTGTTTTCACATTTAAATATATAGAACCAAAGAATGGTGTATAACAATAATAAATAAAATAATCAATATTATATAATATATAATTCTTATATATTAATTAAATATTTCAATATTACCATTTATTTAAATTAGAAATGAAAAAAATAATATAGCTTCGTAGAGTAGATAGTGCACACGTATGCACGAGTGGAATTAGCATTTTTTAAAGAATTTTAAGGTAATAAAGTATTAAAGATACTATAATTAAAAATAAATAATATAAAAATAAAATAAATTTATAATCAATAAACAAATGAAAAAACCATGAATTAAATATATTGATGCAAAATTAATTGTATCATAGTGTGGTATTTGTAGCTCAAATGAATGCATTAGCAACAATTTCATATGAAATTTGATAAAATTTGTAACGCCCCGACCCCAGTTACCTCGAGTCGGTGCATTATTACATAACATTGGCATGATCACAAAAAGGATCAAATCTCAAAACACCGATTGGTTTAGTAGCCTTGGAAATACTATATATATTCATAAGTCTTACATTACATCATAAAAATGAAAACTACAATAACATCTTTTCTTCATATTCTACACTCATATCCACACATACTATCCCCGCAGGTCATTCGTAATTTACTCTTCATACCCTGGGAAAAATAAAACATAGAAAAGGGGTGAGCTCAAATCCCCAGTAAGGATAACAATATAATAGAAACATTCATAAATTAGAATAAACATTTTAGCCAATGTATAACTAAAACAAAAGCCTTTTAAACTTGAACTTAAACATAGTATGGAAAAAATAAAATGAAATAATGCCATTTACTTATTCAAATGGATATTCTACTAATTGAATAATCACATGCAATATCAATAACCACTTTCATAATAATGGAATGCATAATGCCAGACTATTATGACCACATATCCAAGGCCTCGTTCCATGACTAAAAATAAGATTTTGTCAAGGCCTTGTGCCAAGACACTAGTTTGTCTCATGAGACCTACCGATGCAATTTTTTTTTGAAGATACTTACATTTATAATTGCTCAAAAATACCCTAGTGTTTTTATGAAAACATTATGCAAGCTTATGAAAACAAAATAACTAATTCTGATATTTCTCAACTAATTACAGGCAACTATGGTTCCTCTCCCAATCCCTTCCTGTTTATCACACTCGAGAGTCGGGTTTTCTAAAAAAAAATTTAAGCTTGCGTTAAATACGTATACATTTGCACTGGATTTTCATGAATTTGAGAGAAATATATCTTTTATTGAAATCATTTAAAAATCACATAATTATAAAATAAAACATTTAAATTTATAATATTCTTATAATCTTGTAAGGGAAGCATCGAAAGATTTTATAACGGTGGAAAATAGCCGCACCCGTTGTTTAAGTTAAAAAAACATTCTTAACTTAATTCTTCCGAAAATGTTAAAAAGAACCTTGTTTTGAAAACGACAGAAAGATTCCTCTATAAACCTCTTATAAAAAGTCAAACAAGGGTATAAATGTCTTTAAACCATATTCGTGTAAATAGTAAAAATGTTTGAAATACATTCTTAAGAAACATGGACGTGGATGATAAAGAGATCCCAGTAGATTATTACTTATAAACAACCTCGAATAATGAAGAGTTTGTGAAATAACCCTTACCTTGTACTTTTCCTTGGTTGGGGTAGATTATCCTCCTCTATAATGGTGAAATAGTTGTTATTAAATTATACAATAATCATATACATTAATATGATATAATATATGATCTTTTAACATTGATTTTTTAATAATATCTTAGTATTATTGTTGTTTCGGGTGTTAACTTACTCGTTTCCTTTTATATGTTTTGTTATGTAAGCCATGTTTGTAATGGATAGTTTGTATATTATTCAAATCTATAATGATATCAAGTCCTTAAACATCATTTATAAATCATAAAATGATAATTATACTTGAATGGATACGATGGAGAATGAATCTCATCGCGTTCGTGGAGATGGTAGTCTGTACGTACGCACGAGCGACAATATCATTCTTTTGATATTAAAAGAATATATAAATGGATGGTATATCATATATAAAGAATAATTAACATGTTATATTTATTATTTACATGAGTTACACATCATTATTATACTCATCCAAATAATAATATATTGAATAACAATTACACCACGACGTGGAGACGGTAAGCCGTACGTACGCACGTATGGTGACATGTTATTCAAAGGGTGGATAGAATACTGAATATAGTTGTACCATATTTATATTAACATCACAGTATATATAAGATACTTGAGTTATTATTTTATAATGCTAATAAGAAAGAAATAAGAAGTGGAAGAAGAAATGAATTTGAAAAAGGGTGGTGAAAACATTACCTCTTCTTCGGGTTCTTCCTTTTGATTTGATCAAAAGGGCTCCATAGGATGGATTTATGATAAAAATAAGGCCTCTAGGATGTATTGAAGGATGTTGGGAGAGTATTTGGGCAGAGTTTGGCCGATCCAAAAGGCTTTGAAGGTGTGAAGAAATGAAAATGAGGAGTGCCCTTTTATAAGAGGGGTGAGGGGCACCTTTGGAAAATCTTGACATATTAATTTATAATAAATTCATATTCGGTTTCTAATGGAACAAAAGATGATTATTCAAAGGTTAGGGTGGGGATAGGTCTAAAACCATTCAACCAATATAATTTAGACAGGTTCGGGTTACTATATTAAGCTTATCTTTTAGTTTTAACTCTTAGTTAATTAGTTTGACATTTACCATGTCACTTTTTATTTTTATAGTATATAGTTAATAAACATACTATATACATCCAAGAGACCCCCAAGTGGTCCATTAATGATAAAACTATCATGATATAAGTCTCTTGGCCGAAACATAGATTTTTAGTAATTTAATATCAATTAATAATATAGTATTTGTTTTAAAAACTGTTTTATGTCAATTTTGACACTATTAAATAGTTGATTTTTGTGAAACTTATAACAGAATTTTTACATTGAAAAAAGTTAATTAAATCAATCCTAATATGTCATATGATCCTATAAAATTAGTGTAATTCATTAAAAGTCTCAAATTATATTTATTTGGGTATTTATAATATCAATTATTTTAATTTTTCACTATTATGGTAATTACTGCATCATCATTGTGTAATAAATAAATTAACTTATTTAATATCTACAAATTATAAATAAAAAATCATTATGTAGGAAATTGTTTTATATTTCTAATTAATACTTATAGTCGAAAATAAAACATATATAACCTTCTGTAAATTTTTTTTTCAAAAAGATATATGCTTATGTCATTTTTGTACTTATTTTAACTTAATTAAAATTAAGTGTCTCTATCACATACAAGTGGCTCCATGGGGTCCGAATATCGACCCAAATATGCATATGGTCGAAAATTTATCAACACATAAGTCTAGGACACGTTTTAGGGTAATTTAGTATTATTATAATATTATTTTCTAAACCTTATTTACCGGATTTACCCTTAACCATGGTAAATAAAATATTTACCGAAGTAATTATTCAAAATGTCTGAAAATAAAATATGCCTATTTACACAATTTCAACATCCTAATTCCAAATATGGAATCCATTTTTACAAATTCAAAACACAGAAGTGGCAGAAATTAATTTAAAATTAATTCCCGTTGTTAAAACAAAAAGCGTGTTTTTAAGAGATAATAACTATCAAAAGATTGACATTTGTTTATGTCCGGTTTAATTTTATAATTATGTCCAATGACCAGAATTTTATTAAATGGTAAAAATATATTCTAAATATACTTTAAATCCACTCAAATTCATAATTTATCACTATTAATTATTTTGATTAAAAAAGTTGTTTTTAATTAAAATTTAGTAATTTTCACTATTTATCAAAATATTAAATTTATCCGAAAAGTACCAAAATTTCACCTTAGGATAAATTCAATACTCCGAATCCAAAAATTAAGTCCATTTTGAAATATAAAATATAAATAATTTTAAAAATTAGGTATTACTATTCATAACAGATAGTTTGATTGGTTGTGATGTGTGTTAGAATTAGAAGTTGTGTACAACACACGCTACTGTATTATTCAAAGGAAAGCATACCGTGGAAGATTGGGATGTTTCATTTTAAATTTTTTATGTCCCCATTTAGTCATAAAGTTTAAAATATTGTATTTAAAAAGGGTTCACTATTAAAAGTTGGTAAAAGTGCAATACTGAAAATGAATTTGTTCTTACATTATGTCTATGAAATTCATAATATGGATTCTAAAATTATAAGGATTATATAAAGTTTAAAATTTAGTTAATACTATTCATAACCTCTTTTGAACAGCTTGTTTGGTAAGTCATGGTGTGCTTGAACTCAGTGTTGCGTGTAGTATAAGTTATTGTATTATTTTGAAGAAATAACACACTATGAAATATTGGGGTGTTACATTCTCCCCTCCTTCAATAAATTCTGTCCTCGCAATTTGAAATTGATCTTAGAAAATAAAATGTTGAAAATAGAAAATATCTTTGTGGGAAAACTCACATCGGGAATTGGGTTACTAAAATTTAGTCTTAATACGAGGAAAAGAGAAATGAAAGGGTCACCACCAAATTATGATCTCGATTAGGAGAACATTGGTGGAAATTAGAGACATATAATTGGAGGAAAACGTAAATATTTATAGGTAGTGATTGAGGTCATCAATCAAAAACAAGTGTAAAATTTAGGTCCTTAAATTCATCAATCTATAATGATTTGAAATACCGTCGGTTCAACAAAGCATAGGGTATTAGGATAACACATTTTTGGTTTTAGGATTCCTTAAATAAAGTAAAAGAATTAATTTCTTCAAAGAATAAGAGAAGAAAAAAATATATTCATGACAAGTAGAGTTCCATCCTTTAACTAATTTCTACCACAAACTCATCTTTCACTCTAAAAGATAATAGAACGTAAAAATATATATTCTATTTATCCTATTCGTATAGGGTTAAAAAAAAATTATAATTCATCTACTAGATCTTTTAAAAAAACTACATTATTTAATCTCGGACACCCTTGTCACCCTTCAGTTGTGGGTTCAAGTCTCGCGGCCTTGCCGGACGCGACGGGTTGCCGCCCGACCTCCGGGTTGTCCTTTAGTGGCAATCCAAAATAATCCAAACTATAACTATCCAAAATACTTCAGTCTAAAATTTATAAGGAAGGTAAACATAATAAAGATCCTTTTTTCCTCGTAATAACATGTGAACAGCTTCATCATGTATTCTTTTAAGACACTGCAACATCTTGAATTACCATAAAACCTTATTGATTACATTCATGATCCCTTATTCCATAAATAATAATAGATATACTCCTTCAATCCAAAAATGATTTAAACACCAACAATGATGGAATATACAAATCATTAATCAGTTTCATGGTAGCCAAGAATATCCAATATAATTTATCCAAATCAATCATGTATTATTATGAAATCACTACATCAGTATCAGAACTATATTATGGTTTATCATTCTCTTAACCATATATTTTCCAAAAATATATCCTTCTATTGAGTGACTTTTCATTGTTCCACACAATCTCAAGTCCTTAGTGAAATAGTACTGCAGTACAATCCTTATATATTCCATAATTATTATAACAAGTAAATTGTTGATACAACACTCAAATGACATAATCAACACAAGAACTATAATCATTGCTCTTCATTTGTGGTAGTATCATAACTTTATTATTATCTAATAGAATCATTTGCGGCATAGTCTGATGACTGGGACATAGGTTCGCGTAGTGTCCAAACTCCTTTCAAATGAAGCATTGTAAATTTGAAACCAGTTTCTTACCCTTGCAGTCGCGTAATTTGGGCACTTTTCCTCTACACTTATAACAAACTCCCATTACTTTCAGACAAGTTCCAGGGTGTTTCTTCCCACAGTTATCACATATGGGAAAATTCTTCTTTTCCCTCTTCCCTTTATCCATCTTTCTCTCTTCCATCCTTATCTTCTCTTGCTTCCTTTAAAAGTCATAGGACTCAGAAAAATCTTTACTTATCTTATCAACACATGATATCATTTCTTCATTTGATGATAATACATGGGAGACTATTTCTCTTATAAATTCTGGCTTATGACCATGAAAGATATGATCCTTCTTTCTCTTTGGATCATGTGCATTGCTGGAGTTCTCATTCCTTCTACTGGGCGCCATTTCTAAACAATGGCATACAATAGATTAGTTTATGAATAACAATACCTAATCCCAAACTTGTAAGAAACATAACATAAATTAAATAGTTTATGGATATAATCCATAATCATAAAAATTTCTCCTTTGAGGATGTAAATACTCATAAACCCTTCATAATGGTTTGTAAAGAAAATGAGAATTATCCTAAGCATATCCCCCAGGAGTGTCGTAACCAAGAGCGTAGCAAGGCCCGTTGTCATGCACCAGTTCCCGTTCGAGTGTATCTCAATGCGGTATTTTTGGGTTTTACCCCTAGGTACATCTGTGCCAGAGCCGCCTCTACCTGCTCGTATCCAGACAGGGATGTATTTCTCAGAAAACAAACAAAATCTCTACAATACCAAAATTCTATGAATTTTTTCTATACTAATCCTCAAATTCCATCTTAAATCTATGTGCTCTAATCAGAGTTTATCTAAATCTAGCTTCCAAGGTTTGTACTAAACTTCCTCTGATACCAACTGTAACGCCCAGACCCCAATTACTTAGAGTCGGTGCATTATTAAATAACATTGGCAAGATCACAAGAAGGATCAAATCTCAAAAGACCGATTGGTTTAGTAGCCTTGGAAATACTAGATATATTCATAAGTCTTACATTACATCATAAAAATGAAAACTACAACAACATCTTTTCTTCATATTCCACACTCATATCCTCACATATTATCCCTGCAGGTCATTCATAATTTACTTCTTCATACCC
This sequence comes from Viscum album, assembly GCA_963277665.1. NCBI lineage: Eukaryota > Viridiplantae > Streptophyta > Magnoliopsida > Santalales > Viscaceae > Viscum > Viscum album. The sequence continues at coordinate 823,142,305 of OY728157.1, forward strand.
TAGGAAAAATAAAACATAGAAGAGCAGTGAGCTCAAATGCCCAGTAAGGATAACAATATAGAAGAAACATTCATAAATAAGAATAAACATTTAAGGCAATGTATAACTAAAAAAAAGCCTTTTAAACTTGAACATAAACATATTATTGAAAAAATAAAATGAAATAATGCCATTTACTTATTCACATGAATATTCTACTAATCGAATAATCACATGCAATATCAATAACCACTTTCATAATGATGGAATGCATAATGCCAGACTATTATAACCACATAGACAAGGCCTCGTTCCAAGACTACATATAAGATTTTGTCAAGGCCTTGTGCCAAGACACTAGTTTGTCTCATGAGACCTACCGATGAAATTTTTTTGAAGATACTTACGTTTAAAATTGCACAAAAATACTCCGGTGTTTTTCTGAAAACATTTTGCAAGATTATGAAAACAAAATAACTAATTTTGAGACTGCTCAACTAATTACATGCCATGATGGGTCCTCTTCCAATCCCTTCCTTTCTACCACACTCGAGAGTCGGGTTTTCTGAAAACATCTTTAAGCTTGTGTTAAATGCGTATACATTTGCACTGGATTTTCATGTATTTGAGAGAAATATCTCTTTTATTGAAATCAGTTAAAAATCACATAATTATAAAATAAAACATTACATTTAAAATATTCTTATAATCTTTTAATGGATGCTTTGAAGATTTTATAATGGCGGAAAATAGCCGCACCCACTGTTTAAGTTAAAAAAACATTCTTACCTTAATTCTGCCAAAAAGGTTAAAAAGCACCTTGTTTGGAAAACAATGGAAGGGTTCCTTTATAAACCTCTTATAAAAAGTCAAACAATGGTATAAATGTCTTTTACCCATATTCTTGTAAATAGTAAAAATGTTTTAAATACATTCTTATGAAACATGGATGTGGATGATAAAGAGATCTCAGTAGATTATTACGTATAAACAACCTCAAATAATGAAGTGATTGCGAAATAACCCTTAACTTGTACTTTTCCTTGGTCGGGGTAGGTTAACATCCTATATAATGGTGAAATAATTGTTATTAAATTATACAAGAATCATATACATTAATATGATATCATATATGATCTTTTAACATTGATTTGTTAATATTATCTTAGTATTATCGTTGTTTCGGGTGTTAACTTACTCATTTCCTTTTATATGTTTTGTTACGTAAGCCATGTTTGTAAGGGATAGGCTGTATATTATTCATATCAAGAATGATATCAAGTCCTTAAACATCATTTTTAAATTATCAAATGATAATTATAATTGAATGGATACGATAGAGAATGAACTCATCGCGTTCGTGGAGACGGTAGTCCGTACGTACGCACGAGCAATAATATCATTCTTTTGATATTAAAATAATATATAAATGGATAGTATATAATATATACTGAATAATTAACATGTTATATTTATTATTTACATGAGTTACACATTATTATTATACCAATCCAAATAATAATATATTGAATAACAATTACACCACGATGTGGAGACGGTAAGCCGTACGTACGCACGTGTGGTGACATGTTATTCAAAGGGTGGATAAAATACTGAAAATGGTTGTACCATATTTATAATAACATCACTGTATATATAAGATACTGGAGTTATTATTTTAGAATGGTAATAACAATGAATGAAGAAGTGGAAGAAGAAATGAATTTGAAAAAGGGTGGTGAAAACATTACCTCTTCTTCGGGTTCTTGCTTTTGATTTGATCAAAAGGTCTCCATAGGTTGGCTTTCTGATCAAACTAATGCATCTAGGTTGTATTGAGGGAAGTTGGTACAGTATTTTGGCAGAGTTTTTCCGAAACAAAAGGCTTTTATGGTGTGAAGAAATTATAATGAGGAGTGCCCTTTTATAAGACGGGTGAGGGGAACCTTTGGAAAAGCTAGACATATTAATTTATAATAAATTCATATTCGGTTTATAATGGCTCCAAAGTTGATTATTCAAAGTTTAGGGTTGGGATAGGTCGAAAACCATTCAACAAATATAATTTATACAGGTTTTGGTTACTATATTAACATTATCTTTTAGTTTTAACTCTTAGTTAATTAGTTTGACATTTACCATGTCACTTTCTATTTTTATATTATATAGTTAATAAAAATACTATATACAACCAAGCGACACCCAAGTGGTCCATTAATGATACACCTATCATGATATAAGTCTCTTGCCTGAACCATATATTTTTAGGAATTTAATATCAATTAATAATATAGTATTTGTTTTAAAAACTCTTTTATGTCAATTTTGACACTATTCAGTAGTTGATTTTTGTGAAACTTATAAAAGAATTATTACATTGAAAAAAGTCAATTAAATCAATCCTAATATGTCATATGATCCTAGAAAATTAGTTTAATTCATTAAAAGTCTCAAATTATATTTATTTTGGTAATTATAATATCAATTATTTTAATTTTTCACTAATATGGTAATTACTACATCATCATTATGTCATAAATAAATTAACTAATTTAATATCTAAAAATTATAAATAAAATATCATTATATAATAAATCTTTTTAGATTTTTAATGAATATTTATAGTCAAAAATAAATCATATATAACCCTATGTAAATTTTTTTTTCTAAAAGATATATGCTTATGTCATTTTTGTACATATTTTAACTTAATTAAAATTAAGTGTCCCTATCACCTTCAAGTGGCTCCATGGGGTCCCAAAATCAACCCAAAGATTCCTATGGTCGAACATGTGTCAACCAATAAGGCTAGGACACGTTTTAGGGTAATTTAGTATTATTATAATATTATTTTTTAACCCTTATTTACCAGATTTACCCTTAACCATGGTAAATAAAATATTTACCGAAGTAATTATTCAAAATGTCTAAAAATAAAAGTTACCTATTAACACAATTTAAACATCCAGATTCCAAAATATGGAAATCAATTTTCCAAATTCAAAACACAAAAGTGGCAGAAAATAATTTAAAATTAATTTATGTTGTTAAAACAAAAAGTGGGTTTTTAAGAGATAATAACTATCAAAAGATTGACACTTGTTTATGTCCGGTTTAATTGTAAAATTATGTCCAATGACAAACATTGTATTAAATGGTAAAAATATATTATAAATATACTTTAAAACCACTAAAATTCATAATTTATCACTATTAATTATTTTGATTACAAAAGTTGTTTTTCATTAAAATTTAGTAATTATCGCTATTCATTAAAATATTAATGTTATCCAAAAAGTACCAAAATTTCACCTTAGGATAAATTCGATACTCCGAATCCAAAAATGAAGTCCTTTTTGAAATATAAAATATATATAATTTCAAAAAGTATGTATTACTATTCATAACAGCTAGTTTGATTGGTTTTGGTGTGTGTTAGAACTGGAAGTTGCATACAACACACGCTACTATATTATTCAAAGGAAAGCGTACTGTGGAAGCTTGGATGTTTCATTTTAAATTTTTGATGTCCCCATTTAGAAAAAAAGTATAAAATATTGTATTTAAAAATGGTTCACTATTAAAAGTTGGTAAAAGTGCAATACTGAAAATGAATTTGTTCTTACATTATGTCTAAGAAACTCATAATATCGATTTTAAAATTATAAGGATTATATAAAGTTTAAAATTTAGTTAATACTTTTCATAACCTCTTTTTAACAGATTGTTTGGTAATTCATGGTGTGCATGAACTCGGTGTTGCAAGTAGTGCAAGTTATTGTATTATTTTGAAGAAATAACACACTATGAAATCTTTGGGTGTTACAAAAATTGGTTGTGTATTTGATGTTACATAATAATAATAACATTTAGTTATATTTATTATAATGATATTGTTAATTTATAATGAATATAAAAGTTTTAAGTAAGGTAGAATAATAAATAGATTGAGAGTGTTCTGGTAACATGATTACAAATTTTTCGGTAGGCTTCTATTATATAAATTTCTATGGACCATTGGAATGGTATTTTAATAAGACAAAAATCTCTAAGTTTTAGATAAAAATTTGAAAAATAATAATGGTTTGGCTATTTTCATGTTATATGTGTCATGGAAGAGTAAGGAAAAACACATGGGGTTTCTTTTAAAAGGTAGGGAAATGATACACTTAGAATTACAAAAAATATTAATATATAATTAAGTAATTATCAATAAAAAATTTTAAAATTGAAAAGTATTCTATTAAAATTATAGTATACAAATAACCTCAAAAAATAATTTTAGATAGGTTTTGGGGACATTTTAAAAAGTAAATTTTTGATTAACCCCATCATTAACCATATATTACCGTAACTATGATAACAGTTCATTTAATCATAAATGGTTATACTATTGAATATAAGGTAAAAATATGATTATATATATATATAATGAATGAAAGTTTCAATAAAATATATTCCACTATGTTATAGTTCAATAATTTTATTATTTCCAAATAATTTTATAAATTATTATTTTTATTAAATATCATTAATGATGTTTTTGACACCATTCATATTTTTTAACATTAAAGAAAACATTCAAAAGATGTAAATAAAATACAATCCATTAAAAATCTCTAATATGAAATATATATTGAAAAAAATAGAACTCAATAAATCATATATATGTTTTCACATTAAATATTTATAAAATTAATTTTTTCTTTTCTTTTAATTGAATAAGTACACTTTCTTCACTACGTAACTATATATTGTAATTATATTGATAGTAATTATTTAAAAAAATTAAAATTAAAATAATATTTAGAAAATCATTATAATTGATATCTAGAACAAAAATTATCCTATTCTTATCATTGTTAAAAAAATAGTGATATTAATATTATTGGACTGAAAGCTTGGAATTTGTTTATATAAAATCAAGAAAATTACATTATCATAGAAAAAAGGAACTAAAAGTCTATATATTCAAATTTTTAATAAATATTATCTTCTTTATCCAATAAAATTAAATTATGATTCTTTTTTTTCAGACTTACGTCGTTGTTTTATGCTTATTTTCACATATTACCCTTACCGAGGTAATATATGTTTTCCACATTTTCTAATCATACTGCCCAAAAAGAAGGTGGAAATATTTAAAAACATTGAACCTCATAAAAATATATATGGTAAATATTACATGATATTAACTATCTAGAAGTGTTTGAAATAATTATTAATATAAAATAATTCAGAGTAATGAAAAAAATTGTTCAGAATAACATGTTTACGCATTGAAAATAAAATATAAAAAGTATATGATTATAATTGATCAAAATAAAATAAAATATATTATTCAAATTCAAATGGACCAAATATCACATTTAATACCAAATAATTTTTATCACAAGTTTTTTAAATTTATTTAGTCAATAAAATGAAATTAATGTATTTGTAAAATTAGTATATTTAAATATTCATTGACAAATCATTTACACTATAAAAAATTCATAATTTCACCTTCAGAAAATTTTGATATGATGTCTATAAATATTATATAATTTTTTATAATGTAAAATTTCTAAAAGTGGCATAAATAAATTATAATTTTCACACGGAAAATTCAATAATTGTTTATTTTTTTTAAAAAAACTTTTTTGAACCATTAAATGAATTTATTAAAAATTAAATTCGTACTTATCAAGAATTAATAAATAAAACTTTGTTGAATATAACTATGATATAAATATTTAATATTATGATTATTCATATTCCTAACCGCTAATTTTACAACTATGTTCTGGTATAAAAATTTAAATAATATTATCTTTATAATATATCCCTATTTTCATTAAACATGGTGCTAAATATTATAAATGAAAAAAATATTAAAAATATTTTAAAAAAAATAATGCTGTTAAATTCTCAGTCCCTTAATTAAATGGTTCCATTATAGTTTTATCATGAACATAAAATATTCAAAATTTGGAAATAATGTTTTTTAAAAACCACATCGTACAAAGGGATAACAAAAATTCTATTAAAAAGATTGTTTGGGAATGATAATGGTAACATGAAATAACTCATAACTAGTTTCCCATATAAGGTGATAATTTATATGAAGTTAAAATATTGACATTGAGGATAAAACTGACACCGAAGGACTAGAATAGAGTTATCTTTAACATAGTCATGAGAAAGTGACTGAGTACAAATCAATAAATCTCTAATTGGTTAAAAGATAAATGATTCATCAGAAATGAATGTAAAATTATTAAATTTTGTTTTAGATAATTTTCTTATTTTTGATAGATTTTTAATATAATGTTAGATAAAATGATAGATATACATATGTAATGTATTTCAATATCATAAGAAAAAATTCATCATTTTATTGTTCATCGATCAATTTACACTTCATATCTTTCTCCATGAAATAAATATTCAAAATATATTATTCATATTAAAGAACTAAAATATAAATTTAATTTGACATATGATTTATAAAATGTTGGAAAGTAAATCCTCTTGAATCTCAATATTTTTTTTAAAAAATAGCACAGTTCATGAAATATGATAAATAACACTTTTAACTTATCCAATAAAACCAAAATTTTATCATAATACATTTCCTAAATAGTGAACCATGAGCCCTACAAAAACATTTCATAAAAAATTTAAAACCCATAAATTTATAAATAGGGTCAGTAAATTTAGAAAATCAAACTATCATTAATTATTGAAGTAATATAATGTAGCACTAAAAGCATCATAAAAACATGTGAATACCTTGGTCATATTTTCTTATAAAACTTGGTACATACATGAATTGACATAAAATATCAATTAAAATTAATAGATTAAAAATATTAACTATCTCTTCCTAACTATAATAAAGTAATATAATATCCATTATTTTCTATACAACCAATATTTCTATAAACTTAATCAATGAAAACATAAACAACATGGTCATAAAATAATTAATCAATTATAATGATATCAATACTATCCAATTTACATTACCAATAATATATTCTTATTAATTAAAAAATATTATTTCAAAATTAGTAAAATACTATTCATTATATTTCCCTCAATAATTTTCTCAAATAAAATATCACCTTAACATTAAAACGCATTTCTATGTCATCAGAAACATTCAATATATTCTTGTGAATCCTTAAATAAAAAATAATATATAACAATCCTTTTATGATTCATGATTTTATAACCAAAATACCAGAAATATAACACTTTTACAACGTAATTCATGTATCATAAAACATACACACATCAATAATTCCTCTTCACTGATTGGAATAACATAATTACATATAGGATCTATTATTTATCCATTGTATTTGTTCATTCAATTAGATAATTACCCTATTCCATTGAAAATGGATATTAAATTCCACAATAATTTTTTGCACTATGAAATTAGTTTCTAAAAAGAAATCATATTCCCCTTCCTGTGATACTATATCATATAAACTCATTTCCACAATATTTATGTGATAAAAAATGAAATTTATATTCTCTTTTTTCGTTATAACATTACCTTTCATAAAATTTCATATTACTATTAATTAAATTATCGATAATCTCAGCAATGTATATGTTGTTAGTCGTATTTTATGATACCTAGTTACACATTATCATAAGGTTTATCCTTATATTTGCTATACTATTTATATTATTGTGAGATAAATAATTCCATTTCCAATCCCATTCACTATTAAGATGAATCCTCAAAGATTAATTCATTGTCTAGAACACAAAATCATTGTATGAGAATAAATAATCATAGGGAGATATATTGTAAAATCATTTATATAATGTTTAAAACATGAAACATTTTTCCAATCTATAAAACACTAAGATTAACCTTTGTCCTCCTTAGTTATCATATATTTATATCCTTCATTATGTTTCATAAATAAAATGATAATTGACCTAAGAATATCGCATGAGATTGTTATAGTATATAAGTAGTAAGGGAACATTCACTATGCACCAAAATGATGTACAATATATTATTTAACAACTCATTGAAGGGTTATTACACTTATATTCATTAATTATAGAACTACATCCACTTATTGTTTCTATTTAGAGATGAAATTCTACTAAAATCACATAATCTGTATATTATGAAATCATTTGAATATTATCATACACTAAGGATTATCCCCATGGTAATCGCTAATGTTTTATAATCCAAATCGTAAAAAATGTCAACAGCCGATTCTAATTCCAACTATAATGACCAAATAATTTCATAACAATTTATTACATCTTATAAAATGAGTTTCCATTTCCTAACATTGTGATCAAGGAAAAACAAAAATGGTTCAGTGTCTTTCAAAACTCATATACATTAAAACTTGTTTAGAACAGATCTATATCAACTCTCATTTAGTTATTATTAAAAAAATAATTTTTAGACACATAATAATAAACAATATTACATATATCATTAGGAAATAGATAGATAATAAAAAGTGATCGTAGGTACTTAGTAAGGATTAGCAAGGGAGTTATCATTGATCACATAAAAATAAAAAGTGCATAATGGTTTGAGATCATGATATGGACATTTGATAACCATACTCAGCATAACATAGATCATGATTTTGAATCATGACAGAATAATTGGATGTTCATATGATTTTAATCACAATGGATGAAAATAACATGATCTAGGAGAGAATATCATATATAGAAGACATCAGATTGTTGAATACACATAAAAATATAAAATAATTTCTATATTTGAAATGTATTAGTACTAAAACAATAATAGAATATTCTTTTCCCTCCCTAAATCATCATATCCATAGCCAAGTTTCACTTCTAAGAGATTCATAGTGTAAATATTCACTTACGGAACTCATTTCACTCTTTATTCCAATCCTTTTAATCTCTTTAAATACCCAACATTAAACAACACATTTTTGGGATAAATAATTCTTGTATCACCCATCACATAGTAAATATAACATATATATGTTTCATGGGATCATAAAACATTAATTATTATATAACCTATAGAAATAAAATTGATTTTATAACCATTTTATCGAATCATAATAGTAATACCAATGGATAATAAATGGATTACATAAACATTTAAGTATATCGAGATTATACCATGGAAATGAAATATGTTTCATTGAATCGTCCTTTTGTTATCATCATAGTTCATAAAAATAATGAATTTGGATTGCATGATTGGGTCATAACACAGAAAAATAACATGTAATGATAAATTATGTTATCATGGATGAAAAATTCAATTAAAATATTACTATAATATTTATAAAGTAAAATACCATTTTAACATTGAAATGATATATTTAAATACTAAACATTTCCTGAACATTGATTATTTTTTTTAAAAACATTGATTTTTTTTAATTTAAAAATCATCTATCAATAATTAATATAGGAAGTTACATTTAGGATGTGTATGTTAAAACATAGTTCTGTCTATGATTTTTAGTAATAAATCAAAAGTATGTAATTCAAAAAAAATAAGCAGATCCATATTAAATATGTTTTTTAAAAAGTAAAAATATGTGTAAAAAATAATTTAAACAATAATATGCTATTAGTTAAATATTTTTTAAATATAATTTAGATAACATTCATAAGGATGATAAAAACTCAACTGAAGATAAAAATATAAAATATTCATAAATTTTTTTAGACTCTTGAGTTATTAAAGAGAGGGAAATGGGTGGAAAAAATTTAGTCACCTAAAATAATATTACAAGGATAAAATTTATTAAATTAATTATAGGTTTGTTATGAAATTACATCGTTTGAAATATAATAATATAAAATCTCTATAAATAATGTGATTGAAACAATAGACACTTTCTTGGAGTTTGAATGATACAAGCACACATTAAAATCATACATAATAATTTTAATTTTTTTAAAGAGTTATATACCTAATTATAATATCATATATGATTCAACTAAAATATTTAAACAACAATTTCAGAATAATTATTTATTAAAATCCTAATTTATGTGTGTTATCTATTTCAGTTTATGTGAGAATTTTTATTCTGTTGTTTTAATCCTTATATAATGATATGGATTCCATAATTTTTGGATGTTTATTCATGATATAAGTATCATATATATTTTTAAAACACATATATATAGTCATATATAAATTATATATATATAAAAATTAATTGTGATAATCATGGAGGCGATAAGCGATTCATATGATTTAATGTGGTTTTAAATTTTCGATATAGAAAAAAATAAAGTTAAATTATAATTCAAAATTAACAAATAATTATTATACAAATAATATCATACATATTACTTAAATATATCATTAATTCAATAAATTAAAAATTGAAATTAAAAAATAATCGCATCGCATTGTGGATGTGGAAATCCACACATATACAACATCAACAATGTTATTTTCCAAAGAATTTAAAGGTAACAAGGTGGATATAATATTATGATTTTGTATGTTAGTTTATTCATAAATATAATTTATTAAAACTAAACCAAAAAAATATCTATACATCAATAATTGTGTTGGAAAATGAATTACATCAATTAATGGATGTGGTTGTTAACATATATGCACAAGAAATACTTCAATATTCCATTTGATGGAAAAAGGGAGAATATTGGTTCTTAAATAATTGTAATGAAAGTTAATTATATTAATGAAATTAAATTTATTATTGCATGTTTAATTGCAAATATTTAGAAAAGGAATAAGGAAAAATAAAATGCCAGAGGTCAGGTATGAAGATTGCCTCTTACTCGGTAGGCCTTCTATAGGTCCCATATTAACGACCAACTAAATTATCTTTTTAGAATATAAGAATATATAATTCAGGGATATAAATGTTTATAAGATTGTTGGGGTGGGTTTTTTAGATATCGATTTCTCATTTAAGTTTAAATAAATGAGATAATGGGTATCATTTTATAAGGGTGAAAATGAAAATTATTGAAGTACATAAAAGGAAAAATTAAAATTAAGTCATTCTAAAGAAAAATGGATAAAAATGGAATATTTTTAGAATAAAAATATTATATTATATAAATATCATTATAAAAAAATTATATAGGTTTTGATTATATTTTAATCCACATATGATTTATAAACCACTTCTTTAACTATTTTAAACCTCAACAATGTTAAAAAGAGTTTAAATATTAAAGGAATTTTGTTTTAAATATAATTTAAAAATTCACTCAAAAATAGACATGTGATGAATATTTTTAAAACATATTTTCCATATTGACCTATTTTAATATTTTTATTATTTTATAATTATTTAGTAAAATATTATTTTTATAAAATATCATTAATTTTATTTATGAAAATATACATATAAATTTTAAATAATGACATTAAGTCAAATATTTAATTTTAATATATTCATTTTATATATAAATAATATGTATCATTTATCTACCTAATTCATCAAAAATAATTATTCATTAAAATTTAATGGCTTTATAAAATTTTAAAATCATTCATTTTTTAAAACAAAAATTGAAAAAAACTTGTGGCTGGTGGTGGTGTGGAATGTCCCTCAGGTGGACTTGTGAATAAATGAGATAATCAGTAAGAGCCTCAAGTACTTTCTCAACAGGTACTTTCTTTTGTTGGAATCAGCCAGATATAAGATGATGTTGTGGCTACTCAGAGGAAGGGGAATCGCAGTGTCGATGTGTGTAAGATCATGGAGGGGTATGCTTTGGTTGTTTCTGAGGATAATAAGTGATCTGTTGTAGTGAAAGAGTTAGTTTCTACAGTATGTCATGTTAGTATAAATTTGGGTGCTCCAAAGGTCGTTGGTGATGGGGGAAGTGGATAGGCTACTGGTGATGGTAGTTTGATAATCATAGTACCCATGGTGAACATATTCCATGTGGTGGGGCATGAGGATGTGGAAGAGTCTCTTTAAATGCCTTATGAAAACATGAAGAATAAGACTCAAGTGGATATTGCAATGAGTAATGTAATAAAATATTGGATATTTGCAGATCCTGAACTAGTAGGGCACCCATACTTCCTCACAATCATTGATATAAATTGTCAGTTTCATTAGGACTGGTTAGTGTTGTATCAAGCGATGCAGATCCCTGGTAAATGGGGGGATATTTTTGATAGTGGTAAATAAACTAATGGTTGCATGGTCAAGCCCTCATATAGTGACATTGTCTAATGGGGGAGAAGATGTTGTCTGGGAACTAGGAGGATGTGACTAAATTGCCGTGAAGAAGGCCAAGGAATGATTTCACCTACCTAGAAAATCCAATGTCCACCAGATCTTCTATTAGGAAAGATGGTGGAGAAGTCTTATATTTCAACATTGGTATGAAAAATACTCATGAGTTCGTTTCGCTGGAGCGGTTGAATCTTAGAAGAATGTATGCTATGATTTAGAAGCATTATGAATGTTCAGAGTAGGAATCATCAAGTACGGAGGAAACTTGTTACCATGGGGGTAGTGACAGGTTTGATTTTGATAATATGTAATGGTTGTGCTGGGTATGTTGTACTTTTTTTCTGAACTTTTCTTTTATTTAACAAATGGTCAGGGTTTTTTCCTCAAACTATGCTTTTCTGGTAATAAAAGGTTATTATTTTTCTCGAAAAATTAATAATAAAGTAACTCGATAAAAAAATACATACAATAATTTTTTTAATTAGTATTATCATATTTTTATCCATATATGAAAACATTAGATATATTAAAGTATCAAAGTTGACATTTTTTTAATTTTAAATTATTTAGACAATCTAAATATCATTGATGATAGATAATGTATCAAAAATTCCCTATATTATAATTCGGGGCAACTAGGGGTTAATGTTTCCCATCCAATGATATTAAGTAATTTTTGGGTTGTTTTTGAGTAATTTTTTATTTTAACCACATTTTACCCATTTTAAACTTCCGAGGTGACAAATATTTACAATGGTTAATATTCATGATTTTGTCTTCATCTTGACGAAATGACTTATACCTTCATTAGGAAACCTTCTTCATTATGAAGTGATGATAACCTTATCAGAATTAAATATAATTATTTTTAATAATAAATACACTTATTTCAAAAATAAAAATCATTTGTATCCTCTATTTTAACTCAAGATGTTTCATTTCAAATTATTCCACCTCCATAAATATAAATCTATAAATAAATATTATTTATTACATATGAAATTTTAAATATAGTGAAACTTATGTAACTTATGACGATTATACTTCTTCTACAGATTCCTTAGTAATAATTGTTGAGTTACTTTAACATATTTCTATGTTTCTTTTACACTTTAGTAAATATTTTAGTCTACCATCAAAACTATTTTCATGTATTCCCTAAATGGCCCTTATAAATACACACAATTTAAAAAATTCTAATTTATTCATTGTATTTTCATATGTATATGATTTTGATGAATCTATCATGATCTTACACAAAAAAAAAATCATTTCCACATATCGAGAAGAAGGTTGATGTGAGTTCTATGTTGTTTGTTATATTTTTTAAATTTCAGACCAAATATTGAAGATAATGATATTATATTATGATGAAAATAGATTTAGAATCACACTAATGATCTTATGAACATATAATATTTATATAATAATGAATGAATATTTGGACTGATCATGTAATATCCCATGATTTTAAAATAGATAGTTATTAGATTTATAACTTGTTCTATCTGTTATTTTTCAATTTTTGATACACCTTCTTTGACACTAAATTTTAATAATTCAGTTCATTTGGATATTTAAAAAATGAAATATATTTTCACTTATAAAAGAGTCCCATATCTCTATTCATATTCCCACAGCAATACCCCATTATTTTATCCCAATATATACCCAAATTTGTCTTAAAAACACTTACACATATTTTGTTTGGATCTTGTATTCTCGGTATACAAATTGTCAATGGTTTAATCCATATCAGAAACGTGATAATCCAAGATGTGAGGTATTAGTTCATGATATATATTTCTTATTTCTATTCAATTTTCTTCCATTATTTTTTAAAAAAATAACCAACAAATAATTATAAAATATTAATCATCATTATACTAGGATTTCATTATAATTATTGTACAATAGTTGACTACCCCCAATTTTGAATTATAATAAATGAAAATGTGAGTTGTATGTTGTGCGGTCTACGACCTCTATGATGCAATGTGTTTTATTTTACTTACCAACCATATAAAAATGTAAAAAAAATTTAACGACCTAAATCTTTACGTACATGGACATTAAAATACTTTTGCAGAATACTTATAACAAAAAAAAACACTCAAGAACCATAATAGTTTAGTGTCTTTGGAAACATGGAATATAAACTTCTAATCATGTTTAAAGATCTTCAACATCTCCCATAACGATCATCCCATTTTTGTGTCCTTACCTAAAAACTTTCTATTTATTCTGGGGGAAAAGAAAACATAAAAATGGAGAGCTCAAATGCTCATTAAGGGTAAGAATATAGAAATAAAACAAACCATATATATTTGAACATAAAAACATGAACATAATGTTTAAACATCAAGATCTTGAGCAATGACATAAAACATGGAAGTACGTAAGGAATAGATCATAATGGAACATCAATCATGAAAAAATATCATGGGAATAAAACTTGTAATTGTGGAAAAATATTAAGCACATGATATGATTTCCATAGTATCCAAGGCATTGCTGCCAAGACCATAATAGTGGACAAAGTCCCTTAATGAACTGGGATTACTTGTCGTTCCAGCCCTGAATTATTGAACTAGATTTACTTGGTATTCCAGCCATGTCTATCTCATGAGATATAAATATTTACCCAATTCATTGGAGGGAGATATAGGTCCCACCCGTCTCATAATTAAATCTTTCTTACATTTTCCACAACATAAACATAAATCATTCATCATAACACAAAGAATAGAATGGGTTTCATAAACAACATCCCATCATAACATAACCCATATAAAACAAATAGATATCATCTCATTATAAGAAAAGTGAAACCTTGTAAATCATAGGGGCATTATACTTTAAACATACACATATGAAATAATTTTAATCTTATATGGAAAATTGTTTTGATAAAATACTTGAAATGAATTCTTGAAGAAAATATACATTATTTTTCAAAATCATTTTCGTTCGACGAAATTCAATGAAATTTTAAAAGAAAAGGATTTTGTTGAAAATATTTATTAAATCTTGTAGATGAAGCTTCATGAAAATTAGTCATTATGAAACCGTAAAAATCTGTTTATGTCGTATAAGATAAAAAAACATTTTTCTCGTACTTTTTCTGAAAAAGTAAAAAAGTACCTCATATGGTAAACAAAAGAATTATTTCTTACATACCATGTAGTAAAATTAAAAAATGAGTAAAAAGAAATTTAAACATACATGAAACCATTTTTACAAAACAAGGACATGGATGATAAATATAACCATAATAAATACATATGAATAAACAATCTCGGATAAAAATGAGATTGGAAATGTTATCCTTTACCTTATGTCTGATATGCTTTGTATGTATTTGAACCTCCTGTATAATGATTTATATAATGTCATTGACTTATTACAGAATCATATTCACTATTATGATATCATATATGGTTCACTTATTACCTTATATTACCCATTCTTTTGTAAATTCAATGTTAAACAACCGTTTTGGGTAAAATTGTTTAAGTTATCGTACGTGTTTCGACTTGTTGTTCTTGATATTATTACTTATATATTGATTTACTTAATTCCAGAATGTAAAAAATGATTTATATATATATATATATTCAGCCTATAAATATATATTATAGATCTATAAATGAAATTAAATACACCTTTCGTTGAGACGGTAGGACGTACGTACGCATTAACGTTGTTTTTGTTTCCTTATTGAATTGAATGAAATTAAGTAAATGAAACATATATGTGAATAAATACAGTATCATTATTATGTAATATATTTCATGATTATTTATTATATATATACTTTATAATTATACATGAATGGTTAATAATGGAAAATGAATCTCATCGCGTTCTTGGAGACTGTAGTCCGTACGTACGCACATGCGATGATATCGATCCCATAATTATTGAATAGAATTGGAGTGGATGATATAATATCTCAGAATCAGTATGATGTTATAATAACCATATATAGTTATTCCTGACACCATTATACACATCCAAGTAAAGTGTTGGTGGAAAAATAGATTACACCACGGCTTGGAGATGGTATTTCGTACGTACGCACACACTGTGATTTTGTTTTCCATAGGATGGATAGAAGGTGAAATGGGGTTGTTTCATATTTATAATAACATATCAGTATATTAGTGATACTTATGTTATTACAATATAATGAAACAACAAAAGAATAATAATTTAAAAAAGAATGAAACTTGGAAGAATCAGTAGAAGATATTACATCTTCTTCGACGCACCTCCTTTAAACTTCTTATTAGGTCACTATGGTTGGTCTTTTTAGAAGACCAAAACAACTATGATATAAATAGATAGGATTAGAAGAGTAATTGGTAGGGTTTGTCTGATCTTCAAGTCACAAAAGGGTGTGAGGTGAAGTGGGAAGGGGTGCCCTTTTTATAAGGGGGTGAGGGGCACCTTTGGAAACATAAGAAATATTAATTTATAATAAATTTAACCCACCATAAAAACCTCAAAAAATGACTCAAATACGAATATTCGATGAGATATGGTGGTAATAACATCAAAAAATAAAATTTAGATATGTTAGGAATTTATTTTAATCATTATCAACTTGATTTATCCTTATTTAATCTATTTAATTTTATTTGTGGTAATAAGATTCTAATTTTTAAATTGTTATAAATAATTACTTATTTATTGTGAATTGTCAGAAATTGGATAATTTATGACATTTTATACCATATAAATTTTAATTTATAAATTTTAAATAATTTTGTGATTTTTAAAAAAAAATTATATTATTTTATGTTTATAAAATAACAATAGTGTCAATTTTGACACTATTGATTTATTTGATTTAAATAAAATACACACCAAATATATGTTGGAACTAAAATATTTAATTGATTAATAAAATGACTTATTTATCTAGTGAATTCGCGGATCACATTAAATAGTTTTTATAATATTTATTTTAATATTTTTAATTCCATTTATTTGATATTTTTCTTAATTAAATAAATACTACATCATTTTTGTATATTTATTAAATATACTTATTTTTTGCATAAAAATTAAAAATAAAAAACTATGATGAAGATAAATATCATATATTTCATAATAATATTTTTACTCTAATTTATCATCTTAAAATCACAACATGTAAATTGTTATATTTATTAAATTATGAAGTTGACAACTTTTGAATCATTTAAAATAAAATAATATAGGTGTCATAATCGCATTTATTAGGATACAAATGGTCCAAAATTCGGATATTGGATGATTATAATATATATATACACTACCAAATAGTTTTTTTTCAGATTTTTGGGCCTTTTGATATGTATTACTATTTCAATAAAAACTATATTATTGATTTTTTACTAAATAAATAATTTCTGCATCATTAATGTATAAGATAATAAGGTAAATAAATAACTCTTAAAAATTAAAAATAAATAACCATGATAAATAAAAACTTTTTATATTTAAAATCTGTATTTATAACCGAATTTATATTCTGTATAACCATATATTAAAAATACTTTAATTATTAATGTTTGAGTGAGACATATTTCACTTTCCTTTAAATAAAATAAACTAATGGTCTTAATCAAATACTAGTGGGTTCCATTAGATTAAATTTCGACCCAAATATGATTTAGGGAATAATATAATCATCCAATAATATTAATACAAGTGTTAGGGTAATTTCATAATATTATATTTACCCTTAATTACCCGATTTACCATTAACTATGGTAAATAAAATTTATTGTAGTTACTATTCATAATGCCTAAAAATAAAAAGAATGACTTTAACATAATTTGGACCTAATAATTCCATATATGGATTCAATTTTTCTATATTCAAATAACAGAAGTTGTAGAAATTAATTTAAAATTAATCTCACTGTTAAGAAAATGAGTTTTAAAAGTTAAAACATTGCAAAAGATTGAAATTATTTTATTTATAAATTCAATGTAAAATCAATGATAATTACATGAATTATATTAAATAGTAAAAATATATTTTATTCATACTTTAAAACCATTAAATATTATAATTAACCACATAAATTATTATGATGAAAAAATGTGGTTTTTAATTAAAATATATTGTGTTTTTACTATTCATTAAAATATGAAAGTTATCAGAATAATATGAAAAATTTATCCAAAATAAATTTTTATATCCTTATTACAAAGAAGAATTTTATTTGATAATATTGAACTTATAAACTTGTGAAAAACTAGATATTATGTGGGTGCGCTATCAAAAGGTGGCAAAACTGCATTTTTTTAAAAATACTTGTTTTACCTAAAAAATTATTTTTTCTCATACCATTATCTAGAAAATGTGTAAGATGAATATTAAAGTTATAAAATTCAAAATTTAGTTAACACTATTCATAACGGCTAGTCCATAATAATATTATAACAATATATCATTGTTTAGTGAAACTCGACATTGCGTACTACACACACTATCGAGGAAGGTCGTGATTGCATGTAACGCAATCCAAGAAAAGTGTTTGAGTATAATACAAGCTAATAAATTGTTGTATATAGAACATGATAATTTTGGTGCAACATACAACACAAGAAATCAATGAAAATAAAAATAATATTTTTTCTCATAAAAGTTCGGGGTGTTACATTCTACCCCCTTAAAATGAATTTCGCCCTCAAAATTCTTCAGGGTTAAAAATGGTTTACTAAATGAAAGTATCATTCATAGAAACTCACATTGAAAAAAGTAATACTATAATTTAATTTTAAAAAGTGGAGTATCAAACATAATGGTTTCCCAATTTAACTAATCGCTTGGTTTCCAAATAAGAAAACATAGGTGAAATTATGGATATAAAAGAAAAATCTATCTATCAAGGTCTGTCGGAGAGTGGTAGATAACATGGATAGGAAAAATCCAACAATCAAAAAGACATAAATTTGTGTTGATCAAAGGTACCATCTGATTAATCAGATATGAAGATACTAGGACATCATTTTTGGTTTTCAAGATCATTTCCCTAAAGTTTAGAAGAAATACATACATGATTTTGGTACAATCTCACTATTGTTCACGCCTTGAACAATTTACAATTCATTTCTTAAAGAAATGAAGTTGAATTTGTTATTCGTGAAGTTTTAGCAGATCATGTGATAGAATGATGGGTCATTCCATCTATTTCAAACAAAAGGTTAGCAAAAGTTATCAAATATACATAATCCCACCTAGGGTGACGTTAATCGTATACGATTCCAAAAATGGACTTATATTTAATCAATCATACTGATTAATAAAATAAATCTAGTTTCTACTAACCATGGACTTCTTGTAGGCCAGTAGTAGGCGATAAAGGTTGGTCGCACTTTGGTTGTGGGTTCGATTCCCGTAGCCTTGTCTGATGTGACTGGTTGTTGCCCGTCCTAGAGGTTTTCCTTTTTCTAAAACAAAATTATTATAACATCATATAAATAATATCAAAAAAAGTTCTAGCCCTAAAAAATACAATCTTATTCCCAATATAATCCCATACAACCTAAAGACATATCCAAAATACATCTGTCCAATCTCACAGTATAAAGAAAACGATTACTAGAACGGTCACATAACAAGCACGTGAATATGATCATTTATCCCAGATATATCTTGTTGATAAAATTCCCAATACCTTAACTCTTTCCACATACCAAAATACCAAATTTCTATATACTCAAACCAATATATAACTTTATCCTTATATCAGTCATGAGCTCATTTCATTTTTTTTTCTTTATCCCTTTATTATGCACATATCATCTTCATTCCAAAAATATTTCAATCACTTTTCATGGTTACTGGTACCATAAAATTATTATAAACCACAATGATCTAATACATTGATATTTGAATAATCCAAGATATGTTAAATGATATTCCATAACATTATCTCAGAATCCCATTACATAAACACTTATTCATTTCACCACATCGTTGTCATACTCAACATCAAAAATAGTGATTGAATGTGACATTACTTTATCCTTTGCCTTAAGAGGTTTCTCAAGTCGATCATCATTAACCCTTGGACTTGAGAATTGATTAGCATAATACCACATTTCCATGCAATTGATGCATTAAAGTGTTGGTTGAGCGTTCTCTGTAGTCTTTTCTCTATTCACATCATTAGCTACCTTTTTCCCATTACATCGACACTCAACTACTCGATGACTTTCATTCCCACATTTAAAACATTTTCTAGTACCTTTTAGGAAATCTCCACCATGATTCTTTCTACACATTGAGCATAAAGAAACATTCATCTTCTTTTCACCATTGTTCTGATATTTTTCCTTAAACTCCATCTTTCATTTGTTGTCAAAACCCTGAGATGGATATGTAACACCAACATCCAGTTCTACCTTGATAGCACAACGCACAATTTCTTCATAGCTATGGATTTCTCATATAGTTAATTCACTTCGAATACCTGGTTTTAAGCCACTGAAGAATTGATCAGCTTTTCTTTCAGGTTGGATGATAAATCTAGATACATACCTTGCAAGCTGTGTAAAATTCTCCTCATATATGCCAACAGATTATTCATCCTTTTTCTTCAGCTCAAGGAACTCCTTTTCCATCATTTTTCAAAGAATACGAGGGAAGTAATTATTAAAAAATATGTTCTTGAACTCATACCATTCCATGGATTCTATTTTACCTTGGAGCCTTGGATTATAAATTAGAGTCCACCACTGGTCTGCTTCACCTTCTAAATAGTAAACAACCAGAATTAATTTTTCATTCTCCGAACATCGATGTATGGAAAATATCATTTCAATGGTAGTGATCCATTTTTCAGAAACATGTGGATCATAGGACCTACTAAAAGATGGTGTACATTGCCTAATGAAGGAATCAATAGAATATTGTTCCCATATATGCTCATTCGGAAGTCCAGAATAATTTATAGCTTGTGTAAGTATAGCAATAATATTTTTTCACTCCATATCCAATAACATTTGTTTGTTTAGGAGGAAAATAATTTCATTTTCCATTACATTGATCAAAACGGTTCATTTTGGTTCCATCCATCGTCTAAAACCCAAAGAGAATAGTGTGAAAGGCAACAATCATGTCAGGAAAACAACATAATAAAGGGGGAGTACCTTCAATATCTAACATCTTGGGTTTAATTATATAACTGTTACAATAATTTTAGAACTATAACCTATTCTTATACTTAACCTTAGGGATATCCCCATACATACCTTAGAAATATCCCTAGGGACCTCACTAAATTTTTCACATCCTCATTTCCAAAGTTTGACTGAACATTTCCTCGAGTACCAACAATAACGATCCAAAGCATGATGTACATGGATATTACAATACTTTTGCATAATAATTATAACAAAAACAATCACTAAATGACCGTAATAGTTTAGTGTATTTGGAAACTTTTAATATAAACTTCTAATCACGTTGAAAGATCTTCAACATCTCCTATAACGATCTTCCCATTTTTGTGTCCATGCCTAAAATCTTTATTTTATTCCTGGGGGGAAAATAAAACATACAAAGTGTGAGATCAAATGATCGGTAAGGGTAAGCTAATACAGTGTTGCGTACTACAAACGCTATCGAGGAAGGTCGCGATTGCATGTAACACAATCCAAGAACAGTGTTTTCATATAATATAAGCTAATACAGTGTTTCGTATAGCACAAGATAATTTTGGTGTAACATACAACACAAGAGATCAATGAAATTGAAAATAATAATTTTTCAAATAAAATCTTAGGGTGTTACAAAAATTGTAATTTAAAAAATTATAATTATAATTATATCAATTTGTTGCTCTAAATTCTTTACCTGTATTAATAATTTCACCTGTTATGTGGGAAAAATATATCCAACATTGGTCACTATTTGACTATATCCTCCACAGAATGATTGATTTTCAATTTCCATTTAATCACTACTTCACAAGGCCGGTAATGATGATTTAATTAAAAAAAATATTACTTTTATGAAATCAATTAGTTTTTGTGAGTAAAAATATAAAAACCTATTAATAAAATTATGAATAAGTGATTATTGTTAATTTAATTGCTTAAAATGAGCAAACTGAAAGTAAAATTGTCTCTTTTTTATGTATTGAATTTATAAAAAATGTACTCTCATTATTATTTGGGATATGTTTTTATATCAGACTAATAAATATTATATAAGATCAATATTAAAATTTATAATCATGTTATATCTAAAACCGCTCATAATAATCAATAATTAATGGACCATCCGTGTTTTAGTAGTTTTATCCAATTATATGAACAAAATATACATTTATGTCATGGATGACTATTTGAAAATATTTAATATTATAATATGAAATAAATATTCAAATAATATCTAATATTTTGGCTATATCAATGTTATAAATATTTTTCTCATTAATTTGTTAAACAACCTTCCATTATCAAGAACCAATGAAGTAAGATGATCATCGATTTCATCTTCATGGATCGTAACAAATAAATAATTAAATGAGGTTATATAAAAATATGAAATCATGGAACATTTATTATAGTACCTTGTATTGTATAATAAATATTTAATTTGGATAAATAATAGATAAAAATGTAAATATTGTGATACAAATTCAATGTGATATTGATTACATACACTCGGTGATGAAAATATGTAAAAACATGTTTATATATATAGTGTGATTAAAGATTAAGAGTATGAATGGTTATTGATGGGCCCCATGAATTTCATAAAAAATATTAAATTATTTTACATGAATAACCAATACACATAATAACATTACACACACTTGATCTGTAACAGGATTAGTATACTTGGAGTCTAAATACATATATAACTTATTTTATGAATGATCATAAAAATATCACATAATCTCATTCTAACATTATATGATTCATTTAAATACAATATATAAAACCCTTAATTAGAACATGAGTATTGGAATCATAAGTGTATCACCTTCGTCTTGAGTTATGTAGACTTTGTTAATTCCTTTTTAAGGGTTTAATGTGCTTGAGATGATTTTGGATGAGTTTGGTAGAGTTTTGAATGGTTTTAGGAATCATTGGAGGCCTTTTAAGGCTTCACTATTTGAGAACGGTTAGGAGAAACTATGCGAGAGAAACCATGTGGGAAGTGGGGTGCGCACAGATTGTGAAAATTTTTCCCAACCATGCAGGGTGGGCAATGCAAGGTTCCCCATTGGGGAAACAGCAAGCACAGGGTTAGCGCAGGGTTTTCCTAACCATTCTAGCTAGCATTGCGGCCTGTAAAAAATTGGTTTTAAAAAATATAGGATTACTCATGATTTACCCTAACTCAAACAAATCATCTCTCATATGAACCCTACATCGTATTTCTTCTTCTTAAGGTCTAGGGGTTCTCTCGAACTCATTTTGGAGGCGATTCAGAGGGGTTTCTAGGGGGTTTGAAGGTTGTTTCTCCTAGGTAAGTCTCTCCTCTTGGTTTATCATTGATATTCTCAAGATGTACACATCCCACTAACTTGTCTTTCTATATATACATCCATTTCCTATAGATATAGGTTTTTTTCCTTGTATGATAATTTTAAAGCTTTTTTATTGTAGGTAAGGATATCTAGAGTGGTTTTAGTGGATCGTTTCTCCGAATTTGTGGTGGGGTTTCTGGTGGGTCGAATGCGCCATAACCCAAAAGGTAGTTGGATTATCTCTCGACTCCAGATCGTTATATCTTGAAGTATTATTCCTATTATTTAATTTTTCATTAATTAATTGGTGTTTTGTATTTGTGAAATTTGTTAGAAATCCCTTTTTTAAGGTTTTGGGGATTTTTTGGTGGGGAAAGAGGTTTTGTGGTGTAATGTTCATGTTGATGGATTTTAAAATGGAGATTTTAAAATTAGACAATTGGGTTGATTGTGAAAATGGTTAATGAAAATGTTTTTCAATAGAGATGTTTAATTATTGAAATGTGTTTTGGCATTGAAAATTATTTAGGAGTTTTTTAAATAAATGGGTCATTTATTGAATCGGATTGGTAGGTAGTGGAAACGGCTATTTGAATGATGTTGTGGACTTAGTGTGTTACATACTTGGTTATTGTCTTATGAATGTTAAGTTTGTGATTAGAATGATGTAAAGTGGGTGTGGAGTACCACTGTAAAAAGAGGATAGGAAGGGGAAAAAAGGCACACCATCAAGGATATGATGTTGGGAAGTACCACTTGACTTTGTAAGTAGTAAACGATTTTGGAAAAAAGCTATGCCATTTTGATTTCCTTGTTCAGTGTTACATTTTAAGATGGAATTTTTTATGCTAAAGTGAAATGCTAAAATGGATTATGGCATGGTTGTTTGGATTTCCCTTGAGTTTCTTGGTTTGCGTAATTTTTTATTGGTAATGGTGTGTTTGGATCATTGTAAGCTGTTAAACTATTGAATGCTTTATATAAACTGTTTTATAAAAATTTACTACTAGTTCTTCCATATTGGCATGTGTTGGGAAGTCATTTGGGGAAATTCTACAGAGTATTATTACTCAGCCTTGCTTTGGAACATGGTTTCATTTTCATATGTTGTATTATATGACACAGGTAAGGGAAAAGCATCTCACTTGGCTAGAAATTTGGCATGATGATTTGGTGATGTTGTGGTTCTTGGAGCATAGAGTTTAGTGTGGAGCTATTGATAGTGTCCTATTTCTTTAGGATTCATGTTTTTTAGTCTTCTGTTTGGTACTCTGATAGTTATACTATTGCGGTTTGGTTGTATTGTTCTTTGGTAATGGTGTGTATGTGCTTAGTCATTTTTTTTACTATTGGAAATTTATGGGTTGGGTTGTTTGGTTGACATGCAACATGTAGTTTTTTTGATAGTGGATTCTTTGGAAGGATAATTTCATTTAAAATGAAAAATCATTCCCCAATTGTTCAAGAGGCCATTGACATTTATTTCTAGTCTTTAGCACCATGGAAACTTCTCTTAAGTCCATGTAGCAATCCTCCCTCTCAATCCAATGATATGGCGTGAAATCTTACAAGTTGTATCAGTTTGTTCGGTCATTGGATTTCTAGTGAGAGTAGTTGTTCAGTCATTTGGTGTTGATTGTTGGTCTTTGTGTTGACATTCATTCTTCGAATATTCCTTGAGTTGGGTTGGTATCAAGGAATAGGATTGTCGGAAAATGTAATGTATCACATGAAAAGATGCAACTAACCTATTTATGCTGAACTTCATGTAACCAGGGAGTTAGGTACATAAGAATTTAGAGAAACTTACAGGCATTAGATATCTCATTGTCATGGGTGGATCCAATGAGATGAGCATGGAATGCATGGTTGAAATTACTTCCCATTAGGATGCATATTTCATTGTGGTATAATGATCTATGTTGTGATAAGAATGTGTGGATTTTGAAAATATGTATTGGGTTTCAAAATGGAAGGATTTGAAACATTCAAACTCGTTGTATATTGAAAAGGGTTCGATTTTCAAAACATGATGTATTTTTCAGAATAGTGAAACATGGAAAATGTGAACTTGTAGAAATCCTGGGTGTTGTAGTTGTTACATAATTGAACATGAAAATTGTCTATCCTTTCATGTTATGTGAGTGAGACTTATGTTTGTTTTTTTGATAGAAATGGTAATAGGTAACAGTTGTAGAGACCAACCAGAGGATGCTGCTGAAAATGTGGTTGTACCTATTCCTGAGGTGAACTAGCAGCTAGTAAAGAGTATAGTGCACACATTCCATGATATGGAAAGTGGAAATAAAGATGATGAACCAAAGCATGTGGATCATGAAGTTTTGTTTCAAAGATAAAATCCACCCATGTTTAGGGGTGATTCAGAGCCATAAAGGGATCAATCGTGGATGAACAAAACGAATAGGATATTTGAAATGTTGGGAATACCAGTAGAGTTGTAAATTGAAGTTAGACAAATATATATTTAAATACATTTCCCATCAGTAGTGGGAGATAGGGGTCCAATCTGGGATAAACAAGGTGTGACATGTGAGGGGTTTGAGGAATTGTCTAACAAAAAAATCTACCCTCATACATTTAAAATTCAACATACAAAACATTTCTTCAGTTTGAAGCAGGGGAACATAATTGTAATGGAATAAGAAAAATAGTTTATGAACTTAGTCCAGTTTTCACCTGAGGTGGTGGGTAGTACATCGTTTAAGGAAGTAATATTTCAAGATGGGTTGAGTTAGGAAATTTGTTCCATGATAGTAGTGTTATGTATAAATGATTTCACAGAAATGGTGAATTGAGATACAATTGATGAGAGGGATCATTTGGGGTTATAGTTCGGGGGAAGTATGTTGGTACCCACAAGGAATAGTGGTTACTCAAAAACTAGTTTTTAGAGGAAGAGGAACACTTATTTCATGGTTGGGAGTATGGCTCAGAATCTGACAGTTGGATTGGAGAATCTTCATTCAAAGCCTCAGAGTTATCCAAGATGTTTTCAGCGAGGTTCTATGAGCCACATCATGCAGGATTGGAAGACACAACCTCGATCAGGACATAATTTGAAACAGATAGAGAATCTACAACGTTATTGTCAGAATTCTTCGAAGTGGATTGTCTGTGACACTCCTTAAGGGTCGTAGGGGTCTTATGAATCAATGGGATGGGGACAAATAATTACACCCAGGATGCAGAGTAAATATATTCATGGTCATTTTATGAACACAATGACTCCTCCGTAGGGTAATAAATAGGAGAGTGTAGAAAGAAAGACATTGTTTGGGGATGAATATGCTATGATGGATGATCAGTCTGGATCATCCATGTTGCGAGGTATAGTTATTTTATATTCAATGTTGATTCAAGATTTGTTTAATATAGGGTCATCCCATTATTTTCATGATTCTCACATAGATTATTTGTTGTGTTGACACATGGAAATTATTCCTTCTGTTTTGTGACTACAAAATCATGTGTTTCAAATTTATTGTCATGGTTTCCTCTGTATAGGGTTTTGTTTAGTTTTGGACATCATTGAATTTATGTTGTATTTGTCAGTGATTGAGATGGATACTTAGGATATAATCCTAGTAATGGATTGGTTGTAAATTGTTATGGCCCACATCTATTGTGATGCATGAATTGTTAGTTTTGTGATGGTGGATGGTGTTACACATCTTTATTGGGGGGAGAAGAGTGAGATGTAGGGTGCACTAGGCTTGTTAAAACTAGCGGTTGGAATGATGTCATATCAGTTAGTGGCATTTCTATTGAAATCAGTGGGAGGTGTTGAGAAGAGTGTTTTTTAGGTAGTTGTGGATATGTTTATGGATGTATTTCTTGATGAATTCTCAAGGCTTCCACTTGTGAGAGAAGTAGAGTTTACGATTGATCTCCTTTTAGGGACTAGTCTTATCTAACTTCTGTATTAACATATGGCACCAGAAGAATTGCAGGAATTATGGTGAAATTGGATGAGTCGGAGACAAAGGGTTCATTCAAGATATCATATCTTCATGTGCATCGTCAGTTTTGATTGTAAAAAAGGTGAATGGAACTCTGCATCTCTGTGTTGATTATCATAGAATAAATCAGGCCACAATAAAGAACTGATATCCACATTCATGAATTAAATATTTTTTTAACAGTTGAGGGAGATTAGTGGTCCTCCAAGATTGACTTGAGGTTAGGATATCAATTGTTGTGGGTGATGAAGGAGGATAATCCCAAAACAACTTTCTGAAGTAGATATGGTCCTTACAAGAATGTGATTTTGACCTTTGGTTTACCGAATGTCCTAAAGATGATTATGGAATTGATGAATAAAATATTTCATAGATATCTGGATTCATTTGTGGTTGTATCAGTGGATGATATACTTTTGTATTCGAGGACAAGGGTAGAGGATGAGAAACACTTGGTGAGAGCGATTGGGATATTGAGGGATCATCGGTTGTATTCCAAAATGTAAAAGTGTTAATATTCAATATATGAGGTTTGTTTCCTTAGCAATGTTTTTTTGAGAGAGGTGTCTGATTTGATTAGGAGAATATAGGAGTTTTAATCTCAAAAAAACTACCAAAGATCATTTTCAAGACACATAGCTTCCTCAGTCTAGATGGGTATTATTAACATTTTGTTTGTGATTTATAATGATTTTCTACCCCAATGACATCTTTGGCAAGAAACAATATCCCATTTCAATGTGATGAGCAATTTCAGAAATTCTTTGAAGAGGTAAAGGGTCACCTTACATTAGCACAAAAATTGGTTTTCCCTAAAGTGGGGAAATAGTACATGGTGTATTGTGACACATCCATATTAGGGGTGGGGTGTGTTCTCATGTAGGGAGATCATGTGGTTTTGTGGGAATCATGGAAGTTGAGGTTGCATGAGAACAAATACCCAACCCATTATTTTTATTTGGAAATACTGGTTCATATGTTAAAAATGTTGTGTCATTACTTCCTTGGTGAGAAATTCATAGTTTTTACCAATCATTATAGCTTAAAACATATTTTCCCACAGAGATATTTGAACTTGAGGCAACAGATATCAATGGAATAAATCTAGATGTTTGATCTTGACATAATGTGCACACCAGGTAGGGAAAATTCATTGGCATGTTCATTAAGTAGAAAATTATATGCTCAGGTAGTGAAACATTCTTAGGATCAGTGGAAGTTGATGTCAGTCATAGCTAACATGTAGTTAGAATGGGAGGATCATGGTGGAAGAACGGCCTTCTTTCTAGTTTCATTAGTTATTTACATGGAATGTTTGGTTAGATAAGCACATGCATCTGATATTGAATGTGTGTTGATAAGATTGAAAATAAATGGTGGGGAGACTATCGAGGTCTTGGAACTGAATAGAAATTCAATCTTGGGTTTTTGGAATCAGAGGGTGGTACTAGAGGTTTTTAAGAGTAACTTCTTAGTGATTTTCATCATTCTAGGTGGGTTATCCATCAAAAACATTATAACTTGTATAAGGTGTTGAAAATGTTGTTTTTTGGGTAGGTATGAAAAGGGATGTGGCAGGGTTTGTTTTAAGATGCTTGACTTGTCAGTAAGTCAATATGGAACATCAGTGGCCATCAGTCATGTGTAAGTCTTTACTTATCCTAACGTGTAAATGGGAGAAAATATCAATGTATTTTGTGATGGGTCTTCTAATAATGGTCAGGAAACACAATTTCATATGGGTGATTCTTGATCGACTCAAAAAATCTGGCCCATTTCATTATGATTCACGAATCTAATACAGTGGAGGATCTTTCAAAAATATTTATCCAGGAAGTGGTAAAGAGGAATGGTGTTCTATTTTCGATTATATCATATAGATTTTTGAGGATCACATCTCATTTTTGAAAATCATTGTAGAAAGCCCTTTGGACACAGTTGACAATGAGCATGGCGTATCATCATTATATGGATGGCCAATCTGACTAGATTATACAAAAATTGGAGGATATGTTAAGGTCTTGTGTGATGGATTTTTGTGGTTTATGGGAGGACCACTTACCATAGGTGGATTTATCCTATAATAATAGTTTTGAGGCTTCAATACATATGTCCATGTTTGAGGCATTGTATGGGTGTTCATGTTATTTTACACTCTGTTGGGTGGAAACAGGTCAGACTTTGATGATTATGTTGAGCCTTGTCTAAGAGACTATGGAGAATATAAAGTTGATTATAAAGAGGATTTATACAGTTTAATGTTTTCAAAAATTGTATTTTGACCATCATCAACTACCATTGTCATTCGAGGTGGTTGATCATGTGTTTTGGGGAATCTATCCTCGGTCGGGAGATCATCATTTTTAAAATAAGGGTAAACTATCTACAAGGTATATTGGACTTTTTGAGATACTTGAGTGGAATAGAGAGGTGTATTTTCAGTTAGCATTTCCACCATGGTATTGTATGGTGAACAATTTGTTTCAAGTGTCGTAGTTGAAAATTTATCAACCAGATTGTAATCATGTGATTCGTTGGGATCATGTTGAGCTAGAACTAGATGCTTCCTTAGTGAACGTTCCTGTGCGGGTTGTGGATATGAATGAGAAATTATTATGCGATAGACGAATTGGTTAAGTTCAGGTTTTGTGAAACCAAGGTCAGATTAAGGAGGAGACTTGGGAGTGGGAGAAGGAGATGGCTGAGAAATGTCCCGAGCTCTTTTGACAATTAGATGGTTTAATTCTAATGGTGGGGAGAATTTATCACCCCCAGTATAAGTTATGTATCTTTTGAAGATTCCTTTTATTGTTTTAATGTGATTGAGAAGAGTTTGGATTAGCATTAAAGAGTTTGGGAAGGCTTTAGAAAACATTTGTGGCCTTTTTAAGGACACACGGTTTGAGCACAGTTAAGAGAAACTGTGTGAGAGGAATTGTGTGGGTAGTGGGCTATGCATAGCTTTCACATGTTTTGACTAACCATGCGGGGTGGGCCATGCAAGGTACCCCTTCACGGAAGCTGCAGGAACCCTGTTAGCACATGATTTTCTTAACCATGTAACCTAACCATGTGGCCCCTAAAAACGTGTTTTAAAATATCAGGGATTATTCATGATTTACCCTAATTCGCCCATATCTCCTTTAATACGAACCCTATGTGGTATTTCAACCATTCAATGTCTAGGGGTTCTCTGACACACATTTTGGAGGTGATTCTAATGGGTTTCATGGAGTTTTGAAGGTTGTTTCTCCAGTGTAAGTTTCACTTATTGGTTTTTCATTGGTTTTCTCTAGATCTAATCTTCCCTCTCTCTCTCTCTGTATTCTAGATATACATTAGTTTTATGTAGATCTAGGGTTTCTTCCTTGGAGGTTGATTTTAAGTATTTTTGATGGTAGTGAAAGAGATCTACTATGTTTTTGGGGGAGCTTTTGTCTGAATTTGTGGTGTGGTTTCCTGTGGGTCGAATTTGTCGGAACCCTAAAGGTAGGTGTATTCTCTCTCAACTAAAAATTGTTAGAACTAGAATTTTTGTTCAAATTAGTTGTTTTTTCTTTATTTAATTGATGTTTCTGATGTGACAAATATGTTAGATATACCTTTGTTAATGTTTTGGGGATTTTTGGGGTAAAAGGGATTTTATGGTGTAATGTTCCTGCTGTTTGACTTTAAAATATAGATTCTAAAATTGGCTACTTTGGTTGATTTTAAAAATGGTTGATCAAAATTGTTTTTAATAAAGATTTTATTTTATTAAACTGTTATTTGGTGAGGAAAATTATATAGGAGTGTTTTCATTAAATATGTGATTTATTTAATTGTATTGGTAGGTGATGGAAATGGTTATTTGCATGATGTTGTGGCCTTGGTGTGTTACATGATTGGTTATTGGCTTGTGCATGTTATTTTTGTGATTGGAATGATAGAAATTGGGCGTGGAGTACCATTATAAAAAGAGGACGGAGAGTGGACAGTAGGGCCACCATCAAGTATAAGTGGGCAGGAAGTAACACTTCACTTGGAAATTAGTAAAAAGGTTTGGATCGAAGCTCCATCATTTTGATTTCACTATTTTTTTTCTTTATAATATGGAATTTTTATACTGATGTTAAATGGTAAAATGGGTTATGTAATGGTTGTTTTACATTCACTTGGGTTTTACGGTTTGTGTGAGGGTGTCTTAGTTAGGGTGTTTTTGAATTATTGGTAATTATTGAACTATTTAATGTTTTATATAAACTATTTTATATATATATCATAGTTGTACTTACCTAGTGGTAGGTTTAGGGATGTAATTTGATGAAATTTAACTGGGGATTATTACCCACCCATACATTAGCACAAGGGTGATTTTATAGATGTTGTATTCTTGGACTCTTGTAAGGGTAAAACATCTCACTATTTTAGTGATTCGTCCTGATTCATTTGATTATGTTGTGGTTCTTAGAGCATGGAGCATGGTGTGGAGCTATGGATGGTGTCCATGTTATTTTGGAGGCATATTTTTTAGTCTTCCACTTGATACATCGATAGTTGTATTGTATTGGTTTGGTTGTATTGGTCTTTAGTAATGGTATTGATGTGTTTGGTCATTTTGTTGACTCCTGATAATGTATGGGTTGAGTTGTTTGGATGACATGCATCATGTAGTTTTTTTATAGTGGATTTTTTTGTCCGTTTACCTTATTTCAAAGGGAGAATCGTTCCCAAATTGTTCATGAGCCCTTGGCATTTATTTCCAGCCTTTTGCACCCTAGGAATGTTGCTTATGGCCAAGTATCATTCCTCGACCCTCTAATTCCAAAGAGTTGGGGGTGGCATGTTACAATAATAAAGTGAGATCTTAGATCCCCACTAATGGAAAACATGGAATATATTAATCGATTATCATACAAAAGAATATGATAATCATAAGGGTGTGACATCATGATCATGAATATAATTTTCATACCTAAATATTCATAAATTAAAAAAAATTATTCATATCCTAGAAAATTATTATTTATAAAGGAATCAATTATAAGGGAAATGCATTATAATAATCAAATATTGAGTCAATATTTCAAATAATTAGTATAACAACATGTGATAAAAGTGTATCCCCATTATAGTCAGAGAAACCATATCATATGTTATGGTTAACTACCATGATAATCATATGGTAGTTGATCAGACATCTCCCCATGATTTCTATATCAACATAGATTATGTTTATCTATCTATTTCCAATATAATAGTGTATAAAGTATCACGAATAGTTTTCCATTTCATATTATATATTATATCACAACTTGTTTCACATTATGGATCCATCACTACAACTCAACTCCCATAATTATCTAATAAGTTTTAAGGCTTTTCCCAATCCATTAATGATATATGTTAGGAAATTTCATCCATTAATATGAATGAAAGAAGATCATAAAACAATCAAAATTTTATTATATCATAATTTCAAAAATTAAAATGGGTTTCAAATAATTAAAAGATTTCATCAAAACATAACCCAAAGAATTGATATAGGATTCATAAATATTTTACCACAATATTTTTAACAAATGGTAAAAAATGGTTTTCAATGTACAAACCAAAATTATTATCAATATAATCCATTTGGGGATGTATTTTTTATGTTGTCATAATATCATATATCTAGTTAAGTGGAGACTCCATAAATGAAATTTTCATAGATGAAACATTCCCTTATAATATACGATTATAATTTATTTGAAAACCTAAAATAATTGTAGTTTCTTTTGATAATAAATTATCTAAACATTCCTAAAATGTTTGGAAGATAATTTTTTTTAATAAAATTCATTATTTTGAAGGAATATTAGTGGTAAATAATAGTCATGAGCTGGGAAAATATGTTCACGATGTATACATTAAAAAAATCCCTTTCACATTTTTCAAAAAAGATAAATATGACTTTTTAGATAAGATTTAGATTGATTAATTTTTAAACCATTGTAAATTAATGATATTTTCTAGAAAATATACTTTCCATAAAATTCCAATAAAATGTACAATATTTCATAAAATAATTTTTAACAACCCAGGAATGGAATAAAAATATAATTCAGAAATTAAAAAATAAATTCATCATTAATATTAAAATACTTTATCAATAAATGTGTGTACCAAAAAGAGGAAAATGTTAATGATAATGGAAAATTATAGAAATAAAAAATTTATAAAAAAATACATGGGTTTTACTAGATATTAACCATATAGTTTCCCTCCTATAATTTTTTTCATAGATAGTTACAAAAAATAATGAGATTTCAACAGAAACACTTATCAAATTGGTAATAACTATAAAAAACATCATCAAAGATACAAAATTATTTGAATTTTTAAATCCAAATAATTTTCATAAGAATTTTCATAAAATAAATTGAAGGGATTTTTATACATCAAATAAAAGGAATAAGTCATCAATATGGCATG
Source organism: Viscum album (assembly GCA_963277665.1). NCBI lineage: Eukaryota > Viridiplantae > Streptophyta > Magnoliopsida > Santalales > Viscaceae > Viscum > Viscum album. The sequence goes on from OY728157.1 coordinate 823,176,424, forward strand.
GGTATCACAAAAATAAAAGTGAAGTGCGAAATCCTTACCTCATGAATCATCTTACATCATAATTATCCTAATATAATTTCAATAAATAAATATTTATTATAAATTTATTTTAAATCCATAATCTTATAATCTATACAATAAATAATGTATTTATAACATCTTATCACCAATTTATTAATAATTCTGAATTAAAATCAGGGACCCTGTTGATTATTTGTTACTTTTTCATGCATATTACTATTCAAAAATCCCTATCCCTCTACATTAATCATGTTTACATGATTTTTATAATGTTAATAAATTATTTATGATAATATTTGATCATTATATAATTTTTTTATATATTCATATAAATAGGTGTTGAAAATTTAATCGCATCACCTCATAATGACTATAGTATTTATGTATGCTTGGGTGATGCTTCCAATTTTCAATGGACGGAACTAGAGAAAATTATTTATTAATAAAAACTATATAACCAAAATATTATAAAAAAATCGCATCTGTTAGGTGGAAATATCATTTTGACTATCGCTATATCGTGATGGTGAAAAATAAAACATATTGTTTCATGGATGTGTTATTCGACACGTACACATGATAGATACTTGCATATCACATTTAATGGAAAGTAGGTTGATAATGGTTCTTTGATAATAATAATAATAATAATTTATATATAAAATACTTATCTAATTTATTTAATGGATGACCTATATTTTGTATAGGTAAGAATATAAATAAAATTTAATGTACTTAGATAAGAGTTGTAACTCTTCACTAGGAACCGTCTTCTAGATTATAGCTTAATCCTCAAAAGTATTGAATTTTAGTGAAAAAACATCTAAGATATTGGGAAAAAATATATTAAAGTATTAAAGTTTGTAATTAATTTGGTAGATGTCCCAGTTCATTTGAATATTTAATAAAATTATTATCCCTTTTATAAGTAAGGAAATGTACACACTCTAGATTACATAAATGATAAAAAAATATAAATCAGAATAATGTTATCTCGATGAATGAAACCCATAAGTATGTGATAATTGGATATATGGTCTAAATAAACTCAACCAATGATAAATGGACATATATTTTATATATTTTAAAACATTTATCCTAGTTAAACAACATTAAACCTAATTTATTCTTAATCGTGATGTCATTAATTTTTTACATGATAACAATATTATTTGAAAAATTATAAAATATGTAATAAAATATTTAGGGAATTCAAATTAATTTTTTTTAATCCATTTAATATTGTTAAATTTATATTGGTTGATGTAATTAATTTTAATATGTGGACAAAAAACTCATGAAAAATAATTTTTTTAATGTGAGTATTTAAGAGTAAAAATAATTTCATCATGAAATCATGTTAATAAAATTCATCCATGATTTATTAAATAATAATAAAATAATTGTTTTTATAATTTTGGATGGGGCCAAAATATAATTTTATCTTCAAATAATAAAATAAAATTTAAAGACCCAAATTTAGTTTTGAAATTGAATAGCATATAACTTATCTTCACCAATGTAATTATTGGCTTCCTAAATTCAAATAAATTTTTTAATTTTTTTATTTAACTCCATATGTATTGATTCTGTAAAAAATAGTATTCAAATAGGTTGAAGGAATTTTTTTGACTACTTTTAATGCTTTACCCATTAGTTTTTACTATGTATTACTTATTTCACCATTTTTAAAGTGAAAAATATTTACTATAGTAATTATTTATAATGACCAAAAATTAAGATGAACCAATAACATTATATGAATAATATGATTAAAAATTTTAATGATGATTTTTAATTTTCATGCTATAGAGGTTTCATAAATTAATTTTAAAACAACAAAACAGAACTCATTTAAAAGGATTTATAGAAAAATTCATTTTGAAGCTTTAAAAAAAGATTTATTCATCATCGATTCATAATAAATACCATCCACATAATTTTACTAAATATTATTAAAAAATTAAAAAATTGAATTGACTTAAATAAATAATCCAAGAATTTTTTTTGGTTAATTAAGAAAAACTCATTATGAATACAAAACCATTTTTAGAAAAATGTGATTTATGAATGAAAATAAAAATATTACAGTATAATATATAATTATTATTCATAAGTAAATAATTTGGTTATTTATTATTTAATTATTCAAATTTACAGTGATGTTAAATTAATCAAGTATTTTCCATTTTTAATTACACGATTTAATTAAATGAAATGCTAGTATTTGAAAAAATATTATTTATCACTATTCAATGAAAAATAAAACATTTTAATGAAATCCAAAAATTTCTCTCTATATTAATTTTTATATTATGATTTAAAAAATGAATTCATTTTTTGAAAATAAAAATTTAAAATCAGTAAAAATCATTTTACAATTTCTACGAAAAAGGAAATAAAAGTAAATTTTTATGAAAATCAAACATTGAAGAATTAAATAAAATCACAAAAAAATTTATGATGAATTTTTAATAATTAATCAAAAAATTTATATTTAGTAGAAACAATATATTTGTATATATATATATATATTTATTTATTTTAAGAAGGTTGTTCCTTTGTCAAAGACCAAAGCAGAATTTATTGAATATAAAAATACAATAGTGTTATAGGAGACGAAATGTTGGCAGTTGTTTACAATCTTTGTCAAAAGGATGGAATAAATCCGGAGGAATATCGTCCAACCAAGTCATATCCTGGTGGATTTCCTTGGTTTCAAGTGTTTCAGTATTAGTGTTCGCTTCCCAGAAGTCATGAGTGGCGATGTAATCAATATCGAGTGAGAAAATAGGTCCCCTTCATTTATCCATATCCTCAAGAGAGTTTAAGTCCTCTATGGATGATTACAACCTTGATGAAATCAACATTACTTGTGAAAAATACAACTGGTATCGAAGGAATTATAATAAGATTGTAGCCAGTAAATTGGATAGAGACTTTTGGAATATGGAGACGTTGGATAAATGAGACAATGACTCTATCACTACCCTCTGAAGATTAATCTCTGATCATCATCTTATTTTGGTCAGTTTGATTTCTAACAACCGTAAACCTATCCTACATTTAGATTCAACAATTCTTGGTCCATGGACACTGACTGTGTTTCCTACATTAAAACTATTTTGGATAATATGAACCCCCAACATGATAACTTTTACTATATCCTCAAACATAAAACATTACAGAAATCCCTCAATGGCTGGTGTAGATCTAAAAATAAACAAATTGATGCTGACATTTCATCTCTAGAAGAGGAACTTGTGCAATTTCAATATCATAATACTAATTGTGATTTTACATTAGATCCTCAAATGAAATTAAAATTTCCTTAAAACATAACTCTTTGCTCACATTCATAGAAAATGTGTGTAAACAACTTTTTAAGACTAAATGGCTATCTGATGGTGATAGAAACACTAAATTCTGTAACTCACTTTAAAGAGTCAGGAAAACCTCATGATCACTTTCTAAACTCTAACATGATGAACATCTCTTTGACTCTAAATAAGACTTTTTCAACCATGTTGTTTCTTATTTCCATAACATCTTCAATGGACCGAATGTCAATATTGATCTTTGAACTGATATCATTCCACTAATGGTTGATGAGAAAGACAATGAGTCTCTTTTAAACATCCCTCTAGATCATGAAATTAGAGATACTATTTTTTCTCTGAAACCTGACAATGCCCCTGGACGAGATGGTTTTAATAATGATTTCTTTCAATGGCTTTGGGAGGTCATTCACTTGGACGTTTCAAGCTTGTGAGATCCTTATTCACCAATGGTTTTCTCCCTCATGGAATTATTGCTTAATTTCTTACTTTATTTCCCAAAACTGATAATTCCCCTGAGATTAACCAATTTCGACTTATTTCCCTTATAAACACTCTTTACGAAATCATTACCAAAATCATTGCTAATAGACTTACTCATATATGAAATAAAATTGTTTCTTGGAATCAATTTGGTTTCATAAAAGTTAGTTCTATTCAAGACTACATTTTACCTGCCTTTTAATTCACTAACACTCTTTACAAAACCAAGAGGGGTGGAAATGTTTCTATCAAACTCGATATCAGAAAATATTTTTCCACCATTGATTGGAGTTTCATTTTAAATGTCTTAAAAAGTTTTGGACTCAATGATACCTTTGTCATGAGGATCCAAACCTTGTTTAAATATGCTTCAATTTCCATTTTCGTTAATAGTACCCCCAAAGGCTAATTCAAATGAACAAAGGGTGTTAGAAAATGTGACCCTCTCTTGGAAATCCTATTTGTTATTGCAGAGGATTACCTCTACAGACTAATCACACAACATTTCAATCAGAATAAATTGAAACCCATCCAGGCTGCCATAAATCATAAGGTCCCTACCCACCTATTTTATGCTGATGACATCATCTTGTTTCTTCAAGGTGATCAAAAGAATATTAATGGGCTTAAAAGAAATCTTTCTCCTGATGAGGCAGTTTTAGGTAAAGATATTTCATGGAATATGTGTGTGTATATATATATATATATCCAATATTAGTTACACAAATTCATAAATGACAATTCAATGGTGAGGATATAACTATCATAGTTAAATAATAGTATTTTATCTAATATATCACAATACACATTAATATTTATGTTATATGTTAATAAATATATCGAGAAATTACAATTTATCTATGAAAAACATTTTTTAAAATGAAGGGGGTTTACATTCAACTGATCTAAATAAATTTCACCCTTTTAAATTATATATTTGTAATAAAATGATAAATAATGTAAATATATTTGATGAAACCCTTCTTCATATAAAGGGATACAAATAATTATTTGAAAAGGGATTGTGGTTGAAATAATGGTTAATTAACATAAAACATAATTGGGTTTTTGGATAAGAAGAACAATATTAGAATTTGAAAATATAGGTACGAACTTGAAAAGTAACTCCCTTATAAAAAAAATTCATTGATAGAGAATGATGATGGACAGAAAACTATAAATTAGAGAGGGGTTAAAATACCATAAAGTAGTAAAAAATGATGGTAAAATAATTAATTTTTTAAAACATCATTTTTATAATTTTGGGAGATTATTTCAATATGAAGATAGTGTTCAAGAGAGTATATACATATTTTATTTATTTCCATTTCAAATGCACACAGAAATCCTTTGGTTTCACATTGATCAATTTACACCCCATCATTACCTCTTACTCCTATATATGAATATTCATGATGTATTTTTAATTATTTAAGAACGAGAACTCACTCAGATGGAATCATACAATGAATATTCCATTACCTTATCATATAAATATTTTAAAAAATAAAAATGGTTAAAATAATCTAAACAAATTGAATAAATATAATACATTATTATAAAAAAAATAAAAAAAATTTAAATTATAAACACTCATTCCATAAATAATTAAACCTAATAATCCTTAAAATGTGTCTAACTTATTTCAGAACCAAAAATTAAGAATGTTTTGGTCATTAAATATTTTTCTCAATGATTAACATTATAATTTTTACCGAGAAAATATTATATATATCATAATTTTTGATACCAAACTTGTGATACAATGTTTACATATTCTAATAAGACATGATAATTTTTTTTACAAAAAACAGAAAAAACTGTGATGCCTCAATGAGAACATAAATACATCTAAAAAATATATCTACAAAAACTATCCAACTTGATTCATCAATACCAATACACTCTATATCATATATAAACATTATTATATCAATATTATACAAATAATATGTCTTATATATCCAATAATAATAATTTTCCCAAACAAATCTCCATACCAAAAAAATCAGTTTTTTTACATTATCATTAAAATTCATCATATTCTCAAAAATCCATTAAAAATTACAAAAATAAAATATATAGATGTATCGTTATTAATATAACCAGAATATAATTTATTAAAAACTTATTCAGTATAATTATTAAAAATAAATAAATAAATTATTAAAAATCAATGATTATGATAACTTAGTACCTTACATTCATTATGATTTAACTATAAGATTACGATATTGACTATGATAATGGTCATGTTCCCAATAACAAATACAGTGTGCACTAAATGGAACATCAGATTAAAATTTATTTTACTCTATAAAAATTCTTCATTTTTACTTGGAGATTACATTATTTAATACTTTATTTTTAGTACATAAAATATCTTTTCAGTACATAGATACATTCTCTTGAGTTTATCTTCCAATACACATGACATGTTGAATGTATACACTTTTTTTCCTCTCTTATCTTCATCTATTAAAATCCCATGATCCTCCATTATTATTTTTTAGGTGTATTATGAATCACATAGATGATTATATTTTTAATCATTTAATGTTCTATCTAATTAGTAATATTCACCATGTTTCTCATTCTAGCACACATTTCATTTGGTAGATCATAACGATAATAATTTAATTGTCCATCACTTTTTGTGTTGTTATGAATATACATAGTTCTATAAATTGGTAAGAATGAAGAATAATATTGGGTTAAAAATAATCAATGTGATAAATCATATAATCAGGAAAATACTATTAGGATGTTTATGTCATGAAACATTCTTCTTAATCATTGGAAAAATATGTTTATCCTATGAAATCCATCCTGATTATATATTGAAATCCATCAGAATACTTTTTAATGAAAAAACCAACTAAACCATGATTATACATTGGGTGTGTAAATTAATGTGCATCGTAATGTCCTATTTACTATGATTCAAAATTATGGTAGATATATAGTCAAAAAACTATTTTGGTTGTTATTACCCCATGAAGTATCTAAGCCTAAATCATGTCCACTTGAAGAATAAAAATATGGATATATATATATATAGGAAAACAACCTAATATCTGTTATACTATAACTTTTGGATTTTATCTTACAATTAGTCTTACCCCTAGGACTTTCAGAAAAAATATCCAATCATAATATCTAAAACTAATTAGCCATAAATTGATACCAACTCATGTGACTTGATAATTTCATACCTAAATATTAAATCTAATTAGATGAATATTCAAAACATATAAAAACATTACATGACCTAGTACCTGGAAATGTTTTTTTCTTTTACAAAATATATATATAAACATATTCAATGATGATATTTAACATATACCACAATTTTCCTTACAGAATATACCCATCCTTGACATACACTACATAAATCCTTACTTCACAACACAGAGAAAGTAAACATAATAAACGAAGATCTTAATTCTTAGTAATGATAAACATGGGACATAATAATTGATGATCATATTAATTAAGAAGATAAATATAATGTCATTAGATCATGATTGTAACAGACATATTTCATTGCCTATTTTTTATGGGTCATACTCATGAGTCATTTCATAAAACATTATCTTTTAAGAATAAATGATTTATTAAAATACAGAATCAACATATATAATTAATGATACATGAGTTCAAATCATCAGCATAGAAACATGGTATAAGAGTTTGGATTCATCAATGTCAGAGAATCAATATATTATGTCATGATTAACTATTGATATCACCATATCATAGTGGATCCATCACCATTATGTACATCCAATGTCCAAGAATATAAAAAATTACCATATTATTTACATGTTAAAGACTAATATTTTATCATCTGTTTCTCATATGATAATTTAGAAAGAACCCCCAACTACATAACTTAGTGGATTGAGCATATCATCTTGTTTCCCATTATTTCTTTATTAGAAATAATGATTTACCCAATGTATTAGAGGGCTATAATAGAGCACCCAATCACATTATTAAATCCATAAATATTTGTTGCAATTGATAATAAAAAATACATCAAATTCTAATACCATAACATAAATAAATAATGTTTTTCATCAAAAACATTAAATCATTTCATCTATGAAAATCATATTAAAGTGAAATCTGCTCCAAAATGATTGCATCATAACATAATTAACCCATGGTAATGAAATGAGTTTCATAGAATATACTGCATATCGTCATCATCATATGAAATATTAAAAGATAAAGAGGAAATTAGAATAATATATTGACCCCAATGAAGTGAAAAAAATCATTGAGGTTATTAATATAGATTAAAACGCTTATTAAAAATTAATTGTATTTTTTTGAAAACAATGTAAAATGTCATTATTCATTGAAAAACATTTAACTACAAATGACATGAATATAGAGAGAAACAATTCCTTATAAATAACCTTAGAAACAAATAATTGAATAAACATTTAAAATAAATATCACAACATTGGGAAAATATATACATGTTCTATATATTAAAATAAAGAATTTTATTCACACTTTTGTAAAAATTAAAAATGGATTTTAAATAAAATATAAGAATGATTCCATTATCAAAAATACATTATAAAATGTAGTATTTTGTGATAATTAACAATTTACCACTTTCCATAAATAATTAATAACATTAATAAAATAATTTTTATGATTATAAACATAGATTAAAAATTCATCAACCAAAGATTAAATAATACAAACACTTCCTTAAAACATTTTCTCAATATTTTAAGAACCAAGGAGAGAAGAATTGTATTAATAATTGAAAATATATGAATAATAATTTTATACAATAATGAATTTGTTTTATAAGAAAATGACTATATAAATTCTCTTATTTTAAATGTAGTGTAGAAAATTATGAAAAGTAATGTGATTTCAATATAATCACTAACCGCATTAGAAATCTCAGAATAAAAACTTCATGAAAGTGACAAAAATAGATGGATTATTAAATTCATATATAATTCATGATAATAATTATAAAATAAAGTCATGGGTTTTATATATAAATCATAAAATAATCAAGTGGTGAATATGATATGTACCTCACAGAAATAAATGTGAGATGAGAAATCCTTACCGTAAGTATCATCTTGCTTCATATGGGATAGACCATTGAATTTAATTAATAATGATTTTATAAATGAAATATTACAAAAACATATTCATATTCATCCAAAAATATATTATTTATTTATAGCATCTTAAAACCTATTTATTTTTTAAACCACTTTTGTAGGGTTAATTGATTCATTTTTCTTGCATGTTTTTGTTTGAATGTTCTCATTCTTGTACATTGTTCATTGTTCCATAATATCCATAATATTTATCATTTAATGAGTATAATATTTATTTTATATTTAAAATTTTATTCTTATTCATTTAATGGTTGATGAATGATGAATTATATCAATTCTTATATATAATATTCCATTTGTATGCCTGATTAATATTTTATCAATTTTTATGGATGATATTAAAGACAAGTAAATTATAATTAATAATTAAAGCTAAATAATAATATTATAAATTTGATATGTATTAATTTAACATATAACTTTAAATATAAATATGAATTAGTGAATAAAAATGAAATACATCACACCGTGGAGCTTGTATACCACATGAAATCACGAGAGATACTTCCCTTTCCCATTTGATAAAAATAGTAGAATATGGTCGGTATATAATCATGATTATATTTAAATTAAATATATATATGTAATTATTTTACAATTTATTATATACCATTTTTTTACTTTTCATCAATTATCCTTCATCCATACCAGCGATTATTATTTTTGTTGTGTCTTTTCTTATGTTGTTTCAAGTAAAATTTGTATTTTTTATGTTTTTTGGTTAGTTCATTGTTTTCTGAAACTATGTGCCACCCCAGGGAAAAACATGTAGGCTTGGATAGTGGGGTATTCCATGTTTTTTCATGATGTTAAAAAATATTTTTTCACCTTTGAGAAATTGTGAACCCCCATACAGAGGAGAATGGTTAGGGTGCATGGGTTATCTAATCGTGCAAACCTACCCATCTAACCATGCATGAAAGAAATTTTAATTCAGAATAATTATTAAATATTTTTCAAACCCCCTTTTAATTTCTCAATTGACCCAAATTTAACCTAACATAAACTCTTACGCTTTGGAGTCTCCCAATAATAGATTACGGCTCCTCCCAAACCATTCCCTAGAGGTTCAAAGAATGTACAGATATCATTCGGTATCCTCCAGGTATGATAATTGCAACTATTTTTTCTTACCCATATCTTTATGTCTATTTTCCATTGAATGTGTTACATCATCATGATGATAATGGATTTGAACTCGGATTAATTTAATGTTGAATCCTTTCATTATTCATTGGAAAATATAATGGTTGGAGTTGAGCATTTAGATACCATGATTTAATGTTGGTTGTTCGGTTTGAGACTGGCCACCTCGCTAAAAAATTATTTTATTTACTTTTATTTAATAATAATTCAATTAATTTATTAAAAATCATTTTTATTTTAATATGAATTGAAATTTGAAATGGGGTTGATTTTGGGGGAAAATACCCAATTCCAAATAAGTTAAAATTGGGGGTGTATTTTGAAATTGAGAGAATTAATGCAATGTTTTGTATTTATTTTATGAAAAATGGATAGAATTAAAATGATGAAAATCTATGTTTGGGAATGTATTGATAAAATGTTAAATTATGAAAATACAATTGTATTTTCAAATTGAATTGGATTTATGATATGGAATAGTGGTTAATTAAATTGTGAATGATTATTTAATTGAAATAATATGATTTCTCCTATACAATTGATTGATTAAGAGTGTGTGAGCCTAAGATATTAGTGTGTTATTTTGGATAAAATATACAAGATGATTATTCTATAATAATTGGTAGGTGATGAATACTGAAAAAACCTAGTTTTGGAGATAATATCCCCCATGGGATGTTTATGAGTCTTATTCATCCTGAGCGTGAGGGACATGTGTACACATATTAGTTATGATAACTCATATGGAAGGTGTGAGGATAATATAACTAGAAACTATCACAACACAGGGAAGATGAATGTGGTTCTTTCTGATATTTTTGTATTATATATTCTAATGTTTATATAACTTTTTATTCATTCTAGTTTATTGATTTAGAGTTTTTATATAAAATTTTTTATGCCTTGATTGAAATTTTTTCCATAATTTTGAAATTAAAGCATGTTTTTTTAAATATAAATAGGTATTTAAATGAAATATTTTCTAAAATTGAATTAATTTATCAGATTAATTATTATGTAATATATTATGAATCACTTTGTGATATCCTACATGTATTTTTACCTCACACAAAACATTATACATTGAGTATTTACTGATTTCCTTCTTCGAGGCCTGGAAAAAATTTAATTACCATATAGAGGAGGTGTATGTTATTTATCCTTTGGTCATGGAGTGATGTTTCCTTTGGGATTATAGTCTATTTACATAGTCCATTGACTAAAAATTATTTGAGGTTTTTTTATTCTTGTTATGTTTATAATACTTTCTCTATTTTAGAGTGTTTATCATACTTACCTGTCTATTTATCTTCTAAAATTTATTGTCAGATTCATTACCTATTTTAAATTTTTTGATTCAAGGTTATCATTTCTAAATTATGGGGATTAGGAACTCCTTTTAGGTTTTGTAGGTTCTCGAACGGGTATCATGGTACCCCTGAATCTTTGACGATTCATGATAAAGTGGTATATAAGGTGATTTTTTAGTATCTATGCATGAAGTTAGAATATATTATGGAGTATATTATGAGGAATTAGGAGGTTGTTGTGAGTGAATTTCTAGAAAAATTTAATCATAAAAATCCTCAAGTAACCATGGGAGGTTTTGGATGGAAGTGTTGATGAATAATTTGATATAATCCTAGACTTTTACCATCCTTTTTTAGGTTAGATAAAATCAAAATATCAATATCCTCTATGATGGGATTGTTTTTTCATTTAACTTATTTGAATTATTTAACTAAGTAATATTATAACGGATTCAATGTTTTTTTGATGTTTTGTAGCCTCATGGCTCTGAGAAGATGGGTGAATATGATCTAGGAGGATGATTCTGAAAAGAAACAATTATAAAATCCTCCCATGCACTATAAACATATTGAGATTACTATGTGTACTATCCATGTTCTTGGACATGCACCTACAATCATTACCAACCAGGTTCCCATTTTGGAACATTTGAGTAATTAAGAGAAGAATAGTTCTATGGTGTTCCTTTTGTAGAATTCACTATTATTACATTACTATAATGATTCTTATGAGGATTAGGATTAGTTGAGAAATATAGTGCATATTTTTTAGTTCTTGGAAGCACCTACCTCCATTAAGGTTAAATGAACTACCTTCCAATTTGAAGTACCTAGTATGGGATGGTTTCACTCAATAGTGATGAAAATAAAGCATGAATATTTATATTGAATGGATATTAATGTCATTTCCATTGACCATTTCTATACAATTTCTAGGGATCTAGTTAAGGAAATAATGTTTTCCAAACCCATTATGCCTAATATAACGTTGAAATATTATTCCAACCTCTTTTCTGAGATTGTGTAGTTTTCACCTGAAATTGTATCAAATAAGAAGATGAATACATGATGGTTAACGATGAGTCTTTACATTGATACTCGTTCTAAGGTTTCAATGATTACAGTCTCTTAGTAGGATAACATTCTACATATGGTGTTTATTTTTGAGATTTACATGAATGGTACGTCTCGGTTGAAGAGAATTACATTTCTTTTAACAATTTTAGTTATCTGATATCCAATAATGGAATGTGAAAGAGTGAAGAGTCTCATGGTGGATATCAATTACATAGATATTCTTGTCCTCTTGTAGTGCCTGAAAGAGGCCCTTTTACTTGATTCTAGTGTAGTAGAGACTGGGCATTTGGAAAGAATTTCCAATGAGAAACCTAAAATCTATTGCTCCAATTAACCGACATTACACTTTTAGAAATTATTTTTATATCTTTTATACCCCATGTAGTGGAATGGGTTCATCAGCACCAAAAATTAACACAGTGAAATAATATTAATCACTTTAAATGTGTTCCAATATAAAATCAAATAGACTAAAGCATCTTTACACGTTGGATGACTTTCCATAAGAAGATAATATAGGTTAAGTGAATGTTAGAGGTACCATAATTATAGATTCATCTTTACTAACAACATTATTTGATACTAGTGAATTTAATTTATTTATATCAACTCATATTATGAAATATTTATAATATATTTAAATAGATTTTATGTTTGGTTAAGGATTGTGCTATACCCCCCAAAATAAATATAGATAAGGGTATTCATTGTCATTATTTTGTTTTTAGTTTCTCTAAAGTTGATCTTTTATGGGATTGTCTTGTTCTCAACATGAATCATATTGCTGTCATTTTTAAGGTGGGTTTAATTATTTATAATAAGGAATTAATTTATTACTATATTAGATGATTTACCATTACTAATCCCAATGGGGAGTATCATATCATTCAGGGAGAATTGTACCTGAGATCAAGTTGAGCCATACCATCTTATCCAGATCCTAGGAATTTACGATCAGTGTTTTCTTTTGATATAGAGAGTGACTCATTGATAAATGATCTTCAACTTATTTTTGTCAAGTTTCATGAAATATCCCCTTCTAAATTCACTAGTTTCCCACTAGTAAGGGAAGTAGTGTTTTCTATGGATTTCATTTATGGTACTCAACTAGTATTTATACCATGTTACCATATGACACCACCTGAAAATGATGAGTTGTAGACAGAATTAGATGATCTATTAAACAATTATTTTATTCTATTGAGTATATATCCTTTGGAGAAACCTATTATCTTTCGTAAGAAAGATAATAAAACACTTCACATGTTTTTTTATTACAGGAAAATCAACTGAGTTTAGGTAATGAATAAGTATATGTCACAACATATTGATAATTGTTTTTACCATTTCAAAGTGGTGAAGTGGTTCTCAAATATTGATCTTAAATTTGGTTATCACCAATTTAGAATAAATGAAAATGAAATTCATAAAACCACATTACATAGAATTTATGGTCATTATGATTAATGTTTCATTTTCTTTGGTCTATCTAATTGTCATGAGAATGTTATAGATTTTAGGAACATGATCCTCCCTAACAATCATGATATGTTTTCATGGTCATTGTGGGTGAAATAATTTTTTTCCCTTAATCAGAGGAGGATCATGTGAATTATATGAGGGAAGTTGTCTAATTGTGGATAAATCAAGGGCTTTATTCCAAGTTGTACTATTTTTATTTATGGATTTGGGATGTGTTGTTCTCTATACATATGGTCTCCAAACATCGTATCTTAGTTTATTTTTGAAAAGTTGAAATATATTATGAAATGGGAGAGACAATTTTATGTTTTTTAGATTCATATCTTCTTGAGTGTATTGTGGTATTATAATATATTTATAAGGGATTTCTCAATTTTGGATTATCTAATGAAATATCTCACTCAGAAGGGAGTGATATATTATTGGGATAATAGATGTTGACCACGTTTGATGATTTAGACAATATTTTAACTTATACATTGGGGTTAAATCTCCAATAAGAATGGGAACACAATGGAATCTTCTATGATGTAGTAGTATTGGGTTTTTGATGCGTTATTATACAGCATGATCATGTTAGTGCATATGGATCATGGAACCATAGGCCACAAGGGAAAAATTATATGACTCATCGCATTGAACTCAAAACTGTGATGTATATGATTAAAAAATTTCAGCATTACCTTTTTATAGAATGGATTACAGTGTATTCTATCCATGAGATATTGAGTTACATCTTATTCCAATAATATTTGAATCACCTCTTGAGGATTTGGGTGGAGTAAGTCCAATATTTTGATATTGATATTTATTATACCACTAGGAAAGGTAATTTCATTGGTGATGCTTTGAGAAGGAATCTTCTTTCCATGTCCTTGAAATAATCATTAGAAGAGTAGAACTTGATGTCTTGATTTACATAGCTTCATATATGATTTTTGGAAACATGTGTTGAGGATTTCTTGTATATTGTTGTGTTGACCTATACTCTTCTCCATATGATTATTTAAGAATAGAAGCTAGATAATGAATTATATGAAACTAGAGTCTCTCATTATTGTGGGGAGACTATAGATGAGTGGTTTTTAACCATAGAGGGTATTCAATGTTTACATAATCAGGGTTTTGATCTATTTTTCCTGATGAAATATGTTATTGGGGATTATAATAATTCACAATTGGAAGTGAACCCATAAACCATAAAAATGATTAGTGACATGAAAAACTGATTTTAATTTCAAAGAATATAATGGGTAATTCTAGATTTTTTTCTCTTATTTTTATACTTTCTAATAGGACAATGTTGAGAAAAGGAAACCTTATTGTTTACTTCAACAATGTACAGTTCTGAATTGGAGGTGGGATGAAATTTCTATTGACATTTTGGTTCGGTTTCAACATGCACCATGAAATTAGAATGTGATCTAGGTTGCAATTGAAATTCTACCTAAATTGGCTCAATCTATACCATTTTATGATATAAAAATGATGAAGACCTAGTAACAATAAATATATAATATATTAATCATTTTCCTAAAGATTCATCTGTTGTAGACTCATATAGGTTTCATGGGTTTAAATTTCACTTTTAGAGATGACTTGAGGTGGTACTATGATGTAATGTTTTTTTCAGTATGAAATACCATCCATAAATGGATTCCCATATAGATAGGTCTATACATATTCATGAGGATATGATTTGTGACTATGTTATTGAAATTGGATATGATTTGGTTAATCATCTAGAACTGGTTGAGTTATCTTATAACATGTTTTATAAGTATACATTCATGATGGATCATTTTGAGTCCATTTATTTCTATCCATGTAAATATCTATTGTTGTGGTCAGACAGAAATGAATTTTCCTTAGTTGGACAAATATTAGTACATGATATATCATAAAATATATAGTTCAATTACATGAATCTATTTATGTCACAGATCCAATATAAATTTTATGATGATCATCTTCGTATACCATTGGAGTTTTCAATCGGTAACCAGGTGTTCCAAAAATATTATCATTATTTAGTTCATTAATGGATTAGGTGGAATGAGAATGTTTCTCTACATTTCATGGGACCTTTTTATGTGTTTTTATAGGTATGGAATGTGGCCTTTATTTTAGTACTACCACTACAGTTAACATTGACACATAACGTATTCCATTCATCTTAGTTACAAAAAATATCTTTTAACATATCTCATTTGTTGAAATGAGAGAATCTTGAGGTTGATATTGATTTATCCATGTTTCAGCATATAGTCATGATTTTTGAATCTGACACAAAGGTAATTCTTGGGAGGAAAAGACAGTTGTTCTATGGGCTATTGAAACATGGTTATGATCCACACGAGACATGGGAGAGTAAGGCACTAATGATAGATAAGTGACATTTTCTCATTGATATCAAATCTTCTTGATTGGATTTATGGGAACACAATGTTTATTTGGTGTAGAGATTGAAAAATAATATTAGTTATATTTATCCATTCATAAAACATACTTTTGATCGTGCATCAGTCTGGGCTTGTCCTCAATTTTTTTGGGTTAAATTGGAAATTTAAAGGAACATATTTGGGGTGTTTATAGTTGGTTCATAAACATCCAAAAATATTTTCCACCCCCATGAAAATTATACCTCCCTGGACAGTAGGGGATTGAATAGTTGGCTCATGGCTCGATAAAATGTGTCTACATATAGTAGAAACTGTGCACCCCAATATAAGAAAGAAGGGTTAGGGTTAATTGTTTATAATACCTTGAAACCCTTATTAGCTACACATATAAATGAGGCCATTTTATTCAAAAAAAATTAAAAATTTCTTGAAACACTTTTTGATTTCTCTCTTTCCCTCAATTTGACCTATCTCAGATTCTTATGCATTAGAGGCTCTAAATAGTAAATTTTTCATTCTCCAAGACCATTACATGGTAGATCAATGAATGGATGATTTTGTTCATTATCCTTAGGGTAATTTAATCTCTTATCATGTGTCTTCTACCACTATTTATTTATCTCCGCATAAATTATTAAATAGTCATTTTTTGGGATCAATATTATTTTTATTTGAATATTGAATATTAGTTTTATTTCATGATCTCATGCTACTTATTTATTCATCGGAAAATATCATTACAAGTATTTTACATTATGATTTTGTGATAAAAGGGGTGTGTTTATATTTGAGATCTGCCATACCATTAAACCATGATAATATTTTCTTTATTTTAATTTTTATTCAATAGATTTAATTAAACTTAATTATGAATAATATAATTTGTTAAATAATGTTTTATGGAACTCATAGGGACATCCTACTAGGATTTTTATCTCACAACCTACATTTTCCTTAGAGCATTTTTATATTTCCATATATTGGTTTGAACAATGGGAAATTTCCAGATAGAGGTGGTGCATGTTCTTGATCATTTTGGAATAGAGTGATATTTCCTTTAGGATGTTCTTATTTATACTAAATACAGTGATGATGTAAGGTTTTGGTTCTCTTCATACCTATTTTGTTTTAGGATATTTGTTCATTTTGGAATGTTGATCAGGATAACATGTTTTTTTATCTTCTTTTGTTTTTTGTATAATATATCCGCACTTTTATCTTATATCACATCTACTGCTAGTTTCCAACCCATGGGGATCGGGAATTCCCTTCAGCCTATTTCAGTGCCTTCTCGGGTAGCATGGTATCTGGGTTGGTATGTTATAGATACAATACATTTGTAATTTTTTTAGAATAAAATAAATTCAATGTACTTGGAATATAGTTATTAATATTATTTGTGAAACCAATTTTTGATTTCTCTTTAATACTTGAATGGGTGGTATTTTTTAAAGAAGATATGCTCTATGACAAGGTATTGGAATATATAAAGGAATTAGTGTAGTGACTGTCTAAGATAGAAGGATTGAACATTGTTAACAAAAATGAAGTTGAGGTTCCCTTTTATAATTGAATGGATGGAAATAATTGAAATTTAATTAAAGATTAAATTGTGTATATATTTATATGTCACAATCATGAAATGTTGAACCAGGATGGTAAATGTTATTGATAAGATATTATATATGGAAATAAAACCAAACTAATCACATATAGACTTGTTTGAAAACATTTTAAGCATTATATCCTAGTTAAACCACATTAATCTCATTCAAACCTAAACGGTGATATTATAACTTTTTACAATGATAAAATCATTATATGAACAAGAAGTCAATATTTTTTAAAAAAATCCAAAAATTATGATAAAAATATTGTAATTTTTAATTAGATTCAATATCATTTGGCGGTTTCAATTAGTTATAATACAAAATATAGAAATCATGAAAAATATTTTTTATGAAAATACTCGATTTAATAATTATATTTATTTCACCTTGAAATAATGTAATAAGTTGTTTTCCTAAAATTTTCGGTTAAATAATATATAATAAAAAATTTACCATTTTGTATTAACCTAATAATTAATTTCATCTTTTCACTATTACATTAAATATAATAACACTAAAATTATTTTAATTTGAATAAAATATAACTTTTCATTAAAAATGTCACGGATGGGATCCAAAAATTAAAATAATTCTTTATAAAATATTATAAAACTACTAAAAAATATCATTGGATGAATAACACTCATAACATAAGATTAATTAATGTTTTAAAGATATGTTATGTTCTAATCCCAATATTTTAATTCAGTTTTACCATTTTTAACCTTACTAAGGAGACAAATCATTACAGTATTTAACATTTATAATGGATAAAAATTAATTTCAAAATATTAAATTGTAATAATTATTATGGTTAAGATTATGGAAAATAATTTACATGATTCATTATATATAAGTGGTATAAATTAATTTTAAAATTAGTATGTATAACCTAAATATAATTGTTTTTAAGGAAACAAATTTATAAACATAAAATTGGATTTAATATTATTTCATGCCAAATAAAAAAACCAAATGGGTGTTACCAATTATGAACGAGTATATAATATATAAATTCCATTTTTATAATTATTTAATATGTATTTATTTAAATAATTAAGATAAAAACACTTTGTGAACATTAAAATAGTTTTCAAAGAAAATTTTTTATACATGAAAATTAACTTATACACAAATAATGTTCTCTGATGATTCCTATATAATTAAATATATTATCTATAATTTAATGATTATTATGATAATTTAATTTCATATAAAAAATTTACATTTATACAACTTTATTTAATGTTATTAAATGATTGTATTCACAAAATATTTTTCACTATTACCTATAAAAATAAATAATTTTAGAAAATCCCAAAATATTAAAATAATATGGTTTTAATTTTAGGAAATGAAAGAAAATTAGTTCTCCAAATTGTTTCTAAAAGTTTATGCAATTAAATAAAATTTACACAAGAACAATGTAATAAAAAAAATTTACGAAAATTATTTTTTGAAGAATAAATGAATTCACAGAAAATAAAGAGTTTATTTCCATATAATTAATCTATAAATTTTTTTTGCAATGAAGTTTATAAATATATTTCACATTTCAGTTACTCATATTCATATATTAAAATTCAACATCTAGGTTAAAACGGTGACATCTAAATAATAATATTTTAATTTTAATTCACAATTTGATTCATGTTTACTGTTGTATATTAATAAATCTATTAAAACCTTCAAAATTATTTAATGTAAAATATTATTTTAAATACTATAGATTTATAGTCATACTTAATATTTCTTTACATTTATTTAATAAACATAATTTAATTATTCAGGTCATTTGGTGCAATTGCAGAACTGATCCTATCCAAGGTAATGGTTCTGCCTCAAAAATTCCTACTTTGACAAATGCTTTATTATATAAACCAATTTTAATTTTAATGGTGTATTTACAAGAAATTGGGTTTATAATTTTAGGAAATATATTTATTCAAGGTAATTTATCTTTAAAATCAAACTCTCACCCTATAATGGTGTTTTTAATATAACGTTTCTTAAGCCATAAATTTTTTCATCAACAATTCCATTCATTGATTAATTTTTTTTATTTACCAATTTATTATTACTATGGTGTATATTTTTAATCATTTTTAAGAATATATTATTTTGAAATACTGTAGGATTTAATTTAGTGACTTTTTATATTCAATTTTTTTTAACATTCCAATGACTTATGCTTAAATGATTACTAAACCCATTAGGGTTTTGATAAGAAAATAAAATTTTCATGAGTTATACTACACTTTGTTGAATATTATCATGAAAACTAGGTTCTAATTATCCATTTGATTATATTATATTAAAAAACACATTCATTTTAGAAATTATTGTTTATGTTTGTTTCTATTTCATGATGATTTCATTTATAATGTGAGAGATTGCAATAAATTATTCCAATATTTTCAAATGAACAATTCATTTGCATGTTCAGATATTACATTTCCACTAACATCTTTCTAACACAATGAGACTTTAGAATAGAATAGAATATTTTATATCATATTAGACGCACAACATCAATCAAAAAACGATACATGATACATATAAACATTATAACTTGGCTGTTAAAAAGGAGGTTACAAATAATGTTATATACTTTGTAAAATATATATATATATATATATATACATTCATATATATATATATATATATATATGTATATATCCCAAAAATATAAATTATTTATTTTTTGTAAAAAATGAATCTTTTTTAATTAAATTAATTTTATTATTCAAAAATATGATTTCTTCAAAAATGATTTTTATAATTTTCATTGAAAAAAATATGATAATTAATTATTAAATCATATAGAAAAATATAATTGATAAAAATAAATTCAGTATTTAAATCTTCATATTAAAATTTACCGTCACTGAAATTTCGATATTTTATTAGTAAATATTGATTTTTCAACAAATAGTGGAAAATAAAGAATTTAGTAAAAAATACATTATTTTTCATGACATTAATGAATTAAACATTTATCAATATATTTTGAATATTATTTCAAAAAATATAATTTTTATTTAGTAATATTTAATCAACTTAGTTTCTTATGAAAAAATATCATATTGGATTTTTGTATAATATTATTTCTATTTAAAAAAGTATTTTTAAAAAACTATTTTAATGTTCATAATGTTTCTACTTTTTAATTAATTTAAATAATATATAGGTGATTAAAATCATTGTTTTTCTATCAATGAATCTCATGAATTATTCTAATGATATATTAAAATTATATATATGTTATATTTATAAAAGTTTTCTAATTATATTTTTTTGACATATCATATTTCAATTTTTAACTTCTATTTGGGGTAGTACATGATAATGTTGCCTTACTGTACGGAGGACTACCACCCCACGATGTGATGTGATTGTTTATTCACTAATGCTTTTAATGGAAGGTGATATGAATAATTTTAATGAATATATTTGATAAAATTTAAATCAAAATGATACTATTGAAATATGAATCATTGTGAAGTGAAAATATATCATTTTCTTTATAAAAAAATTCATAACAATGTTTGTGTACATCCAGACTACCATCTCCATAACATGATATGATTTTATTTTCATCATCACATCACATGATATATGTGTATGTGTGTGTCTGTGTTTGTGTGTGTGTGTCTGTATGTGTGTATGTATGATAAATTAATAATAATTTATTTATTATATAATGATAATTATTTAAATATAAAACAATTCGTACCATTATTTAATAATTATCCTTGAAAAATGTACACATTACTCGTGCATACGTACGAACTACCGTCTCCATGAGTTTAACATAGTTTAATCGTCAAATCCATTTTTTAGTATTGGTTTCAAAAGTATAAATTATGAATAAATATTATAATTATATTATGTCTATAATTACATATAATTTTATATAAATACATATTTGTAAAATTATCAACACACTGAATTAATTTTTAAATAATAAACAGAACATGATCAAAACACCAAATGTGGACTTAATAGTTTAAATATTTAAAGATGCCATTAAGAACAAATAAAATTAATTATTAATGATTAATATATTAATCATCAAACATTTTATTATTAAATAAAACATTATTTAAAGATTATTATATAGTATTTGAATGATATACAAGGAATGTTTGAATTTGAGGTAAGGGTTTTTCTTATCTCACATTTTATTTTTGTGATACATATTCAATATTCACCAGCTATTTTTCATTGGTTGTGTATATACCTCCCATTTACATGTAATGAAATGATTTATTCTTAAATCATGGTATTTTAAATTCCTATTTTAATTATTTCATTCAAGGGAAGTTTTCTAGAAATTTTACATGTGTTAAAAAATTTCATAACTCAATTTATTAACATTGGGTTTCATTACTTCTTCGTGGTCATTCTTATGTCAGGACTATTTGTGCAATAAATTTTTCTTATCATGTATTATATATCCTTTACATTTATGTGTTTTAAATTTGATACACAAAATGATTTAATTGAATAATTCTAAAATTCAATGGTTTTATGTTTAATAGGGGTATTTGTATAATATTATCTTTCTATGAGACATTCAAATTTGATATGCACCTAAATTTATTTTTCATTTTTATATAATTACACTTTAAATTTATATCATGAAACTCATTATAATCATGATATTTAATGTATCATTTCATTTTATTCATTCATGGTTCTTATGAATGAAGAGATTAATTAATTGAAAAAGGTTTTATGTTTCAATTTCATTTCTTTTGGTATTGATTATGTTAAATATTATTTCAATGGAAATAATGCGATATTATTTTCATAAACTGAATCTAATTTATTCTCCTCTAGATATTAATGTTTTTAAAAAATTTATTTTTATTTATTCTCATATTAATTGAAGAAATATTAAGGAAGACAATTTTATATGATATTGATCTTGTGTTTTTTTCATCAAGTGTAATTCTTATTCATATCATTGTTTTATAAAATGTTTAAAAAAAATTATTTATAAAAATTAAAATATAGCTTAGAGCTATCTTAGACATTATTTTACCTTATTATTTAAAAAAATAAAGGATATTTCTTAATGTTTTAAAAATTATTATCTTTTTACTCTCTTTTTAAAAATGTTATCCAAATGTGGTTTAATATTAACATTTCTAAATGATCTATTTTCCCTCCATCATGACCATTATTTTCATTATACCATAATTTATATGATTGTAATTTTTCTCAATGAAATGTATTTTCACAATATTTTTTAAATTTATAGTTTTGAAATTTAATTTTCAAAATCAAAGTGGTTAATTTCCTCAAATATTTTTAAATGATATTTTAACGGTATTTTTATTTATCACAGAAAACAATTACTGATGTTACATACACCCCAATGAAGAATTTTTTTCATTTACACCATACTTACTATTTTTCTAGAAATATCATGAGATTTAAATGGATTCCATTTGTTTTCCACAAGTAATTTATGTTTCAACGTGATTGTTATGGAACCTCTTTCTTTCCCAAGGGATAATCAATTTTCAAAGAGATTAATATGGATGATTTTTATTTTCTACAATTTAATCTTGTGTTAAAGAGAAGGTTAATGAACCAATTTATTTTTCATGGGTTAATAATATTTTTAAAATAATAAAGGTTCATTCAATGATTTATCAATGAAATTATATCCCTATATATATAATTCATGTTGTGATTTTTGGTAAATTCTTACATGATTGGTTAAACCAGATAACCCCAAGGTAGAACATTAAAACATATATGATGGTTTCACTAAGATAATGCTCCAATGCATTGGGTATTAATGCATAAATTATGGTAATTATGTTTTTTAGGGATTAATAATTTTTTTATAAATATTCAATTAAGATAATTTCCTAAGACACCAATATTTTATAATACATTATATGGGTTATAAATGTTTCCATTGATCAGTATTGATATCACATTATTAATCGTTATTAATTCTAATTAATCTTTTCTTTATTATTGTATTATTACATGTTTTATTGTTCATTAATATATGTATTAACATGTATTAATATTTTTATTGTATATTAATGCTCATTTATTAAGTCAACATACTCTAATGATATTTTTATGTTTACTGATTAAAATCAATTGTTAATGCTTTCAATTACTCATAATGACAATTTCAGATCAACCTTTTTTTCATTTCCCTCAGTTTATAATGATCATGGTTGAGTGAATTAGGTATCCATGTGATGCTATATTTTTTATAATGATGACATAATATAAAATAATAAAAAATGTGATATGTTTGAGATACCCTCATTCAAATCCATGACTATTATTTATGTATGAATTTTTTCATTATTCTCCTAAACCCTAAATATAAATATCCTTTTGAATGTAACTGATGAAAAATATGATGTTTTATCATTTGGATGGAAAAAAATGTGGTCACCATCATAATTATAAATGCCTTAAATGTAATGTTTTTTTTCAGTACTGGATCTGATAGTGCAGGTTTTGAGCTATTATAGTCCATATTAAAGTTTAGGATCAAATATAATTGGATATTATAAATTTTTCACGTGTGGTTATCATAAATTTTTTGGATAATATAATATGTATATAATATTAAGTTTTCTCATTTGTTTAACGTCTTATACAACCTTTTTGAGAAGTTGCGTATTGAGATCTTAAAGTTATTAAAGACACTTTTGGTGTTGTTTTATTTTGTAGATGTTTATGCAATGAGTCAGTTTATTTTGATTTATTTATTTAGATGATATAGAAATAAAAAATTTGGTATTAATATCTTTTATGTATTATATTATATTATATATTTAGGAAATTATGAAAACATCAGTTTTTTTAAATAAATAATCAATGGAATGAAAAGTGATTTGGTGACCAAATTATTAATGTTATTTCAGAAGAAGACCATTACTTTTTTTCCTCTTTAATGTTTAAATGTGTTATATAACCAATTATGGTCAAAAAATAATTATTGTGGATTTTATTGAGGCTGTTTGGTTTATAGAGATATATATTAATGAAATGATATAGTTTTATCTTGGCATATTACTGTTCTATTTTGGAGAATAATGTATTATTTCTTTATATGAATGATTATTAAATTATGTAATTATATTTTGATGTTGTAATTTTTTTTATTTATATCTAATGAAAAGTTTCATATCCTTATTATCAATTACCATTCCTTTTAAAATTTATTTTATTACATTATGCATGAAAATAATTCATCTTGATTACTCATTGGTTTGATAAAAATAAGTGATTGTGCAAGAAATTTTCTAAAGGATGGAATTATTCTTGTAACATAATTATATTTCATTATATTTTCTATATACATGATAATTTAATTCTAAAACTCTATTAAAATTATCTTAACACAAAATTTATTCTTATTTTCGTCAATTATAATTAAATAATTTACCTTTTTAGACCACTCTGGTTTACGGTTTTTAGTTTCTCCAATTTATCTTGATCATTATCATTCATTTAATAAATGATCCATGTCACCATCATGATCCAACCATGGTACCATTGTTACCTGATAATTGATATGACATTAACATAAACCAAAGGGCTTTCTCGATTCCCATGGGTTAGCAACTAGAACCTAACATCACACAAAACTAAATGTGAGAGCTATTTTTTCATTATCATTGTGGAAATAATAGAAAAAATAAATTATTAATATCCAATGAAATTTCATTGGGATTAATGTAAGAAAAGTCAAATAGGTTTTAAATCCTAATGTACTACAAACAATGTACCAAAATAGGGAAAACAACTCACAACCCAACTCAGACGCAACTCACCAAGTCGAAGGATCAATAGCTAGATACACCTCTAAGAGATATTTAATCCTTGATCAACCTTGTAAGGATATAATCTTTAGAAACCTAAAGGGGAAATTAGGGTGTGATCCAAATCATATCATGATTTCACAAAAATATTCCATAATAATATTTCAATATCAAATTTACTTGTAATGTTCTTCGGTTTGAAAATAAAAAGGTATGGAATATCTATATCATATTTAAAAAAATAAATATTTACAACATAAAATATGGATTTAATTTAGAAATTCACGATTCTAATTTCAAATTATGTAAATACATTTCAATATATGGCATTTTCATTTAACCAAAGGGGGTCTTACACACAAAAAAGATTTCAATAAAATGGATTGAATAAGAACTTTTTTTATAAAATAGTTGTATAAATTCACAAGGAATGTAAAACTATTTAAAACAATGGAATATGTAAATTGGAAATTAAAAAGTAGATAAAAGTTTTCAGGCGTCTAATAAGGTATGAAATTTAGTGGTTATAAGGATTTGACACTCATAGTGAAGGAAATTATGAATATAGACCCCTTCAAACTCTAAGCTAAGATGAATTATCACCATCACCAAAGGGATTTTATGTGATGAAATAGTATTTTAGATTATTCTATGTCATAATGTTCCATCAATATAACTCATTAACTACTTAAGGATTGAATGTTGTCAAATATACAAAAAAACATGTGAAATTTATTTCAAGACTTCTTAAAATAAAATTAATCACATTCTTCATTTCAAATATTCCAGTTTTCCATTTAAAACCCACAGAGCGTTTTAATTAAAAAACATGAATTTTCACCAAGATAAAACCATAATAATTTTATCATAACATTTTCAAGCCAATTTGTAAAAATAAGAATTTGAAAGCACTTCATGCAACTGTAAAAAAATCTCATAATTAAATTAATCAATATAATTTACAAATTAAATTCCATCAATATCATTATAAACACCAAAATAACAGGAATTGGGGGTTTTCACAATTTTTCATATAATTATTTTCAAAATTTAAATTATGTAAATTAGATATTTCCGTTTTTTATAACCACAACCCAATTCACTAAAAATCAAGGTTTTCCGATTTTATTCCAAAAACCCATTTCAATCCCCCAATCCAAAGGAACTTGTTTTTCTCCAACGAACCAATTTAAATCCATTTTAAAAATAAATAAATTCCATTTAACTAAAACTATGGAAATTAAACTGTATATTTTAGTTTAATATAAATTGGGCATTAAGATGGAACCGCCTACCTTGTTCTCATGGAAACATAGAGGCCATGACATATCTGCCAAAAAAACAAAGGTGTGAATGATATTAAAACTCAAACTAGAAAAAATATTTTACAAAAAATATTTTACATACATTAATATAGACATTATATAACAAATCCCAAGGAGAAAATAGAAAGAGATAAAAAGATGGAGAGAATTATTAATTGGTAATTTACTCCTCAATTATATCAATAAACAAACATTGAACAAAACCACCCATAAGGGATTTAGGGCTCTAAACAAGCATTGGAAAGCAAGTAGGGTTGATATTAAGTCATTAAAAAGAGGATATATAATATTTTATTCTAGGATACTTGTTAAAAAACAATTCTTATGGTTTTACATGACATGTAATTGAAAAATTTCACATCCACCAAAAAACATGTCACCTTTTTCTTAAAACAAATTATTTTAATTTTAAGATTTACAAGACATGTAACCATATTAAACAGAATGTAAATCATTTGTAGGATATTGAAATGAGAAATTAATTATGAGAATCTAAAAAATTGGTGACTTTACCATTATAGGTATCCTCTAAGTTTTTTTTTGTCTATTTAGACAGTAAGGAAGGAAAATCATCAAAAGGTCAATAGAGTATCTGAAAGATCAATAATGGGATGTTATAACCTCCCTAATATAAAACATTTATGCCTTTATAAATTCCATGAAAAAATATTACATGAAAAAAATATGATACCACATCCTTTTCATCAATGCATCATGTTCCCACATCTCATGGAAATCCAAACTATGTTGTCAAATCACTAAAACCAGTGATATCTTCCTAACAAGAAGTACCTTTTTTTCAGAATCATCATTATAAACTAGCTGATTAGTCAAATAAAAATTAATTTCAATGTCAAGATCAACCTAGCTTAAAATGTGAGGTGGTTTATAAATATACTTTCACAGCTCAGATACAAGGAACACATTATGTATCATCATCAGTTGTGGTGGAAGTTCTGTATGATAATAAACCTCTGCTACCTTATCAACATCCTCCAATGGTCCCAAATAAATGAGGAGAATATTTGAATTCCTTCTCCAGCCATAGATGACCCAAACTAGGTGAAACATTTTAGAACACCATGTCACTAACAAAGAATTCCAATGATCCATGATGATGGTGAGTGTAAGATTAATATCATCCTTGTGCCATCAATATTCTCTAACGAATCAACTGAATCTTTTTCATAGTCACGTGAAACAATATGTGTCCAATCATGGAACATTCACAAACCTTTTACAAACACAACAATGATATTCATGGTTGTCCATAAAAGGCCTTAAAAGAATCCATTCTGATCAAATATAGGTAACGATTATTATAATAAAACTCAACCAACCCAAAATGGTCATCCAAATCCCCAAAAAAGTTGAGGTCACAAAAATAAATAATATTCTCAAGAATCTATATAGTTATATCTTTTCTTAAATCCAACAATGTATGGTATCCCATACTCATATGGATAGTATATCATAGTGCCTCTTGAAGGCCTACTCAAAAAATGAAAAGTAAATTGAGGATCTCCATAGGACATAATATTAGATATTAGTCAATTGAACTAAACAGTCTATTTCAAAATGGGAATTCTCAACTCCTCAATAGTAGTTTTATCATGAATGGGCATAATGTGATATGACTTAGTTATCCTATTGATCGCAACCCATATCACATTATTCCTTATATGGGAACATTGAAACCTAAGAAGAAATTCTATTGACAGATCAACCCACTTCCATGTTGGAACGGGAAGTGGCCAAAGAAAACCCGATGGTTTTTGGTCCTCGGTCTTCACCTGTTGGCATGCATAACAACTTGAGACAAACTAAAAAATTTACCTTCTCATACTTTACCACATGAACTACTACCACATATCACATAACATCGTAGTGTTTTCTAGTTTCACTACCCATTTAGAGTTATAGAAATTTTTCATCACACTTTTCCTTATTTATAATGGCACAACAACAAGATTGTGATAGAATTGAATACCCAATTTAGAGGATAACTATTGGTCAACTATATCCCCACCATAAATAGAGGCTCTAGTGCTATAAAACCCATCAATAAACTGTTAATATTGAAGTATCATTATGGGAAGAGTGGATGTCAACAGAATACTATCCATAGAGACCAGAACTAATGATTCCAGGAATCCAATATGCTACTGTGAAAAGAAAAATATCAAGTTACACTCTTCTAAAGAATCTTTTACAAAATTTACTTTTTTAGGTATGGGTGTTGTCGAAATCGAATGAATATAGTTATTACACCCATTTCCTCTATCAGATATTCAAATATTTTAAATATATGAAGTAAATCAAGCTCTTTTTCTTTGAAAAAATGTTAAACCATTCTATATAATGGTAAGATTGTCAAGTAGTCTATGTGTATATCACAGCTACATTTTTAGGATCATGGGTCATATAGTTCTTCTCATGGGGTTGAAGCTGATGAGATTTATAGGCTGTGATAAGATTACCTTGAATGAGAAAGAAACCCAATCATGATCCCAATTATTCATTGTAGATCATATATCCTTACCTAGCCTTTGGGAAGAGTCAACACTAGAGATGTAGTCAAAAGTAATTTCCTTTCAGCAAAATAATTCTACCATCTTTCATCCTAAGAAAACATTAATCCATTCTATGTTAGTGTGTTCATTATAGAAGCCAACGTTGAGAATTCTTTAATGAATCATCAATAATTACCAGATAGAATAAAATAGCTACATATGTCAAAAAACATTTTTTTGGTTGTTCACATGTTATAACTACTTGTAGTTTTTAGGATCTACTAAAATACCTTGTTGTGGCACTGTGTGTCCAAATAATTTCACCACCCAAATCGAGAAGAGTTACTTTTAAAGCATAGAATATATTATATTATTTTTCAATAAAACATATAACTATTATAAGATGACTCACGTGATCCACCATGAATTTAGATTAAAAAAGGACGTTACCTATGAACACTACAAAAAAGGTATCATGATACTCTTGTAAAACCTGGTTTATTAATTCCATAAAAACTGCGTAAGTATTTATTAAACCTAATGGAAGAACAATGTACTCAAAATGACTTTAGATTATTTGACTGGAGATTTATAGAATGAGAGATTTTTGAATTCTTAAATGATGGTAATGAGATCCAATATCATCCATTGAGAACCACTTTTATGCTTTAAAATGATCAAACCGATCATCAATATGTGGAAGTGGATATTTGTCCTTAACCATAACTCCATTGAGATATCATTAATAAACACATATGTAAGGTGAACCATTGGCTTTCCTAGCAAAGAGAACTGGCGCTACCCATGGTGAAACACTCGGGCGTATAAAGCATTTCTCTAGAAGATCATCCTACTGGGATATCATCTCTTTCAATTCATATGGTTCCATGTGGTAAGAGTGAATTAGAACTGGTTAAGAACTTAGAATTAAGTCAACAGAAAACTCATCCCCTCTTACTATTGACATATGAGAAAAGTCATAAAGAAACAGATTGTGGACCTCGAAAAAAATTGTATGGACGTCACAACTCAATGATTCGATCTCCATATCAAAATAAAACAATGATATTACTTTTCCCAACTCTAGATAAGATGATCTATCTCATCTCAAATTTGGTTCCCATTCTCTATGAAAGATAATAGACACACCAATTTATATAGTGAGGTATACCCATGGAAGATAACAATCAATCCAATATTTATTGGGAATAAGAAAATACATACCAAAAATTATGTCCTGATGTTTCATGTTGAGAACTATAAATCTCCATGAAATATCGACATTTTATAGGGTGAAGAAACAAGACAAACTATAGAGACCATAATCTATCTTCACACTAAGGGTTGTATTAATATAAATTTCATAAGATAAAATATACATATAATGATTTAGAAGAAAAATAATAAGGGTTGAAATAAATGAATGAGATGAAGAATTGTCAAATAGATATGTCACTAATTATTAAACTATAATAATGGTACCTCTCAACATTACTAGAATTGTTTCCGCTTCCTCTATAGAATCTTACACTCTGTGAAGTAGCTACATTCTAGATTCTTGTGGCTGGAACCTCTTTATATGAGAAGAATACTATTTCCCCATTTTTTTAAGATGGTATTATGATCATGTTCCACTAAAAATATTATAATAGATATTGATGAATCTCTTTATGTTCCAAAATTTTTCCGCAAGAGTCATAGTTTTTGAAACCTTAGTGAAAAACATTTTGGAATGTATTATATTTCCACATTGGTAGAAAATTAGTAAAATTATTCTTGGATCACAAGGAGGTTTAGAATTAATCAGCCATAGAAAATTTACTTCATAATCATCATGATTCCACTTTCATTTCAAGGAACTCATACATCCACAAGGAGAGAATGATACTCCTAATAACCCTGACCTACTAGGCATATTCATCTTGACCATCTGGGCTCTTTCTAGTGATTCCAAAAAAAGAATATATATTTAGTTAGAAAACGTAAAAATGAGTATCCATATGATGACCCAAATTGATACTTCGAGCCTTTATCTTCTCATTTGATAAAAGATCTAGTACGAAATACATGATTCCAATAAAATTATTTATATACAATATCACAATATTGTCAGCTTCCTCAAGATTGAAAAAATGTGTAGCCTTGGAAAACAAAATTGACCCTAGATGTGATTGGTTAGTTAAATGTCCCTTGACTTACTTCATATCTAATTCTTAAATCATCTTAACCTTTACCATAGTGTCCCACAATCCCCTTCCTGACCATTAGAGAATAATGGTGGCACAGTTAACATTGATTTTGTCAAGTGTTTCTAAGAATCCAAAATATTTATCCATCATACTCAACCATTCCCCAAATTTGTGAGTATTATTAGAGCCTTTGAACAATAATGGTTTTTGGAAAAGGAACTCATGAGAATATATCTTCAGAACTTCCCACTAGGGCTTCATAGTTGGATCGTGATCTGGAACTATAGGTCGTTCCTATCCTAGATCATAGATAGTGCACACAATCCCATTTACTATATATAGATCAACTACAGGAATTTCATAGTAAATTTCAACAACTACCTAATTCTGGGTCTAATTCACATGTCTTCTCAGAGGGATGACGTTTCACAACATCAGAATATAAGAATATGTCATCATATTACACTCAAATAAAAAATCAAGGGAGATTAATCCAGAAAAATATATTAACAATATTTTTATTTCACTGTATCCAAATATAAGTAGGTAAAACAATAGAATTAATCCAAAATATTCTTTTTTTACCACAACTTGTGATATAAGGATCATTTCAGTGAGATCTGGCCAGAAAATCACTCACAACTACATCCTATGTCTCGAGATGTTTTCACAAAGGCATACTGACATAAAGGAAAAAGCTCAACCTGGAGATCTAAAGAAACATTGCCATGAAACTACCTAGGTACCTTGGATTCCCGATAACCATGTTAGCATTGATATAGCCTTAAGGTCATTCTTGATCCCTACAGATCGATGATTAGCATCTAGAATCATATAAACTGAAAGTGGGAACAATTTTTTTCATAAACATTGTGGATTTAAAAGAAAAAATTGAGAATTAATATCCAATGAAAATCCACTAGGAGTAATGTATAAAATTTCAAAAAAGAATTAAATCCCAATTTACTACAACCAAAGTACCAAAATAGGTAAAAAAACTCAATTCCCAACACAAATGCAACTCATCAAGTCAATGGTTCAACATCCAGATCCACCACTAAGAGATCTTTTACCCTTGGTCGAACCTGGAAGAAGATAATATAAAACAACCCAAAAAGAACAAGTAGGTTGTGAGCTGTAGCCCAGTAGGATTTCACTAAAATATTATATAACAAGATTCCAATATTTAATTAACTATTAATGTGCCACCAATTTTAAAAAAACGGTTTTGGCATATAAAGAACATATTTAAAAAATTCAAGATTTACAATTCAAAAGATGGAAAAAATATATAAATTCATGTTTCATATTTCAAATAATAGAAATACATTTCAATTGATATAATTTTCCTTTATCTAAAGTTTTCTTTACACAAAATGAATTTTTCACAAAAATGGAATAAATAAACACTTTTATATAAAATAGTTTGTATAAATTTTCAGGGAATGTAAAATATTTTTCAATAATGGAATATAAAAATTAGAAATACAATAAAACAAGAAACATGGTCATTCACCTAATAATGTAAAAAAGATAAAGTCTATAAGGAGTCCACACACATTGAATAGACAATATGTACATATGAACCATCTAAATCATGCCAAAGAGGACTCATCACTATTTCTAAAGTTATGTAATGTGTTCATAAGATGTTTTAGAATGTTTTATGTTGTAAATTTTTATCTATATAACTTGCTAAATAACTAATTATTTCTTTTGTTTAATTATAAAATGAAAATGTGAAATTTATTTCAAGAATGTATTAATCAAAATTAATCCCATTATCCATGTCATATATGAGAATTTTCTGATTAAAATTCTTAATGGGTTTTTTATAAAATACACTATCCTTTTAACTAAGATGAAACCCAATGATTTATATCAAAAAAAATTAAAACACTTTTCATAATTAAGTATTTTAAAACAATTTATACATTTCGACAATCTAATAGCTCCATTAAATTCATCAATTTAATTATAAAATAATATCCATTAATATAATAACAAGCCCCAAAATCATAGGAATTTTGGTCTTTCAAAATATACATTTAAATTAATTTCATAATTCAAAAAAAATAAAAATTCTCCAATTTCCATAACCACACCCCAGTAAATTGGAATTAGAGGTTTTCCAATTTCATGCCAAAAAAACATTTCAAAACCCCAATCTGAAGGAATTGGATTTTATCCAACAAAAAAAAATTTATAAATTTTTGACATAATAAAAAATTAATTAAACATGGAATTTTAGTTTTATTTAAATTGGGCATCAAGATAGAACCTCCTATTATTTTTTCACAGAAACAAAACACCCACGACATACCCTCCAACAAAAATGAATTGGGGAAGATTTGTTAACACTAATTAAAAATTGGATTTGACAACACCGAGTATAGATCCATAAATTCCAATATGATATATACAACCCCAAGGAGTAAAAGATAAATAGATAGGTAGATTTAAAGAATTATTACCAGGTATGTTACTCTACAACCCTAACAGTGAGGGAATAATGAACAAAATCACAGGGAAGGGTTTTAGCACTCCAATGTTTCTTGGGAAGGCCTCTAGCGTCAAGAGTAAAAAGTTTTGGAGAGTAAGAAAACTATTTTCATCCATCATTACTATTTGAAAACAAATCATTTGGTTTTACATAATGTGTTACCTAGTTACACGTCATGTAATTGAATAAATTCATATCCACTAAAAATATTTTTGTTATTTTTATTTTAGGATTTACTGGAAGAGTAACCATATTACACCACATGTAAATCTATAGTAAGATACATGAAAGACCAATTAAATATGAGAATAAAACAAATATATTACTTAACCATTATATGTATCCTCTTAATTATTTATTGGCACTATTTAGATAACAAAAACGTAAAATCATGACATGGGTAAATACAGACAAGATTGATCGGTAACATGATGTTACAGTCACACTATATCATTATTTGGAAATTATGATTTTATATTTTTTTCAACCCACATACCACATATGTTTAGCTATTGGAATCCATGTATGGGTATTCAAGAATACCATCATTCTATCTATCTCTTTTATCATGTTCATGTTTTGTTAACCTTTTTTAAAATATTGATTTACAAAAAAGGAATTCTCAAATTTACAATCTTTTATTACTGACATAAAGTTAAAATTTAATTGATGAATTTTATTTTAGGGGGGATAATGTGACACCATAATAATCCAGAAAAAAATTAATTTGTTAGATAGTGTATGAGACACATAACATCGAGTATAAACGACCCAATATATATATAATTGTAATAACCTTGCCGTCAAGCTAAGGGTATAAATAGTATTAAATATTTTATTATATATATAAATATATGTATGTATATGAATTTTCTACTAAATATTTACAATTTATAAAAATTTTGCTAACAATAAATGAATTTTAGGTAAATTAATTTTATTCTCCAAAAACATGAATTCTTCAAAAATGATTCTTAATGATTTTCAAGGAAAATTAATATAATTAATTTTTGGAATCATAATAAAATGTATTTTATAATATAAAATAAATTTTTTAAATCACCATATCATAATTAATTTTCAAGGAAATTTTGGTTTTATTGGAACATATTTACTATTCACCAAATAGTAGAAAATACTGATTTTAGAAAAAAAACATTTTTTTCAATAAATTAAAAAAATTAAAATTATAAAACAAGTGAATATTTTTTATATTAAAAGAATAATTATTTAGTTATATATAATCCCTTAAATTCTTTTTGAATCAAATTTATGTTTTATTTTAGAATAAGTTTGTTTTTATGTTAAATAACATGATTTTTAAAAAAAATTATTTATAGTGATTATGGTTTCTCATTTTTAATTATTTCTAATAATACATCCGGAGAAAATTTTTAAATTATATATATATATATATTATCAATAAATAATAATTTTTATATGTAAAATGATTATGTTTAATCATAGAGTTAAGATAAAAACCGTTTTTTCCTGAAAAAATACACTTCTTTTAAACTATCATTTTCATCGTGTTTGTGGGTTTTGTTTTAATTTTTATTTTTTTAATATTGTGAAATAAATTTGGTAAAATTTATTCTATATTTGGAATCACCATAATTTTCAAATATTTAAAAATAATTTTTTACCATATTAAATTGTGAAAATAGTAAAAATTAAATAGATCAATTGTGGTAAAAATTAGATTATTGGGGGTTAAACTAAAAATAAAAAGGTTTAACTAAAATAAATACCTCTCGATATTCTTTATTATGTTTATATTGTGACCCTTTAATGTATAATTATTTATAATAATATATTTTGGTCCCTTGGGGAATGTGGTAATTGGGAACCCCTTTTGTTCTAAAAATAGACATTTGTGCCCTTCCCATAACTTATAAATGGCCACCACTCCCCCATCTTTTCCAAATAATTAAACCATTTTTGATCAGTCAAGTGCTAACCAAATCACATAAAAATTAAATCCTATTATTCATAAAAAAATTCAATCATAATTTCAATATAGGAATACATTAGCTATATTCCTATAGAGGTGATCTGAGAAGAGATAAATATCTCAACTTTCTGTTATTGTATTATCTCATTTCTCACCATTATCAAATGTTTATAAAAAATTACCATGTTACTAAAAAACTATATAATAAATTTTTCAGTGTTATAATCTTTATTTTGATAAAATCTGTCTACTCATCCATCAAATGGGATACAAAATCATTATTACTGTGTAAGGGGGACTACCACCTCACGAACATATGTCATTCATATTCGATAAATGTCGCTCATGGATTATTGTGATGATGGATTTAAAGTATATATATTTTATTTGTAACAAAATTATAAATATTTATTTATTAATTCAAATATTTATTTTTATATTCCTTTCCATATAGGATACAATTACACCGCTCATTTATAAGACTAACTAACACAATGCGAAGAGATGTGATTCATTTTTTGACTAACTAATTACATGGAAGGTAGTAAGGATAATTTTAATTAATATATGTTATTAAAATTAATTAATAATGATATTTCTGATATATTTATCATTCTGAAATGAAACTATATTATTTTTATTCTCAAACAAAAATATGAAAATGTCGTTCATATACATGTGGACTATTACCCCCACAAAGTGATGAAGTTCATTTTTCATCATCACATCACACTATACATATATATATATACTTAAATAAATAAAATTTTATTGGTTATATTATTTCTAATATGTAAATATCAAATAATACATAACTTATTTCTATAATGATCATTGAAAAACCAAAATGGTACTCATGCATACGTATGACATACAATATCTATGATTTTAATATAGTTAATTTTTAATTACTATTTTTCATAGATCTATTTAGAAGTATAGTGGATGATTAAATATGAAAATATTTTCATTATTAGTTTTCTGGATACATTGGAATAATTACCACATTCATCACAGGAAACACACTTAATCAATTTTGAAATAACGAAACAAATGTCATGAGAACACTAGATGTGGAATTAACTAACTAAACAAATAAAAATTTAATTATAATGAATTAAAATAAAATTATTAATTATTAATTATTAATCCTGTAAAATTTGCATGGCATATCATATAGTTTATGTAATCATATCATACAAGAGTTTAAGGACATACAAGTAATGTCTTGACATGAAATAAGGGTTTTTTATCTATCATTCTAATTCTAAATAACATATTCCATATTAACCACATGTTTTTATTTTGTGGTGTATATACTTTTACTTTAAATATATTAACATCAATACAACATATATAATTTAATTTTGAATTTCTATTTGATTTACCTAATTCAATGGGAATTATATTAATATTTTCTATGTGGTAATTGATTTCTTAACACAATGATTTTCGTTAGACTATATTCCTTATTTGTTGACATTAATATTTAATGGTTATGTGTTTAATTAAATTTCATAATATTATTTCTTATCTCATCTCAATTATTTTTGTTTTACATTAGATACTCAAAAATTTTTCATTAAAAAAATATCAAATTCATTAGTATTATTTTTTAAAGGGTTATTTGTCTCATATTTTTCTTCTCTAGGAAAATTGTATATGATACAGAACTATATACATTTATGATGTGTATATACATACCTTTGACATGTTATGTCATGAAAATCATTATATTCATGATATTTATAGTATCATTTTATTTTATTATTCTAGGTGTATTATGATTGGAAGGATATCAAATATAGAAAATGCCTTACGTTTCGATCTCCTTTATTAAAGGGTCATTTAAATTCATGTTTATTTTTGAGGAAATAACATGAAATTAGTTTCATTATAAAAATACCATTTATTATCTTCTTGTTATGAATTTTTTTTCACAGGTTTTATTTTCATTTCCTCCCTAATTCATTGATAAAATATCTGGAATGACATTTGTAAGTGAATCAATGATTATATTTTTATATTATATTATATATCATTATCTTCCATGTCAATTTATTCATAAATGTTTTTAAAATATTTCTTTCTAATTAATAGATGTACTAAAACTATTTATCATGTTCTTAGACCAT
This sequence comes from Viscum album, assembly GCA_963277665.1. Taxonomy (NCBI): domain Eukaryota; kingdom Viridiplantae; phylum Streptophyta; class Magnoliopsida; order Santalales; family Viscaceae; genus Viscum; species Viscum album. The sequence continues at coordinate 823,214,891 of OY728157.1, forward strand.
ATGTTTTTAATGTTGATTTCATGATTTTTTCCAAATGGGTCCCTTTTTACCCCCTTTTTCCAAATGATTGGATAAGACTGTTTAATTATAAAACTTACAACATTAATGGATTTTTCACCATCTTAATCATTATAATCATTCAAATATGTTTTATATTGTTTAAATTTTATTTTTAAATAAATTATATTAAAAACATAATGTGAATTTTTTGGTATAAAAATTAATTTTCCATAGGAAATATTTATTTTCATAAAAACTGTTTTGAATGATCTTTCGATAGAATTTCCATTCATAAATGAAAAAAACCTTAGATGTTTTATACACTTTAGGGAGGATATGTGGCATTAATATCATCATTATTATTTTAATAGATGGAATATGAGACTAAAATTGATCCTATTTCTTTTCCATGGGTTAAGAATGTTTCAATGTTATTTTTATGGAGCCTATTTCACTCACATGTGTTAATATTGATTCATACAGTTTATGATGATATATTTTTTCCTTTAAATTGGATAATCATGGATCAAAGATAATTTTTTGTGGCCCATTTCTTTTCCAATGATTAATCATGTTATGAAATTAATAACGGTTGATTCAATGTGTTTATGATGAAATATATTCTCAATGTACATTATTCATGTTATGGTTCTTGGAAATTACATAAATTATTGCTTCACCTAGATAGCATCATGTGAGACCATTATAGGTTATATGAAGGGTGTTCTTAGATATAAATCATATTCATTGAGTATAGAAGTATACTCTATTGTTTTTCACATTTATGGGATTTATAAGAATTCTTCAAGGGTTGTATAAAGATGAAATTCCAATATATCAATATGATTTTTTTATTCCTGCTCTAGGTTATAATTGTTTCCATTGAACATGATTGATATCACATGGATCATTATCATTGAATCTTATTTATCTTTCATCTATGAAATCCTTGTGACATTTTTTCTTATTTGATTATCCATTAATTTATGGTTATTAATATTCTTATGTTTTACACACACACATTGATTATGTCATCATACCCTTATGCTCTACTTATGCTCGCTATTGATATTCTATCGTTAATGATTAAATTGACCCGTACTAAGAATTTGAGATCACCCATTTTTTGTTATCTTTTCCCTAGGTTCTAAATATTGACCATGAATGAATGATGTTTAGAAGGGATTTTATATGGATGATTATGATGACATAATATGAAATATAAAAATAAGGGTTAGTTGGGAGATATTTTCATTCAAAAACATGGGTATTGGTTATTTATGAGTTTTTTCAATTATATAAAACTAGAAACCTATAACGTTCCTAAAATGAATGTGATCTGACTTTTGATGTTTTAATGTTTGGATGAAAAAAAAATTGGATCCCCAACATTGATATCAAAGTATAAAATTTAAAGTTCATGTTTTTAGAACAAGATTTGGAATTATGGGTTAATAGATATAAATTTTTTCCATATTAGTATTAAATATATCATATTTTAACTATATTTATATTGATATTTCTAATTTACTATTTTTGTAAAATGACATTTACGATTCAATTAAAATGATTTGGTTATTTAAAAAATTTATAAAAAATATATTTTAATTTCTTGGGTATATATTTTAATTTCTAAATATCATTTTCAAATTCAAAAAAATTCATTCATTCATGATTCATTACTTCCATAATTTATTCTTTAAAAAAATATCATACTTTTTTATTAATATTTTAGAAATTATTTGAAACTCATTTTAGAAAATAATTTATATGGGTTTTAATGAAAAATTATTATAATGTTTCAAATATAATTTTCTATTGGTCTTTAAATGATTTACCTCCTATAGAACATTGACTAATGATTTAACATCAATGTAAAATTGTATATATTTTATTTGGGTGACAATGTTTGGTATAATATTGGTTTACTTTTGAAGCTATTTTATGAGATATTTTTTTGATGATGTCATGAAACCCATTATGTCTCTTTATATTTATTTATTTGATGTGATGATTCATTCTCTCATGAATCACATAAATGTTTTGATTATGAGATGGGTTTGACCAATATCCCACTTCTTTGAGATTTATAAAGGCTTGTATCTCATGAGATAGGAATCTTATTTGAACAGGATAGTGAGTATTTTTATTCGAAATGAATGAGTGTGATGGATATTAGATCTATTCATAATATTACATGTGAAATATTTAGTGAGTATCTAGATTTATAAAGTGTAACTATTCTACAATATAGATCTACTCCTAATTTTATGTATTAATTGGTTATGGGGTATCTGATTTTTTAACTCTACACATGATTTTTCTTTTCAATAGGCTGGTTGGTAGTCATGTTCAAAAAGGGTGAGTGTGATGGAAATTAGCTCTTCTCAAAATTTTACCAATGAATATGTTAGTGACTGGAAAGATTTAAAATGGATGAGTTTGATGGAGTTTATCTCTAATCAAAATTTATTATGGGATTGGCTTCGAGGATAAACAAGATCATAATGATTCAAAATCCTATCATTATGAATTTTCCAATTTCATTCATATATTCAATGAATCAAGATTTACGAATCATGTTTGGTTTTATTATTCAATGATAATGTCTTGATCATTTGAGGTTACATGAATATATTATTTATTATGAAAAAATTTCTTCTAATATATGTTTTTTATATGGATTTATAATGAGTCTTGAATATAATGGTATTCTAATTTTATACTTAATTATGATCATTGATTTTCATCACTTCTGTTTATTATTAACGAGAATATAATATCCCCCTTTATTATGATTTATATTCCGAAGGATATGATTAACAATAATAAATGATATATGTCAATAAGGGTATATTATGATAATAATTTTTTTAATATGTCGATAATTTGTTATAGATTAAGGATTTTTTTAAAAGATTGAAATATTTTCATTAGTCGAAAATTATATGTTTTTTTAGTTTTAGTTTTTCCCTAATTAATTTAATATTTAAACATAAAATATATTGTGTATTTATGTCAAAAAATATTTTTTTTATTCCATGTAATTGGTATTTTATTAGTTCTAGATTTCATTGTTGGAATAAAATAGGGGTTTAAATAATATTATAGATTAGAAAGATATCCATTGATTATAAAGTGAGAGTTGTAATTACCATCAGTCATTGATAAGTTATGATTGATAAAAATTAAAAATTTATAGATAAACTTTTACGATAGAGAAGGTAATATTACATGTATTATGATAAGATATCTTAAGTGAAAACACTAGGTATGAGTCTATTAGGTAAACATATGTGTATGATAATATCCTAAAATTTGATCAATGTAATGATTGTATGGTACTCATGGAATAAATATCCCTCTCATAGAACTACATATATATTCATACCCCTTCATAGATATGTGAAAGGGTAATAACCCATAAAATGGGCTATTGAGTATTAACACATTCAACACCATACATTGGGTAAAGAAGTATAATCACACACTTTTTTGACAACATCAACTTATATTATTTGGTAACTAACATTCATTTTAAAAGCCATTAGTAATAATTTATTTCTCAATTAACATAAGAGATTTTGGTATGTAGATTCATAGCACACAACATAAAGTATCACAAGTAGAAAATAGAATTTTATAGTATTAACCGTTTATAACATAGTTTTAATGACTGTATCATATGGTGAAATTAATGTGTAATTAGAGAATACATCTTCTGATTAGAAATTTATATTAATTTGAATAATATATTAACTAATTGTTTTATTATTTGGATGAAAATGGATTCCAATGATTATGTTGAGAAGTGTGTGTATGAAGAAACCACAATATCATATATCATAATAAGTGATCATACCTAAATGGTTTAGAATCATACCATATTCTGGTTATTATAGAAATTGAATGAATTCTAGTCTTACCTAATGTAATGTGGTTGATAACATAATTGAAATTTATTTATGATCATCATAGTTGTTTTCATTAGTGAGTGATATTTATGAGTGGTATTTTTGAGGTTATGAGGGTTATATGAAACATACAATGAATTTTGTTAAATATTTTTAATTTTTTGATATATAAAAATATTTTAAATAGTATTAATAATAGTTAAATTTAATTTAATGACATGGTAATATTATTGGGATAACAATTTTGGAATACAAGATAGAACTATTAATATATCTTAATTGTATTATATACCTGATGCTGGTATAAGAATGGGAGGTTTGATTTTGAAAAAAAAATTTAATAGTGAAATTTGAATTGATAATTAAATAATAATTTTTTGTTTTGAATTTTATCTGATTTTTGGGATTATATTATTTGTTCTATGATTGTATCTCCATCTTCACCTCAATTCGGAGACCCTTTCCCCCTAGATATGGTTCCTCTGGGTACAGTTTCTTTCAATGAGGTTCTTCGCATTCCTTCCCGAGCTCTCTTCAATGCTTTCTAGTGCTCTCCTCAATGTTCAAGCAGTCCACTCCTGCTAATGGATGTCCATTTTTAAAGATACCTCCTGCATATTTTGAGGAAGCATTGACTTAACTAAAATGGGCACTGATGTTTGGTGCAGACAGACCGACTTTATCGATGTTCTAGGGCTTAATTTAGTCGTGGAGTTTGGATTCTCCAGCTCAGATCTCATTCCATAACTACTAATCCTTTTTTATACTGTTGGCCTCTTTTGAGGATCTGGTTTAGGAATGGTGAAAATCTCCCTGGGTTGTTTATTGTTGTTGTTTTTCTCTGTTCAGCTAGTTGATGGATTTTCACCAGTGTAGGGATTCTCACCGGGCAGTGCCTTGGATCAATCTCTTGGGTCTCCCTCATTTTTTCCAATATATTTACTTGTTGCGTGCTATGGTTGACTCTTTAGGATCTTTTTTCTATATGGTTGTGCATACTCTAAAACTACAAGAGTCCACGATAGGTCACATTTGTTTGGATATGGATATCTCCTAGCCTCTTCCGAGACAGATTCGACTCAGTGTGCATGATTATTTTGAGTTGTCTCAAGACCTTGTCTACCCCTCGATGCCTAGCTTCTATTCATATTTTCATCTCCAAGGACATGCACTCCTAGTGTGCATGAAACATCAGCAGATTAATCTTCGAGATGGTATTTAGGGCCCTTCATCCTCAAGAGTGAAGCAAGTGTACGATCAGAAGGGGCCTTCTTTGAATTTTTTGGGGCAAAAGGAGGAGGCAAGTGGAAAAGGATCCTCTGTGTTCTCTGAGTTCCATTAGTTTTTCCCTCTCCCACATTCAGTTAGTCTGGCTATAATCCCCCCTTCATTGTTGGGGTCTTCCGGTTTGGCCTTGCTTCTTTTTTGACTTCTCCTCCCCCTCCTTCCATGAATTTTTCATTATTGCTTGACGGTTTATCAGGAGGATTCATAGTCCGGGGTATGTGTCTAATCCTTAAGGTCTCTCTTCCACCTTTGCATTATCCTAGTCCTTTAGAGAAGTTTATCTAGGGTTATTGGGAAGGTGACCTTTCTAGTTCTCAGTAGGTTCTAGTGGTGTGTTGGTCCATAGCTCAAGATCCATATGGGGAACTGATGCTCCTGGAGGGAAGCCAGTATATCTCACCTACTGGACAGGGATCCTACTCTCAGATCATGCGCTCCATCTCAAGCTTTAGGTCCACTGCTCTTGCGCGTTCCAGGGATCGAATAAGGAGTATGGTTACCAATCAGCTTTTCCCAACTTCCTCAACTAATTTCTAGTTTCCATTTTCAAAAGAGGAATGAACCCACGCTCAGTACCTTTATCTTTCCTCTATATGTCTCTGCTCCTCTAGTGGATCTCAAACTATATCATAGCCAAAATCCATTTCCTATATCAGGTATTCAATGTATTCTCAGGGCCATGAGTCCAGGGCTAGTTCCAGACACCTTTTCTCTCGATGATTAACTTCCTCATATATAATTCTCATGGCATGGGCTCACGGGTAAATTCTGATTTCATTTTCAGGGAATTTTTTAATGATTTTATCTCTTTTGTTATTGATCTTGAACCTAATATGATCCATGGAAATTTAAGGCCATTACTCAATTCTTGAGAGTTCAGGGATTTCTATCTGGTTTTCCCTCCAATTCCAACATATGGATTTTCTCGAATCTAGGGATTTCTGTTGACATGTTATCTATAATTAGCCAGAGGAACATCATCAAGGATTCAGTGGGAAAAATTATCTTATCCACATTGTGGTTTATTCCAAATGTGATGATCAAGACAGAACAACCATGGGGGTGGAGTTGAGTTATCTCAATTGAAGGGACTTACCCTGGGTTGTGGGAGGATATTTTAACATCATAACTATTTCAAAGAAGAAAAGGGCATTTTCCCTTTCCCGAGGAAATCAAGACTGATGTTTGGGTCATTCATAGTTAGTAATGGAATCTTGGATGAAGTATTTTCTAGTTATTTTTTCTCATGGTGTATTGATCAGTATGGAATTAGAAGGTCCTACAGTCAGGTTGACCACTTCCTAGTGAATTGGTCTACTCTATCTGCCTTCCCAGTCATCTAAGTCACACACATTATTCATAGACTCTTTGATCATTATCCCCTCCTCATTGTTGTAATATCCTTCAATGTTAGTGAATATTTCTTCAAAAATTCTTCTACCTGGTCCGATAATCCAAATATCCTAAGCATTGTTAGGAATTCTTTGTAAAATTATTCTAGAGTTAACCTGTGGAATTCACTTCATAATATCTTTACGCGTCAAAAATTCCGCATTCGAACGTGGTCCAAGAACCCTCCCTTTTATGGGACCAGGAGTTGGAGGTTCTCAATAGAGACATTCATTGGATGGAAGTGAGCCATGATGTGGCTGGGTATAATGAGGTTTTCTCTTCATTGATATGCATGACTGACCTTTTAGCTGAGGTAATTTTGAGGCATGAGTTTATTTCGCATGAGAAATCCAGATTCAAATGTTTGAGTGAGATGGGATAGAAATAGAGGTTATTTTCAATCCTATTTCGATGAAAACTGCATATATGTGACCCCCCAACTTGCTTCTAGAATACAGTTCTTAATCTAATGAATGAAAATTTTTGGGGTGCCTGGCATATTCTTAATTTAGGTCATTTTTTGATTCCACAAACCCTAGGATGGATGGCAGTTTCCGAGCATGTATTCTAACCTCTTTAAAGTAATCCACTTCGTGGTATCATGTGATATGAATGCTAGTATGCAAGATATTATTGATGAATTTGAAATATGAGAGGTTGTTTGGTAGTTAAATCTGATCATTACAATGGGGCCAGATGCCGGTTTGGCATATCTTTACAAGACTACTTGGGATATTTTGAAGGAGATCTTAATATGTGTAGTTCAAGATAACATTCACGGTTGAAATCATCTATGAGTGGCTTCTACTAAAAAAAATTTCTTCGTTCCTAAAATCAAGACCCCTTAATATTCAACAAATAGCATTTTACTAGCTAATTCAACATCCCATACAAAGTCATTTCTTGCATTCTCAACAAAAGAATGGATTCTTTTCATTCATGTTGGGAGGCAGAAAAGCAACATGGGTTTATATAAGGTAAAACAATTCAAGGGGGAATTTTATTGGCTGGGGAAGTGATAGGGGACAACAACCTGAATATTTTTTGATACAGCGTGTCAATTAAACTTTGATAAGAGTATGGATTATGATAGAGTCAAATGGAGATTCATAAATATGGTCATAAAATGTATGGGGTTTTCACCACGGTCGTTGATATTATATTTCATAGTTTTATTTTCTCATGGCAGTCCACCTTAATCATCGGAACACTATTTGGTTTCAATAATGCTACTGGAGGCTTAAGGCAGGGAGACCCCCTCTCCTCCTCACTTTTTTTCATAACTCAAGATGTTCTTAGCCTCTACATAAAAACATGCATTTATCAAGGCATGATTTTCCATTTTCACACTAAAAATCCGGGGGGTGGAATTTCACATTATATGTTTATGGATGAGACCATCCTATTTGAAAATGGATGTAGAAGGTCGATTCACAGAGTTAATATTTACCTTGAGGTTCATTGTTATTGGAATGTCTATGTAGTCTACCAAGAGAAAAGCAAATTCTTTGTTCACAATTAATGTTTACAGAGGATAACAAGGGATTTGGAGTCCTTCTAGGGTATGAAAAAGTTTCCTTCCCCATGAAATATATGGGTAACCATGTGTCACTAAAAAAGATGCTAATCAAACACATTGACTCCATTGTGGAGAATATATTTGTCCGAATTATTAACTGGAGTTATATGTTCTCATCCTTTGAATGGATATCACTCTAATAAACTCCAACCTCTCCTTCATTCCTATATATATTCTTTCAATCCTAATCTTCCCAAATAATGTAATCTACAATATAGAAAACCCCCTAATAACATTCATATGGGACAATCATTTGGAAAAGAAGTGACACTAGGGTTCTCAGTGAAAAATTTTCAAACATGTTATAGAAGGGTGGATTATTACTAACATTATTACATGAACTATGTAAGGTCTTCATGCCAAACTAAAATGGGAGGGAATATAGGGGATAATTATGTGAAAAAAGTATACTAAGAACTAATGGTGATGATGGGAGTCTATCCATAATTAAAGTATCCAACGTGCAGAAGAAGATCTATACTTTTATCCCCTATATTCTACCCCATGATAGATGGATAGTTGGGGAGGGTGAAATCTGTTATTGGTTCCACAACTTGCTAGGGACCATTCTCAACTTTCCTCACATTCACATCCTATGTATTATCTTTAGGGAGGAAAAAAATTTCCCCCCTCATTCGAAAAACATCAGATGAGAGACATAGATGCATCTTTGATAGTATTGTTTTGAATAATTAGAAGGATCAATGTGTCTTCTCTAAATACTCTTCTAGAAATCTCAAAATACATTCTTTTCATTCTACCCAGGTAATGTCTAACCTCCTAGACACTTAGGGAAAGATTCACTGGTGTAAGGAGATTCTAATGAAATACATTTTTCTGCTGTGGTGAGCTTGAAATAGTATATTTCTTATGAACCAAAGTGTCTAGTGGATAGGCATCTGTTTGGATACCAAATTCCTCTATTGGAGGTATCCTAGCCCTAAGTCTACCTTTAATCAATTCTACATTAGAAAGTGGGCATAGGTGGTCTGGAGTACCCTCTTCCAGTTTACCGACATCAACGTGTAGGCTTCTTCCACAGAGGCTTCCCTAAAAAAATGGTTTCTAGGTGCCATTAGTCCCTACCCGGAGAGGATATCTAGATCTATTATCATTATTGATGGTTGTTGGTTGATTTGTTTAAATAGGAATGACAAGCGCCATATTCCCTCTTTGAGGAGCATCGCTTGTATTCTTTTTAATACTATGATCATATTTCTGGACATCAGCAGAGGGTCCATCTCTATGGGAAATTTGTTCCTCTTCCCCCATGGATAATCCTTATTCCACTGTTCAGGGTCATTGGGTAAAATGGAATCCAACCCCCACTTGGGTAAAAAGTTAAACACTGATGTTTCTTATTGTATAGAATCCATGAGAGGTGGTGGAGTGATAGAGATCTTAAAGGGTCAGTTGGGGTGGCTTTCTCATATTTCTTGGGGAAAAGAACCTCTCTTCATAAGGAGGCCCATGCCATCTTTATTGTCTTGCTTCATTGAAACCAGTGGAGTATTTCTATTAGTGATATTGAGAACAATTTGATTACTTTCCACAATGAAATTCCAGTCAAAGGTCAAATTCCTTGGTCTGTTAAATATTATATTAGAATGTGCAAGAGGCTTATGAACAATGACATGTCCATCCTATATACCTCATGTGAGGGTAATGTTTTGGCTTACATTCATTCTTAAAGAGCATAATAAAAATAGTGGATACGTATCTTTTCCAGTCTTGGTTCTTTTCCTTTTAAGGTAATCATCTTTGTTCAGGCTGATGGTCTAGGAATTCATTATTTCAGACCTCCTTAAATGTATCTTTGTAGGTGATTCAACCTTTCCTCATATAACAATAAAATATATTTTTTTGTTAGAGGAATTATAATTATATTGATATAACATAATATAATATTGTAGATATCTCACTTAATGTATTATTTATAATAAAAAATATGTCAAGAATACCCTCCCCTAATTTATTCAGTGGGAAATAACAAAAATAGTGAGGACGTGATTTATTTGGGTGATGTAGAATGTAACAACATGAGATTTTGGTTCCTTTAAATTGGTACAATATTTGAAATATTGTGTCTCACATAATACTGAGTTAAAATAGAAGGTGACAAAAATTTGCATCTATCATATTAAAATTACAATGATAAAATAAGTGTTAGTAATTAATATGATGATAATCAACTAAATTAGTTAAAAATTATTGTATTTATTTGATTAATATTTTAAAAATTAATACTTTTCAAAGATAAATTAAAAAAATGGTAGAATATTTAATCTTAATAAATTGAAATTGATCATTGATAATATTTTATCATAATAGGTAAAATTTGGATTTTTAAACTAATATATAAATATATATTTATTTAGAAATATATAAGAAATAAGATTAAAAAACATGAAGTATACAATGGCCATTTTTCAATAAAAGTTATTTTTCTTAAAATATAGTGTTTTCATTTAAAATCCAATTTTATTTTTTATAAATTTTAAATTCAGAAAGATAAATTAATTGTTTTTGTTAAAATATTTCAATAATATCTTAATATTAATTTTTTGTATCTTTTGATAAAACATTTTATTTTTGGTTAATAGTTTAATATATCATTTTTACTAATATTGTTGATTTTTTTCTATTATTTTTATATGTATTAATTAAGAATTCCTAAAAAATTTCTATGAACCAATATTTATTTTATAAGTGGATTTATAGTTAATCTAGTTACCTTAGTTAATACTAAAATGGTAAAAATGTGTAACCATATAGGTAAAAGTCACAAAAATTATAATACATGTTTATAATTGGGTGGTGGATGTGTGGATTGAACTTATTATTTTTTTTCTCCAGTATTTATCAATTTTGGTTCCACTATCCTCTGGGGTGACTTCATATTTTTGAAAAAATTTATAACCTTAAAAAATGCCATCCCATTTCATTTTAAAAAGTGTATCTCCTAACCTAAATTCAAAAAACAAAAAACCCCCATTATTTCATAAATAAATATATATAATAATTTCATAGACATTATTATCTTACTTATGGAAGTTATTTTATTCTCATGAGTCCACACATCAATGGTTTATCCCCCTTCTTGAAGGTGTAAATCCGTAAAATGAGGTATAAGTTATTAAACACTATTTCAGCATTCAATGTCATTTTGATACATTATTATACCTAAAATATAAATTCACCATATTATAATGAATTTTTTTTATTATAATGAAATTTTATAAAAATTATGTTATATGAATTAACTACCCTCCACTTTTCCATTGTGAAAAAAAATCATGAATCATGTGTTCTGAGGTATACTGACTCCATGACACGATATGTTTCATTTTTCTTAATCAACATAGAATTCTAAACAAAAATAGTAATTTTTTAATGAATAATTATTTTATATCACTATAACGAATATAAAATAATAAACCAAATTTCTCATTAATCCGTTTTTATGGAAAATGAAATCTTCAACCATGTGTTCGTGTGGACTGTAGCCTCCATGGAACGAATGATATAACTTTTTTGTTTAATCACCAACTTAAATTTTAAAACCCATGTTCATCATTAAAAGTTTTTATAATTTTTATATTTTTATCCTAAAATACCCCTATAATTCATCACATTCCCTAACAATTTTTTGTGTATTTTGGAGATATTTTTACAGGAGAAAGGAGGGTGCACAGTTTAGGAGCATGGTTTTCCATACCGTGGACACTAACCATGCGCCTATGTCTATTTCATTAAAAATGTAATAAAATTACTTATTTTACATACCAGTAATTATCCTAACTCATCCCTTTCTTCCCCCATTCGACCATATCATCCTTGGAACCCTCAAAGCCTCTCAATCCCTCATTTGAACTACATTTTGAAGGTGGATTCGTTGGAGGAACATCAATAAACCTCAAGTAAGTGACTCTCCCTCTTAGTTCCATCCCATTCCATGAAGTTTCATTAAATTTATTTGATGTACCAAATGAAAAGAGGTTTGGGTTTCAAACCTAGGGTTTAAACTTGGGTGTTATTAGTCTAATCTTCTGTTTTTAGGCTTGAGCTATCTTCCTTGGGGTGTGGCGGTGGTGCGGCTGCGTTTTCGCCCAAAGTATACGTGGATTTAACCATTATGGTAGGTCAATTAAAGTTTATTCAGTATTTGTGGCATATATTTAGAAGTTTATGATATTTTAATGTTTATCTCATTTTATTGTAGGTTTAAAAAATTGTTTTTAGTGGTATGTGTAAAACAAATGAATTTTAAATGCGATTTTTCCTGTGGAATTGGTTGTTTTTCGTAGAAATATTTTAGTGAATTATATTGGATTCCATATTACTATATAGTTGTTCTTATTGAAATGAATTAAGGTTGAAAATAATTGTTTTCTCTGTTTATCTATTTTGGTTTCTGCTGCAAAAAACGTGATTTAATGGTGTTTCTGAAGAATATGGAAATTAAGTGTCATGATTGTGTGAAAATGGAGGTTCTGTAAAGCTATCATTTCTTGGTTCATATTGGGCTGCCCTATTACTGTTTTTTGGTTTAATTAAAAAGTTATTGGGTTGAAATTTCTATTTTTGTAACTTATAATTGTGCATATGTTGTGCAATGTGGGGATTTCAAAGAGTTTTAGGGGAAAAATAATGTTACATTTTGAGAATTTGATTTATTGAAAATCAAAATGTTTTTGTGTGTGTTGAAAGTTGTATAAAGTGTGTATAGATATTTTATTTTTTTATGTTCCCATTAGTGGTGTTTTTATATGAAAATAGATTTATTTAGCATTCTGAAATTATTTAAGCACAAAGGGGGAAGCCTGAGTACCTAGGTGGGCAGATATTTACAAGTACGACTAGTGATCCAGTTGAGTTTTTCCACTCTTTCACATAGGATGATGGATCGTGAAAACACTAACTAAAATATGTAGATGATGTTTGGGGACCACTAGGTTATGGGTATTTTCCCTACTAGTGGTGAATGCATGGGAAAGGATTGTGACATGGATATTTTTACCTCAAGGTACGACGTACATGGGGCCCGAGACTATCTAGTTCCTAGGGTGTTCCTAGTTTTGGTGCTCATTTGATTTTTGGTATTTACCCTTGTCATAGGGTGTGTCTTTCTGTACATTACAGTAGCTACCATGTCTTTTTGAAAAGTGTTAAAAATATGAATGTTTGATTTTGAAAATTGTTTACAATTAAATGCATAATTTTTTGGAATTTATTTTTGCTTTTCCTTACTTATAATAATGAATGATTTTCACCATGTATTGCACAATTTTTTAAATATTTTGGTGGTATCCTATTGGGATTAGTCTCACACCCTACTTAAACCCCTTGAGTTTATGTATACTTTATTATGGTTGACTCAGGTAAAGGCAATGCCTCGAGTGAAGTGGTTTGGGGTTGTTAGTCCCCCCTATATTGCGGTGTTGTGGAGAGTGCTCAGGGGTGGTCACCCCTTGTCGTGTGGAGTCTTTGTGGCTATTTTTCAATTGTTTTCATATATTTTTGGACCACTTTTACATTATTTAAAACATTGTATTCAAATATTAATTTTTTTAAGTCTTGTATGGCATGAAAATTGCATATTCTTAATCATGATTGGTTTTAATGTTTTATGCTTTCATACACGGGTAAATTGTTCCCAAACCAAATTTATAGAGACCCAATCACTTCTTCCAGTCCGTGGGGATATGAAATGCACTTTTGGCTTTATCATGGTATGGATTTTGCGCTAGTATTAGTGTTGAACATATTCGGTTTGTGAAAAAATTGTATCTGAGGTATGTTAATATATTGGGTTATATTACTATTTTGGGATGAGTCGGGATAGACAAGAGATAGGACTGTCGGGGATCGATGGTTTGGTCACAAGTAGGGTTCCTGGTCCAAACCTCTTATGGCAGACCTTGAGTGACCATGGGATTTTGGAATTATCTAATTGACTTAACTTCCAGGTGAGATTTGTGGGCTGCAAACCTCATGTGGACGTCGAGCGGGTGTGAAGTAGTTTTTTCTTTTACCACTGTAATGTGATTAAAATTTTAAAATTTGATGTATTTTATTATAATTTTCATAATTGTGGTATTGAAAGTAGTTTTTTTGACTGTTTCATTTTTTAGCAACATGCCTCCCAGGAAAGCTCTTATACATCCATGGGAGGAAGCCGAAGAGAGTTCTCCCACACCAATTGATCAGAGGCTAGTCGAGGTCGTTGTATAGGCTGTCCAAGAACTAGGAAAAGGACTGGATCATGTTCCAACTCATGTTATAGAGGATGAGACAAGTCTTTGAAAGGTAAAGGATTATGATTTCATGAAAAAATAACCCTCCCCCATATGAGGCATCATTGAACCCTTGGAAGTATAGGAATGAGTCGAGAAGATCGAGTGCATGTTCAAGTCCACATATACACCAGAGGAGCTCCTGGTAAAGTGTGCTTCCTTTCTATTATAGGGTCCCAACTATAGATGGTGGACATTGGTACTTCAAACTGGGATGAATGAGAAGATGCATTGGGGAGATTTCAAGTCTGTCCTCAATGAACAATACTACCCAGATGTCTTGTCATAAACCAGGTCCGGAAAGTTCATGGATCTCACTTAGGGGGATCTATCTGTGATGGAGTATGCCAACTGTTTTTGTGAGTTAGTTTGGTATGCTCCTAAAATCATCTCAAATGAGCTGGCGAAGGTCTAGCGGGTTGAGAAAGTCCTGCGACCAAAGATATACTCCCAGGTATTCTTGTTCAAGACGAGGACCAGTGTTGCGGTTGTTGACCTAGTGTGTAAGGTGGATATTGAACATAAGGGTAGGGATAGTTTTTCTAGAACTGTATCATTAGTGCGTGGTGGTAGCTCTTGAGAGAAGAAAAGGAAATGTAGGAACAGGTGAAGAGGGGAGGTGGTAGTTTGGGCCACTCATCCACACAGTTTTTCTGTGGATTTTGATGTGAGATCGGTCGTGTGCCACCAGTGTGGGAGACTTGAGGCACATCTGACCAGTATTCCCTCTTCCTCCAAAGCTCTATTAACAGTGTAGAGGTATGGTGCTTTGGCAGCGATTTTGTGGGGTGGCATGTCCACTTTTGAGTGGGGAAGTGTCAGTGACTTTTAAAGGTGTGTCAGCATAGTCCAACCTATCGAGGACGGGGGGAAATCGTTTTGGTGGCCATGGTGGCAATTCTGGTTCATCTTATTGGCCAATCCAGTTTAGGGAACATCTATAGAGTTGAGGTCATCCTCAGGCAGAGACCATACATCTCCATGCGGTGGATCAGGCACCAGTAATATCAGAGGCAGGACCATCGAAAATTTGAGGCCATTTTGATCGCATCTATTATAGTTGTTTCTCTTTTTGATATGGGTTCTTTTTATTGATTAATTTCTGCCCGATTTGTGGACATGTTAAATTCTCTAACTGATTTTTTCTCTTTTGCGATGGAGTTGGTTACGATGAAAAGAAATAATAAGGAGCATGGTCTTAGGTGCCCATCATGTGTGACTTTCCTTGTCAGGGTTTGAGATGGAGTGGGACCTATTGGTCATAGATATAGATCTTTTTGACATGATACTTGGAATGGATTTACTATTAGACTTATAAGAACACATCGATTGCTATAGGAAACATGCGAGTTTCACAGAACCTGATGGGAGTCATCATGTTTTTCATGAATAATGGTATCCTCAGTCGGGTCGCACTGGACCTCCAATCCAAGAGCTGGGAAATATTATCATCTAGGTATCATCGCTCATGCTAGAGGATCATGTTCTTTCCCCAAAAGTTGCACTACCTCATGTAGTGAATGATTTATTGGAGGTATTCCCAGATGATTTTTCAGGTTTTCCCTTAGAGTGGGATATGGAGTTCCCTATTGATCTCACATCGGAAACACAACTGATATATCTTCCCTCATATCGTATGATCCCCACCAAGATAATGGAATTAATGATTCATCTGTAAGTCTTAGAATCCAAAGCATTTATTCACTTGAGTGTCTCTCCTTGGGACTCTCCTATGTTGTTCGTGAAAAAGGCCGACGGATCCATCCAGTTGTGCATTGACTACCAAAAGCTGAATAGGGTAACAATTAAATACAAATAACCATTTCCCAGAATATATGATTTGTTTAATAAGTTGAAGAGGTAAAAGTGTTTCTCAATAATAGAATTGTGTTTGGGATACCCACAGCCCATGGTGAAAGAGGTAGATATCCTGAAGACAGCCTTTCATGGCTGTTACGATGACTTCAAGTACTTGGCTTGGCCCTTTGGATTGACCAATGCTCCAGTAGTCTTTATGGAAGTCATGAACATGGTGTTCCATCAGTATCTAGACTCCCATATTTTGGTGTTTGTATATGATATTCTCATAAACACTGGCTCTAAGGAGGAACATGAACATCACCTGGGGATCATTTTGGGTACATTATGGGATCACCACCTCTATGAAAATTTGTCAAAGTGCACTTTCTAGATTAGTGAAGGGAGATTTATAGGGCATGAGATCTCGGTGCATGCCAATTCATTGGACCCTGAGGAGATTACTATGGTCATTTCATGGGGAAAACCGAATAATGTGTTCTAGATCAGGAATTTGCATAGCCTGACTAGTTATTACATGCAATTCGTTCGAGATTTCTCTGGGAAAGATTCACCAATAACCATTCTCCCCGGGAAAGGGGTGAAGATTGTATGGTGACCAAAATGTTAGGCATCCTTCAAGGATCTGAAAAGAAGGTTGACTACCGGCCTTGTACTGATTTTTCCTGATGTAGGGAAGGGGTATGTAGTCTATTGTGATGCTTTAGGTATGAGTCTTTGGTGCGTTCTTATGTAGGATGATCATGTGGTGTCATATTGCTCTCACCAACTGCAACCAAATTAAAATAATTACCCGACACACAACTTGGAATTGGTAGTGTGGATGCATGCTTTAAATACCTGGTGTCACTACCTCTCTGGGGAGATGTTTTTGGTTAAAAATGACCACAAAATCTTGTTCTATATCTTCTCGAAGAAAGACATCAATCTAAGGAAATTCCATTGGATAGAGTACTTCCATGGGTTTGACTTTAGCAATGTTTATTCTCATGGTAAGGGTAACATGGTGGCCGTTTCCTTGAGAAGATGAGTTCCAGTGCAGGTTTTGAGAAAGTCTAGTGATGAGTGGACATTGATGGGGCTTTTTTTCTTAGATGCATATGAAAATCAAGGATCAAAATGGGGGCGCGTTCTTGGAATGACTTTAGTTGAATCCTTCTTTGGTCTAGCTAATTCAGCTAGAACAGCCCAATCATAAGCTTTTTTAGTGGTTGATGAAATTTCATCATGGTGGGGAGACGTCTTCTGATTGGTCTTCATCTACCAAGGGCATTATGTGATTCATGGGCCATTCAAGAGTGTCATTATAACTACAGAAGGTGGTTATGGGGGATAGCCAACAGTCTCAGTGGGTTGTTCATCTGGGTGACACCAATATGTATTATTATGTCTGTCGACGATTTTGGTGGCCTGGTATGAGACGAGACATCCTATACATCATTTTGAGATGCTACACATGCCAACAGGTGAAAGTAGAGCATCAATGGACCTTCGGTTTACTCCATCCTTTACCAATTCCAACATGGAAATGAGATGATGTGTCTATGGACTTCTTTTTTTTCCTTCCTCATAATCCATGGGGTAAGAATATTATTTGGGTGGTGGTTGATCGTCTTACCAAATCATCCAACTTCATTCTGATTAGAGATGCTGCTAAAGTTGATGAGTTTGGCCGTTTGAAGGGGGATTCAGTGGAGGAACTTCACTCAAACTCAATTAAGTGTCTATCCCTCTTAGTTAATACCCTTTAAATGAAGTTTCATTCAATTTATTTGATTTACCAAATCACCAGAGGTTAGGGTTTCGATCCTAGGGTTTAACTTTTGGTTTTCTAGTCCCAATCATTTCTTTTTAGGCTTGATCTACCTTCCCTGTGGTGCGGCGATGGTGTGATTGATTTTTTGAAGAAATGATTCAAGGTTTTAACCATTTTGGTAAGTTATTTCAAGTGCATTAAAATTCCGGCTTTTCTTTATATGATTATGACATTTACATGTTTATCTCATTTGATTATTGGTGAAATAATTGGTTTTAGTGGTATGTGTAAATCTAATGAATTTTAAATGCCTTTTTATTGTGAAATTGGGGGTTTTTTCATAGAAATATATTAGTGGTTTTTTGGGGATGTCCAATAACTACATTGTTTTTTTTGTTGAAATGAATTAGGGCTTGAAATTATTTTATAATTGTTTATCTCTTTTGGTTGCTTCTGCGAAAACATGTTTTAGTGGTGTTTGTGAAGGATATGGAATTTATGTGTCATGTTTGTCTAAAAATAGAATATTTATAAAGATATCATTTCACGGTTCATACAGGGATTCACTACAACTATTTTTGGTTTAATTGAAATATTATTGGGCTGAAATTTTGGTTTTGGTAACTTATAAGCTTGCTCATGGTGTGAAAACTGGGGATTTCAAGGAGTTTTGGGTGAAAAATAATGTGAGATTTTGAGAAGTTGTTTTATTGAAAATCAAAATGTTTTGTTGAGGTTTTCAAGAGGTATAAAGTGTGTATAGATACTAAATTGTTTGTATGTGACCAGTAGTGGTGTTTTTATATGAAAAGAGATGTATTTACCATGATGAAATTGTTTGAGCACAAAGAGGGAAGCCCGAGTACCTAGGTGGGCTGATATGTACTAATACGTCTAGTGATTTAGATGGGTTTTGTTCCTTTTTCACATAACATTTTGAGTAAAAAAACTCTAACTAAACAATGTAGTTGATATTTGGGGACCACTAGGTTATCGGTTTTTTCCCTACCATATGTTCATGCACGAGAATGTATTGTGACATGGATATTTTTACACCAAGGTATGAGGTACATGGGGCCCGAGATTATCTAGTGCCTATGGGGGTTCCCGATTCTTCTTATCAATGTATTTTTTTTATTTACATGTGTCTTAGGGTGTGTTTTTATGTACATTATAGTTGATAACATTTATTATTGAAATTTTTTAACATTCTGAATGTTTTATTTTGAAAACTTTTTACATTTGAAACTTGCATTTCTTGTAATTTATCACTGCTTTTCATTACTTATTAATACAAAATGATTTTCACCTTGTATAACATACTCATTTAAATCCTTGGTATGTATCCTAATTTTCTTATGTTTAAACCCTACATACACTCCTTGGGTGTATGTATCCATAATTATATCTAATTCATGTAAAGGCAAAACCTCAGGTGAAGGCGGTTTGGGTTGTTAATCCCCTTCTATAGTGCAGTGTGGTGGAGACAGCTCAGGGGTGATGAGCCCTTGTCGTGTGGAGTCTTTGTGGATATTTTGATGTTGTTTTCATTTATTTTTTTCCTCTTGTACTTTATTTAAAACCATGTATTCTATTTTAGATTTTTCATAAATCTTGTTTTTGCATGAAAAGTACAGATTCTTATTATTGATTGTTTTTAATGTATTAGGCTTTCATTCTCAGGTAAATCATTCCCAAACCAAATTTATTGATATCTGAGAATGCTTTCCAGCCCTTCATGATAGGGAACAACCTTTATTCCTTGTCATATGATGGTTTTGGAGCAGTTATTAGTGGTGATGAGATTCAGTTCGTGACATACAAGGGAATTCATGGGGATGATACTAAAGGAAAAAAATGAATTTCATTATATCAGTAATGTTATGGTATGAATGAATTTATATCCTATTAATGATATTTCAAACAAAATTTTATGTTTAATTCAGTTGTTTAGAATGATGGAATTAAGATGAAAGTCCTCTCTTTACACAATGTAATGACTTTATATAAATTATATTATAATTATAATTATTTTATGTTCTAAAAAATTACACTAATTAACACTAAAAAATATCATTATTATTCTAGTTTCATTTTTCTAAAACTAATCCATCACATAATCATCCAATAATCATGGTATGTCATGTTTGGGTGCGTCTAACTACTATCTTGAGAAGTACTATATATTAATTTCATGGATAACTATTAGTAAATATTTACTAGCATAATATGAAATAAATATTTAAATAATGTTTTTTTCCTCCGTAAATTTTATACAAAACAATAACTCATTACATTAGAAAATACCTTTTATTTGATAGGAATCAATGAAACACGATTATCATTGATTACATTTTTATAGATTATAAAAAATATATATCAAATGAGATTATATATTTATAAATATCATGTAATATATATTACAGTACATAATATTATATAAAAATTATGGAATTTAGAAAATGACCAGATACCAACATGACATTTTTGAGAGCCTTTTAAACTGATAAAGTTTACATACACATGGTGTTGAAAAAAGGAAAAAACTATGTAATAGATATATAATGATTATAAATGAGTTGTATGAATGGTAATTTTTAGGATTAACATTATCATCTTTGTATTTTATAAACAAAATATATTTTTTTGGATATATTCTTCATGTGTAGGAATAATCCAGATCGATGTAATGGTTTTGTCTTAAATTTCATTTCTTTTAGATGCACTATGTATTATTCAAATAATTTCATTAAAATGGAGTATATAATACCTAAGTGATATATAATATAATTATATTTATTTATTGATGGTATTTTCAATTCAACTTCATGCACCCTCTCTCTCATGTGGTTTATGTTATAATGGTTCTTAATAACAATATTTTTCATCTCAATTACTCTTCTTTAGGACTTTTTTTAATGTTATAAACCAATTTCTTATCATTATTCTATATAAACATAAAAAGAATATATTTTTTAATAATTATTGGTTTAATTTAACTGATATATATATATATTCATTTGTTTTTCAATATTCCTTTGAATTTTCATTTAATGATTAATAACACTATAAGTGTTTTGATAACTCAATTACATTTCATTGATTTATAATATTCCTAATTGGAAAATATAAATAATGGTTTATTATTATATTCATTATGATGATATATTATCACAAAGCCTCTTTATTTTTGGAGGAATTTTATTTTATTTAAAAGTCTTCTTCTACAATTATTTCATTTATAATATATGATATTTCATATAATAATTAACATATTTCCTGACAAGCCTTTCTTTTCACATGCCAATTGTTTAAAAAATTTCCAGCATCTTCTTTTATATATTTAATTCTATAATAATTTATCTCTATTATACCTCATATATTACATTTAAATATTTTAAAAGGTTATTTTATCAACTCAACAATTATTTTTTTTCATCAAATGTTTTTTTGATAGAAAGTATTTTAATTTAAAGATCATATATTTTATCTTCCAAACCAAATTATCATAGCTGATAAAATTATATTTTATGAATCATTATTAATAAAATTTTCTTTGAAAATAATCTTTCATACTTATGAAAAATATTTTTTGAAATGACTCTATAACCATTTTTAGAAAAAAAAATCATATGTTTTAATGAATTTCTTGTATATGTTTTCTTAAAATTACATCTTACCCACAAAAGGATTTACCTCAAATAATGTCATGTTTCACAATTGAAATTTCATGTTCTCTTATAAAGTGTTTCATTTTGGTGATAATCTTTTGGTATCATGATATTTTTTTCTATTAATGTGAACCATTTTCATAATGTCATGATACCTAGTTTTTTATTTTATGCGATATTTAATGATATGAGGATTGTTTTTTCAAGAGAAATACAAATATATGTATTGTGATATTTTTGGGAACTATATCTCTCTCAAATTGATTTGGTATTGGATTATATATTATGTGATATAAATGGTGCATATACTTGTTAGTGTTTAGTAGGGATCATTAAGTGTGATTGTAATTGCATTTTCCTAAACTCACAATTATACTTTTGAATTAGTTAGTGGGTATCTAGCTTCACAAAGGGTGAATGTGTTATAAATTTCATCTTAAAAAAATTATTTATGGATGGGTTAAATGGAATCAAGTATCAAAAATAATTATTTTGATTGTGTTTATACCTAATCACAATTATACATGTGTAGAGTTTAGAGAGTATATATGTTCCAAAAAGGTGAGTTTGATTTTATTAAGTTATAATAATAATTAATTTTGTATAATGTCTATGAGTATCTTGGATCAAAATGGTGAGTGTGATAGTGTTTAAATCTGTTCTAAATTTAATGGGTGAAAATGTTGTTATATTTCTAGGATCATGAAGATAAAAAATCATATGTTTTCTATTTTATCATATTGTTTCATACGTTCCTGCTCTTGTGATTTATAAATCATGTTTTTCTTTAATGTTCCATAATAAAGAGTTGATAATTTTATTTTATTTTCCTATAATTATGCTTATGGATGCATGTTTTTTCATATATTTACTTTTAGGGTATGAGATTATTATGTATCATGATTATACACATATGATCATCTTATTCTGACATATGATCATTGATTATTATTGCTTATGTTTATTCCCACTGAGAATTTGACCCACATGTTTTTGTTTTTTCATTTTACCCAGGTATGAAGAAATTTATTTTGTTTGATGTTACTATAGAGGTATCTTATAAAAATAATTCATTTGAGATGTTGATGATTTATAATAGATTAACCAGTTCTTTACACAATTGAAATATTATATTATACAAAAATGTCATGGGTTTTTTTGATTATTTCTTCTCTTATTATTTGAATTTATAAACCTAAAATTTCATTACAATTTTTATAATGAACAATTTTATTTATTTCACGTTATTAGTAGATGCATAAGTCATTGATGTAATATATCCTACAATATAATACCCCTACCACCATATAATTCATTAAAATGAAAAAATTGATGACAATTTACTTTTTATTGTAAATGATATGATAAACATGAAAGATTCATGTAATAAGATTATTATTTTATTTTAATATCATAACATATTAATGAATATTTGGATATTGGAACTCAAACATAATCTACCATGGATTAGTCACACAAATTAGGGATGAACTTTGTACAGAAACCTAGGTGTGTTTTATATTTCCTTCCCAAAATTATATATGCATATGTATAGGAAATTTGGAAGACTGGATCTAGGACCTAGAAATTCACATTGGTCAATTTTTAATGTTTATGTAATTAAAATTGGTTTCACTAATTCATCGAACATTATCAGTGTACATAAATTGATCTAAGAACTGCATGTTTCCTTGATGAATATAATGTAACCTCTTTGATTCAATCATAACTAGTAAAAAATAATTGAATATCACATCTATAAAAATAAGAGGATATATTATTTAATATGTCCTATAAGTGATGAAATATATTACAATGTGTTTTACACAACTTCAGGGAGATTATAACAAGAAGTTTTCTGATAAGATAAATATATATATAAATTGAAAATATAGATATTATATTTTTATTTCTTTTTCTGATAATGTTTAAAAAAAATTATGGTCTCGTTATATGGTAATATATGTTGGATATGGTGGAGAGTATATATTTAGAAAATATTAATTAAAAAATTTATACATATCTAGAGATATATCCTTGAATATAAAATAATTGAACATAAGGATACAATATATGAAAACCTAATTAAAGTAAATAAATATAATTTTACAATAATGGTTTTTAGAGAAAATTTATATCATTCAACATCTTTTCTGAATACTATTTGAAATTTTCTTGATAGTTCTAATCCATAGATATTTCCATTATAAGAAAATAATTTTTTATCTCTTAATATGTTTCAGAACACACAATTATATTTTAAAATTTTTAAAAATCAGGTGTTCATGATGAAATCCATCGAACATATGACATTCAAAGATGTTAATAAACTTATGATCAAGGAGGAAAACAATTAATCGCCACGTAAATCATCGGATGATGATAAAAAAGATGAATGGAATATGAGAAGTGTGGATAATATATCTATGAACATAAAAAGTGGGATGGAAATGATTTATTTAAATCCCCTAGTAAATGTAATTAATTGTGGTGGAATTGTTAATTTTTTAGATCACTAAAAAAGAATGAAAATGGGTGGGTATATAGAGATCTAGCGGAGACAAGAAGTTACTAAATAATGAAATGGGGTTGGATTTTTTAATAAGTGAATATGGATTATTATAAATATTAATTTATTCATAAATTGAAATAGATATTAATTTATAGTAATTAATACGATCAATACTCTAACTCATTAAGTCAATCAGAAGTGGTCCACTGTGAAATATTTTGTAAATTTATTGTTCTTTCTGGAATACAAGATTTTTTTTGTTATGGGAAAGAAGATGAAGAAGCATAAATGGTGAAAAAGCTTATATAGTATCTTGAAATATGTCTTTTTATAATTAAAAATCAATTTTAGGAAATAAAATACATAAACAAATGGGTTATAAATTTGAATGATGGAAAAAATGATTTTATATCATTTAGTATGAGTGTGTGCATGAAAAAAACATCTCAAAGTAAAAGTTGTTAAATAGAATATGTTTTTGAAAGAATTTTTTATGAAGGTCCATAAAATGGATGAATAATTAAAAAAACATTCAAGTTGTCTTGTACTTATAAGACCCTATAATAAATGATACATTATTTTTATAGTTGAATTGAAATAAAGGTTTAATTAACAAAAACATATAAGTTATATTGTACATAGTCTAATGTAAAAATTGCACATGTCCATTATATTAATGTTAAAAAAATTCCTTAATAGTTTTTTTTATAATGGAAAATAGAGTCATTTTTTATAGAAATCCATACCGATAAACCAATATTTTGTGCTAAATTCAAACTCTTTATATGTTTTATTTGATACCAACTACAATAACAAGAAATTTTAACATCAATAATATAATCTCAATAAAAATACTAAGTAACATAAATCCCAAATAATGCATAGGACATTATTTATAGGGAATTAGAAATTAAATTACATGTATATGGACCCTTTCACTCAATATACCTTTTATTAAAAATGGGTTCTTATTTTTATATTCATATTTCATCCCAAAAACCTTTTCCTTCATTTAATACATTTCATCACTGGCCATTTTATGTTAAATACACATTGATAAGACATGTGATTTTCTTAAGACATGTTATGACAAAAATAATTCTTAGTAATGGTTCTAAAAGAAACAAAACCATTAGCCAAATTGAAATTCATGAAAACACACATGGAAGATTTTATTTTAAGAAAAATAATATTTTTGAATGAAAAAACTCTTTCTTTTAGGTGAAATACATTTTTTTCACAATTTCGTTTTAAAATATTTTATAAGAATAGATAATGGGAAAATTATTGTTGTTATTGTTTTATTTAAAAAAATGCATTGAGAAATACATTTCATCTTTTGGTGATTATAACCTTACTTTTATTTTTAATGCTTAATTTAAAATCTGATGAAATCAAAATATATTGAAAAAATTATGGATAACTACAACATGAAATATACCCAGTTGAAATATTATTCATGTAATATAAAATATTAAATGACTTCATAATGATAGATGGAATAATTATATATATCATAATATAACCATAATGTCCTTTTACGAAGAAATATTTAACAACCCATCAAGGAATCCTTCCAAGTTATCGTAAATAATTTGGCATTATTTAAAAAAAACAAATAAAATAATTTATCATAAGAGACCTATGATGAATTGATGGGGTAATTTGTTACATTCCCCACCAATAGATTTAAAAATTCCAATGATTTCATTATATCAAAAAAATGAATAATAATAAAATACATTATAAACATAAAAATTCATATTGAGAAACTTGAATTTGAAATGTCTATATATCATCTAGTAAATTTATTAAACAACATGATCAAAATATATACAAATAAATATGGTACATGATATCATTATAGTATATCCCCATTGATAAATAGGAATATTTTGAAGATATTTACATACATAAAAAACACCTTTATAAAAACACTTGTAAACAAAGAATAAATCATGTATTTCTTTCAAAAAACATAAATCTAACAATTCAAAAAAATTTAAGATTTATATTTCTATTATAAAATACTGGAAATTTGTATCGTAATATAGATAATTAATAACTAATGTGATGTATGGTAAAAATTCATATAGAAAACATTAAAGAAAAAAATCTTTTCCAATATTTGGTGCATGTCTGAAATAACTCATATGGAACATGTTAAAAATATTACAATTGAACCACTGGATCAAAAATAAATTTTAAATAATAATTTAATAAATAAATAAATAAATAATATAAAATATCATAATTGAATAAAAATATTGAATATGGATATGGAAGTCAATTATTCGTTACAGAAAAAATAAGAATATAGTTAGATTTTCATATAAACATTCTTTTTGAGTTATGGGTACCAAAAATGATGAAATGGGAATAATTCTATAAAAATCTCTGAATTTCTAGAAGGAAAAAATATATAAGGATTTTATGAGAGAAATGTGATATAATTATCTCAACATATACATAAGCATAATCAATCTAAAATAAGAATGAGATTCTGAAATAAAGTATTACCATGATTCCACACTCATTACATGGATTCTCAAAAACATGAATTATTAAATTATACTAACAATTTAATTTGATAAGAAAAAGTTTCATATTTTTTATTAGGAATTTTAATTTTATCATTGGGAATATTCGTGTAGTTACAAAATCATTCAAGATCATTTCAGTCATTTTAAGGTCCTTTGGTCCCTAAACATTAACATGAAATTGGTGTATTTTCCTTGGTCAAGGAATTAAATCTTTTGAAATCACTCTAGTCATAAAAAAATTTATAACTATCTTATTCACATATTTAATACTCTTTAAAAATTATCATTGAATGATTGTTTCTAAAAATCCATCTTATCACATCCTAGAGTCCATAGAATATATATATGCATATGTACTATTTAAATTTTTTATATTAAAGGAAAGAGAGAGTGATATTATTAATAAATCCATAGAAATCATAAATTAATAATCCTTGTCATATATATATATATATTCATTAAATGAATCATTAAGAATATCAATGTAATGTAAAAACACATAACATCCTTTCATGGAGGATGTATTCCACACATACGCTTCAACAACGCTATTATTTCCCATTAGATAAAAGGGTATTAACATATATAATATGTTATCATTATTGAATCATAATTATTTAATAAAATGTATATATTTATAATAAATCCAAATTTTTTCTTGTCTAGGTGAGTTGGTGATGAAATATAAAATACATTTTTACTTAGAGATAGAAGTTAGTACATATTCAGGAGTGATATTTTCATCTTCCATTAGATTCGAATAAGATTAAAATTTCATTTACAATTAACATAATAACAAACTATGTAGATTGAATATAAATATTTAATTATGTTAATAACTGGTGAGGGATTGAGGGGAATGGTTCATGAAAATCGTAGTAAGAACATATACCTCTTCCCTGAAAATGACAATTTTATAACACCTTAAGACATCATAAATTTTTATTTTGTTAGGATAATAATATATTTTATTTTAATAAGGTTTTTTATGGAATTTTTTATTTATTAGTCTATCTATGTGGCTCTAATGTTTTGAAAAAGATAGATTATGATGTTCCAATTTATAAGTGAGGTTGGTCTTAAAATATTAAATACTAAAAAGGTAATTAAATAATTCATGTCTTACTCAAGTCAAGTGTATCTAAATTGTCATAGTTTTTAAATTAAGATGGATATGATAGAAAAAATATATACAATTTATTAATGGTATTTTAAATTTAAATCAATTGAAAAATTATTGTTTAAAATAAATTTTACATAAATAATTTTTTAGGATTTTTCACATAATTTGGCATTAAAGGAATCAAGATATAAATTGAATTACAATATAAATACAATAAAAATAATTAATACCTTATAAAAATACATGAGTTTCATGATACATCATAATTTAGCCTAAAAAATTATATTTCATGTTTTTAAAATCAATTTCATCAATTTTCTATTCATTGCAAAAAACAATGTCCACATTGCATAAGTATTCAATGTAATTATATTATCATGAATAATTACAAATGAATTACTATTATCCAAATAATTTACTAATCTTCATAAAAATAATTTATAACCCTTCAAAACATATTTTCATTCTAATAAAAATATATAATAGATACTAAAATATATATTGTGGAATGTTCATCATATTTTTTATTTAAACATAATTATATATCATTGTCAAAGGAAAATGTAACCAAACATCCATATTTTAATAGATATGATTATTTTGTTTAAAATGCCGCCATTAAATCTAATTACTTCATGTGATATATATATTTTAAGACCATAACCCATATTTTTTCATGTATTTAACCCATTTACACCTTTACATGTTTGATTAGGATTTACTATGGTAAACATTAAAAATGAACAAAAATGAATTTGGTATTTGTACATAATTTAAATATAATGATTGCGTAACGTCCGAGCCTGAATGTCCTTTAAACAATTAGCTGGAACCATTTCCACATAGCTTCAAGCTTTCCCCCCCATACACCAGAGGCTACCGACTTACAAAGAGGGTTTAGTGGTGGTACGATAGGGAGACAATACCATTAAGGTCAGAGAAGTACAGTGGTAAAGTAGGTACGAAAAATAACTGACATCAACAGAATAAGTATAAATAAAATGAAACACACTAGAAGATAGATGTAACATAAACTAAATATAAAAGTGTCCAATGAAAAATTAAAACATTTCCTGTATGAAAAATGATGCTACAAGTATAATATATAGAAATTATAATAGGCAACACAATGTAAATAAAGAATTATATTCGATTAGCTAGCTCTAGAGAAATCTCAAGCACCATGTCGGTCCTCTTCCCAAACTTCATCCTAGTAATATAAATCAAAACATTGGATGTTTGATTCTTCCTTCATCAAATCCTTTAGTCATAAAGTCTACTCGGGTTCCAATGGGGCCTAAGTAGGGTCTGAGATACAATCTTAGTAAGCCTTAACCTATAGTGTATAACCCAATCCATTTTGTTAAAAATAAATTAAGATGTGTTCCTTAGTAAATAGATACAAGGTAAAAATAATCAAATATCTTAAATGGATAAGGTAGGGTATGAAATTGTTACCCATCCATTATACATTCTTCTGAAATAACCATTTTGACACAAACCAACTCATTATGTCATCCAACATGACACCTAACCTGATCCATGAAATGAGTTGAAGGGAATTTCCAGTCCCCACGGGCTGGAAACTATTATCAATCATAAAAATAGTCAAATGAGAATAGTTTGTCCCATAGAATAACCCAGATAAAAAACTAGATATAGAACAAAATTAACAATAACTAAATGTCAATAACTATACACACTGGTCCAAATTCAATAGACATAAGACAAACAGAAGATAAAAAAACTAAAAATTAACGGTGACAACATGATCTCCTTGTTACCACTTGGTCACCTCCACCAATAAAACCAACCTACTCCAAGAGAAACAGACCCAAGAACATGTACCTGCAAAACAGCTCAGGTCTTCCGATGCTGAGTGGAACAAGAATGGTGTGAGCTTAAATAGATCATTAGTTAATCAACATTTATTCTATGAAATATTTTTTCCAAAATAGTCTAAAAACCCTGGTTTGAAATACATTATTTTTTTAAACATGTAAAACTACTAAATAAATCTTTCCACAAATTCTATTTTCAAGATAATAAAATCAAGATTCTTTTTTAAAATAATTTCACATTCCAAAACCTAGGTCCAAAGAGAAAACCCATGTGAAATCCTGACTGTGTAATAAAAATAGGTTGTTTAGAAGTAAAGGAAACCAAAAAAGTATATAAAAACGAATAATTCTAATATCCAAAGTGCAATAGAAAAAAATATATAGATAGATATAATCATGGGGTTTTTTTGAAAATCACTACAGCGATCACTATATGTACCCATATCGGTGTCACCTAGAGCAATATTCTATATATAAATAATCAATAACTCACTAGTTATTCTAATAACCAATCCAGCATAATGTACCCCAAATACATATAATGTCAGAGGGTATTGACCCATCTAATCGGGGTTGACAAGAAACCATTACTCAAACATCTAAAAATTCCCAGGAAACCCATGATGGTAATAGAAATACACATTTAAATGAGACTCCCTCACACATGTGACTCACTAAAACTTCTCTACTATACTTTCATATCGCAATCACTAATACCACCAACGCGATAGACCACATTAGGAAATCCTCCATAGGGGTGCCTTTTTTTATAAAAAATCATTCACAAGTGACAACCTATCACATCACAGAATAACCCAAACAAAATCTCAATACTTGGAAATTTTCCAGCTAGTAATTTATATTTCCAGCCAACATTTATTTCCATAAAAGTAATAGGTTCTAACTGGGCCTTACATCACTTCCATTTCAAATAAATTTACAAATAATTTCCAAACCATTTAAAATTTCAATAAAATTTCTATGAAATACGAAAACATTCAAGTCACGTCAATATTCCCCATGGTACATAAAACCATTTAAAAACCAACCACATTCCAAAATAACAAATAGTCCATGTTTTAAATAACACATTCAAACCCACTATCAAGTCCACATAACGTAGAAACATTCCATTTAGAAATCAAGGGACCATTTGAGAAACTGAGATTCAATGAAAACATTGTTTTAATGTTCTGTATTAATTTGACTTCCCATCCATGTCTGCACCATGTGCACACACAGATGTTCCAATGTCCAATGGAACACATCAAGTGTTCTTGAAACCATGTTCAATAATTCCACTTTCCACTAACCGAACTCAAACATATCACCCATTCTTAAAATCATCAATTAGTATTTAAGAACAAGAAAAATAAAAAAGAATTTTACACAATTTTTCATGTCTAATCAAGCTTCCAAACCAAACAAAACAACCAAATTATAATTAAAAAAATTCTAAAAAATGTAATTGAGGCCAAACAACACCACAATTGCTCAATTTCATTCTTTGAAAATAATATTCATTTTTATCAAACACATTGCATGCATAATAATATATGAATACTAAAGAAACGCCTTTGAAAATCAATTCCCACTATCTTCCATCATGACTATATAAAAAAAGACACATTGACACATCAAAAGAATGATTTTAGAATTGTCAAAGCATTCGATGAAAGCTCAGGCGTCAATGGAATGTGCCAAAATGGAAATAGAAGAAAATACATACTTAAACAATGGGTGAATTCCATAAAAACTTCTAGAGAAGAAATAATACACCCTGAAGAACAATTCTAACACCCTAAAATCGATGAAATCTAGCTACAATTCAACAATAATCATTAGTTTTTGGACAATAATGAAACTCTACTAAGGGAAAAGAATAACTCAAGGGTAAAAAGATAAGAGGAGTAAAGGGAATTATTTGATAAAAAAATGATGATTCAGTATTCTTTGGGGGAAATGCTCCATAAAAGTGTCCCAATATTAAAGATAATTAATGTCCAGAGCCCTCTAATTGACACCCAACTAATAAGGATTCTAATGGGGGTCGAATAATTTAAATTTGGTTTCTAAAATGAATTTTATTTAGCTTTTTGTGTGGTGTAGGTATTTTCTACATATTTTTTATGTCATGTTTAAAAAAATAATCATACTGAAAACATTATAAAAACATGCAAATTTATGTGGTCCAGTTTGGAAAAGCCATTCTCAAACAATGAGACATAAAATGTATCCACAAAACCTTCAAATGAAACCCTAATACATTAGGATCCCACCCAATAATCCATGAAGGATTTAAACACAATTTAGTGATATTGTGGGTGTAAAAAGGTCCCCACTATGCCATTATCTACCAATAAATTATACAATAACCATCTATAAGTATAAAAGCACATTGAATCCAACAAAATCCGAAGAATAATGGAGACACTGAACCAAAACATCAACCAAAATATCCAAAACCAATAAATAAATAAAAAGAAACAAAAACCCTGATTGGGGTGTGACAATTCTCCCCACCACAAAAACTTTAGTCCCTCAAAATGTCACCCAAATGAATTTTAAATAGATCATGATCCCAAAAATTAATGAATCCAAACGAGCCCATGAACCTCGCGGTGACCATTCAATTCACATTTCACACACAACCATCTCTATAATAATCCATAGAATGATGAACAATGGAAGAACATGAGAGTGTTCTCCCCACCATAAGAACATGAATAAAATGATGGAATTACTTCAGATAGGCCCAACATGGAAACACCCAACATATACCATGATCCCCCTAGGAAATGGGGAAACCCAAATTTGGATAAAAACATCACAAGGAAAAATATGGAATTTCAAATTTTTAATGATCTGGGAATTTCTCATGTTTAATATTCATGTTTTGAAAAAACATGCACAAACCATGCAATACTCCACTTCCCATTTCCAGATTCATACCACAAAATTTATACAAAGTTTCTATAAATGAATGTAGGTCATGTGCTAGACCCAATAACCAATATCAATGCACATGGTTTCCTGATTGAAGCCTCATAGTTTCCCCTAGTTGTTCCCTAACTATGTGCCACTTGCTTGAAAGCCCCAAAATTATCATATTTAAAAAAATCAAATGAAGGATCCCAATACAAAAAATTCCAAACCATGACTACAAGATGTTGGGATCACTCAGATTCTTACATAGATAAAAGGAACTGACAATAAGAAGGAAATTACAATCAGGAACTAAAACTGTCACTATACCAACACCAGAGAGAAAAACATGGCCATGGTTCCACAGAAACCCATGGATATTCTTTAATTTGTGAAAATATTCACTCTAGGGCCAATGGATGGAGCCATGATGTATGAATAATATGATTCCCCACAGCCATGAACAGACATCCAATGATCATGAATTATTCTTATTTAGGAAATTCTTTTTACAAAACATCTCCAGATGACCCAAACAGACTCAACGATGACATGTCTCTAGAGGATTGTGACAGGATGGCATCAAGATCCCAAACCGACCGCACTAGAAACATATATGATAATTCTCTGAAAATCTGAAAAATAGAACCAAGGAAATATGCTTTTTTGAATTGGGATTCTCAATAACACGCCTCTCATTAAATAGGGAACCATTAAGAGCTACTAGAGATGCCAAATTTCTAACATCCTATGCTTTGGAAAACAACTCATCTAAAAATTCTCCATCTGATATCTACTCAAAATGAAGATCCATGGATATTAAATCTAGCTCCATGATATATGGATGAAGTCCCATGATGAAAAGATAAACCATCAAGAGATCTTCTGACCTTATTTCTAAACATAAATAATAAAGTTCATTTAAATATTTAACATAATCCTTCACTTTTTGTTGGACTTACCAAATACTCTTGACCACTTCCACACTCTTCATCTTCACCTCATATGTTATAAAAAATCAGGAGAAAACATTCATAAACACATCCCAATTCATCCAAAACCTCATCGATGAGGGAGGAATCACCTTCCATTGATACAAATTTGGACCCCCAAATAACCATGAACAGCACACTCTAAAACCATTGGATGTTCCCAATGATCGTAAGACACACTCAACTACCTCAATCTATTCCAATACCTCTAATAGACCTCGATAATCAAAAAAAATAGGCAACTACTGAGAAAAAGTAGAAACAAGATGAGACCCACTAGAAACCTTCAAGACCGTTCTTGGAGGAATATAATGAACAACATAACGATTACAAATCCAAAATAAACAATAACCTAAAACTGAATCGAAAAAATCTAACTTCAAAATGAAAGGCTCATAATCCAATCATTATAATAAAAAATAAAAACTGCATATCCAAAAACCAATCATTTAATTTCAATTTCAAAACTGGATTCTTTTGATGAAAATTTCCAAATATCGATATACATTTTTTCACAACAAAGAACCTACTTTTTAATGAAAGAAAAAATATGAAATCATTTTCCCATTCAAAAACATGTTTGGAAAAACAAATCCAAACACTTGATTTCAAAAATTCACCAATGGTATCCTATGAACCATCACATATTTTTTCATCCCATATTATCATAGATAAGAAAAAAACATATTCCAAGGTGCTCTTTCCATACATTAGTACACATATGTGAACGACCATAATGAGTACAAAGAGTCAACCATACCATTTTATTATTGAATCCATGAATTCACCAGATATTAAATACAAACACTTCAATTTAAAGACAATTATTTACATTTTCAAAAACTATTAAATATGATTCATTTCCATTTAAAAAACTACTTTCAATTTAAAATCTCAAAAACACCATATAAAGTCAAACCAAATCACAATTCGCACCAAACTATCAGAATGAAGAATTAGTGTCCATACCTAACTCAGAGAGGTGGTTAGTAGGAAATGTCCCAAGAAAGAATTGATAACTAATAATAACATCAAACATGTACATGTAATCTATATGTGTCACTACTCTATATGAGATCACAACATGCCACCATCTGACCTCCAATATAATTCATCAATCCAAAAATAAATTAATTACTCAAATCCTATACTGCACCTAGAAAATTGA
The DNA here is from genome assembly GCA_963277665.1 of Viscum album. NCBI lineage: Eukaryota > Viridiplantae > Streptophyta > Magnoliopsida > Santalales > Viscaceae > Viscum > Viscum album. Next base: position 823,249,708 of record OY728157.1, read on the forward strand.
GGATCATAATGAATAAGGGTTTATGAAAACCATCCCATACCTACATTCAAGACTACCAAAAATTATAATATCCAACTACCTTACAACCCAAATAATAGTAGTCTTATTTGATTCCATTTTGTCACAGACCAGGATAAAATTTCATCTAACCCATTCCATGACATGACCTGAAGGGCATCTGCGATCCCGAGGAGATAAAAACTAATGTAGGGAATTATAATAAACCTATGGGAATGATTTAACCAAAATAATTACAATGACAAAATAAAGAAAATATATATGAAACAAAACTAACAATAATTTAATCTCAAGAAATATAAAAACTATTCCAAATACAGCAGCTAAAAAACAAACATAAGATGAAAACAAAACTAACATTAGACCACACCAACAAACATTTCCATGGTACAAATTGCTCAACATAGTCTAGAATACCAACCTTCACCAAGGGAGATAAAACTAGAATCCTAAACCAGTAAAATAGATTAGGTCTACCAATTCTAAGTTTCATAATATGGGCATGATCTTAAATAGATAATTAGGTAATCGCCATAGAGTCCTTGCATATATTTTCCCGTAAAAATACACAAACACTTTTCTAAACTATATTCAATAATTGGGTTTCAAAAATGTTAAACAGTAAAATAATGCATTCCAAAAATTATTTTTTAAAGACAACACATGTATGTTTCCTTTTTAAAAACAATTTCACATTCCATGGACTTTTCCAAAGCCAAAACCAAAGTGAAATCAATACCAAGTAATAAAAATGAGATGTGAAAAAGTAAATGAAACAAAACAATTAGAAAAAAACTAATAAGTCTACTATACAAATTGGAGTAGGAAAAAATCCAAACATATAAATAGATAATAATGGGATTTTCCATAATATCCTAAGATCGATCCATAGATATTCTTAAATCGAACTCACCTACCAGTAAATGGTGCAGCTCCATTGTCAATAAGTCACTTTTCATTATAATAACCAATTCACCTACACATCCAACCAATCCCTATAATTTCAGGTGGGGTACCAACCAATATAATCATAGTAAAAAAACCATCACTCTACCCTCTAAAAGTTTCCCACGAAACCCATGAGGTAAGACTAATACACCATGAATGGAGAGTCCCTCTCACATGTTACTCACAATACCTATAACCACCTCACATTAATAATCTAATAACTGACACCACCAATGCAATAACCCAAATCAATAAATCATCTATTGGGGTTCCCATTTTCCAAATTGCCATGCACAATTACCAACAAAGCCATCACATCACACAAACTATCCAATTTTTTCTTGAAACAGATTATGTTTCTGACCAGCCATTTATATTTCAAATCCACCCAAAACGTTAAATGTTTCTAACTAGTCTTTACATCAAATACAATTCAAATTCATCATCAATGATTTTCCAAACTGTTTCTAGTTTCAATATATTTTTAATAGCAAACAGAAAAAATACAACTCATATCAATTTTACAAATGGGCCTTCAATCCCAATAGAATCTAACTTTATTCCAAAATACCAACCATGAAAATATTTAAATTACACATTTGAAACCATTATCAAATCCACATAACATACTGAAGCACTATTTAGAAATCAGAGGAAATTTAGTCAAACTGAGGATCATGGAAAACATTTTTTTAAAGTTCCATATTCATTTGAATTTTCATACATTCATATACCATTTGCAATGATGGATGTGACAACATCCAATAAAACACATTAAGAGTTCATGAAAACATTTAATAAACAATTTATAGGAACTCTTCATGCCACTACACTCACACAAACCTACCACACAATTTCAAAATCATTAATTAGAATTTATGAATTATAAGAACCATTATGAATTATTTTCCACACTTTCACAGGTCATAAATGTCTTCCAAACCACACAACATACTCAAATTATAATTAATACCCTGTAAAAAATTGTTTCTAAGTCCAAAAATTACCACATGTGCTCAATTACATTTTAATAAATCAATTTCCATTTTATAAAACAATTTTCATGCATTAGAAAATGGGTATACTCAAGAAAACGCATTCAAAATCATTTATCACCATTTTCCAAAAGGAAAATACAAATACAAGTTACACTATCAAATCACAAAAAGGATTATATCATTATTAAATCATTAAAATAATGATCTTTTACTAAAGAAATGTATCATAAATGAAATTTATAGAAACACCTACCTCAACAATGTGAGATTTATATAAGACTTCTTGAGAAGAAATAATACATTGTAAGGAAAAATCTGCACTCCCCAACATAAATGAAAACATGCCACACATCAAGCCTTTCCCATAGGATTCAACCATAAAGAAAACCCCACCATGGGAAATAAATAACTAAAGTGGGGAAAGAGAGAATAGGAGTAAAGGTAATTATTTGTTCAAAAAATCACAATGATTCACTATCCATTGGTGATAAATCACCCAAAAAGTTGCAAAAGATGAAGGAGAATGAAGGGGGTGAACCCGATGGATGATACCAAAATGATAGTGCATAAAATAAGAGGTTTTATCAATTAAATAAGGGTTTAAAAATATATTTAATTAGTGTTTAATGGGAATCATGGTTTTTCTTCGTGGTTTTGTATTCTTTGCAAAAACCATGTTAATGCTACTAGAAAAATTCTAAAAAAAAGATAATTAGGTGGTATAGTTTGGAAAAATAGTGTCAAAACCAAAAAACCTAAATATTTTCCCAAAATACCTCAAATGAAACTAAAAACACTAGGGGAATCCACCCAATGATAATTGAAAGATTTAAACAAAACTAAGTGACATTGTGGTAGTCAGCAACTCCCCACTATGACAATTTCTCACAATTCATTTCACAATAAAAATGAAAATGGATATAAGAACTCCAAAACCACCAAAATCCAAATAATATTGTTAGACACTCAATTCAAACCTCAACCAAAAGATCCAATTTTGATAATTACATAAAAATAAAAGAAACATGTTGTCAGGGTGTGACATGGCGAGTCTGAACCAATGGTTCCTAAAATAGTAAATTGTGTGAGACAATTTAAGAAGGTGTGGAATAACCCCAAGATTATGGTTTGGATTGGAGAACATATCCCTATGATTTCCATTTACAATGATGTAGTCCTTTTTGTTTTAAAACATTTTCATACTCTTTAATTCAATCTAAAATACATTATAAAATATTCGATCATCCTTTATAGATATTGGTAGGTGCCCTAATCCCTTACAGGGAAATGTGAAGGGACATTCTAATTAACTCAAAGGGGATCAACATATAACCACTACCAAGTATCCCATCAAAAGTGACCCAAAAAATTGATTTCCCATGTCTCAGTCAGTGCATGATGTCAAAAGTCAAGTACTAGACTTTGAGTCTATACCTAGTATCACATATATGGGTCCGATTCTGACTTGACACCAGGTACAAAAATTGTTCTTTTGAGCTCGTCCATGGGATCTCCCCTAGGGAACTAGTTTCACTCATTTAGATGTAAAAATAGATAACACTCAGTGAGATCATATAAGATATAAATTATATCACCCCCAACCTATTTAATAACCATAAAAATCTATAAAAAAGGAATGAGAGAACATATACAGGTTCCTTAAGTAATAACCCCTTGTTTCACCCTAGACTATAAGAAAAAAGCACTAAATAACTCAATTAATTTATAGAAAGCCAAGAAACTATGGACTTATGTTGAAATTAAAAGTCATTAATCCTAATAATAATCAAACAAATACAAGGTAGAGAACCTATTATTTTTTAATTGAATAAAACACACCACATCATGGTTTTTATTATTAAAAATGACATTTTTATTACCAATAATTGATTTCATTAAATTTGATGAGTTCAATAAATCTCAAGGCATAATGTATATATCATATTGCCCAAATGTAGAGTGTAAGGAATAGAATAAGAGAAATGAGAAACATTACTAAAATTTTAACTTAAAAAAATAAATGGAACATGATTTAAGGAATATTAAAAGGACAATTACAACAGGGCATAGGCAAGGTATCATATCTTATGGAGGGGGATCCAAGACAATCACTTTGTAAAATGACTCTTTTATCAGTTACCATGTAAAGATTCTCTTTCTCACCTATGATCAAATATACCATGAAATATTCAAAATAACACATAAACCCTATGTATATATTCACATTGACAAGAATTTTTACAAGGGTTTCCTTACATATATCCTCAAATATGGATATACTCATTTCCACATACACATATATGTATTTTTCAAATATATATATAAGCACACCTAGAACATATATATATAAATATATATATATATCAATTAAACCATTGGTCAATATATTTATATATATATTTCCATCTATGCATATGTAGTAAGGCGCCTTTGACTCTTGAAACTCAAACCCGCCTCAAGGAACCAAAACACCCAATGAAATAATATTAATCAAACTAAAAAACACTGGAAGCCCCCAAATAAAATTTGTATAAAAAAAGTGGGAGATTACCCTACATAAATAGGCGATAACATGATAAAATGGAATGAAGTGTTTCTCCTTCGATGGTGGATGATAAAATAAGCATAAAGATGTCCTGGTAGATATAAAACATTCCCTACAAACAAAATAAAAACAAAAAAATTGGTCAACAATAACCATAGGGTTTAGAAGAATGAAAATGTAGTGATGGGAGAGAGGAAAACCACAACAACAAAAAAATAAGATAGAACTATTGATCATACTATGATATGTCGGATGAGAAATCATAAGGAATCTGGTTGTAATCTGAAATAGAAGAGGGAGTGGCATAGGGGTGTCATGCACACAACTGAGATGTCTTGGGGGCACATCACACAAATATGAGGAAGATGGTAGATTAGGTACTCAGTAATTTTATTATTATTTTATTTTTTATCTTAAATAGGGTATCTGTACATGGTTTCGTTTGCAAGGTTTGGAAAACTGTGCGCCCCCTACTATAAACCTGGAGCACCATGCATGGGCTGGGTGCAGTGTTTGGAAAACTATTCCCTAACTATGTGGTTGGCTATGTAAAAAATTACATAAGTTGTTCATGGAAATTAGAATCATTATTCATGATTTTTTCAAACCTTCCCAAAATTCCTGCTCTTCAGAAACATGATACATTGTTTCGCAGGGGCCACACTATTTTAATGAAAAATATGCACCTGTGATAGTTTCATCCAAAACATCGGTTCTCATGTTCCGACACTCCCATAACTCAATGGAGCACCTAAGGAACTCCTTTGGGATTTTCAAAATTCTAAAAACACCACATTAAATAATTACATCTTACAAAATTCAGATTCAAATTATACTTTATATAACATGCCATATAGTAAATTTTAAAATTCAAATATCAATTAAAATGTACCTTGGCTCAAAACACAGTTCATTACAACCTCCCACCATAGAAATTATCATCCCCGAGAAGCCTTTGGAAGAAATAATACATCACCAAACCTACTAGGTTTGTGAAGTCTTGTTCAAATTGTCACTTTGGGTTTCCAAATTCCCAATACACCTATAATAACATCACAAGAACACATCACTGATGTCATTAAATCCTGGGTCACCCCTCTATTTATGATTAATACACCAAAATGATGCATAACTAAGACCGTTCGACTAGAGAAATGATACCATCATTTCCTCATTAAGCATTAGACTTATTGTCATCTCCCCAATATGTCTTATCAATATAAAGATTGGCCAATCCCAATCCATGGAACCCCCACTACTGGAATTTCCTACAAAGAACCCTCATAAGCACATTAACGCTGCTCTTGGGATGATTTTATAATTAAAAATTGGTATAATCCCCCAAAAAATTAATATAGTTCAAGCCATATTTTTATACAAATCCATGTCTGACACATACCACAATCACCTGCATCGAAAAACATGTCAGAAATGATACACCATAGACCATTTATGTCCCGAAAAAAAATCAAGTTGAACCAGTCTAGCCAACCATTCTAAAGACACTCGACATAGATGGATTGAAAACTAAAAATACAACTACAATTACTTCCTCCAAGGAACCTTCCATTTACACAAATCATTTTCACAGAAGATCATACCTGACTTCTGGTGATCTTCCTTGGTCTAGCAATCACCTAACTATTAAAACTAACGTACCATTTAATGAAAAAGGGTTTAACCTTGATCTATCCTAATAATAACATTAACCATTAAACATAAACCGCTAATCACAACATAATTTAAAGGGAAACCATGGATTCCACAAAACAATGTCCAAGGAACTAACACAAGGTATTCCATACATCATATCACAAGTGAGGCGTTGGTAAAATTCTAAGATGTCCACATCGGATCGTTGACTGAGCCCAGAGAGGTATCCTCATGTGGGTCAAGGTAGAAGAAGATGGATGGTTTCATAGAGTACATACAAGGTATTCCAACATAGGGGAACCAGGTGATGTGGCTCATTTTTTATCTACTATGCCAAATCCTTTTATATTTTTTGTTGACTTTTTAAAAGCAAACTATTTTATTTTCAGTGATATTTATCAATTGTGGTTTTTTGTAAATTACATTATAAAAAATGTGTTTATTTATTTAATGTATGTTTTTGTTGTTTATTTTTTTATTTTTTTTAATAAAAAATTTATGTGTTTTTTTTAATTTCATTTAATTAATTCTTTATGATTTTATTTTTCAATAATTTTTAAATAATCAATTAAATTAATTAGTTAATTATTCTTAAATTGTTAATAAACAAAACATGGTAGTTTTTAATTATTTTAATATTTTATTTTTAGTTTTAGTAAATTATTGATTTTTTCAACTTAATTTTTTGATTTATTTATTTTGTAGTTGTTGTGGTCGCACTGGGTCTCTCTGTTGATGTGCCATTGTCTCCCCCACATGACTATCCCACTGTATCCTTCACATGGTGGCATTGTTTCAAAATTGTATTATATTCGTACGGTACCAATTTTTCATCCCATCATGGTACCATATCTCACTAGGGCACTGTTTCAGAACGTATGTCACCATATCACTATTTCTCCTCATTGTCTCACTGTTCAACCAGCCACTGTTTGTCCTCGCTGTCTCACCCCCCCCCCCCACACACACACACACCGTCACCCCCAGTACACCTCTGCTCCTGTATTTCTTCCCACAAAGAAACAACACACATAACAAAGAAACAACACAAATTAAGGAAACAAAGAATTTTCACCGGCAACAAGCAATTCAAAATCAGTATTCGCGCATCAACACAATTCAATCGCACAATAACGTTCAAAGAAATTTACCCAAATGAGAGAAATTTATCAGTTAATAAGAAATAATGAAATTGAATCCATTCAAACCTTAAACCCAGACAATGTTAATGATCCTTCAATGTACACCTCACCAGATCTGAGCGCCCTAGACACTTGCCTCCATCATCCTCCGAATCCACTCAATGCCCATCAAAAAACCTCCACCAAGTAGAGACACCATTTTCTACGGCTAGTTCTCTTCTCTTAATCCCCTGTCTTCACCTGCTCAATCACACCATCCCCACTACCTCAGTCGATCCTCTCCATGCCGCTAGCTATCCCACATGATGCACCGAACTCGAGCCGCCTCCCCCACCTACTCCAGCCTCTCCTTCCTGCTTTGCACCACCCGCTTCACTCCCATTCAACAATAGCTCAGGACCTCCTAACCTTCCTCTAGAACATGCACCCAAACCACTGCATCAAACCCATTTCCCACCTTTCTTCCATGTTGTACCCCTCCCTCAGCCTCACATTTCATTTTTTATTATTATTTTATATTATAATAACATATAATATATATATATATAATATATTATATTTCATATGCAATATAATAATAATAATAATATGTATATTAATAAAATAATATAAGATTATATATATAATATTAATCATAATAATATATGTTTTTAATTAAATACAATAGTTATTATATTAGTAATAGTATTAGGAATTAAAAAATATATATACTTATAAGAATTTTTAAGGTAGTATATATATATAAAAATATATTAATAATCATTTTATTAGTAGATATATAATATATTGTATTTTTATATTATAGATTAATTTTATAACTCACGTGCGTTCTTTTTGCAGAGGGAGAGTTGTGGCTTGGCGTGTAATCAATTCATTCAGTTTGGAGAAACTACTTCGTTGACTAGTGAGGAAGAAGTAGAACTGTGAAAGTTCCTCATGGAGGCCAGGGAACACCTCAGAAAGATTATAGAGACATTGATTATGGGCTCATTATTATTCATCACATGCACTAGATCATTCATTCGCTGGGGAGTAGGTGGCGGGATAGGGATTCATCGATTCAGACTAGGGGAGTGGAAGAGAGGGAACATACAACATCACATCAGGATAAGATTAGAGGACTCAAAGTAGCAGATCAGAATTTCATACCTCGATTCCCAGGGTGGGACATCAATCCCCTTCTAGAATTGCATCCACCATCAAGCAGCATGGACTATAGTATTATAAAGATCATGTAGGGAGACTAACATCTTTATTTTCCTTGTGCTCTGTTTTTCTGCAACTCATTTCAACATGAACATCATTGATTCTAATTCTATATTTTCATTGAATCCAACCATTATGTCTAGCTAAACTCCTTTGGGGGTGGGTTAAGTTGGATGGTTATATATTGGTTATTCTGATTTATACACTGCATATTTTTCTAGATCATCTTTCTGACTGTTTAGGGGACAATTTAATTTTTAAAAGACCAATGTTGAGTGAAAACGAATATTGTTTGAATCTAAAGGAAAGCTATTTCAATATGGGGAACTCACTGAAAAGTGAGTCATTATCAAATGTGAAAGACATGCTTGACTCAACTGACAATTTGAGCTCAGTGGTATCTGACATTTATCACTATTGAATGGAATGGCTTTTACATTTGAATGACTGTAAGGGCTATTTCCACACAAATTTACTAGGAAAAAAATCTGGCTAGTTGCCTTAAGTCAGATCGATATTTCTTAAACTTCAGTTCATAAATAAGGCTACGCAATATTGAATCGGCCAGTAAACATTCTCCCCTATTCATCTATTGGTTGTTATCAACACAAGTTTTTTTGTTGTCTTGTCTACCACCTTGCACTCACCAATTCACCTTCACATCCTCACACACTGATTTTCACTCACTCCACCTCACGACCAACAACTATTTTTTTCAGTTTTTGTGTGGTTTTTTGTTTAGTTTATATTTGTAGATCACTAAGCACGGAATTAAGATCTTCGGTGGTTCGACCCTATCTTGGTGCTGTTCTACGTATTAAGTAGGTTATAAATTTTAGATTGTCCCTCATGCCCAATGACGCGTGTGTGTGCACCAGGTATCACCAAAAATAAACCAGGCCTCATTAAAGAACTGCTGTTCAAGAATGTACTCCGACAGAAACCAACCAACAAGACCAACCGATTTTAAAAATTTAGCATGGCGTAAGGCCAACACTCTCTCAATTTACCTTGATGATACCATGATTGGGTACTTGGTCACTATAAAGCTGAAAGTACACTAAGAGGTTTTAAATGATCTCTAAATGGATCTGAGACACTTTATCCAAAAAAGGGAAGAGTTCCCCATACACATTCAAACCAACCATGATAAAAGTAGAGAAAATGACTATTGAACCATTATAGTTCTACTTCCTTAGAAGAGTTTGGATAAATATTTCAATTTACCACCATCAACCGAACACCATTCCTTCACCACACAAAGAATTCCAACATTCTTTAACATAAACACTTATTTGCATTCTTAACTAAATGTGTTTACAAAGGTTCCATCCATAGAAAACCATTCAATATCATGCTTCCTCTCATGCACTAGAACAATCATAGATCACCATCCACACATGAGTCCAAGAGAATCACTAACCTTTCAAGAAGGTACTTCATGATTATGTGTCTTCTACTTGAAGGACACATTTTTCCAAAATAGATAAGAAGATTCCCTCCTAAGAGTATGCTTAATGTTGGATTTAAATATGTATGGATCTCATTCTATGAAATTCTATACATCGACCATTATCCATGAGTTATATTGCTGACCATCATGCTTTGGAATGTGTTAATCGAGATGATAGAGAGCCATTCTTTTAATATCACTAGGCAAGATCCCACTAAGATGTTCACATGATCCACATTCACGTTCATCAATGAATTTTGCGTAAAGGAAAAAAACAACAGACCAGGATGGTAAAACACTAGATTCACAATAAAACATCATCCCAAACATTAGGACGAGATGATTAATTTATCAACCACTAAGTCGGACTATTCTAGAGATAACCAGTGTTCAAATCATAATATCTCATGGTTTGAAAAAGTACCATTGAACTCAAATGGTATGATGTACCATTTAACAAGATGATGACTACTACATATATCAATGCATACAACCGTAAGGTTGTAAGAGTATATCAACACATCTATAACAATATCTATATATGAGAACAAACATATGTATTAAATTCATTGATGGATGGAAACAGATTGAAACCAAAGTGATATTACTATGTAAGACTATTAAGCTGACAGATAATGTATCAGGTCATCGATCACTAGAATGGAGGAGGAAGGGTGACCCGGCCTACTAATTATTCGATCATGCCATCTTCTTATCTTTCCTTATATAAATAATCACATTTAAAGTAAAAAACTTGGTGCAATGATAAAAAATCACATGGAAACCCATCAAAACAAGGGTGTCATTAGAGAATCCATGTGTCATACATTGGACTATGGTCCAAAAAAGTACCACATAAGAGGGACTGTTAATTGGAAACCAATAAGATATTCAAAGAGTCTGAGGGTGAAACCTAAAATGTTCATCTCCTAACCAATATCGTAATCATTGAACCTACTAAGAGAATACGCTAAATAACATCACTAGACTAGAGTGAAAATAATGCTTTAGCCCAAGATATTGGAAATGAGGTCTATGGGTAAATATCAGACACTCTTCTTAAAGAGAAAGTAAATAAGGAAGGATTTCAATTACCCTTACAAATGGGTTAGGATAAAACCCAACATATGGTTCCATAATAAGGTATTAAAAGAAAACTCATTTTATTATTTAAACAATTCATGGTTTCACCTTAAGTAATCTATAATGATCTATAATGAAAATCATCAGGTACCTTGTTTTGAAATGTAACAATGAAAAGTTGCTAAGATACATTAAAATTCCCATTAAATATCATATATTATTAACATACCATTTTAAATTAGGCCATATTGTCATATAACCCCATTTAAACACCATTAATCTAATTTATAAGGTCTCACATGAGAAAAATCAAGAGATTTAGGTGTCATATATTAACGCATGGGGTGTCAATCAAGGAAACCCACCTAAAATTTTCATCTGAAACCACATAAGAATCTTTGGGAACCTTAAAAGATCCTCCACAGAAGAAAAATCACAAGAACCCCCCCCCCCCCCCCCGAGGTTATGTACAAAGACACCCAATTAAGCCGAAGGAATCCTACTATGTTCTCATTTTACCATTTAGGGATTACCTAAAAACAACCAAAACAATTTTTGAGCAAGTCCAATTTAAAACACCCTCTGTGGGTTTATTTAAAGTATACTAAAAGGCATGGATTACCTACTTGGGTTATGTTAATTTGAACACATGAGAAACATGACCCAATTGACCCACTTGGGTCCTGTTGTGCATTTATAATTTCATTCCACATGGGTCATTGTGGTTATGTATAAGTACTACAAGACATTATAAAGAAAATATATTTTTAAATTTTAATGTTGAAAAAAATTTATATTTACATCAATTTACAATTATAAGTATCACTATAGGGGATCAATTTTATGGGCTACCACCTTTCCCAACTTAAAGCACTCATACACTTTACAGGTTATAGGAAGGTCCCATCTAACTGCAACCAACATATTTAGGATAATGGGAAATTTTTAACATCATAAATAAGTTTTCAAAATCCTTTTAGTATATTTGGTAAGATTATAGTGGTTATTTTATATAGGTCATCACTATAATACTTATAAGGAACCAATAGACCTTTTTAATTATAAGTTAACTCCCATCTATTGAAACCGTACTATTTTAACCCATGCTAAACAATTACAAAAACCTGGAAATTTAAAACAAGAACACTAAATAAACCAAAACATGTAAAGTAAGAACGATAGGATAAAAATTTACCTATGAAGGTGAAAAATAATTTTTTCCACAAATTCAGAACATGGAATGTAAATGAGTGCTATTAATTTACTTATGGTACAGAAAAAAAAATCATGTATCCAAATAATACAATCTTTATAAGCAATAATATGGATGGAATGTGAACTCATTTGTGTCTATAATGATGCATATAAATCTTTCTCCTAATAGTACTAAGGGTAAATATTATAAACCTAAAAAATTAGTAAGCAATAGAGACACTCTAATCACCCAAGGATAAATCCTATGAATGATAATATGAACAACAAAAATAACAGCCACATCCGTGGAAAATGGAGTTTTCACATATGTGGGCCAAAAATGACTATTTTTCAAGTGCCAACACATTAATTATCTACTATCTACCATCAAAAAATAGTAAGACAAAGGAAAAAGAGATTTGATACAACATTATAGCATCCAATCCAGAATAATCATAGAACTGGTAGCCAGATAGGTGTTAGATGGTCTGAAGTTCACCTCCCCATATACTTGAGGCTACCGAAATGCAATGATGATTTAATGGTGGTATGGTGGGTATACTATAACATCATGGTTATATTATAACATAGGTAAATTAAATCGTAAAAATAATTTATAGTAGGTAATATTGTATAATAAAAGACAAATAAGCTTAAGAAATATTTAATATCAAATAAATGTTTCTAACACCAAATTATATAAATCTATATATTATAGATTATTTTATAAGTATATATAGTATAAATTAAAATAATAAATACAATATAAATAAAAATAACATCCCATAGAATAGATCCAGGAGTATATCGAGCATTATCTCTGTCTTCTACCCCATCACTATACTAGTAATGTAAATAAAATCATTGGAATATAGTCTCATACTTTATCAACGACTAAGGACATAAAACCTACTCAGGTACCAATGGTTCCTGAGCAGAGTGTATGGTACAAGCTCCATAGGCCGGAACCCATAGATTCTAGCATAATCCATTTCATTCAATATGAATTAATCAGGGTTACATTGTAAATATATGAAATAAAAAAATAACATAAATGCATTGCATTGGGTCCAATTTGGACACATGTACATTGTACCTTCTTCAAAAAAAAACTAGTGATTCTGAACCCAAGGATCATGAAAATGGTAAATTGGAATAGATAATTTAAGAGGAGGTGGAATAACCCCACACTTGTGGTTTGGATTAAGGGAAACGTCCCAATGATTTCAATTTCCCAATATCCAATCCATTTTTTAAAATGATTACATATTCATTAATTCCATCAAAAATACATCACAAAACATCCAATAACCCATTGTGGATATAGTGGGGTTCCATGAGCCCATCAATGGTAATATTATGGGTATTCATAAATATCATTCAAGGGGATCAACATATAACCACCCCAAAGGAGTCCTTTAATGGTGACCCATGAATGATGTTCCATGTGTTACTTGGTGCATGGTGTCAAAAGAAAATTACTAGTCTCTTATTTAATACTTGGTATCACATGTAGGAGACCAAATCTCACGCAAGACATGGTACATCCATCATTCCATTGAGCATGTCCAAGGGGTCTCCCCTAGGGAACTAGTTTCACTTATATGGAGGTAAAAATATATAATGCTCAGTGAAAATATCTTAGGAATAGCTAATATCCCCCCCGTCATGTTTACATACCATCAAAATCTCTAACAAGAAGGCACGAGAGTATGTTAAAGGGACCGTTAAATCTGAACTCCTTGTCTCACACTCTTCTCTATGATTAAATAACTAAACAAATCATTTCATTTATAGCAATCCAAAAAACTGTGGAATATGAAGAAAGAAAAAATCATTAATACTAAGAATAATACCAAAAATACAAGGCATATACTATATTATTTTTAAATTTAATATAACACACCTCATTGAGGAGTTTTATTTTAAAAACATTAAATTTTTACAAATATATAACTACATTCAATTTAATGAGTACAACTCATCTAAATGTGTATGGTATATATCATACCATACATAGTGAGAGTGAAAGGAAAGACCTAAGGGAATGGAAGAAAATTATTAAAAAATTAACAATGTGAAAATAATAGATGAATCATTATTTAAGGATTGTTAGTGTAATTTAAAAAAAAAATAAGAAAGGGATCCTACTTCATGGAGGGATAACCAAGCCGAACAATTCAGTACCTGACACTTTCATCGGCATCCATGTGAAGCTTATATTTACCACCTCAATGTATATGAAATATTTCATATACATAAAGACTTCTATAATGGCATCTTCACATATATTTTTATAAATTCATATTACCATGTCCACTTAGATTTGTATGTATTTTACATTTATATACAAAAAAACACCTAACCCCAAAATGTATATTCATTCTTCCATGGTCGAATATATATATATATATATATATAATGGGGTAACATTCATATATATTCTTATTTATGCATATGTGTTAAGATTCCATTCATTCTTCTAACTTGAACCTACCTCAAAGAACAGATACACACTACAGAAAAAATTACAATGGAAAAAACACCAGAAGACCCCAAATTAAATTGTTCTAGAAAATAAATAGAAGAAAATCCTATGTCAATTGGAGAAATCAATATGAAATAGACCAAATGTATTTTTATTTGGTGGGGATTACAAAATAATCATGAAGATGACCCGAGAGTGTAACTAAACACCCTAAAATGGGAAGAGAAAACAAAAAAACATGTCACCCCTAAACCTAGGGTTCTGATGTATGAAAATAGAAAAAAATCAATGAATGAAGAGATTATAGAGAGAGGGTATCATACACATCATCAAGTTTTCAGGGTGGGTGTCTCACAAAAATAAGAGTGGAGGTTTGATTAGGTATGTATTCATTTTATTTTTATTTTAACATTATTTTTTTAAATAGGGACTTTGTGAATGGTTTGGGTCGCACTGTTTGGATAATCATGCCCTAATTGTGCACCCCCTATTGGGAACCTGGAGCACCCCACATGGGATTGATGCACATTCTGGGAAATTTTTCACTAACCGTGGAGTTGGCCCTATAAAAAACTGCAGAAACTATGCAAGTATGTGCTTCTTGTTATGAATGGTTTCTCAAAATCATGTTTTACATACATCTCATATGTCATATCCAATGGTGTCTCATTTGCCCCACACCATTTTCATTCAAATCATGTTCCCCTGAGAGTTTTCTCTGAAACATGTGTTTTCAGGGTTTGACACCTCCCAAAACTCAATGGAGCTCCTAATGAAATCCTTAGGCCTTTACTAATGTCTAAAAATAATATGTTGAACTATTCTAACTCATGATATTCACATCTGAATCCCATTTTACAAAAAAGACTACCAAATAAACCCCAAAATTAATATTTTCGTGAATGTTTTCCTTACATAAAAACATGGTTCATTATAGATTGAATATATGAAATCCATTTTCTAAGATTCAATTTTTGGATTTGGTAAAATAAAATTCAATATTACTCCCAAAACATTACAATAAACATTTATGGAAAACCATAAATTGTATGAAAGAAAATATTTCGAACCAAAACCATTTAAAATATTGAAACCAATATAACTAATTGAATTATGTTAAATAAAAAATATATTTTTTTCATTAATGTCCAATAGAAACAGAATGTTACAATGAAATTACTGAATTAAAAAAAACTAATAATAGGTTTTTAATTTTTTTATTGTCTAACATAGATTTCAAATATCATAATAATTCTTTTAAATTAAATATTTTACCTCATAAATATATATTTGAGATATATGGACTATGGTTTATAATTTCATCTACTAGATTCCTCCAACACCATCGTGGATTATGGTTAATTTTTATTGTTTGAAATCAGGTATACTGGGACACTATGGGCATGTTGGTGTCTTCTATAGTCATCATGGATTCATCAACGGCTAATTAAATGATTAAATTTGAATTAGGGTTGAATATGAGTCCAGAACATGGTACATGATTCAATATGTAAATCATGTTATCTATCATTAATTGGAATACCTTTTGATTAAATCAGAATCAAAGACATTCATAGAGGGTAAATGTTTAGGAGGGGGAATATTCCATAATATTTACTATATAATAGATTAAATGAATTAATTCCACTATTTCACTCAATAGGATTGTATCAAATGCATATAGAGAGGCCAACCATATTACATATGTTGTATCAAACCAACCCATACCTACTACACAATCTACCAATGGGGGTCCTCCACATGGTAAAGTATAATAAATAGTATGAAACATGACTCATGTAAAACATGAATATGAGAAACCATAAAGTTATAAAGGAGAAACATGGGACTATATAAATGGTACATAGAATGTCATGGAAAAATGGAAAATATAGAATTATAATACATGAAAAGTATAATAATGTCCCATTGGGACAACTTGTCACCACTAAACCATCTTCCTAGGAAGATGTAGACTAAAAATAGAAACCTACATGATATATAATGCCCCTACCTTTAACCAGGTATAGGAAAACATAATCTACAGCTGACCAATGGATAATGTAGGGATTGAGGAAATTTCTCAGTAGGATTCCACCACCAATTCTACAGATGTTATGTGTAACGCACCGACCCCAGTTACATAGAGTCTGTGCATTATTTTAATACATTGACATGATTAAAATGAATCATGTCCTGAAGGACCAATCAATTTAGTAGTCTTAAAAAAAGGTTACATACATGAACATTACATTACACTTTCCATCATACAACACACACAAAAATCCGTTAATAATTCCATTGTTCCCTTAGGCTAACCATGCATCTTGAACATAAAAAACTTCTTGGGATCCTTGAAAAATAAAACATTAGAAAGTGGTGCGCTCAGATGCTCAATAAGGGTAAATAATTTAGTGGAAGCTATAAACTATTATGGAAATATGTGTAATAAAAATATCCTTTTAAACATAAACATGAAAATATTATGGCAAACAAAAATAAAAAATTACCATATGAACATGAACATTGATATTCTACTAGTCAAATAATCACATGTAATAACTAATTTCATAATTAAGAAGTGTATAGTATCGGAATGTAATTTCTGTGTCAAGGCCTTATGTCAGGACCTAGTGGCTAACTGTAACTGGACCCTAACCTGGAGAGCCTCTATAACCGGACTCCAACCTGGAGAGCCTCTATAACCGGACTCCAACCCGAAGGGTCTGCGGTAACTGGACCCTAACCTGGAGGCCTTACTTTTACCGGTCCCCAACCCGGAACATACTATTCCAACACATTTATCTTAAGAAGAGGTTAAAATATAAGATAAATAATCATATTAAAACAAGAATATGAAATGTCCATACTTTAACCATAAACCATGATTGGCATAAAAATAACTCATCCATAGTCAAACATATCACAAAACCTTAAATACAATATAGAATATTTTTATCATAATAAATCGACATCAAACTAGTGTAAAATTTGTCAAAGGATGTTGACATAGATGAAATATAAACTATTTAAGAGAAATATATCATTCTATTTTGAAATCATTTAAGAGTCACATAATTATAAAGAAAAAATTTATTTTGAAAATATTCTTATAATATTGCAAGGGAATATTAGACGATTTTATAATGGAAAAAATAGATGCACCCACTATATAAGTTAAAAAAATTATCATTCTTACCTTAGTTTTGTCGAATATGTTATAAAGTATCTTGTTTCAAAAACGACAGAAAGATTCCATTCAAAACCATATAAGGTAAAATAAGGGTATAAATGAATTTAATCCATTTTCTATTAAATAGTATAAATGCTTTGAAATATATTTTATGAAACATGGATATGGATGATAAAGAGGTCCTAGTAGATAATTACGTATAAACAAACTCGGATAATGAGGAGATTGTAGAATTAACCCTTACATTGTACTTTTCCATGGTCGAGGGTATGTTAACCTCTTGTATAATAGTTAAATCCTTATTAATAAATTATACAAGAACCATATACATAATTATGATATCATATATGATCTTTTAATAATGTTTTGTAAATGATATATTAGTATTATAGTCGTTTCAAGTGTTAACTGATTCGTTTTCCTTTATATTCTTTGTTACATGAGTCATGTTTCTTATGGATGGTATGTTTATTATTAATATCCATAATTATATGAAGTCTTTAAAAATTATTTTTAATCATTGAATGAAAATTAGTCTTGAATGGTTACGATGGACATTGAATCTCATCGCGTTCATGGAGACAGTAATCCATACATACTCACATGCGACAATATAATTATTTTGAAAATAAAATCGTATATAATTGGATGGAATGTTATATATACAGAATCATTATCATGTTATATTTAATATTTACATCAATTATACTTCATTATTATAACCTCCAAATAATAATGTATTGAATATCAACTAAAACACGACACAGAGACGGTAAGCTGTAAATACACACGTATGGTTACATGTCATTCAAAGGATGGATAGAATAATGAATATGGTTGTATCATATTTATAATAACACAAAAGTATATATAATATACTGGAGTTATTATTTTATAATGGAAACAATAAGGAAAGAAGAATTTGATGATGAAAAGAACATGAAATAGGTGATGAAATATTTTTCACTTCTTCGGGTTCTTCCTTTTGATTTGATCAAAAGAGCTCCATAGGATGGATTGTATGACTAATGCAAGGCCCCAAGGATTATGGGAGGATATTTGAGATGATATTTGGGTAGGGGTTTTCTGATCCAAATGGAATTGAAGGTGTGAATGTTAGAGAAGCGGGAGTACCCTTTTATAAGAGGGGTGAGGGGCACCTTAAGAAAAAAATTAAAATATTATTTTATAATAAACTCATTTTCTATTTATAATGGCTCTAAAATGATTTATTTCTAGGCTAATGTGGGTATGAGTCTAAAATACTCAACCAATATGTTTCAGATAGGTTTGGGACACTATATTAATGTCATCTTTTAGATTTAACTCTTAATTAATTAGATTGATATTTACCATGTCTCTTTGTATTTTTATATTATATGGTTAATAAACATAATATAAACATCCAAATGAACATAAAGTGGTGAATTAATTAAATATATAATATTATTTAAGACCTTTGGCCGAACCTTATATTTTTAAGAATATTATATCAATTAATAATATAATATTTGTTTTAAAAGCACTTTTATGTCAATTTTGACACTATTTGGTATTTTGTTTTTGTTAAATTCATAACAGCCTTATTACTTAGAAAAATATTTATTTAATCAAACCTAACATGTAATATTATCCTATAAAATTATTTTAATTTATAAAAAGTCTCAAATTACATTTATTTGGATATTTAAAATATCATTTATTTTAATATTTCATTAATAAGGTAATTAATGCATCATCATTGTGTCATAAATAAATTAAATTATGTAATGTCTAAAAAATAAAAATAAATTACCATTATATAGTAACTCATTTAATATTAACAATGAATATTTATAGTAAAAAATATGACTTATATAACCCCATGTAAAAATTTATTTAATAAAAGATATTTGTTTATGTTATTTTTTCCTTTACTTTAAGTTAACAGAAATAACGTGTCAATATCATTAATAAGTGGATCCATGGGGTACCAAAATCGACTCAAGGATGACCATGGTTGGCCATGACTAATACAATAAGGTTAGGATATGTGTTAAGGTAATTGTTTATTATTATAATATTCTTTTTACCTTGAATTACCTAATTTACCATTAACCGCAATAAATAAAAGTCAAAAGTTACTATTCACAGAAAAATATTTTCATCATTTTGAACCAAATTTTAAATACTGAGGTTAACTGGGTTTCTCGTATTTTTTAAATTCAACTCACATAAATGATAAAATTATATTTTATGCAAATTTTTAATTTCTCTTAGGAGGTGGGTAAAAGACGGTAAAATGATTAATAAAATTTTTATATATCAAAATTTTTTATAAAATGACTCCAATGTATGATATTTAACATAAATAGGTATTATGTTTCTATTTTTATCTAAAATAAAATAAAATTAAATAAATATTTACTTAAATAAAAAGTTTGTTTTAACCAATAACTTAGTGACTTTCACTATTCATCAAAAATTGAATGTTTTCAGAAAAATACAAAAATTTCACCCTATGCAAATTTTGATAATCTGAATTCAAAAATTAATTATATTTTACCAAATTCCAAACATATATGTTGCATTTATTAATTTAAAATTAAATCACGTTGGCAAAACCAAAAAGCGTGTTTTTAAGAAATAATAACTAACAAAATATTGATAATTGTTTTTGTTCAATTTCAAAGTCAAATTATTTCCAATGAATAACATTGCATTAAATAATAAAAATATAATATATTTATACTTCCTAACCATTAAAATGTATAATTTAACTATACAAATTATTTTGATTAAAAAAGTTATTTTTAGTTAAAATATAGTATTTTTGACTATTCACCAAAATATGAAAGTTATCAGAAAAACACCAAAAATTTATTGAAACAAAATTCTTATGTCCCATTTCTATAGAAGAAGTTTAATTTTTCAAATATAATTTATAAAAGTTTCAAATATTGGATTTAAAAATGGTTCTCCATTAAAAGGTGTTAAAATTGCAGTTTTTAAAAAAACATCCTCTACCTGAAAAAATGAATTTTGTTATCATTATGTATAAGAAACTGATAATATGGATTCTAAAATTATATGGATTATATATATTTCAAAATTTAGTTAATGTTATTCATAACCTCTTTTGAACGGCTAGTATGGTAAGTTGTGGTGCGCTTGAACAAGGTGTTGTGTGTAGTGAAAGTTATTGAATTACTTTGAAAAAATAACATACTATGAAATATTGGGGTGTTACATTATTCACTCTTTCAATAAATTGAGTCCTCAAAATTTGAAATTTTTCTTTTAAAATAAAATCATGAAAATATAAAATAACTTTGTGGGAAAACCCTCATCGGAAATTGGGTTAATAAAATGTAGTCTTAATAAAAGGAAATGGGAAATGAAAAATTCACCACCATATTATGATCTAGATTATATGAAAATTTGTGGAAATTATAAAAACATGATTGCAGAAAAATATAAAAACTTATATGGATTGATTGAGTTTATCAATCACAAACAATTGTAGAATTGAAGGCCTCAAAGCCTTCAATCTATGACGATTTAACACATCATCAGTTCAACAAAACATATGTTATTTGGATAAAACATTTTTAGTTTTAATATCCATTACCTAAAGTTTATGTATTAATTTTTTCATAGAATAAGAGATGAAAATAATATATACATGACATGTAGAGTTCCATCCTTTAACTAATTTCTACAAAAAACTCTTCTTTCACTATAAAAGATAATAGACCTTAAAAAAATATTCTATTTACCCTATTCATATAGGGTTACAAAAAAATGAATTTAAAATTCACTTATCAGACACTCTAAATAATGAAATTACGTTATACAATCCAGGTACTTCACGTAGTCCAGTGGTAGGTGATAAATCGCTATCGCACTATGTTTGTGGGTTTGATTCTCGTAGCTTTGTCCGATGTGACGGGTTGTCACACGGTCTGTGTGTAGTCCTTTTAATAGAAATCAGAAAATAAACTTAACAATATCATCCAATTTCAAACATAATCCATTCTGTCATGATCCATCCTGGGTCGACCCTGAGCCGGTCACCCAAGCCGGTCCGTGGCAAGTCCCGAGGAGCATTCTCGATACCCCCGGGATGGCAACCAGTGCCGAGCATCAAAACATTAATCACCGGGAACGATTTTCCCCATGCGAAAGAGACAAGCTGACAAGTAAAAACTGATGATAAAAAAAAGAACTGATAGTAGAAAGACATATAAGTCAAACATACCTCCATGTGACCTCCTAGGTCACCACCCAACTCAAAACCACGCTGCTCCAACATTGAGAAGCTAAACCAGAAACCTATACAAGAAGCTGAAACTGCAACTGAAGGTTCCACAACTCAATTCAAAAAAAAAGATTCCGAACTCTATAGCAAGATAATTAAGCGCATAACAAAGCTGCGAAAAAAATTTTAAAACAAAAAGTAAGAGTGCAACATTAGCGGAGTGATCTAGAGATAAAAATACGCAAATTCACCTTCCTCGAAGGGGCATGAATATAACGGCGCATTAACGGAAGGAAGAAAATCACTCCATAGACTAAAGGCATAATATGGATACTGAGAAAAACACGTCAAAATAAAACGCGATATTAGAGTGATGATAAATTTGATAAGAAAATAAAAAATATTGAAAAAAACAAAAAGAAAAAAAACCGGCAGAGGAGGACACTGGGAAAAGGTCACGCAAGGAGAGGCCACACAAGGGTGGGGCCGCCAGACGGGCTAAGGCACTGGCCGGATAGGAGGGGGAGAGGCCGGAGATGGCCGGATCGGGAGGAGGCCGGAACGACGAGGGGAAGAGGCGGCCGTACGGGGAAGGGGGCCAAACAGCGAGGGGAAGAGGCGGCTGGACAGGGAAGGGGGTCGAACGGCAGGGCGGCGGGGTCGGACGGAGCGACGGGGTCAGACGGGGGCCGGACGGGCGACGAGGTCAGATGGGGGGGATCCGAATCGTCGGCGTGCGCAGGAGCGGACCAAAAGGGTGGGGGTCTGGTTCCCAATTCTGAGGGGGGGGGGGACGCGGGGCTGGGTAGATTAGGGTTATTTTTTTTTAAAATTAAAAATAATAATACTAATAATAATAATCAAATAAAAACAATAATAATAAATCATTTTTATTACAAACCTATATACATATATAAAAATATATATAAACATATATGAACATAAATAGATATATATATATACACCTGTATACGCGTAATAATATAGCGTTAAAACATATTTATTTGTGAACATATGTGTATATATATATACACCTATAAACATAAATACACATACATTATATATGTTTACACACAATGTTAGAACATAAACACGTACAATGTAGACACACATATATAAAAATATAAACATACATATACATATATCTACATACATAACATTAAAGAGGGATGACCGTGTGGTATTTCTGCACCGTACGGTACCCAAGCAGACTGCAAGTGGCTACACGTACCCATGCAGAAAGAAAGTTCCCAAGCAGACTGCGTGTCTTAAATGCACAGTGTTTGCGCACTATCCCAAACAGTAAACTCAACCCAACATTAAAAAAATATTTAAACCATGACTCACCCGCACTTAGGAAAAAAACGCCCAACGCCAAGTGAAATAAAATAAATAAAATTAATAAAAAATGAGTGTGACAATTCTCCCCACCACAAACACTTTCTGCCCCTAGAAAGTCACCAAGCCAATAGTGATCATAACCTGAGTCCATGCCCAGGAAAAACCAGAAGAAACTGAGAGGCTTGGGGTGACCATTACCAACACAAGTCACAACCGACCAACTCAAGTACAAACTTTGTCTGAGGTTGAGGGGAGAACACGGGAAGGTTCTCCCCACCACAGAAATTTACTAACACGGAGACCTTGAAATTCGAACACACCACCACTGAGGGGGGGGGGGCAACACGGGAACTCCCAAACTGAACCCATTTAATTTCTCCACATACAATGAACAACACTTGGAGACTTAAATGGATAGCTTGCTACGAAACGACCCTATAACTAGAGGATACAGAATTAATTCACCCCCCCACATATCGACCGAAGAAAAACGTCACCACAACCAGAGATTAGGGAATTTCTAGCCCAGACACACAAAGGAAATATAAACACCGCACGTTAATTTCACGAAACCAAAAATCCCCCTAACGCACACAATTGAGACCTAACTCAAAATTTGAATGACCCATTCATCCGCGGGCCCATCACCCTTCATGGAGAACCGAACAATTTGAATACCCACTGAGAACAGATAAGACAGCTTAGACTACGGTAGAAGAAGTTCATCACATCACCACAACTATGATGACCTTACAACGGTGACAAGAACAAAACAAGGAAACTTTGGATATTTCCCTTCGGAAAGCTGAAAACATAATCTGAAGTGAGGTTTTACACACCCTCAGCAACTTTTGATTGTGAGTGAGTTTCACCCCGAGACCTGTGGTTGGGGCCCAGATGGCTGAAGCATCTCCTGCCTCACAGTCCGGCATTTGCATCCCCTGGTCCCTAACTCCTTCCCCCAGAATGGCACTTCTTCTAGAACTCCCACTGGTGGCCCGAACGGCTACACGGTAGCAAGACTTCGGAGGGATGTGGCAAGGAGACTTAGAATGTCTGGACAGGCCATAATGGTGGCACACAAGAGAGTGGTCCGACGAACTATGATCTGATACCGATGAGGATGGTTTCTTGGAGACAGGTTCCACTGGTCCACACTCCTTGCCTGGTGGGGAACCTTCGTGGAAGTCGACCACCGTTAATCACACCCAAAACTCCAACGATGATGTGACAACTCATCTTTACTAGTCTATAACTGAACCCTCAAATAAACCTGAGACGGTATGCACCCTAACAACCCCAGGAGTTCCCAACAACCTGAAAACCCACTCTAATCCCACAACCACACAACTACCCCTCATGGACTTTGATTTCTTTGATCGATATGCAACATGCCAAATAACTGAAAACTGGTCATGATTCATTAGCATCCTTAAAGACATTTCTGGGAAGCATACTCATGAAACACGAGAAACATCATTGAAACTGGCATCAAGCCAAAACTCAGTCAAGGCAACAACACAAGTCAAGGTCAAAAGGCCCATAAGCCAAACATAAACAAACACAAGCATAAATCACTTTCAAAAACCATCATTTCTTTAAAAAATTTAAACCCTCACATGGTACCATATGAACTATAACATGTGTGTTTATTCAATCTCACTCACGTCATCTGCAAAAATGTGCCCCTATGCACTCTTCGTACATACCCACACACATGTGACCCTCCATAAGGAGTGCCAAGGTTCAATCAATTCTTTCCTCACCAAATCCAAACACATACCATATTGTTCCAAACAAAAACACATTTTCTTCAAAAACCCACTTTACTAATTTCAAAAACAAATTGGAAGAAACCCCCTTTTTTCGAAATCACATTGATTTTCAACACACACACACACACATAGACCGAGTTTAAAACGAAACACAACCAACTATAAACCATCGTAATGAGGGACTAGTGTCTGTACTTAACTAGGCGACATGGTGGTGAGCCATGCCCCAGGTAAGACATAACACTAAGAGGACCCTAGACCGGTCACTTGGACTCCACATGGGTAACCACCCCACGTGAGGCCACAATGTGAACCGATTCACTCCCATTTTCATCCCTCAATCCAAAATAACCAAAGACAAAAGACTCAAATCCCAGACTAACCCTGGTAACTCAAGTCTGGTCACGAGCGGTGGTGATCAGGAACCGACCCGTAACCTACCTCCTGAGCCTCGACAGTCCTAATCTCCTTCTACCAGACATCCCAAATATCAAGAACCTACTTTGACACCATTTTGTCCCAAACCAGCCCGGGTCAACCCTGAGCCGGTCACCTGAGCCGGTCCGCGGCAAGTCCCGAGGAGCGTTCCTGATCCCCCCGGGATGGAAATCAGTGCCAGGAGTCAAAACTTTAATCATTGGGAACGATTTGGCCCATGCAAAAGAGACAAGCTGACAAGTAAAAACCGATGATAAAAAAAGAACTGACAGCAGAAAGACAAATAAGTCAAACATACCTCCATGTGACCTCCTAGGTCACCACCCAACTCAAAACCACACTACTCCAACATTGAGCAGCTGAACCAGAAACCTGTACGAGAAGCTGAACCTGCAACTGAAATG
Organism: Viscum album; assembly: GCA_963277665.1. Lineage (NCBI taxonomy): Eukaryota > Viridiplantae > Streptophyta > Magnoliopsida > Santalales > Viscaceae > Viscum > Viscum album. The sequence goes on from OY728157.1 coordinate 823,275,827, forward strand.
ATAATATAGTCGTTAGCATTAAAAATGCCCAGTAGGGAAGCCAAAGTAACCACAAAATCCAACCACGTCCACATTCCAGAAACAAACCCGAAATACACAAGTTTGCACATAAAAAGATAGAAAAAATAGGGTTTTCATATTTTAATGGAAAGGGATCCTATTTTACCATCTTAAAAACCAACCCACGCCACAACCCGTTTTCCCAAAAACAATGCATTTATTGAAAAGTGAAATTTCAAATTTTATGTTTATCACATTTGTGCAAAATAAGAACAGGTAATAAGTAAATGTTGGAAACCAAGTGCAAGTAAAAGTAAAAAAGAAGGTATAAGTAATAACCATGGGTGATCCTAAACATCCCTAGAAAACCCTTGGACATACTCGAGTTCAGACTACCTACCGGCATGGTACTCCATAGTCAATAACCAACTGGCCGCCCTAATAGCCAACCAGTGGCACATCCCTCCTGGCCTGTACAAGACTCCAAGGGGCACTAACCCGTATAATCAGGGCTAGCAAGCAATCATCACTCGATAGTCTATAAGACGTCCAGGAACCCATGGTGGTTTTAGTAAGACTTTGTAAGTGGGAGGCCCTCACACGCATGACTCATCTCACCGTAGATGCCAACCCCTTACACGGACACCGCTACACGACAACCCTCCAGGGATGTCCCCCTATAGAGATTCCCCACAAGCATGCACACGTCAAAAGTTCTTTCACATTCAATAAGGTGTCAACAGGGCCTTCAGAACATGCGCAGTTTCAAAACATTTCGTAAACGAGTTAAGTTGCCAATCGGGCACACCTATTTTTTTCCAAGAGTCAGTGCAAACACATTCTTCTCAAAGATTCAACACAAATATTACAATTGAGTTGGAAGATCCAAATGCGCCTTTAAGTGAAACGGCCATCTAACTCACACCAAAAGCCAACCGGGCCAGAATCCTTCAATTACCTCTAAAACAACACATTATTTTCTCTGAAAACCTAGTTTTATGAAAACATAGATTTAATGTGTCATCTTCATTTGAAGGAACATCTATGTGAGCACCTAGTGCTCCCATGGATGTTCCAACATCCAATGGCACATTTAGTTTTCTGAAGAAGCGCCAAAAAAACATCTTTCATAAAACACTTTAGAATTGAAACCAAACTCAAATTCTTTCACAACACCTTATAAAAACAAATGCATCTTTCAAACCAACCACCATTTCCAAATATTTTCTAAAACAACTACTGGTTCATCTTTTTGTTAAACAAACACACCAAAGAAATTATTACATTTCAAGAACAGAATCACTATCAATTTCAACCAATCAAATCACAAAGCAATTGATTTAACTTTATCAAGAACCTATGAATTTCATGTAAAAAAACATCAAAAGCCACTTTCCGAAATTTAAAATAGGAATATAACTAAGGTAGATATTTTTCATAAGTACGATAGATATGCAAACAATATAAAAGGATTAATTGAAAATATTCAAGTGCTCAAGCTTTGAATCTAAAAGGGAAATGGTTGGAAACACCTACCTCAAAGAATTAGCCAAGCCAACACTTTCAAACTCACATAGACACCTGTTTACGTACTCGTACTCCCACAAAAACACACGCACTAGAAAAGTAGTGTCGCCACACCTTGACAAAACATTCGACAACCAAGGTCAGTGCGACGAAGACCAACACACGACCAAATAAATACTAGGAACTCAAGAACAACAAAAGACAATAAAATAAAATTAATCCAAACAAAGGAATCAAGATGCAATTCAAAAAATACCTCTCTAGAAATCACCAAGTTCTCAAGTAATATTCAAATCACATCTCCACCATTTTTATAAAACAAAACTACGGGAAACTCCCTAAAAATCACTTCAATTTTCGTTAACATAATCATAATTAAAAAATCACACCAAAGACTAATTTTAACCAATTACACCAATGCCAATACATCACAAAAAATATACAAGGATACCATAAGGACTTGAATTACATTTTAAAAATTAATAAAGAAATATTTTGAACTTAAACAATCATAACACCGTCGATGCATGTTGACATAAACCATGAACCGACTCTGGACCAGATAAAGACCTCAAGGGTCCGCAACTCAATTTAAAAAATGATTCAGAACTCTATAGCAAGATAATTAAGCGCATAACAAAGCTGCGAAACAAATTTAAAAAAAAAGTAGGAGTGCAAAATTAGCGGAGTGATCTAGAGATAAAAATACGCGAATTCACCTTCCTCGGAGGGGCGCGAATATAACAGCGCATTAACGGAAGAAAGAAAATCACTCCGCAGACCAAAGGCATAACCTGGATACTGAGTAAAACATGTCAAAATAAAACACGATATTAGAGTGATGATAAATTTGATAAGAACATAAAAAATAATGAAAAAAAACAAAAAGAAAAAAAAACCTGGCAGAGGAGAACAATGGGAAAAGGTCGCGCAAGGAGAGGACACACAAGGAGGGGGGGGGGGGCGCCGGACGAGCTAAGGCACTGGCCGGAGAGGAGGGGGAGAGGTCCGAGATGGCCGGAGCGGGAGGAGGCCGGAACAACGAGGGGAAGAAGAGGCCGGACGGGGAAGAGGGCCGAATGGCGAGGGGAAGAGGCGACCGGACAGGGAAGGGGGCCGAACGGCGAGGCGATGGGGCCGGATGGAGCGACGGGGTCAGACGGGGGCTGGATAGGGGACGAGGTCAGATAGGGGGGAGACGGATCGTCGGCACGCACAGGAGTGGACCAAAAGGGTGGGGGGGTCCGGTTCACAATTCCGAGGGGGGCAAAGCGGGGCTGGGTAGATTAGGGCTCTTTTTTTTAATTATAACAATAATAATAATAATAATAATAATCGAATAAAAACAATAATAATAAATCAATTTTATTGTAAACCTATATACATATATAAAAATATATATATATAAACATATATGAACATAAATACATATATACATACATATATATAAACATATATATAACATATATAAACATATAAACTTATATGAACCTACATATAAACATGTATACGCATAATAATATAACGTTAAAACATATTTATTTGCGAACATATGTGTATATATATATACACCTATAAACATAAATACACATAGATTATATATGTTTACACACAACGTTAGAACGTTAACACATACAACATAGACACACATATTGTAACACATATATAAAAATATAAACATACATATACATATATCTACACACATAACATTAAAGTGGGATGACCATGTTGTATTTCCGCACCATATGGTACCCAAGAGGACTGCAAGTGGATACACGTACCCATGCGGAAAGCAAGTGCCCAAGAAGACTGTGTGTCTTAAACGCACAATGTTCGCGCACTATCCCAAACTGTAATCTCAACCCAACATTAAAAAAAAATTAAATCGGGACTCACTCGCACTTAGGAAAAAAAACACCCGACACCAAGTGAAATAAAATAAATAAAATGAATAAAAAATGGGTGTGACACATTCCAACCTTTAGAATTATCCAAAATACATCTATCAAAACTCACAGTCAAAAATTTATAAGGATGTTAAAAACAATGAAGATCCTTTTTTCCACACAATTACATGTGAACACCTTCATCGTGTATTATTTTAAAACATGGTAACACCATGAATTACCATAAAACCTCATTTATTACATTCATTCTCTCTTATCCTTTATATAACAGTGGATATATCGTTTATATCAAAAAATATTGAATATTCCAAAAAGGGTGAAATAAACAAACTATTAATCAGTTCCAATGATGTCAAGAATATCCAATATAATTTACCCAAATCAACCATCTCATATTCCAAAATAACTAAATCATTTTCAAAACCATATTAGTGATTACATTTACTTCAACCATGTATTTTTCCGAAAAGTGTAGCTTCCAATTAAGTCACTTTTTTTAGAACCCTAGAACCTCAAATCCTCAATAAAATACTACTATAGTACAGTCCTTATTTATCTCCATAATTCATATAACCAGTATATTATTGATACAACAGTAAAATAAAGAATTCTATAATAACAACATAAGATCACTAGTCATTTCTCTTCATCTGAGGTATTATCATATTTTTATTATTATCTGATCGCATCATTTAAGGTATACTCTGATGACTGGTACATGGATTCACGTATTGTCCCAACTCCATGTAGATGAAGAATTGTACATTTGATACTTCTTTTCTTACCATTGCAATCAAGTAATTGGTGTCCTTTTTCTTCACACTTATAATAAACTTCCATTAACCTCAAGCATTTACCAAGGTGATTTTTTCCAATGTTATCACATATAAGAAAATCATTCTTTTCCTTCTTCTCTTTATCCATCTATCTCTCTTCCATCAATTTCTTTTATTCTTCCCTTCAAATCCATATGAATCATAGAATTATTTACTTATCTTATTAACACATGATACTATTTATTAATATATTGAGAATACATGGAAGAATATTTCCCTTATAAATGTTTTCTTAATACCATGAAATATATGATCCTTATTACTCATTATATCATATATATTTCTGGAGTTCACATTCCTTCTACTGGGATCCATTTATATACAATTTCAGACAACAGGTCAGTTTATGAATTGCAATGAATAATTCCAAACATGTAAAACACCTAACGTAAATTTAACAGTTTATGCATATAATCCATAATCATAAAAATATTTTCTTTGAGGATGTATATACTCGTAAATTTATCATAATGATTTTTAAAGAAAATGAAAATTATCTTAATCATATCCCCTGGGAGTTTCATAACTAAGAAAACAAGAAGGCCCATTTTCATGCACCAGTTCCTGTTCGAGTTTATCTCAAAGAGGTGTTTTTGAGGTTTTCTCCTTGGTAAATCTGTGCCCGAGATGCCTCTACCTACTCATATCCAAACTAGGATTTATTTCCTTGGAAAACTCAAAAAATCTCTACATTAACAAAATTATAGGAAGTTCTTTTATACTAATCCTCAAAGTATATCTTAGGGTAATGTGCTCTAATACAAGTTTTTCTAAATCTACATTCTATGATTATTTCCAAACTTCCTCTAATACCAACTATAATTCCCCGACACCAGTTGCCCAGAGTCGGTGCATTATTTTAGTAAATTGGCATGATTTCATGGAATCACATCCCGAAGGACTGATCAGTTTAGCAGTCTTGGAAAATAGATTACAAACATGAACATTACATCACAGTTTCCAACATAAAACACACAACAAAAATACCTTGAGAATGAAATTGGTCCCTTAGCTTAACCCAACATCTTAAATATAAAACACTTCATTCGATCATTGGAAAATAAAAAATAAGAAAGGGGTGAGCTCAGATGCTGAGTAAAGGTAAATAATTTAGTGGAAGCTATAAAATTTTAAGGCAAGATGTGTAATAAAAACAAAATCCTTTTAAACATAACTTGAACATATTATGGAAGAAATAAATAAAAAATTAACATATAAACATGGAGATGGACATTGTACTAGTCAAATAATCACTTCTGATAACTAATTTCATAATTAAGAAGTGTATAATACCATAATTTAATTTCTGTGTCGAGGCCTCGTGTCAGGACCTAGTGGCTAACAATAAACGGACCCCAACCCGAAGAGCCTCTGTAACCGGACTCGAACCCGAAGAGCCTCTGTTACCGGACTCCAACCCAGAGTGCCTCTGTAATGGACTCTAATCCAGAGATCATCTATAACCAGACTCCAACTCAGAGGGTCTGCTGTAACGATACCCCAACCCAGAGGGCATACTTTTACCAATCCCCAACACGGAACATACTAGTCCAACACATTAATCATAAGAAAAGGTTGAAATATAACATAAAAATTCGTATTAAAACTAGCATACGAAATTTCAATTCCTTAGCTATAAACCATTATTGGAATAAAAATAAATCATCCATAGTCAAATATGTCACAAAAACTTAAATAAATATCAAATATTTTTATCAATATAAATAGATTTCAAACAACTGTAAAATTTATCAAAGGAGGTTGACATATATGAAATCAAAAATATTTGAGAGAAAATATCTCTTTCTATTTTGAAATATTTTAACAGTCGAAAAATTATAAAAAAACTATTATTTTGAAAATATTATTATAATATTGTAAGGGAAGATTCGACTATGTTATAACGGTGGAAAATATCTGCACCCGCCGTATAAGTTAAAAAAGCCATTCTTACCTTAATTTTGTGGAAATGGTTATAAAGTACATTTTTTGGAAAATGACGAAAAGTTTCCATAAAAAATCATATAAAGTAAAATAACGGTATAAATGACTTTAAACCATTGTCTAGTAAATATAAAAAATGTTTTGAAATACATTTTAAGAAACATGGATGTGGATGATAAAGAGGTCCCAATAGATAATTACATATAAACAACCTCATATAATGAAGATATTTTAGAATTAACCATTATCTTGTACTTTTCCTTGGTCAATCGTACATTAACCTCTAGTATAATAGTTAAATAATTGTTATTAAATTATACATTAACCATATATATAATTATGATATCATATATGATATTCTAATAATGTTTTGTTAATGATATTTTAGTGTTATCGTCGTTTTGAGTGTTAACTGATTCGTTCTCCTCTATTTTCGTTATTACATGAGTCATATTTGTTATGGATGGTATGTTTATTATTAATATCTAGAATTATATCATTTATTTAAACATTATTTTTCTTTATCAAATGAAAATTAGTTTTGAATGGTTACGATGGTGAATGAATCTCATCGCTTTGTGGAGATGGTAATCCATACATACGCATGAGCGACAATATCATTATTTTGATATTAAAATAGTATATAATTGGATGGTATATCATATATAAAAAATAATTACCATGTTATATTAAATATTTACATCAATTATACATCATTATTATACCCATCCAAATAATTATGTATTGAATAACAACTACACCACGAAGTGGAGACGGTAAGCCATACGTACGCATGTACAGTGAAATTTCATTCAAAGGATGGATAGAATAATGAATATAGTAGATAAATATTTATAATAAAATAACCGTATATATAAGATAATGGATTTATTGTTTTATAATGTAAAAACTTAGGAAAGAATAAGTGGAAGAAGAAAAGAACGTGAAATATGTGATAAAATATTTACCTATTTTTCGCGTTATTCTATTTGATTTGATCAAAATGGCTCATTAGGATGGCTTTCTGACTAACGGAAGGCCTCTAGGATGAAGGGAGGACATTTGAGAGGATATATGGGCTGGGGTTGGCTAAGACAAATGGAATTTATGGTGTGAATTTAAGAGAAGTGGAGTTCCCTTTTATAAGAGGGGTGAGGGGAACCTTAGGAAAAGATTGAAATATCATTTAATAATAAAATCATTTTCGTTTTCTAATGTCCTAAAAATGATTTTTTTTCAAGGATAAGGTGGGGATGGGTAAGAAACAACTCTACCAATATGTTTTAGACATGTTTGGGACACTATATAAACCACATCATTTAGATTTAACTCTTAGTTAATTAGTTTGACATTTACCATGTCTCATAGTATTTTTATATTATATGGTTAATAAACATACTATAAACTTCTAAGAGAACCTCAAGTGGTTCATTGATGACATATATAATATTATTTAAATCCTTCTGGCGAACATTATATTTTTTGGAATAGAATATAAATTAATAATATAATATTTGTTTTAAAAACTCGTTTTTGTCAATATTGTCTCTATTTTCTATTTTGTTTTTGTTAAATTCATAACAGCATTATTACTTCTAAAAAATTTCATTTAATCAACCCTAAAATGTCATATTAATCTATAAAATTGGTTTAATTCATTAAATGTCTAAAATTAAATTTATTTGGATATTTATAATATCAAATATATTAATATTCCATTAATAATGTAATTACTGCATCATCATTGTGTCATAAATAAATTAACTTATTTTGGTCGAAAAAATATAAAAAAATACCATCATATTGAAAATATTTTTAGCTTTCAAATTAATATTTATTTTCTAAAATATGAATTAAATAACCCCATGTAAAAATTTATTTACTAAAATATTTTTTTTGACATTTGTCCTTCACTTTAAGTTAATTAAAATAAAGTGTCATTATCATTCATAAGTGGCTCCATGGGGTACCAAAATTGACTCAAAGGTGCCCATTGTTATAAATGACTCATAAAATAAGATTAAGACATGTGTTAAGGTAATTGTTTATTATTATAATATTATTTTTACCTTGAATTACCCTATTTACCTTTACTACAATAAATAAAAGTCAAAATTTACTATTCAGCAAAAATTATCTTTAACTTATTGAACAATATTTTAGATACTGAAGTTTACCATTTCTCTCTAATTTTTGAAATTCAAATCACATAAATGGTAAAAATAAGTTTTATATAAATTTTCAAATTCCCCTATGAGGTGGGTAAAAAAAGGTAAAAAGATCAATAAAATTTTTACATATCTAAACTTATTATAAGATGACTCCAATGAATTATATTGAACTGATATAGGTATTATTTATATAAATTTAATTAAAATAAATTTCAATAAAATAAATAATTATTTAAATAAAAAGTCAGTTTTACCAATAACAAAGTGTTTTTCACTATTCATCAAAAATTGAATGTCTTCAGAAAAATACCAAAATTTCACTCTAAGCTATTATTGATATTATTAATTCAAAAAATCATAATATTTTACCAAATTCAAAACATTGATTTTTCATTTAATAAATTAAAATTAATTTCCATTGACAAAACTAAAAAATGTGTTTTTAAGAAATGATAACTAACAAAAGATTGATACTTGATTATGTTCAATTTCAAAGTCAAATTATTTCCAATGAATAAACCATGATTAAATGGTTAAAATATAATATATTTATACTTCCAAACCATCAAAATTTATAATTTAACACTAAAAATTATTTTTATTAAAAAATATGTTTTTAGTTAAAATATATTATTTTTCAATATTCACCCAAATATGAAAGTTATCAGAAAAACACCAAAAAAAATTTGAAACTAAATTCTTATCTCATGATTATAATGAATAACATTATTTTGTAAAATTTAATATATAAAAGTTTCAAATATTGGATTTAAAAAGGGTTCTTTATTCAAAGGATGTAAAAATGCATTTTTGAAAAAATACTTCATTTATCTGAAAAAATTGAATTTTTTCCATTATGTCTAATAAACTCATAATATGGATTCTAAAATTATAAGGATTATATAAATATAAAAATTTATTTAATAATTATCAAAACAACTTTTTAATGACTAGTTTGGTAAGTCAAAGTGCGCTTGAACTCATTGTTGCATGTAGTGCAAGTTATTGAATTACTTTGAAAAAATAACATACTATGAAATCTTGGGGTGTTAAATTCTAACACCAAGAATGCATAATATCTAGATTTAAAAAAGATCATGTAAATTATGGTTTTAATGAAAATCCATTTTAGTTAATCATCCATCGGTTTCATAGTAAAAAACATATTCGCCTATTCATGGAATATATCATGTACGTACATTATTGTATGAAAGAATTATCAAAACCAACCACTAAAACACTATAAGTAATCATGTAGGAAAATAACTATGAAGGTAATATCATGTGATAAGTCAATCCTAAATTAAAAAGAATAATATGTGTGATCCAACCAATGGAAATATATTATTGACATAAAATAAAGGTCCCTATACATTACAAAGGTGAATCCAAATAATTTATCATCTAGTGGAATTACACACTAAGGTGAAAAAAATGTTGGTTTCATTATATAATCAATGATTTTAATATCTATTTCCTAACACACCCAATTTTCCAATTTTTTCAATGTTTAAAAAAATTCATTTCACGCCCATTGTCAAATTTAAAAAATCATTTAACATAATATAAATTACACATCCATACATGAAACACCATTTTAGAACCAAACCAACCATTTAAGGTATTTAATCAAATACATAGTGTGAAAAAAATCCATTTTTAAATAAAACAATATTTGAAATATTTGAATCTTCTTTAAATTCAAATATATTATCAACTAATTTATTATTCATTAAATCCCCCAATGCAATTGATAAAAACATATTGAAATTAATATACCAGAACCCTTGTAGACAGACACCTTCCTCAAGAATGGATGACACCAAGGTTCCGTCAAAAATGGATGTTATAGATACAAATATTACCCTCTGAAGAAAAACTATGATTGAAAATTACCATGGATTGATTGAAAAAAAATAATCATAATTTTTCCCCAAATGATTCCAAAGACACTTCTATGACAAATAGAAACAGAGAATCCCAACGTTAACTTACCAGAGAGAAGTGGTGAAATTGTTCCATGGACCATTCATAAAAAAAGTTATATAGAATGAGATAAAACACATAAAATCACCTCAAGAGATCTTATAGTTTTAAAGGGAGTCTTTCATTCCTAATGGATAAATAATATTGTGAACGCTAAAATACAAACTACATAACTAAAGGGATTCAAATCATGAATATAATATTCAAATTGTTAATAATAGATTCACATCCTAAATCCATCAAGTTTCATATATTCTAAAAAGTCATCACCGTGGATTTAATTATACAAATTTACATTTTCAAGACATTAAAAAAATTCCTGGATGGTAAATTTTATAATTCTATGATCCATACTCATTTAATCTAATGCACATCAGTTTCACCTCATTTTACCATTTCATGATGGGAATGTGTCATGAATATAGTGAAAAATATATGTTTTATATAAAATCCACATACCAACATTAAATACCTCTTATCCAAATAAGAATGATCTTTATATTAAAATAGATATAATTTTTTTCTCATGATAGTATTGATTCCCTATAAAATATATGTATCATAGTGGTAAGAATGATGGGTTTTTTTTTGGATTCTTGAGTACTGGTTAACATTGGTTGATTCAAATATTTATGGTCTAATCCACTCCCTTATTTTTAAAATACTTGTACTCATTAACTATTATTTTCATTATATGTTATCATTGTTATCATTAAATGTTTTTTACTCATTTCTAATGCACTAATAAAAAAAATTCATTTTGATATATGTTATAAATTTTTTTCATATTTTGGTAATTCTTATTTATACCCACCAATTAAATGACAATATAATAATGATCATATTTTAATAATATTATTTATATAGTTTTTTTAGTTCATTTATGATTTGTTTTGTGTGTGGTACACACAATCATACATAATATTCATGTAAAGAATAATAACACATTGAAATATAATGGTTTAACATTCTCCTCTTATAAAAAAAAATTCCTCCCAATTATTATTACTTCTCACCAAAAAAATATTTTTTTCATTTGTATAATCTGAGATATAAATTTTATCATGACAATAAATTCATATTATAGTTTATTGAAGCATAGTATCTCTTAACTATTTATAAACAGTATTTGTATCATTATAAGACTAATTGTTATGAATAAGTTTCCAAATGTATATCTTGGTAGCTATGAAATATTTTCTACATAATAGTTGATAGATTTATCTTCCTCTTACTTAAGTGGGGGGATTATTATTCCACTATGATCTAAAATGTGGAAACATAGTTAAGTGATTTATTTCTATTAATTATTTTCTATTTCATTATTTTTTTGTTTTAATGAGTTTTCATAAGATAATTCATAAAATGTACTATCATTTAAGTAACCATAATGAATTTTCATTACTGAAGAACTAAAAATAACATTAAACATACCCTAATAACCATAAAGGAGAAACAATTATTTCTGATATTTCAATCCATTAACTGATAAGAAAATGGTTGGTACAAGATATAAAAATATCCAATATCAAGAAATCGTCAAATAAGGGTATAGTAAATTATTCTCCATGGTATCTCTAATAACACTGATGTTCATAAAAAAATTTCAAAAATTTCTAACCTTAAAACATTTAGAAATATTTCTAATAAAATTTAAATCCAAAAAACACAAAATATTTGACCACATTTTATTCCAAGACCATATTCTTGTATATCTAAAAACCACATAAATAACTAATATGGACACATTGAAAAAAAGTATGTACATTAATTATATATTCTCCGAAATATATTAATCACATTCTAAAATTTCCTAAATCAACACAAAATCACAACACAGTCATCAATTATTTCAAAGGTTATTTCACGATTTATTCCTCATACGAATTTCTATCTTAGAAAATACTATTCTAATAATAGTAACCATATAAATTTACCAATATAGAATTATTAATTAAATTTTTTTAATAAATTATTCATTAATTATAATTCTTATTCTCCAAGTTTATCTGAATAACTTCATCAATTATTCCTAAGAATATAATTCTAGACCATATTAATATCATCAAATCATATAACATCCATAATGGTTATCTTAACTTATCATCTCATTTTTTTCCATTATCAATTAATAATTTATATCCATTATACATATTTGAATCTACATCAAGGTTCACATTAACCCCAAATGGAAGTTTTATATCACTTAAATAATAAAATTATTCTAAAATAACTTACTTAGTTAATAACATAAAAAATATAAGGGTTATATATAACATAATAACATATTTAAAATAAAAATAATTCTCCCAGAAAATAGATAACCATCCTAAAATCCATAACAGAGAACATCATATGGATATAATGGCCTTTAAAATGTTGAACATTCATAAATATATCAACCATTGAATAATATATAATTAAATAATATCTATTGGAAACCAATATATATATATATATATATTCATAAATTAAATTCCTTTAAAAATATTAAAAATTATTTATCATTTCCTTGTTTATGTTTTTACATCCTAAAATCTATTTAGACCAAGAGGCCTTTTGGTGTTTTGGAAAATATAGATGATATTATGGATATGTTGGTCATGATTTTTTTGAATAATGGTAGGATTATCAATTGGAATTTTTTTATCTATGATAAATCAACTTAAATTGCTCATACTTTCTATATCCTTGATTAAATGGAGGTTATCCTCTTAAATTTATAAGACTAATTCTATCAAAAAAAATTATTGTTAAAAATAATTGACCAAATATTTTTAAATAATATTTCTCCTATCTTTCAAAAAAGGAATATTAGATAAAGAACGTGATTAATTTTAATATTAAAACTCTTCACCGTGATTAATGTTTGTTTCATCATGTCTACTAAATTTTTTAATGATAAAAGAATTATTTTGATGGATTTGTTTTCAATTTAGAATTTTGAGGATATGCTTGTTTGGAAGTATGATATTTTGGGTTTGAAGAATATGAATATTTTAAATTATGTTAGTATAATTTATTATTTGATTGACGTATATATATATTCCATAGTTAAGATTATATTTCTAGGGATTCAATAGTACATTGTGTTGTCGTGTAATATATATTTTTTATTTCCAATTAAAGGATTGTTGTAAATGTATAAAGGGGATTATCTACGTAATACCATCAGGAAAAAACAATGTAAAATATCCTATAATGTCATTAGATATTGTCTTCCATATGAAATTTTTGAAATGTATACAAAAATATGGATACTTTATTAAAGACTAACTAATTTAGATGTATAAATTATAAATTTTAATATTGTTTCAATATTATTGAATGGATCTTTTTAAGTCATTAAAATGATCTTTTTGGTTGATGTAATCAGAAATAAGTTTCTTCATGAAGTTCATCGACTAGTGGGAGGCATAAAAATACTATAGATGATGATTTTTAATATAGGTAATAAAAATATAGAAGTGTTTTGTAGAAGACTTTCAAGACATTCAATCAATATTAAGTAATAATATCAAATAGAGTAACATCAGTAAGATGTTATAAAATGATTTTTTACCAAGATAATGAGGGGAATAAATTTTACTAGTTTATTGAGATTTACATATCTTTTGTAAATGAAACATGATTAACGATTCTATGCTGACAGATTAATGTTAAAAATATCATAGAGGAATATTCTATGATTATATCTATTATTAAAGGAATTTTAAATAAGATTATAGAAGCTTTTTATTTATGGAATCTTTTACTTTCATGATAAATAAATTTGGTCAAGAGGAGGAACATTATGAGTGGGACCACAGAAACATTGACTTGGATGTTTGAAATTATTTTTTCATCTAGGAATTTTTCTTGAGGTTTTATATCTATATTGTGGTAGATTTTTCATTTATGTTAATTTATAATTTATGGAATTGAGATGAAGAATTATATAATGCTATAATTGATTGAAAAAATAGGGTAATGATTAAAAAATCATAAAGATACTTGATAATGATTGAGGTTATGTGGTAATAGATATACTCTATGCTGAGGTGATTATATAAATAGTGTGCTAGATGATTTATCATTCTCAATGGTCTCTGGATAGGGTTTAGTGGATATATAACTAGATAGATCTTATAGGATGGAAATTAGTTGATCTATATTGGGCATAACCATCAGAATAATTATTATAATACAAAAAGAGGATATTTAGTGATATTGTGAAAAAATTAAATTGAAAGATGAACATTATTGAATATCAAGTGTATTTAATTTTCAACAATCATATGACCACATAATGAAACCTATTTGTAAAGTATTGTTTTAGTTAGTACATATATATTGGTACAACCATTATCTATTCATATAGAAAAGGCACTGTCAATAAACTATAGAACCGTGCAATAGTTTGGATGTTTCATTCCTATTATAACCACAAACAAGGGATAATTTAATAGTGGTTCATGTTTTTGTAAATTATCTAAAAACAATTCATTTCTCCATATTCTATTACTCTAATCATTTTTTTCATTTTCATATGGCCAGTTTAAGGGGTTGTTGGTACCCAAAAACCATTCTGCACCATCCAGTAGACCACATCACCACATACAAAGCAGAACCTCCATTCAAACTTCAAAATCAAAATCAAAATCAAATTCCATCAGCCTCGACCCGCGACCCGAGCATCCACGTACCCCTCTGCATTGACAGGCCTAGTGGAGTGCGTCTGCAACATTAGTCTGTCTGCTCAGTCTGCATGCCAAACGAAGGCCGAGCGACAGCCCTCCACCATCACACGCCACCCTTCACCGGCGTCGGAACCATCATCTTCATCTCGAGCTGTGAGACTGATCTCTGGCCATCGTCGACACCACAAAGCCAAAATTACTCCGGCATCACCACAAAATCACCCCCGGAAAAAACACAGTGGGGACAAACTCTCACAAAAAACAACATCATCACCGGCGATGTCGTCACCATCACCATCTCCAAAATCAACGCCTCACCGAAGGCACCAAAATATGAAAAACCAGTTAAACTATACATCACCTCACCACGAAACGAGATGATAAAGAAACAAAAACCATTTCTGGAAGGTAAGGCATCACAGGAACCACCCAACCACACAAGCAGCACCCAAAAACTGAATAACCCGCCCCCACCAACCAAAACGACCGCTTCAGACACGATGGAACCCAATCGAACTCACCTGGGAGAGGTCGAGACCCCATGAACCACCAAAGAAAGATCGCGACCATCAGACGCTGAGAAGCACACCGCCGGACACCAGCGAACTTCTGAGAACGAACCCGGTGGCGCTCCGAAGAGTATGTCGTCGATGGGGATCGGTCTTACACCTGCCGGTCCGAACCAGCATCCTTTGAGGCCCAAAGAAGGAACGCCACAGCAAGAGAAGACCACGAAATCACTCGATGCCGTCGAGATCTTGGCCGGCACACCAAGCACGAGGGGGATCGCCGCGTCATCCCCAGCGAAGGGGCGGCGGCGGCGAGAGGAAAACCCTATCGTGGGAGCCCTTTACGGGCACATCTCCATATACTATTACTAATTATTATTCCCAGTAAATTCAAATGTTACTATGGTTGAGTTAGTTTTCTTATTTTCAATTAATTCATTTCTTTTTTATAACAGTTGATGGAATTTTATTAATGAAAATAAATTAAATTAAATGATCATAGATTCATCCCCTCACCTTCAAAGTGGTAAAAAAATATCCAAATCTCCCCTTTCATGTGGTATGAGAGTTACTGTTCCATTTCTTAACACTTTTCTAATGATATAGGAAAAAACATGCCCATGGATGTTAAAAACTGTATTTATATTAAGGAGATTCATTATATTGATTTATTTAACCATAATATCAAAAATGATAGAACCTTACATTGTATCATTTCCATTAGATAGGATATCCTTGAGGATGGTGCAAAAAAATTTCTCCTAGTTCTGAATATTTTCCCATTAAAAGTACTAAAAAGAAAAAATGTAGAATAATGTGTGGGACACAAAATTCATACATTTTTCCCTATCTGTATTAATTTTCCATAGATTAAATGTAATTATAACAACTAAATTTATCTAGTAATTGTTTTTGAAATATCTATGGAGGAAGAATGTGAAGAAGGTGCAGTTTCAAATCAAGATTTTGAGCCACTGTGATCTTATGATTGTTGATAGGGAATATTTTTGTGACTTCATTGTATAGGTGGATAATATTATAATCACCATAATATGATCGGGTGATATATTGTAACAATAAATCATTATTTAAATGATCTTATAAATTCTTCTAGACAATTTTTTTCAAATTTTTTTCCGTAAGATTATTTCGATCCTGATACTATTTCTATATATGTTCTACACAACAATATATTCTCATGTGAAATGATAATATAAAATAACATCATAATAAAGGAAATAAGAATATCTAGGTATATCATTCATGCTCTTTATTAATAGAAAATATATGATATTTTTATTTGGGAAAGATGCTATTAAAATTGAAACTGAAAACACTGTTAGTAATAAATTTAGTGATTTATATAATTATTCTCAAAATGAATGAAAACAGTCGAATTAATCTAGGCAGGAAAATTTCCTATGATTTTATTTGGCTATAGAGCTAGTGGATGTTTTATAATAAAATATCCAATTCTTAGGAAAGAAGAATATGGATATTAAGATGAAATAAATATGATATGATCTCTAAAAATGGGATACAAATCTTAGTTCTATAAGAATAGAAGTGATATTAAGTTCTTTAAATAAAAATATAATCATTTTTTGTAAATATGAGTAAGTAGATAACATTGAGGATGAATATGAAAACATTAGTGATGTTTCTAAATAAAAATTACTTAATGAAATAGTAAAGGATTAAAGGTCCACTGGGGATGAATACAGTAGATCTGAAGATGAAAAAGAAGTTTCTCATTTGTAATTTATTCATAGTAGAGTGTTGAAATAATTCCATAAAACATTATAAGACATAAAAATGATAATAAACATATAAATAATTAAAAAATTTCATAATACAATTAATAATATTTTAATTAAATGAAATATATTTTCTTAAAAAGTTATATGATATAGAAAATTTTAATCATTAAAAGAAGTATTATTACTTAATAATGGAAGAAAATACTTTAATAAAGTATAAATAATTATATATTATTCAATAAAGAAATTTTTAATTCTGATCATGAAATTATAAATTTTAAAAATTCGTCTAGTTGGTGAATGTTAAAAGATGTTTAAACCTCAAGATGATTTGCAGAAATTATCCTCAACAGTTAATAAGATGGATAAAATGTAAAGAAAAAAATCATGTTAGTACGACCATGTATGTGGCCAAAACAAGTAGAGTTGAAAAAACAAATTTTTAAAATTTTCAATATCTAAACCAAAAGGTGCTACTACAAGAGATTTTTTAGAGGCCCTGAATAAAAATAATTTTATGATGAAAATTTTAGTGGGTATAAAAACATTAGTGTGGAAGTAATTTGAATATTTTAAGGTAAAAATATTTGTGTAATAGAAGTACAAAACTGTAGAGTGTATGAATGTGTTAAAGGTAAATATAATTTTTACAGTTATCACTGGTATTTGGGTGGTTTTGGGAATATAGTGAATACTTTCTTCTTAAATCATTAAAGGTAGAATGATTCTAGGATAATCTAGACGAAACTTTTGAGGGAAAGGCATCTATGTCAAATAAAAATACATGGTAATATTGATTTGAATATTGAAAATATATTATAACCAGCTAAAAGACCTTGTGAAAGATGTCACTAGCCCCAAAATCAAAAAAAATCATTTTTCATTCAGGTAACCTGAATAGTGATATTTTTACCATAAATCTCAAAATCCACATGAGAAAAAAGAAATGGGAAAGAAAAATATATAGATTTTGAAACTACACTCAATGTTATAAACTAATAATTACCTTGAATATTCGATATAAGTCCTTCTTCACACATGATATAATATTTTATGTTCATTAACAATGTGGAGGATTAAAAATAAGCAATTCTATATTTGGGAAATGACGAGTCCTTCTGAATGATATGATTTGGATTTAATGTCATTGATAAAGAAATGTTATAATATATAATAATGTTTTTTTATTGATGGGATAAATATTTATTTTTTGTACTGTTTCCAAAAAATAAGATAAATTTATTACATTTTTCAAGAAGATATGTCTTTTTTGTTAAAAAAACATAAACATGGGATTTTTATAAGGAGATGGAGTTAAAAAAAAGGGAAATTTGTTTTGTATTTGTAACTTGTAGAGTTTATTCTATATATGAATAGTGTAATGAAATCATATGTGGAATATAATATTGGTTAATTTGTGTGAGGGGAATATGAGAAATATTACAAATGGAGAATATATTCATGGTAAATCTACAATTAAATGAATAATAGATATTTGATTTCAATATAACATAAGGGAAATATTAAAAACATGGAATATAAAAATGTTAGGATATATTCAACTCATCATTAGGAGATGATTCATTTTATTATTTTTTGGCCTATTATAAACAAATCAAATAACATACACATGTATAATAATGATTTTATTTATGACTTCTCTTATAATAAAATTATTATTTTTTTGAAACATAAATTTGAGGCTCACCAAATTATTATGATATTTAGGAGAAGTGTAGAAAAAAATTTATTATATGAAGAATATTCCAACCAATAACAGTGGATAATATAAAATTTATAAATTTGGAGATTATATTGAAAACATAGACTTTTTCCTAATATTAGTGCTCCGTACCAACCATAATAAAAAAAATTTTGAAAAAATATATTTTCTTTTCGTTGATATGGTGAAAAACATGTTGAACAAATATGGTATCACTTGATATTTTACTAGGAATGATATCAGAGTAATCGTGCATATTCATAATCAATTTTTCCACTATCTAAACTATGAAATATCTTTTTATTAGTGATATTACAATGATACAGAACATTTTTTATATGTTATCATGTTCATATTTCCATTAATAATAAAATTCAATGGTGATTGTCTTGGTAAGTTTGTTCATTGAGGTCTTGATGGAATAATTCTTAAATACCATTCTAATTCTAGGGGATACATGTTTTATACTAAAAACAAGTGAATGATCTTTTGATTCTTTATATTAATAATATATGGGATACCCAAGAAGAATATTTTTACCCAATAATATCAAGTGAGGAGTAATAAGTATGTTCACATCATCCTATGATGAAGAAGACAATGGAAGTCATACACATCAATTCATATCAACAACCATTGGTTCAAATATTTGGAATATCATGTCTAGTTTCACGTACATTATTATATCTATAGGTTCTGTAATATAAATTATGAAGCATTGGATCATGAAAAGGTAATGGATACTATTAATTAAGATATAGATTAGTTATAGAATAATGATACATGGTAAATTTTACCCCAACCAAATAAGACAAATGTGACAGCACAATGTTGGTGTTTTGAAATAAGTTGAATTAATATGGTGATGTTAGAAGGAAAAAAGGAATCGATTGTTTGTATATAAAAATCTCAAATTGAAATAATTGACATTTATTATACCTTTTTTATGGTTTATAAAATATTAATAATTAGAATCATCCAATATATCTCTCCCAAATGAAAATATAAGATATTTTATATAGATTTGAAGAATTCATTTCTTAACAAATATCTATATGAATAATTATATATTGAACAAAAATGTCTCTATGTTATTGTGAATGATTAAAACTCTATATTCATGTTAAATAAGGATTCATATTGATCGATGACATATCTGATAGATTTATATTCTAAATTGAATACTCTCTTAAATATGGTAGCATTAATAAATGTACACTTGCTAGTAATGTTAATATAAAATGAAATCAATTGTTTCCCCTTATTAATATTGATTATGATAATGACACAATATTCATTTGTAACGGTGAGTAAACATGTGAGAAATTTTATTAGGAGTGAAATATGTTTGTCTGAGTTGCTCATCATAAGTAAAATTAAATAAGTCCAATTCATAAAAATATCCAAAATGATGAAGTATAATTTTCTATATCCACAATAGTATGCTAAGTAACATTTGAATATTTCTTTCCTAAGAATCCCAAGGACTATATTCACAAATATTTCAATGGGAATAATTTTTTCAAATATTTGGGAAGGAAAGGACAGTGATCCTCAGGAATTTAAAATTTTAATTAGATGTTAATAATATCAATAATTGTTTAGGATATATATAGTATGTTTTTAATAATTGTTCCTTATATAGAAGTTATCTAATGGTATGTAATCTCATGTATGATAAGTGAATGACTAAATATATTAATCGAATAAATTATTTTGTGTTGAAATTTAGTAGAAAAAGAATATTCATTTTTTGGTGACATATTAGTATATATGAATGGAAGACTATATAATAGAAAATGAACATCTGGTAGAGTTTTCCTAAGGGGGGGATGAAGTATTATCTATCATATAATTAATCAAATTTAAAATAATATCACTACAATAGAATATGATTATGTAGCTGCTAAGATATTTATTATAAATTTTATTGTGATTAATCCATAGTTAGAATACATGTTGGATGGTGTAATGAAAACTATTATATTCAGTTGTAATAATAAAAGTGAAAAAATATTACATAGAATCCAGTGTAATATTCATATTCCATGGAAATTGATATCAAATATCACTACATCAAATAGAATTTCAAAATTATGGAATTCAAGCTGTAGTTTGTTCCTAGAGTAGGGAAAGTCGATGAAATTTTCACAAAACCAATTAGGATTGAAAAAATTCATTTATCGAGTAACCTATTTGTAATAAAACCATATACTATTAAATGTTAATGTATGTTATTTTCATCCACTCCCTATCTTCTCATTGTAGAGTGGGTTAAAATTTGGATTGAAATATTGTAACAATAATCTATCCATCGGTATTTTTTTTAATATTTATAGGAAAGAATTTATTTATTTAGTGCTATTAAAAGAGGTATGATATTATTTAATTAAGTGTACACTATTATATTTGGATTTTTAATTTGATCGATGAAAACTATTTGTTACATGTTGTTTTTTGTGATATATATTTCATAGAAAAATTAAGTATTTTACGTTTATGAAAACATATTTACATATTGTAAGAAAAATATTCTTTAGTCACTACATACGGAATAAATGGTTTTATTGTTGAATGATTCATGTTTCCCATAACAAGTTCACTATTTTATAAATATAATTATTGTATAATTATTCATTTTCTACGATTTCAAAGTATTAGTGATTTATTTTCCTTGGATGAAAAAAATACTTAGGAGATATTTTTGGGAATAGCATGTAAAGAAGTGTTTTGAAGAATCATGAAGATGAAATGCAGATATTGGTTATTCATATTATGAATAAATGTGTGTATCAAAAAATGGAGTTATATTTTTTTCAAACATAATCAACTTACTTCATTATTACATTTAATAGTTATTATCAGAAAATGATGATCAACAAGATATTTCTAGACTGAGTCTATCATAAAAATATTACCATTCTTGTGTAATTGTCCAATAAAATGTTATAAATTTTACATTTTATTCAATTTTCATTGGATAGAGTGTTTGATGAATATAAATTAGGTAATACCATTATATTTATTTAAATTCATAACATCATGTGGGAATAATGATTTTCTAATACTATATATGATATAGGAGTTTTGGATTGAGTTTTTTGAATATTTTTTGGTGTGGATATACAATGTCTTATGACATAATATTTTGAATATTTGGAATTATTTTGGTACATGTAGTTATTGTTCAGGTGTATTGAGAATATATATATAGGAATATTTTTATGGAGTTATTTTAATAATGTGTTATCATAAAATTTTCTGTGAACATTTCCATTCAACATTATTATCTCAAATTAAAAATGGGAAGGTGATGGTGATTGTAATTATAGGAATACCATCATATGTTCTCTAATAATTTCAAAAACATAAGTCCACTAGATTAACACTGCCATTTTTTTCAGAATGATGGGTTCTTAGGAACAATGACTATTTTAGAGGAATATATGAAATTTACAATTGATTATTATTTCATGATGATTAGAAAGTTGTATTTGAGTCATCATATGGATATTTTTTTTTTTGAATTCCTAAGGTAGATAATTAGGTATGAATATTATCAATCAGATAATAGTGTGTGAATGAAAAAAATGAAGAGTCCAAATTCAATAAATGGATAATCGAAGTGTCTCTCTTAATAATTCCATGAAATACTATGATTTTATTCCATCATATATGGTAATTTTACATTAGATAGAGTTTTTATAAATAAATTTTTAAAAATGAATTAGCAGTATAATTTTATAATGGTTTAATGGAAATTACAATGAATTGATATAGGTGATTAATGTTACAAATATAATCTAACAATTGAATGATTCATGATCCCCAATAAGTTGTATGGATATTTGAAGAAGCTCATTGAGGTCAGGACTTACGTAAAAATGTATATTTTATAAAATAAAATATGCTCAATATGAGGAAAAATTCATGTAGAGTAATATAAATAGAGATAATGGTTATTTAAATGAATTTTTTATATATCCATAAGTTTTTTGATGTTTTAAGCCTATATAAAATGAATTTGTGAACTATGGGGATTATAGAATTTATGGACGTGAGGTGAAACTCTACAAAATTTGATTTTTTACATGATGAATATGTTGTATTGGAAATAATTTTAATGTTAGAAGACAATGCTTCTTATCAAGATGTATCGAATAGATTGTTTTCTATAATTATTGGAATGATAGTGTGCTAGACGTTTTATCGTTCTTAAGAAGTAACATAGTTTTTTTTACAGTATTATCTACCAGACGTTATACCGAACACGTATGTGACGGTGTGTTATAGATGATCCCATTGAACAAAATTATATCATAATTAATGGGGACCTTTAATATAATTTTTCATTTAAGTTTAAGTATATTATGTATTATTATGAAAATAATTTCTAAATACTACACAAGATACCCAATTACAATATTCAGAAACATATAGGTGTAATATTATTATTTTTTAAAAAAATTATTATATTAAATATTTTATAATGGTGAAATTAAATGTTTATTAACTATTGTGCCTTGAATGTTTATAGATATTACCTTATCTCTATAATCACATATAAAGAATGTTTTTATGGGTTCTTTTTATTTTAGAAAATTTATAAATTACGTCGAGGAATAACTACTTTTATTTAGAAGTAATCCTTGAGAATTATAGATTTCCTATTATTATTCGTGTTATTGTTGTTTTTTAGAAAATTCATAACTATCTAACTTTATTAATTTTTTTTTCCTTTTAATGAAAACAAAAATAAAAAATATCACAGAGTCTCCCCCTCCAATTCTAATGATAATATAGATCCTACCATTCCCATAAAAATCAAAAAATATTATTCATGTTTTAATATTCATCAACATCAATCTAATCATGATTTCTATATTATACATATGAAAAAATGTTAATATAACTCATTTCATTTCTAATTTATTTAATTATTATTTTTCTATAATGTATATCAAATGGAAAAACTAGTCATTTATTCATATGAACATGTTGATACCATTCATGATATTTCATATTTAGGAATTGATTTACATAATTTATATTCCATTTATATTTAAGTAATTAAATTTTTAGTGGTAACACAGAAACAAAATTATTCCCATTTTTCATGTTTTCAAAATTATTCATTTTTCATGGGAATTTTGTTGCTCCATGATTCAGTATATCACATTTAAAACATTTTATTATTCTTTTGAGTCAATTGTAGGGTATTTCTTCCATTATTATTTACAATTAGGAATGAATATTTTTTACATTCAATATCATTATCACTTATTTATATATCAATATCTATTTTTTTAAATGTAGATAATTGGGAATTTCACAGGGGTTTATTTTATTATTCCTTAATTGATGTAGATTACTTGGAATAAAAAGTAGAATTTCAAGTTCTATTCCAATCTCATTCTGTATCTCAATATGATAACCACTATATTATTTTTCACACTCATTGTTAGCTTGGTACCTACTAATTCAAACCATTTAGTAAAATCAATAATTTTTTATCTACATGTATGAAATAAAATCATAATAAAACATATAATGAAAAAGGAAATATAGTTAGATAACCTTATCCAAGTTGTTATATTTTTAAATATTTTGATGCATCTAAAGAAACATGAATTCTCATTAACATATTAACCATTATAATAATAGAAGTACCCTCAATTATGATCCCAAAATATAATATTATCCCATAAATTTTTCACAATAAATAGCATACTATTCTCTAAATTTGATTAATTTTTTATCTCAAACAAATTATAGTACCTACACCAATATAGCTAAATATGGTGCTAAAATCATACTCTTTACATGAAAAATTTAATACCAACTATTTCCTATCAATGATTAAAATCAATAATAAAAAATTAATGAAAAATTATTGTTTTACATCCATATCAATGACCATTTGGGTTTAATGTTTTATAGAATTTAGAAATATAATATATTAAAAGTCAAAACATCCATTCATTTTTTATTTATTCACAAAACAGGTTCTTATGTTTGCACTCATAATTCATTCATGACACTTTTTTAAAAATTTAATATGTGTAACCATAGTACTAACAATAATAAAGACACAATATTATTCCCTAAAAAAGGTTTTGAAGGACATGGGATAAAAAAACTATGATAAAAAAGGGATCTAAAATTATTGGAAACCAATTAATCCATTTCAAATTCATAAAACTCTATTTGGATGTTTTCCAATTCAATAAAAAATCGAGTTAAAAAAATAATCAAATTCTTACTCTTGATATTATCATATTTTCAAAGTCATTCATAAAAAAATTATAATACTAAATAAATAAAAAATAATATTTTTTTAAATGAAACTTTTTCCTTGAATGTATGACTTTCAACCTTAGGATATAGTAAAATTACATATAAATTATTAGACCATTTTATTATTTAATGAAAATATAATTTTTCCACAAAAACCCATCTATAACGTGAATATGAAATATATACATGGATAATATAATTAATGACATTGTCACGACCAGACCCACCCTGGATCGAGCCATAACTATCCCAGGCCTACCTCCATAGGCCAGGGGCTGGAAACAAGTGCCCAAGGAAGTACAACTCGGGGAGGCCTTTGCCTAAGTACTTGTATACACACACGAATCCCACTCGATGAAGAAGTGCAGAGTAAAAGGAAATGAAAAGTAATAAGTACTATAAACAAACCAACATTGTGAATTGACCTATAAACCGTACAATGTGAGTGTTGAAGGTAAACTGAAAAGAAAAGGGAAAAACACACGCCCAACCAGAAAAGTGCCACAACCCAGAAACAGGTAAAAAAAAAGTAAAACAGCTGGTAGTATCCCACACCTGGAACCCAACAACGACCATCACACGTTGTCCTAGCTCTCGAATTCCTAATATCCTCTGTAGTCACGATCAAATTTTCTATCATCTTCAAGGGAACACCAAGTGCAGGCAAAGCCCAAGCATGTTTTAGTATAAAAATACTCAGTAGGATTCCCCAAAGGATCTAGGGAGCAACAAATGAGGTACATAAAGGTGATAAGTATATCAAATAGGGTGTAATACAACAGAGAGTGCAGTAATGTGTACAGATCAACCCAATAAAGTGAAGGAAGTAGACTCGTCCTAAAACAAGGAGCTAGAAATGGTGAGAAGATGATCTTCCCATCGATCCTTCGCTGCCTATAGAATGAGAGTAGACTTGTCCAACCATGAGAAGCTAGACACAGAATGCTGGTGCCATACCCTGCACATCCTCAACTCTCACGGAAGGAGAGTAACCAAATCCCAAGAAGAGGGCACTGGACCAAGGTATATACATATCCATATGCTCAAATAAGAAACCCTAACAAGATTGTAAGGGGATCTCCATCCCATAGCTCATCCCAAGAAAGTGTGTCACCAATAGTCCCAAAAGTAAACACCATCGATGCCCAGTATCCTGCACGTCTACCCTGAACTACTTGTCAAGGGGCTCAAATCACCGCACTTTGACACTATCCGACTTGTGCGGCAGTGACTCAGCCGCATGCTTTTAGGTCGCGTTTCAAGGATGCATATGGGTGTAGAAAGAACCCCTCGTACATGAGAGTTTTGGGGAAGTCAAACCACACCTCGTCACTGTGACACAGTCAATTGGTCTGCTCAAACTCAAATTTTTCACATCACTGACCCGTACAACCAAGTGCCTCGCTCCGGTAGTCATGGAGAAAAGCCACACACTAGCCTAGTACAAAGGACAAAGTCTTAGAGAAGTCGTCGGGATACCCACTGCCCAGCCCCACTGGAGGGTAAACCACATGGTCAACGGGTAACCCACTGCCTAGCCCCGCTAGAGGGTAAACCACAAAGGTCAATGGTTAACCCACTGCCCAGCCCCATTAGAGGGTAAACCATAAAGGTCAAAGTGTAACCCACTACCTTGCCCCGCTGGAAGGTAAACCACAAAGGTCAATGGGTAATCCACTGCCCAGCCCTGCTGGAGGGTAAACCAAAAAGTTCAACGGGTAACCCACTGCCTAGGCCTACTAGAGGGCAAACCACAAAGGTCAACGGGAAACCCAAATCCCAACCCCGCTGGTGGGTAAACCATAAGAGGTCGTCATGTAACCCACTACCCCACCCTACTAGAGGGTAAACCACAAAAGGTCGTCAGGTAACCCACTTCCTTGCCCCGTTGGAGGGTAAAACAGAAAAGGACATTAGGTAAACCACTACCCAGCCCCGCTGGAGACTAAACCCAGAACTGGCCCGATATCTCCGCACTACCTGTGCCATCACTGGGTGTTACTAACACCGCAACCATGCATAGGTTCGGAGTACATCCAAAAGAACTTTCAACCAACACCCTTTCATGATTCCACATTTAATGAGATCTTGAAAGAGTCTATGCTCTCACAAACAGATTACACCGTTGAAATCATCGTGGAATAACATGCGAGACAGACTACTTACTAAGTGGAAACTGGCTCCCAGTGGAAAACTAATTCAACACAGCTTCATGCCCATATCACATCTGATGGGGCATGCACCTCGGTCCCAAAAGAGGTCGGGTGAAAAACGCCATCGTAATGTCCTCAGAAAAACATGCCAAAATGACTATTCATATGCCATAAACAGACGCTTGATGAAAAAATCACAGTATAATGCACATAGATTAAGAGACAGCCCGTGGGGCCCATGCCTCAACTCTGGCATCAACGCTTGAAACTACCCCGATCAATTTCACCTTGATGCCATGGTTACAACGTCATTGAGGGAGCCTAAAACGGACTCTGGATGGAGAAGCTGAAACTCCCCGTATAATAAGCAAACTGGCCACTTTGCGGCCCACACCTCGAGACTGAATTTAGGCGTGTGGATTGCGCCTCTGAAATCCCCTCGGAAAGACATTTATAAATGAGTACTAAAACACCCAAAATGGATGTCTGGTGAAAAAGTAGTGTTTCACCGTAAATCATGGGAAGTAGGACCTATGTGGACACACCATCTCTCAAACCCAAACGCTATAGAAATCTTCTCAAAAATTCTGGACAAGGACTTGGGTCACGCTACCACTGACGGCGCTTCAATCGGACATCCCAAGCATGAGTTATGTCCGATGAAACAATTAATTAATTAATTAATTAATCACATTTAGTTTTCATGCCACTGAGCAATAGAACCAACTCGCAAAGGTTCCAAACCAACATAGAATGGCGGTCTCAAATCCGGGGCCACCGTGTCTTTGACAGAACATCAAACGGATGTCCGGCTCGCGAACCTCGTCCGTCGCAAATACTAATTTATTATTACTAAATTAATGCATTTTGGGGTACCCTCATTTGGGAAAAGGACCCCAAAACCTCAGAATCCATCTTAAAAAGTTTTTCTCAAAGAGACCAATCCACAGTCATAGACTCCGCCTCAAACGGACGCGTTGTTTAGATGTTACGGCCCCCTGAACGCAAGGGGGCCGAACCGGGCCGGTTCACCCCAACCGGCCCGGTCTGAGCCACCAGCCCATGTCCCAGCCGTGGGTCTGACCCATCATGTCATGGCCAGCCCAACAACACAAGACCCCTTCCTCAGTTCCTGTTCTTTCCAGATAGACCATCCATCTGGCAGGTATTCGTCCCCCAATAAGACTTGTAGTTTGTGGGTCCTTGTCCACGCCGCACACCCCGAGGTCAATGCCTCAGGGTCCTCCCGACCGCGACATGTTGGCTAAATCAATGCATCTTCTTGGGCTCATCGCTCCTCCACCGGACACCGCTTACCGCCCGCGCACCGCCGCACGACTCAGCCGCCCACTTGCTCTGACCTCCTCGGGCCGCCTGCCAGAGTCCCACCGAATGCCGCGGCCTGCTGCAGCCTACCGCACCCCTCTTGGTGTCACCTCCGGCTGCTCCTCTGTGCTGGAGGCACCTTGATACGATTCACCCCCAGCGCCGACCTTCACTCCCTACAAACACTACCATCACGGTCGCCTGATTCCTGCTCCGCCTTCGAACGCTCTGCTGCACTGGCTCTGAGCTCCGCCGCTCGACACACCGCAGTCACCGCGCGCAGCCGCTGGCCGATCCAGGTGGCCCACATTGGTGGTCCCTTCCATAGACCGTCAAGACCTCATATGAGGACTGATTTCTATTTCGAGTCTATAATCCATGTCCTTGAGATGAGAATATCACAGCACTGCCCCTCGCTCGACGATCATTCAATGACTTGCGCGTCCGATTTTTGTGGACGAAGAATGCCTAAGAATAGTTTTAGAACGAGGCTTGGATGATGGCCGTGTTCATTCATCCATCATCTAAATTCATGATTTATCAAAAATTAAAATGAAGAAATTGAAATAAACACCATAAATTGATGAGGGTACAAAAATATAGTAGAAATCCTACGTCAGATCACTTGTTCATCATTTGTGATGCGTCCATGACGCTCCCCCTCCAATCCGTGAAGGCTCCGGCAGATAAATCTTCTCGATCCATTGAAGAACGGAGAAGAACACTGAAGAACAAGAGAGAGAGAGAGAGTGCGCGAAAATAGTCTATCTTCTCCCAACACTGAAGCGAATTTATAAAAATTCACTGAAACTCTCTCAACTGGCGCAGATTTTGAAATCACCGTGCCCTCAAATTTTATATCGCGCCTAGTGAAAATGCCCCAATTCGAACTCAATGGAAGTCTCCGATTTCCATTCCGAGGCATCATTCAAATGTTATTCGAATATAATGCCAGTGATAAAAAATCACTATGTCATTATTTTAAAATGATGATTTTTCCCCTGGGTGACATCTATCACAGCAGGCCCGCGCCCGCCACATTTACACCCTTCCTAGGGTAAACGCACACTCCGGATGCAACAGTGCCCTCAGATTTCCGATCCGAACTATCTTTTTGGAGTTATTCCAGTTTGAGAAATTAAATGAATAATTTTATAATTCAATTATTCCTTTAACACACTGCCAAAGAACGAGGGGTTCGAACGTCCCGCACCGACCCATTTTATGTTGCGCCTAGGGTAAACACGGTGCTCTAGAACAAACCATGGTCTTCGATTTCCGATCCGATCATCCATCTAAGATATATCACATTTTCAATAGTTAACCATGTGTGCGTAATATAAAAACACCTAACATTTTTATATAATTAATTTCGGGAACACTGGGCCTCTGAATTACACGTTGTCTGGACGTCCTGCTTTCTAATAACATAATGAATTTTCCAAAGTGTTTTATAGAAAAAACCGTCCTCTTACATCATTCCCTTATTGAAGCTTTTCATCCCTAAAAAGAAATACCAGGGAACAACATAGGGTAATAATCCCACACCTAACTCTCTGGTACCTATGAAAACAGTTGCACAGTTTTTCATCACCACACACAAAGGATTTGATCCGTTAACCTGAGGTTTTCCCTCACTGATGACGTGCATAGGATCATACACACATCTCCTCGGGTATGTCATGTGGGGGGAATATTGAACCCACTCCAGACATTGGGGGGTTAGGGTAAGGCAGTATACAACCTCTCCATCCCTTCACATGGTCTCAAATGGCCTGAAGGCCCTGGGGGGTAGCTCACCTCCCTGGTCGAACCCCCCACATCACACGTTTGGACTAGAATCACCGTTTGGACCTGGGACAATTCCTGGTGATTCCCTCCTTCATAATATCCATATGGTGAAACACTCAAGGATATACAATCATCCAAGGTTTCACGGTCGATGTCCCACGACCAATACCCTATTACACGCTCAAAAAGCGAAGGAGTTGATACCATCGACTAATGAAAAGGTTCCACGTCTTCTATTCTACTGACACAGGGTTACACTGACACCCTGAATCACCATTGTAACACCTCAAACAAGGAGCTGGGAGAAAGGTATTTTAAATATAGAGTCTAACAATTCTACTGTAAAAAGTAGAAGAGCTATAGAGGATACCTCTTATCACCTCATCCTCTGCAGGATCGTAGACATCCAATGCTTCTGGCTATCCATGGTCTCATCTACCAGCTACCAGAGCCTGATGTGGACTACCTGTTGGTGATGGGAAGACACTGTAATGATGTCCCCAACTTCTAGCTTCTCCCACTCCTCTACTAGCACCACCTCTCTTGGAACGACTCCAATCATGGAACTTCCTCTTTCGTGGTGGTGCACCTACTACTTGCACGAAGTTCTCAGCATACCTATTCTACCAGTCCTATTCCATGTGACCTCGCCCATCACAAGCATAGCACTGACGCTCTCTAGGCTTCCCTAGTTCCCTCTGGTGCCACTGTGGTGTACGCCCACGGCCCAGAGTCCACTCACAGAAGGGTCTCCTCAACTGAGGCCATGCGCTTTGCTGCTATAGTGGTGAACGACCACATCTCCAAAATCGGTGCTAGGAAGGCCAACTGCATCAATGTTCTATCATACAACTCCTACTAGCTATGGTAGACATCTCGACTCGGTCGTGCCTACTGCCATCACCAACTATAAAACGTGACATGAAGCTATCTCTTAGCAGCGCCTTCTCTAGAACCTCACCATAAGTGG
This sequence comes from Viscum album, assembly GCA_963277665.1. Taxonomy (NCBI): domain Eukaryota; kingdom Viridiplantae; phylum Streptophyta; class Magnoliopsida; order Santalales; family Viscaceae; genus Viscum; species Viscum album. Next base: position 823,307,406 of record OY728157.1, read on the forward strand.
GAATGCCCAAGGGAACTATGACAACATGAATCTCTCTATGGAGACCCTACTCTAACTTCCACGATCTAAAGATTCCATCGTGGACAATTTTTGGGTAAAAACATGAACGGTCTGTGAAACTAGTCGCATACTCAGTCACCGTCATCCCTCCCTTCTGAAACTGCAAGAGCGCCAGGATCCGAACAAAGCATAAAAAGGAGGATTAAAACTCTTCATGAAACAGAATCTGAAGGTAGTACCAAGAAAGTAATGACTCATCGAGTAACTAATTCAACAGACTTCACCAACTCCTAATTGCTCTGTGGAAAATGCTGGCAGCCAAAGCCACCATCAGATCTGCCCGTGTCTGTGCAAGCCTGAAGAGGTGAACCACTGTCTCTAGTAAAACCTCTACTTCTTGAGGGTTTGGATCAACACTGATCCTCAGAAGTCTCTGTCGCTAGAACTCCCGGAGCACGTTTATCCCACAATCAAGTTGAGTCTGCTCTGCATGAGCTATCTACTGCTCACCAGGTGGGGGTGCAACTTCCGGCCCACCCGAAGAAAGGGGCTCACATTATGGGTTCTGGACTAAGGCCTCATTGCTCACAGGGTCATCATCACGAACCAAGGCTGGTATCCTGGCTGGCTGTCTTTTCGGAGGCATCCTGAATGTAATCAAGGAGAACCACGATCAGATGTGCATATATGTATATGACATTAAAAAAATGGGGATTTGACTCAAGAACGACAGTTAAAAACTCAATATTATGTGATACACAATCATATTTTTCCTGCAAATGGTGTCTTAGCATTCCGACTCAACAAGATGGTTATTAAGATCCTCATGAATAGTTACGTTTGCTTCCGCACCATCAAAATACTCCCTGGTCTGAGAGCTACTCTCGATACACATTGACACTATTACCCTAGATACCAACCAATTATTTTTTTGGGACATCCAAACAACTTCCCACTGAACGAACCAACTCTGATACCACTTTGTCACGACCCGACCCTACCCGGCTCAAGCCACAACTACCCCAAGCCGACCTCCATAGGCCATGGACTGGAGAAAAGCACCGAAATCTAAACAGCTTGGGGATTCCTTTTCTTAAGTACCTGTACACACACATGCATCCCACTCGATGCAGAAGTGTAGAGTAAAAGGAAAAGTAAAATACTAACTGATATAAACAAATCAACAAGGTGCATCGACCTCTAAACATTACAAAGTGAATGTTAAAGGTAAACTGAAATGAAAATGGAAAAACAAGCTCCAAATCAGAGAAGCACCACAACCCAGCAACAAGTAAACAATAGTAAAATAGCTGGTAGAGTCCCAGTCCTGGAAATTGACTACGACCGCTGCATGTGGTTCAAGCTCCCAAAATCCTAATCTCCTATGTAGTCACGAGCAACATATCCGTCGTCTGCAAGGGAAAACCAAGTGTGGTAAAAGCCCAAGCAGGGGTGAGTATAAAAATACTCAGTAGAATAACCCGAAGGCTCGAGGTAGAAAAAAAGGAGGTACCAAAAGGTGAGCAGTAGATTAAAAAAGGATTAGTAAAATAGAGAGTGCATAAAAGAGTAAAGCTCAACCCAACAAGAGGAAGGAAGTAGACTCTTCCTAACACAAGGATCTAGAAATGGTGGGAAAATGAACTTCTCATTGAGCCTTCGATACCTATAGAAGGAGAGTAGACTCGTCCAACCACGAGAAGATAGACATGGAAAGCACATGGCATACCCCACACGACTTCACCTCTCCAAGAATGAGAGTACCCATAAAATAATAAGGGGGTACTGGAACGAGGTATATACATATTCATATGCTAAAACATGAAACCCAAACAATATTTTAAGGGGATCTCCATCTAATAGCTCATCCCAAGAAAGTGTGTCACCAACAGTCCTAGATGTAAACACTATTGATTCCTAGTGTCCCACACGTCTGCCCTGAACTACAAGTCAAGGGGCCCAAATCACCGTACCTTGACACTATCTACATTGGGGGGCACTAACTCGCCCACATGGTTTTAGGTTGCATCTCAGGGACGCGTCTTAGTGGGGAAATCTCCCCTCATACTTGAGAGTTCTGGGGAAAGTCAAAGAACACATCATCACTATCACACAGTCAAGAGGTCTGCTCAAAGTCAAAGTTGTCACATCAGTGACCTTTACAACCAAGTGTCACACTCCGTTAGTCACAGAGAAAATCCACAGATTATCCTAGGAGAAAGGATTGAGTTTGAGAGAATTCATCTGGTAACCCACTACCCATCACCGCTAGAGGGTAAACCACAAGGTCAACGGGTAACTCACTTCCCAGATCCGCTAGAGGGTAAATCACAGAGGTCAAGGGGTAACCCACTACCCAACCCCACAGGAGTGTAAACAAAAAAGGTCAAATGGTAAGCCACTACCCAGCCCTGCTAGAAGGTAAACCACAAAGGTCAACGAGTATCCCACTGCACAACCCCGCTGAAAGGTAAACTACAAAGGTCACTGTGTAACCCACTGGCCCACCCCGCTAGAGGGTAAACTGAAAAGATCAATGAGTTACCCACTACCCAGCACCACTGGAGGGTAAACCACAAGAGGTCATCAAGTAACCCACTACCCAGCACCGCTGGAGGGTAAACCCGGAACTGCTCGATATCTCCACACTATTTGTCCCATCACTAGGTGTCACTAACACTGCTACCATGCGTAGGTTCAGAGTGCGTGAAAAATAAACTCCGGCCAATGCCCTTTCATGTTTCCACATTTAATGAGATCTTGAAAAAGGCTCTACTCTCCAAAACAGATTGCACTGTTGTAATATTCTTGAAAAAACACGTGATATAGACTACTTACTCGCTAGAAATGGGCTTCCGGTGGAAAATTTATTCAACACTGCTTCACTCCCATATAGAATCATGTGAGGCCCACACCTTTGTCCCGAAAGAGGTCGGTCGAACTGCTCTATCATGATTACATTGGAAAAACACGCCGAAATGACTATTCATAAGCCCAAAACGGACGCCTAATGAAAAAGTCATAGTATGCTGCACACAGCTTATGAGACGACCTGTGGGGTCCTTGCCTCAACTCCGTCTTCTATGCCTAAAACCACCACAGTCAATTTCACCTCAATTCCAGGGTCACAATGTCATTAATGACGCCTAAAATGGACTCTGGATGCAGACGCTGTAACTCATCGCGTTATATGAAAACGAGGCCCTGTGGGGCCCACAACTCGAACACGAATTTAGGCGGGTGGATTGATCCATTGCAATCCCCATGGAAAAACACTCTGAAATGAGTACTCAAACACCCTAAACGGATGTCAGGTGAAAAATTGGTGTTTCACCATAAAGCGTGCGAACAATGCCCTGTGTGTCCCACACCTAGTCTCCAACCCGAATGCTTCCAAAAGAATCTCAAAATGTACGTATGAGGACTGGGGTCACACTACCGCTGGTGGCGTGTCAATCAGACATCCCAATCAAGAGTTAGGTCTGACGCAACAATTAATACATTAATTAATTAATTAATTATTCACATTTAGCGTTTCATGCCACTGAGCAACGTAACCAACTCTCAAAGGTTACAAACCAACATGGAATGATAGTATTAGCTCTAGGGCCACCACGTATCAGACGTCACGTCAAAAGGACACCCGACTCGCGATCCACGTTCGTCTCTACTTTAATAATAATTTATTATTTTTAAATTAACATGTTTCAGGTCACCCGCCTTCAGGCACTGGACCCCAAAAACCCCAGAACCCATCTTAAAAACTCTGCGTCAAAGAGACCGATCAATATCTGTATACGGAGTGTCAAATAGACATGCCGTTTAGTTGATACTTCCCCCCGAACGCAAGGGGGCCATACCAGGCCAGTTCACCCCAGTCGGCCCAGTCTGAAAAGCCAACACGTGGCCCAACCACTGGTCTGGCCAATCACGCCACGGATATCCAGCTGCAGCCTTCCCAGCAACACCAAACCCCTTCCGAGGGTCCGGTTCTACCCAAATATACTGGCCAACTGGCTGGTCATAGTCGCCCAACAGGACCCACTGTATTCAGATCCTTGTCCACGCTGCACACCCCGAGGTCACCGCCTCAGGGGCCTCCCGACCGAGACACGCCGGTGCCCTCGACGGATACACCTAGTCTCACCAATCCTATGTTGGAAGCCATTTCTTTGGCGCACACCACCGCACGCCTCGGCCGCTTTCTTCCTCCGGCCTCCTTTTGCCGCCTGCCGGAGTCCTGCCAAACGCCGCGGCCCGCAGCAGCCCACCGCACACCACCCGGTGCCGCTGTTGCCCGCTCCTATGCGCCAGCTACACCCTACTGCGCTACACCCCCAGCACCACCCCGCACTACCTCTGAACTCTACTATCCTGGTTGCCCACTTCTCGCTCCGCCTTCGAACGACCTTCCGCACCGGCTCCATCCTCCGCAGCATGAGACACCGCGGCCGCCGCGCGTAGCCACCGACCGCTCCTACCAACCCACACTGGTGGTCCCTTCCGCAGACCATCAGGACCTCATCGGATGTATGATTTCAATTCTGAGGCAGGATTCCAGGTTATCGGGGTGAGCCTGTCACAACACTGCACTCACTCGACGATCCATCAATGATTTGCGCATCCGAATTTTGGGGACGAAGAATGCTCAAGAATAGTTTTAGAACGGGTCACGAACCCTGGTTGTGTTTGTTCAGCAATTTCCCCCATTATAGAATTATAGAAAATTAAAATGATGAAATTGAAAGAAACAATATAAATTGATGAAGGTTCCAATATTTATTATAAATCCTACCTCGGATCGCTCATTCATCATTGGTGACACGTCCACAATGCTCCTGCTCCGATCTGCCAAGGCTCCGGCGGAGTTTGCTCCTCGATCCGTCGAAGAATAGCGAAGTACGCCGAAGAACAGGGGAGAGAGATAGAGAGAGAGAGAGAGAATGGGTTGTCTTCTCCCAACATTTAATAGAATTTATAAAAATACACTAAAAATCTCTCAACGAGCATGGATTCCGAAATCACCGTGCCATCTCATTTTATATCGCGCCCTGGAAAAATGCCCCATTTCAAACTCAACATAAGTCTTGGGTTTCCATTATGAGGCTTATTTTGAATGTTATTTGAAAAGAACAACAGTTATAGAAAAAATCACTAAGTCTTTATTTTAAAATGATGATTTTCCCCTAGGTGACATCTCTCACAGCAGGCCCGTGCCCACAACTTTTACACCATGCCTAGGGTAAACGGCACACACTAGATGTAACCGTTCCCTCATATTTCTGATCCGAGCTATCATTTCAGAGTTACTCAGGATTGAGATATTAAATGAATAATTTGATAATTTAATTATCCATTTAACACACCACCAATGAGCGAGTGGTCCGAACATCCCACGCCGACTCATTTTATGTCACTCCTAGGGTAAACACCGCGTTCCGGACCCAACTGTGGTCTTCGATTTTCAATCTGATCATCCTTCTAAGAGATATCACATTTTCCTTAGACAACCACGGGTGCATAATATAAAAACACTAAAAAAATTTATATAAATAATTCCAGGCACACCAGGCATCGGAATTGCACGCTGTCTGAACGCCCTGCTTTGGAATTACATCAAAAAATTTCCAAATTCTTTTATAGAAAAAACTGGGTTCTGAAATCATTTCCTTCTTCAAGCTTTTTGTCTCTGAAAATAAAAACCAAGAAACACCACATGGTACTAATCCCACACATAGCTCTCCTATACCAAGGAAAAATCTTGCATAGTTATGCGTCACACCACAAAAAGGATTTGATCCGTTCACGTGAGGTTTTCCCTTGCTGATGATGTGAATATGAGCATGCACAAATCTCCTCAGGTATGTCACATGGGAGGTGTCGTTCACCCACTCCATACTTTGGGAGGTTAGGGAAAGGCGTTAGACAACCACGACATCCCTTCGCATGGTCTCAAATGGCCTGAAGGCCCTCTGAGGTAGCTCGCCTCCCCGGTCGAACCCCCAGATCACACGCTGCAACTGGATTCACCGTTTGGACCTGGGACAATGACCGGCGATTCCCTCTTTCAGAGTATCCATATGGTGAAACACTCGGGGATATCAGGTCATGCAAAGTTTAACAGTCGATGTCCCATGACCAAGACCCTCTTACACACATTAAAAGAGAAAGATTCCATACCATCAACTAAGGAAAAGGCTCCACATCTTCTATTCTACTGAAACAGGGATAAACTGACGCCCTGCGTCACCCTGGTGACACCTCAAACAAGGAGTAGGGTGAAAATAATTTCACATACAGAGTCTAACAATTATACTGCACAAAGTAGAAGAGCTGTAGAGCATACCTCTTATCACGTCATGCACAGTAGGATTTTAGACATCCAAAGCACACGGCTATCCGTGGACCAAACTATCAGCTCCTGGAGTCTGATGTGGACAGCCTGGTGGTGATGGGAAGACCCCGTAATGTCATCCCCCACTTCCAGCTTCTCCTTCTCCTCTACTAGCACGACCTCTTTGTGCACTACTCCGATCACGGTGCTGCCTCTTCCATAGTGGTGCGCCTGCTGCCTGCCTGAAGTTCTTAGCATACCTAGTCGGGTAGTCTCGTGCCTAGTGACCTCACCCATCACAAGCATAGCACCGGTGCTCTCTGGGCTTCCCTAGTGCCCTCCGGTGCCACTGTGGTGTACGACCATGGCCCGGAGTCCTCTCACAGAAGGGTCTCCTCAGCTGAGACCCTTCAATTTGCTGCTACAGTGGTTCATGATCACATCTCTAAAATCGGCAGTGGGAAGGCCACCTGCGTCAAGATTCTTTCATCCAGCGCCTTCTAGCTGTGGTAGACGTCTCGGCTATGTCGTGCCTATTTCCACCACCAACTATAAAACGTGACAGCAAGCTCTCTATCCCCAACACCTACTATAGCTCATCGACATAAGTGGGAATTTCCAAGGGTACTATGACATCACAAATCTCTCTTTGGAGACCCTTCTTGATCTTCCACGATTGGAAGTTTCCATTGTAGACCATTTTTGGGTAAAAACATAAACGGTCTGCGAAACTAGTCGCATACTCATTCGGCATCATCCATCCCTGCTGAAACTGCAGGAGATCCGGGATCTGAATGGAGCGTTAGCAGGAGGGGTAAAACTCCTCACAAAACAACAGCTGAAAGTAATCCCCTGAAAGTTAAGAATCATCGAGTAACTGAGTTACTGGACTCCACTAACACCCACCTGCTCCGTGGGAAAGACTGGTGGCCAAAGCCACCATCAGATCTGCCAGGGTCTGTGCAAGCCTGAAGAGGCGAACTACTATCTCTAGCCAAACCTCTCCTGCCTGAGTGTATGGCACATCTCTGAACCTCAGTGGTCTATGTCGCTGGAACTCATGCAGTGCACTCAACCCGCGCTCAAACCCAGTCTGCTCTGCAGGAGTTGTCTACTGCTCACTAGGTGAGGGTGTTACTACCGGCCGACCCAGAGAAAGGGGATCGCATGATGGGTTCTGGAATGAGGCCTCATCGCTCACAGGGTCATCTTCATGAACCAAAGAAGGTATCATAGCTGGCTGTCTTTGCGGAGGCATCCTAAATGTTATCAAGGAGCATCATGATCAGATGAGCATATATGTATATGATAGTAACAACAATGGGGAGCTGACTCAATAAGGACAATCAAAGACCCAATTCAATGTGATGCACAAACCAATTTTCCCTGCAACAGGTGTCTTAGCATGCCGAGTTGACATGCGCGTTATCAGGGTCCTAGTGAATGGGTACGTCGGCCGCCGCACCATAGATATACTCCCTGCCTGAGAGACACTCTCGATACACGTTGACACTTTTCCCTAGATCCAAACTAATTCCTTTTTAGAGAAGTATGAACAACATCCCAAGGAACGAACCACCTCAGATACCACTTTTTCATGACCCGACCCTACCCGGCTTGAGTTGCAACTACACAAAGCATGCCTCCATGGGCCAGGGGATAGCTAAAAGCGACAAAGGATAAACAACTCGGGGAGTCCTTTTCCTAAGTACCTGTAAGCACAAATGAATCCCACTCAATGGAGAAGTACAAAGTAAAAGGAAAATTAACATACCAACTGTTATAAACAAAACAATAAGGTGAATCGACCTCTAATCAGTACAAAGTGAGTGCTATGGTAAACTGAAAAGAAAAGGTCAAAAACCATGCCCAATGAGAAAAGTGCCACAAACCAACAATAGGAAAAAAAAAGTAAAATTGTAGGGAGAGTCCCACACCTGGAACCTGACTACAACCACCGCACGCGGTCCAATCCCCTGAAATCCTAAGCTCTTCCGTAGTCATGAGAAACCTGTCTGTTGTCTGCAAGGGCACACTAAGTGCGTGCAAATCCCAAACAGGGGTGAGTATAAAAATTTTCAATAGAATCCCTTGAAATATCGAGGAAACAAAAAAGGAGGTACCAAAAGGTGAGTAGTAGATAGAACATGGATTAATACAATAGTGAGTGCAGTAAAGAGTACAAATTGACACAACCAGAGGATGGAAGTGGACTCGTCCTAACACAAGGAGATAGAAATATTTAAAAGATGAACTTCTCATCGAGCCTTCGCTACATATAGAAGGAGAGTAGACTCATCCAACCATGAGAATCTTGACACAGAAGGCACGTTCCATACCCCGCTCATCTTCGGCTCTCCTGGAAGGAGAGTAACCAAACCCCAAGAAGGGGGTACTGGAATGAGGTATATACATATCCATATGCTCAAACAAGAAACCCAAAAAAGATCTTAAGGGGATCTCCATATCATAGATCAACCCAAGAAAATGTGTCACCAACTGTCCCAGTAGTAAACACCATCAATGCCCAGTATCCCACACGTCTTCCCCGAACTACATGATAAGGGGATCAAATCACCGGACCTTGACACTATCAACTTTGGGTGGATCTGACTTGCCCGCACGGTTTTAGGTTAGGTCTCAAGGATGCGTCTTGGAGGGGAATGTGCCCCTCGTACTTGAGAGTTATGGGGAATGTCAAACCACACCTCGTCACTATCACACAGTAGAGAGGTCTTCTCAAAGTCAAAGCTATCACATCACAGACCCATACAACCATGGGTCCCGCTCCGATAGTCAGGGAGAAAATCCACAAACTAGCCTAGTAGGAAAGAATGAGTCTAAGAGAAATTGTCAGGTAACCCACTACCCAGCCCCACTGGGGGGTCAACCACAAGGTCAACATGTAACCCACTACCCAGCCCCACTAGAGGGTAAACCACAAATGTCAATGGGAAACCCACTGCCCAACCCCGATGGAGGTAAACTACAATGGTCAACGGGTAACTCACTACCCAGTCTGGCTGGAGGGTAAGCCAAGAAGGTCAATGGGTAAAACAATGCCCATCCCCGCTGGTTGGTAAACCACAAAGGTCAATGGGTAACCCATTTTCCAGCCCCGTTGGAGGGTAAAATACAAGAGGTCATTGGGTAACCCACTACCCAACCCCGCTGGAGGGTGAACGTGGAACTGTCCTGATATCTTTGCACTACCGTGCCATCACTAGGTGACACTAACACCACTACCGTGCGTAGGTTTGGAGTGCATCCAAAAGAACCTCCGACCAACACCAATTCATGTTTCCACATTTAATGTGATCATGAATGAATATCTCATCTCCCAAATAGATTGCACCATTGTAATCATCGTGAAAAAACATGCGAGATAGACTACTTACTCTCTAAAATGGGCTCCCTGTATAGAAGTTATTCAACCCCGCTTCATGACCATATGACATCTCATGGGGCCCTAACCTTGGTCCCGAAATAGTTCAGGCAAACTGTACCATCACGATGCCCTTAGAAAAACACGGTGAAAATACTATTCATACGCCCCAAACAGACACCTAATGAAAAAGTCACAGTATGCTACACACAGCTTAAGAGACAGCCTGTGGGGACCACGCCTCAACTCCAACTTCAATTCCTAAAACCACCCCGTCCAATTTCGCCTTGATTCCAGGGTCACAACACCATTGACGGTGCCTAAAACGGACTTCGGATGCAGAAGTTGCAACTCCCCACAGTATACGCAAATGGGGACCTATGGGGACAACACCTCAAGCCCGCATTTAGGTAAGCAGATTGTGCTATTTCAGTCCCCTCATAAAAACACTCAGAAACGAGTACGGAAACACCCTAAACGGATGTAAGTTGAAAAGGTTGTGTTTCTTCTTAAAGTTACCGAACTAGGCCCTATGGGTCCGGCACCTTGTCTCCAACCCGAACACTTCACAAAGCATCTCAAAAATTCCGCACGAGGAATGGGGTCATGCTGCCACTGACGGCGTGTCAATCAGACATCCCAAGTAGAAGTTAGGTCTGACACAACAATTAATTAATTAATTAATTAATTACTTATTCACATTTCATGTTTTGTGCCACTGTGCAACAAAACCAACCCACAGAGGTTCCGAACCAACTTGGAAGGACCGTTTTAGCTCTGGAGAGACCACATTTGTGATGACACATCAAACAGACGTCCGGATCATGAGCCATGCCCTTCACAACTTTAATGACAATTTATTATTATTAAATTAATGTGTGTTGGGTCACCCGCCTTTAGGAACGGGAAACCAAAAACACCAAAACCCATATTAAAATGTCCGTCTTGATGAGACCAATCCACAGCCGCAGACGGTGTGTCAAACGGATTCATCGTGTAGATGTTACGACCCCCCGAACGTAAGGGGGCCTTACCGGGCCGGTTCACCCCAGCCAGCCCGGTCCGAGCCTCCGGCCCGCGGCCCGCCGGCCGCGGCCTGGCCAGCAATGCTGAACCCCTTCCTCAGGTCTGGTTCTCCCCAAATAGACTTTTATTTGGCCGGTCTTCATCGCACAACAGGACCCGCGTTATGCGGGTCCTTGTCCACGCCGCACACTACGAGGTTAGCGCCTCAGAGTCGTCCCGACCGTGACACGCCGGCGCCCTCGGCGCCTCCACCTGGGCTCTCCACTGCTCCGCTGGATTCCACTACTCGCCCGCGCACCACCACACGCCCCGACCGCCTGATTGCTCAAGACTCCTCTTTCAAACTGCCGGAGTCCCATCGAACGCCGTGACCCGCTACAACCCACAACACGCCACCTGGTGTGGCCACCGTCTGCTCCTCTACACCGGATGCACCCAACCGCGCTACACCCCTGGAGCCTCCCCGAACTCCCTCTAAACTCCACCATCCCATTCACCCGCTTCCCGCTCCTCCTTCGAACAGCCTACCGCAACGGGTCCGAGCTCCGCTGCTCGACACACTGCGATCGTCGTGCACAGCCACCGACCTCTCCTACCGCCCCACAATGGTGGTCCCTTATGCAGCCCACCAGGACCTCATTGGAGGTCTGATTTCGATTACGAGATTGGAATCCTGGTGCTTGGGATGAGTCTGTCACAGCACTTCCCCTCGCTCGACTATCCATCAATGATTTGTGTGTCCGAATTTTGGGGATGAAGAATACTCAAGAACAATTTTATAACTGGGCTCAGACGATGGCAGTGTTTGTTTGGCCATCGCCCCAATTCATGAATTATAGAAAATTAAAATAAAAAAATAGAATGGAACCCCAGAAATTAAAGAAGGTTTGGAAATTTATAATAAAACCTACCTCGTGTCGCTCATTCATCATTAGCGATGTATCCACGATGCTCCCGCTTTGATATGCCAAGGATCCGGTGGAGATCGCTCCTTGATCCATCGAAAAATGGAGAAGAACACTGAAGAACAAGAGAGAGAGGGAGAGAGAGAGAGAGAAAATGGGTTTTCTTCTACAAACACTTAAGCTAATTTCTAAAAAATCAAAAAAAATATCTCAACGGGCACAGATTTCGAAATCACCGTGCCCTCTCATTTTATATCGTACCTAGGAAAAATGCCCCATTTCGAACTCAAACGAAGCCTCAAATATCTATTTAGAGGCTTTGTTCAAAAGTTATTAGAAAATAACACCAGTGATAAAAAATCACTAAGTCATTATTTTAAAAAGACGATTATACTGTGGGTGACATCTCTCACAGCAGGCCCGTGCCCGCAACTTTTACACCCCTTCTAGGGTAAACGGCACGGTCCAGACACAACCGTGCCCTCAGATTTCTGATCCGAGCTACCATTTAGGATTTATTAAGTTTTGAGAAATTAAATTAATAATTTGATAATGAAATAATACATTTAACACAATGCCAATGACTAAGGGGTGTGAATGTCCCACACCGACTCATTTTTGTCGCGCCTAGGGTAAACACCGCATTCCAGACCCAACTGTGCTCTCAGATATCCTATCTGATCATCAATCTGAGAGATATCACATTTTATTTAGTTAACCACACGTTCAAAATATAAAAACACCTAAATTTTGTATATAATTATTTCCAGGCACACCGGGCCGCAGAATTGCACACCGTCTGAACACCCTTCTTTGCAATAACATCAAGAATTTTCCAAAGACTTTTATAGAAAAAATCGGTTTCATACAGATATGGATAATAATAACTATTTTCATAATGATAGAATTAATTATCCTATATGTCATAATATTATATTATATTCCTTATGGAAGGAATACAAAAATATTAAATCTTACATATATTCTACTGAATCATAAAAAATTGTGTATAAATAAACCAAATTACTAGAATAGTTTATCTGATGAGGAAAACTGTTTCATTAAGGGGATATCTTACAATAGACCCGATACATTAACTTTCTATCTCTAACTCATCCATCATATGAAAAATAAAAATTGAAATAATACATATTCTACAAAAACATTTTTATTAAAATTCCATCATATGAAATTATGGTATATTCTCTAATCAATACATAAAACAACATAATCATAATTCATTTAAAGAAATATATTGGATGTTAAAATTATATTGTATCCTTAGGGATGTTTTTGAGCCTATAAAATATGTCTTCATAGATGAATAACAACTTTATAAAATAATTTAAAAAAAATAAGAAATATAATATTAGGTTAAAAGAATAAAACTAAAAACTATATGAATAATAGGAATAATATTTCAATAAAATATCATGGAATTTTTTATAAGATTTTGGATTATTAATAGCTCGTATAATATAAGGAAAATGTGTCCATGTCAAAAACCATAATAATATATAATTTCCGTACATTTAAAAAATTAATAAAAATTATTTTTTCAAATAATAATAAATAATACATTTTACATCATTGAATATAAATTAAATGTATTTTTAAAAATTCCTCAAGAAATGATTGATGTTTAAAAATTGTAATAATCGAGGAAAAATAAATAATATAGATATGAAATACAAATATTAATGATAAAAAAGGTGTAACAATGTTGAAATACCTTATATACATTAGTTTGTTGTGTTTTTACCAAAAAAAGATAAAATTTAATGAATAGTTTATAACCAAAAAAATATATATAATGGATAAAATAAATTGTATTTATGATAGAAAAATGATATAATTACCCCATCAGAAACTTAAACATAAATAATCTTGTACAATAATGTTATTATAAAATATACCTTTACCTCAAATCTTGACTCATTTATTTATTATCTAACCCATGAATAATAAAATGATATAAATATATAAAATAATTAATTACCTTATTAGTTATTATTTTATTTTATATTAATTTAATCATTATAAAATTTCATGTAGCTAATATTTTTTTGTCTATATTGTTTGTTTTTATGTCGTTTGGTCTATATTAATAATATTAAATTATGGGTGTTGAACATGGTTAAATGGGTCATGGATATATCATGTCATTATTTTCAAACATATTGTAATTATCAATTTTAACAATTTGATACACTCTTAGAACAATCCTGATAAGTTGGACGTGAAATGTAAATTACATCGGTGTATGGAGATAGTAATTCGAACATATGCACATGCAATGTTAACATTTTTTAAATGGGTATAAATAGATAAGGTAAAAAGGTAATATATTTTTACATAATAATTAATATATCATAATTATCATATATATTCATTAAATATATCCTTATGACCAACCATGTGATTAAAAATCATATCACATCACTACGTGGAGGTGGCAGTCCTCATGTATACATGAGTGACATTATCATTTTCCAACAACTGATATTGTAATATGGTATACAATATTATATCTTTATAGAATCACGATTATGTTATAAAAACCATATAAATCTATCATATAAATACTTATAAATATATTTTCGGCATATGGATGAAAAATGAAATTTATTGATCAATTTAAATGGAAGTCTATACACACACGTGAGTGATGTTTTCATTTTGGATTACATGGAATTGAAATTGAAAATTGTTGTAACATAAATATAAAAATATGGAATTATAATAATTATAAGGATTTAGTTTTGTTAATATAAATATACAATATTTTGGGAATGTAAGAATAATGAAATATGAAATAGGAAAACAACAACAAATAAGTCTTCACTGGAAAACATAAGTTAGATTACACCGTAACCTATGTTGAATTAGTTTTTTGAAAGACACCTCCTCTAGGATATGGCTATGGAATATTAAAAGATTAATTTTCTCATATTGAAAGGGCTAAATGTATCATTAAGTGTGAATAAGTGACGGGAGGGGCTGACATTTTACATGTGAGGTTTGTTGAATTTTTTTTAATAATGATATATTTGTTATATAATATATGTATAACTCAATATATCTAGCTCAATGTTGAAATTGTTTCAATCTTTTGATTTTTTAGAAATAAAACCAACTAATTTTTTTTTGTGTTTTTATATCAATCAATAAATTATTATCTATAATAAAATATTAATAAGGTCATTTTCAAGAGGATTTCGATATTTTTACTACAAATCCATAAAAATTAAAATTAATGTATGTATAAATAATTTTAAAATATGTAAAACATTATTATTATTCATTAAATTAATTAATTTATTCAAATTTTCCAAAATAATTTTTTTTTAATGATTTTAATGTTAATTATTTCATTTTACAAATCCTTTTACTAGGGTTTTGTCGGTGTTGAGTATGTGTAAAAAGAAATTCGAACAACACTAATATTTCTAAAAAATATATATCATATATATAGTTTATTTGTATTAAATTGAATATGTGTAGTCATTCAAAATATGTTTTATTATCCTTATGAAATCATATCATGTATATTAAAATAAATATAGACACATCTTTCACTTATTCTTTACTTAAAATAATATAATGGTCCTTATCAAATGAAATCCCTCCATATGACATTATTTTCTAATTTATGATGATGGTGGTTGAAATGTACTCATAAAAAGATATTAAATCAGGTTATTTTATAATTATAATAATTTATCATAGAGTACTAACCCTCTTTAAACCATTTCGGTTGTTACTATGGTGAAATTTTTTTTCCTTGGTTAATATTCATAAAAAAAAATTGGTTGAAAAGTTTATATATTTCGAACACACTAATTACAAATAAGGAACCATTTTCAAATATTACTTTTTATAATGTGTTAAAATTTAATTTTAGTATATGTTTTGGAGATGAATCATAAATTGTTTCTACAAAATTTCGATAATAAAAATAAAATTGATATATATGAAAATATTGAATAATGTTGTTTCACATGTAATTTATTAGATTAGGATGAATATAACGAAATATATTTTACTTAAAAACAATAACAAAATTTATTTTTTTTTAATTTCTTAATTTACAAAAATAATAATAAATATATTTTGTAAAAAAACATTAAATAGATTTTCATAATCCCAAACATATATTTTTAATTAAAAATAAATATTTTTATATTTACTATATTTCCAAATAAATATATATTTAATCAATAAAAAAGTATTCATAAAAATTAATTTTAATCTTATATCATGATAATTTCATAAAAGTAAAAATAATTTTCATATTTTTATTTTTCTCTATAGACACAAAATTAAACTATATTAAAAAATTACAAAAAATAATCCTATTTTAATTTTTATATCTCTAAGACAAAAAATAAATACTTTTTATTAAATTAATTTTTTAAAACCTATAAATTTTTATTTTAAATGAAAATACAACATAAAAATAAATAATATTTTTTTAGAAAAAATCCTTTTAAGAAATAACTATTCATAATCATACACAATTTATTTATTGTCATTATAAATTTAGTAATCAAGTACCAATTACATATATTTAAATTTTTATGAAAGGAAATATTTTGAATTAATTTCATAATCATGATACTTAAATTAATATCTAATTATCCATCAATTAGGTTATAATTATAATACTTAAATAACAATATTTCTATATTAAGTCCTAGTTCATTCAATATCATTGGTTCATATTGAAAATACTTTCAAAAAAAATTATTCATATGATGTATAATTATATATTTAAATATTGTTATGTCACAGGTTTGGGGTGATAAAAATTAAGATAAGATCACTATAACATAAAAGGAATTCTAAGATAGCTTGATAATAAATTAATCACCAATTATTGAGAAAATTAAGGGTAGAAATAAACTTAAATAACTACTCGAATATGTTAAACATATTAAATAGTTTTGTAGATGAAATGTTCATAAAATCTATTTTTAGTGTCGTATAGTCTTTTAGAACATGTCAGGTATATTTATTAGGTAACATTTTGTTTTAAGAAGTTAGTGAATGAATGAATTAACAATAATACATATAATAAATGAAGGAATCAAATATAAAATGATGAAAGTAATGGAGATAAACCCAATATGAATACGTACTCAAAGAATAATGGGTTTTTAGAATATTCCAATGGATGGTGTGATGATTAATGTCACTATTCTAAGGAATATATTTCCATGCATCTAACACCATTTAATTAATCTATTGGATATATGAATTCCCATAGAGGAAAAAAATAATAATCTAAAGTCATATTGATGCGGAACATAAATGTTAAAATAGGAGAAACCTAGGATTTTTAAAAATAGATACTCCTAACATATTAATGAAAATACCATGAGCAAGAATAATATTAAACAACATCATGGGGTGTAGTTACCTTTTGGAGTGAGATCCACTTTAATATTAATGAAATTTTTATATTTGATATCAAATCCCAAAAGATTAAATCTATATATTTTTTATTTCTTACATAGATTATTATGAAAAAAAATGATATTAATTTCCTATGAAACAAATAAATCATTAGGTGGAATAATATTTTAAATTTTTCTACTGGTGAAAAATATGAATATTTATTTTCATTAGGATTATAGACTTTATAGATTCTTTTATTTATGAAATAAATAGAATTAAAAAAGATGGAACTAAATATTGTTCTTTTTTTTCAATAAAATTTAAACATGATATCTAAGATGTTTTTGTTATGATATATTACTCATCTAAAAATTGTAAGTGAGAACCTAATTTATGCTTTCTATAAAGGAAGAAAGAGACAATGATGTAACAAAATGATGGATGTATAGTCAAATCCACCACATGAATTAATTAATTTTGATTACTGTGGTATAATGTGATGTCAATCCACTAAGGGTGATATTTAATTCATCCCATTCACTATAAATATAATAGTGAGGAATAATGTTTTGTTCATAAATCCAAAATTAATACTAGTGGATATGTCCAAAATTTCCATGTGATGTCGAGAGAATGAAATGTATAAATGTATGAAGAAAAAAACATCAGATAGTAGAAGAGTGTTAAGAAGTTTATCTTTTGATTATTTACATTAAAAGGATGTAATGAAACATCAATATAGTGCTCCACATATATCATATAATAATGGAGTAAAAAAATAAAATAATAATCCCACATTAGATGAGGGGATCCAGGATATCAAATTTCAAAATATCATATGTCCTCTACAGAGAATTTATAAGAACAATATTCTACATTTAAAAAATAATATTAATGATGATAAAATAAAATGGTACATTTTATGTATATAGTATTAGAGAAATCAAATAATTTCTTAAATAATTTTTTCAAACATTTCTATTTGATGAAAATCAAATATTATAAATTTTGGATGTTTGTCCAATAGGATATGGAATTAGTCCCCATTATCTTTCTATAGATAATGGAGCATATATTTTCTGGAATAAAATAGGTAAAATGTTATTATGAAATTATTATATGTTCATTATTCAATATCATCAAAAAATTTATATGTGAAATAATGAATATTACGATGTTCTTAATGAATATAATGATAATTTTTATAGAGAATTATTATGTAAAAAGATTAAAATTAAAACCATATTGCTGATATTGATTGAAATCACATAAGTGAGAAACAAGGAAAAAACGAGTAACATAAATATCATTATCTTAATAATATATGTGAATATAAAAATTTAATATAAAATTTGGATATAGTACATATTATGAAAAATATACATATTTTAATTAAAAATGAATTATTCTAGACCAAAAGAAATATGATTTTTGATAATCATATAGCTATTATTTCTTTGACTGACCCATAATTAGTTTTGGAAGAAATTGATCTTATGGATTGGATAGACTCTATTAATGAGTATTTGTACTAGATTAAAATTCGTGCAACTTTTTATTTTCATTAAATTTTGAAAAGAGCCAATTTTCATTGGCACAATGATTGTGTTCAGAAATATTCATTAAGATAATGTTAAAATATCAAGATACAAGGCTATATATGTGTTCAAATGGAACCATCCCTCTGAATAATATTATTTTATGTAGGAATTTTTATCTATAATAAGACATGAATCCATAATAATGTTCCTGAATGATATAGGTCATTATAATTATCAAATTTACTCTAGAGATGTAAAATCTACCATCATGAATAAATATGAGGTCTTTATAAAATAACCAAATGTATTAGTTTTGTATGGTGGTGGTACTATGTTGTGCCATATAAACAAGGAATTTTATGAGACTAAATATAGATATATCTCTTGATATAATGAGAAATATGGATTCATGAGATAAATGAAATTCATTATATGTAATATGGATAAAAAATAATATAGGAATTACATAAAAATATGGACACCTATTGATACTCTCTATATTAATGAGAAACTTTTATGAGGATAAAATGGGTGTTATTGTGATTAATGTTCTTAAATGTGAATAATTATTTTGTGATTTATATGTGTGGATAAATGAGATAAATTCTCATATTATAGGTCATGGAAAAAGGAGATGAAATTTTCATTACCATGAAATGTGTAGAAATTAATTTTTGGATATGTTTTGTATAATAGTATCCAAATAAGATCCCACACCCATATATGTTGGAGAAAAATTGGGAAAGAATAATGAAGGATATATTGAATGTTGGATGATATTTATAAGTAATTTTAGAAGCTTAATCACTCGTATTCTGTCAAGGACAAATATTTTCTATGTAGTTAAATTGTTTTTATGTATCATTTTTATCAAAATAATTCAAATATAATGGTTTGAAATAGGGATTACAAATACATCAATTAAACATTTATTAAGATATTTCATTGAAGGGTTGTGAAACTAAATATTTTCTGATATATTGATGTTAATTGGGCTAGGGATTGTGATGGGAGGAAATCATCTTTATATAGAATATTTATCTTTTGAAGAAGCTATGCGAAATAGAACTAAAAGATGTAGAACTCAGTTTCATTATTCTAATTTAAATAATAGTAAGATGAAACTACAAATTCCCTTATATAATTAATATGGATGAAATAAAAACTAGAATAGAAAATCATAATGATCAGAAATCCAATATGAATTTCATCTGACATACAAAGTGAAATCTATCTCTCTAAAAATAATATTGAACAATATATATGTAAACAAAATGAAATATTTTTTAACATTATGTTATAGTGGTTATAAAATAGAGATATAATTCAGGAATTTATTTATACAAGAGATAAAATAGCTGATAGCTTCACTATATCCATTCTGAAGGGTAGATTTTTTATTTGAGGCTTAACATATTTGTTTATCCCTTCCCCATAATTTGAGGTATATTGGGTAGTATACCTATATTCAATTCGAATTTATTTTCATTGGGGGATAATTTTACACAACTCTTGTTTATTTATATTTGGAATCCAAATATATGTTTATTATAAATAATTACACTGGTGACTTGTTAGACTAAGGGGAATCATAGAATCATTTGGGTGTCAATTTTCTTCCATTTATGTTCATAATTCAGAAAAAAACATTGCATGAATTAGTAATGTGGTGTTTATATTTTTTCTGTTTTTGGGAAAGGTAATTATATGTTGTTATATGATGTGTTTTAGTGTGGTAGTCATAAAAGAAAAATTTTCTTAATAATTCCATTGGTTCATCAGTAATATCCAAACCAATAAGAAAATATTTATATGAAATGCATAACACAAACCCATGTAATTGATTCCCTAACCAGGGGAAATATGTATTTGAATTGGATTATTAATATTTTTAGGGTAAATGGGTTTCCCATTAGATGTACTAAATATATTATATCATGATTACCGATAGTAATCAAGAATAGTTTCTATTTATAAAATTATTGACCAATAATTAGTGTCAAATAAATCCAAAAATAAATTATTATGAAATACAATTTTTATGGGAAAATATATATATTTCTTGAAATGGGTTAAGAGGATATATACTAATCATATCTTCATATCCATTATTAATATAAAACTCTTCAATACATAATTATAATTCATCAATATAAAAAAATTATATAGTACTTTGAAACTGAAATATTATTTTTGAGTTATCATGAAATTATTATTATTATTTTCATGTGTTCACTCATTATCAATCACATAGTATTATTTTAGATAATGGGAGATCATGAAAATAACTAAACAAGACTGTTAGAGTTTTATAAAATGTTATAATTCCTATAAAAACTCTCAAAATATGTTTTCATTAATGGTCAACCATATGGACATAATATTTTGTGATAATTCATCATGCCATGTGTCAAAAACATATACGTTTGAAGTCATAATATAATTTCCTGAAATATTAGAAAAAGAAATCTCATAATTTACCATTTTATAAAAATCTGTAGTCTTGCATTAGATTGTAGCTTAATGACAATAATCTTATGGATAAGGTGGTCTATTTTTCATTTTTTTCACTCTATGCTTTATGATTATTTCCAATTTATATATTAACTCCTCCCATACCATGGTTTATAGGTATTGTTTATTTATTCTTGGTTATATATTGTGTTTATAGATAGTATATCAAAAATAAATTATGAGAACTTCCACTATATATGATAGGGTTGTCATACTTTCACAAATATAGGGGGAAAAGAATGGAATTTATTATTTATGTTCTATAGAGGGTTTGATATCTTGTTCAAACTACTTATTATTTTACATCATCACTTGGATAAGATAAACATCAAATGTATAATTTTATATCATCATTTATAACATAATATTTTAAGTTATATGTTTTTTTATCAAAGTACACTAATATTTTCATTTATTATCTATGATTAAATTTGATAATAATGATCTTAAATTTGGATTATATGGACATGGAGTAGTTAAACATGATAATGAAAAACCTAAATAACAAGATTTAAATTATTAATGAGTATGTGGCTTACTTATTCTTCTTTTTTTCACATAATTTTTTTCCATTATCTCTGTGTGTTCTACATGCCAACACTAACATAATATTTTAGAATTCATGTCATATATGATTTAATTAATTTTACATAGACACAATTCCCCATCACCACCTATTTTAACAGTGATACATGACCATATTTCATAGTAAAATTATTTTTTCCTTGGTATATACATATATAATGATAGTCAACCATATGTTTTCTTCCATTAATGAACACCTATGATTTAGGGACATAAAATAATTATGTGATATAGTAAGCATAAATCCTCCCATGATCATAATGAAACAACACATACATTTTATATTACCCCTTATCAAAAATTGGCATCATGCTACACACTAATTATAACATCTATTAGAACAAAGACTATAATTGAGGTAGTTTTAGATGAAATCAATAGTGTTAAGAAAGTGATCAGGGTATTCAGGATGATTATGACACCACTATTTGTAATCCTATAATATATTGAGACTCTCCTATAAATGGATTAGATAATCTTTTTTTGTAAAATGTTCATTTCTATTCCTTGTCATCTACAATATCATTACCATAATTAATATCCATGTGCAAATATATTTGGTATTACTATTGTTATAATTAAATATTATGGAATATTGTTTATGAAATATATATCACGATCTTGATTTTTTCTTATAACACATACCCAAAATCTATTAACAGTTTCAAGGTTATGACCTAACCAAATAACAAAATTTCTATATTGTAACATTCTTAAATCTTCTTTGAACATCATAATCGATCATTATATTATTTTCTAAATATAAATTATATCATGCTATAAATTTATATCCCTAAAAATGTTGATGTAATTATATATATTCTTTTCCTTGGATGATAATATATCATATATAACTAATGATAAATAGGGTAATGGTAAATATCATTAAAAAATGAACAATTGATTTCACGATATGGAAAACCAAGGAATAATTTAGAATTAATTTATATGCCAATTACATGATATGAATATAACATCCAACATTTCATTAAGATATTATTACATCATATTGTTTAAAAAATATCAATATGGTATATAGGTAAATCAAGAGTTCATTTCTCATTTCAGGACTATATTTATAATATATCCAAATAAAAGATAAACTACATCCAATTTATTTGTATCTTTAGGATGGGATACATGATTTAATTTATCTAAAATTTAAATAATGGATAAGGTTAGGCCATATGTATTTGAAAAGTGTGAGATAAAAAACCTATAAATTAAATTATCATGTTAAAAATGAGGGTGAGAAACGACATGAGTTAATAATAATAACAATTAATTTTAAATTGGGAAGATCATAAATCATCGCATATGAACACGGAATAAGAGAGATGATAACATAATAACATGGTGTTCATAATAATAATAAAATATATAAATCCCATAAGACCTGTCATAAAAAAATAACTCAAGATTCACTCATAGGACAAGGTAACTATGATATCATTAAACCCACACTCCCAGATCTAGTGTTAAATAAATAATTAGAATTCTATAATTTTTTAACAATAAATGCCACCTTGTTTTTTGAATTCAAATAATATATCATCAAATAGAAAAATTTTATCACTTACACACCCATGTACCGTTTAGGTTTAATGACTTAAAAAATTAGGAAAAACTCTTACATAGAAAGACCCAAGTCCTTAAGTGAAAATTCATTCCAAGATTCTTGGTTTTCATATTCCCCATCACGTATTCAATATTTCCCATTAAATTATTCAAAATGAAACCTCTATAAAAAATTCATTTCATATCAATGTTCAAAACCTTGGAGTATAGATAACATAATAAGTGTTAGATAAATTGCTCAATAGGGATATATATAATTATTAACAATTAAGAGACATAATCATGCATTAAATGAAATTAATGGAATTATAATAAAAAATTATTTCATGAAAATAACACATTATAATTAATACACATAAAACATAGATCCTATATCCTTATATATGGTAAAAATATTTATCAATTGAGTGGATTGATATAATTTTATAATCATGATCCATTTGAGAACAATCCTTGAGAAAATGATACATTAGAACATGATCCAAGAATAATGAAAATAGATTAGAAATATGGAAAATCATGGTCATATGACTCTTAGAATTACTTTTATGAATTAAATAATGTAACCGGTAAATTACAATAATATCTTATGATAAACGTTAAACTAGTTAAACCAATCACTTAATCCAATAGTTTAAAGACAAATATTGGTCCCACCCATCTATATAGGTCTCACTCTTAGTTATAAATAATATCTGTGTACATTTAACAGAGTAAAATATTTATAAGATCTCACTTTTTAACATAGTACCCTTGAGAACACCAATCATTCCTTTATACTTTTGGTTATCATAAAGCAATGAATCGGGTTCCAAGTTAATATAATGAATACAATACTAATCCATCCAAAAATGATATGGATGGTAAAATTAAATCATATTCTTAGTAATAAATATGTAAAATCAATTGATGATACCCTTAATTTATATAAATACAATTAAATAATCATTATAAAAACTATTTAGGATAATACCCATTACAATTTGAAAACCACTCATAAAAACTAACAACATTAAAGATATTTGGAAAATTATTTTCAATGAAAATATCAATGGAGATATTCAATAGAAGGAATAAATAATAAATATTAATGGTGGACTAAAAAGGCTATTAATCCAAAAAATATAATGTATAACATTCCTATAACACTGTCATAAATAATATGAAAATGTGTAGTATGAGAAAAAAAAATCTATGTTTAATCCTTTTAATATAATGTAAAAGATACTAGAAAATTACATTCAGAAATTATTAACGTTTAAATAATAGTTTTATAAAAAAATTTATAAAACATTGATTTGGAATAGAATTATTTATCACTTAAATGAAGATACATGATTTGTTGGACATAAAAATAAATTTATTTTCATTTATTTTTTCTGTAAGGGAGAAAAAATATATTAAACACATATATAATAATTATAATTGGAGGAAAAGAAAGATGATATGGTTCATCAAAACAAGAGAATATATGTAACAAACCAACCAGGTTCAACCATACACGTCACCCGATCTAGCCCATAATAAGTTTTGAAGTGAATTCCTGATCTCCCTGGGTAAGAAATAATCACTTGGGTATCAAAATATAAAACAATGGTAATGATTTGACCATGAAATATAATATATCATATCTAATCCATACAAAAAATAAGATAAAACATAGAGTATAATGAGGAAGTAATATACACCTCCATGATACCTACAAGGAAAAAACCATGTCACAATGTTACTAACTTTTACCACCATATAAATCCACTACTATGGTGATATCAACTATGAGAAACTATCATTACACATGTTGTCGTTCATTTATTCTAATCCCAAAAAAATCAAGAAAAATCTAAAGGAATTTTTGGGTTTGATCACTTAATATTAGTACAACATTGTATATAAAACTATAAAATTTCTATCACTATATTACAATCTTTTCGATATTTAAAAATAATAAATTATTAATGGAATTTCAAATTGTAATCTTTTTAAAAAACATACATTGATTTCTATTCACAAAATTCTATAAAAAAATCTATAAGTGTGTAATTCTAATCAATAATGATAAATAGAGTGGTAGATTATAATGTAAATGTAAATGGAATAATATAAGTGGGGGTGAATTTTAGGTTCAAAAACATTCATTTGTATCCCTTAAAAGATCTAGATTAAATGTGTATAAACTAATTAAATTCAAAAAATCTATTAATTTATTTTAAAATAAATATTCCGATTTTCCACTGGTTACAATGAAATAGGATATAGTAATCAGGTTAGATATGATAAATATTCCACATGTTATAATTTAAATTAATTGTATTCATGGTTGAAACGATTTAAACTGGTTAAAAATGTAAAAGATCATACTTTCACTAGTTATGATGATCAGAGTAAAAAAACAATCAAATCTATCATAAAGCGTATAGAATCGAACTAAGTAACAAAAATGATTATAATTAAAAATTATCATAGTAAATATAATACAAATATATCATAATTATATTGGTTATGGTAAACAAATTATATAATAGATTGATGAATAATAAAAACTATTTACATTTAATTATAATCATGTGGAAATGATATTCAATAAATGAAATGAATGTAATTCTTTTAACCCAAAGAGAAGGGTATTGAATAACCATGGATAAATGTATCCTAATTTATACATTCAAATAATTTTTTCATACCTACACCAGGGTAAGCCATCGATATGAAGATTATATTCGGTCTTGTTATCCCCATAAGACGTCAATTAAGAAGGTAATCAACACCTCTATCTTCATATCCCATAAATTAATTGGTCCAAAAATGGTCATCACATCTTTCTTCTTATCCTTGGAATCCCATGATCATATTATCCAACAATTAGTGTCGCAAGAAGAAAAACAAAGATATTGAAGATTACAAGTATGTCAAACAAGCTATTCACAACCTAATCACTTCATTAATTTCACGTAAATAAATTTCTGAAAGGTATCTCATAGAGTATATGATCTTCCAAAAGTTATCCAATTGTGTGTAACTCTTCCAAATGACCTAGTATTTATAGGACTCATCCTAATGGTCATAATTTGTCTCCATCGGTCAGATTTCTTCTTGAAATCTCAGAGGCACATGGACACATATCACTCTAATGGTCAAATTAGTACTGAAACAACAACATAGTTTAATAATAAATATTGAAACATAATAAATGACATCATTTTGAATTAATATTTTTTATTCCATTACAATTTTTTTAATGACCCAGCCATTCTCACTCGATTACTAACACAATGAGTCATTACTGGGCATAGGAAGCATCCCCAAGAGGCCAAAGGATAGAAATAAATGAAGAAGGGTTTCAAAGACGTTTTGAAGATGATTTAACCTTTTAAAGATAAACTACTAACCAACCAACCACAATACATATATGTTATATGATGCATGAACAAAATAATGACAATTCCGAAAATATTTTATACCAATGTGTTCCCAAAAAATAGTGCAACCTCAGAAGAAAACTAGACATCAACTTAATAGTGGTATATAAATCAACAAGACACAAAATAATGAAAATTACTCCAGGATCCACCAACTCCATGATCTACCACCACCAGACATCTCGAAAACTCAATATGTTCTGTTGAAAACCTGCTGCACCCTACCTTTTCCCATTTCCCAGAAGATGAATTTTTTCAAAAGAACCAATGGTCCAAAGAAGAGGTTAATATAAAACTCAGTAGGAATTCACCAATTAATATTAAACTGACCCCACTATAATTGAAGAGTTATCCCCATTTATATAAAATGGTTTATATACATCAATTTCTGAAAATAGTTTATAACTAAACATAAAAACATCTCAAAATAATTTATAACTAAATATTAACTAAACCAATGTGAAGAAATTCTCTAGAAAGCTATAATCCAAGTAAAATTTTAAATAAATATTTATAACACTTTATAAAAACTACTTTTTCAATACAATAATCTCCACACAACAACAACTACCAAAAAAATCATGCATCGTAGTGACAGTTCCATACTCATCAGGAGTATCATGTCAATATTCCAAGTCATCACAAGGTAACTATTTCCCATGTTCCATTTTACATATTGCACCATTAACATGATAATATTTTAACCTTGAAAAATAATTCAATTTGATATGAATACCATGTTTTCCAAGAAACAAAATCCAATTTCAAACAATTGCACCAATTTTAATAAATTTTTTTGTTTATTTAAAACAATCCAACCATCCAAATTCCAAAAATTAATTTATTTCAAAAACACATATATCTATTGTAATACTTATAAATAAATAAAATTTTAAAATTTCCATAAGATCTATAATTTGAAAATACTCATTTAAAAAGAAAACTGCGGTTTTTTCACAAAAACCCAAAATTTTAAATTTTTTACACCATCTGTCACTAATGAGGGTTTATCAATTTTAAAACAAAAAAAACAATTTAATTTTCATCAAAAAATATATTTTAATTCAATTTATTAAATTCCAACATGGGTAGATGAGATTGAAGACACCAAATTTGCTCGTTTCGATGAAAATAGACAATGGACAATGAACACTCAATAATCCGAGTCAAGATTCAATGAAACCACCTGAGATCTCCCCCATATAAAAAAATAGTAGATATTACCTTTTTGGCCTCAAAACACTTATATATACCAACAAAAGGTATAGAGATAAGAAAAAGAGATGAAATTAGTATTAAATCTAATAAATCTTGACGAAAACGATGAAGAACAGGAACTTACTGCAATAATTTGCCTTCGATTCGTCAAGGAACATGTTTAGATTACATCTAGATCTATGGGATAACCTTTTTACCCATTGTGGGAGAAAAAATTCGTGTTAGGGTTTATTTTGGTTGAAATAGATCAAATATTTGAAAAAACTGAATTATATCCACACCGATAGGGAATTAGTTTTGGCCTTACACGGTTTGGCCACACAGTTTGGCCAAACCCTGTGTTGACCGTGCACCCCTTTTTTTATCAAACACCCTTCAATAGTACTCCAATGTTTCCCCCAACATCCCAAATAACCTTTAAAAATATGAATTGAATCAGGGAAGGTTTACAAGCCTAAAACCAGGGGTGTAACATTCTCCCCACCATTGGTATTTCAATCCCTGAAATGTTCAAAGAAACTAGTTCCTTGAAATAGTTCTGACCATTTCCCTTTAATTTTATTCTTTCATTACCAAGTCTCTTCTTGAAGCTGACCATGATTCAATAAAATCTTAACTAGAATGATGCTTTTTCCACACAAGGAAATCTCTTCCCTATCCCCAATATGCACCAGGATATGTCTCAATGAAGCATTTGACTCTAGGTCAACGTGATCCCATATGATAACATGATCAGAATCATGCTAATACCATTAGCTGAGATATGTGGAATACATTGTGCAACAAACTGAACCATAGTGTCAATGCCAATCAATATTCATTGTCTCCAACCCATTCCAGTATCTCTAAACTGCCAATATATTGGGGCGGCAATTTTCCCTACTTCCCAAAATGGCGATGTCCAAGCCTTGGATATATCCTCAAGAACACATGATCACTCACCAAAAACATCAAAGGTCTTCGGTGTTGATCGACATATGATTCTGATGACTCTGATACATCAACATTCTCTTTCTGATGAACTAAATATTCTCTATCATTTCATGGACAAGGCTCATCCCGAAAAATGAGGTCTCCCATGTTTCCACCCAACACAATGGAGAAAGATAAGGATGCCTATACAATGCTTTAAATAGGGCCATATGTATCAAATCCTGATAACTATCATTGTATGACAACACCAGAAATGGAATGTTCTCTTCCCATGAGCCCCCAAAATCCACTACATAATCCCGCATCATTTCTTCCAATGTATGCATCATTCACTCTGATTTCCCATATGTCTAAGGATGAAATGTCATACACATAGTCATCTATGTTCCTAGAAATTTATGTATGGATTTCAAAAAATGACATGTGATCTACAAAATCTATATTAGAGACTATCAAAACAGGTATTCAATGTCTCTTTACTACTTCATAGATATAGAATATGGATTGATCCTCCATTGTATGAGTTTTACAAATTGGAAGGAAATGGACTGAAATGGATAACTGATCCACTATCACCAATATGGAATCTTATTTTTAGACCATTCTTGGGATACCTATAACAAAATCCACAATTATCTTCTCCAATTTCCAAACTAAAATAGGTAAAGAATACAACATACCCAATGGTGTTTGATGTTCTGCCTTAACATGATATAATGTTAAGCCCTATGAAACAAACACATCCAATATTCACTTCAAAATATTCCACCACTACTGTGCCTTCAATTAAATATACATATTCTATATCCCCAGACGTACAACCCATATCGAGTGATGGTAGGCATGAATATGTTGTTTATGAAAAGTGATAGGTATAGTCATCCAATCTTGATACTACAAAACTGAAGTCCCATCATGTTTCTTGGCCTCAATGGTCTCCCCACCATTGAGTTTTAAACTCACAAGAGAGAATTTTTTATTGGATTTCTGTGCCTCTTTAACCATTTTTACAAAATTAGGAACTACTAAAACTAAAATGAAAACTAAAACATCAACTCTAATTTCAAATTCCACCATCATATCTACTAAGACCAACATCAACTACCACTCCTTAGATGCATCCTCTGAAAACTGAGCATATAAATTCCTACTCAATGCATCAACCACAAAATTACCTTTTCGTGATATAAACATCAAGTCAAAGACAAACATCTGGGGATATTCCACCCATCTACTTTTACTTATATTCTGATAACATTGCACGAAATTGTGTTTCATGATCTTATGATCGGTGAACATAGTGAATTCCCCAATAAATAGATTGTGACGACATGTCATTAATGCATGAACGAATGTAGATAACTCCAAATATTTTGTTGGGTAATTCTTCCCATGCAGACTCAACTACCTTGAACTATAAGAAACCACATGGTCTCCCAGAATGAGAACACATCCCAAACCAGATCCTGAAGCATCACAATAGACCACCTATCCCTATCTAGGTTCAGAAAAACCAAACATAGGTGCTGATGTAAGATTCACCTTCAGCTTTTGAAAAGACTTCTTGCATCCTTCAATTCATTGGAAAGGAACATTTTTCTTTTCCAAAACTATCCTTGGAGATTATAGTTGTGATAATTCATGAACAAAATGATGATAATACATAGTGAGAGAAAGAAATCTACGCATCTCAAAAACATTATTCGAAAGTTTCCAAGAGATAACTACTTCAATATTTTTAGGATCCAATTAAACACTTTTTTTAGAAATCACATGGACCAGAAAGCGTACCTATTATGTTCAAAAATCAAACATAGATAGTTTTTTAAACAAACAGTGATCACTCATGATTTTTAACAGTATCGCTCGGTGTTCCACATGCTCAGCCTTTTTCTTTTAGTACATTAAGATTCCATCCACAATAACCAATATAATAGAGTCCAGATATCATTGAGAAATCAAATTCATCAAATCTATAAATACCGTTGGTGTATTCTTTAGAATGAAAGGCATGACTGAATGTTCATAGTGGCCATATATGCTTCTTCAAGATGTCTTTATAATATCTTCCTTCCAAACATGCAATTGGTGATATACTAATCATAAGTAAATATTTAGGAACTACTGAGATCCCATCAATTGATCAAATAGATCATCAGTGCTTGGAAGTGTATACAGATTCATTATTGTAACTTGGTTATGCATAGAATAATAGACACACAATTGAAGAGTTCTATATGCTTTCTTCATGAACAAGACTGGTGCTGCCCACAGTGGCGTACTTGGCCGAATGAAATAGTCTAGTTCTTTATATTCAAAATATAAATTCATCTATATTAATTTTTTTGATGACATTTAATAAGATGAAAGGGAGAGAGGACTTGTACCTAGAATGAGATCAATTGTAAAATCTGCATCCCTTATATGTGGTAACCTTGATTATTTTTTGGAAGCACCTATGGAAGTTTATCCAATATTGATAGAAATTTTCTATCCTTAGTATCTTTATTCGATTCCAAAGTCAATGCTTCTAACTAAAAAGATATGGTTCCATCCATTGGTGCCAACTAGCCTATTGAACCCGTTTTTTCAACCCTTTGTCCACTGATGAAATGATTGACGCTATCCTCAATTGTGATTCTGACCATCCTACAATATAAATCGATGTGAACCTTTCATGTTGTTAGCCAATTCATTCATAGGACTAGATAAAAAAATCTATCTATAACACTATGAAATCCCATTTACGATCTTCTCAATCTGTAGTTATAACACATTCTCTACATAGGATGGATTGACATTCTCTTTCACTAATATGGGTTTTTAGTTTTATCATAGAAGTCATCATTTCAAGTTTTAAACTCTTTCAATCAGCAGTAATAGAATAAATAAATGAATGTGATGTACTGGTATCAAACAACACTTGCATAAGGGTAGAATTCAGTAGAATCATACCTTGCACCAAAGATTGTCCAACATGATAATACAGAATCCACTGATATACTGCATATAACTACTTCATCATGGAACTTTGATCAATTTTTCCCTACTGATATTACCCCTATTGATGATTCATGGTGTTCCTAGAATCATCTAGCTATCTCTGCACTATTGGAAGATCTGATTCAACTTACCCCGCCCTATCGAAGCAAATTTCGCCTACGACACCTGAGAAGTGTCATGAGTACTCGACCTTAGAGCACTACAACAATATTGCTGAAGATGTCCCATTTTCATGCAGTTTTTTTTTGAATTTTAGAGGATTATTCATATTCTATCACATAACGTGGTCTAATGAACAACATTTATATCATCCTGGGTAGCCCTTTTGTTTAGGAGGAATATTTACTAAATGAGTTGTTTGAATCTGATTCCAATTTTCTCCCTGGAAATAGGTTTCCCTCTCCCTTTTTCTCCTATAAGATCAGTTTCCAGTATTTCATATTAGTACCATCATGATTCCTCCCCCATGTCTCTAGTGATATCTCGATAGTCTTCTGATGACATTTTTACCATCTTCGATTAATTTGTGATACAATGTATCTCAATGTTCAAAAAAATCTCTTACCTAAGTCATTACTTGAAGATGTGTGCCATCAAGATAAAACATGCTGCAACATTTGGTGCATAGTGAAATAAATTGATGAATTTATTCACATATTAAGTAACATAGAGACTCTACTACTTATTCCTAAAAAATTTCATTGTTCTATGGATTCTAAATGTGTGAGAATAGAATTTTTTGTTAAAGAATTCATACAAATCCTCCCAACTCAAGCCCTGATCCAAACTAGCATGAACCACTAAATCCCACCACTAGTGTGCATGATTATATAGAATATAAGTTACCAGTTTTACCTTTAGGTCCACTAGTGTGACAATGAACTTGATTGCTCGATTCAACATGTTCCTCCAACACTCTTCCCACATGGTTCCAAATATCCCTAGATGATGGGTGGATTATGCTTCTGATACTATATGGAGAGACCCACCTACAATTGATACTCACTTCAGTTTCATATTTCTACATCATGGAATTATTGTACTATAAATTTCACCATCTCTTAGTTCACCTGTGGCTGAGGTGAAACAAAAATGGCAGTAGCTTCCTCTGGTTGTTTACTACACAGCCTAAAAGGTTCCAGTTTTAATCAAAGAAAACTTTTTGTAAGTCCCACGC
Source organism: Viscum album (assembly GCA_963277665.1). Lineage (NCBI taxonomy): Eukaryota > Viridiplantae > Streptophyta > Magnoliopsida > Santalales > Viscaceae > Viscum > Viscum album. Next base: position 823,340,421 of record OY728157.1, read on the forward strand.
ATCTAGAACCATACTCCTCATAATATATTTAAATTATCCTCTATTAAAGTAAAGCATCAATCCTCAATCACTTCCATTTATTCCAAAGTCAATTCCAACAACTGATAAGATATTGTTCCAACTATTGGTACCAACAAGCATATTGCACCTATTTTTTCACCCCTTTGTCCTCTGAAGAGATTCTCGATGCCATCCTCCATTGTGAAAATAATCAACCTATTATAATAATAATTATAAGACTTGTACTCTATCAACCAATCCATTATAAGGATTAAATCAATAACATCCATCCCCAGCACTATGAAATCCTATTTATGCTCAACTCTAACAATAGTCATAGGACACACTCTACACAAGAAGGCTCGACATTCTCTTTTCCCGAGTGGGGTTTGAAATTTTATCACAGAAAGAAGAATTTAAAGCTCGAAACTGAACATATCATCTATAAGAAACACAATAATGAAATGTGATGCAATCATATCAAATAACAATTACATAAGGGTATAATTCAGTAGAATCAAGGCTCGCACCGTAGACGGTCCAACCTGATCATCCAGAGTGCCCTGCTTTGCTGCATATAGTTGATTCATCATGGAAATATTTAATTTTTTTCCGTACTGATATTTCCTCATATAATGACTCATGGTTTTCCTACAATCACCATGGCCAGCTCTACCCTGATGGCAGATCTGGTTCTACTAACCCCTTCTTGTCGATGCATATGATATCGATGACACCTGAGAAGTGTCTTGAGCACCCATCCGTGGATCACATTGACAATATCTCTAATGAAGTACCATTTTGCGGATGTTGTGGAGTTTTTGTGTTTTGTATGCGCACACACTCATGATGTGGTTGAATGAACCACACAATTTTCACCATTTTGTAGATTCTGTTGAATTTTTGAGTTTTTTATGAACACACTCTCATTAGTTGAGTTCCCTCATTTTCCTATAAATATCATCATACTTCCTCCTCCCATTACTCTCGAGATATCCTGCTCAGCCAATGACTCCCTATTTACTATCTCTATATAATCTGTGATACAATTTACCATAATTTTCGACTGAATCTCTGGCCTGAGACCCAACTCAAAGACGTATGACTTCAAGCTATCACTTACTAGAAATTTTAGTGAAACTTATTCTAAATTCACGAATTTATATTCATATTGAGTAACATAGAGGTTATCATAATTAATGATGAAAAATTATGTTGTTTGGTAAAATCTGAATGTGTGGGGATGTAATTATTTATTAAACAACTCTTTAAAATCCTCCCAAATAAAAACCTGGTCCAATATAGGTTGAATCTTAAAATCCCACCACTAGAATAAAAGATCCTCTAGAATATAAGTTTCTAGTTTCAACTTAAATTCCTCTAGTGTATTTATGAACATTTATATTTGATTCAACATATTCAGCCAACCATCTTCCCTCTCTAGCTTTGAATCACCCTAGAAGATGGGTGGATTCTGCTTCTGAAACTGGATGGGGTGGTCCACCATCTATGGATCCTCTTTTCGGTTCCCTGCTTCCATAGATTGGAATGAATATACTATACTAATCTTCAGATCTTGGTTCAAATATGTATGAGGTGTTCCCAATATTTCAGCAGTATCCTCTATTTGGTTTCTATGCTGCCTACTGAGTGCCATTTCTAAACAAACAACAAATTATATAAGACTCACCCTTCTAGAAATTTGAGGTCATAGAATTCCAAATTCTATAACATAAACATCAAAACATTTATTTCAAAATATAACCATTTTTAACAAGCCACTCTTTCTTTTGAAAATAAAAACATTTTCAAAATACTTTAACTATTTCCTTTTTAAAAGTCTTTCATTTGAAAATAATTTTATTCATTTTTTGTTCAAAACAAAAACCATTCCCCAAATTATATTTCATTACTAAAAATGAGATCTAAAATGCTTGTGGGATGTAATTTATCTAAAATTCATGTTATTCTGGTCTCATTGGCTAATCCCACGATAATGATACTCTATTATACTACTAGTGTTTCCAATACACAAACATACCTAACTCCCTAGTATGTTGAAGTTCAACATAAAAAGGGTATCTATGTTATTTTAGGATCTACATTTAAAGTCACAAAAAACATAATCTTTTATAAGAATTACACCCATGGAATATAAAAGATGGTTTTCAACTCTAATACCATGAAAAATCAAGACTACTTGTTCCCTGGAGAAGGGATCAAGATGATACCATTTGTAATGACCCACTCTTTCTCATTGGTTTGAGAACACAATGAGTCATTATTGGGACTTAGGTGATATTAGTAAGACCCCAAACGTTAGAAATAAATAGTGAAGGGTTTAAAATAATAGTAGGGGAATATTTAACATTTTAAATATAATCTATAATCCAACCAACCACAATCCATAGCATGTATAATATTCATGAAAAAAATAATTAATATTCAAATAATCATTTATACTAATGTGAGCACAAAAAAAATGTGATAAAAGAGAAGAAAACTAAAAATCAACATAATAGTGGAATATAACTCAAAAAGACCCCAAAATAACCAAAAGTCTCTAGGATCCACCATCTTCAGGTTTCACCACCACCAAACAACTCAACAACTCAAGAAATGGTTTTAAAAACCTAAAGCGCCCTACCTTTACCCACATCCTGGAAAATGAAATCCATAAAAGCAGAAAAGTTCCTAAGAAGGGATGAGTATAAAACTCAATAGGATTTCCACAATGACTTCCCTACTCATTACACTAGTATTGAATTGTTATACACATTTATATGAAGAAGTTTATATAAAACAATTTCTAAAAATAGTTTTAAACTAAATATAAGCACTTTTTGAAATAGTTTATAATTTAATATAAACTAAAAAAATTAGAAACTTTTTTACAGAGAGCTATAAACCAGATAAACAATTATATAAATATTTATAACACTTTCTGAAAACTACTTTTTCAAACCAATTAACTCCACACAACAACAACTACAAAAAATGCATGCATCATTATGATAGTTTCGTACTCATGAGTATTTTCACGTCGATCTACCATGTCATCCCAATGTAATTATTCCAAATGTTCCATTTAAAATTTAAACCAATAACATGATCATATTTATTCCATTCCCAGTAATGAAATATGATACACAAACCATGTTTTAAAAAAAACCAATTTCAAACAATTTCATTTGTTTCAATAATAACGCATGTTTATTAAAAAATTTCCAACCATCCAATTTCAAAAAATTATTTAATTTTATAAACCCATATATATAATATAAAAATTATAAATAAATCAACTTCAAAAAAAATTAGATGATCCATAATTTAAAAATTCTCATTTAAAATAAAAAACTAGGTGTTTTCACAAAATCCCCTAATTTTACACTTTTTCCACCACCCATCACTAAAGTGGGTTTAAGAAATATACAAAGGAAAAAAGAAATTTTATTTTCCTAAAAAACAATATTTTAATTTATTCCAATAAATTCCATCAAGGTGATATGAGATTGGATCCACCTACCTCTCTCATTTCTATGAAAACCTACAACAGACAAAGAACGCTCAAGAATCCCGGTCAAGATTCTATGAAACCACCCAAGATCTCATCCCCTATCATGAAAAACACATTATCAAACGTTATTTGGACATAAGAAACTTAGATATATCCATATTGGGAGTATATCTTTAAAAAATATAAGAAAGGTGGATTAGATCTAAAAAAATGTGAATATAACGATAAAGAATGGGCACTTACTACAAGAATCTGCCTTCGATTTTCCAGAGAGCTTGTTTATATCACTTCTATATCAATGGGAGAACCTGCTTTGGCCTTTGGGGGTGAGAAAAATACGTTTTATGGTTTATTTGTGACTAAATAGATCAAACATATGGCCAAACCGAATTAGATTCACAAATATAGAGAATTAGTTTTTGCCTTGCATGGTTTTTCCACACAGTTTGTCCAAACCGTGTCATGAATGTGCACCCACTTTTTACCCAAAACCTCTACGATTACTCAAAATTCTCCACCAAATTCCCACATAACAATTAATAATATGGAATGAATTGGGTAAGGGTAACATTCTAGAAACGTGGGTGGTAAAATTGTGATGTTTGAATACAAAAACTAGAATAAAATGAGTATGATGACAATCGTAATGATTGTGAATACAGTTTTTATTATCATTGTGATATGTAAGATATAAATAAAAATAGGAGTGGCCAAAAAAATTTGTGTTCATATTTTTTGGATGAAAATCATATCTGCTGAGTATGATGAAGATCGTAATGGGCGGTTATGATTAAATACATAATAGTCAGTTTGGGTTGGAAACATAATAGGTGGTTATAATTGATATTGTTTCATCCTAGTTTTATATGAATACTATTCGATTATAAATTAAATAGTTATTTAATGCATTAAAATTAGACAGAATTTTTATGATTTATAAAAAAAAAATGAATAGAAAAGTCCAAAGAAGGTTTTTTACTTGACAGTGTCCCCCTTTTTGAAAGGCACAAAAAATGAGTTACGAAAATAGAGTGTTATTAAATTATATAGTTTTTTATTCCAAAATTTATACTTATACATATATCCATTTGAGTCCAAAAAAAATTTGAATAAAGTTTGCATACAAATAACATCCACTTGGTTTATCAAAATCCCCAAGGATTGTATTCTAAAATTTTTTTATCCCTTACTAGGTGTACTCTTCTTTATGAGAATGTATCCTCCATTTGATTACATTTTCTCAATTTATAAATCATTCTCATCCACTATAATTCAAACTCCCCCCTTTTGATATTCAATAAAGAATAGCGAAATGTATTCTTATGCCAGAAAAGGGTTATTAACACAATCTAAAAGAAAATAGCGAATTTGAACATCTCAAAGAAGTGAAAGAACATCTATTCACACAATAGAATATATTCAATAAATAATTTTAAAAGTTAAAAGCATTAAATAATTTTTCTTATAGTAATACAACAAGGGTTCAAGAATATATTATTTATTTTCCATAAGGATATCAATGTCAAACTTTATCTTCTCTATATTCCTTATATCTTACATAAATTTATCAAAAATATCCTATTAATCCTATAAATATTCATCATAATTTGAAAAACAATTATCTTCATTAAAAATATTTTCTTCTTGTAGCTGATTATTATCTTCTGGAACATTAATATTTTCTTTTTGAGCATGAATTTTTTAGGATTTTCCTATTAATCCTAATACTTTTTAGCTTGTACTCTGGTTACCATCTCTATGATTTCAAAATTTTTTGACAACAATAAATTTTTATATTTTTGGTCAAAAACATTATCCTTGAGATCCATGTTCTCTCTGGAGTGAGTGTATTTTGAATAAAAGGGTTTCGGATAATTCATAACATTAGCATTGGTTTAAAATTATAGCTTATTAACGGTGGATAAGAGTTCATTTATCAGAAAAATTATATCATCAATGTTATCCTCATGATGCATGAAACTTCCATCGGTATTATATAAACACTTGAAAACATTTTTTCATGCCTTCTTATGTTCCTTAGAACATTATTAAAATAATTTGAATTTGGATTCATGTTTTAGGAATCTATTCAAAAAAAATTATTGAATCCATTCTTTCATTATTACTATTAGAAATAATATAAATCATTACATCATTTTTCAGAATATAAGGAACAATAATTTCTAGTATTTTCAATGTATTCCACTCCATTGATTGATATTGTTCGTTCATAATTAGTACCTTTTTCAAAATAAGTAATCATACCTTAATGAGTTCTGTAAAGACCCGTAAAATTCAAGGAAAATTTTTTCATAATTTTCTTTAGAATTTTACAAGAGCGCGGTTTCAGACGGCACCTGATTCCGAGGCCCGGAGTGCCCGGAATTAATTTCTGAAGTTTGGCTCGGGTACGTTCAGTGAACGAACGAGCGAGAATTCCTAACTTTTGATCCGGTGCTCGGAATTGAAATCTGAGGGCACCGATGAACTCGCAGCGCCGATATTTGCTTAAGGGGACTTTTCTCGAAGGTACGTTTGCTGAGGAGGAGTTGTTAAAAAAAGGGGGAGTTAAATGTGAAGTAATAAAATTGTGTTACAATTTTATTTCATATTCTAAGTTGTTAACCTATGTGTGGAAGTTGGGTGGAACCTACTTGTTGTTAACTACCCTTGAGAGAATAAAGGTGGGGTGGGGCCCACACGAGCCCAACCCCTCACCTTCCCTAACTCCTCTAAACCCCCCACTTAAGATGTGTAACTCATCTTAACCTTTAAACTTCCCATTAATTGGGTGACTTTCCCTCTCCTCACTTTAATCATGCCAACACACTAATCCAATTAATGGAATTAAGTTTTTGAATTTTTGAACTCATAGAATGTCTTAATAAAATAAGATTAGCTTATTTTATTTTTGGGGGTTAGTTTGGTTGTGTTGAGGATCGGAGGAGAGAGCTCTAAGTCTCTTGAAGAACTTCATCTTCTCCGGCGAAGAACGTCTTCATCCTCAACGAAGAACGACAACACTCGTCAAGGATCATCGACTCGGCGACCCGGTATCTTCGGACCTCTTCTTCCTCCTCGGACCTTCTTCGTCGGCAAACGAAGATCCGCCAACGACGTGTCTCTTCGGGCATATCTCTTCGTCAACGGATTTGACGAACGACGACCGCGACGCCCGACCTCCGCGACGCCGTCTTCCGCGAAGCGTAGACGAATCTTCAAATCTTAAACCCGAGGTAGGGGTTGTCGATTTCTTTTGGTTTCCTTATTTTATTCTTGATCGTGATTTTATCAAGACTAACGTATGACTTGATTTTATTTTGAGTTGCGTTATTATTTTAACGTGAGGGGGGCCGGACCGCACTAACACGGCCGAACCCCCCCTCCATTGTTCTTGTTTAATTCTTGCGGTGGAAGCAAAGTGGCGTGATGCCATCGCACCACGCGGATGATCGTACAAAAAATTTACGCGATGCCGTCGCGCGCACCTTGGAAGAAATAACAAGAACACGACGCCGTCGCGCCGCGTTGAATGATTATCAAAGTACGGCGAAGGGGCGCGGTGCCATCGCACCACGCCGGATGACGAACGTCGCGGCCGGTTCCGGGCCGCGGCGGGACGAGAAGACCGCGGCCGGTTCCGGGCCGCGACGGGACGAGGAGACCGCGGCCGGTTCCGGGCCGCGGCGGGACGAGAAGACCGCGGCCGGTTCCGGGCCGCGGCGGAAGAGAAGGCCGCCGGCCGGGCCGCCGGCGTCGGAAGTCAAAGGCGGGACCGGAATTTCCGGTTCCGTTGGTAAAAACCGGCCGGCCAGCTGGCCGGCCGGATGACTGAAAACCGGGGGAATAAATCCCCCGGACCGTTCAGCAAAACCCCCCTCTTAATGAGGGGGGCGGTTCCATGAAAGGGGGGCAGCAGCCCCCCGGTTCCTTTGATTTAAACCGGCCCCCACGTGGGGGGCCGTTTGTTGCAAAGGCACGGCTCAAGGTCGTGCCGCCTTGTCAAAAGAGCGGGGGCTTAGCCACCCGCGTGCGCCGCGGCCCGCCGCCGCCATCGCGGCCCCCGCCGCCGCCATCGCGGCCCGCCGCCGCCGCCACCGCGGCCCGCCGCCGCCGCCGCCGCACCGCCGCGCTGCCGCCGCCGCGCCACCGTCGCCGCCGCCGCCGGCCGCCGCGCCGCCCCGGGGGGGGGGGGGGGGGGGGGGGGGGGGGTCGGGCCGGGTCGGCCCGGACCCGGACCCCCCCGTTTCGAACCAGAATTGGTTTTTGGCTCATAACTTGAGCCTCGGACCTCCGAATGACGAACCGTCTGCGGCAACACGATCCTTGGATCGAGACGGTCTTTTCGGTATATCGCACTCAAGGTTTCGGATTACTTTGAGTTCGGCCGGGTTGGTTCGTTCACGAAACCAACCGGGCCTTCGGAGCGGAAACGCTCATATCTTGAGCCACGAACGTCCGATTGACGCGCCGTCAGTCGCGTTGTGTTCCTTTTAGTGAAACGGATCTTTTGGCATACTCCGCCCGAGATTTGGACGCAGGTGGAGTACGGTCGGGTTGGTTTTGCCTTAAAAACCAACCGGGCCCCGGAGACGAAAAAGCCAATAACTCACAGACCGGGCGTCCGATTGACGCGCCGTCTGTTTCGTTGACTTCCTCTTGATGAGACGGAACTTTTGACATACTCCGCCCGAGTTTTGGATGCAGACGGAGTATGGCCGGGTTGGATTGTACCCGAAATCCAACCAGGCCCCTGGAACGGGAAAGCTGATATCTTTCAGACAGGACGTCCGCTTGACGAACCGTCAGCGGCGTTGGTGGTTACGTTGAGTAACGGTCCCTTTGAGTTTACCCTATGGGAGTTCGGGGTACAGTTGAGATACGACCGGGATTGGTTTCGCTCTCGAAACCAACCGGGCCCCTGGGACGAAAAAGCTAATAACTCACAGACCGGGCGTCCGATCGACGCGCCGTCTGTTGCGTTGAGACCCCTGTGACGAGACGGACTTTTGAGATACTTCTTTGCGGGGCTTTGTGATACTTGGAGTATCGACCAGTAGCTCGTGGAGCGGACCCTCCCGGAGACGAGCGTGCGAAGTACGGAGACCGTGTAGCTGGCTGAGACCTGACGACTGCTTGACCGACTCGACTTGGAGTGAGTCGACTAGCCCAGTGGACGGAGCACTACTTTCTGAGGTGCAGACCCATGGCGGACGGAGCACTACCTGTGTGACAGTGCAGACCTGCGGTGCTCGTCCGGAGAGTACCTCAGCAGGCTACTAGGGGGTGTGCACTACGGAGTTTGGGTGACATACCTCGGCGGGAAGCACTACTGTGTTTGGGTGGCTGGCCCGCAGTACTCGACAGGAGGAGTACTTCAGCAGTCTTAGGTTAGTGAGCAGTACCTCGGAGTCGTGACAGGACCACTGCACACTCCAGAGACGGAGCTATTCAGCAGTTACGGTTTCGATAATGAAAATCCCGGTTTGAGCTGAGACCTTTGACCTTTGTGTTTCCTCATGACTGAGATGGGTTACTTGATAACTTAGGTATATGTATGGGCATATACCTGGGTAGAGGTTATCCGTTGATCTCATGATCCTTGTGTTTCCTCATGACTGAGATGGGTTACTTGATAACTTAGATATATGTATGGGCATATACCTAAGTAGAGTTTATCTGTTGTGATCTTCTTGTGGTTATCCTTGTTGGTTTTAGTGAGACCTTGAGGGTCTCGGGGTCCCTACTGAGTATCGTTATACTCACCCCTGCACGGGCTATGCCCGCACCTCGTTGTGTTGGTTGCAGGCGACGACCAGTACTGACAGAGGTCGAGTGTTCGAGGACTGGACGGTACCTGGAGGTGGACTATACGACGAGGCGGTTCCCAGAGGCAGACCACTGGGCGGGACATACTCGGAGCGGATGGCGGGACCCGAGGAGCAGAGGAGCTATCTGTACCCACCCTTCAGGTGGGATTTCCAGTGGACATCTCAGCGTAGCAGCTTTACTTTTCAGTCGATGTTTTCCCTTTCGAGTTGTACTTTACAGTTGGGCTTGTATTTCCGGCCCCTTTTTACTTTTCAGCTCTTCTTTTTGTACTTAGTGTTTTACTTCCGCTTGTACTCTGTGGTGCTTGTTTTCTTTATAAAGGCAATGCCTTCCCAGTTATCGGGATTTTACGCCTTTGGTGCTAGTCGCCAACCCCTGGCCTATGGAAGGCGGGCTTGGGGTAGTCACGGCACGGGCCCCGAGGACGGGTCGTGACAAATTGGTATCAAAGGAGTTTGGTTCTACCGCAGAACTTATAACTCTGATGTTTCTTTCTGTGAAGCAATAGTGTTGAGAGTACCGAGTGTGGTTTTCAGTTCAGGGAGTCCAGTGTTGGTGCGGGCGGCCGACGTATCCATACACCAGGACCCTGACAACTGATTTCCGACTTTGTGCACGAAAACACTGATTGCGTGTGTGTTTTCAAAGGTTTTTCCCCTTAAAACAGCTCAAACCAGGTCAGCTCACCAGGTATAATCGTTTGATCGTGTTACGTTGTTTCTTTCAGGATGTCTTTTCTCAGACGACCAGCTAGAGCCCGGAGGGATGAGCGTGCTGACAGTCTGTCGAGCGACGAGGCTTCGGTACAGGGCCCTCTTGCAGTTGAGGCACCAGCGGAGGCACCAGCGGTACTACCATACGTTGGGCCACCGATGCCACCAGCCCCAGCAGTAGGCGATGCACGATGCTTGAGCGCGCTGCACGAGTTCCAGCGCCAGAGGCCACCCAGGTTCCGGGGAGAGACGGACCCGCAGGCGGCTGAGGTTTGGCTGGAGGCTGTGGTGAGAGTCTTCAGGCTAGTGGGGACGCCGGCAGACTTCATGGTGATCTTTGCTACCAGCCTCCTTCAGGCAGCAGCAGGTAGGTGGTGGAGCCACTTGTTTCAGTTTTGCGATGAGATGAACTTCGCATGGGAAGACTTCGATACCTTCTTCAGGGTGGAGTTTGTGCCAGTATCTCTACACCCCGAGCGTGTACAGGAGATTCTGCCTTTGCCGCGTGTTTTTCGATCAGAAGCCGAGTCATCTGTGGGCAGTAGACAGATGATGCAAAGGTCCAGGAGGACCAGACCAGCAGTTGGGCGATCTCGGGTTTTAGGACCAGTGGTGCAGGGCACCCGGAGTGGGAACAGAGCTAGCCGTGCAAGGAGCAGGTTGTGTTACTCATACCGCGGAAAGGGTCACCTGGCACGTGACTGTCCGACTCCTCGATCCGCAGGCTTGGAGGGAGCCACCAAGGTTGAGGCAGCGACAAATGCATGAGCAACAGTAAAGCAGGTGGACAGGAGCGGAACTAGTGGATACGTCTCTTGTACTTCTAGTTCCATGTTGATGTTGCTTTTGTTTAGCGTCTTGTATTATGAGCTGCAATAATAAAAGACGCATCCTTTGTGATGTTTTCATTCCTGTCCTCTTTTGTGATGTTACTAAGAGGTTCCAGTTGACTGTTGACTTGACCCTCACTTGTGAGACATCTACTGGAGGAGACCAGTTACCACACACCGATGCCGACAGTGTGACTCAACCCTTGGAGGCGAGAGTAACGGTTGGATCTCTTAGTAGTAGCGTCGAGGCCTTACGACGTCATCCTTGGTATGGATTAGTATCATCCATGTTAGGATTGACTGTTTTAGGCAAAGAATGTGGTTCATCCAGGGGATGAGACCAGGTTTCTCTTATCGGCAAAGAAGAAATCTCGCAGCTCTTGTGGGACCAGAGATGGTTCGGGCCACGTCAGAAGAGGTCCATGTCATCCAGGAGCGGATGAGGAAAACACAGAGCCGGCAGAAGTCATACGCTGACAGGAGGCGGAGGCCACTAGAGTTCGAGGATGGTGACCACGTCTTCTTGCGGGTCTCACCTCGACGTGGTATTCGGAGATTTGTCTGAGGCGACAAGTTATCTCCGCGCTTCATCGGACCCTTCCAGGTCCTCAGCAGAGTTGGTGAGGTGGCTTATCGCCTGGCTCTACCACCTCAGTTGCACCGGGTACACGACGTCTTCCACGTATCTCAGCTGAGGAGATACGTGCACGACCCGACGCACATCTTTGACCATGGGGAGCTTGACGTTGACGATGGGGCGACTTTTACGGAGGTCCCGGTGGAGATAGAGGATCGACAGGAGCGGGTCCTACATGGGTGATCGATTCCTCTTGTGCGCAACAGATGGCGGCACGGGAATCTCCAGGAGATCACATGGGAGCGGGAGGCTCAGATGCGTGCTCAGTACCCTCTTTTGTTTCCCTAGTTTTTGTTGTATCTTTACGGGGACGTAAATCCCTGAGGTGGGAGTAATGTAAAGACCCGTAAAATTCAAGGAAAATTTTTTCTTAATTTTCTTTAGAATTTTACAAGATCGCGGTTTCAGACGGCACCTGATTCCGAGGCCCGGAGTGCCCGGAATTAATTTCCGAAGTTTGGCTCGGGTACGTTCAGTGAACGAACGAGCGAGAATTCCTAACTTTTGATCCGGTGCTCGGAATTGAAATCCGAGGGCACCGATGAACTCGCAGCGCCGATATTTGCTTAAGGGGACTTTTCCCGAAGGTGCGTTTGCTGAGGAGGAGTTGTTAAAAAAAGGGGGAGTTAAATGTGAAGTAATAAAATTGTGTTACAATTTTATTTCATATTCTAAGTTGTTAACCTATGTGTGGAAGTTGGGTGGAACCTACTTGTTGTTAACTACCCTTGAGAGAATAAAGGTGGGGTGGGGCCCACACGAGCCCAACCCCTCACCTTCCCTAACTCCTCTAAACCCCCCACTTAAGATGTGTAACTCATCTTAACCTTTAAACTTCCCATTAATTGGGTGACTTTCCCTCTCCTCACTTTAATCATGCCAACACACTAATCCAATTAATGGAATTAAGTTTTTGAATTTTTGAACTCATAGAATGTCTTAATAAAATAAGATTACCTTATTTTATTTTTGGGGGTTATTTTGGTTGTGTTGAGGATTGGAGGAGAGAGCTCTAAGTCTCTTGAAGAACTTCATCTTCTCCGGCGAAGAACGTCTTCATCCTCAACGAAGAATGACAACACTCGTCAAGGATCATCGACTCGACGACCCGGTATCTTCGGACCTCTTCTTCCTCCTCGGACCTTCTTCGTCGGCAATCGAAGATCCGCCAACGACGTGTCTCTTCGGGCATATCTCTTCGTCAACGGATTTGACGAACGACGACCGCGACGCCCGACCTCCGCGACGCCGTCTTCCGCGGAGCGTAGACGAATCTTCAAATCTTAAACCCGAGGTAGGGGTTGTCGATTTCTTTTGGTTTCCTTATTTTATTCTTGATCGTGATTTTATCAAGACTAATGTATGACTTGATTTTATTTTGAGTTGCGTTATTATTTTAATGTGAGGGGGGCCGGACCGCACGAACACGGCCGAACCCCCCCTCCATTGTTCTTGTTTAATTCTTGCGGTGGAAGCAAAGTGGCGTGGTGCCGTCGCACCACGCGGATGATCGTACAAATAATTTACGCGATGCCGTCGCGCGCACCTTGGAAGAAATAACAAGAACACGACGCCGTCGCGCCGCGTTGAATGATTATCAAAGTACGGCGAAGGGGCGCGGTGCCGTCGCACCACGCCGGATGACGAACGCCGCGGCCGGTTCCGGGCCGCGGCGGGACGAGAAGACCGCGGCCGGTTCCGGGCCGCGGCGGGACGAGAATACCGCGGCCGGTTCTGGGCCGCGACGGGACGAGGAGACCGCGGCCGGTTCCGGGCCGCGGCGGGACGAGAAGACCGCGGCCGGTTCCGGGCCGCGGCGGAAGAGAAGGCCGGCGGCCGGGCCGCCGGCGTCGGAAGTCAAAGGCGGGACCGGAATTTCCGGTTCCGTTGGTAAAAACCGGCCGGCCAGCTGGCCGGCCGGATGACTGAAAACCGGGGGAATAAATCCCCCGGACCGTTCAGCAAAACCCCCCTCTTAATGAGGGGGGCGGTTCCATGAAAGGGGGGCAGCAGCCCCCCGGTTCCTTTGATTTAAACCGGCCCCCACGTGGGGGGCCGTTTGTTGCAAAGGCACGGCTCAAGGCCGTGCCGCCTTGTCAAAAGAGTGGGGGCTTAGCCCCCCGCGTGCGCCGCGGCCCGCCGCCGCCATCGCGGCCCCCGCCGCCGCCATCGCGGCCCGCCGCCGCCGCCACCGCGGCCCGCCGCCGCCGCCGCCACCGCGGCCCGCCGCCGCCGCCGCCACCGCGGCCCGCCGCCGCCGCACCGCCGCGCCGCCCCGCTGCCGCCGTCGCGCCGCCGTCGCCGCCACCGCCGGCCGCCGCGCCGCCGCCGCGCCGCCCCGGGGGGGGGGGGTGGGGGGATCGGGCCGGGTCGGCCCGGACCCGGACCCCCCCGTTTCGAACCAGAATTGGTTTTTGGCTCATAACTTGAGCCTCGGACCTCCGAATGACGAACCGTCTGCGGCAACACGATCCTTGGATCGAGACGGTCTTTTCGGTATATCGCACTCAAGGTTTCGGATTACTTTGAGTTCGGCCGGGTTGGTTCGTTCACGAAACCAACCGGGCCTTCGGAGCGGAAACGCTCATATCTTGAGCCACGAACGTCCGATTGACGCGCCGTCAGTCGCGTTGTGTTCCTTTTAGTGAAACGGATCTTTTGGCATACTCCGCCCGAGGTTTGGACGCAGGTGGAGTACGGTCGGGTTGGTTTTGCCTTAAAAACCAACCGGGCCCCGGAGACGAAAAAGCCAATAACTCACAGACCGGGCGTCCGATTGACGCGCCGTCTGTTTCGTTGACTTCCTCTTGATGAGACGGAACTTTTGACATACTCCGCCCGAGTTTTGGATGCAGACGGAGTATGGCCGGGTTGGATTGTACCCGAAATCCAACCAGGCCCCTGGAACGGGAAAGCTGATATCTTTCAGACAGGACGTCCGCTTGACGAACCGTCAGCGGCGTTGGTGGTTACGTTGAGTAACGGTCCCTTTGAGTTTACCCTATGGGAGTTCGGGGTACATTTGAGATACGGCCGGGATTGGTTTCTCTCTCGAAACCAACCGGGCCCCTGGGACGAAAAAGCTAATAACTCACAGACCGGGCGTCCGATCGACGCGCCGTCTGTTGCGTTGAGACCCCTGTGACGAGACGGACTTTTGAGATACTTCTTTGCGGGGCTTTGTGATACTTGGAGTATCGACCAGTAGCTCGTGGAGCGGACCCTCCCGGAGACGAGCGTGCGAAGTACGGAGACCGTGTAGCTGGCTGAGACCTGACGACTGCTTGACCGACTCGACTTGGAGTGAGTCGACTAGCCCAGTGGACGGAGCACTACTTTCTGAGGTGCAGACCCATGGCGGACGGAGCACTACCTGTGTGACAGTGCAGACCCGCGGTGCTCGTCCGGAGAGTACCTCAGCAGGCTACTAGGGGGTGTGCACTACGGAGTTTGGGTGACATACCTCGGCGGGAAGCACTACTGTGTTTGGGTGGCTGGCCCGCAGTACTCGACAGGAGGAGTACTTCAGCAGTCTTAGGTTAGTGAGCAGTACCTCGGAGTCGTGACAGGACCACTGCACACTCCAGAGACGGAGCTCTTCAGCAGTTACGGTTTCGATAATGAAAATCCTGGTTTGAGCTGAGACCTTTGACCTTTGTGTTTCCTCATGACTGAGATGGGTTACTTGATAACTTAGGTATATGTATGGGCATATACCTGGGTAGAGGTTATCCGTTGATCTCATGATCCTTGTGTTTCCTCATGACTGAGATGGGTTACTTGATAACTTAGATATATGTATGGGCATATACCTAAGTAGAGTTTATCTGTTGTGATCTTCTTGTGGTTATCCTTGTTGGTTTTAGTGAGACCTTGAGGGTCTCGGGGTCCCTACTGAGTATCGTTATACTCACCCCTGCACGGGCTATGCCCGCACCTCGTTGTGTTGGTTGCAGACGACGACCAGTACTGACAGAGGCCGAGTGTTCGAGGACTGGACGGTACCTGGAGGTGGACTATACGACGAGGCGGTTCCCAGAGGCAGACCACTGGGCGGGACATACTCGGAGCGGATGGCGGGACCCGAGGAGCAGAGGAGCTATCTGTACCCACCCTTCAGGTGGGATTTCCAGTGGACATCTCAGCGTAGCAGCTTTACTTTTCAGTCGCTGTTTTCCCTTTCGAGTTGTACTTTACAGTTGGGCTTGTATTTCCGGCCCCTTTTTACTTTTCAGCTCTTCTTTTTGTACTTAGTGTTTTACTTCCGCTTGTACTCTGTGGTGCTTGTTTTCTTTATAAAGGCAATGCCTTCCCAGTTATCGGGATTTTACGCCTTTGGTGCTAGTCGCCAACCCCTGGCCTATGGAAGGCGGGCTTGGGGTAGTCACGGCACGGGCCCCGAGGACGGGTCGTGACAAGTTCCTACTACCACATCATTGGTGTTTTATTTTCATTTTCATCCATATATTCTTCATATTATTCATCTAAAAAATGAATCACATTCTTGGGTTCAGTTTCCTGATCAATTATTTTCTAGGATTGGACTTATAGAGAGGGAAATATAAAAGATGCTTCTTTTGAGGATTCTATAGAAATTTTATTTGTATGAGGTCATTTAAAATTAAGAGCTTCTGTTTGATTTTCATTATCCTATTATTATTATTATTATTATTATTCTTTTTCATGGATTCCATAATTATATATATATTCATTAATGTATTCATCAATCTTCTTTATGTCATTATCTTCAACTTCTAGTTGGAAAACTTATTGATTAATAGTTTGTTGAGTTGATTTATTTCCAAGTATTTTTTCCTTCTCTTGAATAGATGTAAGAGATTATATTTATTTAATATATTCTTTTAAAGAAATATCACAAATGTATTTCTCAACATTTTGCAATTGTCTATCGATATTAATGTCTATATCCTTTCTATTCTTAATTATTCTTTTCTTCTCTTCCTCTATAAAGTTTTATTAGGTATGAATTTTTTCAGAAAGAGACTTATTAGGATGAAGAACTAATTTGGAGTCACCCACATTCCTTATGACTTTTTCTTTCCCCATTCTTATAAAACTTCATTAGGAATTAATTTTTTCATCTATGACTTTTTAAGAAGTTCTGGCTCATCATTCTTCTTCTTAGAAACAATCGAATTTGATTGTTTTAGAACATATTGGCTTCCTCGAGCTACTTCTATCTATTTTTTTGGCTCCTAGATCATTTTCAAAATTCTATGATTCTGAATTAAATTGCAATATAATTCTTCTAATTGTATCATCTTTTATAAGAGTAACATTAAAACCTTTTGGTTTTGACTTGATTTCCACATTACTCAATTTCAAACACTTAATAAGAAATTTAGTAAAAATAAGATGAATTGTTATCAACTGATATTTAATTACACCAGACATTAATTTTCTATTTCAAAACAAATAAAACCCACGATATCGAACATTCTCATGTTCAAAAAATAGTCAATAATGAAAACATATGACACCTTGAGGGTTTCCTTATAACTCTTTCTCAGAAACAGAAATCCTTGAATCCAAAGGTCTATGAGGCAGTTATCAGTATAGAGATGATTTAGTTTTATATTTTCATCCTAAATCTTAAAAAGAGATTCCTCAGCCTGTTTCATATTAAATTCACCTTCTATTTTCAAAATCATATGGGACTGGAAAATGGCACCACCTTTACTAGGAACACCATCAATTTTTTTTTCATGTTTCACATATCTAGTGTAATCTTTTTCATACATGGAAAAATACTTTTTCAAATTATTATCAATTTTCAAGGATTTATAAAACTCTAAAAATTATTTTGTTTGAGGATGATCCCGAACGATCATGGATTTTAAAATAAAGTGAGATTTATAGCCTTGAAATTATATTATCTATTTCAAAGATGAATCATAATCTTATAGTATTATTTAGAAGCTAAACATTCTCTAAGAAAATTCAGTGAGGAAAAATCTTTTGGAGTCACCTCTTTTGATTTGGGAGAAGAAGCAATGGACTCTGAAATGAAGAAAAAAACATCCTTTAGATCAGAAACAATAATTCTTCATTATTTTAAGCGCAGTAGGGGTTCCAAAATCTTCTAAATATTTTTTATGTGGGGAATTATGGTTGTCCCTTTATATATGTGAGGGGAAACGACCATAGAGATTACACTATCTATATTAGATTGAGAAGATCTAAAAGTTGAGAATCATTTGAACTCTTTAGTTTTTTTCTAAAAAAAATTTGTATTCAAGATGAATCTGATAAGGATTTCAAAAAAGTGAATTATCTGAAATACTGATAATTAGAAATGTAATAGAAAGTGTATGGTTAAGAAATTATACCTGTTGGAGCTACAAGATGGGTGTATTGGTTTCAGTATATTGTTTTATAAAAACTATGAGAGTCATAAAATTGGATTCGAATATGTTAAATTATCCAGTATGGTAAAATATAATTCATAGGTACAAAAAATTTAAAAATATGAGACTGATAATTTTTTCCCAAAAACCTATGATCGAAATATTTAAAACATTATACCGATAAATTTAAAAACATGAAACTAATAAATTTAAAAAATTATATAAAAAGAATATATATGACATATTTTTAAAGGTGTTTATTTATATAAGGATATGGTTTAAATAGGAAGTATATATTAATGATTAATTTACATTGATCATTCTTAGCTAATGTTTAATTTATTCATTTCTATTGGAAGGTAATGGGGTTTTTAATATATGATAATGTTGTTCTTCTATTCTATTAAATTGATAATAGATATATCCTTTATGTTCATGATGCCTAAGGAAGTGATTCCTAATTTAAATGTGTTTTTCACATGAGTGGTTTGCAGGGTTTTTACTTAGAGGTATGGGACTACTATTGTCACATAGTATTTGAGTTTTAGTAAAACTCATGCCATATTCTATGATTGTGTGTTGCATCCACAACACTCAAGAACAAGAAATTATAGATGCCACAAATTATTCATCATTATTGGAATGTCCTACTGCGTCTTGTTTATTACAAGATAAAGAAACTAATAAATCACTTAAGAAATGACATGATCTAGAAGTAGTTTTTTTATCCATTCTACAACATCCAAAATCAGAATCTGAACAACATTTCAATGAGAAATCATTTCCAGAAAAATAAAAAAGTCCCAAATATATAGATCCTTTTCAATAAAGAGAAAAATTAATATCTTTTAAATGGGATTAGTTAGGATTATTTTGATACCTTGAACATAAGAATACTAAAATAATAATAATTATGGACAACTAGATGTTATGAATTGTAGGATTCCAATCATCCCACTAAATGTTTTTTTGATTTACAGGTAGTACAACTTCATCAATATAAAGATAATTTGAGGTACTTATCAAAGTACTAATACCTTTAGTATTGTCATATCCATACTTTTTAAGAATATCTTTAATATACATATATTGGGATATTAAATACCCCTCTGGTTTTTGTGAAATTTGAAGACAAAGAAATAATGATAACTCACCCATCATACTTATCTCAAACTAAAATTTCTTGATAATTTATATAGAATTCGTTAATTATTTCGAAGATAATCAGAATATAATTTCACTATTATAAATTTGAATGATCAAAACATATTTGTTTTATTTGTTTTAATTTTTTTGATCAGTAGTTCCCTTAACAAAAAATTTTTAAATCAAAATTCATATTAATCTCTCATACTAGGCTATAGGGGGTTAGTTATTTTCCATATAAAGGTCTGGTATGTTTGTAAACATATTCAGGATGTTTTTTATATTTAAAACATGCAGATTTTTGAACAAAAACTTCTTATTGAACATATTAGTTAAGAAAAGCACACTTCATATCAATTTGTTTTTTTAGATTCATGAATGTTATAAAGGAATATAGTATTTGAATATATTCAAGTCTAGTTACTAGAGCATTTTCTATTTCTAAATCTATTCCCCCTTGTTGATTATAAACTTTTACAAGTAGTCTTTCTTTATTTATAATGATTATTCCATTTTCATCACACATTTTTAACCCATTTTACTCAAATTACAGAAGTTTCATTATCTCTTTTAACCAAGTTCTGGACTTTATTCTTTTTGAATTATTTTAGTTCATCTATCATTGATATAATCAAAAATTTATCACATAAAATCGCATTAGGACTTTTAGGTTTGAATGGTGAATGGAATTCTAGATGTTCTACTTCATTCCTTAAAGAACATCTCATCCTTACATGTTGATTTAAATCACCAAATATTTTGTCACAATGATCATTCTTATGAAAAAACTATTTTTTTGTAAAACATGTTTATCAACTTAAGATAGAATGTATTTTAGAGTGAATGTTGTAGATTTAATTTCTTCAGTAATTTCATTAATAGAGGAAAATTATATCACAAATTGATAATCCGTTTTCGGAAACACATCAGTAGATGTAGGTTGAAGTTGTTTAAAAATAAAAGGATCAGTTTCATCAAATTTTATATTTTTTGTTTCGTCAAAAGTACATAAATTTTAATTTAAAACTCTATAAGTCTTAGAATTAGTGAAATAGACAAATAAAATACCTTAATAAAATTTGGGTGAAAATTTATTTAAATTATATATTCTGGTCAAAATTAATAATGACCAGGAAAATAATTTTATGTATGAAACTTTTTGTTTTCATCCTGTCCAAAACTCATAATGTATTTTATTATTAAATGGTCTACCTAAAAATCGATTTATAGTATGAAAAGCAGTACTCATAGCTTCATCCAAAAAATGTTTTGAAATAGAATATTCACTCAACAAGGTTCTTGTTATCTCTTGATGAATATGATTTATTCCTTCAACAACACAATTTTGTTGATGAGTTTTAGGTGTTGAAAAGTAATGAGTAATACCTTCCTTACTAATTTTTTTTCGAAATCTAAATTTTCAAATTCTTTACCATGATCACTACAAATAGTTATCAAAGGTAGGTTTTTCTCATTTTTAACATTGGATGAAATTTTTTTAAAATAATAAAAGTCATTAGATTTATTTTATAGAAAATAGACCCATGAATATCTAGTGTAATCATCAACTTGATCAAATATATAGTATTTTACTCTAATACTTTCAGTTTGTATTGGACAAAATAAGTCCATGTACACTAACATTAAATCATAATTTGTTTAAACATGACTAATATATTTAAATCATTACATATGGATATTTTTTTATTTAGAAGGATCACACAATTTTGAAGAATCGAATCCTAGTTCTAGTGGATTCTTAAAAAGTCTCTTCTTTAATAATTTAAAAATGATTTAAAGATAAATATGTACTAATCATTTATTTCATAACCAAGAGTGGCCTTCCATTATATAAAGGAAAGGTATGTATTGGATTCTAAAGTATTCAAAGTTACGTATGTAAACATTATCACTACTATTGGTAGAAAGAACAAATTCTTCATTGTAATTATGTATTATACATTTATCATTACTAAAGTTCACTACGAAACCTTCACTATATTGTTTATTTTTTCTTATAATTATTTTTTAATACACATAAGAAATAAAATATTTGAAATCATATATCTTCCATGAAGAAAAATATTACTAATTCCTATAATCTTTCCTTAGTCATTGTCTCCTAAAGTTAAATCTTCAACCTTTCATTTAAATTATATTTTCAATGAAGTCCTTTTACCACACATATACTCGAAACATTCACTATCCATGTACCATATGTTTTTGTTGGTTTTACTTCATTTTTTCCTAAAAATAAAACAACTTGGTTATTAGAATCCAAACTACTTTGGATCCATAAATGTTAAAATGTAAAATTTTGGGAACAAACATATTTCTTGAAAAATGGGATTTATTGAATCTCAAGGATTTAATTTTGTTCAAGGAACAATATTTATTCCAATTAACTACACATTGACACATAGTGAAAAGGGTTCATTTCCTTGAAAAAAATAATGGTTATCCAAAAATGTTTTTTAATGAGTATATCCCATTACAGAACTACTACCTTCTAAATAATGTCATTTTTACATTTAGTCACTACATTCATTACTAGTGGTAATTTTATTCAAAAGTTTTATTAACGAAATGAATTCATACATTGTTCTTAAAAATAATTTATTATCCATATTGGTAATAAATGTAGTTGTGAGTTTTGTATCTAAAACATTTTTCTCTAAAATAACATTTTTAAAATATTTTGAAAGCTTATCCTTCTCAAAATTTGCTTCCTCAATATTTTTAGAAAATATAATTAATATAAAAAGTATTTTGATTAATATATTTTGAATGATCTTATATTTGTTTTGTTAAAACATTTATTTTATAATTTTTTTTCACAAGTTTTTACCAACCTTTCGGTTTTCATTTTCAATTTATTTATCAAATCTAGAGACTTCTTCATATAAAGGTAAATAATTATCTTCTGTTGGGGAATTATCATCATCAGAAAAAATTGAAACATTTTCATCAGGATAATTATCATTTATAGATATATTATTCATCGATTCATCACTGTGTACATATTCCAGGAAATAATTTTATTCCATTGTTATCATTTTAATAATAGCAATAATCTTTTTTCTGAAGTTTTCATTACCTAAGGATTCATCTGAATATTCTATCCACTAGAACACTAGGAGTAATTTTTCATTTATAATTTATTACTTTTTGACTTATATTAATTTTTCTAATTCCTTTAAAAATGAATTTCATTCCCATATTTTCTTTTTAGATTTGGGTATTGTAGTGTGATATGTTCTTATTTCTTTCATTCATATTATGTAACATTTTTTTCATTTTTATCATTATTTCTTTTCGTACATTAGTTCTGTAAGTAAACATTTCCAAAAATATTTTCATTATTTGAGAATGATTGGATAATTCAATATATGAAATGTATTATTCACTTAAATATGATTGAACCAAAACATTCATTTCCTTTTTATACTTAACAACCTTCTCATGAGTTTGGGATTTATACTAATTTGTAGTATTAGTAAATGAAACTCCCAATTTATTTTTTATGAATTTTTATACATCTCTTTTTAATCTATTTTCATGGTAAAAAAGCGTTCCAAAAAACACTTCATGAGTAACACCTGTAACATTTTATGATTCATCAACATCAGTTCTCTCTCAGGTATTTTTAAACTATTCACAATAATCATAAATCTTTTTACCTTAAAAACATATAGTTTACAAGGAAATTAAAAATCCAGACAATCCTCTATTAGCATAGATCTTCTAGTCTCAACCACAATAGATGTACCAAATGAGTAACTTTTTGTTTCTTACAAATACTATTGGCTTCTTCACTAGATGAAATAGGGCTATATATATTTCTACTCGTAGAACAAACTACAGTTTTTATTAAATTTTAATTCAATTCATATTCTTGTTTCCTTTGATTGGTAAAGTGTCTAACTTCTTTTTTAGATATTATATATTTTTAAGTCATTATAAAATAGATTTCAACTCTAGTGTTGATTAAGAATGTTTTCATTAAGTATTTCCAATATTTATAATCATTACCGTCAAAAATTCGTGTTCTTGTAGGATTGAGATTTTCAGTTAAACTGAAATTTTTTCATGCAATATTTAAAAAAATTAAAAATTTATTTTTCCACAGTACATTATAGTGTATGAAATAATTATAAACAAAAAAAGTTTAAAAAATAAATATAACTAATTTTCAAAAGTAATGTAAGAAAATATATGAGGAGTGGATACCTCCTCTAATACTAGTTAATGGATCATAATGTATATTCAGATGTAACAATATAATATTGGTGGTGAGTTGTAGGTTTAAAAACATTCATTTTTTATCTAATAAAAAGATAAACGCTAAAATAATTTAAACTAATTAAATTAAAAAAACTCATAATGTATTTTAAATAATTAATCGGATTGGGCCCCTGTTCTAATGAAAAAGAATATTGTAATCAGCTTGGTTACAATAATTATTCCATAGGTTGTAATTACAATTAACCATATTCATGGTTAAAATTATTTAAACAATGTAAGCATGTAGAATTTCATAATCTTAGTGGTTATGATGAAGAGACTAAAACAAAACAATCAAATATATCATTCAATGTATAAAATCAAAATCATTAAATAAAATAATCTTAATTACTGATGATAATAATCAATGTAATATAAATATATCATAATAATATTGGTAATGATAAGTAGATTATAAATATAAAGATGAATAAGTAAAATAATTCACTTAATATTACAATGTAGAGGAAATGAAATTTAGTAAATGGAATTAATGCAACTATTTTAACCCAAAGAGAAAGGTACACAAGTAAACTGGATAGAGGTCCATTTATATAAACTTTCAAGAATGTTTGTCTTACCCACACCAGGGTAAGCCCTTTATTAGAAGATCGTCTTTTATATTTCTATCCCCGCAAGCCATCGATTAAGACAGTAATCGACACCTTTGTCATCCAAGCTTGAGAATCCCTTGATCCATAAATGATCAGCACATCTATCTTCCTATTCCTAGAATCCCTAGATTGTAATCAAAAATAATCAACATTAAATAAAGAAAGAAAATCTATTGAAGATTACAAGTATGTCGAACATCAAGTTCAAAACATGATCACTTCATGAATTTTGCACAAATAAATTTTTGGTAGAGCTCTCATAGAGTATTATTTGTTCAAAATGTTCTACAACTTTGACACCCCAAACTTTTTCATGTTCAGTAACAATAATTTTATGTTTTAATTATCATATTAACCAGTATGGATTTTAGAGTAAATATTATCTCACATTGTTTAAAGAATAATTTAAAAATAACTATTTCAGTCAAATCTAATATATTCTAATCAAATGATTAATTAATATAATATTTTAAATAAAAATTATTATATTATAGGATTAATTTTTTTTATCTCATTTCCAAATTTGATATATATATATATATATATTCATATGTAAACAATATTTTAATTTAAATTATATAAATAAAATACTATAATTTTATATATGACATTGAGAATTATTGCTTTGAAATATTTTAACGACATTACATATGTGAACTAATATTGAATCTATTATATGAATAATTACATGGGTTTTATATATTGCCAAATAAAATATTATGTGTACTTATTATAAATCTTGACTAGATTAAACTTTTAAAAACAATATTGACATTTTGAGTTTAGTTTAATAAAATTATGAATATATAATTTAAATAATTTAATAGAATTATTAAAATTCTACATATGAAATTTGAAAAAAAATTATAGTTTATTTGAATCTTAAAATATTAACTTTTTTTTAAAAGATTCAAAATTTTAAATATATGGTTTTCCATCCTGAACCTATACTGGATTTCTAAATGTTTCTTACCAATGTTTAACCGACATGAGCAGTACTTGTTTGGTTGTGAAACGCAAAACCCATACACATAATTTTATTTATATATTGTTTATATATATATATAATCTTTAAGTTGAATCAGGGTTTTTCAATGGATAAAAGTTTGTATGTAATAATATCTCAATGTCCGATAATTATATTTGGGTTCATTTGATATGGTTTTTAATTATGCAAAACCGAATATACACTAAGTGTGTATTCGGACATACACACATAACTAAATCTATTTCTATTTTATGTTATTAAATATAATTTACAATTTTTAAATAAATACTAGGATGCCAATTATGTTTTGGGTTCAAATGGATTTGTATATTTATTACGCATACACCCATATATTTTAATCAACCTAGTTTTGATTCTATCAAGGGTTGATTTTCAATTAAGTTTATAGAATATACGAGAAATTTATTTATTACTTTATACAATCTTTATTTTTCAGTTCTGGTAAGGTATTTCATTTTCTTAAAATGAGAATTGCTTTTATGATTCTAAGGGTTGTTATTATTAAACAAATTACATTTCATGAAGGATGTTAATATACATATATATTTGTGTATATGTAATTTTAGTATTTAAAATATATAAAGTAAGGGTCCAACATATACATATGTTAGGTATATATGTATATGGTTTTATGAATTCATATATAAGTTTTAATCATAATCTGAAATAACATGGCCTAAAATAAACATATGTGGTTAAAGTTTGTTTTAGATATATTTAATTTAATATAATCATTACATAAAAAATGATGCTTTTCAGATCAATTGGCCTTATATTCTATGCAACATAAGGCATGGCCACTTATTAAGATGTGACTTTTTATCAGCACATGCTTTGTGTACACATGAATTCTGTCTTAATTCAAACATAGTCATTATAAAATATAAATGTTCATTTCCATGAACCAAGGATTTTGAAATTTAAGAAACTATCATTTTATGTGGAAACCCCATCCATTCATTTCTAGTGTGTTTTAAATAAATACCAGATGTGTAATGAACGTTTTCTATATTATTCATGCTTTTGAGAAAAATATTATCTAATAAATAACTAAGATATTAAAAGTTTTTCCAACATCATTTCCATTTAATAGTGCATGAATTGATAATTAATAATACTTATATAAAGTTATAAACATGAAATATAAAGCATTGGATGTTTATGGAAGCAGTTGTAAGGTTATTAATTTTTGAGATAAATCAAACTATTTATTATTCATCACATATAATAATGAATTAAGAATTTAACTATTTAGAGTGGTATGAGACTCCCCAAATAAAATATATGGAATTAGGTATTCAATGTGGTATGAGACACAATGGATACATGGCCCTGTTAAACATATTAGGAATGTATTGGACAAGTATGTTCTGATTTGGGGATCAGTAAAAGTATGCCCTCCGATTTGGGGTCTAGTTACAGCCGACCCTCCAGGATGAATTTCGGTTACAGAGGCTCTCCAGGATGGAATCTGGTTTTAGAGGCTTTTCGGGTTGGGGTCCGGTTACAGTTAGACCCTAGGTCTTGGTTGAGGCCTTGACACAAAAATTAAAGTCCTGCATTATACATTCCCTCATTATGTGACTAATAATTAATTAAACAAAAAGATATTTGACTGGTAGAATATCTATGGTTAAGAGCCAATACATATAATTAACAGAAAAGTAAATGTTTATGGCATGCCATATGTTTTTCACTCAATGATTTAGTACTCGGTGTGTGAAATTGAAGTTACTACCTTTACACGCATCCTTGATTATTCATTACTCTTAGCTGTTTTATCTGTGCTTACACATTCTTGTGTCAAACAAGTTTATAATTTCTTTTATTCATTGATCCTATTAAGCATGCCTATTTCCGATTCATGCATCCTTGAATTTCTGTTAGCATGTTTTTAGTTAATCACTTTTATTAAGACTCGTTACTTCTATAATAACATTTCCTGAAGAATATTTTTTTTTAAAATCGTTTAAAAGATATTTTCAAATGTTATTTTGTGTATAATATGTTATTTTTAAAACCCATACTGGCCATTCATATGCTCACCCTATGCTTTTGACTATAATATTTCAGTTATCATCTTTTAACAGAAGAACCATTTAAGAAGTAGTTGGTTTCTCATAGCCTAAACAGAATTTGATCCTCTATATAGCACTGGCTCTGGGTATTTGAGAGCTGGTGTATGACAGTTGGTATTAAGGGATTCAGTTTAGATAACTCTATAATTACAGAACTGAACATAGAAAAATTTATCTAATCACTACTAAGTATGATGTTTCTTGGAAAACAAAAAAAAATCAAGTATAATGTCTATTCGGAGATATCAAATAAAATTAGACCAATACTAAATATTTGGTTATGTGTTACTAAATTTTAGCTTCATTAAATATTCAGATGGCTGATGCATCACACCTTCTTTCTCTCCCAACGGAGAATGTAGAAACCATTGTGGTAAAGTTTTGTATAGGGGATGATGAGAATTTTGAAAACATTAGGTTGTCTTGTAAACAACTAAATTAGGTGTTGAACTGCCCAAACATCCTCCATCTTTACCAAGGCAGCAATCTGGTTTATTACCATATCACATTTTTACAATTTCCAACATATAGGAAAAGTTGAATTTTTCATGATGCCCTTTTTATATGTTTCACTTTGGCTGATAACTACTGACCAGTAGGTAAATTTCTAGAATCTACATTGGGTGGTAACCACTGAGTGACCTACCTATTCTAGGTCCTGAGTTTTAGTATGTATGGGGAACTCTATGAAAATAATATTTTTAAGAACGACATGATGCGTGGGAATTATAGGGATTCTATCCACTCTAAAATGTCTGATCTCCACACATCTCATGCCTTTTTATGGAAGGTCAAGCGCTTTAGGAACAAGTTTGACTATAGTTGTTCATAGTGTATCTGGTCTAAGTAACTCGAGCAGCTAAATACTACATTAGGAATCCACCTAATGTTTTCGGAACCCTACCATCGTTGGAGTTCCTGTTAAAGGAACCTCATGAGTGACGTGTGTTTGCTATTGTTAGAAGTTGTTAAAAAATATTTTAGATTTACGAGGAAGAAATTATTTGAAGTGGGGAATAATGTTACACCCCACACTTTTTCACCTATAGTAATAATAATTTTATGTTTTATTTATCGTATAAACTAGTACCATTTTCAGTGTAAATATTATCTCACATTGTTTAAAGAATAATTTAAAAATAACTATTTTAGTAAAATATAATTTATTCTAATCAGATGATTAATTAATATAATATTTTAAATAAAAAATATACTAATATAGGAATACAACTAATTTTTTCCTCGTTTCCAAATTTGATATAAATATAAATAAATATATATATATATATATTCATATGTAAACACGACTTTAATAAAAATTATATAAAACTAATAGTATATTTTTAAATATGAAACTGAGAATTATTGATTTGAAATATTTTAATGACATTACTTATGTGAACTAATATTGAATCTATTATATGAATAATTACTTGGGTTTTATATATTTTCAAAGAAAATATGATGTGTACTTATTATAAATTTTGATTGGATTAACATTTAAAAACATTATTGACATTGTTAGTTTTGTTTAATAAAAAAATTAATATATAATTTAACTATTTTTATAAAATTATTAAAATTGTACATATTATCTTTATACAAAAATTATTGTTAATTTGAATCTTCACATATTATCATTTTTTAAGTGTTTCAAAATTACAAATATATGGTTTTCAATCCTAAACCTACACTGGATTTCTAAATTTTGTTTACCAATGTTTAACTGACGTGAGTAGTACATGTTTGGTTGTGAAACTCAAATCCCATACACTTAATTTTATTTATATATGGTTAATATATATATAAATATCATCTCTAAGGAGAATCTAGGTTTTTCAATGGTTAAAAGTTTGCATATAATAATATTTCTGAGGCCGATAATTATATTTAGGTTCATTTAATATGGTTTTTAATTATGAAAATCCAAATATACACATAGTGTATATTTGAACATACAAACATAACTCAATATATTTATATTTTATGTTATTAAAGATAATTTACAATCATTAAATAATGATATGGATGTGAATAATGTCTTGGTTTCAAATGGATTGGTATATTTATTACGCATACACCCATATAGATTTAATCCACACAGTTTTAGTTCTATCATGTGTTGATTTTCAATGATGTTTATATAATGTAAGGGAAATTTATTTATTGCATTATATAATCCCTATTTTCCAATTCAGTTAAGGTGGTTCAATTGATTATAATGAGAATTACTTTTATGATGCTAAGGGTTGTTACTATTAAACAAATTAAATTTCTTGTAAGATATTAATACACATATATATCTGTGTGTATATGTAATTTTAATTTTCAGAATATATAATGTAAGGGTGCGACATATTCATATTATATATATATGGTAATATGTATGATCATATATGTTTTAATCATAATCCGAAATAACATGTCCTAAAATAGACTTCGATGGTTAAACTATATTTTAGATATGTTTAATTTATTATAAGCATTACATAAAATAAATAATTTACTGAAGATCAATTGGCCTTATATACTATGCATCATAAGGCTTGGCCACTTAATAAGACATGACTGTTTATTAGCACAGTCTTTGTGTACAACTGACTTCTGTCTTAATTCAAACATCGTCATTTTAAACTATAAATTTTCATTTCCACGAAAAAAGGAATTTGAAAATTAAGGAACTATAATTTTATGTGGTAAACCAATACATTTATTTCTTTTGTGTTTTAAATCAATATCACATGTGAAAAAAAAAATTTACTATATTATGCATGTCTTTGAGAAATTAATTATCTAAATAATAACTCACGTATTATAATATAGTCCAATGACATTTCCATTTATCAGTGCATGAATTGATCATGAATAATACTTATTTGAAGTTATAAACATGCAATGTAACACATTGTATGTTTATGGATGAAGTTGTAAATTTATTAATTTACAAGATAAAGAAAACTATTTATTATTCATCAAATATAACAATGAATTAAGAATTTATATATTTTTAGTGATATGAGACACTGCAAATAA
Source organism: Viscum album (assembly GCA_963277665.1). Taxonomy (NCBI): domain Eukaryota; kingdom Viridiplantae; phylum Streptophyta; class Magnoliopsida; order Santalales; family Viscaceae; genus Viscum; species Viscum album. The sequence continues at coordinate 823,370,482 of OY728157.1, forward strand.
AAGACATGGTATTAGGTATTCAAAGTGGTATGGGACAAATTTTATACATGGCCTTATTAAACATATGAGGAATGTATTGGACTAGTATATTCCATGTTGGGGACAGGTAAAATTAGGCCCTCTGGGTTGGTTTCCTGTTACAGAAAACCCTCCAGGATGGAGTCTAGTTACAGAGGCTCTCTGGGATGGAATCTGGTTACAAAGTCTCTCTAGGTTGGGGTGCGGTTACAATTAGACCCTAGGTTTTAGCAGAGGCCTTGACAACGAAATTAAATTCCATCATTATACATTTCCTCATTATGTTTATGATAATTAATTAACCAAAAAATATTCAAATAGTAGAATATCTATGGTTAAAATATAGTACTTATATGTATCAAAAAATTAAATTGTTATAGCATGACATATATTTAGCACTCAGTGATTTAGTACTCGATGTATGGAATTGAAGTTACTGCCATTACATGCAACTCTGATTATTCATTAATCATAGCTATTTAATCTGTGGTTACATATTCTTATGATATACATGTTTAGAATTTCATTTCTTCATTAATCCTATTAAGAATTCTTATTTTCGAATCTTGTAACCAACTATTTCTCTTAGCATGTATTTAGTTAAGCACTATTATTAAGACTTGTTACTTATATTACAGCTTTTCTTTAAGAAAATTGTTTTATTAAATGGTATAAAGGATATTATAAATATTATTTTTGGTATATTGTGTTATTTTTAAACCCCTTACTGGGCATTCATATGCTCACACTACGTTTTTTACTAAAATGTTTTAGGTATCTGTTTTTAGTAGAAGAAAAATTTCAAATTTGGATGGTTTTTGAGTGCCTAAACCGAATTTGATCCACGGTATGGCACTGGCTCTTTGTATTCCGGAGCTGGGGAGGGATAAAAACTATGTGTAACTCTTCCATATGACCTGGTATTTATAAGCCTCATCCCAACAGACATATTGTTGATCCAACAGTTAGATTTTTTCCTAAATAATTAGAGGGACTGGGACACCTAACACTCCAATAGTCATCTTGTAACTGAAATGATGAAATCGTTTTATAATACATATTGAAACAGAATACATGTCATTGTTTTGATTTAAAATTTTTTCTCCCCTTACAATTGTGATTTGTAAATATGAAAAATGGAATAAAATGAGTATGAAGATTATCATAACTGTACTGAATAATTTTTTATTATTAGTGTGGTATATACAATGTAAATCATAATTGTCGTGACCAATAAAAATCATGTTCTTCATTTTTGATGAAAATTGTATCTTGTGAGTAAGATGAAGATCATGATGGGATGTAATGATTAAAAACATAATAGGTGGTTTCAATTGGATACATAATATGAGGTTAAAATTGAAATTATTTTGTCCTAGTTGGATATAAATCATATTTGGTTTGAAATTAAAAAATTATGGAATTGATTAAATGTATAGAGAGAGTTTGGGATTTCCAAAACAAAATGAAATAGAAAAGTCAAAGAACGTATTTTTATTTAATGTAGAGGGAATTAACTATATCAAATACATACAAAAATATAACATGATGAAGGTATAAAACATTGTAAAAAATATTAAGACATATAATATATTTGAGTATGGTATTTTCATTTCCACAGGCCAGAATCTAAAAAATAAAGATGTGGCCCTAAAAAAATGATACATAATTGAAAAAATAAATAACTAAATATATTTTCAGCTCTTACCTACGTGAATACATAACTATGTATAACAAATAACTTCAATATTTATGGTGAATCCTGATGATAATGACTCTTATCATATTATGACCATATTCTATTACCCGTACTCTTTAACATATTCGTGTTCAACAATTTAAAATACATAGTTGTGTCACAAACTCTACTATTTGTATACATCCACATCCTAGATCTTAAGATATTCCAATGTCCCATTTTTTCAAAAAACAAAACATAAACTATACCGATAGTTTCCTAAACATTTTTAAAATAAAATTATTACCATTACCTTTCTTTGTAAATACACTTTAAAAAATATGATTTATCGACACTATTTTCAAATGTGAAGAATTTCCACACCCTCTCCTTGAAAATTTTGATTTATAAATTATCCATTATTTATAATTTTCAAAAAAAATGAAAAAAATCTATTTTTATTGGAAACCAACATTATAATCCTCTTCGATTCCCTGAAGAAACTAAACAATTATTTAATAAAAATAAAAAATGGATGTTTACAAGAACATTTAATACCTAAAATAATAACACTTATTTATAGAAAAACATTCCTAAAACTAGATCAAAAATAAATTGGAATGGATCACACTAATCCGTTAGGTCGAGAATCATAAACAAACAAGATAAGGTATATGAACAACATCGGAATAAGAACAACCTCAAAAAACCTTATAAAGGTTTTGCATTGTGGACGGAAAGGAAATGATTTAAATGAACTTAATATTATTTAAAAGTAGATTTATTCCATGAACTATTATCAATGGGATAAATTTAACCATGGTTTTATAGAATTATATAATTTTAATGAATTACATAGGGCATAATTTCATCAGAATCCCAATGTTAATGATGTGATTTAATTTTTTTGTTTTAATAGGATCATGAATAGAAAAGGTACATATTATTTCAATTCTAATGTCATTGCCTTTAATGAGCCTGAAATATCAAATTACAATGATATATAGCTTTAAAATTGGTGAATTTTTTATAGGATCATTCTAGAGAAAAAGAAATGAAAAAATATTGTTATATATTTTTCTCCCAAAAATATAATTGCATATCGGTAGCATGGTTTTACCCTTATACAGATCCAAGGTGTCTCATAAGGGTGTTGTATTAAACTTATGATACCCTTGTAATGTATTATATAATAATATTAAACTTTATCTTACCCTTACACACCATTAAGATACCATGGGTTACCCATATATATGGGCTAGGATACCCATACACAAAGAGGGTTTACCATTATATTAACTTTAGATAATCAAGATTACCTATACAATGTGTGATAGATAACCTTAAAAATACTTTTAGGAATTTATTCTAATATTAAAAAACCACTTAATATGTTGGACTACCTTAACAAAAAATATAATAGTTACTCATATGTAGTGGGTGGGTCAAAGGACGTACCATTATATAGGTAAAGAAAAAAATCCCCTTAACTTTATAAAATTGACATCTTACCCTTCTGAAAACCAAATAAATTAGGGTTACCATTACATAAACCCAATGAATATAGTCCTAACCATACATATCCTTTGATACAATAAAACAAATTTACATATCATCTAAAAAATGTGTGATTAATTTTATTCAACTTCAAAAATACACCTTGCACAATAGTAGATGGAAATTAACGTTACATAGGAAATGTGTCATGAGTAAGAGTAAAAATTAAATGAAAAATTGATATATTTTACCATAAAGGACATTAAAATTAAAACCATGCAAAACTTTAATTATATAAAAAATAAGGTGTTATAATATTATTTATACAAAAGGGGATTTAATCATAAATAGGCCCAAAAAAATAATATACTAACACACAACCTTTATCGCTTTGGTAAAATTTTAAATCAGAATTCATTGAAAGAAATAATATGTTATGGATTTTTAAATCCCATGAATTACATGATGTAAAATGTAAAAAATATATTTCCTGGATCAGCAATGAATCCATCCAAATAAATAATGATTCATGAAAAGAAACATGTCTCAGGAAAGTTATATTGAGATAATGAAAAACCTTTAAAGTATCATAACATTTTATGTGATAACTAATCAATGATGAAATTTGTGAACAAATATATATCCATATAAACCATAAATAAATAAAGTAAAAAATAATTTATTGATCAATTCACTCATACACATGAGAAAACAATCCCAATGAAGAAGCATTACAACTGAGTGAAAAAAAATTCAGTTAAGACACCCCTCAAAACTTGGTAATAATCAATTCAAATCTTCTTTAAAGAAGTAATTTGAATTACAACATAAAATAAAAATAACTATGAAGTAGACATGATATAAAATATAAAAATGGTAGTATATAAAAAATATAAATTAAATTATGTGAATTAAATTAATATACAACTTAATGATAGAAAATTGATATGAATTACCTACCTCAAAGATAGACCAGTTATGTATATCATTTAACTATTATATAAAAAAATAATATTAATTAGATAAATGTTTTAGAACCCTTTAATGTTTATGATAGTATCATTAAACCATTTATTTCATTTTTTTGATGTAATATTTAATTAATTATTCAATTATGTAAACATTGGGTATTTTGATGACATTAGCTTCAAAATTTTGAAATGTTTTTGGTTTGTTTACCATGGTCACAATGGTGATTATTACATTATAACTGAAATAATAATTATTGAATAATAAAATTTCTATAGATTAATTATTATTTTAGAACTATCAAATTATGGTTTCTGTTATAGACATATAATGTTGCAATCATAGAGACACTAAGTAATACATAAACATGAGGGATATCTCTATTTTACAACAAAATAGTGGGAAAAGACATTAGTGTAATTTTTTTATTTCTATAATAACATTTATATGATAAATATAATAATATATCATTAAATACACTTATATATAACATCTATGATAGGTAGTAACAAAACATGAATCACATCACTTCATGGAGTTGCTAATACACACATACAGTAGAATGAAATTTTCATTTTTTAGTGTATTAAATGGTATGAAAATAATTGATATATTATGTTTGAAGAATTATAATAATTTCATTAATATCATATATATATATATAATCCATAATAATAATTGAATTTTGGGGGTGATGATGTAAAATGGATTACATAAGTTCATAAGGACATAATATACCATGAAAATGAATGATGGTGTTGTTTTACATTAGGTGGAATAAGAGACGGATAATGGTTATTGAACAGGTAAAATATCTCTATATATTTGATATTTGTTTTTCATTTAAATATATTTATAAGTGTACAAAATGAGGTAAAATAATATATAAAACAAAAACTATTTCTTAAAAAGTTATAACTCTTCTTCATGAAACCTCGATTTCATAATACCTTAAGCCATATAAGGATGGTATTCCACCAAATATAATACTATAAAGTCATGGGGAGTTTCTTTTGAATGATATTTTAGTAGGTATTTTCAAAACCAAAATAATTATGATCAATAGAGAGGAGAGTAGAGGGGTGTCCAATTATATATGAGAGATGGAATTTTTTTGAAATAAATGTAATATTATAAAATAAAATGTGATTAATCATGTAAAATGGTTCCAAAATGAAATGGTAGATCATGTTGAAATTAAAAATTAATAAAGTATTATATTATAGTGTGTATGAAATTTAATTTAATGTGAAGAAGGTAATATAACATCTCAATACTTTATGAAATATTTACTACTTAAAATAAATAAAATCAATATTATAGACTTATATTCCTGAAATATTGTATTTACATTGTGTAGCATGTAACAATTTGTTTCTTAAAAATATTTGATTACTTTCAAGGCTATTTTTTACGAATAAATTAATATATTACTAATATTAATATTTAATATGATAATTATTGGCTAGTTATTGGAATAGAGGGTATAAATAATGTTATCTAAGTTATTAAAATAAATACTTCAAACACATTTATTAGTTATCTATTTATTATAAAAAATACAAATAATCATTTAAAAGAAAAAAGACTGGTTTTCATAAAAAATGTATTTTCCCAAAATACAGCTAAATTGTGATAGGGTCACATAATTTAAAAATAATTTTATCTTTTCAAAAAAATTTATAAGAAAACTATACTTCATTTTTGAAATAGGAATACAAAAATTATCTTACTGTCAATTTTTTGGATTTTCTGAGAAGTTCGATTTTTTCAAGAATAATGAAACATACATGTAAACTATCTTTTAATTTAATTAATTTATAATTTTAAATTATAATCTGAGTTATATTTAGAAAAAAATAAAGATTCAATATTAATTAAAAAAAATTATGTAATTGGAATAATTTTCATATTTACTTTTTATATAAATAAATATAAATTTTGACCATTCTCACTTTAAAACCCCACATTCTAGTCACTCATGTGAGATTAATTTTAAATTAAATTCTTCCACTTATGTGAGTGGAATTTTAAAAAATGGATTCAATATTTTTATTCATCAGATATTTTATTATATAATATATTAAGTCTAATTTTTTCCATAATGATATTTAAATACTATTAAAATTAATTAAATTGATGAATATAAAATATTTATTATTCTTATTTGATAAACATAGATGATAACCTTTAGAATAACCTACCAAAATTTAAAAACCCTTTTTTGGGATAAATATTGACCCTTAACACATTAGGAAATATTTTTACCTGTTATTTGGATACTACCCCTGAAAGTGACCTATATAATATGTTATGAAATGAAAAACACTAAAATGGAACATTTATTACCTTTAATATTTATAAATATCTTGTATAGGGAAAACAACATATGATTGTTTGTAAATATTATATTGATATTGAAAAATGTTTATTTATCATTTTAATTTTATTTAAATTTCATAAAAATTAAATAATTACATTTATTTATTTAGAAACTCCAACAAATTAATTATTTTGTAAATAGTTAACTAAAAAAATGATATTGAAAATATTAAAAGTGAAATAAATTGAATAAATTATAACATACCGTCAATTGTTTTGTGGAATATATAATTATACAAAGGATTAATCATAATAAATTCAAATTACATAATTTTATTGATATTTTTAAATTGAATGTAAATAAATATTGTAAAAATTGACATTAATGTTATTTTAAAGTAAATGATTTTTTATTAAATGAATTAAAATTACTTAATTTTTTAACTTATTATTTTTTATTTTTAAATGATAATTAATATAATCAAATGTAAATAAATTGACCAATTTATCATTACTAATGAACATATTTACCCCTAAATAGTATAAATGTTTTTGTGTGGTTAGGGTTAAAGTAATTTCTTTGCATATTACAAGCACATTTGTTAAAAATAATCAATTGCACACTTTTGTTTCTTTTATAAATTTTTAATAATATTTATAATCATTGGGAATAAATTTTATTATATTTATCAATATAATATATTATACATTTATAAATTATCTAGGTTAAAAAATTAGTAAGTGTAGTGAAAACCCAAAATGGTAAAAATAGGGACACATAGATGTTAAAGAAGAAAAATATAAAAATGAATTCATTTTTTATTGTAGTCAAAGTTTAGAGAACACATAAACTATATCCCGATTATTATTCAATTTTTTTATCCAAATGAGGTAAGGGGGACTACTCAATATTGAATACTTTTTTGTATTTATAGGAATTGTACTCCTCCGCGGTTATAAAAGAGCTCTCACTATCCCCCATTACTAAAGGAACTAAAGCCATATGGATAAACCAAAACCTTCAAAAATAACTACCCAAATTAAATCCTCATATCATATAATCATTTTTTGGAACAAATATATCCTTGAAAGGATATTGGGAAAACATATTTAGAATTACCAAATAAGAGGTATTGTTCATCAATAAGTGACTTTATCTTATTTAATTATCCAAATAAATAAATTATTATTATTCCAATATCATATAAAAACATCATTATAATAAATATATTTTTATGTTTCCATGTTAATGTAATGACCTAAAACGACATATTCTTCCATCATAAGGGTTACAAAATCATCATTCGTGTGTACGACTGTCTACTACCAACCCAAATGATGTCGTTTTTTTTCATTACCACCTATCGAGACTATAAATAACAATAGAAATAGTATTTATATATGATATATAATATATTTAAAATATTAGTATTTTTCTAAAATTATTATATCAGACATTCCATCTTTATTTCATTGAGAATATTAAAATGTTTCACCAATTTATAATAGATTACCACCTCAAGAAGCAATGTGACTCGTTCAAGTTTTACAAATAATAAATTTTATATGGGTTTACTGAGAATATGTGATATATATTATATAAATATGATACATTAATGATAATATATATTAATCATTTACAATTATTTCAATTAATTCTCCAATATAATTTATATACCATCCATGTATACGTATGACCTACCGTCTCTATGAATAGTTACATAATTTTCTATCACTAAATATTATGTATTACACGAAATATATATAATTACTATGTAGGATATAATTATATATAATTATAATTATTTTGGATATCATAGAAGTAAATAATTTATGTAATTAGTAGAATTTTCATGAAATGAACGATTGAGAAAATTGGTAATTAACACTCAAAACAAGGAAAATAATGAAATTGAATTTAAAATGGGGGATATGATATTATTAAAAGATAATAAATCATATTTTATATACTATTATGGTTCTATTATAAATAAAAAATTTATTAAAACACTTATAAAAGAGAATAAGAAATGTTTTACTGGAAGGAATCACGAGGTTAGTTATTTGGTCTCAATTAAATTTCATGGAATCGTATATGTTATTATGCCCCAATTCACATCTTTATGGTGTAAAGAATACAACATTAATTTTATATCATCATTTCTAAATTAATAATTTTATTATTTTTTCTAAATTATTTCATCCAAGGGTATTTGAATTGAAAATTTCCAAGTGTTAAATGTTATTGAACAATCTCACTTTATATTGTGATTATTAACATTCATTTTAAACAATCACTTTTATGTTATCATTTTTGATAGAAAATTTAATTTCACTAAAATGTACACATATTTTAATTATGGATATGATTATTTCCTAAACATTATACAATTTATTCATTTGGATTTTACTTTGAAATTAATTTTATTAGTTGGGGAAATATTTATAAATCATTATATTTTACTCAATATAGATATTTGATGATATGGACAATTGTTTATGAATTAAATAATTTATTTTATATATTATAAATTATTTGGAATTATAGTTAAGGACATGAAATAGAATTAATATATCGCTTCAATGCATTTAGGGGTTTCATGATAAAATCATTTGTCCAAATTAAACTGGTACATACCGATTGTTTTAAACAATATTGTGAAAGGTATTGACGTTATAGGTTTTCATGCTCCTCAAACATTACATCCAATAATTAATCACTAATTTAATTAATATTTTAGTTATTGTAAATAATATCCAAGTTACTTTCTATCTCAAATTAAATATGGATTCATTTTATTATCCCATTATTGATTAAATAGTATGTGTTTTAGTTATTTTCCTTTCTATATTGATTCATTATAATCTCACCATGATAGTCATGTTACTAAAATGGAATTGTTTTTATTAGTAAAAATATTCATATTTATTATTCGTATTTATTCATTATATATTCCACAATACTTATCCCTTAATATGAATTTTATTCCAACCCTTATTTTTTATATTTTCCCAATGATATGAAGAAAATTTATTTAATGAGTCTCAAGAATGTTGATTATTTATTTTCGCGATGTATTATGTTTTATTGTGTCTTATAAATATGATATTTTTATCTTTTATGTATCAAGATTTCATAAATGGCTAAATTTATTAGTCCTTTTGGATTTCATCCCATATATCAATGAAAATGTAATAAATTACGGAGACAGTTATGATCAACTGTGGTCATGGTCCTTATAGTTTGTATCAATGGATGTTTAGAATAAACTATGGGAGATATATTAATGAATATGTAGATTAGGGAATAAAAACCCATGATATAAAATTAATATATTTATAGAAGAAAATCCTAATGTTTTTGGATTATACGATTATATGATTTAATCTAGTATATTCCATTTTATATGGACAACTCCTGGAACAAGGAAAGGGATCATTTCCAATAAATTATTAAATGTATATGAATGATCATATAATTCATGGGATTAAGATAGTAATTAAAAGGTAAAATATATCATAAAAATTAAGAATGAATTAAGAAAAGTTATCGTGTGACAATAAGATAAAAAAATAATTTAGTATGTATTATAGATTCAGAGGGAAGTAAGAGAATAAGAGGATGGAGAGGAAAATTACTGATAAAGGGGAGAAGAAAAAATTGTATTTCCCACATGTGATAATTATGGAATGAGTCAGCATTTTACATTCTCAAAAGGACTGGGAGTTTGTTACATTTTAGGATAGAAATACCCCATGATTTTGATTTATATGGAAATAAAAATGATTCCATCGTAAAATTTATCAACTATAGGGATATATGGAACAATGAAAATTAATTACCCAAGAGTTTAGGTAATATTCCATAGAAGAACCTATCAATCATTGGAAATATTATTTAATTGATAAAACTGAAGAAAAGTGATTAATTTTTTCATTTTGGGATCAACGAATTATATCAGTTGAGTATTTTATAAATGATATGTTCATTATAAAAATTATGTAATGTATAATGATTCTACATTAGTACCTTTTCATTATGTACTTGAAACTGTTTGATGAATGGTACCGATAACCAATAAAAATTATTGAGTGAATATTTGAACTTCTTGGATAACACATGATTGAGGAACTTTTTATATTCATGATGTTGAGATAATTATGGTTTGATAAAGAGATGATCGATATGGGTATGTTAGATAGAACTGACTATCATTGACTGGTAAATTATATATTTACAATGTGGGTTATGATTCCATTTATAGAGTCTACAACACTTTTTGAATTCAGAAATAAATCTAATAAACATGGTTTTAAAAAAGGAATAAGGAAGAATCGATTTTTTCTATATAGTTTTATGGTAATTCATGTTAATTCCATGTTTTGGTAGAATTCGTGATCAAGGTATGCACATGATTGGTATTTGGTGATTAAGATACACTTTATTTTTTCTTGGGAATATAATGTTTATTTATTAACCCCCCTATGAAATTTGGTCAGAGATATTTTGGATGAGAATTGAGGTTAAATTCTTATGTAATGGATCATTTTGAAATTCATATTTTATTTGATAAAAGTTTATAAACATTTTCTGTTTTATTATAGATAGGAGGAATATCTATTTTATCTTTTATGGATCACATTATGATGTACCATACCTCTATTTCACATAGAGATGCCATGTTCCAGGGGGATCACTAGGTCGTAAGTCAACCTTCCCAAACTCCATAGAAAACATACATGAGGTGAGGGCCTAGAGTGTCTCTGTGGGGATATTATTTCATCATTACCAGAGTGAATCACATTGGATAAATAATAAAAAAGGTAAATATATAAGTTGTATAAACTGATAGAATAGAAAAAGTCGACATGGACAATAAATAACAGAACAAATAAGAATAATAATTAAGATGATGATAGTGTATTTCTTGTATCTATAAAAATAAAAACATGGATACCAAAAATTAGAGATAACATGCTATAAAAAAGTAGTAAAAGGAAACCATAAAACAATCCATGCATCCTAAGAACCATCTCTTTCATCTTCTATAAAGCGTTATTCTAATGAAAGAAATTAATATCATGTTTCTATGGTGGGACACATCCCTTGGTCAAGACCACCATACATGTAATTTTCATAGTCAGTAATGGATACCTAAATAGGGTGTAAGATAAATTTCAACATTCCACTTCTTATGATGTCCATAATATACAATTTTTATTATGTAATCTATAATATTGTGAAATATTAAAATATATAAAAGTAAAGTAGTACAGTAACATAAATACCCATGTACCCACTTCATCCTCCACAAGTATCTAAACATGTAATCCTTTAATTTATTAATTATATTACAGTTTATATATTATTTCATGCAAGCTGTTAACATAACTAAAATCAAGGTAAGAAAATACAAAACAAGGATCCAATATATAATAAATAATCGTTGATAATAATTATAATGAAATGTATCTATGGTATTCACCAAATAAACCTTGACCTCTGAGGTAAATCCATATAAAGTGTAAATTTTTTTCCTATCAATAAATAGTAAGAGTGCATTCCAATAAGAAATTCCCATGTAATTCTACAATAATATTTAATACCAAGTTCAAGGAATCATTCCAAGTAAAATGAAGTTAATATATTACAAGGCCTAAGGGTGTATCCAGGGCACCTCATGTCTGTAGAAGTCAAACTAGATATAAACATTGTATCCAAAAAATTCTAATAATGATAATGTAATGATAATATTGTGCCATAATTGGCATCCCATATTATACAAGGATCGGGTTCCAAGATAGGTATAAACCTTGGAAACTGGCATCAATAAATCAGAATAAAGTCAACGTTTGCTCAAGGAATTACATCATGAATCCATGGCTAGCTCATGTTTTGTCACTCGGGTAATAATTTCAATGCCTTTATATAGTGGGAATATTCTTATTTATTATTTTAATAAATTATTCCATGTAAAAATAATTCAATTTAATAATCCCAAGGGTTCATTCCAAACATTTCATTAGTGTGATAGTGATAACAGACATGAAATTATTTATTAATTCATATAAGTCATATTAAATTCATTATGTTCACACTAATTACTTACATAAACATGGAATGGTTCTCTAAAGACATGCAACCATATTCACCTATTACATTTCATTAGGCAGGATCATATATATAATATACAATAAAGTTCCATTCGAGATTTAATTATCAAGTTGAATCCCTTACCATCGAAGGGTAAAGGGATTAGAATACATGTTCATCTAGTTAACAATTCATTTATTTAATTAACCACTATATATTATCAAGGTCCAGTCAAGGCACAAAAAAGTGGTGGAATAGGTAACACAAAGCACCAACAAAAATCTAATTAAAGAATACTCCCTACATGGGGGGTTGAAGATGTGTTTATAGACTCTAATGATGGATTTAATATATAAAAAATTCCTTGAATATTCTTCTGATTACTATAAGTAAGAAAAATAATTTAATAGGCCATACTCAGAGAAATATTCGCATAAATATGAATGTTTTTAAATTAAAAAACATGTAGGATGAGTTATAGACCACCTAAATCATACATTTATAACTATCCCCATCTATTATTAGTCACTAATTTTTATAGGATTGGAATAGATATGATGATTGGATAAATGCCCTGAAAAATTAGGCTTATGAATCTTCACTGAAATAGGATCATCCAGTGGAAGAGGAATGATAAACATCTAAAATGGAATCAATATCCTACTAATTAATGTCCAATGTAATGCATGGGGATATAATTTTCCTTCATATGGTGTGATGATATCAAATTCAATCAAAGAATTATTGGAAGCCCAAATGGGAGAAAATATCACTTAATATCCACAAGGGTGGAAAAAAGAGAGAGAAGGTGTGTTAAAACATTTCATTAAAAAAAATTCATCATTTCAACCAAAAAATAGGGGTCAAACAGTTTAGAAACATGGAAAATTTTGCACCACTACAATGCTAAGGGGGGACCTTTATAGTTACGCCTCGCTGTATGGGAAACTGTGAGCCAACCATGTGAATCACATATTTTAAAATGTTTGTAATTTTTTCAAGTGTGTGCAGATCTTGGTGCATAGTTAGGGAAAACCAAGTTCCCTTGTTCACCCCACTATCTCCCCCGACTTGTCTAGGAGTAACCCTATGGGATGGGTTGCAAGGTGTCTACTAACCATTTATACAACTGTTTTTCTCAATCATACAAGTTTTGGAGATTCAAAAATTCACCAAACACCCCTAATGCCTCCAAAAATAAATTAGGAATATATACAAGTTACATAATAAATAATTTGAGAAAATATAAAATCATCCATAAGTGAGTGAAATACCAGATTATGACTATCTTCATCCCATAAAGTAACTCATCCCCAATATTACCTTCTAGGGGCAGAAAAACACTATATGAGGAAACCGTTATCCATTGGTAATGTATGTTGGCCCCTTGCTCCCATGTATCATCTTATACATGGTCTAGCAACCATAGTATCCTTACTAGAGGAATACATTTTCCATAGAGAGCCTTCTTGCTCTGGTTGATGACACATATTGGATAATCCTCAAATAAAGCATTGGTATCTTTCTCAAATTTCGTACGATTGAACGTTTGAAAAGAGTAATCATGATAACTATGAAGATTGGGAACATGGAAAATGTCATGGAAACTGATAGGCTACCATCTGGACACTCTCAATAATCTCAAATCGTACAATATAATGATGTGATAACTACTCCCACTTCTATATTCATATAAACAAAGCATAGTTGATACCTATAATAAAACAAGATTCCCAACCTCGATCTCTAGAGGTTATCGATGGAGATCAACTTACGATTTATATGTAGAATTAGTTGTAATCATACCCTTACTAATTAGTCGAACATACTCTGATATCTCTCGTGTGCGGCGAGGAACATGTATCACTTCCTATCCTTCCTTTATCCAACATAGGGTCAAGAAGAATAGCCAGTAACTAATAGAATAAGTTATTATAGGAGAAATTAAAAATAGGGATATGATTCCCTCAATAACTACTGAAATCATGAAGGCATGCTTAGATCATGTCCTATAGAATATGTATCATCTGATTTGAATGATAATAGTTTTGAGGGTGAAAATATTCTCTTAGAAGAAACTATATAACCATAGGCTTCTGCAACCCATGATAGAACTCTGTCATGAATTGAGAATACCTACATGAAATTATAGTATGAGGGAACCCATTTAGTCATATGATCTCATAGTCAAACAATCTTCCCAACTCATAAACAGGGAATGTATCCAATATAAGATAAGAGTGGGATACATTCATAATTCTATCAATGAATACCCAAACAATATCTCTAACTCAAGGCAACCTCAGTAATAAAACACATAAGTCTATAAAAACAACTTCGAATTTCCACTCTCGAACTAAAATAGACTATAATAAGCCTATAAGATGATTGTTCTCCACCACCACCTACTGAATGGAGTAGAACCCATTGGTAAAACCTAATATCCGACATTTCATCCCAGGACACCAATACTAGTGTCGAATATCTCGATACATCATAGAGGTTCCAAGATTAACATTATACTAATAAGTGTTAGACTCCCACATCATTTACTCTGTCATATATGTAGAAAACTAGAAATATTTATGTATATTTAGGATATCATATCTATATATAGACTAATCTAGAGGTGGGACATCCCTTGAAGTACTCTCATGGTGACCCAAGCCTATGGGATCTAAAAATTGCATACTCATTACCTTATCAAGTAATAAAGAGGTAAATTCCAGGAATGAGATAATGTAAAACTCATTAACATCATGGAAATATAGATTCATATCATATAAGAGGTCATCACTTTCCATTCATCATTAGTTTCATGTACTATTGTCTATGAGTTTTCCAACTCAACACTTCTTCTACATCATTTCCTTTACCAAGAGTATAGGAAATATCAAAATCATAGGAATGTATATATTCAACACATTTTCACTATATGAAATTAATGTCACATTTTTTAATGATATATTTTAATATCATGGGTTCCATATACACCACACAGCTATAACCCATCAGATAGCATCCCCAGAAACATAATCAATGGATAAGAACTACTAGCTCAAGGTCTTGCATCATGTAATTTATCAAACGAGGACAAAAATTTTGACATCTTTATGAACCGAATATGTCTTAAAACATCATGAATACACCCAATTAATTTCTTGATACATCATAGAACACATTATATATTATTATAAGCTCTAGAATAAACATAACTGGTGTCTATAAAAGCCATTATTTTATCTCTATAATAGCTGTCTCACACACTACTAACCATAGGAGCTTCACACATTTCTTTTTTAGACAAATTATAGGTGACTAAATCCCTGAGAATACATGTATGAAATTATTTCATCATAAAAAAGCCCTGAAACACTCTATATATAAAGAACGTCCTTGGGATTCTCCCAGGAAACCGTGGAACAAACCTTCTTTGGCTCAACATATACTCTTGATTATATGAAAATATAATCCATGAAGTAAAAATTAATAATACAAATGTTGTATTTAGAAATATTGGAATAGTGATCATGATCCTTCATTATAATCATAATGATCTCAAGGTGATTAGAATGGTCTCTATTATTGTGAGTGTACAAAAAAATTTCATGATCAATTACTATGGAAAAAATCCAGATAGGGGTTGAACACCCTATTCATCAATGCCATGAAAATGGAAGTGGAATTAGTAAGACCTAATGGAATACCGATATACTCATACAGAACAAACATAATATAGAAATATTGTATGTGGTATGGAATATGGTCTAACACACAACTTTTGATTGACCAATCTCAGGTCGATCTTAGAAAACACACCAAATCATCATAGCTGGTCAAAGAGATCATATATTCAAGGAAGTAGATTTCAATTATTGTTCATAATATGGTTCATTCATCTGTAATACATTCATAAATAAAGGGTGACATCTACCTTCTTCCAAAAACAATGGTAGAACCCAAATATGAAGACCTAGACTATATAAAACCTATTTACTATAAATCCTCAAACAACCACTTGATCTCCGTAATATTAGTAGGTGAAATCCTATAAGGAGGAATAGAATCTAGATTTGTACCTAGAACATGGTCAATTGTAAAATCTACCTCTCTCTATGGATGTAAGATGAAAAAAAATAATCAAGATAGATGTCACTAAAATTAACTACCACCAGAGGGAATTTAGTATGATATAATCCCTTATCCACCACAAAGAGATTACAATCTGGGTCATCCCTCCACTAAGGTCATGGTTTTACTGAACAAATATACCATCCTAGACACCCCACTCACCCATATGTATATAACTACTACCCTATGGGGATATAAATTATACCATGTTTTGATAGTAGTCTATAAAGGCATGATATGAAACCAACCAATACAACATGAGAATGAAATTGAATCATGTCAACTCAAGAAAAATAGGTCTCTCGAGAAAGGGTAACTACCAACATCAAGGGGGAAGTCCCTATGTTATCATATTCCCTCTGACCATACTCCCAAAAGTCTATCATGTGTCATTACACCATTGTAAAAAAAATATTCAGCATAAGATATTCCATGATTGATATAGAGACAAAGGAGTGTGGAGTTCCTATATCGGACGAAGAAGATAATATAATGAATGATAATATAATACTACCTTATACTGTAGATGTTTCTTTACTATGATCCTTGAGTATGAGCTATAATTAATGAAAATGACCTAATCCAAAACCATGATCTATAGTCAGACTACCTCGATCATGACCTCTCCACAGGATCTTCTAATAATCTGAATTCTAGATACTATGGCCGCAACCTCCTAATCAACCAAACCTACTAGGGTAACTAAAAATCTCCACTTGAAATGGTGTTAAATTACATTCCCCTAAAGGTGGAGATGGTTTGGATCCTCTTCTATATGAATCATATGGAATGTTCTCATAGAATAAATGAAGGTACCCATAAAACCACAAGATCAGAACGCCAGATGGTTTCTATCACAATGTGGATTCATATGACCATGTCATCTACCCAAATGGAACAACACATATTTACAAGTATGAGTACATTGGCTGCCACTATCATGATGATAAATCTCAAGGGAATGTTTCATTCTACCATAAGATCTAGTGGCCATCCTTTTCATTGATCATTTGTGCAAAGTACAATCACATTTCCTAAAGTTTCATTTAGTGTTAAGAGCTTGATTGAATATCTCAGATAATGTTGGTAGGTGATTAAAAATCAACTAAATACATATGGAATAATGGTTACCATATTTTAATCATATAGGATGAAAAATTTCTTCACCCGCAAGAGGCAGTTCATAGTTATCTAACATAGTAAAACACTTTGAATTGTCTATGATGAACATATCACCTAGATACAGAATCATAAACTCTCTGGGTCAGCTAGGTATCAACGTCAATGAAAGAATTACTCATAAAAAGAAGTATGAAAATCATCCAAAACCATTACTTGATGGCCCTGAGCCTGATTAACATCATCCAATGATTTATTGGTCGAATTACACGGCATATAAGTAGCCATCTTGAACCTATTATCATGTGGAATATCAAGATTATCAAACATAAATTGAGTAGAATCAAACCAGAAATCAGCAACTTGTGAACTGTCATCCCCCGAGAAGGTGGGAGGATGATGCTTGTGGAACTACCATGTCAATTCATCCATCATAGGTTAAGGTAATGGGTCACCTTACTTGGAGTATATCAGATGTTGGAAACTATTATGAAGCTGAGTTTCAGTCTCCAAATAATGTATAATAGCTGGTTCCTCAAGTGGAACTCCTGGTGGTAACACTGGGAGATCAATGAACATCACATTTGGGGAAATGTTACACAATGTGAATTTTTGAAATATTTTTTCCTACTTAATTTTTTCCTTTTTATATTTTACTTTTCAAACAACATTGAATATCATTTTTTATAACTAACATTTCATTGTAGTATACACAAAAACAAGATCATTTTGTTCTAAAAGAAACACATAGATTGAATTTCGGTACACACAAAACTATATTTATATTATTTTACACAAAATTTCATGTTCCCTAGGTAACAATTGTTGAACACAATTCTGAGTTTTATAAAACTACATTACAATATTATTATTTTTTTTAAAATATTAATATATTTAATAAATAGATATTCAAATAGAAGTTATTAATTTTATTAATTAACATATTAAAATATGGTTTAAACAAGTATATAATATTAATTATTTTATTAAAAATAAACATGGAATAAAAATAAAAACCTTTTTAGAAATATAAAGAACAATTTTTTGGGAAAATTTATTAATAAAAAACATTTCCCTTATAAAAATTAATTAAAAATACTTTTAAAAAATAATGATATATATATATTATATTTTTTCGACTAATTAACATTTATGTTATGTGTGTTCTAGATAATATGTACGAATAAAAATAATTTTTCTCATTAAGATATATATTTTTCTAAAATGTTATTGGAACAAATTTTAATAGAATACCTATTTTAAAAATATTTTTTGACACATTTATATTATTTATTAGAGAAAATTAACATTATTTTTAAAATTGGGATTTCAAATGTTTCATTAAGTGGAGATTTGTTATATTTTAGAGATATATTAATATTTGATGATTATTGAATAATAATGAATGAAATTCATAATTAATTTTTTATCTAATTTATATATATTGTAAATTATAAGATAAATTTTTTAGAAGTTATATTAGAAAAATTTTACATCATATAATCCAATTTTTTTCATTATAACCAATTTATCTTTGTAATTGGATATAAAATTATATTGAACTTTTGAACATTTTTATTTAAAAACCCACGTTGTTTTCCTATCTATGGGATGAATTTTAAATTAATTCAGGCCACTTATTTGATTATAATTTTAAAAAATAGATTAAATATTTTTAATCAAATTAATTTATAATCTATAATAAGTTCAAATTATTTTTGACCAAAAATATTTGTGAAATTGACTGAAATTAATTACGGCATTGAAGTAAAAAATTATCATAATAATAGACTAGACCATAATCATAAGGCCCAAAATGACATTTAAAAATGTCCAAAAAATATTTTATTATAATATTTAGACTCTATAATCCATTGGATTTGTTATGGATCATTATTTGAGCCACATGACTGCGGAAAAACATGGGTGGGATTCCCTTCTTAGAAATTTAAAAGAATCCCCCTCCTCCACCACTATAAAAATGAACAAAACCCTCTCACTTATTCAAACCTATAAAGCCTTTTGGACAAACTAAAATCATACCAAATAACATACCAATTAAAATTCCATCATCCCATAATCCTCCATTTTTTAGGAAATCCTATCATGGAAGCCATTGTTGAAAACCAATAGAAGTTACCAAAAAGAGGTAACATCCTTCCCAATGAACATTTATATTATTTTCATTCCCCACCACCTAAAATATAATTATTTAATGAATATATAATTATCCAAATATCATAAATATACTGATATGTTATTATTTTATTGTTTCTACATTAACATACACACACATCCATCTAATGGGTAATGAATATACCATCCATGTGAAAGGAAGATTATCGCCTCACCAAATGATGTTGTTATTTTTTCCATTACCACCTCTCATGGGGGGAAATTATTTTGGAAACACTAGTTTTTTATATATATAGTATATTTATAATTGGTTTATTCTTATTTTATTTTAATATAAAAAATAATTTCATTATTTCCATTTTGTGTAAATACGATCGCTTTGTTTGTGGATGTGTAGAAAACATCCTCCTCAAAGCGATGTCATTTGTTCACACTTTTCATAAAATATATTATGGACTGTATTTTAAAAATAATATGAATAATATTTAATAATAATTACACTGTAATAATATTATATATATATGTGTGTGTGTGTGTGTGTCATTGAACTTATTTCATTCAAACCAATTATAAAAATGAAATAGTGTTCATGCGTACCTTTGGAACACGATCTCCACAAATGGTATATTTTGATTTTATTTATAGAATATATATATTATTTTGAATATTTACATAATGAATTTATATGATACTAATTTTAAATTTTAAATTCTATAAATATGTTTCCCATGAACTATGATGAATAATAAGTCAAAATAGGTACGAAAAATTAAGCAGATATTACCCAAAGCATATCATTATCATGAGATTGATAATAAATAAAGTATATAATGTTCTAATAAATATATATATATATATAATTAAATATAATAATTTGTTTTTTTAATATATTTATAATAAACATATATTAGTTATAGATTATTTTTTTTGGATTTTGATTAGATTCAAGATATAAGGTATGATAATTTTGTTGCACTTTTTATTTCTGTGAGATATAAGCCATATTCGCCTCTCTATTATATTATTTGATATATATAATTACCTATGAAATTATATAACTTTAAATTCATTTTTTTAATTATATTAAAATCATCAATTAAATTTTTTTATTTGATGGGCATCACAATTCAAATTACACTTAAATAGTAATAGTTTTATCATTTCACATTTATTAATGTGCGATTTATGACATGTTCACCACATTTTTCATTTTTTTGGATTATATAAATCCCGTGAATATATTATACAATTCATATCCTTAAACTTTTGGGAATTTAAAAATCCATTTTTTGATCTCTCTTTCAAGGGGTTTATTTTTCAAATGTTTCCAAATCAGAAGAATAATCATGTCTGAATTTTCCCTCTTCAAGATTTCTTTGTTATAACCCTATATTATTTATGTGGTGTATATACTACCATTTGAAATGTTATATCATGAATATATTTATTTTAATGATATTCTTATATTCATGATAAATAATTTTCTTACATGGTGAGAATGACTCAATGTTAACAAGTGGTGTGATTTTAATGTAACAATATGATTTTTTATCTGGATTGTTTATTATTATGCTCTCATTAATGAAATATTATGATACATAATTAAAAAAACTAATGATTGTTATTCTCTTATTTTTTTCATTACATCATATTATATTAGTACAATTTTCCACTCTATTGTACTTAACATAATCAAAAATTGTTTTTAGGAAAATCCTATTATATCTTTCTCTTCGATTGGAAATCTTTGTTTTTTCAAAACCATGTTTTCTAATGGGATTTTAAGAAAATATATATTTTTAAAAAGTTATTTATATTTCTTTAATAATTTATTATATGTTTTATATTATGTTCAATTGAATGTTTTTTCAACATTTTTTAAATATTTATTTATATGTTATAAATATATTTCCCAATAAAATATTTTTTAAAATATTTTCAATCATTCATTATAATTTTTCAATGTATTCTCAATGAAAATAGGTTCAAAATATTTATATATTTCATTTTTAATTTTTCAATTATTTTATATTAAATTTAGAAGATTATTTTATATGTATTGATGGAAAAGTTTTTCAAAATGTTTTTAACCATACTTTATGAATTTTGAAGGTTATTTTCAATGAACGTGGTATTCAAAGAGATTTCTGGTTTAAAATTAAATTTTCCAAGAAGAAAGGATATATTCCTTAAGAAATGATATTAAAATATTTCTAAAAATCAGGTTCTATCTATGTTTACATCCATTTTTGTTACACAATCCATACTGGGCATATGATCCACGGGTTTCATTCATATTAATTCTGTTAATTTTTTTATTTGATTTCATTATTGTTAAGAAACATATTTATCTTTCATGATTTATAGTATTGTTAAACATATTTCTCCATCACATGTTATATGAATATGAAACCCGCTTATTTCCATAGGTTATGATTTGATAATATTATTATGCATCCTAACTATCTTCAAAAGGTTATGGATTGATGACTTATTTATGACATCAATTTCATTTCAGTAGTTATTATAATATTGTTTATGATATTGATCCACATGTATGTATGATTTCATTATGAGATGGGTGGGACTTGTATCTCCCTCCACAGAATTGGGTAAATTTTTATATCTCATGAGATAGACTTGAATGGAACCAGGAGTGAACTCAATTTAGTAAAAGACATTGTCTACTTGGATAGTCTTGGGTGTGAACTATGACAATAAATATGGTCATGGGAGTGAAATATTACTAGTAGGATGGTTTAGGTAGTGAACCCATACTACTAATATGTCCTTGGCTGTGATTCAATAAATAATACAGAAATAATTTTACATGATTATTTTTCATTCATAATTCCAAGTCTCATTCATATGAAATAAATTCAGGGCTTAATATCTTTATTCCCTTATGATTTGTGTCATATGAACTACCAATATTTATTTCATGATTTATGTTTATGATTTTTTTAGAGTTTGATCTTCTAATTTCATGATTACATTTTCATACCATTATACTCATATTTATTCTGACATATATCTTTTTTCCATTACTGAGAATCTGATATCACCCTTTTTTATTTTTCAATTACCGATGTAATGAAGATTCATTTTACGTATGATGTGTGTAAGAAGGGTGGTATTCATAAATAGCCTATAGGGAGATAATATTATCTCACTTATATACATTTGTTTATGTTTCTATTTTTACAAAGTTACTATACTAATATGTTCATTGCAAATCTATTTGTGTGATGTATTATGTGTTCTGAAAAAATGATATAATGTTAATATATAAAATTTTATGGCCGTTATAGTTGGTATGGGGGAAATTTTAGTTAATATTTGGAAGAATAGATGAGAAAACTTCAGTGAGATACATAGGGATATTTTTAAGGACATTTCTAGGGATTTATCTATTGACAACCCAAATGTGTCCTAGATTTAGAAGAAGTAGTCATAATTTAGGAATCATATAATTGATTTTCTTTATGATAATGTGTTTTTCTGTATGACAGGTACTACTCACATAATTAATTCTAGTTTTATTCAATGGGGGATCAATTAATAACTGGGTAAATGTTGCAGTTGATAAACAATTTGATAATGAGTATTTAATTTGGATGATCATTGGATTAAAGGATATTTTAATCAATCCTAATCACTTTTCAAGAAACATGATTAATATTGTGTATAAAAACCAACTATTTGACTCCCCAAATAAGAGAAGGAAGTGTCTTAGTTAGAGTTTGGGTAATTGATTTCATCATGGAAAGGAGATTCAGTTTCCATTGTGTTAAGAATATGGAATGCAGAAATCAATTGAATGTCTTATAGAAACATATATATTTTTTCCAATGGAAATATACGACATAAACAAAGTGAATTCAAATTAAAAATGAAATGTTCATAAAACACAATGGATTGGAATAATGGCCTCCCTTAGGTATAATCAATTGATGAATTATTTAAATGTGTACTATATGAAAATTCTGAAAATCAATGTGTTGTGTTGAAGGCTCATAAAGATAATCAACAAGGTGTAAAAAGTAATGATTTTTTTGCTGATGAGGAAGTTTCCACATATTATATATCAAAGATATTGGATATTCTAAGAGTATTTCTGATAATCATGATTAAATTGAGTTTTATAAATGTTATGACCTGTTTTTTATTTCATATTTTATGAATGTTTTATTAAGGAATAATATGATGTTGATTTGTTAATTTTTTGAAAACTGAGTGGGATGAATGAATTATTTATGTTTTTTAATTCAATGATTATATTATATGAATCCAGAAATATTATATATATTTTCATTATAAGTGATTCATTTAGAATATTAAAGGTCATTTTGAATGGTCCTAATGATGTAGATAATTTATTCCATGGAAAGGTGATTATTGTATTAAGATACGGTAACTTTTAATGTGTTTAAGATTCTTAGAAAATCGTGCTTATCTTTGATAAAGTGACAACTATTTTGGATAAAGTAAATTTTATAGCATTGATGAACATGTAACTGATAAAGGATTTGTTGTTAAATTGGTTTATGGGTAATGATTACAACATTTTATATTTTAAAGGAAGATATAGAGTAATCTTTATAATTAGAATGTATTCTTGTTCTCAGGTAATTTATGTTATTACCATGTTTTAAGAGAAAAAATAATGAACGTGTTAACAAAGTTTGTATGTAAATATAATGAGATAATTCATGATATATGGGGGATCAATTATAAGTTGTTTTTTGTATTTTATGGGAACTTATTTTTATTGTTTTTTATTTGAATATTTTTTATGTGTTATATGGTTAAACATTTATTGAATGTTTATCTTAATGATCAGATAAATTTTTTGGGATTAAATTATTACTTCACCATATAAATATTTATGCATATTGTATAACATATGATAACCATTTTTTGTTATGATAAGGATGGATGTATGAACCAATCATTTTATTTATGAAGATCAGGTACAACTAATGCTTCAGGAATGAAAAATTCACCTTCATTTCATGGAAAAAGATATGAAGTGTAAATTTATCATGGAACAATAGTGGGTGAGATTATGCAGAATCAAGTATATAAATATATATAAATTCTCATGAAAATTACTCAGCCCTTGGGAAAGGATCTTGAAACCAAAAAGTGTATCCTAGTACATTCTTTTATAGTGAATCAAATGGTCACTATGATCATCGCATATTTACAGCTTTGTGATTGTTAACATTATCCAAACCCTGTTATTTATCACTCTTCATTAGAATAAGATTGTTATATTTCCCTACGATGTGTATCTTTTCACTTTCTACCTATGTTATTTAATAAAAAACCCAGTTATGAGTTACTTTGGATAAACAATACTTTTATGACATTCCCCCTTTAAAGGAAGTCTTAGTTTTCATTTTTACAAATTGGTTATCTATAAAATGAAATTTCAAGTATTAATCATTTGATAACCCACGAAAATTTCAAGGGAAAAATTCATTTTAAAAGAGTTAGAATTTAAAACCTCTATAAGTTTTAAAATATATTTTTTGAATTAATTTAATAATTTTGATATTTTTTTTATCACAAAAAATGGATTAATGATTATTTTATAACTAATATTGGAATAAATTATATATAACAATAAGTAAATCGTGATCAACAAAAAACATTGATTAACATTATTTACATGCCACACTATGTTTGGATTGCGTTACACTCAATTTTGAGTTCCCTCGATATCTTGAGTTACTCACAAGGCTGAGTTTTATTAATCTATATTATAATAATATTATTATAAATAATATATTATTATAGTTGCTACGTATCCATTATTGAAGAATATTGAATTATATTAATTATATTATGAAAATATTCTTCAAAAATGTATATAAATTTACTTTCTTGGTGACCAATTAACTATAAATTAAAATAAATCCATTTTGGATAATATTGTAATCCTTTTACAGGAAGACTATATTTATACAATCAAATATGATTTAACATAATAAAATTAAATAAAAAAATTTCATAAATTTTTTTAATGAAATATATCTATATTTTATATGTAAAATGAATCAACATTCTACTTACATGTATTCTTTACAAGATATAAGAATAAACCCAATTTTGCGCATAAAGATATATATATTTTTTAAATGGAAATTTCACCACCTTTTAATGGAGAACCTATTTTAAATATTTTGTGGGAAATTTTATAATTTTAATATTAAAAAATAAATGTCACTATCTAATTTCTAATACAAATATTTACTTTGGGATAATTTTTGATATTTTTTAGAGAAGTTTCTTATTTTGTTTAATAGTTAAAATTACTGTATTTTAATTGAAAAGGGAATTTTTGTATAATTTTGTCATATAGTTAAATTATATTTTTATATTAATTTAATGTTTTAATTAGATAGATTTTAAAAATTTTAATCTAATATTGGTCATTTAAACCAATTTCATATTTAAATTTGATAAAAAAAATTGTTCTACCTTTTGAGCATTTTTACTTTTAAAAATGTGCTTTGTCATCCCATTCGTGAGATTAATTTCAAATTAATTTCTTCAAATTTTTTAATTAAAATATATAAAAATTAGTCAAATATTTGGAATATTCATGATTTATATTTTCTAATCTAGTCAAGAATGTTTTGTGTATGAAAAAGATAAGTGAAAGTGATAAAAATTATTTACATCAATTAAGAAAAAAATAGTTTAATAAAGGACTAAAACATAATATTAAGTCCCAAAATCACCATGAAAATTATAAAAAATTCATTTTATGTCAATATTATGACCGTATAATCCATTTTCTTAGTTTTTGAAGATTATTGGATCCACATTTCATGGTAAAACATTGGTGGAAATCTTTTTAAAAAAATTATCAATAACCGAGCTCATCCTCCATTATATATAGAAACACACCTCTCCCACTTATTTGCTCCTCTAAAGAAATTTGTTTCAGAAAAATATCCACAAATATCCTAATTAATCCCATCCCTTTAACCTAGAATCCATCCTTGGGGAAAAAGTCGAACAATGGTTTCCTTTTGGAGAAAACAAAGAGGATTTACCAAAAAAAGAGGTTAAAACCTTTTTCAAGCTCCATTGTTTTATTTTTATTATACACCAACTAAAATGTTATTAATACATTATAATATATTGACATAAAAATTTAAAATATAAGCATGTTTTTATAATATATCTTTTTAACCTAAAATTACACACACTTCCATCTATTGCATAACGATCTTACCGTTCGAGTGTATGGTGGACTACCACCTTGTGAAATGATATTGTTCATTTTCCCTTTATAACCTATCATGGGTAGAAATTAATATATAAGATATTTTTTATTTGATATATTTATTATTTTTATGCATTTATTATTCTTATTAAATTATTATATAAAATATACCTAAATTATTTCCATTTTTCTAATTACGATAACATTGTTTATGGACATGTGGACTACAACCTTCTCAACGTGATGCTATTTATTACCACATTAGATTGAATGTATTGAAGATGGGTTTAAAAAATTTGTATTATAAAATTGAAATATTAATTATACTTTACTTATGGTATATATATATATATTTCCTCTACCTTAGTTCTTTCAAAACAATATTAAAATAGAAATTGTGGTCATGCATATGTACAACTTACAATCTCAATGAATGGTGTCTTCCATTTTTATTTATAAATTATGTATAATATTTTAAATATTTATATAATAAATATATATGATATTTATATCATTATTTTCAATCTAAATTTTTTTTCATGATTTAATTACGTCGATCGATAATAATTAAAAAAATGTTTTAAAAACTAAGAGAATATTACCGAAACTGTAACATTAACATGAAATTATTAATAAACATTTATTATAATATCATAATAAAATAATATATTATAGTATATATAATAATATGGTTATGTAATAAATATAAAATATAATTCTATATTTTATACTAGATTTTTGTATAAGTGTGATGATAGTCAAGGCATTATGTAAGGGAATTTCATATCTCATTTTATTTCTATGAGATACATGTCATATTCACCAATTTATTATATTGTGTGGTGTAAACACATACGTATGAAATTTTATATACATTTTTTTATTTATTTGATGGTATTAAAATATATAATTGTTTTATTCTATAATGGGGATCGCGATTCTAATGAATTTCGTGTAGTAAAGGTTTTCATGTCTAACTTTTAAATCCATAATATTTATGCATTATTCACCACTCATTTATTTTTTGTGGTGTATGTACTATCCATGAATATTTTATATTATTATTATACTAAAATATATGGGTATTTAAATATTTATTTGATGATATCCCATTCATGGGGTTTATGTATCAAAATATGCAAAAATATTATTGTTATTTTTCCTTAATATTCCTTCATTGAATCGCAGGATTTATTATGAACCTATATTCATTTAGGATCTTTATATACTTCCATTTTAAATGTTATATAATTAATATAATTAATATAATTATGTTTTAATATTCATTTAATGTCATATTCTTACATGAGGATTATGATACAATGTTACCAAGTGGTAAGATTTTATTGCAACAATCTCATCATTTATTGGGATTCTTTTGGATCGTGATTTCATTGATGAAATATTATGATTAATATTTTAAAAAAACTGATGACCCTAGTTCTTAGTTTGTTTTGGATATCCTTATATATTAGAATCATTTTCTATACTTTGGTACTTATGATTATTAAGAATATTTTAAAAGAAACCAGGCTTCATGAATCGATTTGTTCGTAAATCTCTGTTTTTTCAAAACCACATTTTCTATAGTTGTTTTATAAAATTTCATATGATAAAAAAGTGTTTACCTTTTTTTCTTGAATTATTTATACATTTTCAAATTCCTTTAGTAGATATTGTTTTCAATATATTTCCCAATTTCTTTAAATGTTTCTAATATATTTTCAAAGAAATATGTTTTCCAGATGTTTTCAATATTTATTAATTTTTTAATATAATTTTCCAAAAACGAATTCAAAAATACTTTCAATAATAATTATCTGTTTTCAATGAAATGGTTTCCGAAATTATTTAAATATTATTTTTTAAAAATTCATTTTTTTCTCGAACAATTTCTGATAATATATTATGAGTTTTCAAGGTTATTTTCAATGAAAATTATGTGGAAAATGTTTTATGTTATAAAATGAATCATTCAAATAATAAATGATATATTTCTCAAGAAAATATTTTAAATGATTTCATAAAAATTATTGTTCCATCTAACCTGAAATATTTTTGTGTTACATATGCCTTACTTGGGATATTATGGAAATTTTTCATTCACATTATTTCTATAAATAGATTGTGTTTTAATGTCATGATTTTTATGAAACCTATTTCTCTTTCTCATGATATATGATTTTGAAACATGCTTATCATTAATGAGGTATATGATTTATAAACCCACTTATTTTCATGGGTAATTCTTTGATGGAATTATTATGAAACCTGTATCTTTTCAGCAGGGTAAAATATGATGACGTGTTTATGATACCCATTTCATATGATGTGTTATGATATGATTTTTGATGATCTTGAATCATACATATGTATGACTTCATCATGATATGTTTGGGATATATATCTCCATAAAATTCATTGGGTAATGATTTATATCCCATGAGATAGAAATTTGTGGAACATGGGGTGAAATCAGCTTGGTAATGGAATTTTTCCACTATGATGGTCTTGAGAATGAACCTTGACTACCAAGATGGTCATGGGAGTAAAACATTACCAACAATATGGTATGGGGAGTGAACCCATACTATTAATATTACCATGGAATAAATTCATTGACTACTATAGAAATCATTTTATATTATTGTGTGTCTACTTGAATTCCATGATTTATTCCTATGTTATGCTTTAATAGAATATGTTATTGATTCTATAACGATTCATGTCTTTGAAAAATATATAATTTATTTCACGATTCATTTTTACGCTATTTTCTCTATAGGAAATGATATATATATGTCATGACCACATTATCATACCCTTATTCACATGATTATTCTTACATATCTCCTTTGTTTATCCCTACTGATCCAAAGAGCTCACTTATTTTTATATTTCCATGACCTTAGAGATGAAAATATGTATTATATATGACGTTTCTAAAAAGTTTTATTGTATTGAAGAACATAATGGGAGATAATTTATCTCACTTATGTATCAGTGTTTACATTTCTATGTTTCCAAAGGAACCAGAATAATATGCTGTTTGGTTGTATGTTTGTGTAATGTATAGAGTATTCTGAAAAAATGATAAAATATTAATTTATGAAAAGTGATGGAAGTCATAAGTATGTTTATTTCTACCCTCCTAGAACACAACAAGATGGGGTAGTGGTAGTATTGGGCAATAAATTCTAATCACATGCCTCTGAACAAGATTTAAGATGATAGATAGAAATTATAGAAGCTAAATGAATGAAAATGTCTAACTACACATGGTATACAACCCCAACTACCCACATATCTAGAAAGTTATAGGTATGTGTTCATGATAATGTTATTGTGGTTCCACTTGGTAAAATTTCAATAGTACTTTTACTCCTCATTTATCGATTGAAATTTTATTTCATAATTCATGTTTCATATTTGTATGTTTCATTTTCTTATAAGCTTTTATAACTATTTCATTAAAATTGGATTTTCAATCCCAATGAATCAAGGCCAACACACATTTTCATTGGAATCAAAATCCTTTTATTATCAATTAAACCTCGTATATATTCAATTTCAAAATTTAATGAGATATATACAATGGATTGACTCAGTAAACTACCAATTCCAACCCATGTGGGCCCATACACCACATGAATTTAAACTAGAAATCACCCAATCACAGCCAAAGAGTATGAGAAGAACATATACAAATATTTCTTAATAGGAAATCTTTTGCATGAAAATAAATTTCAATTAAACTATATGGAATGAATAAAATTAATGGTATATGAATTCTAGGTTCTTACAGTGATGCGTGATTAATAATCATTACCCTTAATTCAATGAGCGAAGGATGAAAAGAAATACTCAACCCAAATAATTATTATGACCAATAAACAGCATTAGTGTGACCCATATTGGAATGATTACAACTGTAATAATAAAAAACATTAAAAAATTATAATTCAGGAAACACAATATTTACCCAAAACTAGGTATTTATTTTCCCTTGAAAAAGGCATAACTAACATATGGAATTTTCATAATATATTGTTTATTTCTCTAAATAGTAAATCAAGAATAGAGCCGCTTTAATTATACTATGTGATGTACTATTCCCATGAACCACTCATCGGTTCCATAAGCACAGTGGGTCTCTAGGCCTCCTACGTATCTTACTGAACACTAGATGTTATAGAGAATCAGCGAAGGCCTAGAGACCCACTGTGAGACACGCTAGAGCAAGGGTGAATTAGAGGATCCTCATGTCTATATACATCATGATGGATATATTGAGTGTATAAATAGAATAATAACAATGATAATAGAGGGATCCTAAGGTCCCATACTGGGCATCCACTAGTTGACAAGGATTGGGTTCCAAGGTGGGTATCATCCCTGGAAACCAAGATCCCTAAATCAGAATGACGGCCACAAGTTATCAAGTAATTACCAAAAGAATATACAGATACATCGAGTCTGAATAATCCTATAATAATGTGATGTTATATATAAAATTGGCTCTATATAAATAATTTATTTAATAAATTAGGACCTTTGATAATAATACCATTCGATATGTCAAGTGGTGTGTTCCATACCATTATTTAGTGTGAGAAGTATAAAAGACATGAAAACATTTTCTAATTCATATAATTCAAATTAAATTCATTAGGTTCACTCATCTGACATTTATAAACATGGAATGATGTGAAATAGAAATTCAACCAAGTACATAAATTATGTTTAATTATGGCAAGTCATACATATAGTATACATTAAAATTACATTTAATATTTTTTTATCAAGTTGGAGAACATAACATTAAAGGGTCAAGTGATAGGAATACATGTGATAGAATTTAACAATTCATTGATATAATTTCCCAATAACCTTCACCGTGGTCTATTGAAGGCACACCATAAATGTGGCATAGATAACCCAAAGAACCACCGAAGACATAACTATAGAAACACCGTATTTGGGTGGTCAAAGTTGTGGTAATAACCTCTAATTATGGTTGAAATATATAACACAAGACTTAGAATAAAACTCTAATGACTATAATAAAGGCACCCAAATTAAATATTCCACATCCAAAAATATAGATGTTATTACATAGAAATTTATAAACTGATAAAACATAATAGATGAGTTATAGGACACATATTTGACAATAGTAGAAATATCCTCATCCATTATTAGAATTAATATTTTCCTCGATCGAATGATATATGGAAAATGAATCAATGCCCATAAAAACAGGTCATATGAATTTGAATCTAAATAGAATCATCCAGGGGAATAGGAATAACAAATGGTTAAAAGAAATTAATGTCTTAATTATGTGTATCCAACATGAAAAATGGTATTGAATTGAAATTCGAATAATTATCTATGATCATTTCATCCAATAGGAATTGGGAGCTCAAAATGAGAGAAATTTTATTTTTTATCCACTAGAGTATAAAAGAGATGAATTGGGTGTGCGTAAACATTTAATTTAGAGGAATTTATTCATTTCTACGATTAAAAGGGGTCTCCTAGTTTGGTCATATGGTTGGCCAAACCATGTTCCAACAATTTGAAATCTATTATGTTATGGGGGCACCCACATATCTATCTCGCATGGTTATGGAAACCCTATACCAACTATGAGAACCATTTCTAGAAAAAAAAATTATATTTTTTTCATGAGCATGAATCCCCTAGATCAGGGTTATGGAAAACCATATTCCATTCATCACCCCACGATTAATCCATGAACATATAATGAAGACCTGCCATTCTGGGCATACTATTTGTACTAACTAGAAAAACTAGTGTTTTTATCCACCTGTAGGGGTTCCAAACTGTAAAAAATCCTCAGACACACATAAAAAATTTATTACATCATCATGAATCTCTATACAATACATAATAAATAATCATACCACATTTAAAATAATAAATACGTATGATAAAACTTGGGTTCTTACACATATGATATATTATATGGTAATTTCAGTTCTTCAGGCATAAAAGATTATTTTTTGATATTGATTTCACGGAGTAAGGGTTGATTTTTAAATTGATTGAAGAGTTAAAAAATGAAAAATTTCTTATAAAAAAAACATATCATGTGTTTATTTTACCTTATATTCATAAAGAATGAGATAATTACTCATCTTTAAGAAAAGGGCCATGAAATAAAAAGTTTAACTTAGTACCTCCATTTCTAATGAACCAAATTCCTTTTAGATCCTCAGAAATTTAGGGTTTCTTTATCCCATTAATAATCCATTAATCATTAAATTTCTTGATATCTATGACCTAAATCACATCCTATAATTATTTATATTTTATTCTGGTCAATATACTCACATTCCACAATTGTTCTCATATATGGAAACATTGTTATATTTAAACCCATATTTCATTAGTCATTCATTATCACTCATATTAAGATTATTTTTATTTAACACTTATGATGTGGGTTTTTAAGTAAATGAATTTTCAAATATCAAAAAGATTTCATTCGAAGGTCATGTTTAAATTATGAGTTTGTAATTTAATTATGGTGGAAATAATTTAACACATTTAAATTTTAAAGAACTCTATTTTCTACAGCGTGTATGACAAAAAATAACATGAAAATAGGGGAATATAATATCTTAATACTTTATGATAAATTAACTATTTAAAATAAATTCAATATATTTTATAGTTACAGTGCTCACAACACTGAGTTGTGCTTCATTTAGAAACAATAGTTAGTTTCTTCTAAAGATTATGTTTAATGCATGGCTGAGTTTTACTGATAGATAATATATTGTTAATATTATTTTTCAATATGAAAATTATCTCATAGTTGTTATAATGGTGGGTATGAATATGATTAACATACTTATTAAAATATACTTTTTACATAGATTTATTTGTTTTCAATTGATTATAAATACTAATAAGAATCAATTAAATCAAAATGATTTGTTTTCAAAAAAATTGTACATTCCTAAAATAATGTTTAACAGTTATTCACACACATAGTTGAAAATTAATTTTTACCATTATTATAAAATTTAAATAAAAAATAAACATAATATTTGAAATAGGAATAAAAAAATTACTATAGGGTTATTTTTTTGTGTTTCTCTAAGATGCTTCATTTTTCCATGAATTGTGAGATATAATGAAATCCTTTTTTTGTTTAAATAGTTTATATTTCAAAATAATATTATGTATTTTTTTCTAATGAAAAATTATTTAAATTTTTATAAATAACTAGAATCTATATCATTGGAATAATTTTCGTGTCCATATTTTATATAAAAACATTGTAATGTATTGATGATTTTTACTTTTAAAACATTCTTTATCATCATGTCTCTGGGATTAAGTTTAAATTAAATTAGGTGATTTATCTGAGATTAATATTAAAAAATGGATTCTATAATTTTATTAATAATGATTTATATTATATATGATGGAAAAATTAATTTTTTAACATATTTATTAGTGAAAATTGTTAAAATAATTTATATATATTAAAGTAAAAATTTGTTTATTTAGTGGTTAAACATTGAGTGTACGATGAAAAATGACATACTAACAGGTTATACATCCATTAGATGGACTTATTTAGACCTTTAATTCTATCGGATTTATATCTATCCGTTATTGATGCAATGTTTCATAAAATTAAAGTATATAATATGTTCTGTCTGGAAAAAGGAAAAAAATGGAAACATCCCTTACATTAAAATTAATAAAACATTGGGACTGAAAGAACATATTATTTTTGGATAAAAATATTATTTGGAATGATAAATGAGTTTTTTATCATTAAAATTTATTTTATATTTTCATTTATTAAATAATTATATTAATTTCTTAGGAAACACTAATGCATGAATTAGTTAGGTCATAATTAACTACAATACATGGTACTAAAACTATTAAAAGTGCATTAAATTGAATGAATTATTGAGATACATTAATTACTAGATTAATATAATTTTAATAAGTTATCAACTTAATTTATTTAAATTCCATCATTATCTTCATATTTTTAAATTCATATAAAATAAGTAGTGTCAAATTTGAAATTAATGTTATTTTATAATAAATGATATTTTATTAAATAATTTAAAATTAAAAAAAATCATGGAATATACCATTATATCAATTAATTTTAACAAGTATAATAATCTTACCATTAATAGTATAATTTATCTTTTATAATGAACATATTGTCATATAAATATTAAAAACATTTTTTACAGCAATTATGGTTAAAGCAATGTTTTTTCTCTTCCTATGCGCTTATGTTAAAAATAATTTCCAACAAACATGGTATTTTATATTATAAAATAAAAAAAATTATATTTAGAGGTTGTAAATTTTATAATATGTCTGACTTTGATTTCTTCTTAATGGATAAATCATCTAGGATAGTGAATTAGTTGCCGTAGATGAATCCCAAAATTGTAAAAATTTGAAAATATAGAATTAAATGATAAAAATAGAAAAAAATAATTTATTTTGGTGTTGTAGAGGTGTCTCAATATATATGTGTCATATGATCCCTTATTATTGAATTTTTTTTACCACCTGATGTTTGGGAGACCTCCCAATATTTAATTCATTTGAGTATTTCTAGTAATTTCACGCCACCTCACCATTAAAATGGAAATCACCCTCCCTCAATATTAAAAAATCTAAATCCATTTGGATCACCAAAACACAAAAAAATTAAATTACCATCATAACTACACTAATTCTATAATCCTTATAATTGACATAAATAAATCCTATCAAGTATTTATAGAAAACCTATGGATGATACTTGAAGAAGTGCTAATGTTATTCGACAAGCATCTTTATCTTTTTTTAACGCCTCCTCCAATTACAATGATACAATGAAATATAAGAAATTATTTTTTTCCATATATTGATATTTTTTTATGGTATGGTAATGACCTAAATCTACACACACATCCATCAAATGGGTTAAATAATTCATTGTTAGTCATATGGTGCACTACCGCCTCACAGACTAATGTCGTTCATTTTTCCAATGAAACTTAACTATGCTAGGAATATTGATGTAAATAATAAATATATATGATATATATGTTATTTATGGTATTAAATTTTTTTAAGTGTTATTTCATTCATTACTTCATGGTTTACATTTTTTGGGAATATGATAACATCACTCATCTGTATGGCTGAGATCCACCTGATGAAGTGATGTGATTAATCCATGGTTTACTTTTCTTGTTTTAGGTCTGGGTTTAATAAACATATATAATATATATTGTATAAAAATTATATTGTAATGATAATATACGTATTTATTATTCAATTTTTTTCATTTCATATGATATGATAATATAAGTATATTTCATCTGTACGTACGACCATTCATCTCCATGAGCATGGTATTTCATTTCCAATAAAAGAATATTATGGATTAATATAAATGAAAATATAATAAATAAATATGATATTTATATCATCATCATCCTCATTATTTATATGATAGAGCTAAATAATATATTCATGAAATGGAATGTTCAATGCACTGATTGAATGGGAAAACAAATTCTTTAACACCAAAAGCAATGAAAATAATGAATGATTATTAACAGACACATGGTAGGATGATATATGAAGATTACTTATGATATTATAAATTTTATTATGGTTATTTTATTAGTTAAAAAAATAATTAGAACCATTATAATGGAGGATAAAACATGTTCAAAAAATATTAAATGTGATGTAGGAGATTTTGTCTAAATTTAAATTCTATTGGGTCTTATTTTTTATTATGTACCAATTTACTATTATATGGTTTATATAATACCCCATAAAATTTATTATCATGAATAATTCATTCTTCATGGTATTCTGTGTTTAACCTTGACTTATCCCATCCAAGGGAATTTGAAATAAAAATTACTGAGTGGTAAATGTTATTGAACAATATCGGTTTAATTTTCTGATTGTTATAATCCTCTTTGAAAAATTAAAATAATTTTAAAATTTTTCATTGAACATTAAAATGATATAATTAATCAGATATTATTTATTTTATTTTTAGAAATTATCTGGGGAAATTTCAAAATCAAGAACAGGGATGGAACGTGAATCTAAGGCCAGGTGTGCCCGAAAAAATTTGTTGGAAAAAGGATATGTTTTTAATTGAACACACACATGAATATTTTGAAAAAGTAGAATAAATTTCAAGGGGATTCCCAGATTATAAATATAAGGGAATCATTGATCTTTGAATAATGTCATTAAGAAAGTTGGGAATTAACATTGGTCGATGCTGGTCATATGTAGGAAATGTCACAAGGGAATAATTGTAAATAAAATAATTAAATGAAAGTATTTTATTTATAATACTAATAACTCATAAACGGTAACTTGAATTGGAATTCTAAGACCATTTATGAGTTTATAAGGGGGTTTTTTCCATAGGTGAGGCCTAATATCGGTCGTCATTAGACAGTTGTGAAAGATAGTTTTTGGATGTAAACGTTAATAAACTAATTTAACAAAAATTAATTTTGACACAAAATTGGTATTCTTCTAATATTTCTTATTTTCATGAATCCATGGTTTGAGCATAAACCTAGAAATCCACTTTGGTAAGAAGATGGAGCTCTCTCTAGTGAAGGCTGATAGATTGGTGAATCAAGAATGAAGAACCTCAAATTCAAAGGATTTTCACCATAATAACAACACAATGATCATTCATCATCATCAATCGAACCGAATCGAGGTAGGGTGTTTTGGTTTTGTTTATTCATTTAACCGTTATTGAAAATAAATGATGAACGGGGATCAACAAATGAATAGTTTGACTCATGAATCGTTTTTCTTGCGGATTGGGAGAAATTGTGGGGTTTTATTCTTAGGGTTAATTTGATTATGGATTTCTCACGCATTCATGATCATTATTATGGAATGGAATGATACTTAAATGAAAAATGGACATGGTTTGATTCATGGGTTGTTCTATGTGCCTTTATTCCCTATGAACTTCACATTCTTTGTGTTCTTCGCATTCATTATGATTTATGAACAGATGATTATTATGCCCTCATTTCTGGGAGCAACGATTCGAAATAAATGATCCAATGTTAGGAGGACCAACCAGAGGTGTAGAAATAACGGTGACAGACGAATAGAAGTGACTTGGGAGATATCACTATTTGAGTGGTTTTTTGTTCTGATGAATCGTGGCATTGATCTAACCCCAGGGAAATGGAAACATGTGCCGAGGATCACATATGGGCCTCTATTTTGAAAAATTGAGCACTATATGGGAACTGATGTCTAGAAGAAAGGTCCAGTTGTGTTACAGAACTATAGAATTGCACCTTCAGTGTCACGTGGTTGTATCCCCTATGATAATTGTGGTTCATCCATTGTTGGTGAAGCCTGTGGGGTAGGCGGATATTTTGGCCATCTGTGTTGAACATGGAAGAGACACATTGATAATGGGTAACGCGATCCAGATGAATGTATATGGAATGATGTCAGGCCCCCATGTGTGGCCTGGATCAGTGGGTCGAACTAGACTGGGTAAGTTCGAGTCGACTAGACCGGGTCGGGTCTGCATGTGGGTCGAGTCCGACCCTTTTTCAAAAAAACAACCATAACATTCAAATGGAGCATCTATTTGATGAGGCGTATGTGATGTTGGGAGACATGTGAAAGGTAGGACCTTTTGAGATGTCTTGTTGGGTATTTAGTTTTACCTATGGAGGTTGGGATCATTTTTGTTTTCTATTTCTATGACGGTTCAAAGCAGAATCATGTTATTTCCATAGAGGATGACAAAAATTGTTGAGAGTGTACACATGGTCTTTTAATATGTCTGTTTAATGAAAGATCATTTTCACATCATATAGAATGACTTGTGTTCTAAAGTGTGTTCTATCATCCCATCTTCAATAGTTGACTCAACTAGTTTGAGACTGTATCACAGTAAGATGCACGATCAGTCTTCACTTCTCATCATGTAACCTTTGATAGGGTTCATGTAGTTAGAGTGAACAATATTTAGTCAGTCACCACCACCATATATGGGATGATGTTTCTAAGAGGTCAATAGGTCCTTCTAGATATCCATAGGCATATTAGAACCCCTATATATGTATTGATATCATATTCATTCAATTATACATGACTAGACCTGACGAGCATGCTTTAGAAAGTTTGTTGTGGTTGGGGTTTGGCTACAATGTATTGAGACTCCATCTCTTAGGGAGACTAAATTTCTCCTGGAAACTACATGAACTATCAAGATCATTTACCTTTATGGTTAAATTTGGATGATCTTTTCTTCGTGCTTCTATCTGATAGCTCAAGGACTGAGATCTCCCGGGAATAGCATGCTATGAGTGGAACCATGTTGCTGGCAGTGGATGAGACTTTGAGGCTTGTAATCCTTTAAGAGTATACCTATATTATATATATATATATATATATATATATATGTTTGTTTGTGAGTGTGTGTGTTTTCTATTGTCACATAACTGTGTTGAGTTGACGATATCTTATTAGTGGTGTTTCCTTTGAGGAATTTACCTTGTGTTTTCGGGGTGTCCCTATAAGTATTGTTTTACTCCCCCTACATAGGCTTTGCCCACACGTGTCGTGTATTATTTAGATGATCAACACATTGATAGATTCCATGGTGGACCAGAACTATGTGGTGTTTGGAGGGACCAGATACTAGTGTTGTGCTTCTACATATTTAGACATCTGATTAGTACCTTTCCCTTCATGTAGGGTTCTTTGGGATGATTTTCAGGAACATATACATTCACCTTTTTAGACTATTTGTTTTGGTGGGATTGTACTACAACCCTATTTTACATCATTACACCTTACATTCCTATCATACTTTGGGGTTGGAATCATAGTGTATGCCAGCATTATTTACTTAGTGTGTTTAAATTTTAGTATTTTGGACTTGGATATTTGTGCAAGTGTACAAGTACATATGAAAATGCCTCTCATTTTTGGGACATTCATACTCAGTTCTAGTCACTATACCTTAAAATATTGCAGGTGGGAATACGGGTAGTCATAGAATGGTCCCCACTGTGATGTGTCATGAGAGAGTGGTATCAAAGTGGTCCAGTTCTACTTTAGGATCGGGGGACAGTGAGATTAGTTTTGTGAAATAGTGTTAAGTGTTTCGAGTTTGGATTTCAAGGTTCAAACTCTATTGTAGGTGTTGGGGCTAATTTATACATAAACCTGGACATTGGAAACATTATGTTTGACTCAACACATGAATAGTCTAGTTTTAGGGGAAAATAATGGTACAGGTATCATATTGTAGTGGGTTGTGCTTTCTATGTCCTTCTTCAGCCAACTCACAAGATATACTCTTCTAACAGTTATACATCTTGTTTTATTACTCAATGTATTCAGCATGCTAGATAGTGTGGTTTCTGTAGAAGGATCGAGATTTCGACTTGATGTTTGATGAGGCCTCCCTGAGGGGATCCAATCATAGAGTAGTTTTTCTTTAGGATGGTAAGTAGGTGGAGATTTCTCCTATTGATCAGTTTGTAGACCAACCTCTAATGGTTCAGGTGGATGCATCTTTCTAGAATAAGTTATGAATTTCTCTTTTGGCACTGGATGACGATATGCATGGTTTGAGTATGTATCATAGGCCTCTAAGAAATTGATTGTTTGGGATCCAGGGTCAGCAGTACCTACCAATAGGAAGTGCACTATCGGCAAGAGATGAAAGATCCCTCGGGTGGAGAACATGGTAGAAGAGTTGGGGAAGCAGTAAGAGGTGTCTAAAATTATGACATGTTACCACCACCCCTAATTTTTCCATACTATACTTACGTAGATAGATGATAGGGGAGTAGATAGATGCAAGATGTCAAGGTTGATGAACCCAGGACTCGGAGAAAGATTCAAAGAATGATTTGTGTGTTTCTACTTTAGCAGTAGTATATAGACACATTCTCTAGTGATTTCATTTCCTTCCAATTTACATTTATTATAAGTAGAGATTTAGAATAAACCTCTTAATGACCCTTACACTTAGAGACACCAACTAGAGGAGGCTCGATGATCACACAATAGTTCAAACATTGTGACCTTGCTGTTAAAGGGGTGAGTTTCCAGTTTGGATCTCATGGTAGTAGCATTGAGGACTTATGATGTAATTTTTGATATGGACTTTTGGATTTGGTTCATGATCAAATTGATTGTTTTACGAAAATGGTGTTGTAAATCCCTGTTAATAGAACCAAATCTCCATTTTTTATCAGTGAAAGGTAAATCCTTACAGCTCAGGATGGACCCACGCACAGGAATGTATAGTCAATTACTCTCCAGTTTCCAATCTTGACCCGTAGTGTAGTGGGTGTTTTGAGTCCTCAATTTACCATAATAGAGGAGGAGTATAATGGTATCATCTCTAAATAAGTTCTAGGTATACCTCACCATCGAGATATTGAATAATGCATTGATATACACCTTGGGACGATACTGATATCTACACCAACATAATAAAAGGTTCCCAAAGAGCTTCATGAGGTGAGGGTGCAGTCAGAGGACTTAAAAAGGGATTAATTATACCCATTGTATCACTGTGGGCATCACAGGGAGGTCTTCATTGATTTCATCATATTGTACTCGACATCCGAGATGGATCACATGAGACACTTGAGGATGGTCAGGGACCCACATCGAGAGCACTAGTTACATGGGAAACTCAGGAACTGTTAGTCATGGATTTGAAAGGTCCTTTTTTATTTTTTGGGACACATTATCTTAGAAAAATGAGTTGTAAAGGATCAAGTAATGGTTGAGGCATAGTTTGATTAGTTCTCCCCTATTGATATTTCTAGGGGTAGGTTTCGAGTACATATAATTTTGTGATGCATCAAGAAACAAGCTTGGTTGTGTCCAGGTGAAGAAGCAATCAGGGATTGTATATGGTTCATGCCAGTTCAAATCCCACACCCCTAAATACACAACCCATGATCTTGAGTTAGAAGTAGTACTAATCACATTGAAGATGGTGTGACACTACCTGATGGGAGAGTAGTTTATCATCTACTTCAACCATAAGAATCTCAATTATATCTTCTATCAGAATAACATGAACTTTAGAAAGAGTAGATGGCTAATGTTACCTCAAGAATATGAATTGTATATTGATTATACTCATAAGAAAGGGAAGGTTGTGGTAGATGCTCTCTGTAAGAGATATAGCTTGTTGCTGTTAAATGAGGAATCAAAGCAATTAGCCTCGATAATGATATCGTTTGTGGATGGATTGGAGAAACTTTTCTACAGTAAATGGTTTTCACCGATCCACTTTTACAAAATTACATGGTGGAAAAACATATGGATACCTAATTCGAGACTCTACATTCTGAAATATCCACAGTATTTTCCCCTGATGTACATTCTAAAGGTGTGGAGAATGTTTTTCTTATTTGAGGACGCACGATGATACCAGTTTCATTGTGAGAGAAGGTTTTGAGGGAGTTTTGGGCATCCCTTTTAGTGGTACATCCAAGTGTCGCAATGATGTAACATGAACTCCAATATTAGTTTGGTTTCTAGGGATGAAGAATGAAATTTCAATGTTTCTGTCTCGATGCCTTACTTTTCAACAAGTGAATACTGAGAAACAACTTCCAACTAGTTTGACTAAACACCTAGTGGTTTCGGAATGAGAGGTGGGATTGGGTAAAAATGGAATTCATGACAGGTTTACCACATACATCTAGTGGAATGATACCATATGGGTGACAGTTAACCGACCCACCATGTTAGCCTACTTCCTAGCTATCTAAGAGTAGTGTTCAATAGAGATATTGGTATGCCTCTATGTGTAGGAGATAGTTTTACTACATTGAGTTCAATGAACTTCTGTTTTATATCGAGATCCTCACATCATATATCAGTTGTTGAAGTTATTATAGGTGGAATTTAGGAATCAGTTATTCCTGAGCATAGTGTTTCACCAAAAGAAAGATGACCGAACTGAGAAGACCATTTAGGTTCTAGAGGATAAGCTTCGGGACAACATGTTATGTCTTGGACCTAGTTGGGAGGATCACCTACATCTGGTGGAGTTTTTGTAAAACAAAATATACCCATCCTCCATCAGTGTGTATCCATTTGAGGATTTCTACAGGCTCCCCAATAGGTCACCACTTTGTTGGACTAACCTATGAGAGTTAGCACTAATGGTCCCAGAGTTGGTGAAAGATACTACAGAGAAGGTGCTAGACATATATAAGTAGAAGAAAACTATACCAATATTTCATAAATCTTATATTTATAGGAAACATAGGCCTTTAGAGTTTGAGGAGGGAGACCATGGGTTATTTCAAGTATCTCCCCAATGTACGATATGAATATTTGGCCCTGAATGAAATGATATCTATAAGGTTCGTCAAATATTTCTTGATTACAAAGTAGAGTTAGCGAGGATGTGTACTTCTTGGTGTTATCCTCATAGTTGTTCCAGGTACATGGAGACTTATACGTGTCTCAGATGAGTATATATATGCATGAAATATCATATAACATTGACTAGGTAAAGCTGGACCTTGATGATAGGGAGACATATGCTGAGTAACCAGTGGAGATAAAGGATTAATGGTAGGGGATCTTTCGTGGGAAGTTGATTCTTCTAGTGCAGATTCGGTGGTAGCACATGAATCTCCATGAGAGAACATTGGAGGATGAGGCTTAGATTTTTCTCATCACCCTCAATTGTGTGAGTAACCCTTTGTTTTTTCTTTCATGGACATAAATACCAATGGTTGGGATAAAGTAATGATACTGATTTTCGTAATTTTATTTTTAAAAATTATTTCGGAAAATTCTGAGGCCAAGAGATAAGAACGTGTGTGATTCTTAGGATAGGAGTTCCTTAAACAATTCATTTAATAAATGTTATGTCTTTCATATCACACACACATGAATTTTCTTAAAAAGTTAAATAACTTTCTAGAGGTTTCCAAAATCAAAAATCCAAGAGCACTTCTAATCATAAAACAATTGATTTAAGATATGCACTACCTAACATTTGTAGGCCTGTGTCATCAATGGTAAAATTACCCAAGTGAATAACTTTAAATAAAGATATTAAATAAAATTATTTTAATTAAAAATCATAATAACACATAAATTGTAACTCAGATTTGGAATCTAAGTCCACCATTCACTTAGTAATGGGGTGTTTTCATTAGTCAAGGCCTCGTATTGGCTGGCGGGGGTTGGCTATGAAGGATAATTTTTGAACATAAACATCATAAAATTAATTCAATAAAAATTAATTTTGATGCAGTTTTTGTATTCACTTAATATTTCCTACAGTCAGGAATCCAGGGTTACGACATAAACCTAAAAATTTTCTGAGGTAAACAGACAGAGCTATTTCCAATTAACAATGATTGATTGGAGAATCAAGAAAGATGACCCACAGATTTGAAGTATTTCGACCACAACAACAACATGGTGATCGTTCTTCATCAATAATCAAACAGAATCAATGTAGGGAA
This sequence comes from Viscum album, assembly GCA_963277665.1. Lineage (NCBI taxonomy): Eukaryota > Viridiplantae > Streptophyta > Magnoliopsida > Santalales > Viscaceae > Viscum > Viscum album. The sequence goes on from OY728157.1 coordinate 823,415,253, forward strand.
TTTTTTTGACTATTATTTTTTCAGTTCATGAAAATAAATAATGAACATGGATCAACCAATGAACATGATGACCCACAGATCACTAGTTATTGAGGGATGCGTGTAATTGTGGGGTTGATTTGATAAAAAATATGTTATGATTCTATGATCATTCTTACAGAATTGACCAAGGCCATAATAATCAATGTCCATGGATCGATCCATGTCTTATTCCATGCTCCTTTATTCCATGCACCAACTTAGTATAAACCGTCCACCTAGAATAATGCACACATATATAGGGCATATGGTTTGTCTAAACCATGTTTCTCTACCCGACATACCATGAGTACATGTTTTTTAATTCAATATTCTTTAGAATACATAAAACCCACTATAACGGTGCCCGATGGACCTGTGAGACACCTTAATTATGTTTCCTTCCAATGATCTCTCAATAGGGCGTTTGGGCCCCCCAACACACTCTTAATGAGGATTTAATCTTTGATAATGACGTTCAATCACATAATTATAGCATTCCTCTTCATGTTCTCTTCCTTTTGCACTCTTTGTTTTTATCCTAATGGATTCCTATATAACTATATTGGTAGGAGGATCTAATACTTGTTGTTTTAGGCCTTTGATCTACGATATTTCTCAGATATTATTTTTTAGCAATCTTCATAGTATTTCCCCATCTAGGGTTTGGTATTTTGAGATCCTATGATTCCTAGGTAATTGTTTATTTCAGGATGGCCAATTTTTATTAACCCCATATATCAAATTTTAAATTTAATTTTTTTATTTAATTTTAATTCAATAAAAATTATTTTAATTAGTTTATTAAAAATAAAATTCCATTGAATTGGTGATTTTTATTTGAAATTAAATTTTTGGCATGACGTTGCGATAAAACACAAAATCAATCGAAATTAGGTGTATTTTGGAAATAAATGGAATTATAGGAAATTTAAATTTTTTAATTTAAATTGTGAATATATTTTTATGGAATTGATTTCAAAATTGTTTTTTGAAAAAATTTCTTCAAATGATTTTGATAGAAAACCATTGGTTTTATCTTCAAAAAATGAATGGATTGATTAAACCTGATTTTTAGTTTAAAAATGGAAAAGTGGAATATTTGAAATGGATAATGTGATGAATTGTATTTTAAAAATAATCCAAATATATTACCCATTGTTTTTTAATGGGAGATAATGAATGAATTAGGTAGTTAGTGAGTTATTCAGACTACAGAGTACAATTTAAAATAGTAAAAATACATCCTCATAAGTCATATCCTTAAAGGGATAGTGATGGGTACACCTTGGTCAGTATCAGGGGGAACATGTGTGCACATAATTCAGTGTCAACTATTTGAGTGTGTGGGGACCCTTATCCTGGAACTATCATATCTTCAGGTATATGACAATGTTTCTCTCTTATTTTTATTTGAAATATAGACATTCCATTGTTTGTTGTAAAATTATTATAATACCTTCTAGATTTATATAAACTATTTTATATAAAATTTTCTTGAACCCATTTATTAAAATTAATTATTTCCATCATTAGAAATGTATAAAATGATTCGTTTTAATATGATTTTGAAATTCCAAATAAGTTTATTTAAAGTTGAAATATCTCATTGGTTATTTAAATTGTTTATTATACTAAGTAATCCTTTATCAGACCCTATAGATGATTTAGCTCACTCATCACTTGTTCCTTCAGGTGTTTATAGATTATCGACTTCCCGGTTCGAACAAGGGAAAAACACCACGTGGAGGGGGTTCTATTTATTAATCTAAAGTCATGGACAGTTGAGTCCAATAATTATAGGGTATTCCTTTTAGTTTATTAGTAATTTTATATAGAATATTGGGATTTTTTAACTATTTCACTTATGGTACAGTTCTCCAAGTGTATCTTTTTCTTGTATGTGTACTTACTTGATGTGTTTTTCAATTGTGTTTATGGAAATTTTATTACCATATTCATTTTCAATAATTCTAGGTGCTAGTCAAAAACTCATGGGGGTCAAGAATGCTCCTTTGGATATGTCATATCCATCTCAGTTATCAGGTTACCATGGTATGCACGCTAGTTCGTGAGATTCTATCGCACATAATGATTCATTTCAACATAAACAGTTTTAGATTTCATATCCCATAAATAATAATATAATTTAGAATAATAGGGAATTTGAGCCTCTTTCAATCCATACACAGCTTTCCTAAATCACCATATTGTTTTTCAATCATTGTCTAAGACAAAACTGTCTTGTTATTCAATAGATAATTAATCCTTAATATCAGCATTTAAAAAGACATATTTCACATCAATTTGATAAAATATTATGATTTATGAGTGCTTTCACTTCATGGAACATTATAATAGTTTTCAGTATATTTCATTGTGGAAAATATTCTTCAATTTAACTTTCTCAAATTTTATAATATCCATCACACACTAGAATAGTTTTGGCCCCCTAATACCTCACCTTCCTCGTTATGTTTATTTCGAAAAACCCACTTGGTTTCAAAAATAGATTTGTTTCGAGGTTTTAGTACCACATCTATAGTTGATTTCTTCTCAATATGATCAATTTCCCAATTCATAGATTGTATCAAATAATAATTCTCAACTACATAATTCAATGACTGAGGTTAAATTTTGAGAAATAAGTGCAGTTTGATCATAAATTTCTTATCATCATCTAGTTTGGAAAGAGGCCTTTTGAGTTCCAATGAAATTTTAAATTTTTAACATGTTTTCATAATTTGTTTATGGTTTTATCTTAATTCCATCAATTTCATATTCATAATAGAATTTCTAGAATCAATATCAATCTTATCTTCTTTTTCTTGGTAGTATCATCAGTCTTGAACTACATTCACATTCCATTTTATAATGAATCTGTTAAATCTATCTCATCTAAAACATTTTTTTTCATATTTTCAATAATTTATACATCCCTACAGTTATGTATATTATTTAATTGTTTTTTCCAATATCTATAGAAAGTATAATTAGATATATATCCAATGAAAATTATTTACTTGGATCAGTCGCAAAATGTTTTTATATTGATGCTCATAATCTATATAATGTAAGGAATTCCCAAAACTATGATATATTTAATTATTGTATTTTTCTCGTACATTAATTCATATGATATGATTTTTCTTTCTAGCCTCATAATACACATATTCTATATTTTTTTGTTATTCATATATAATCATTACAAAAATACATAGATATTTTTTGATATGCTAAAACAATCCTTTACATATATATTATTCCTAAATTCTATCTTTCATATTACACTTTATATTGTGATGTATATGGGTTGACATATTGATTATAGATTACATGTTTGGAAATAAAAACATCAAAATCAAAAAAACTAAATGACATACCAATATCTAATCTCAATTTAAAAATATAGAGACCTATCTACTTCTCAGCTTTCCTTCTAAATATTTTGAACAGTTTAATTTTTTTGAATTGTGATTGATAAACATGACATTAGAGAATCATGTATAACAATGAATAATTTTTATGAAATATAGATCACCCATAGTGTAATTTTGTCTCATTGGACTACATAGGAGATTATGAAAATGTTATGTTTTCTATAATATAAATCATCCACTCCTTCGAGTAAATTTTGAGCCAATTTCCCTTTTTGATAGGTTTAATAGATTTCATTATTTTCTCTATTTATCTTTAAGAGATCTCTCAGAATATCATGCTTCAAAATTTTAAATATAATACCTCACAAAATATGGCCAATACTTCCAGGAAAGAATTTATTTTAATCATTAGATCCCAAGTAACATGAATATTCAGAATCACTAATTTGAAATAGATTAACATTTTCTCTTTTACTATGAGATATAAATTTTCAACCTTTTTTTTATTATGATTATATATGATTCATTTTAAAAAAACTCATTTTTATCAAAATCTCAGATGACACTAATAACATTTTTCTCTATCCAATAATAAACCAGACATTATTAGGCTTTCAATTTTTTTATTTGATATATATTCTTCCAACTCCCTTAATTTTAATGGAATAATCAATGAAAAAGGCTACTTACCCTACTTAATCATTCTATATTTTTCCTTGATTTTTTATGTCCATATCCATGTGTGATAAAAATACAAAGTCCAGAATCAATGACATATTTATTTTATAATAATTGAAAAAAAATCAATGAGATATTATTTTTCATCATTCATTCAGGGAGATACAATAAATTTGTCAACATCAGATGTTTGTTTCTAGAGAATACTCATGTACTACTTAAAAATTTGTTCTTGCTGATCAAATATTCCATAAATTTTTATTTAAAATTTTAATCAATATATTGTAGAATATAAGATAAATTCATGAAATTTCTTTCATACATTAAAAATTTTCTCTCCTTTTTAGGTATATCCCCACTTGATTCATGGTTCATCTCTATTAGGGGCATGTTATACATTCATGATTATGATTATTTTCCAAACACTCCACCAAAATAGTAGGTTCTTCTAAAACGTCATCTACCCAACTGATAATATCTAAATCTTATATATTTCTTATGTATTATTTTAATATTAATAAATTGAATTAGTGCTGGGGGAAAAAAACCATCCTAGATAATTTATTTATTCCCTTAAATAAATAGATGATTTATTAATAGTCTTCTTGATTCATACATGTCCATAATTTTCGTTTTTCCTTACATTATTACATATAATATATTTATTTTGAAATTCATTGACTACTATATTAGCCTATTCATTAAACACTAATTTTATAGGATTTATGATAATTATGAATATACCTCATTATCCTTGACGAAATATTATCTATTCCATTATAATATTTTTTGTACATAAATACATTTATACCAGGTCATGAAATGTTATTCTTCTTTGATGTAATGTTTTTATTCAATTTAACTTGCGATATTATCTATTTCATCTTCTTGTAGTTTCTTTCTTTTTATTTCATTAATCTAAAGAAGCCCTATATTTTCACATTATTTTTTTCCATTAGTTTTATTTTCCCTTTCTTCCAATATATTCTTCCTTTACATAATGTGAATTTTTTACACCAATAAAATATTCTAATACTTTCTTCATCACGTTCACTATTTCAATTCATTAAAATTAATCATATTCACTATTTGAAGTGTCAAACCCTTTTTCCATATGAGAGAAGATGTTAGTTTCATGTTTTGTCAGAATTTTTTAGGGGAAAAATATTTGACTTATTCTCTCACTTAACTATTATCTTTATTTTAACAAATTTCATATTTAATTAATTTTATTTGATTAATTAGAATATTATTTTTATATTGTTGATCATCATTTGTAACATGTTCTGAAAATTTATTTTTATGAAAATATATATCAATTTGTCTAATTAAATTATAGTTCTAACTCAGTTTTTTCAATACTCATTTATCATTAAACAGTACCTTATTGAATATTTTTTTATAAAATAGAAATTTTTCTTTCATTGTCTTCATATTTATCTTCATTATCAAATTCAAATAACTCTAAAAAATCAAAATCTCTAATTTTAAAGTTTCTTGTAGAATGAAAATCCATTCAGTATTTAATATTCTTGTTGGAGGTTGGGATATTTCTCATTTCTTATGAAATGAGAATGTTAGGTAATTCATTGAGAGTAAGATCATATCTATCTTCCAAATATGATACTTTAAGGATGAAACCATCCATTAAAACTTATAATATGTTTTTTTAACAATAGTTGAATCATCAATCATTTATCAAAATCCTATAATATTTTTAATAATTTCATTTCATTTTGTAAAGTAGTCATAAAAATTTTATTCATCTCCCATCTTGATAAATTAATTTTACCCTCTGAATTTTCATTTTTTTCACCATGATATTCATGTTCTCTTCATAAATAAATTCCATTTTATACCAAATTTTCAAAAAAATTATTTTATTCATATCATTTATGTTCAATTTTTTTGAATGATACATAAAAATAGAATTTTAATATTCTCCATCAACATCTATATTTTGAATATCAATAAATATTAAAAGAGGATATTCGGTGATATGTGGTAATACTATAGTCAATTCATATTTTACCTATATTCCATGAGATATAATATAAGGAAAATTAATAATCTTCCATCAATTATTTTTGTTGTTATTGAAAATAGGAACACCATTGATATTGATAGAATTTTTACTATCCATATTCAACATATAGTGGATCTAGAAAAATGGAACATGGTGCTCTGATACCAATGGATATTCCCTAGGAAATGTTTTACTACTGATAGAGGGGTGTTAAATTCGTTGTTATTATTCAAAAAATTTCATTTGAAATAATACTCCATTGACTAGTTAGAATCTAATCCACCATTGTAATTTATCATCCTATCCCAAATTTAGTAAAAATAAATAGCACATGAAGTCATTATTTTTAAAATGTTTGATCTAAAAGTGAGTTAACTCCATGATGAAATTGGTTAGAGACCCCAATAATGGATGAAAAACTATATTCACAAGTAGTTATGACATTAAATTCTTAAATTTAATATAATCATTACATTAATTCTAGAATCCCACTAGAACTAAAACCTTAAAATTACTCAAAAATAATTAAACAATACATGAAATGTCATATATAATTTTATCCTAATCCAACAAAAATTGAACAAGATATTCCTTTAGAGGCTTTCATATAATTTTATTAGTAAATTCTCACTTCTTTAAGATTAAATACATGATCCAGATTCTCTCTTGTAAAATGTATTCATCCTCAAAATATTCTACACCATTTAATAGTTTTCGTACAATTTCTTTCTAAACCACTTCATATATTTCAACAGTGATATGAATTGTTCATTGAATTAATGAGTTGGATGAATCTTTTTCTATTACATATAAAAGAAGGGTTCAAATGATATTTTTACTACCTACACATGAGATAGGTGTGCCACGCATATTCTAATACATCCATCACTTGACGAGATCCTATGATGTCCCACTGCCTCTGTGTACATGATCAACATTACCAATGTACTATAAATGAGATCCTTTGATTGAATGAGATAGATAGCTTGGTTCCATAATGTGACATAGGTTTCCCATGATAACACATAAAATAAACTCCACACAAGAATTAGGTGCTTTTCAATATGATTTCACATGAATGACCACATAAATATTCATATTCTTTTATGGGAATGAATCATCTGAAAATCTATATTTCGACATATTCCCTTGATTTCACAAAGGTCAACAACATTTTACATTGAGTATTACTATATTTATGTAGGAAAATCCCCACCACTTATAAATATATATAAGTATCATGTTGTAGAGTCATTAAATACCACATGTTATCATAAAATCATTGAATTCTAAAACTATCGTATTTACATTGAATTTATAGAATGATCACATGATCACATGATAACTTCAAATGGTTACTTCATTGATCAGAAGATGCCAAAGTGGATATATTATTAAAAAACCTCATTATAATACCAACTAAATTACGTAAATATATATTTATTGATGAAGGTTTAATTTGATCAAATATTATATCATCATCATAATATGGATTAAGGGTTGTTTTATTTATTTTGTGTGATCCATAGAACATTACTAGATGTAGAATATGATTTTCATTCATTCTTGAAATTTTATCATGAAACACTAGTGATTTATACTGTAGATTCATGAGATAATTTGGTCATCCTCTTCCAACATGTGTTCTTTGAATAATGAATTTCTGGAAAAATACTGATTTAAGGAATCTATTCAGTATAATCAAGAATATCGCATTGTATTTTTTAACAGATGTTTGATAGTTTTCTTCATTATTGCATATAGAAGCCTCATCTTTTAAAATATGAAGATGATCGGTTTATTTTAATACACATGGAATAGGAAATTGAATAGTGGAGATCAATTTGATAATGGAATTAATGTTATATAGATATTTTTTATTTATGGGTGTAAATTAACAGATGGATATAATCCCACATCTAAAATCTGATATGGATTTTCATGGCGTTATAATAAAATCTATGCCACAAACCATTTGAGCTAGATATGGGGGGATTAATACCCATAAATCTTTTCCATAATTCCACTTGGGACACACATCACCAGTGTAGGTCTATTGGAACATTATGGGATAAATTTAGCCTACCCATGCACACCATATACATTAACACTCTTTTTTTGGATTATACACGACAAACCCACTCCTTAGCCACTATGTCGCCTCCATTGGAAGTCTCTCCCATGGGGTTAACCATAAGGTCCCCATTTTTTGGTTGAGGGATAGAACTATGGGGATTATGGTTGAAGTATATTTTTTTTGTGAGTCTATCTAAAAATAAAATAATAATTCTATGTATATAATATATAAAAAAATAAATCTCAAATAATGTTCTAACCCAACTGTTCAGTTTCTTCATAAAAAATTTATATACAATATTAATGGCCTCATTCAAATACCCTTACTGAAATTAACTGTATATTTCATGGAAGTATTCTTCATCATCTTTTAGCAATAATTCTACCATAAATTACACATGTATTTAGAGATATTAATTTATTTTACAATTTTTAGACTTTAAATAGGAAGAATTCCCCAATCCATAAATCCAGTTCTGTTACTTGATTCCATATCAATTTTCCAAGAATCACCAATTCATTCAAAAACATATATATAATTATTTAAAAAATACATCATATGATTGAAAAGGGGGATGTGGTACTAATATTAACACCCAATCAATTTTTGATAGGTTTAGATGTCGTTTTAATCCTATGTTGTATTAAGACCTCGGTTAACCATTTTAATTCTTAACAATGGTAAATAAATTAATTTTTTATAAATTTATTTCTAATTAATTAATTTTTCATAAATTTGTAATTGATGAAATTCCAAATTATTTCAAATTTGACTTATTTTCTTTCAATATTTTCTTTATTTTTAATTAATCTAAAAAATTATAATATAACATAAAATATCAGTAATGTTATTTTTAGTGCTATTCAGATTTAATTACATTGAAAACATCATGAAATATTTGGTATTCATATAAAGACCAATAAGAAGTAAGTTATACATTATAAAATACAAAAAAATTCTCATGACATCATAACTGACCATAATTTTGTAACAATATATATATATATTAAAAAAAATTACTTTAATTTTAATCTTTTTTCTGAAGAACTTCATCACTATGGTAAAAACCTTCAATGAAATTAAACAATAATTATATAATATCAATATATTATGAAAATAATTTCATTTTGGTCAAAATAATCATTATAAAACATTCACAACTTATTTTGTCTTTATTTGAATATATAATATAAATTTCAAAGCAAAAGAGTTACAATTTGTATATTTCATAACATAAAACTATATATAATTCATTTTAAAAGAAAAATAACACAAAAATTTCAGAACATAAAATTGAAGATGAGGATAGTTGAACCACACACATAAAATATATTAATGGAATGTTTTAGGGTTATTTATTGGCCTTTTCGCATTATTGTTAACCTTTACTAACAGATTTACTCATACTGAGTTGAAATATATATTCCACAGTTCCTATTCATAATGATCAAAAATAAAATTTTCTAATTTTCAAAATTTCAATATCCATAATCTATATAAGGTAATTTTTACTATTCTATTCTTATTAGTGTATAAGAAAACATTTATTATAAATTCATAAAATTCAACGGAAAAAATCCTTATCAAAAACAATTTTAAGAGAAGAGGTGAATATATACCAAAATACAATTAAATGATTTTGAAATATAATTTTTTAAAATATATATTAATGAAAATGAATAATTTTACTTTCATATCTAATTCATATAATAATTCTATATTTTTATGCAATTTAAGGACAATTTTACAAAAATCAGTAATTTTCAATATTCACTAAAACATATTCTATTTAGAAAGAAACCAAAAAAAACCCTATGAAATCATTAATATAGTAATTTAAAAACTTATATACATTATATTAATTAGAATTATTAATATTGGTAGAAATTTGGTATATTAATTTCTCAAAAAATGTAATAAAAACATTTCTAAAGAAATTTTATTTTTGAAGAAAACATTTTCATTACTAAAAAAATTTGATTATTTCCTAATAAAGAATATATAAATTTAAATTTATTAGAAAATTTATTTATATATACATTATAATAAAATTAATTATATTCATACTCTCTGAGTATACAATTTTTATAATCATAATAAAATAATAATATTTCATTCTTTTAAGCTTAGGGTTTTATTTTGTATAAGATATTGAAAAATCGCATTCTTTAAAAATATTTGTGTGTGAAAATTATATTACAAAAAAATTATATACATCATGAAAAAAATTAACGTTTTAAAAAATGTGACAATGTATCATGGTAGCATTTACACTTATAGAAAAATCGATATGGGTCATGCCAACACATTTGGACGTAATGAGATGAATAGAATTATGAAATCAGTTTTGTAGTTATATATATATATATATGAATCCTCATCTTAAACAAATTATTTGAATGTTTTAAACATAAATATATATAATTTACTCAATTTAATATGTAGGTCTATATACTTTTGTTGGGTATCTATATATTGCTTTAACATCAAAATTAACTAATTATTCTTGTATTTATATCTTCATATTGGGATTCTATATTTCATTATAGTTCAAAAACATAATTAAAAATTAGAGGAACAAAAATAAATAAAATGGATAAGAAAAAAATCAAAATAATAAAAATTCAAGATGAAAATAATTTTAAGACACATCCTGAATAAATAATCATAATATATATTCACAAAAAATAATTTCACAAATCATATCAAAAAAACCTGACATAAAATATAGGATAATATATGAATATATTAAACTAGAGAATAATATAATGTGTCATAATCATATGTAATATCATCATAATAGCACGTCATTTATCACTTCCAAGACAACATAAAATTATTCTAAAATATTACTAAATTCTACCCTTGTATAATGTTGTGGAAAATGTCACCACATAATGATGACATATATCACTATGGAAAAAGCTATCTACATATTTCCCACACATAAGTATCATGAGATAAAATGAACTGACCTATAGTTTCTTGTTTGTATGATTTTAAACCCCCATATCACATTATTAAAAAACATCCTCATGATGGCCTAGTAGAAAATAAATCAAACATGAATCATATTCATGAAAAACCCCATGGGATGGAAATGAGTTATATAATAATTCTTAAAAGCATAAAAACATTATGATTTATAATCTAAAAAATGGGATTATTAATTTTTTAATGTTTATAATAGAATAATGAAATATAATTCATTGATACATAGATCATGTGAAAAATAAATACTATGTAATTGTAATGAAATATTTAAAATATCGACGTCTTGAAATATTTTTCTCAAAAATTACTAAAAAAATATTAAAATAAATAATTTAATTGGTTTCCTTTAGACTATAATTGTTCTATATAATTTTTATTTAAAAAATTAGTATTTTATGAAATAATATAATATATTATAAATTAGAATTGTGATATGTGAATATGAATTTGAGACATTGAATTTAGCTTTTATCTGATTTTCATTTAAGGATATTTTGGGAAGGAATCATAAAAATGCATTTATATCCTCAGAAAACAATTTAAATTAAACTATATCTAAATATAGGAATTATATATATATATAAACTAGAATATTTAAAAATGGGTTTTAAGACCTTAAATCCATTTACTCTAACCCTTTCTATTTTTATGATGCTTGTGGATCACAAATGAGGCTTGGAGTGAGTCTGGACGTGTTTGGATACTAAAAGCTAGAAGCAAGCGGAATACATGATGTGTAAATATTTTTTACATCATTTATGTGAATTTCATTTCAATTTAATAGTTTTATAACTAGTTCTTCCATAATTTTTAATATTCAGAATTATGTATTTCGAGGTGATGCATTTTTTGGTGAGATCAGAATCCCATCATTTACATGATGTGTAAGCATTATACGCTATGTAAATCTTATATACAACATGTTTATTAATGGTTAAACACTCTGGATTTTCCAAAAACCCTATGATTCATCTTTTTTCTGGGTATAAATTCATGCTCCCTTATGGTATATCGACATCACTATAGTGGGGAACAATCCTTGAGCCTCCGTCTTCAATCCATAGTGATTTGTGTTGATCTGAGGTGACTTTTGTCTCTATTTGTTATAGTTTCATCTCATGTGGTCTCATTTTCCACCTATTATTCTTTCCATGAAATGGAGGATCTTATCCCCTGGTCTTAATTGAGATTTTATGGTTTCTTTTGGGTGTGGTCATATTGTGGTATCCTTGGATGATTTTAGCTTTTCACAGAATTATAGATCTAGATCCGCGACATTGGTTCATTCTCGTGCGAAGAACATTTATGTCGTTAAGGTTGTGGATTGATTTGTTCTCTATTTATTTGTTATTAATTATATATATATCATGTGTTGACCTCACCTGTTTTGATAATCTCAATTATGATTTCACATACTGTGATACTCCCAAATAATGTGTATCTATATATTAATTCATTCAATCTATGATATTCTATTATCAATTTATTCATATTAAAATAATATTTGAAATATGTTAATCGATGTTTATCTATGTTAATATAAATTTTAAAGTAATTCTGACTCAATAGGATATGTTTTGCATAAGACAGATAAGTGTTATGTCACTGATATGCTTATAGCTACTAACACAGATCTACCGGTACTTAGTCTACCGATAGACACAGTCACCCATAAGAAGGGGTCACCGATATGCAGAGCTACCGGTATGTATAAGTCCACCGGTAAGCACAAGTCACTGATAGATCAAGTCAATCGATACAGACAGCTACCGATAGAAGTTGAGCTACCATTAGAACAAGTCTACTTGTATGCATATGTCTACCGATATACACTTCACTAGTACAGAATGGAGCTATAGATATACACAGACTTTCGATAAAAAAGTATACTGATACAAGATTCCGGCACACCAGAGTTACCAATATAAGAAGGTCTACCACTATGAAGCTAACGATACAAAGCAGAGCTACCGATAGAACAAGTCTACCGGTATGAACAATCTACCGATACAAGTTCACCAATACAGACAGCTACCGATACAAGCGAGCTACCGATAGACCAAGAGCTACAGATAGAAGGGGCCACCGGTATATAGAACTACTGATATATAGAGTAATAACTACTGATACAAGGAGCTACTGGTACAAGATCAAAGAGCTACAGATATAAGGGTACTGCTATACAAAGTTCATTATTACACATCTACCAACAGAAGAATACTAATGAACGACAGACCAGTCAAACTCTATACTTTCAATATTATTTATTTATTATGGAATGGTCATATTTGATGTTTTTAATGAAATTAATGATATTTAATGATATTTTTTGTCATTTCAGGTAACTGTACCAAGTACCAATGAAAATATAATCATTTCCTTTTACCAGAGTTGAAAGCTATAAAAGGAAGGACAATGATCGGGCAGAAAAAAATTAAGAAGGAATGTCAGGGGTGTGAAAAATCAAGGGCAGAAGTGCATTGGAAAGTGGTGAATTCACACAAAAAAGAATGGCTACACTCATAGTGGAAGAGCACTAGACACACACGAAGCCATTTTCATTTTTCGATAAGAACACAAGTTGTACCTGAGTCAAGGACTGAAGAAATACAACGAGCTCTCCATGCACTCAATCTGATCTAACTAAACATGAATAAAATGACCCTCTATTTTTCAGACAAAACCCAAAGAAGGACTCAGAAGCATTTCTGATAAATCAAAAGAGTCCAGTGCTATACTTCAAATCACTAGATCATTATTAAACTCATATCTACTCTCTTAGTGAATCATTTATTTAAATTTCAAGCAGTGTGTGTACTCTGTATATTTTATACACACACTGTCTCCTGGACTAAGCTGGAGTATTTATAAATCCTTTCACAAATGTTATATAACTCTCTTGTATCACACTGTGGATAGTTTCATAGGTCAAGTATGACCTGGAAAGCCAGTGTGATGTTGATTTTTTTTTCCACAAATAAATGTGGTAGAGGTCTTAGTACCTTGACAGTCTTTGCACTGTTGTTTACCCCGATCCAGGGTGTGGATCAAATTTATATAAATTATTTGAGAGGACTAAGTCTAGGATTGAGATTGAACCTCTTGTTTCTAAATGTTTTTCATCTTAGATTCAGCTTAAATTATACTATATATTTTATATTCTACTGCTAATTACTTTTAAATACAATTTGTATTGAAGATACTTTGTTAGTTAATTTAGCAAGTGTTTATACTTATTGTGAACCAGTAAGTTAGTACCAAATTTTAATTTAATATTCTGATTGAATTAACTGAGACCTAATAAATCAATGAGAATATAATTGAACTTTTAAAATATGTATAAATTCATTACAGTTTAACTCATTCTTAAATAGGGGGACTTTAATAGAAATATTTTTTAAAAATAAATTTTAATTGGAACACAATTCACCCCCCTCTTGAGTATCCCCTCCCACCAACATTTGGTATCAGAGGATTTTTTTAGGGATTTCAAAACCTTGTGTTTTTCAACTGTGATTTTAGTTGAATCTTAATGATATTAAATTTCTGTTAGTTCAAAATTTTATCTCTTTAAATATATTTTCTAAAATATAACTATGGATAATAAACTAGAAGGTACTACTAGCAATATTCCACCTTTCTTCAATTGTACAAACTATGACCAGGGGAAACATAAAATGAAAATTCATTTAGAAAGTATGGGATTTGATATCAGGACTGTTATAGAAACTCAATATAAGATTCCAGAATCTGAAAGAACTACTTGGGATGAACATAGTAAAACTACTTACAATAATTACTATAAAGAAATGAATGCCTTGTACTATGCTTTAGGAGATGAATAATTCAATCACATATCAGCTTGTAAAAATGCTTATGAAATTTGGGACACATTAGCCATTTCTCATGTGGGATCAAATAATGTTAAAGAAATGAGACTGAATACCTAAACTATAAAATATGATAATTATAAAATGATGCCTGATGAACCCATTTTGACTTGTATCTCAGGTTCAATGAGATTGTCAACACCATGAGCTCTCTTGGTAAAGTTGTTCCTGAAAAAGAACAGATCATGAGAATATTAAGATGTCTACTAGAAAGATGGAGAGGCACATCTGTTTCCATTAGAGAATCGTGCAACATCAGCACACTGCCAATTAATGAATTAATAGGTAAGCTTATGATGTATGAGTAAGAGCTTATAGTAAATAAGGAAGAAGAAGATGAACCAAAAAGGAAGTCAGTGTCTTTTAAGTCTACTTCTTTAAGGGTCAAGGACATAGAGAAAGTTCACATAACTACTAAAATCTCAACAAGTGAAATTTCAGATTCCGAAAGTGATGATGAGATGACTCAAATAGCCAGATGATTTTAGAAGTTCTATAGGAAGAAGAAATACTTCAGAAAATCAAACTTCAAAGGAAAATATGATAACAGAGGTCAATGGAAGACGAACTAAAAAAATCTTGATAAGAGTGATGATATTATCTGCTATGAGTGCAAAACGAAAGGACATGTGAAATCAGACTGTCAAAAATTGAAGTTCATGGAGAAACATGACTATAAGGACCACAAGTATAAGAAACAAATGAAAGCAACATGGAGTGATTTAGAAGACACTTCATGTGATTCTGATTCTACTAAGGATGAAGACTCTCAAGAGGATAACATGTGTTTTATGAAAAACACATCTGAGGTAACACTAGACACTCCTTCTTTAAATTCATATTATTATGTCGTTGATTCCGATTCGGAATTTGAAAATATATTTAGTGAAGAGTTATTTGAATATTGTAATTTTCTAGAAGAGACATGTAATGAATTGAAGGAAAAGTATAAAACCTTGATAAAACAACATGCTTTGACCAGTTCTATTAAATCTACCCTTGATATATAAAAGGAAAAGAACAATCAGTTACTTAAGGAAAATGCTGAACTGAAGTTGTCTAATGATCAATTAAGGAAGGACATAGAAAAATTCACAAATGGAAAAGATAAAATTATACAAATGTTTGGAAAAAAAGTGGCACCAAACTATGCCACTGGAATAGGCAATCATCCAAGACAGGGACAGTTTACTAAAACTAGATTTATTTTAAATCTAGACAGAATGATGTGAGATCTATTTCTGGAAATTTGTATGCTTCAACTAGTTATTCATATTTTTCTAGAACCGATAAAGTTTATATTTCAAAATATATTGATTCTGTAAATTATTTGAGACCCATAAGACAAACTTGGGTACCTAAAGCTTTGATTCCTAACCTTTCTGGACCCAAGAAAATCTAGGTACCAAAATCATTTTCTATCTAAACCTGTTTTGTGGGAGATTTGCTTAAAGAGTTCTCACAAGAAGTTATGGTAATTGGACAGTGGATGTTCAAGGCATATGACTGGAGATTACTCATGTTTCAAAAGTTTAATCAAAGTTGATGGAGTCCATGACACCTTTGGTGATAACTCTAAAGGAAAGATCATCGGCCTAGGCCAGATGGCAAACACTGATTTAGTTTTAATTTCCAAAGTGTTATTTGTTGATGGACTTAAGTATAATCTGTTAAGTATTTCTCAGCTGTGTGATGATGGTTTCAATGTTAAATTTGAAAATGATTCTTATAATGTTTTTAACTCTAAAAATGTTTAATATTTTCTGCTTTGAAAAATGAAAATATTTATGTTGTGGATTTTAATTATTTAGCTAAGCAAAATGTTACTTGGTTAAATTCTTATCATAAAGAATATTGGATACGGAACAAATGATTAGGACACTACAACATTTATTCACATAGAAAAATGACATGGAAGAACGTATTTAGAGACTTATCTAAGCATGAATTCCCAGGTGACAAAGTTTGTAATCCTTGTCAAAATGGAAAGTAACATAATGTTTCTTTTAAATCAAATAATGAAGTTTTAACTTTTCAACCTCTCGAGTTGGTTCACATGGACTTGTTTGGACATTCTAGAGTTTTTAGTTTAAATGGGAAGCACTATGTCTATTTCTTAGTAGATGACTTCTCTAGATATATTTTTGTATACTTCTTATCCCCCAAAAGTAAAGTTTGTTCTTTCTTTATTAAGTATTAAAAGTCTGTAGAAAACCATAGTAGACTTAATATTAAAACATTGAGAAGTGGTCATAGTCGTGAGTTTGAAAATAATGAGTTTGAATATTATTGCTCAAACAATGGCTATTGTCACAATTTCATTTCCACTAGGATACCTCAACAGAATGATGTAGTAGAAAGAAGAAATAGAACCCTTAAAGAGATTGCAAGATCCATGCTCAATGGGTGTGTCCTGCTAGTTTACGTTTGGGTTGAAGCTGTAAATGCAGCTTTCTATATTATGAATAGTCTTGATAAGACCTGTTCTTAATAAGACCCCTTATGAATTGTGGAACAATAAGAAATATAAGGTTAATTACTTTAGAGTTTTTGGATTATATGTTTTTATTCTTAATACAAAGGATAATCTTGGCATGTTTTCCTCTAAAAGTGATGAAGGAATTTTTCGTGGTTATTCATTAACTAGAAAATATTATAGAGTCTTTAACAAAAGAACCAAATGTGTGGAAGAATATATTCCTATCATGTTTGATGAAACTGGTCCACATGAATATAAATCTTCCATTGAAAATCTTGAACAAGATTTGATTGTTCTAGACCTTAATGGTAAAACTAAAGAACCTGCTGAAAAAAAATCCAGCTGGGGACATATTCTAGAATCTGCTTCCGTAGAACCCGACCATAGAGAAGAGCCTGAAATTTATAGTTCTACCTTTATTAGATAAACTAGGATTCTAAATAATCATCCTTTGGATGTTGTTTTTGGTAATGTTGATAGGGGGACACAGACTAGAGCTTCTCTAAGAAACCAAGTTAAACATCAAGCCTTTCTTTCACAGATAGAATCTAAAAATATCAATGATGCAACAAATGATGAATTTTTGGTAATGGATATGAAAGAGGAGTTAAATCAATTTGAAAGGAACAATGTCTGGGAATTAGTTGACAGAACCAAGGACACCTTGACAGTAGGCACTAAATGGGTTGTTAGGAACAAAGTTGATGAATCTGTAAATATAGTTAGAAACAAAGCAAGGCTCGTACTACAAATATATAGTCAAGAGGAAGGTATAGACTATGAGGAAACCCTTTCACCTATAGCAAGATTAGAATACATAAGGATATTACATGCCTATGCTACTCATCTGAATTCCAAATTTACATCAAATGGATGTCAAAAGTGCTTGTCTAAATGGTTCTATAGTTGAAGATGTTTTAGTTGAACAACCGCATGGATTTACAAATACTCATTTTTCAAATCAAGTTTTCAAGATTTCCAATTCTTTATATGGTTTAAAACAAGATAAAAGATCTTGGTATGATAGACTTAGCAATTATATTATTTCAAAAGGTTTTACTAAAGGGATTGGTGATCCAACTCATTTTATTAGAAGAATTTCTAAAGATGTTTTGATATTACAAATATATGTTGATGAAATTATTGTTGGATATTCTAAACATTCATTATGTACTGATTTTTCAAAGAGTATGCAAAATGAATTTGAAATGAGTTTAATGGGGGAACTCAAATATTTTCTTTGATTTCATGTTTTTCAAAATGAAAATGGAATTATTTTGAATCAAGGTAAATATACAATGGATAATTTAAAATGTTTTGGATTGGATACTATTAACGAGAATGTTACTCCTATGAGTACAGTCTATAAATTGGATGCAGATGAAACTGGGAAACTAGTGGATCAAACAAATTATAGAGGTATGATTGGAAGCTTACTTTACCTTTCTTCTAGTCGACCAGATATTATGTTTAGTCTGTGTATGTGTGCAAGATTTCACGCTAATCCAAAATAATCTCATTTACTTGTTGTTAAATGAATTTTTAATTATCTTAACCACACTATAAATTTAGGTGTGTTCAACCCAAAAGGACAATCTTTTGAATTAATGAGTTATTCAGATACTGACTTTGCTGGTTGCAAGTTGGATAAAAAATTAACATCTGAAACATGTCTTTTTCTAGGTAAGTCCTTAGTATCATCGTGTAGTAAAAAAGAAGAATTATGTAGCTTCTTCCACTGCCGAAGCAGAGTATATAGCTTCTTGAATTTGCTGTTCACAAACTCTATGGATGAAACACACTCTTTTGGACTATGGATATGATTTTAAGAATGTTTCAATTAACTATGATAACACTAGTGCAATTAACATTTCAAAGAACCCTGTATCTCACACAAGTACAAAACACATTGATGTTAGGAACCATTTCATGAGTGATAATTACCAATATAAGTGATATTACTCTTGAATTTATAGGTACTGATCATCAATTAGATGGAATTTTTACCAATCCTATATGTTCGGATAGGTTAAGTTACATTATACATGAGTTAGGAATGTTTAACCTTAACCGGTTGAAACCTCACCAATGTTAAACCTCACCAATCTGAAACCTCACCAATGTACCGCACCAGTGTGAAACCTCACCGATGTACCTCACCAATGTGAAACCTCACCAATGTGAAACCTCACCGGTGTACCTCACTGATGTGAAACGTCACTGATGAACCTCACCGATGGGAAACCTCACCGATGGACCTCACTGCTAGATAAACCTCACTGATTGGAATTATCACTGATATACCCTACCATTTTAAACTTTTGTATGCCGCCAGAATCTATATAATTTATAGTTTATTTATTTTATTATTTATTTTATGATTCCTAAATGAAAAAACAAATACCTAGTTGCTTCTCAATCCAACTAACCTCAAACCCTTTACCCTAAAGCCTTAGCTCTCAAATTTCTTGAAAAACCTATGTTCCTTGAACTAGAGATGGAAAAAACCAAACTCCCTACTGTAAGAGATGACATTGATGAGACGAATTCAAAGAAGCAGGAGACCGTGCCAGAATCAAGTGGAAATATTGGTAGAATAAGGTCGGGGAGGCGACCAGTGAACCCTCATTTAAAAAATAGAGTTATTGTGATTGAAAAAAAGCTATGTGTGGAATTGTTGTTGTCTATTAAATCATTAGTTCTAGAGGTGCTGGAAGATCATATGTGGGTATATTGATTTTCGAACAACAATGGCCCATACTATCCGAAGCTGGTAGAACAGTTCTATGAGATTGTATGCTTTGAGAAATCAGAAGATGAGAACCAAAGGATATCATTTTTAAATGGAAAGGATATATCTTTTTGTCCTGTTGAGTGGGATGAATGCCTGATGGTTCCACATGAAGGTGTTCCTAGATATTTCTCAAAATCAGTACCACCTATAAGTGACATATTTGATTATGAGACTGCTTTAGAGGAGCTCACTGGTTGAGGCAATCAAAGATAAGTGGTGGCTACAGAAATGGATAGAGAGAACAGATTGCTCTTCAAGTTGTTCAGTATGTTTTAATTCCAAGGAGGGGGACAATGCGAATTTAAGATATCAGGATATCTATCTGTCGCATCTTTTGATACATTGTGTGAAAGTGAATCTGTGGAGGTTTCTAATGATTCAAATGGAGGAAATGATCAGGACAAAATCAAATACCAATTCTTTATTCTTTGCCAAGTTTATCTCAGTTATGATTAAAGTGAAATGGGTAGCTGAGTCTCAAGATGAGACAGTGGTAGTAAGGAATAATTTTTGTATCAGAAGAACTATATGTAAATACATAAAGATAAACTAAAATCCATGTAGAAGAGAGTGGGTTAATGATGAAAAAAGCTATATGATAAATTCAATCATATGGATCATCCTTCAAGGCCTAAGGATGTCAGGGATCCATGTCTTGGACCTGATGAAGAAGAACCTGAGTACAGTGATGAGACTGATGAAGAGGAGACTTCTATGGTTGATGGAAGGGATCCGGACTTTCCCACAAGTCCTATTGGTGAAATTATATCTTTGGGAAATGAAACTTTATTAAAGAAGAAACACATGTTGATAAGGAAGACAATCCAGCCCTTGAGAATGAAAAAGAAAGAGAAAATAAATCGGAATCCTCTAATTCTGTCTGCTTAAGTATGATTCCATAGATTGGAAGCTCAGTTGATCCAGTTAAGGATCTAGTGGGTGAGATGGAAGGACATGTGCCTAATTCATAGGAGCCTCCTACTTTTCCATAAAAAAAAGTTAGTTGTAGAGGATTCTTTTGAGGAAGAAATACCTACTGATAATTCTGTTGCTGTAAAAGAGAATTCACCCATTGAGGGGGAGCATCTAATCAGATTTGGTAGTGTTTCAGTGGCAGTAGAAATTATGGATTTGGCAGAAGACCCAAGATTTGTGGTTTGTGGATTGGATTATCCAGATTCTGATAATGAGGCATCACTCAATAGACCAAAAATAAATTATGATATTTAGACTGAGTTGTTACCTGAAGATGTGGTTAGAATTCATGATCTCGATAGGCTCAAGTCTGATATCAAAATCAATTTTTGGGAAGACATAATTAATATGGAAGCCTCACTAGTGTCATCCATTCAATTGATTATGAATGAATCTGTGGAGAGTGTAATATCTAAAAGATCACCTATTGCGGTTTCACCTGTCGATATGATCACTAGGGATAACCTTGAATCCTTAAAGGATGATCTGAAAGAATATTTTAGTGCATCTATTGAATAATTGAAACACTACTTTGTTGAAGAGATATGAAATTTGGAAAAGTATTTTTAACTCTATATCGGTTGTAATATGTCAAAATTTGTGGAAGAAATAGTGGATGAAGTTACAGCTTTCCAGACTCTAGTTTCTAGACTGGAAGAAGATGCTGATGTTCTAAATAAATTTGTTATCTTATTAGAGGATTATATGAGTTCAAAATCCAATGAAGATAAAGATTTAGCTTATGTCAAAAGTGTTGTAAGCCGGATGGTATCAGTCGTTGAAGGATTTAAAAACTCCATGAAAGATCATGTCAGGACCCAAGATTCCCATGTAAAAAATCTCATCAGTGGGTTGACCAAAAACTTCATGGAAACAATAACCATCCTTATTGGTTCTCTTGCATCCAGACCTTCAATAGAACTAAATCACCTTCGAGCTGTGATGAAGGAGGAGCTTGGTTCGGCATCAACTAGTGGATCTGTGGACTCGTCTAATATGACCAATGTGGTAACATCTACTAGAGATACCACTAGTGACATAATGAAGATTGTTCAGGACTATATGAGAGATGATTCTGCATCTCAGAAAGAAGTGAAAGAAAAGGTAGATAACTATTTCAAAACTATTTATACTAAGCGTCAACTCAACAACCATTTCAAACATCTATTAGAAAACCTGAAGTTACCTCCTGTCAATCAAGACTTCAAAGAACAAGTTAAGAAATCACAGAGAGTTGACTCTATCCTTGGAAAAATTCATGGAGAACAAGGATGATTTCATATCTGCTATGGAGAGAGGAGGAGGAATCATTATGGATTTCAGAAATATCTTGTTGCCTTTCTTGCATGTTGATGCTAGGCCAGTGATTGTACCTCTAGCTTTACCTGCCTCTGCCTCTACTACTTCTCATATTCAGATTCCTCCAGCCCAATCCATTCATAGCCTTACTCCTATGATCACTCAAAGAACTACTCATTACATTCCAGGAACAGTTTTAGTAGCTCGGACTCCTGTGATCATTTCTGGTGTTCCTAAGCCTATACCAGCATCCACAAAGCCTGAATCCTCCTATGATACCAAGGGAAAATCTAAAATTGAGGACGTGGATTGAATAGGTGGCTATGATATTTGATAGAAATCCCCTATATTTTGTTTTTATTTCCTTTTACCTTTTTCAATATTAAATACAAATGGCGTTCTTTTATTTCCCATTTTCTCCTTCTCACATTCTTGTTTCCCACTTTTTGCTAATCAAAAACGGGGAGAGCTAACAGAACTAAAGAGGAGAGCTAACAGAACTGAAGAGGAGAGCTACTTTATATTTTATTTTGTAACTTGTAACTTTGATACCATTGAATTTAATTCTACCTCTAATACATTTAACATTTCACATCTCATATTTTTACCTATAGTGTGTTGTTTTCTCTACTACAGTTGAATTTAATTCTATATCCTCTAATACAATTACACATTATTTTGTGACTATAATATCATAAGTTTTTATTATCTAAAAGGGGAAGATTATTGACCTCACCTATTTTGATAATCCCAATTTTCATTCACATATTGTGTTGATCCCAAATAATATGTATCTATATATTAGTTCTTTCAATCTGTGATATTCTATTATCAAGTTAATCATATTAAAATAATCTATGAAATATGTTAATCAATGTTTATCTATGTTTATATGAATTTTTAAGTAATTATAACCCAATCGGATATGTTATGCATGAAACAGATAAGTGTTAAGTCACTGATATGCTTATAGCTACTAACACAGATCTACTGGTATTATGTCTAATGATAGACATAGTCACCGATAAGCTAAGCTCACCGATACGCAGAGCTACCAGTATGTATAATTCCACTTGTAAGCACATGTAAATGATAGATCAAGTCCACCGATACAGACAACTACCGATAGAAGCTGATCTACCACTAGAAAAAGTCTACCGGTATGCATAAGTCTACCTATATACACTTCAATGGTACAGAACATAGCTATCGATATACAATGACTAACGATACAATATTCTACTGATACAAGCTACCGGTACACCAGAGTTACTGATATAAACAAGTCTACCTCTCTGAAGCTACCGATACAAAGCAGAGCTACCGATAGAATAAGTCTACCGTTATTCACCTGATACCTATACAAGTTCACCGATACAGATAGTTATCGATACAAGAGAGATATCAATAGATCAAGAGCTACCGATAAAAGGAGTCACCGGTATATAGAACTACTGATACACAGACTAACAACTACCGATACATGGAGCTAGCAATATAAGGTCAAAGTGCTACCGATAGAAGGTTACTGCTACACAAAGTTCACCACAAAACATATTCCAACAGAAGGATACTAATGAATGACTGACCAGTCCAACTCTATACTCTCAATATTATTTATTTATTATGAAACAATCATATTTGATGTTTTTAATGAAATTAATGATATTTAATGATATTTGTTGGCGTGTTAGGGAACCGTACCTAGTACCCACGAAAAGATAATCATTTACTTTTACTAGTGATGAAAGATATAAAATGAAGGACAAATACTGGGAGGAAGAGAATTAAGAAGGTACGTGAAAGGTGTGAAAAAAAAAGTTCTAAATAGCATTAGAAAGAGGTGCATTTACCCAGAAAAGAATGGCTACACTTATACTGGAAGAGGACTGGATATACACGAAGGCATTTTCATTTTTAGAGGAGAACAGAAGCCGCACCTTAGTCATGGAGTGAATAGCTACAACGATCTCTTCATGCACTCAAGCTGATCAAATTAAATTTGAAGAAAATGGCCCTATGTTTTTCAAAAAAAAACTAGAAAGGACTCAGAAGCATTTCTAATAAATCAAAAGAGTATAGAGATGAATTTCAAATCACTAGAGCTTTATAACACTTATATCTACTCTCTTAGTTATTCTTTTATTTGCATTTTGAGCAGTGTGTGTACACTGTATATTTTATACACACATTGTGTCCTGAACTAATCTAGAGAATTTATAAATCTTTAAACAAGTTTCTATAAATCTCTTGTATCCCATTGTGCATAGTGGTAGAGGTCAAGTATGTCATGGATAGCCAGTGTGTTATTGATTTGTTTTCCCACGAATAAATGTTGTAGAGGTCTTAGTACCTGGATAGTCTTTTCACTGTTGTTTACCCCGATCCAGGGTGTGGGTCGAATTTATATAATTTTTTTGAGAGGACTAAGTCTCAGCTTGAGACTGATCCTCTTGGTTATATCTGTGTGCATCTTAGATTAATTTTAAAATATACTATATATTTTATATTCCACTGCTAATTACTTTGAAATACAATTTTTTTTAAAGATACTTTGATAGTTTAATTACCAAGTGTTTATACTTATTGTGAATAAGTAAGTTAGTTTCAAAATCAAATTTAATCTTCTGATTAAATTAACTAAGACCTAATCAATCATCGAGAAACTAATTGAAATTTTACAATCTGAATAAATTCTCTACAATTTAACTTGTTCCTAAATAGGGGGACTTTAATAGATATATTTTTTTAATATAAATTTTAATTGGAACTCAATTCACCACCCTCTTGAGTATCCAATCCGACCAACATCATGGTTCATACCTTTGAATGGTAATTTAAGTGAAATAATAAAATTTGAATAGGATTAATAATGAAATGGTTTTTAGTGATCACATGTTGTTGATTTACACCCAAATAATGGTTCCCCTATTGATTTTATAGTCAATTTTTTATATATGATATCCGTTGTTAATTTTTTTAGTCATGGAATATCATTTTAAATTGTTTAAGGAAGATAAATATTTAATTGATTAATAATTAATTTTAATATCGATAATTAAATAAGAGTCATGTTGTAATCTAATAATTGTTTTAATTTGATATTATTAAAATTGATCAATTATGCATGCTTAATTGAATTTTTTTTATTCCAAGAGATGATAAAATTAATTAATAATCCTTAATAATGATTAATATATTTGATAATAATAAGATGACTTTTAATTAATATTGTACTTATCTATGTTTGTTGGAACCAGAATAAATTCTAGGTATCATGTTTTTCCATTCTCTGCTTGTTTAGAGATAATACCTTCTGTTGATTAATGTTGGAACCTGTAATCAATGAATCTATTAATTCTAGATAGAATAAGAACTAGTTGTGTCATTATGATAATTATGAGGGTCTGAGTTCCACATTTCCATTAGAATTCTTGTTTGATGTTTTTGGAGCAGTGAGAGTTTGTTTTCATGTGATAGTTGAATTCCTTTTCAGGGCCATGTTTCCCTTTTCATTATGACTATTTGTTTTGAGAAAAAACATGTGTTTTGACCTTCCCATTAATTTCTTTTTGTTTTAGAAATCAAATATTATTTCATCGTAACTGTATATGTTGTTTTTCATCATAACTACATATGTTTTTTCATCTTAACCATATGTATTTCTTTTCATTGTAACCACATGTATTGTTTTTAATTATAACTACATATACAGTTTTTCATCGTAATTTCATGTATTGTTTTCATCATAACTACATGATTTTTTTTCACTATAACCACATGTATTTTTTCATCATAACAATGTGTATTGTTTTTCATCATAATTGCATGCAATGTATCCTATCCATGTTATGCATCCTACCGATGCTATTCATCATAGTCATTTATTGAATTATCTCTTTTTCTACTATAATACCACAGTAATATTTCACAATATCCTTTTACTCATGATTTATATATTCGTCATAATCATTATTTCATATTTATATAACTATTATTTTCTAACCAAAATGATGTCTTGTATTCAATTTTGTTATGACTGTTATAGTGCAAGGTGTCCAAGTCCCTCCATGTTTTCTAGAGAAATATTACCATTGAAATAAAATAAAAAATTTGTAACGAAGGCCTATAAATATGATGTTATTTTAAATATATATAACAATACATGGACCAGTGAACATAGAAGACACACTGTTGTGAATTAAGTTCTAGAGGGAGATCGTGAATCCTCTCTCTTGCTTCATGAGAAAAGCATTGAAGATACAAGACATGAACAACTTGTTCCTAGTTCTGGTATTTCAATTAGTGATTTTTATTTCTTTGTGTGACTGATCATTGTGATAACGATTGAGGGATTCCTGTGATAGGAAGACATTGTTATCGATCGTTTTATCTAGGAATTCCATGTATTTGAAAGACAAAGGTGTATATTACCTTATTAATTGAGGTATTCCATGGATAAGAAGAAAACATTCCATTTATCATATCGAGGTCTTACCAAGGAGGTGGTAAGACATACCTATTATCCTAGATTAAAGGATACACTTCACTTTGGAAGAAAAGAATTGTAATAACCTTTACTTTTCCACTGCTATTTAAAATAGATAGATAATCCTTTTATTTCCTCTTTTATTCAAATTCTTTTCTATTGTGATTGTTTTAATTACAATACATTCATTTTCATTACATATTGTATTAAATGATTCTATATGATTTATGGTAGAATCGTTTACATTTCTTGTACTCTAGTCATTGTATTCAACCCAAATTCATTCACTTTTAGTAACCCATTGTACCATATTATATCAATCAGATCCAAAGTAAGTATGATCAATTGAATTATTAAATAATAATCTTTTTGAATTGTATTAGTTTAAGATCTCTTAAACTAAGTTTATTCTCAAGTGTTTATATAAAACACTTTTAAACCAACAATTCAACCTCTCATGTATAATGCCATCTCATATACATTTACATCTATATTTCGATCCAAAAATTTGTATCAGAGGAGGTTTCCACTGATTTGTTTTAATTTCATTCTTTTTTTTGATAAGATAGTTATATTTTTGATATAAATCATTTGTTTATAATTACAAAAAACACTAACATGTATATAGGAAAAGAGTTTTTTATAAGATGACATAAATGAATGTTGGATAAATTGATAATCTAAACCCAACTAGACCACCTATTTTTGGTGAAAATTATTATTATTACTAGAGATATTTAATGTAGACTTTGTTATTAATATTGGAGTAGATAATTTTATGATTCTCACTGGAGATTACAAAATTCCAGACAAGGAAGTGACAACGTTCACCAATCAAGATAAATAATAATATCATCTAAATTAAATGGTTTGAAATACTTTGTTATGTCATATGACATGGAATATATGTTGTCAGATATCATCATGCGAAGTATCCAACTATATCTGGGAGAAATTGGATGTCACACATTTTGGTACATATAAACTTATATAAAGAAGAAGAGCCATTCCCTGAGATGAATATCATGGTTTTGTTTTTCCCTATGGAGAACCGGTATGCAAGGTTCAATAAAGATTTATGAAAATCATTAATAGGAATTAATATATGGGAGAAAAAGGACTTGATGATGAGATACATGTGGAAAATATTTTTGATATCATTACCAATGAGTGGGAATAAAGAAGTAAAATTATTGATGAGAATAGAAAAGTTACTCAAATATCTATTAATGAATTATTTGGTACTCTCTTATAGCATGAGACAAGAATGAGAAGCGATGAAGATATTAATAAAAAGAAGAATGGTAAAGGAAGTATTGACATTAATACTACATATAAAGCCAAGACTCCAAAAAGGGTAACATGGTCTAATACAAATAAAATCACTATAAGATCTGAATCATGTTAAAGCGGTAATTTATAGAATGAAATACCCTATCTTGCATTTATAATGAACATGATTGTGAGATAGAAAGATTTTCAGAACAGTTATAAGAAGAAATATAAAAATGACTAGAAATACTCAGATGTAACTTGTGATGATTGTAAAAGTGTAGGTCATATTAGACCAGGTGTTCCTTTGATTAAAAGAAAATACAAAAGGATAAGAATTTGGAATGAAACTAGAAAATGTATTTCATGTCTATGAGTAAGAAAATATTTAATGAAAATAATACATGTACTAACATTAGTGGCGACTCTTCAAAATAATCTTCTAAATATGAATCCTCTGCTTGGAAGAATATTGGACTTATAGCTAGACTACCTATTAAAAATCATTGTATCATCACTATGGTACACAAAGCATAATCTCTTACAAATGTATATTTAATATCCAACTACCCTAATGAGAAATATTATTACTCTTCAGATGAATAATATTCCTTAGCAGAGGGTAATTTATCTTATTTTGAAGAAATATCTAGATTTCATAACCTACATATGAATGAGAATTTCCAACTCAAGAAAAATATTGATAAAACAAATTCTAGAATATATATCCCTACAATAATGAGTATCATAACATTAAAAAGTTCTAGATCAGAAAACACATGATTTAGTTAATATTTAAAAAAACCTTATAGAAGTAAATTTTGGGAACGATAACCTTTATAAGGAAATGAAAAACTTATTTTAGAGAAAAATATATTATTAACAAAAACCAATTCCAAAAAAATCGTTTGAGACTGAAAATATAGTCATTAGACTAAATTTTTTCTCTTAAGAAACTTTGATCAAAATTTTCCTTGAGTTAAGAAAACATTGACAAGATATAATCACAAATATTTCCTATAATAAATAATTTAGGAATTGGTTATTCTTGCTCATAACCTATTTCTAAACATGACTACTTCATTCCTAAGGGTGATCCATTTTTCACCTAGTGTGAGAGTGGTGGGAATTGGGAAATAAATTGTCCCCTTAACAAAACCCAATATTTAGGATTTCAAAAATATCACATTGCAGAAATAATGTGGATTCCTAAATTTCTTTTTTCCAACATTTCCCAATACAAACATGTTTGGGTTATAAAAATGTAATTGTTTAATTTTATGAAAAAATAAAAGTTTACCAACAACATGTATATTTAGTACATAGATAGTATATTTTCTCAACATATGAATGGAAATAATTATTTCATTGAAATTATTATTGAAATGAAAGGTGGAAGAGTGACCTTCATAGATAATTCTCAAAAAATGATCATCGATATAGGTAATATAGTTCTTTTAATAATTGTTTTAATTTCAAATGTATTGTTTATTAGAAGTATTTACCATAACCATATAAGAATAAGTCAATTATGTGATTAAATTTACCTTGTGAATTTTAGGAATGATAAATGATTAGTTCATAATTCTAAAGTTGACTTCATTATTTCTGCAGATAGGCATGAGAATGTATACATACTTAGCAAAGAATATATTAGGATCCAATAAATACCTTATAGATGTGAAATGTAAGATTAATCTTGGTTATAGCATAGAAGGTTAGGACATAGTAACATTAGAAACGTACGAAAACACTCAATGAAAAGACTTGTTAAGTATTTACCACATCATAGATTTGATTCTTCCAAATCCCTTAACCAGTATCAATATTGATAGAAACCTAAATATATCTTTATGTCCATAAGTGAAGTTTCAAATACTAATGCATTATAGTTAGTTCCCTTTGATCTTTTTAGTCCTAAAAAACTATAAGCATTGGACGAAAATACTACGTATGTGTTTTAGTTGATGACTACACTAGATTTACATGGGTCTATTTTGTAGAAAATAAATATGAAGACTTTTCCATTTTCATAAAATTTTAGATCCCAAGTAAAAAATTTTCAAAACCGACCACTGATAACTATTCGAAGTGATCATGGTGGAGGATTTCAAAATTCAGATTCTAAAACCTTTTGATGTAAATAAGGTATTACTCACAACTTTTCTTCACATAGAACCCCTATAAAAATGGTTTCATTAAAAGAAGAAATTGTATTCTTTAAGAAATGAAAAGAACCATGTTGAGTGAATCCTAAAATGCTATGAATTTCTAGGATTAATCTATAATTTCTTTATATTATACAATAAGTCAGGTTTTAATTAGACATTTTCTTAATAAAACACATTATGAATTATGGACTGGTTGAAAACCTAAAATTTCTTACTTAAGATTATTTGGATTAAAAGTATTCTTATTTAATACTAATTATAACTTTCATAAATTTTTCACCCAAATATGATAAAGGAATCAATTTATATTATTCCACTTCTTCTAAGTCTTATAGAGTTTTTAAAAAAACTATTGTACTATTGAGGAAACAACGCATGTTAAATTTGATGAAATTGATCCTTTTATTTTTTTTAAAACCCTACCTACAACAATGGATGTGTTTTCAAAAAATTATTATCAACCTTTTATTAAAAATTCTTTCTCTAAGGGAAATAGTCATGAAAATGTTTCTGAAATATATACCCTAGGAGACTTTCGACCTTATGTTGATGAACATGTTTTACACAACTCGAATCAATTATTTCGTAGGAATCATCTTAGTGATAATATCATTTGTGATTTATATAAACCCATAAGGACTAGAAATTCAATTAGATATGAAATATAAAATCTTTCTTTTATATACCAATTTTAACCTAAAACTTCTAATAAAGCCTTATATAATGAGGATTGGATTAAATCAGTGTAGAATGAACTAAATGTATTTAAAAGGAATATATTTTGGACCATGGTTGAAGGACCTAATAAAAAAACTATAATTGGAGTAAAATGTGTTTTCTGAGTCTAATTTGATGAAAATAGAGTCATTATGAGAATCAAATCAAGACCTCCTTCTAAAGGTTAAAATCAATAAGAAAGAATATACTATAAAAAACACATACTATGTTATCTAGACTTGAATATATTCACATTCTATTTTCCTTTGCAGCATTCTATAACATAAAATGTTTTTAATTGGATGTGAAATGATCATTCCTTAATGGATGTGTACAAGAAGATGTTTTATTTATAATAACCTCCTAGTTTTGTTGACTCAAAACATCCTGATCTTGTTTTCAAATATACCAAAAATTTATTTTGCTTAAACAACCCCCTATATATTGGTATGTTAGGGTTACAAGATTTATATTACAAAAAAAGTATACTAAAGGAACTAAATATCCATCTATTTTCATAATTATGGAATATAAAAATATTTTTATTGTTAAAATATATGTTGATGACATTTTATTAAGGTCAACTCATAAAACCCTAATAGATTTTTTTGTGAATATCAGGAAATATCAGTTTGAAATGAGTATGATGGGTGAGTTAACAGTATTTTAGGTTATCAAAACTATCAAAAACTAGAAGGAACCCATATATCCCAACATAATTATATCAAACATATACTTAAAAATTATGGATATGACAACAAAAAACATATTAGTACTCCAATCAGAACCCCAAATACTCGCAATCTTAATGAAACTAGGAAACCAATTGATCAAATTGTTTTTAGAGGAATGATTGGATGATTATATTACCTAACTACTGGTCATCCAGAATTAATGTTTTCTATATGTTTATGTTCAAAATACCATGAAAATCCAAAAATATACCTTTTAAAAGAAGTAAAACTAATTTTTCACTATTTAAAAGGAACTATAGATTTGGGACTATTTTATTCTTCTGGAAATGATTTTGTTTTGAAATGTTTTTTAGACGCTAACTTTGGTGGATGTAGAATGGATAGAAAAATTACATATAAAAATATTCATTTATGAGGAGATTCATTAGTTTCTTGGTCATGAAAAAAACAATATTTAGTAGCACATTCCATTAATAAATCTGAATATGTAGCAGTTGTTCGTTTTTGTGCCCAATTTTTGTGGATACAACACACACTCATTGACTATGGAATGAGTTTTTCCAAAACCCAAATACTATTTGATAAAACTAGTTCCATTGCTTTATAAAAAAACCCTTCACATCAACCACATGAAAAACACATAGATATTAGGCATCCCTTTCTTAGATACCACACACTAAAATGAAATATTATTTTACAATTCATTAGAACATGAGAATAATTTTATGATATTTTTACAAAACCATTATCTTCTGATAGATTTAAATACTTAAAAAATATAGGAATGATCATTATAATTTAATCATTCAAATATACATATTATTTAAACCATATCCTTATATTAATTTAATCCTTTTCAAAAGGGGAAGAATACATGTGTTTATATGTTTCATGTTTTATCAGTTTCATATTTCATTGGTTTCTTGTTTTACCAATTTCATGTTTTTTCTATTTCATGTTATATTGGTTTCATGTTTTTTAGAATCATGTTTTATTGGATTAATGTTTTATCGGTTTAATGTTTTTTGGGTTTCATGTTTTATTGGATTCATGTTTTATCTTTTGTTATGTTTTAATAGTTTCATGTTTTAATCGGTTTCATGTTTATTAGTTTCATATTTTTATTGGTATTTTAATTTTTTTCAGGTTTATAATTTTATGTGTATTATAATTTTATCATTGTTATAATTTTATTTGTATAATAATTTTAAGAGATTAATATTGTTTCTATATTAGAATTTTTATCAGTTTCATATGATTTTCAGTATTACAATTTCATTATTATTAAAATAGTACTTAATTATTGTCATTCTAAGAATAATATATTAAAACCAATATATCTATCATGATACTCAGTCAGGTATAACTTCCAAAACCATATATTATCCATTATATTACAAATTGTTGGTATTTCAAGTCATTCATTTTTTTCTAATCAGATTCATTCTGAATAAGAATTTTTTAATGAAAACTTCAAGGGTTCCAAGTCATTCTCAACCATTAGATCTTTTAGATCTAATCTTGACCATCAATGTTTCATGAAATTATCCCCATGCCCATCCAATATATAATTTTATATGAAATTCCCAAAAACAATTCCACTCTTTAAATAGCCAGAATAACTCGTAATAAAATTAGTTCACATCTTTCATTATCATAGAAAACCGTAGAGTTTTAGTTTTTTTTTCACGATTTTCTTATTTGAGTTAACTACTTCTTCTCCGAAACAAATTTATATAAAATATTTCTATTCAATGACTATTCGAGGAGAATGGTTTTTTTCTCATGTATTTTATAAGTCTTATGATTCTTTGTGGAAAAGAATAATTAATTTCGATGGCTGGAATCAATGGGTATTAAAATACATGAATCGGGTTATAATATTTTGTTTTGTGAATAGGTATTATAATTCTATAAAATAATGGAGATATACAAAGGTCTCGAGATTTCATTTACAATGTATGATAAGAAATACACAACTTCATTTAAACAAGAAGCTTCTTTCCTAGGTCTTCCGTATGAGGGAAATTCTCTTTTCCCATCTCACAAACTACTAAATCTAGATGGAACATTTGAAAAAAGAAAAAATGTGGAATATGTTTTGAGATTCCTGAGGATAGGAGGAAGGTAAATCATTTATTAACTAACAACCTTCTTATATCCCTCTAGATTAAAGGTTTCCAATTACCGAGAAAGGGTGACAAAGAAACAATAATAGTCTCTAATGTCTATATACTTGACTACTTAGTGAATATGAGGAAGTTTAATATCTTGAGTTTTATTTTCTTTACAATCATAAAATATAAATATGGAGCAATAAAATCCATGTTGGTTTTGTTTCCCACTATCATGAGAATGTTTTTTAAAATATTTCTTGAGTTTTTGAAATGTTTCAACTAAATCAGATCCAAAAACTATCAAGGATCCTCTTATAATCAAGGATACTATAAGGATACTAATGTAATGATTTATCCTTGAATCCAAGAAGATTGAGAATGATCTAGAAGCTAAGAAAGAAAACGAAGAAGATGGAGGGATTGAAAAAGTCAAAATCCATCCAAAAACACTACTATCAAAATAATGTAATATTTGGATACAACCCCATGAAAAGAAATAAAAAAAATGTAGTATCAGTTGAGGATGAGGTAGAATGGAGGAAGAAGAAGGAATAAAGGAATGAAGGTGATCCATAATTTGGATTGGACCCTAAGGAATTCCGTGATGAATGAATAGAAACCGAAGAAACATTAAAATAATAATAAATGAAAAATTAAATTAATAAGAAATAAGATCAATACATTGATATTGATAGTCTTCTGAAGATAGTTGAGGATGCCAGAACTAGAATAGTCATAAAAAACCGGCTCTCCAAATCCAACCAGTTATAGGTGAGAAATGAAACAAAAAACATGTATCTGAAAAATCAGTTACAAAAATATTTAATCAAGAAAAATAATAATAATAAGAAGTAGGTGAAGAAGAAGAAGATTAAGAGAATAAAGCTATAAATAATAAAAATAAATATCAAAAAAATAATCTAACAGAATCATCAGAAGCCCCATTCTTTAAGTATCCAACTTCTAATCCTCAATCATCAAAAAGAGTTTCTCAAAAGAATACTTCCAATAAAGTTATTCAAATTTAACACATAGGTGAAGAATAAGAATTCAATAAGAATCGAAATCAACCTACTGATTTTTTTGTTACAAAAAATTATTTTGGAGAACATCCAGATTTCAAAAAGGATTCCAATTCAGAAAGGACAACCACATTAATGGGATTTCAACATATTGAAAAAACCATTAATATATTAGAATAGATTGTACCATTATTTCCAATAATTGAATATATGATTAATATCATTTCTAATTGTCATAATGAAAGAATGGATTATATCAGGATTATTATGGTCATGTTTTGGAATAATGAAACTGATTTTAAACTGTTTAATGAAGGATCTACTGAGCATTGAATGGCTTATAGAGTGTTGTTAAGTGGTCATACAATATTGACGAAAATATAAAGTATCGTATGGATAAGCTTGATTAATTGGTGAGGTTAGTAAAAAATCACATTTCAGTCTAGAAAAATTTGGACACCAATATGAATAAAAAAGTAGAAGCCCTTCAATGACTGAGTACCACAACAAATATCTCTTTATGTGCTTTAGCATCTAAAGTAAAAATAGAAATGAATGTAATGATATTTTTTTCTCACAAATGTAGTTCTAATCATAGAAAATGCATACATAGCTATAATTGAGGATTATAATTCCCAGAAAGTAAGGCTCAATGAACATGAATCAATCAATTGACTTACTAAAAAAGGATTCATAAACAAGAAAAATATTATTGCAGAACAAGATGAGAAACCAATGTCTCAATAAGAATATCTTGAATATTTGATGGAGGATATATTATATTTTAGGAAGATATAGCTGGCTGTTCTTAACCTCTAAGAAAAATAAAATGAGAAATAATGAATTTTGAACTATTTTTGTAATAAAACATATTACATTTCAAATAATATATATTATTTTTTATACTTAGTTTTTATAACTCCTTACTGGAAAATAATTTTTCCCTTATTCTTTTTGAAAATCACAAAGGGGGAGAATAAGTTGGAATGTCAAAAATTGATTTACACAGAATTTTTTTCCTATAAATTAGAAAATTGGAGAATATATTATTAAGGGGGAGAACTCATAAGAAAAGGTGATATAAAAAGAATATGATCCTCAAAGATAAGAATTATCTTAAGTTGGAATTAGTCGTTTTCACTATTACTTTAAAAACAATTACTAAACTCAGGGGGATATAAGCATTATTTTTGTCATGTTTTGTGCTTTCCAAAAAGGAGGATATTGTTGATTAAAATATGTGCTTCGACCTTCCCATACATTTATTGTTTTATTTTTAATTCAAAAATTATTTCATCACAATCGCATTTGTTTTTTCATCATAACTGCATATTTGGTTTTTTATTGTAACCACATGTATGGTTTTTCATCATAACGACATGTATGGTTTTTCATCGTAACTGCATGTATTATTTTTCATCATAAAAACATGTATGGTATTTATTCATAACTACTTGTATTATTTTTAATCGTAAACACATGAATTGATTTTTCATTGGAACCATATGTAATTTTTTTCATCGTTACTACATGTATTATTTATCATTGTGACCACATGCAATGTATCGTATCATGTTATGAGTCATACCCATGTTATACATCATAATCATGTAATGTATTGTACTCATGTTTTATTCTAATACAACATACATGTTTCACATTATCTTTTTACACATTATTTTTATATTTATCATACTAATTATTTCATATTTCTAAAACTATTATTTTCTAAGAAAAATGATGTTGTGTATTCTGTTTTGTTTTATCCGTTATAGTGCCAGGTGTCCATGTCCCTCAATGTTTTCCGGATAAATGTAAACATTGAAATCAAATATGATCATTGGATAGTAGGTATATGAATCAGAGGTTATTGGAACCAGATATTACAAGACATGGACATTTGAACATAGAAGACACACTATTTTGAATTAAGTTCTAGAGAGAGATGGTGCAACCTCTCTCTTACTTTGTGCGAATATCCATGAAGATACAAGATGTGTACAGCTTGTTCCAAGTTATTTTATTTCAATAAGTTATTTTTCTTTATTTTTTCAACCAATCATCATGATAATGATTGAGGGATTCTGGGTATAGGAATACGGTGTTGTTGATCATTGTATGGAGTGATTTCAAGTATTTAAAAGAGAGAGGTGTTGTTTATCTTTTTAATTGAGGGCTTCTATGGATAGGAAGATAGACATGATGATCATCGTTTTAAGGGCTTACATGGGTGGTGGTAAGATATAACTACTATCCTAGGTGAAAGGATACCCTACTATTTGGGATAAAATAATTGTAATAACCATTACTTTTCTGCTCCTATTTGTAATAGAAAAAAATCCTTTTATTTCCTCTTTTTATTCATATTATATTATATTATAATTGTTTTATTTAAAATAAATTCATTTAAATTAAATATTGTATTAAATGATTCTATAAGTTGTATGGTAGAATCATTTAAATTTGTTGTAATCTGATCATTATATTCACCCAAATACAATTGTTTCTAATAACCTTTGGTATCATATTATATCCATCAGATCAAGAACATGTCTGATCATTTGTATTGATTCTTAAGAGGCTTTTTGAATTTTATTAGTTTGTGATATATTAATATTTTTTTGTTATTAAGAGTTTAAATATAAAACTGGTAAACCAACAATTCAACCCCTATTGTATTATGCCATCTCATATTCATTTACATCTATATTTTGATCTTGTATTGTGTTACTGATTCTTTTGTGAGTATCTCTAGATATAAGACATGTGGATTGGTTCTGATATAGTTGATAGTAATATGGTTTTTATAGTTTGGGGTGGGATGGCCTAGTTGGGATGTGAACCATAGAGATATGACTCTTGTATGGATGATGTTTAATATAGAGAAGGGTGTCCCGAATGATGTTGTAAGACTTGATGTTTGTGACAAAGAGATGATTTGCAATATGAATGTGGGTGTCAGTGATGGAAATAGTTATGATGGAATGGGTTGATGATAGGATTATTCATTGATTTCATAATGATATCTTATATAATATAGTTGAATTTATTAGTTGTTTGATTTCTATTTTTTCTTATTCTCTATATATTCATTTTCCCATTGCATGAGGAACTTATATGTTTTCAGTTTCTTATTTTATTTTATTTGTATCTTAAGATGGATTTCCTACAGTACCTGGTTTATGTAATGACATTAATGATTAATAAATAAATTTTAACCATCATGGATGGTGTTTATTTAATTAATGATACATAAGAATTTTTAACATTGATAACTCATGTCCTTGGATTAGATTATTTATCGAGCTCATAGAATTTACTATGATAAAAAATGTATTGTAATTTGGAATAATGTTATTTGTTAATTAATTTACAATTAACTAATATAAATAATTATATTTATTTAGTAGAAACATTTAATTAATGTATTTATTTTAAATGATTTTGTTCTTAATGGATATCTGGTCTTAGTAGTGGCATTAGAGATTCTATGTGATATTAGTTTTGGTTAAGTTAATGACTGGGTTTTTCCATAGTGTGGATATGAGATTTATTATCTCATTTATATTATGTGATTTCATATGATATTCTGCACATTTTTATTAAGGAAACTAAAACTTAGTGTGTAACGCCCTGTGTTTTTTAAAACAGAAAACTATGTACAATTGTGTATGATATACGCAACACCAAAACAAAACAAACAATGATTATTTAAATATAATATTTTTTTAAATTCCATTAAAATTTAGAATATGTTTCGTATTAACAAATTTATGAAATATATATATATATATATATATATGTACTAAATATATAGATTAACAAATAGTAAGTAATCATTCCATTTTCAGGATGACTTTTTGTTCTTCAAAATATGACTTCTTCAAAAATGTTTTTTATTTTTTTTAATGAAAGAATGAAATAATTATTTATTAGAAATTTTAGAATTTTTTTATATAAAATTAAATAATTTTTCATTATAATCATATCATAATTAATTTGTGGTAATAATTTTCAATTTTTCAAAAAATATTGATTTTTTGGGAATAGTGAAAATACAATTTTTCTGTAAAATTATCATATATTTTGATAACTTAATTATTTAATGAAGCTAATTATTCATTTAATATTACATAAAGGTAACATATATATTATGTAGTGATAAGTAAATAAATTAATTACAATTAAATCATATTTATACTAGATTTTAATATAATTTGATTTTTAGGATTAAAAATGCCTTTTTTATTAAAAAAAATATTTTTAAATGCATAAGGTTTCTCTATTATAATTATTTGAAATTAACATAAATGAAAATTTATATAAACTAAAATTTTAAATTATATATCAATATTTAATAATTGAAACTCATATAACAAATATTACAAGTTACAAATTTAAATTAAAATCATATTTCCCTTGAAAAACATTAGTTTTGGAAAACTGAATTCCATCATAGTTAAAAAAAATTATTAACAAAAATTTTCCCACCTATATAAATTTATTTTGATAAAATAGAATACATATTTTGGATCATCATAATTAATATTATGTAACATGATAAACTTAATTTTTTAATAATATGAATATTAACTATTGTAAATATTAATTTCCCAGAGAAAAGTTAAAGAGGACTGTTAAGTGTAAAAATAATTTATCAAATAAAAAACAAAGTAACCATAACAGATTTAAAATTAATTTTTAATTATCATTAAAATTATGATTACATTAATTCCTTATTTTTTATGTTTATAAATTATTAATTAATCAGTCTGATAAAATTCTTTTTTGATACCGTAAAATAAAAAATGTTTTTTCAAGTAAAATGATATTTTAATTAAGACATTTTTTTTGAATTTATGGATTTGGGAAATAAATTATATTTTAATAAAAATATTTTTATAGCATAATTTTTATAAAATATAAATGATCACATCATTTTTATGAATTGAAATTGAATATTTATAAATATATAAAAACTATTAATGTAAAAAAGAAAATATTTATCAATAAATGTCATATATGATTTTAAAAGTGAATATATAAATATTTATAAAATAATTTAGGTAAAATGAATATTAATTTTCTAAATATAATTTTTAAAGTATATAATAGTGAATTATTAATAATTTTTTGAAAAGTAGAGTTTTCAAGTAAAAATTAAATATCGTAGAAGTATATTGTGTGAATTATGACATCATAATGACCAAAAAGTTATTTAATAAATAATATAAATGTTATAAGAGACCAAATTTATGTTTTACCATTAAATTAATCTTATTTTATTTTAATTTCATTAATTTTATAAATCCTTGTTGAATCTTCCAAAACTAGTAAAATATTTTGTGTTTTTTAAATCATTTCATTAATAGTATGACTAACCTCCACATAAGAAATGGAATTTTTTATTTTTTTCATCCCTTTTCATTATAAAATAATTATTTTCACTACCATTTGGTAAAAACCATGGGATTTTTTTTTGGTTAACTTATTATATTTTTTCCAAATTAAACAATTGGGAAAAATTAATGAAATCCCCACTATTTACCTATATAAACCTAGTATAGTTCTCATTTATCTTCACTAAAAATCCATGCAGAAAGTCATAAATCTTCCTTATACTCTCAATAGTCTTACCAGGTCACCCTCAATCTCTAATGGAGAGTCTCCAAAGAATTTGGAGTCATAGACAAGTGTAAGGGATCCTCACCTTCACTTTTTTTCATGTTTCTTTATTATCATACACTTCCTACTTCCCATTCATAATGTTGAGATATGTCATTAAATTCAATATTAATTCCCATTTTACATTAAAATGATGAGATAACCCTTTCTCTCTAATCATATCATTTTATTAATTTTTATTTCATGCCTTTAAGTAGATGAAATTTCAATATGATTTTCCATGACAAAATAATTGTGTACAGAATACCATAACCATTTCCTATCATGGATGTTCATCTTTTGAAACTTATAAATAATTTAATTTTAACATAAATTTATTTATTCCCCAATTTTTTATATTTTAATTAATTATGATGATGAGTGAATTCATGTTGTATTATTTATGTTGAACACTTAATCATGAGAATCAAATGATTATGACTGGTACACCTGAAATCATATAGTGCTCCAAATAATTATTTCATGTTTAGTCTCATGAGATATCATATTTGGATATGGAGTGAACATTATTCCATTATGGGACTTTTTTTACCATGATTTGAGGGAATTTATTCTTTTTCATGTGCTTAGGATGCAGTTTTTTAAGTCGTTGTCACATTTCCCCTGTTGCCATTATGTTATCACAATATATATAGACTTGTTGTTCCGGTTTATCATTTTCAATATTTTTATTCCCCATTAATATACCTATTGTTTAAAATGTATTAAGTTATTCAATTTTTATTCCCCTAATATTCTATACATCTCACCCCTTTTTTATGTATGTCCCCAGGTTATCCCATGTGATTTTTAGTGCGAGCATGTTAAGGAAGAATTCAATAAAGATAATATTTTCTAGTTTATTTTGGTATTTAATGTTCCTAATTCCAAAAGACACTACAATTATTATTAATATATTTTTTATTAAGTGTAATATTATTTAATAATTCATGTATTAATGTATAATAAGGACAAGGGTTGTCATAGTTGGTATCATTGGCAATTTTTAGTTAATTTTGGGTTTCTGGATTAGATAACTCCAACGAAAGCCTTAAGGTTGTGACTATGTGTAAAAAAACATCACTAAATTATAGTAAGTATATATTATGTGGATTATCAAGAATATAATTCCTCATCTTGATACTACAAGTGGTTGTGGTTCTAAAAAAAATATACCTAGAGATAACAACTTTGACTAGGTGTGTCGGGCCTTACTCGGTGTAACTTGGTAGACAACAACAAGTCGTACTACACACATAGATTGAAACTCATAGGAGATATGCTTTAGTAAAATCAAAATCACATTATGAAATATAATTAAGGGATTTAAATATTTTCATAAGAATATATGATATGAAATAGTTCATGGATAACATATATTGATGTCTATAAATTCATAAGTAATGTAATAAACTTCATTTATAAGTTATACCTTTACGATAATTTTAAATGAATTGATGGTCTTATCATGCTCCATAGATTTATGTTTTTTTAATAATGGACCTTTTTCTGGAAATGTTCAGTATCACACCCCATTAGTTCATTGGTGTTATTTTTCTCTTATATGACCATGTTATCACATCCCCTAATGTTCTCATACTTGAAATCATAGTTTCATGATGACCTTCTTGCTGCCCTTTCTCTCCTTTTATGTGATTCTTTTTTAACCCTTTTTAATATTTCATTTTTCAATAAATATATTTTCATGTGTAGAAAATTATATTGTCAATATCATGATTAAATTGTGAGTATGGAAATTATTGAAGGGTTAAGAATGCACTGTCCCTATTTTTTAAAAGAGAAAACAATGTTCAATGGTATATGCCATACCCAACACTGAACCAAAACAAACAATGATTATTTTAATATGAATGATTTATCCATTACATTAAATTTTCCAATATGACTAGGATTAGCTACTTTATGAAAAATATATAGTTCCTAAATATACAAACAAATTCTTTTTAAATTATCAATCAATATTTTTTAATGTCATTTCATTCTTTAAAATATTTTTTTCTTAATGAAAGATTGTAATTAGTTTTTATTCAAATATATATTTTAATTTTTAAAAAAAATTAAAAAGGAATTTGTTGAAATTTATTCTATTTTTGATATTATAATATAAAAATTTATTAATTTTCAAATTATAGGATTTTCCAGAAAATATGGATTTGTAGTGAATATTGAAAAATAACAATTTTATGTAAAATTATCATTTAATTAGATAAATTAATTATTCTAAAATTAATATTATTTTTTTAATTTTAATTAACGGTAACATATTTATACTTTATTTATATTTAATTTAATTAATTACATTGAAATCTACTTTATACGAGATTCTAGGTAATATGATTAACATAATTTTCGAAAAATATTTATAGTAGCTATAGTAATTATTAATTACCATGGTATAAGTAAAATAGGTTAATTAAGAGTAAAAAATATAACAAAAGTAGAAAAAAAAACTAATCCTAATAGGTTGAATAATTAAATTTCCTTATTATTAAAATTATGATTACATTTATTCATAATTGTTTAGTTTATTAATGATTTTTTAATCAAATTGTAAAAAATTATATTTTGATATGATAAAAAATTTAATTTTTAAGTAAAATTAAATTTAAATTAAGACATTCATTTTTATCAATTAATGGATTTCTGAGATAGAAGACATTTTAATAAAATATTATTATTGAATAATTATTCTTGAAATTTTTATTAAATATAATTGATCATATTAATTTGATGATGTTAAATGTAATTTTTATAATGGTTCAAAAATTGTTATTGTAAAAAAATCCCAACATTTTTGAATAACTGTCGATTATTATTTTCCAAGTGAAAGTACAGATATTTAAAATATTATTTTGATAAAATAAATATTAATATACTAATCAAAATATAAAAATTATCAAGTGTTTAATTTTTCCTAATTTTATGACATGGTTGACTTATAGGGTAACAACTAAATAACATATAAATATATAGTGTGTATTATGACAAAAAAATGAAACAAAAG
This sequence comes from Viscum album, assembly GCA_963277665.1. Taxonomy (NCBI): domain Eukaryota; kingdom Viridiplantae; phylum Streptophyta; class Magnoliopsida; order Santalales; family Viscaceae; genus Viscum; species Viscum album. The sequence continues at coordinate 823,459,035 of OY728157.1, forward strand.
TGATGTAATAAAACATAAAAAGTGTATTACACTGTTACTATTTTATCATGAACTCCATTAACTTCGCCAAGGTTTTCCCCTCCTTTGAGATTATGAGGGTAATTATAATGGGGAAGTAAAAGATTTGTTGGACTTTCCCTAATTACTATTCATTTATACTGGTTTTAGAGTAGTTACAAACCATGTAACTATGTTACACATTGTGTAATGGGTGTTAGATGTAACTCGTGAGGGGAAATATCATGTTGTGAACACGTACACATCATGAATGGTGATTACACGTCTTGAATGATATTAATGATATATTTTCAATTTTTTATGGTTTTTTTGGTGTATACGGGACATGGAAGTTACATGTTGTAAACCTGGGTTACATGTCCTATACCCTACCGAGTACAGTTTTTAAAGATAGCATGTAGATTTCTTTGTTTTTGTCCCTTCATTATTTTTTCAGGGATATCGACCTAAGACAGTTTATGGACTATTTGGGAGATTCAACCCCTTCTAAATTGATCCATTTGATAATCAATCTATGTTTCAGTTGTAGTGAATCTCTTTGGGTAAGAAACTATTTTGTTTCTTCATTGGTTTTGATCATAGTGCCTCCGTTGGATGGAATCATTATATCAGTTGGTCTAGGGTTGATGATTCTTCTTTGTTTCTTCCTTGGTCCATTTTTTCATCTCATTCTAGAGTCCTTATCATCTATTGGTCATAATTCGGTGGTTGTTCGTGTTCAAGGTATGTATGGTTCCTCTCTTTTGTTGACCCATTGTCTTCTAAATTCAATCAATCATAATATAGAATCAATTATAGGTCCTTCGTTGTTGTTTTTGGGTTTTATTGATATGGATTCCATTATGGGTCTGTAAAAACCATGTTTTTAGGTATGTGGTTCCATCCCTACCCTATGATAATGTATATTGTTGTTTTCCTTTAAAAATGATTCATATAGAAATAAGAATGATTGTTTTGTGGGTGCTAAAAAAGGATTTTAATGAAAAATGTCTTTTTCCTTGTTATTGATAAATGAAGAGAAAATGAGTATTTTAAAATAATTTAAATTGAATTTGTTACAAGGTTTTGAAATATTTCTTAGTGAAACCAAATGAATTTTGAAAAATATCATATGAGTTACCTTGGTTTCTTAGGTGGAAGGTTTAGCTTGGGGCCATCATTGATTATTTTGTAATTATCAAAGAGGTGTGTCATAGAGAATTCCAATGTTTCCTAGGATTGTTGTTCGAGGAGGACAATTTGGACATTTTCGGGGGGTTTACTCTTCACGTATTCTTTTACTTCCTAGGCCCGTTGTTCCTGGATCGACAGTTTGTGAACATTAGTGATTGTGATATAAGTAGTCTATGGTATAGTCCGATAGTTTTCCTTTGTGTTCTAATACCTATTCTTCTGTTTTGTATTTCTTGTCTTTCTGAGTTAGCCTTTATATGCATTTTTATGTCTATTGAAAAAATATATGGATAATGTGATTTGAAATTAATATACCAAATTTTGTTTAGAACTGTGAAAAAAAAGGAAATGTTTACTATGTTTCCTAGAAAACATCCTTACAACATATCAAGGCATGTTTTATTTAAAATTAAAATACAAGTATTTATTATTCAGAGAATACTTATGGAAAACCTCTGTGGGATCCTACTGAGCATGTTAACTTACACCAGACACACCATTTCAGTGTTGTGTATAACTCTTTTTTTCTTCCAGTTCATGGAAAGGCAATTCAGTACAATTAGGTGGTGAGGTTAATGTCATTTAGTTGGGTAGATGGTGGTGAGATGAAGGGAGTTCATCAATTCCATCTTTTAAATTAGTTTCTTGGTTTTTCATTCCTTTGTAGTTTGACTTGTCTTGGAGTTTTTTTATAATTTTTTAGTTTTCTATTTTTGTTATTTTCTTATTCTTATGGAATATATATACATTGTTTGTCTTCATTCATTATTTTTCTTTTAGTATATATATGCCATGTGTTTGATCTAGTTGGGTGAAATCATTCCCTCTATTATGTTGTTTGATGCCTGAGTGCTTGTCACCAACCCATGGGGATTGAGGACTCCCTTTAGGAATGCAACATAATGGGTTAGGTGTCTGGTTTAAGGAAACCTAGTTTGATTCATTACAATATGGGAACCCATTTCACGTTGGGTGTTTCCCATTGTTCTCTTTGCTAATAAAGTACATGGTTCACTTTCATTATATGTGTTCTATAATAATATGAACTAGGAGAAGATTTATAATAAATATATGATGCCTTGTGTGGATTATTTTTTTGATCAGTTAGAGAGGGAAGAGATCTTTTCAATGATTGATCATCATCTCAGATTTCTAGAATCTGATATACTAAAGACAGCTTTCGAGAGAAGGATTGGCCATTATGAATATATTGTGATTCCTTTTTGTCTAACTAAAGCTCTTGAAGTTTCTATGTCTTTGATGAATAATATCTTCAATCGATATATTGATAATTTTTGGGTAGTTTTCATTTACAATTTCCCAGTTTATTCAAAAATTTTGAATGAGAATGATAATCATTTTTATTTGGTTCTAGAAATTTTGAGAAGTTAATATTTGTATAAAAGAATTTTGAAATATAGTTTCAGGATCCATGAATTGATGTTCTTAGGGCATTGGATTTTTGAGAACGGCTTAGAAATTGATACAGATAATGTAAATGTTGTTTTTCCATGGATCGAACCATGGAGTGTATTTGAGATACAATGATTCCTTGGTTTTGCTAGATACTACTAATGGTTTTTTGAAATGTAGTTTCTGGATTCAAATGGTATTCTTCACTTTGGTAAAAGGATTATTTTCCCCGTATGTATGAGTAGTTAAATCATGTTTTATTTTCATAGATATTTATGGGGTTTTCATCCTGTAACTTCAATGATGTATTATGACATGATGCGGTGATTTTGGTGGGTGGGTATGAATCCTTCCATCCATAAATTTGTGTCATTTTTGTTGGATTACCAATGACTCCCCAAGGGAATAACGCTATCTTTGTGGCTGTTGATCAATTAATGAAGTATTCCCATTTTGATCTAATCAGGGATACTGCTATGGTTGAATATCTTGGTACATTGTTTGTGTGGGATATTTTAATATTTCCTTGGATTCCTTCTACTATTATTATATTAAGGGATCCTAGGTTTAATTTGATATTCTAGGGATGTCTTTTAGAGGAAATAGGAAATCATGTCCAGTTTAGGAAAACATACAATCAACTTACAAATGGTCAAACAGAGTGAGTAATTCATATCGTGGAATATATGCTCTTTACCTGTGTCATATATTTTGGGGGATAATGGGATAGCCATATGGGAATAGTTTATTTTGTCTAAAATAATATTTATCAGTCTTCAATCATAATGTATCCATTTGAGGTGTTGTATGGTCGCTTGTGTAGATCACCTCTTTGTTAGGATGAGGTGGGAGAAGTATCGTTATTTGGATAACATTTGGTTTAAAAAACTTTCTTGAAGATTTAGGATGTACATTGTTGTATGGTTATATTCCAAAGTCAACATAAATCTTATATGGATCATCATTGTCGACCTTTGTAGTTTTCCATAGGTGACTCAGTTTTGTTCAAAGTTTATCCTCGGTTAGGTCAATGTCAGCATTGGAAGTAGGGAAAGTTATCTTCATGATATGTTGGACCGTTTGATGTCCCTAAGTAACCCAAAAAGGTTTCTTATTGGTTATCATTTCATGTTCAGTTGATACATATTGAAAATTAATTCCATATATTTCAGCTCAAGAAATATCACCATGATCCAACTCACATTTTGAGTTTGGAAGTTATTTCTTTCCATCCAGATGCGTCTATTCTAGAGAAACTGGTGGATATTATTGATTCTCAAGTGAATGTCTTGCATGTGAAGTCTAATACATTGGTCAAAGTGCTATGGAAACAAGGAAGATATTCTTATGAGAATTGGGAATACAATCCATTGATGAGGGAGTAGTGGCCTCATCTTTTTCCAAGGATTTCATTTTCCACCGGACTTCCAAGGGATATAAAGTCTTTATGTTGGGGAGTTTTTAAAATCCTGTTTTTGTTTTATTAGCCACACCCCTAACCTCATAATGGTTTCCCCCCATTTCATATTTGGAGGATACCTATAATGTTAATGTCATAGATTTTTTGGACATTAAGAAATAACTATTCATTTCTAGAGGATGTATAGCTATTTCACATAGGGTAACTATGATACACTCCATGTAATGGGTGATGGATGAATGTTGTTAAAGAAAGATCATGTTGTGAATTGGTACATGTCATGAATCACAATTTCACATAATGTATGGTATTAATGATGGATTTTTAATATGTAGAGATGGTTTTTTGGTGTATATGGGATGTGTAAGATAAAAGTCATGAACCTAGGTTACATGTTGTGTAAAGGCCCACATGAAACATTTAAAGTCACTTTTCATATGTTTTGTTTTAGTCCCATCATGAGGTCTTCTTGGATCTTGACCTAGGGACAGCCCAGGGCGTTTTGAGAGACTCATCCCCATATATATTGATCAGTTCAAAACTAAATATCTGTTTTGGTTTTGGTGAATCTCTCTAGGTATAAAACATTTCCATTTAATTATTTTTTATTATTATAGTATCAGCATTGGTTGGATTATTTGGATATGTTGTTCTATGGATTGTGAATCTTCTCGGTTTCTTCCTTGATTTCATGTGTAATCTCATTACGAAGTCCTTTTATTTCATTGTTTGCAGTGTGGTAGATATTCATCATCGAGGTGTGTAGGTTTCCTCTCTTCCACTGATCCCTTATATTATAAATTGAATTAATTTGTATGTGGATTCGATTATTGGGAATTCATTAATGTTTATGGGTTTCATTGATTTTGGATTCTACTATGGTAATGTGCGACTCATGTTTTGAGGTTGGTGGTTCCATCTCAATCATATTATAATGGATCATGTTTTTTTCATTACAATCTGATTCAAATTTAAATTAGCACGATTATTTTGTGTGTTTTGAAAATAGGTTTTAATAAAAAATTATTTTCCCCTCGTTATTGATAAATAGAGAGAATATGGGTATTTTCGAAGAATTGAAATCTAATTTGTGCAATGGTTTTAAAATATATTTCAAATAATAATAATGAATTCTGAAAAAGAGAACATGGGTTACATTGTGTCAATAGGTTGATAGTTTATCTTGGGTCCGTCATTCATTTTTTTGTTATTATCAATGAGTTTTGTCATTGTTCATTCCTATGATTCCTAGGAAAATTGTTATAGGAGAGCAATATTGACATTGGGGGGGGGGGTAACTTGAAACCATCCACACATTCATTAATGAAAATTATTCTTGATCTAATTAAATGTCTTATTATGGTTATATAAAATGTAAACTTCATTGGTTTTATGTTTTGGGATTTTAAAATACTGTTATGAATTCTGAATGTTGCTAATATATCCGTTAAACAATGATCACATGATTAGTTTAAATATAGGGATTTTACAAATCCAAATTACTTCGAAAAAGGAAGTGATGACTTCATATATTAGACATGACCCATATGAATACCATTTTTTGGAGCTCAGAAAGGAGGTGGCGTCATTCGGCTTCACTTTTGACCAAGCCCAAGCCAAGCTTGGACACGTTATGCTTGAGTGGAACTGACTACGGGAGAAGTGTACGTTAATAATGATTACCACCCAAGCAATGTTATCTGAGCCACCCCAAGGGTTTGTCACCATCACACACCTTACCCTTCGTTCATATGCGGGTGTTATAATGGGTTATGTAACAAGTCCCTATCACTATGACTATGTACATTATTTATTTGTATAAAGAAGCTGCATTCATTTTGTTATTATTACTTTGTAAATATTTTTTCAATCACAAATTGTATTTTTAGTTAATATTCAACAAAGAAATATATTTTGATGAATTAATGTATTTTTTAATTAAATATTATTTTTAAAAATATTATTAATATATTACTTTTTATTAAATATAAACAATCATATAATTTTATTAATGAAACTAAAATGTTTATTATGGTTTGAAAGCTGTTTTTGTCAAAAACCATGAATTTTCATTAAATGATTGTTTTTATTTTAGAAGAAAAAATTCACAAATTTATAAAATAATTTAGGTAAAATTTATATTTTTTTGGAATTAGGGCATTAAAATTATCCAATATTTAATTTCTCATAATTTTTAAGGAGAGTCGAATTTTTGGGTAAAAATTAAATATTGTTTAAATATATATTGTGTTTTATGACACCATAATGAAATAATATTGATGTAATAAAATAATATAAACATTATGTTCGGCGAATATATGAATTACCATTAAAATAATTTCATTTTAGGTTTGTTTTATTTATTTTAAAAAGCTTTAGTGGACCCTTCAAGGCTTATAAAACATTTTGTGTTTTTAAATTTGTTTTCCTTAAGAGTGTGACTCACCTCAACATATGAAAACCTATTATTTTAAGATGTTCGTCCATTGGCCTTAAAAAATATTTTTTTCCACTCCCCATTTGCAAAAACGATGGTCAGAAACCATGGGCTGGTTTGTGGTTTTGATTAGTTTAATCTGAGGTGTCCCAAACCAAAATACTAATGAATTCCCTCTCCTTTCCTTTATAAACCCACCCATGATCTCACTTCCTCTTCACTCAAATCCTTTTGAGTTCAACCATCCCCTACTCTCCTTTCTCTATAATCCTTCCAAGGTGCCCTAAGCTCCTAATAAGCCTCTCTCAATCCTCTCCCAAGCCATTGGGATCACACATCCAACCCCTTCCCTCGTTACCATGCCGAAATTCCGTGAGGTATTTCTCTCTCCTCTTTTGCATCCAAGTAATTATTTTGTATTATGCTTATAAATTTCATTATGTTTGTTGGGACATGTATCAATATGACCCCTTACTGTGTATTTCATGTACATATGATGATACACCCCTTTTTCTCTCATTAACCATTTTTTATGAGTTCTTATTTTACGTTGTTATGCATCCGAAATTGTACTTCAAAATTCACTGACAAGGTCATTATGTAGTGAATACCATAACCATTTCTTTATCATCGGTAATCAACTTTATGGTCAATTATTACTTATTATAAACTTTCTTTTATGTATTCTAAAAAACATTATCGTGGATTAAATGATGATGATTGATTCCATGTCGTATGATCTTTGTGACACATTTTGCATGAAATTAAATGTTTAAGAAGGGTGTGCCCTGATAGCGATCTAATGCATTGGTTAGAGTATAGTATCCTAATAGATCATGTGAAATGGATTTTTACTCAATGCTAATTCAAGTTTAATGTGGTTTTACTCATGATTCATGTGCAATGAGGGTTTACTCATGCTCAATGTGCAATGAGCCTTGGCTCATGCTAATTCAATGTGAAGTGTTGTTGCAACATTTCCAGGTTATGATTATCATGATTTATCATTCCTTCATGTTCATGTTCTTCTTGTGCTCCATTTATATTCCTATTGCCTAACATATATTGTATTCCTTATGTTATTCCATGTTTACTCCCTTACTGGTCTTTATAGCTCACCCTTTTCTAATGCATGTCCTCGGGGTTATCCCATGAAAAGCTATGTACGAGGGAATGTAGTGGTCATGTAAAGGAAGTTTTCAATAAAGATATTATATGTTTTATGTTATAAAATATTATGTAATGTTCCTAATCCCCAAAGACACTACACATCCCGATCTTCCATGTTATATCAGTGAAGATTTTATGTAATAAATCTTGTTTAAGTGTGTAATAAAGATTAGCGTTATTATAGTTGGTATCAGAGGATAGGTTTTGTTATTTTTGGGATTAAGATTAGAAAACCCTAGTGAACAGTTAGATAGAAGAATAAGTAAAATAAAAACATCCCTAAGTATTGGTGAGTACTAAGTAAGTGGTTTATCAAGAAAATACATTCATGTCTCGCTCAGAGCAGGTAGAGGCGGCTCTGGAACAGATGTATCCTAGGGGTAAAACCCTAAAACACCACTTTAATTTGGAATCAAACGAGAACAGGTGCATGACAATGAGCCTTGCTGCACTCTTTGTTATAAAACTTCTAGGGGATATTCTTTGGAAACGTCACAAAATTAGTATGAACCTGTTTATGGGAATTAAAAAAATGCCCTAATAATATATGTTAGAAATTAGATCATGAAAATCATAGATTGAAGCATATGGATTCATAAGTTATGGAAATAAAACTTATTTATAAGTCATCAGTTTTTCCTTGGATTACCCTGTATTTGTCACCCATAATATTTCTTTTTATTCCAGCGAATGGCCGGTAATAGGAGCACTCAGGCTAACAACCGATTTGAAGATCAATGTGATGACTTTGCTAATGAGATGCCCAATCCCATTGGAGCAGGAATCAAGAACTATGTCACGCTTCTCTATCAATTATATCAGGATTTGAATATAGACATAGTTCAAGGGGAATGTTCAACCCCCCCTCCCTAAAGAAATAACAAGTCACTATTGAGAGCTTCGTCAGACAAATTCCTCCTACTTTTAGTGGATCATCTGGTCCCTCAATCACCGAACAGTGGATCAACTCCATTGAAAAGATCTTCTCTATCCTTCAATATTCTGAAGAAGAGAAGGTTGTCCTGGCTGCTTATCGTATGGAGGGTAAAGCTTCTCAATGATGGACGTTGATAAAAAATACGTAGCCGGAGGAGGATATTGAGGCATTGAAATGGAAGGATTTATGGAAGATGTTTTTTGATAAATATTTTCCGCACACCTTCTGGATTATGATGGAATGGGACATCATTTCCCTCAAGAAAAAAAGGCAAAGAATAGGTAAGAGAGTATGAGGTAATCATCACAAGGATTTCTTGATACGCCACTGGATTTTTCATTACCCTTGAATGCAAGGTTGACAGCTTCTTTGTTGGGCTGAAATATAGCCTACAGAAAGCGTTGGGGATCTTTGACTTCGACAACTATGAGAAAATTGTCTGATATACAATCATTGTAAAAATAGAGATTGGAGAATCACAGGGGTATCATGGGTATAAGAATTTTAAGGTGGACTTCAATACTGGTGGTCTGATGGATAAATCCAATGGTTCTAAGAAGATCCAGAACCCCACTGGCCAAAGGTGTGGAAGGAAGCACCTCAATTTTTTTTAAGGGGACGAGAAAAAGAATTAGGTGTGGAATGGAAGGGCACCTTGATATTAACTGCTGAAAAAAAAACCCGCAGTTGAATAAAAAGAGAGGAATGCACTTTTTGAACCTCAACACAGTGTCCATTAATACAATTGAAAAGAACTAGGGAATATTTCAAATCAGTTCCTAAAGAAGACAAGGGTATTCAGAGGCAACCACCAACCTCCATGGATGCCAGGGATAACTTTTTCCATCACTACTGCCGAAGTGAATACCAACAATGAAGTGGTGACAAGTAAGCTAGTTATTCATTCAATAGTAGTGAACATACTTTTTGATTCAGGTTCTACACATTCTTTTATATCCCAAAAGTTTAGTAGAACAATGATAGCACCACCCCTAATCATGGAAGTAAAGATGTTGGTGAGTATGAGAAATGGGGAAATCGTTGCATCCCATGAATATAACTCTTACCCTGTCATAATATGTTGATTCAATTTCCCAGAAAACCTTTTCATACTCCCTCTAGTGTAATTTGATACAAATAATGGCATGGATTGGATTTCCATATATAGATCCAACATAAATTACCTTGAGAGGGAAATCACTCTCCATGTGGAGAATTGACCACCGATTCTATACAAGTGCTAGGACGAAGATAAATCTTCTTTATCTCTATCGTCTCAAGTGTGGATATTAAAACCCTATGATCACACGTAACTATATCATGTTATTTTTTCTAAGGAGGGAACCATCCATGAATACATTCCTATTGTGAGGGAATTCCCAGAAGTGTTTCCCAAAGAATTGTATGGTCTTCCTCCTAGAAGAGATGTTTAATTCTCAATTTATCTAATACCTGCGGCATTTACAATATCCAAGACTTCAAATGGAATGGAAATTGTGGTGCTTGAGGAGATGAAGAAACAACTATAGGAGAGTTTGGATAAAGGGTTTATATGCCTAAGTGCTTCACCATGGGGTGCACTAGTCCTCATTGTCAAGAAGAAAGATTGGTCAATGCGCCTTTTCATCGATTATCATGAGCTTAACAAAATCATGATAGGTAACAAGTATCCTCTCCAAAGATTTGATGACTTATTTGATTAGCTGTGTGGTTCCCAATAATTCTCTAAGGTGGATTTTTGGTAAATATATTATTAAGTAAGGGTGAAGAAGGATGATATCCCCAAGAATAATTTTTGTACATGATATGGGAATTATGAATTTATAGTAATGCCTTTAGGACTCACTAATGATCTATTAATCTTCATGGGCATGATGAATAGATTAATTATAGATTACCTCAAAAACATTTATGTAGTATTCAAAGATGATATTCAGATATACTCAAAAACCACGGAGGATCATGAGGAACTTCTATGAACTATACTATAGACCTTGTGGAAGGATAATCTCTATGACAAGTACATCAAGTGTGAGTTCTGGTAGAAGGAGGTCTCATTCTTGGGCCATATCATCACAAGCAATGGGATATCTATGGATCCCACCAATACAAGTGTAATAGAGTGATGTCCAAGGCCAACATCAGTAATGTATATTCGTACCTTTGTGGGATTAGCTGGATATTATCGATGATTTGTGAGAAATTTCTCACAATTTTCGAACCCTCATACCAAACTAACTCAGATGGGGGTAATTTTTTCATTGAGTGATGAATGCATAGAAAGATTAAATTGGTTAAAAAGGAGGATAATCACTGTGCTTTTTCTAACTTTACCCATAATGGGAGAAATTTTTGTGGTAATCAGTGATGCTTGAAAGAAGGTCCTAGGATATGCGTTGATGCAAAATAACAAAGTCATTACCTATCCTTCAAGTCAATTGAATGTTCGTGAGCAGAATTATCCAACACATGATTTTGAGTTGCCTGTGGTGATATTCATTTTGAATTTTTTTGGCATTATCTCTTCAGGGAGAAGTGTGAAATATGTACAAACCATAAAATTTTCAAGTATATATTCACACAGAAAGAGTTGAACATGCACCAACAAATATGGTTAGAGCCAATCAAAGACTATGACTGATCAATCAATTACCACCCTAGAATACTGAACAAGGCGGCATATGCTCTATGTGGAAATGACCCATAGATTCCTTCATTAATGAGAATTGAAAAGGATCCAATCCTCTTATATTTGATGAAGATGGAAATGGAAATTATACATATGGTAACATCATAAATCCTTTCACAAATTATTGCTCAACCATCACTTATGGAAATGTTAAAGGATGCTCAAAATGATGATGTATGAACTCAGAAGAAAGTGGAAGCTATCAAGAGAGGGAAATACTATGAGTTCAATGTTAATGAAGAAGGAATTGTGAGATTTGAGACAATACTATGTGTACCATCAAGTCTAGAGTAGTATAAGGAACTTTTGAATAATACACATTGTTCAATATTCTCCATTCGCACAAAAACACAATGATTTATCATGATCTCAGAGAGAATTAATGGTGGTATATTATGAAGAATGATATCGCTGAATATACATCAATGTTACAGTTATGCTAGCAAGTGAAGGCAGAGAGATATAAGTCTATGGGGATGATGCAACCATTGCCCATACCGGCATGGAAATGGGAGAACATGACCATGGACTTTGTCACTAGACTTCTGATGACATCCAAAGGCAACAATGCAATCTCGGTTTTTGTGGATTATCTTACAAAGTCTCCACATTTTATTGACATTAGGGAGGATTTCTTATTAGATCAACTGGCACAGATATATATCATGGAAGTGGTAAAGCTGCTTGGAGTACCACTATATATTATATCCGATCAAGATCCAAGATTCACCTCTATGTTTTAGGAGAGTATTCAACATGCTTTGGATACTGAACTTAACTTCAGTAAGGAATATCATCCTCAAACTAATAACCAATTTTAGTGAAGTATTAAAACACTAGGGGATATGTTAAGATCATGTTCTATGGACTTCAAAGGAGGGTGGGACCAACATCTTCCACTGGTTGAATTATCCTACAATAACAGTTTCTACTCGAGAATCCGAATGGCACCTTATGAAGCCATTAATGGGAAGAGGTGAAGACCAATGGCATGTTGGGATAAAGTCCATGAACATAAGCTACTAAGACCATAAATGGTCGATGAAATGGTCGAGAAGGTGAAAACCATTCAGCTACATATCATGGTAGCCCAGAGTCGACAGAAGTGTTATGAAGATAACCATCGATGATACCTTGAGCTTAAAGTTGTGGACATGGTATTTATACACATATCTATATGGAAGAAGGTCATGAGGTTTGGAAAGAAATGGACGTTAAGTCCTTGGAACATCGACCCCTTCAATATTCTAGATCGTGTTGGGGTTAAGGAATATCGACTAGCAATTCCACCTACCATGGCCAATGTACATGATGTCTTTCATGTATCCTTTTTAAGGAAGTACATACCATACCCTTCACATGTACTCTCTTAAGAGGTAGTACAACTAGAGGATGATCTTTCATACGAGGAGAAACCAGTGAAGATCTTAGATCGTAAAGAAAATGTTCTATGGAATAAGACAATGACCCTTGTCATGTTATTGTGGTGAAACCACATGTTTGATGAAGAGATGGGGGAATATGAGGAATTGATGATGCAAAGTTACCCACATTTGTTTTATAGTGGGAAAAGGAAATTTCAAGGGTGAAATTTCTTATGTGGGGAAGATTGTAACCACCCAAAATTTCATTAGGGAAAATTCATCTTGATCTTATTAAATGTATTATTATGGTTATATAAAATGTTAAGTTTATTGGTTTTTTATGTTTCTAGGTTTTAAAATAACATTATGAATTGTTACCCTTGATAATGTAGTCATTGAACAATGATCACATGATTAGTATAAATATAGGGATTTAACACATCCAATTCATTCAGAAAATGGAGGCAATAAACTCATCCAATTGACTTTCCCCATATGAAACCCATTTGTTAGAGCTCGGAATGGAGGTAGCATCATTGGGGTTTTCTCTTGACCAAGACCAAGACGAGCTTGAACACGTTAAGCTTTAGAGGAACCGACTATAAGAGAAGTGGAAGTTAATAGATATTACCACCAGAGCTATGTTATCTGAGCCACACCAAGAGTTTGTCACCATCGCACACCTTACCATTCGGTCTTATGCTAGTGTTATAAGGGGTTCTGTAACAAGACCCTAACACCATGACTATGTGCATTATTTTTTTTTTGTATAAAAAATGTGCATTCATTTTAATATTTTTACATTGTAAACAGTTTTAAAGCACAAATAGTATTTTCATTATTATTCAACTAAGAAATATATTTCGATTAATTAATGTATTTTTGAATTAAAAAATATTTTAATAAAATATTATTAATAAATTTTTTATTATTTAATATAAATGATTATATAATTTTAATAATGCACTTTAAATTTTTAATATGGTTTGAAAGTTGTTTTTGTGAAAACCCAAAAAATTTCGTTAAATGTCAATTTTTATTTTAAAAGTAAAAATTAAAATATTTATAATATTATTTATATAAATTGAAAATTATTTTAGGAATAAGGACGTCGATATTATCCAATGGTAAATTTTTTATAATTTTCTAAGATTGTCAAATTGGTAGGTAAAAATTAAATATCGTTTAAATATATAATGCGTTTTATGACATCATAATGACCCAATGGTGAGGTTATAAAATAATATAATCTTTATTTTCTGCCAATATATGATTTTCCATTATAATAATGTGATTTTGGGTTTGTTTAATTTATTTTACAATGTATTAGTGGACCCTTCAAGGATTATAATACATTTTGCCTTTTTAAATTGTTTTCCTTGAGAGTGTGACTCACCTCCACATAAGCAACCCCGTTATTCAAATATGTTTGGACATTTTACATATAAATTTATTTTCAACTTCCCATTTTCAAAAATCATGGGAAAAAACCAGGGGCTGGTTTGTGGTTTTGATTAGTTTAATGTGAGGTGTCCCAAGCATAAATAGTAATCAATTCCCTCTACATTCCTATATAAACCCACCCAAGCTCCCAATTTCTCTTCATTAATTGCTTTTGAAGTTCGAACAACACCTTACATCATTTCTATATAATTCTACCATGGTGCCCCAAGATCCCAAGAGGCCTCTCACATGCCTCTCCCATGCCTTTGGGATCACACATCCAAGTAAGGGATTTCTACATTTCTCTTTTTATCCAAGTTTCATAATATTGTTATGCCCTATTGTTTTCAATTAAAAATATTGGGGTTTGGTTATTCACCTTTCCTATACGTCCCCCTTTATTTTTGGATGATTTGATACCCATTTATCTCTCATTTATTCCTCCTATGTACACTCATTACTATGCCAGAATTCCATGAGGGATTTCTCTCTCCTCGTTTGCATCTAAGTAATTCTTTTGTATTATGCATCTAAATTCCATTATGATTGTTTGTAAATGTATCTATATGACCCCCTTACTATCCATTTCATTTATATATGATCAAAAATACCTTTTTCTCTCATAAAACATTTTTATGGGTTCTTGTTTCACGCTATTATGCTGCCGAAATTTCACAACGATTTTCCATGCCGATGTCATTATGTGGTGAATACTATGCCCATTTATCTATCAAAGGTATTAACCTTTATTAACATTAACTTATTGATTATAAAGAATTATGTGATTATTCAACATCCCTTTATCATGTAATAAATTATGATTATTGATTCTATGTCGTATGATCCATGTGGAACACTTTTGCATGAAATGAAATGTTTAAGAAGGACGCGCCCTAATAGTGCTCCAATGCATTGGGTAATGTATTGTATCATGATAAGTCATGTGAAATGGGTGTTGAAACATGATAATTCAAGTTAAATGAGGTTTTACTCATCATTAATGTTCAATGAGGGTTAACTGATGCTCCATGTGCAATGAGCCATGCCTCATGTTAATTCCATGTCAACTGTTGTTCCCACATTTCCATGTTATGATTATCATTCTTTATCATGCCTTTGTTTTCATGTTACTCTTGTGCTCCATTGATATGCCTATTGTCTAACATGTATTTTATTCCTAATGTAATTTAATTTTTATTCCCTTACTAGGATTTATAGCTCACCCTTTTCTTATGCATGTCCTCTGGTTATCCCATGCAATGCTAAGTACGACGGAATGTAGTGGTCATGTAAAAGATGTTTTCAATAAATATGTTTTATGTTTTATGTCCTATGTTGATATTTAATGTTCCTATGCCCCAAATACACTAATCCTCTCGAACTTCCATGTTGTATCAAGTGATTAGTTTATGTAATAAATCATGTTTAAGTGTGTTATAAAGAGAAGGGTTGAAATATTACTCATGGGGTATTCCTACGGTTCCTAGGTCCATTGTTCAAGTATCATAATATGGGAACTTGATTGATTGTGGTATGGTTATTCTATAACCTAGAGCTATACTATTCCATCATATTGTGTTACTTGGGGATCCGTTTTATATTTCATTGTGTTCTGAGTTAGCCTTCATATGCCTGTTTACGCCTACGGAAAAAGATATGTAAAAAGATCTTTGAATATGATATACCTGCTTTTATATAACTATGTAATATGTATTATATATAACTACCAAACTACTTATCATACCATGTTTTAATTAAAAAGACCATACATGGTTTTTTATATTGATATTTGTTATTGAACACATCGGTTGGGTCCAACTGAGCTAGTTAGCTCACGCCCTGCAAACCTGTTCGGTGGTGCATAGATCTTTCTTTGTCTTCCAGTGCTAGTAAAGGAAAGGCATCATAGTGAGGTAGTGAAGTTAGTATCAGCTAGTTGAGAAGTTGGTAGTGAGATGGTGGGAGTTCGTCCATGCCATCATTTAGAATATCTGTTTGGTTTTTATTCTTTTCGAGTTGGACTTCTCATGGAGTTTTTTGGTACTTTTCGAGTTATATGTTTCATCTATTTTTTACAGTTATTGGATATATAACTTGTTCATATTACACTATTTATTTTTTTAGTACATATATTCCATGTGTTTGATTAGGTTGGGTGAAATCATTCCCTCTATTGTGTTGTTCGATGCCCTGGTGCTTGTTGCCAGCCCGTAGTGATCATGAAGTCTCTTCTGGTCTCTATTGAAATGGGTCGGGTGTAGGGTTTTAGGGAAACAGAGATCAGTTGACTATATAATGTTTATACATGAAACTATATAAATTTTCCAATTAATTTTATTTATTGAACTTATATTTCCTTCATGAATTATCCAAAATTATTAATAATTTTTAATGTATTAAAATCATTTTTTAAGAGTATGACTCACCTCCACATAAGAATATAAATTATTTAATTGTGTTCAACCCTTAGTGTTGTAAAATAATGTAAACCAATATAAATGGGATGAAATAATGGGAAAACTGAATGGGAAGGTTTGTGGTTTTGGATTGTTTATTATATAGAGTCCAAAACCTATGTTTGTGAAATATTAATTATATCCCTACTCTTTTCCTATATAAACCCACCAAGATCCCCTTTAAAATCAATAAAAATCATAGGATCATGTCGTTAATCTTCCCTTACCTCACTAGAGTTCTCAAAAACCATCCCACTACTCTCAATATGGTTCTCCCAATCGTTTGGAATCACACAATCAAGTAAAGGATCATCACCTTCTCTTCTTTAGTCATCTTTTTTTTTTACATTATGTTTTCTATTTCCAATTAATAATGTTGGGATATGTCATTAAATATCCAAATTAATTCCCACTATATGTTTGTATTATGATAATCCCATTTTTCTCTAATCAACCCATTTAATTATTATTTATTTGACGTCGTTATGTTTCTAAAATTTCATCATGATTTTCTATGAAAAAATAATTGTATACAGAATACCAATGGATTTTCTAAACAATGGTGTTAACCATAATACACATATAGTTAT
The DNA here is from genome assembly GCA_963277665.1 of Viscum album. Taxonomy (NCBI): domain Eukaryota; kingdom Viridiplantae; phylum Streptophyta; class Magnoliopsida; order Santalales; family Viscaceae; genus Viscum; species Viscum album. Next base: position 823,476,145 of record OY728157.1, read on the forward strand.
TTTAATTGGGACATACATTTATGTCTTCCAAAAACCTTTATTATGTAAAAAATAACATGATGATGGAATCTGTGATGTATGATCTATGTGGCTCTCTCAAGCATGAGAATGATGTGAATGAGATGAGTGCACACAAAACTATAAAGATCACTTATGCATTAGGTAATGTATACCCTCATGACTCTTCATGTTGGGATAGGGAGTAAACTTTATTTCTTTATTTTACTTTTTCCCACATGATTTCTTGGCTGTTATACTTGACATTTCTTTATGATGCCGGGTTTTAAATAGTTTCCACATTTCCCATGTTTTAATTTCGATATAATGCTATATAATGCCTCGTTGTTCATGTATATGATTATAAGTTGTTTTATTACACATTTAAATTCTTATTGTATAACATTTATTACCATATGACCTATTTATTCCCTTATTGGGACTTATAGATAAACCCTTTTTATGTACGTCCCTAGGATTTCCCAAGTTGTTTTAAGGGTGAGAATGTCAAAGAAGTATTCAATAAAGATGATGTTTGACAGTTTAAGTTGTTATGTAATGTAACTAATTCTCCAATACACTAGAAATATAGATCATTTGGTTTATATTAATTGAAATATTATGTAATAAATCATCTATGAATGTGTAATAAAGATCAGAGTTGTCATACAGTGGAATCTATGATGGTGATTTCCCCAACATGTCAGTGAGGGAAGGGATTGCGGACTCCCCCTATAGCCCTGCTCCCTCAACAAGGTATTTACATTTGCTCGCATGCACGAGGGACATTTTCCATATATATATATATAGGTATGTGATATATTTTGGTTATTTTACACACATGTTTTACTAGATATTGTAACCAAATAATTTTTATAGTAATGAAAGGGAAAGGTAGTAATTGTTGGAGGTACATACTCAATGTATTGGATGTAATGGCTTGAGTTATAATACATGATGTAAGATAAATGTCATAAATGATGTAGTGGCACCTAAAAACAACTTGGTTACTATATGAGGATATGTGAATATGATGATGTGATTCAAGTGGTGAATGTTGTCGAACCTAGAATTGATTTCTTTGGGATTTCATATTTTGTAGAGCGATGGATTAGAATTTGAAATTTTGGGGAAGAGTGGTAAAAATATATGGAAGTGGTTTAGGGTTATCCTTTATGTTTAGTTATTATAATATATTTTTTATTGTATGCAATACTTGGTGAGTGTTATCCATGATGAGTCTGGAAACATAGCAGACCGGTTTTGGTGAAATTTTAGTTCCATATTTGTTCACTATGATTTGACATGCTTTCATTTTCATGTTCATGGGAGGCGCCTTGGTTCATCCTACTAAGTATACTGTTTTCTCCCTATTTTTATTTATATACTATTTTTTATTCCATTCGGAGTAGGTTAGAGATCATGGTGAACATTCCTTTCTCATGGTTTTATATGAGCAATATGATCTTCGTGGTTGATATCATATATACCTTTTTCATAAATATAGATTCCCTTTTAGTTTTTATAGTATATTGCATTTTAGAACTTGGTTATATCTATATGTGTGTGTGTGTGTGTGTGTGTGTCTTATACATTTTCTTTATATCATTTTTATCTATATGTTTACCAACTTTCTCTTAGAATGTAATGCCTCCCATATGAATTTTTACTATAATCTCGGTGCTAGTCACCATCCTGAGGCCTATAGGGGAAGGAATGAGGAAATTTCCTTCTATCTCTCCTCATAGTGGTATCTTAGTGGGTAGGGGTACATGTAAAAGTGGTATAAAAGGTTAATTTGGAGAAATAAGAATGGGTTCAGAGTTAGGTGTAAGTGATGTTTCATGGGTTGATAGGGAAACAATGTAAGCTAATTTTATTAAGTGATGAAATCATAGGATACTAAATGAGTTAGGCTTGTTTACATCCCCATGTGACCTGATGCATGGACCTTTAACTTTACTAATCCTACTAAATGATGTGATATTGGTTTTTGGGTAGAAACATAGAAATGGATTATGAATCATTCTTCTTTTCACCTATGTTTGAAATGGTTAGATCATGGGATATGTTATAACCCTCACAAGACAATAAAATAACAATAAAATTAATGTTAAATTTTCCATATTAGATGTTTTGGATTCAAATAATTTTTTATTTTTGTAGAAAATGCTATGGGTAATGGCCTTGTTAGGTTCTCAGAAAATATGACTAGGATATGGTAGCAGTAGATCATCGTATATTGGAGGTCTAATACAATAACACATATAGATGGATAATTTGGGAGTTTCATCACCATGGACATTAAAAGAATGCAGAATCTATTTTAGATGTATTCATAGAAGATCAGATGAAGAGGGATGATGTATATCCTAGTTTGATCCATGCATGGAAGGAGAAATGGGTTTCATTTGTTGTAAAGACGCTTCATGGGGTAGTGTGTTAGTGGTGATTATAGTTCCATAGGGATTGAGAGGAGTCATAAGACTCCTAGTAGATGGTATGAGACCAGTTTTACATATATTTTATTTCATCATCCATCAATGCGGCTAGTCTCTAGGATATAATTATCCTTTTACCAGAGATCTACATCATATAAAATTTTGGGATCAATTTTAGGACAATTCTGTGATATTATTTAGGAATATTTCTAAATTATTAGGATAGGGTGAAATATTAAATTATTCTATGTATCTAGTGATCAATATCAAGGTCACCAATTTATATAGAAAATGTATCATGAGGTTCTCGAGAGAGTAGAGTTTATCGACTGGTTGATGGACCAAACCAGATCATCTTGAGAGGGGATTCATTATGATTCCTCTTAAAGAAGAGTTATTGTTTGGGGTTTCAAATTGTTAGGATATAAGTTTTTTTGTCTGATGTGGTTACGTTATTTCCATAATCTACTTATTTCTCTATTTTCTGGGGATCTTAGAACATTTCCATAGTATAAAAGGTGTGTTTTAATTTTGTATGTCGAGGTCATTTTTTAAATACTACCCAATGTTTTTGAGTAGTGAGAATTTTACATATGTTTCACTTCATATTACTTTATAGATCCAGTTTCATCTTATGTTTTAGCAACTGGGTGTTCCTATCTATGAACTACAGAGATGAGATGGGGAAGGAATATTACATCCATGATACAGTCCACTTCCTTAGTGAACATAGAAAATTCATAGAGGTGGTCATTATAAGGGTAAAATATGTTATGTAGTGGGTCATGGTCAGATTCACAAAATATAATTTCTAGTGCTAGATGAGCAAGAAATCGTTCAAGGTACACTTTTTTCTGTATGGTTTAATGCATCATTTTATTCATGAGAGAGACACTCCTTTAAATCACCTACATTTTCCCATGACATGGGACATCAGACAGATTCAATTCTAGTTCCCTTGGCCATGGTTACATTCGTTGGAGATCGAGATAACTTCTGTAAAGTATGTACAGACATTGATCTAGTGTTTTGGAAGAACCTCTCATGGAAAGATTTATTAGATTTTTGGATTTAGCAACATGAAATCATCCTCAATGTGGATTTTTTATTTTTTACAAACAATCATAGTTTGATACATGATGTAGGGTTTGTAATGCCCTGACCCTAGTTACCCAGAGTTGGTGTATTATTTTAATACATTTTCATGATTATAAGGAATAATTTCCTAAATGACCGATTTGTTTAGCCGTCTTGGAAAATAGATTACATACATGAACATCACATTATACATTAGAAAATAAAACACAACATTAATGATCCTTTTAGGACACCATTAATCCCTAAACCTATTCCTGTTTATCAATCATAATACACTTCTTGTAATCCTGAGAAAATTAGAACATATAAATGGGTGAGCTCAAATACTTAGTAAGTATAACAATATATCGGAAACATTCTTAAATAAACATAAACATTTAAGGAAATGTATAAGACTGAAACAAAAGCCTTCTAAACATAAAAATCATCATAATATAGAAATTAAACAATAAAATAATTCCATTTACTAATTCACATGGATATTCTACTAGTTGAATAATCAAATGTAATATCAATAGCCACTTTTATAATGATGGAATGCATAATGCCAGACTTCATAACCACAAAGTCAAGAACTTGTGATAAGACACTAAAACAAAATTTTGTCAAGGCCTTATTCCAAGACACTAGTTTGTCACATGGTACCTACCAACGCATAGAGGAGCTATAGCGGGATCCACCTATCACTTAAAAAGTCCAATTCATTCCTCCTATGAAATGGTTTAAACATAACATAAACATTCATATTAAAACTAGCATAACAAATGTCAATACTTTATCCACAAACCATGAATGATATAAAAATAACACATCCACAGTAAAACATATCACAAAACATTAAATACAATATGGAATATTAGTATCAGAATAAATCAACTTCAAACTAGTTTAAAATCTATTTAGTGATCTTGATATAGAAGAAAATGATTTGTAAAAATCTTTGAGAGAAATATCTCTTTTTCATAAATACATTTAAAATTCACATAATTTAGAAAGAAAGAAATATAAATTACCACTTTGATACTTTTGAATGGAATTAACATTTGGAAAACATTCATGTCCATATAAATAAATCCTTAAAACCCATTTTGAAAACATTGACCATAATGACAATGATTTAGGAGAATAAATTTATAAAACATTTAAAATGATGTTTTATTAAATAGATCCCTTTTAACTAATCCCTTTTGAAACTTTTTTATGAATCATGGACATTGATAATAAATATGTCCCAATCAATACTTACACATAAACAATCTCATATAATAACGAGATTAAGGAATTAACCCTTACCTAGCACTTTCCTTTAGTCGAGGGTACGTTTAACCTCATGTATGAAGACTGTAGTATGTTATTAATTTATACCAAAACAATATTAATATTCTTGATATCATACATGATTCATTTATGACTTTATACTAATCAATTTAGAATAATTTCCATGTTAAATTAACATTTTGGGTAACAATCACTTTCTTTATCGTACGTGTTTTAAATTGTTCCTCCTAATTGTATCCCTTAGATCAAGATTTAAATACTTCCAGAATAATAATAATGATTTATATATCATATATATTTAAAATATAAATATGTATAACATAAATATATATGAAATGAAAACACCGTTTATGGAGACGGTAGTTCGTACGTACACATAAACATTGTTTCCATTTTCATGTCATATTGAACAGAACTAAGTGAAAAAGATATATGTATATATATATATATATATATATATATATATCTCCATTAGAGTTATTATTTCATATATTACATACTTATTAATGATATATATTTTATAATCATCGTTGATTTTTGAACTTGGAAATGAATTTCATCAGGTCGTGGAGACGGTAATCCGTACATATGCACAAGCGAAAATATCATTATATTGATGGAGAAATAATTGGTATTTGGATCATATATCATTTATAAAGAATCAATACCTTGTCATTTTTATTATTTACATCAGTTATACTTGTTATTATACCCATCCAAATAACTAAGTGCATGAATAACAAACTACACCACGACGTGGAGACGATAATCTGTATGTACCCACATATGGTGAATTTTTCATTTATAAGATGGATAAAATAATGAATATGGTTGTAAAATTTCTATAATAAAATCAAAGTATGTTGAAGATACTAGAGTTTTTATTTTATAATGAAAAAAAAACAAATAAAGAGGAAGTGGAAGAAGAAATGAATTTGAAAGATGTGATGAAATATTTACCTCTTTTTCGAGTTCTTCCTTTTGAATTGATCAAAGGATATCCATAGGTTGGCTTTCTGACCATAGTATGGTCTCTAAGATGATGGTATTAATGTTGGGAGGATATTTTTGCAGGGGTGGCCAAGCCAAATGGCATTGGAGGTGTGAAATTAAGAGAAGGAGAAATGCCCTTTTATACGAGAGTTGATGGTCACTTTAGGAAAAGTTTTAAATATTAGTTTATAATAAAATAATTTTCGGTTTATAATGGCTCCAAAATGAATTATATAAAGTTTAAGGTGCGGATGTGTTGATAACCCCTAAACCAGTAGGTTTTAGACATGTTTATGTTACCATTTTAACCATATCATTTATATTTATCTCTTAGTTAAATAGTTTAACTTTTACCGTGTGTCTTGTATTCTTACACTATAGGGTTAATAAAATTAATATAAACATACAAGAGTACCTCAAGTGGTTATTTAATGATATATATATTTTTATTTAATCCTTTTGGCCGATCATTAGATTTTTTGGAATATTAAATCTTCCAATAATATAGTATTTGTTTGAAAACCTATTTTATGTCAATTTTGACATTATTTGGTATTTTTTTGTAAAAATCATAAAAACCTGATTACATCGAAAATAATTGATTGAATCAACCCAAAAATTACATATTAACCAATAAAATTAGTTTAATTCTTTAAAATTCTCAAATTACATTTATTTGGGTATTTATAATATCAATTATTTTAATCATTCGTTAATATGGTAATTAATACATTATCATTGTGTCATTAATATGTTAAATTATTTAATGTATAAAAATTATAAATAAAATACCAATTTTTAGTAAATCCTTTTATCATTCTAATTAGTATTTATAGTCGAATTTATATTGTGTGTAACACTATATTAAAAATTGTTTAGTTGTTGAACATTGAATTTAACTCTTTTAAATCTTCTTTAAATAAAATAATAATAAATGTCCTAATCTAATCCAAGTGGACCAAAGAGGTACTATTTTATTCCTAATGTTTTTTAGTCCAATTATACTTATCCAATAGAATTAGGATAGGTGTTTGGGTAACAATAATATCATTTTTAACCTTAATTACATTATTTATTTTTAACCGTGGTAAATAAAAGAAAAAATTTATTATTCATAAAAATTTATTTCCAACACATTGACCCAAATTTTACTTACTGATATTAACCGTGTCTCTCATATTTTTTAAATTCAACTCAGAGAAGTGGAAAAATTATGTTTTATGCAAATTTGCAAATACTTATCGGAGGTGGGTAAAAGCTGTTAAAAAGTTCAATAAACTTTTCATATATCTAAAAATATTATAAAATAACTCCAATAAATTATATTAAACTTATTTAGCCATTATATATCTATTTTGACCTAAAATAAATTTAAATAAAATATAATGTTCTTAAATAAAAAGTCATTTTTAAACAATAACTCTCTGTTTTTCACTATTCATAAAAAATTGAATGTTTTTAGAAAAATACCAAAATTTCACCCAAGATAATTTCGATATTATAAATTCAAAAATTAAGTCAATTTTTTATAATTCAAATAATATAATTTTCATTTAAGAATTTATAATTAATTACTGTTGTAAAACTAAAAAAAGTTTTTTTAAGAAATAATAACTAACAAAAGATTGGTACTTGTTTATGTTCAATTTAAAAGTGAAATTATTTCCAATAAATAACATTAGATTGTATGGTAAAAATATAATATATTTATACTTCCAAACCATAAAAATTTATAACTTAACACTACAAATTATTTTGATTAAATATGTTTTTTCAAGTAAAAATATAGTATTTTTCACTATTCACCAAAATATGAATGTTATCAAAATAACACAAAACATTTATTGAAACTAAATTCATATGTCCGAATTCTAAAAAAGAAGTTTATTTTGTCAAATTTAATGTATAATGGTTTCAAAAATTGGATTTAAAAAGAGTTCACCATTAAATTGAAGTAAAATTGCATTTTTTTTTAAAAATACATTTTTTATCTTAAAAAAATTAATTTCATTTTTAATTATGTCTAAGAATCTCATAATATGGATTCTAAAATTATAAGTATTATATGATGTTCAAAATTTAGTTAATACTATTCATAACCACTTTTTAACGGCTGGTTTGGTAAGTCGTGGTGCTCTTGATCTCATTGTTGTATATAGTGCATGTTATCGAATTACTTTGAAGAAATAACCTACTATGAAATCATGGGGTGCTACATTCGTCCTTCCTTAAATTAATTGTTTCCTCATAAAATGAAATTGTTTTTTGAAAATAAAAGGTTGAAAATAGAAAATACCTTTGTGGGAAAACCCACATCAGAAATTGGGATAACAAAATTTTGTCTTAATAAGAGGAAACAAATTATATATATATATATACTGGACAAGTAGTGTTTCATCCTTCAACTAATTACTACCACAAACTCATCTTTCACTCCAAAAGATTAAAAAATATATTCTATTTATCCTAATAGTATATTGATCCAAATAATAATGAATTTACAATTCATTTGTCATACTATTTAAAAAAACTAAATTATACACACCAGTACATCACGCAGTCTAGTTATAGGTGCCCTTATCACTCTTCGGTTGCAGGTTCAAGTCTCATAGCCTTGTCGGATGCGACTGGTTTTCAACCGAACTTTGGGTTGTCCTTTTTATAAACATCCAAAAATAACCTTAACAATAGTATCCAATTTCAATCTTAATCCATCCCAACCTTTATACTTATCCAAAATAAATCTATCCAAACTCTTAGTCCAAAATTGGTAAGGATGTTAAACACAATGAAGATACTTTTTTCCAGGTAATAAAATGTGAACTCTTTCATCAGGTATTCTTTTAATACACTAAAACATCATGAATTACCACAAAACCTAATTGATTAAATTCATGCACCCTTATTCCTTATAGAATAGTGGATATACTCCTTCAATCCAGAAATGTTGTAAACTCCAACAATGATGGAATATTAAAATCATTAATCAGTTTTAAGGTGGTCAAGAATATCCAATATAATTTATCCAAATAAAAAATCTATTATTCCAAAATCCCTAAATCATTATGAGGACCATATTAAGGATTACATTTCCTTCAACTATGTATTTTACAAAAAGTGTATCTTATTATTATGTCACTTTTCTTAGAACCATATAATCTCAAATTCTAAATAAAATAGTACTGTTGTACAGTCCTTATTTATCTTCATAATTTAAAAAACCAGTATATTGTTGATAAAACACTCAAATGAAATAATTCTATAAAAACAACATAAGAACACTAGTCATTCCTCTTTAACTGAGGTAGTATTAGAACCTGATTATTATCCAATAACTTCATTTGCAGTATACTCTTATTACTGGGACATTGATTTGCGTAGTGTCTCAATGCCTTGAAGAGGAAGCATTTTACATTTAAAAATTCTTTCTTACCCTTTCAATAACGTACTTATTGTCCTTTTTCTCCAAAATTATAACAAACTATCATTCCCTTCAAGAATTTACCAAGGATATTATTTCCATATTTATCACATATGGGAAAATCGTTATTTCCCCTCTTCCCTTTATCCATCTTTCTCTCTACCATCCTTTTTGTCTTTTGTTTCCCTTCTAAGCCATAGGACTCAAAGTATCCTTTACTTATCTTACTAACACATGATATTATTTATTCATATGTTGAGAATTCCTGGGAGACTATTTTCCATTCTAAATATTGTCTTAATAACATGTATGATATGACCCTTCTTACTATTTGGATCATATGTATTTCTGGAGTTCTCATTCCTTTTACAGGATGCCATTTATAAACAATGGCATACACTAGGTTAGTTTATCAATCACAATTCATAATTCCAAACATGAAAAATACCTAATGTAAATTGAACAGTTTATGGATATAATCCATAATAAGGAAAATGTTTTCTTTGAAAAGTTATATACTCATAAAAACTTAATAGTTTTTTATAAAGAAAACGATAATTATCTGAAGCATATTGACTGAGAGTGTCGTAGTCAGGAGTGCAGCAAGGCCCATTGTCTTGCCCCAGTTCCCATTCGAGTCTAGCTAAAATTGTTGTTTTCAGGTTTTACCCATAGATACATCTATTCGAGAGCTGCCTCTACCTTCTCTTATCTAGATAGGGATGTATTTCATTGAAAACTCACAAAATCCCTATAGTACCAAAATTCTAGGAATTTTTTCTATACTAATCTTCAAAGTCTATCATATGGTAATGTTCTCTAATCATAGTTTCATTAAATCTATTTCTAACGTTGTTTCTAAACTTCTTCTGATTCCAAATATAACACCCCGACCCCATTTACCCAGATTCGGTGCATTATTTTAAAACATTGGCATGATTACAAGGAATCATGTCCTGAAATACCGATCTGTTTAGCAATCTTCGAAAATAGATTACATACATGAACGTTACATTACACATTTGATAATAAAGCACAACAAAAACGATCAATTTAGAACTCCATTAATACCCTATCTTAACCCTAATTATCAATCATAATACACTTCTTGAAAAACCTATAAAATTAAAACATATAAATGGTTGTTCACAGATTCTTAGTAAGGAAAAAAATATATCAAAAACATTCATAAATAAGCATAAGCATTTAAGGAAATGTATCAGACTAAAAAAAATATCTTTAAACATAAACTAAAGAATTATATGGAAAAGATACAATAAAATAATTCCATTTACTTATTCACATGGATATTCTAGTGGTCCGATAATCACACGCAATATCAATAGCCACTTTCATAATGATGAAAGGAAAAATTCCAGACTTCATAACCATAGAGTCACTACCTTGTGCCAAGATTAAAAATAAGATTGTATCAAGGCCTTGTTCCAAGACACTACTTTGTCTAATGAAACCTATCGATGCAACGAGAAGCTATAGTGGGCTCCACCCAGCACTTACTAAGTCCAATGCATTCCTCAAATGAAAATGTTTAAAAATAACATAAAAATTCTTATTAAAACTAGCATACGAACTGTCAATACTTTATCCATAAACCATGAATGGTATAAAAATAACACATTCACTATAAAACATAGCCCAAAACCTCCAATACAATATGGAATATTAGTATCATAATAAATCGACATGAAACAAGTTTAAAATCCATTAAGGGATGTTGATATATATGAAAATGATTTTTAAAAACCATTGAGAGAAATATCAGTTTTTCATAAAAACATTTAAAAGACCCAAAATTTAGAAAGGAAGACATTTAAAGAAATTTTTGAATCAAAGTTTCTGATACCACATTGAAACTTTTGAATGGATTTAACAATTCAAAAACATTTATGTCCATATAAATAAATCCTTAAAACCCATTTTGAAAACATGGACATTAATGAGAATGATTTAGAAGAATCAATATTTAAAAAAATATAAAATGATGTTCTTGTAAATAAGTCCATTAAAAATAATCCCTTTTATAACTCTTTTACAAAACATGTAAATAGATAGTAAATATGTCCCAGTAGATACTTACACATAAACAATCTCGGATAGTAATGAGATTGTGGAATTAACCATTACCTTGCACTTTCCTTTTGTCGATGGTATGTTTAAACTCTTGCATGAAGACCATAGTGTGTTATTAAATTATACCTGAACCATATTAATATTTTTGATATCATACATGATTCATTTATGAATTTATACTACCCATTTAATAATAATTTCCATGTTAAATTAACATTTTGGTTAATAATCGCTTTCTTTATCGTATGTGTTTTAACATGTCACTCATGACTGTATCACCTAGATATGGATTTAAATAATTCCAGAAATTAAATCATGATTTATATATAATATATATTTAGAATATAAATATTTATAATAGACATATATATAAATGGAAAACACTTTTTGTGGACATGGTAGTCTGTACGTACACATAAACACTATTTATGTTTTCATATCATATTGAACGAAACAACGTTAAAAATATATATGTAAGTACCTATATATATATATATCTAGTAGAATTATTATGTCATATATTATATACTTATTAATGATATATATTTTATAATCATCTTTGAATGGTGAACGTGGAAATGAATCTCATCACGTCGTGGAGACGGTAATTCGTACGTACGTATGAGCGGAAATATAATTATATTGATGGTGAAAACGTATGTAATTAGATGGTATATCATATATAAAGAATCATTAACATGTTATATTTATTATTTACATCATTTATACTCATTATTATACCTATTCAAATAATGAAGTGTTTGAATAACAAACTACACCACGACGTGGAGACGGTAATCCGTACATATGGACGTATGGTGACATTGTCATTTATAGGAAGGATAGAATAATGAATATGGTTATACCATTTCCATAATAACGTCAAAGTATATAGAATATACTGGATTTATTTTTTTATAATGGAAACAACAATGAAAGAGGAAGTGGAAGAAGAAAAGAACATGATTGATATGATAAAATATTTACCTCTTTTATGGGTTCTTCCATTTTATTTGATCAAAAGGTATCCATAGGTTGGTTTTCTAGCCAAATTAAGGGCTCTAGGATGAATGGATTAATGTTGGTAGGATTTTTGGGTAGGGGTTTGACGATAAAAATGGCTTTGGAGGTGTGAAATTAAGAGAATGGGATGTGCCCATTTATAAGAGAGGTGAGGGTCACTTTAGGAAATGTTTGAAATATTATTTTATAATAAAATCACTTTCAGTTTCAAATGGCTCCGGAATGAATTATTTAAAACATAAGGTGCGGAGGGGTCAAAAAACCTCAAAAAATTGGTTTTAGACACGTTTATGTAACCATTTTAACTATATCTTTTCGTTTAAACTCATAGTTAAATAGTTTAACTTTTACCTTGTCATCTTTTATTCTTACACTATATGGTTAATAAACATACTCTAAACATCAAAGAGAACCTATAGTGGTTAATTAATGAAATATATAATATTATTTAATACTTTTGGATGAACCTTATATTTATAGGAATATTATATCAACCAATTAAATAGTATTTTTTTAAAAAACTATTTTATGTCAATTTTGACACTATTCGGTATTTGTTTTTTTTGTAAAAATCATATCAGAATGTTAACTTCGAAAAAAAATAATTTAATGAACCCTAAAATTTCATATTATCCTATGAAATTAGTGTAATTCATCAAAAGTCTCAAATTAATTTTATTTTGGTATATATAATATCAATTTGTTTAATCAATAATTAATAATGAACTTACTACATCATCATTGTGTCATAAATAAATTTAATTATTTAATGTCTAAAATTTATAAATGAAATAAAATTATGTAGGAAATCATTTTATATTCTTATCGAACATTTATAGTAGAATTTATATTTTGTGTAACCCTATATTAAAATTTTTTAGTTATTAAACATTGAATTTAACTCTATTAACTCTTCTTTAAATAAAATAATAATAAATGTCCTAATCTAATCCATGTAGACAAAAGAGGTTCATATTTTATTAAAAAGGTTTTTTGTTCGAATTATACTTATCCAATAGAAATAGGACATGTGTTAGGGTAATAATAATATCATTTTACCATTAATTACCCAATTTACTTATAATTGTGGTAAATAAAAGTAAAAAGTTACTAATCACCAAAAATTATTTTAATCTTATTGAACCAAATTTTATTTACTTATATTATCCATGTCTCTCAGATTTTTGATATTCAACTCACAGAAGCCGTAAAATTATGTTTTATGCAAATTTTTAAATGTTTCTAGGAGGTGGGTAAAAGACGTTAAAAAGTTCAATAAAATTTTTATATATCTAAACTTATTATAAAAGGACTCCAATGAATTATATTAATCTTATATAGGTATTATATATTTTTTTTACATAAAATAAATTTAAATAAAATAAATATTTATTTAAATAAAAAGTGGGTTTTAACCAATAACTCGGTGTTTTTCATTATTCATCAAAAATTGAAAGTTTTCAGAAAAACAAAATTTTTACCCAAAGCTAATTTTGATATTTTGAATATAAAAATTAATTATATTTTACCATATTAAAAACATATAAGTTTCATTTATTAATTTTAAATTAATTCTCATTATCAAAACCAAAAAGCATGTTTTTAGGAAATAATAACTAACATAAGGTTGATATTTCTTTATGTTCAATTTCAAAGTGACATTATTTCCAATTAAAAAAATTGGATTAAATTTTAATAATATAGTGTATTTATACTTTTAATCCATTTAAATATATACTTTAACACTAAAAATTATTTTGATTGAAAAAGTATTTTTTCATTAAAATAAAGAATTTTTCACTATTCACCCAAATATGAAAGTTATCAGAAAAATAGCTAAAAATTATTGAAACTAAATTATTATGTCCCGATTCTAAATAAGAATTTTATTTAGTAAAATTGAATATATATAAAATTTTTAAATCTTGGATTTCAAAATCGTTCTCCATTAAAAAGTTGTAAAGTTTCATTTTTTTAAAAAAAATATTTTTTCTATCTAAAAAATTGAATTTTTTTCATTATGCCTAAGAAAACCATAATATGGATTTTAAAATTATAAGGATTTTATAATGTTCACAATTTAGTTAATACTATTCATAACATCTTTTGGACGACTAGTTTGGTAAGTCGTGGCACGCTTGAACTCGGTGTTTCGTATAGTGAAAGTTATTGAATTATTTCGATGAAATAATGTACTATGAAATCTTGGGGTGTTACATTCCTTCCTCCTTCAATAAATTGTGACCTCTCAATTTGAAATTGGTCTTCGTAAATGAAATTTTGAAAATAGAAAATAACTATGTGGAAAAAACACGCATTGTAATTTGGGTTAATAAAATTTAGTCTTAAAATAGGAAAATAATATATATATATACATGAAAAGTATAGTTTCATCATTCAACTAATTCTACCACAAATGCATCTTTCACTCCAAAAGATTTCAATTTTTTTATTTATCCTAATCGTATAGGGTTATAAAAAATAATTAATTTCTAATTCATTTGTCATACTTTTTAAAAAAACTAAATTATATAAACTAGTACATCACGAAGTCCTGTCGTAGATGATGCACCCTTGTCACCCATCGGTAGCAGATTCAAGTCTCATGGCTTGGTCGGACGCCACTAGTTGTTGCCCAACCTCTGAGTTGTCCTTTTTATAAAAAATCCAAAAATAACCTTAACAATATTATCCAATTTCAAACATAATCCATTCCAACCTTTAGAATTATCCAAAATAATTCTATCCAAACTCTCAGTCCAAAATTTATAAGGACGTTAAACACAATGTAGATACTTTCTTCCAGGTAATTACATGTGAATTCCTTCATCATTTATTATTTTAAAACAATGAAACATCTTTAATTACCATAAAACCTTATTGATTTCATTCAGGATCCCTTATTCCTTATAGATTATTGGAATACGTACTTCTATAAATAAATGTTGTAAACACCAACAATGAATCATATATTATTTATCTAAATGAATCATATATTATTCTAAAATCACTACCTGATCATCATGGCCATATTAAGGATTAACTTTCCTTCAACCATGAATTTTCCAAAAAAATGTATCTTATAATTAAGTTACTTTTCATATAACCATATAATCTCAAATCCTCAATAAAATAATATAGTAGTACAATCCTTATTTATTACCATAATTCATATAACCAGTATAGTATTTATACAACACTCAAATGAAATAATTCTATAATAACATAAAAAGAACACTAGTCATTCTTCTTCATCAAAGGTAGTGTCTTAACATGGATATTATCTATTAACATCATTTGTGATATACTCTTATGACTGGGACATTGATTCACTTAGTGTCTCAATGCCTTGCAGATGAAGAATTTTACATTTGAAAAAAATTTCTTACCCTTTCAATCACGTACATGGTTTCCTTTTTGTCCACACTTATAACAAACTCTCATCCCCTTCCAACATTTACCAAGGTGATTATTTCCATATTTATCACATATGGGAAAATCCTTCTTACACCTCTTCCCTTTATCCATCATTCTCTTAACCGTCATTTTCTTCTCTTGTTTCCCTTCAAAGCCATAGGACTCATATAATTCTTTACTTATATTTCGAACACATGATATTATTTCTTCATATGTTGAGAATTTATCATTGACTATTTCCCTTCTAAATGTTCGCTTAATACCCTGAATTATATGACCCTTCTTACTATTTGGATCATACGTATTGTTGGAGTTCTCATTCCTTTTACTGGGTGCAATTTCTAAACAATGGAATACACTAGTTCGGTTTATGAATCGTAATTCAAAATGCCAAACATGTAAAATACCACACGTAAATTGAACAGTTTATTGATATAATCCATAATAACAAAAATGTTTTCCTTGAGGAGGTATATACTCATAAATCCTTCATAGTGGATTGTAATGAAAATGAGAATTATCCTAATAATATCCCCTAGGAGTGTCATAACCAAGAGTGAAAAAAGGCCAATTGTCCTACACCAGTTCCCATTCCCTTCTAGATCAAAGCGGTGTTTTCGGGTTTTACCCTTAGATACATATCTGCCAGATCCGCCTCTACCTTCTCATATTCAGATAGGGATGTATTTCTCAGAAAAATCACAAAAATCTCTACAGTACCAAAATTCTAGAAGGCTTTTCTATACTGACCCTCAAATTCTCTCTTAGGGTAATGTTCTCTAATTAGTTTCTAATTAAATATGTTTCCAATGTTGTTTCTAAACTTCCTAGGATTTGAACTGTAACACCCCGACCCTAGTTACCCAGAGTCAGTGCATTATTTTCATACATTTTCACAATTATAAGGAATTATGTTCTTAAATACATATTAGTTTAGCAGTCTTGGAAAATAGAGTACATACATGAACAATACATTACCCATTAGAAAATAAAACACAAAATAAATGATCATTTTAGAATGACATTAATCCCCTAGCTTAACCCTGCTTATCAATCATAATACACTTCTTTTAACCCTGATAAAACTAAAACATATAAAGGGATGAGCTCAGATGATGTGTAAGGATAACAACATAGCAACAACTTTCATTAATAAGCATAAACATTTAAGGGAATGAATAAGACTAAAACAAAAGACTTTTAAACATAAACTTCAGCAGAATATGGCAATGATACAATAAAATAATGCCATTTACTTATTCACATACATATTCTACTTGTTTAATAGTCACATGAAATATCAATAGCCACTTTTATAATGATGTAATGCATAATTCCAGACTTCATAACCACATTTTCAAGACCTTGTGCCAAGACTACAAATATGATTTTTCCAAGTCATTATGCCAAGACACTAGTTTTTCTCATTAAACCAACCGATGCATAGAGGAGATATAGTGGGATCCACCAATCACATACTAATTACAATACATTCCTCATCTGAAATGGTTTAAACATAACATAATCATTCATATTAAAACTATAAAATGAAATGTCAATACATTTTCCATAAAACCATGAATGATATAAAAATAACACATCCATAGTCAAACATATCACAAAACCTCCAACACAATATGGAATATTAGTATCATAATAAATCAACTTCAAACCAGTTTAAAATCCATTATGGGATGTTGATATAGATTTAAATGATTTGAAAAAATCTTTGAGAGAAATATCCATTTTTCATACAAACATTTAATAATAACATAATTTAGAAAGGAATACATTTTATGACATTTTTTAATCAATGTTTCCCATACGAAGTTGAAACATTTGAATGGAATTAACATTTTAAAAACATTCATGTCCATATAAATAAATCCTTAAAACCCATTTTGATAACATGGAAATTAATTAGAATGATTTCGAAGAATAAATATTTAACACATTTAAAATGTTGTTTTAGTATAAATGTCCCTTAAAAATAATCCATTTGAAAACTCTTTTATGAAACATGGAAATGGATAATAAAAATGTCCCAGAAGATACTTACTCATAAACAATCTCGGATAATAATGAAATTGAGAAATTAACTATTACCTTGCACTTTACTTTAGTCTTAGGTGTATTTAACCACTTGTATGAAAAAATTAGTGTATTAATAAATTATAACATAACCATATTAATATTTTTGGTATCATACATTATTCATTTGTGACTTTATACTACCAATTTAATAATAATTTCTATGTTAAATTAACATATTGGATAATAATCGTTTTCTTTATCGTACATGTTTTAACTTGTCACTCTTGATTATATCACATAGATAAAGATATAAATACTTCCAAAATATAAAACAAGATTTATATATCATATATATTTAGAATATAAATATTTATAATAGACATATATATGAAATGAAAAATATCGTTTATGGAGATGGTAGTCCTTATGTACACATAAACGTTGTTTCCGTATTCATATCGTATTGAACAGAACTAAGTTAATTAGATATATGTAAGTACCTATATATATAGATATATATCCAGTAGCATTATTATGTCATTATTTCATACTTATTAATGATATATATTTTATAATCATCGTTGAATACTGAACGTGGAGATGAATCTCTTCACGCCATGGAGACGGTAATCCGTACATTCTCATGAGTGACAATATCATTATATTGATAGTGAAAACAGATGTAATTGATTGTTATATCATATATACATAATCATTAACATGTTATATTTATTATTTAAATCATTTATACTAATTATTATACCCATCCAAATAATGATGTGTTTGAATAACAAACTACACCACGACGTGGAGACGGTAATCCGTACGTATGCACGTATATTGACTTTGTCATTTATAGGAAGTATAGAATAATGAATATGGTTATACCATTTCCATAATAATATCATAGTATAGAAAATATACTTGAGTTATAATTTTAGAATGGAATCCAGAAAGAAAGAGAAGTGGAAGAAGAAATGAACTTGAATGATGTGATGAAATATTTACCACTTTCTCAGGTTCTTCATTTTGATATGATCAAAAGGGCTCATTAGGTTGGATTTCTGTCCAATGTAAGCCCTCTAGGATGAAGGTAAGAATTTTGGGAGGATATTTGGGTAGGTTTTTGCCGATCCAAATGGTTTGGATGTGTGAAATTAATATAAGGGGAAGTTCCCTTTTATAAGAGAGGTGAAGGTCACTTTTGGAAAAGTTTGAAATATTATTTTATAATAAAATAATTTTCAGTTTATAATGGCACCAAAATGAATTATTTAAAAGATACGGTGGGTACGGGTTGAAAACAACTCAATCAATAGGTTTTAGACATGTTAAGGTTACCATTTTAACCATATATTTTAGATTTAACTCATAGTTAAATAGTCTATCTTTTACCGTGTCTTCTTGTATTCTTACACTGTATGGTTAATAAACTTACTCTAATCTTCCAAGAGAACCACTAGTGGTTAATTAATGACATATATAATATTCGTTAAGCCTTTTGGATGAACCTTAGATTTTTATAAATATCATATCAACCAATAATATAGTATTTGATTAAAAAACTATTTTATGTCAATTTTGACATTATTTGCTATTTGTTTTTTTGGAAAAATAATAACAGCATTATTACTTTGAACAAAATTGATTGAATCAACTCTAACATGTTATATTAACCAATAAAATTAGATTAATTCATAAAAAGTATTAAATTAAATTTATTTGGGTATTTATAATATCAATTATTTTAATCATTCATTAATACTATAATTACTACATCATCATTGTGTCATAAATAAATTTAAAATTTTAATGTCTAAAAATTATAAATTAAATAAAATTATGTAGGATATATTTTTTCCTTTTTAATAAACATGTATAGTCTAATTTATATTTTGTGTATCCATATATTAAAAATGGCATAGTGATTAAACGTTGAATTTAACTCTTTTAACTCTTCTTTAAATATAATAATAATAAATGTCCTAATCTAATCCATGTGGACCAAAGAGGTTCAAATTTTATTCCTAAGGATGTTTTTTCAAATTATACTTATCCAATAGAATTAAGACATGTGTTAGGGTAATAATGATATCATTTTTACACTTAATAACCTTATTTAAATTTAACAATAGAAAATAAAAGTAAAAAGTTACTATTCACCAAAAATTATTTTCATCTTATAGAACCACATGTTACTTACTGATATTAACCATGTACCTCAGATTTTTGAAATTCAACTCATAGAAGCAGTAAAATTAGGTTTTATGCAAATATGCAAATGCTCCTAGGAGGTGGGTAATAGACGGCAAAAAGTTTAATAAATTTTTCAATATCTACACTTTTTATAAAATAACACCAATGAATTTTAATAAACTTATATAGGTAATATATATCTATTTTTACATAAAATAAATTTAAATAAAATAAATAATTATTTAAATTAAAATTCAGTTTTAACCAATAACTCATTGTTATTCACTATTCATAAAAAATTGAATGTTTTCAGAAAAATACCTAAATTTCACCCTTTGATAATTTTGATATTATAAATTAAAAAATTATTTCTATTTTACCAAATTGAAAACATAGAAGTTTAATTTATTAATTTTAAATTAATTCCCGTTGTCAAAACCAAAAAGCATGTTTTTTAAAAAATAATAACTATCAAAAGATTGATACTTGTTTATGTTTAACATCAAAGTGAAATTATTTCCAATGAATAACATTGGATTAAATGTTAAAAATATAATATATTTACACTTAAAAACCATTAAAATATATAATTTAAAAATAATTATTATTTTGATTAAAAAAGTTGTTTTCTTTTCAAATATAGCAATTTACACTATTCACCCAAATATGAAAGTTATAAAAAAAATACATTAAATTTATTGAAACTAAATTATTATATCCCAATTCTAAATAAGAACTTTATTTTGTAAAATTAAATATATAAAAGTTTCAAATATTGGATTTTAAAAGGGTTCTCCATTAAAAGGCTGTAAAATTGCATTATTTTAAAAACTAATTTTTTTATCTGAAAAAATGAATTTTTTTCATTATGTCTAAGAAACTCATAATATGGATTCTAAAATTATAAGGATTATATAAAGTTCAAATTTTTGTTAATACTATTCATAACCGCTTTTGAACGGCTATTTTTCTAAGTCACGGTGTGTTTGAACTCAGTGTTGCATGTAGTGATAGTTAATGAATTACTTTGAAGAAATAACATACTATGAAATATTAGGGTGTTACATTCTTCCCCTCTTAAATAAATTGCATCCTGGAAATTTGAAATTGTTGTTCGAAAATAAAATTTTGAAAATATAAAATACCGTTGTGGGAAAACCCATATAGGAAATTGGGTTAATAAAATTTAGTCTTAATAAGATGAAAAAAATTATATATATAAATATATACATGACAAGTATAGTTTCATACTTCAACTAATCCAACCAAAAACTCATCTTTCACTCCAACATATTTCAAAAAAGATATTCTATATATCCTAATCGTATTGGTTTCCAAAAAATAATTATTTTATAATTCATTTGTCAGACTATTTTAAAAAACTAAATTTTACAAACCTGTACATCACGTAGTCCAATCTTAGGTGATACACCCTCGTCACTTTTCTGTTGAGGGTTCAAGTCCCATGGCCTTGTTGGACGTGACTAGTTGTTTCCAGACCTCTGGGTTGTCATTTTTATAACAATCCAAAAATAAACTTAAAAATAGTATCCAATTTTAAATTTAATCCATTCCAACCATTAGACTTATCCAAAATACTTCTATCCAAACTCTCAGTCCAAAATTTATAAAGAAGTTAAATACAATGAAGATCCCTTTTTCTAGGTAATAACATGTTAATTCCTTTATCATGTATTCTTTTAAAACAATAAAAAATCTCGAATTACCATAAATCCTTATTGATTAAATCCAGTATCCCTTATTCCTTATAGAATATTGGATATAATCCATCTATCGAGAAATGTTTTAAACTAAAACAATGATGGAATATACAAATCATTAATCAGTTTCAAAGTGGTCAAGAATATCCAATATAATTTATCTAAATCAACCATCACTTATTCCCAAATCACTAACTCATTATTAGGATCATATTAAGGATTATATTTCCCTCAACGATGTATTTTCCAAAAATGTTTATCTTAATATTAAGTCAATTTTCATTGAACCATATAATCTCAAGTCCTCATTAAAATAATAATGCATTATAATCTTTATTTATCTCTTTAATTCATATAACTAGTATACTATTGATACAACACTCAAATGAAATTATTCTATAGTAACTACATAAGAACACTAGAAATTACTCTTCATCTGAGGTAGTATCATAACATGATTATTACCCAATAACATCATTTGTGGTATACTCTTATGACTGGGACATAGATTCGTGTAGTGTCTCAACACCTTGAAGATGAAGTATTTTACATTTGAAAATTTTTTCTTACCCTTGCAATCACATGCTTAGGGTTCTTTTTCACCACACTTAAAATAAAACTTCCATTCCCTTCAAGAATTTACCAAGCTGATTATTCCCACATTTATCAGATATAGGAAAATCCTTCTTTTCCCCCTTCCCTTTATCCGTCTTTCTCTCTACCATCCTTTTCCTCTCTTGATTCCATTCAAATCCATAGGACTCAGAGATTTATTTATCAATCTTTCAAACACATGATGTTATTTATTCATTTGTTGAGAATACATGGTAGAGTATTTCCCTTTTAAATGTCGGCTTAATACCATGAATGATATGACCCTTCTTACTCTTTAGATCATACATATTGTTGGAGATCCCATTCCTTCCAATGGGTGCCATTTCGAAACAATGTCATACACTAGGTCAGTTTATGAATCACAATTCATTATTCCAAACATGTAAAATACCTAATGTAAATTGAATAGATTGTTGATATAATCCATAGTCACAAAAATGATTTCTTTGAGGAGGTATATACTCATAAACCCTTCATAGTGGTTTGTAAATTAAATGAGAATTACCCTAATCATATCCCTCGAAAGTGTCATAACCAAGATTGCAGCAAGTCCCATGGTCCTTCTCCAGTTCCTATTCAAGTCTAGCTCAATGTGGTGTTTTCGAGTTTTACCCCTAGATACATTGGTACTAGATCTTCCTCTAGATAGTCGTATCCAAACAAGGATGTATTGCTTGGAAAACTCAAAAACTCTCTACATTACCAAAATTCTAGGATGTTCTTCTATACTAATCCCCAATGTCTATATTAGGGTAATGTTCTCTAATCATGGATTAATTAAATCTATTTCCATGGTTGTTGCTAAACATTCTCTGATTTCAACTGTAACACCCGATTCCCAGTTACCCAGAGTCGGTGCATTATTTTAATACATTGTCATGATTACAAGGAATCAAGTCCCAAAAGACAGATTAGTTTAGTAGTCTTGGAAAATAGATTACATACATGAACGTTACATTATATATTAGAAAATAAAACACAACATAAATGAACCTTTTAGAACACAATTAATCTGCTAGCTTAACCATTCTTATCAATCATAATAAACAACTTGTAATCCTGAGAAAATTAAAACATAGAAAGGGATGAGCTAAGATGCTCTATAAGGAATACAATATAGATGAAATTTTCATAAATAATCAGAAACATTTAATGCAATGTATAAGACTAAAAACGCCATTTAAAAGTAAACTTCAGAATAATATGGAAAAGATAAAATAAAATAATTCCATTTACTTATTCATATGGATATTCTAGTAGTCGAATAATAGCATGTAATATCAATAGCCACTTTTATAATTATATAATGCATAATTCCAAACATCATAACCACATAGTCATGACCTTATGCCAATATTACTAATAAGATTTTGTTAAGGTCTTGTTCTAAGACACTAGTTTGTCTCATGAGACCTACCGATCCATCGAGGATCTATAACAGGATCCATCAGTCACTTACTAAGTCCAATGCATTCCTCATATGAAAATTTATAAACACAACTTAATCATTTGTATTAAAAATAGCATACTAAATTTCAATAATTTATCCATCAACCATGAATGGTATAAAAATAATACATCCACAGTCAAACATATTAAAAAACCCTCTATAAAATATAGAAGATTAGTATCATAAAAAATAAACTTCAAAAAAGTATAAAATCCATTAAGGGATGTTGATATAGATGGGAATTATTTGTAAAAACCATTGAGAGATATATCCCTTTTTCATAAAAAAATAAAAATGTCACACAATTTAGAAAGGAATACATTAAAAGTCATTTTTGAATCAAAGTGTCCCATACCACTTTGAAACTTTTGAACGTAAGTAACATTTTAAAAACATTCATGTTCATATAAATAAATCCTTAAGAACCATTTTTAAGACATGGACATTAATGAGAATGATTTAGAATAATAAATATTTATAACATTTAAAATGATTTTTTAGAAACGAAGTCCATTACAAATAATCTCTTTGAGAACACTTTAATGAAAACCGGACATGGATAATAAATATGTCCTTGTATATTCTTACATATAAACAATCTCAGATAATAATGAGATTGAGGAACTAACCATTACATTGCACATTCCTTTAGTCGAGGGTACATTTATCCTCCAGCATGAAGACTGTAGTATGTTATTAAATTATACTAGAATAATATTAATATTTTTGATACAATACAAGATTCATTTAGGACTTTATACTACCCATTTAATAATAATTTCCATGTTAAATTTACATTTCAGGTAATAATATCTTTCTTTATCATACGTGTTTTAACTTGTTACTCTTGATTATATCACATAGATAATGATTTAAATACTTCCATAATATAAAACCAGATTTATATATCATATAAATTTAAAATATAAATATGTATAATAGAGATATATATGAAATCGAAAATACCGTTAATGGAGATGGTAGTTCATACGTATACATAAACGTTGTTTCCATTTTCATATCGTATTGAACCAAACTAACTGAATAAGATATATGTATATATACATATATCTCGATTAGAATTATTCTTTCATATATTACATACTTATTAATGATATGTATTTTATAATCATCATTGAATGGTGATAGTGGAAATGAATTTCATCACGTCATAAAGATGGTAATCCGTACATACGCACAAGCGACAATATCATTATATTTTCTACTTACATTAGTTATACTCATTATTATACCCATACAAATAATGATGTGTTTGAATAACAAACTATACCACGACGTGGAGATGGTAATCCATACGTATGCACATATGATGAATTAGTCATTTCTAGGATGGATAGAATAGTTAATATAGTTCTACCATATATATAATAACATCATAGTATATAGAATATACTGGAGTTATTATTTTAGAATGTAAACAACAAATAAAGGGAAAGTTGAAGAAGAAAAGAACTTGGAAGATGTTATGAAATATTTACCTATTTTTTTGGGATATTTCATTTGATTTGATTAAAAGGGATCCATAGGATGGCTTTCTGACCAATGTAAGGCCTCTAGGATGAAGGGAGGAATGTTAGGAGGATATTTGGTTAGGTTTTGTCCGATCCAATTGGATTTGGAGGTGTGAAATTAAGAGAAGGGGAAGTGCCATTTTATAAGAGAGGTGATGGTCACTTTAAGAAAAGTTTGAAATATTATTTTATAATAAAATCATTTTTTGTTTCTAATGTCTTAAAAATGAATTATTTAAAGGCTAAGGTGGGTATGGGTCTAAATCATCTCATGAAATAGGTTGTATACATTTTTAGGTTACCATTATAACCATATCTTTTATATTTATCTCTTAGTTAAATAGTTTAACTTTTACAATGTCTTCCTTTATTCTTACATTATATGGTTAATAAACATACTCTGAACTTCCAAGAGAACCTAAAGTGGTTCATTTATGACATATATAATATTATTTAAGCCTTTTTTTCAACCTTATATTTTTAGAAATATTATATCAACCAATAATATAGTATTTGTTTTGAAAATTATTTTATGTCAATTTTGACATTATTTGGATTTTTTTGTAGAAATCATAAAAGCATGATTACTTCAAAAAAATACATTGAATCCTCCCTAACATGTCATATCAACCTATAAAATTAGAGAAATTCATCAAAAGTCTCAAATATCATTTATTTGGGATATATAATATCAAATATTTTAATCTTCAAATAATATAATAATTACTAAATCATCATTGTGTCATAAATAAATTTAAATATTTAATGTCTAAAATTTTTAAATAAAATACTATTATATAGGAAATATTTTTATCTTTATAATAAATATTTATATTTGAATTCATATTCGGTGTAACCCTATATTAAAAATGGTTTAGTTATTAAACATCGAATTTAACTCTTCTAACTCTCCTTTAAATAAAATAATAATAAATGTCTTAATCTAATACAAGTGGACCAAAAAGGTTAATATTTTATTCCTATGGTTTTTTTGGTCTAATTATACTTAACCAATATAATTAGGATATGTGTTTTGGTAATAATAATATCATTTTTACCCTTAATAACCCTATTTACTTTTAACTGTGGTAAATAAAAGTAAAAAGTTACTATTCAAAAAAAATATTTTCATCTTATTGAACCATGTTTTACTTACAGATATTAACCTTGTCTCTCAGATTTTTGAATTTTAACTCATATAAGTTGTAAAATTATGTTTTATACAAATTTGCAAATCCTCCATGGAGGTGGGTAAAAGATGTTAAATAGTTCAATTAAATTTATATATATATAAACATTTTATAAAATGAGTCTAATTAATTTCATTTAACTTATATAGGTAATATGTATCTATTTTTACCTCAAATAAATTTAAATAAAATAAATAATTATTTCAATAAAATGTCGGTTTTAACTAATAACTCAGTGTTTTTAACTATTCATTAAAAAATTAAAGTTTTCAGAAAAATACCAAAATTTCACCTTAAGATAATTTGGATATTCTGAATTCAAAAATTAAGTCTATTTTACCAAATTAATAACATAGAAGTTTCATTTATTAATTTAAAATTAATTCCCATTGTCAAAACCATAAAGTGTTTTTTAAGAAATAATAACTATCAAAATATTGATACTTGTTTATGTTCCATTTCTAAGTGATATTATTTCCAATGAATAAAATTGTATAAAATGGTAAAAATATAATCTAATTATTCTTCAAAACCATTAAAATTTATAATTTAACACTACAAATTATTTTGATTAAAAAATTTATTTTCAGTTAAAATATAGTAATTTTCATTATTCACCCAAAAATGAAATTTTTCAGTAAAACACAAAAAAATTATTGAAACTAAATTCTTATGTCCCTATTATAAATAAGAAATTTATTTTGTCAAATTGAATATATAAATGTTTCAAATATTGGATTTAAAAAGTGTTCTCCATTAAAAGACGGTAAAATTGCATTTTTTTTAAAAAATACATTTTTTATCTGAAAAAATGAATTTATTTTTTCATTATGTCTAAGAAACTCATAATTTTGTTATAAAATTATAAGGATTTTATGAAGTTAAAATTTTAGTTAATGTTATTCATAACCACTTTTGAATGACTATTTTTGTAATTCATGGTGCGCTTGAACTTGGTGACGCATGCTGTGAAAGTTATTGAATTACTTTGAAAAAATAACATACTATCAAATCATAGGGTATTACAGGGTCTGTTTTATGATACTAATAGTGATCCAGTGAGGTTTGATGTTGAATGAGACCCTTTTATGTGTTTGGGTCATGTTCTTTTCTTATCATCATTCATGATCGTGTTGATGTTAACCTCGTTGAAGGTTCATCAGTTGGTGTTTCCCAAGGTTATATAAGGGTTTCTTAATGTCCAGCAAAAATGAGGTTATAATATTACCCCTTGATGGTAAATCAATATTGGGATCAATCTATAGCTATGAATGTCTCCTATTTCGATTCCTCTATATAATAAGGAAACATCAGCTTAACGATACTACCAGGTAATACTCAATTATATATTGTCTTGAGGTTTTACTCTTCTGAATGTGTCACCTTATGGGGAAATTTTTTTCACATGAATAGGGATGAATTTTTTTCATTCTCGTATCTATTATCATCACTTGATCCCTATGACAATAAATAATAACATTAATTTTCCATAGATTTATGACTTATTTGATCTACTAAAGGAATTAAGTCGGTTTTTAAAAATCAATTTGTGTTCAGGATGTCATTAGATTCAGAAAAGGATGATGATATTCACAAGACAAAATTCCATTATTTCCATGGGTATTACAAGATCATTTTCATATCATTTATGCGATGAATGCACCATCAATGCTGATAGGGATGATGATCACAAAGTCCAAATAGTTCCTAGATAAGATACGGTTGGTTTTCATTGACAACATCCTTGTGTATTCCATGACTGTAGAGGTGCATAAAGAGAATCTTCATTCTGTTTTTGGAATTAATTTCCATGAGAAACTATTTGAGATTATTTTATGCTTAATTTCTAGGATCATAATTTATTTTTTTGAGGCATGTGGTATCCCTATAAGGATTATATTGGGATCCTATGTAGATATATGGATTTTTTTCTTGGGAACTATCACATCCCATACCTAGATTCAACTTAACCAATTCCCCAAGCCCAATTGTCTACATGACCCATGTGGTGTCTCCCTATAATCCAAGGGATACCAACTAGTGGCATGGTTTTATATGGTATTATAGTGGGGAGACAATAAACCCAAGATAGAGTAACATAGCAGATACAAAAAAATAGAAAACAATAGTTGAAGCATATACAATAAACAAATATCATAAAAATTTGAAACAAAAAAATATCTAAATAACTTTGAAGTTGAAACAACAGATAATTGAATATAATAACCAAATTTCACACTAATAGTTTCTGATATGAATATGGATGCATGGAAAGATATTAGAAAAGGAAACTGGAAGTATGCAACATGTATACTGAACAAAAGTGAAAAAGAGAAAAAATAAAAAAATTCTAAATAGCATCTCAAGCATATTCCCAATCCTCTTCTCCTAATATCTATCTATTTAATAAGGAAAAACAACCAAAATATTGGTGTTTTCCATAATTCATAAATAAAAGAAGACACTATTCTCAGGTGCCAAAGGTGGCCCATGTATGGTGTGAGATAAAAATATTAGTAGAACAACACCAATGGTGTATACATGTAATCAGATTAGGTGCTCATAAGTAGTGAATTTTTAATACTATATAGGAATTTAAACAAAACATGATTAAATAAACAACCTCTTTCTCAGGATCCTAAAGGATACCTGGCAGGTCTACCTACTTGAGCTGAAACCTGGAATGTGTGATCAAGTTAGCATTTATGTATATATATAGTGTATTTCTGTTGTTGGGTAAGAATTCCTCCCACCCATATATATATATATATATGTATATATTACATGGGGTATGAATTTTTCCCATCCATTAATAAATAAATATATATATATATATATATAACTATCATGGGGTAACAATTCCTCCAATACATAATGGTATATCAATATTTTAACTAGCTTGGGAAAGCACGCCTCCAACCCATAAACATGTACATATTATAAATAGAATGGGGTAATAATGCCTCCCACCCATATACATCAACATGATCATAATAATAGTATGTACATAACCATTCATATCATACAACATAATGAAAAATATTTTACATCATTTCAATTTAAACAAACAAACCATTTCATGTAATGCCTTCATAAATAATCCTAACCATTGAAAGTCCATTTCATCATTTAAATCCATTCCATTAATTCCAATTCATCTTTAAGGTTTAATCCATCTCGTCATAGCTAACCTATATAAGCCAACTATCCTATTTTCTTATCATGGAAAATTCATTTCAAGGCATGGTGCTTCGGAAAACTTTCAAGGTTGTTTCTGACGCATTAAATGGGGCACCTGCATCCATCTCGTTTGAGGAAGAAAGGCGCGACATTGTTTCCACTCACTCCCTCTTTCCAATGGCGGGCATCATCTGTCACTTTTTAGGGATGTTTACTCCTTGATCGAAACAGGATGATGGGATGTCGGTTCTTCCTTCCGTGGATTTATCCTCGTAACTTTTTACCTACTCTAGATATCCCTAATAGATATAATATGTTGTTCAAGAAAATATTCCTAGCGCCATATCTTCATGGACACCAGTTAATTACACTGCTTCTATCAGGACATTCCAATGGGTTCCGTCAGGGTAATAACCATCAGTCATGGGATTAGTCACTTTGGGCATCACTAGTATATCTGGACGATGGGAAACTAGCGCGTCTGTCTTCTATCCCTTATTAAAGGGATTCTCGAGGGTTTGGATTCCTGAGGTATCCCACATAGAATTTAGGGAATCATATTCTAAGGGCATGTATCTGAGGTTTTCCTTAGCTTCCCGTTTTTAACAAAGTGTTTTCTGCAAGTTAAACATCCAGTGGAGACGGACTGAACTTATCAGAACCTTGAATGGAGTGGATCAGAAGGGTGCAACCCATGGAGGGAACACCAATATTGGGGACAATGCATGGTTGGATTCCCAGTCACTATTGAGGGGAATGATTAATTATATGGCATGATTTCACAAGGATGTGGCAGGCAGGGTGAGAATCAGGATGGATGATGGTGTAGTTTTATGAAGTGGATGGTGAGTGGGATGAAACCGTCATGGGGATGATGATGGTTTTGGGGTTTAGCTTCCAAGGAGTATCTTACATATCCGCATGGTAGAGAATCAAAGATCATGTAGTTCATATGACGATGGATTACTGCCGATTGGGGTTTTCAACAGCTTATCGCTGCATGGGGTCGCAACGGCTTGCAGCTGGATAATAATGTTAATGGCTTACCACTAAATGGGTTCACAATGGATTAATGTCATTCAAGATGGGGGAAATCCGATGTGAATGAGGTCGGAGTGACTGAGTGTTGGGATTGCACCTCGTGGAGGATTCCTACGTACCTTTCCTTTGTAAGGATCAAAGACCACGTAGTTCAGAAAGGTTGGTGAACCAATGTGAAGGAGAACATGGGGTCTAGTGGGAGGGGGATTTAACCTCGTGGAGGATTCCTACGTACCCAGCCATGGAAAGGATCAATGACCTAGTAGTTCAGGTTGTGGCATGGGGTTTACACTCAAATCTGCATAGGGTGTTGGTGAACTGACGTGAATATGGTCAGAATGACCGAGTTTGTGGGCTTGAACCCCTTGGATGATTCCAACATACCCTGCATTGGCAACGATCAAAGACCTCATTGTTTAGGTGGTGTTTGGGTCTTACACTCTCGGCTACCTAGGGTGTTGGTGAACCGACATGATGATGGTCGGAACGACTGAGGTTGTGGGATTGAACCTCGTGGAGGCTTATTACATACACATCCTTGGAAAAAATCAAAGACCTCATAGTTCAGGTGGTGTTTGGGGATTACACTTTAGGCTTCCAAGTGTGGATGTCAAGGTCGGTGCTTGCTCTAATCCGACATGAGTCATGATCGGTGTGAGAAACAAGATGTAGCATAGACCTGATGACCAGGACGCAAAAGGCCTGTCTCTAGGAAGTGAAGTGGGGCTTACATGTGATTGCAGCTGAAAGAGGAAACATGTGCTTATGTGTGGATAGCAGCCCGAAGAGGTTGGGACATACTCAAGGATATAGGCTTAGTGGTGGAAAATCCTAGCAGGAGAGGGATTGGGTTCCGAATAAAGGAGGGGTTTGGCATCCCCCCCCCCCCCCGCTCTGGTCCTTGGGACCGAAGAATAAAGGAAGAGCATAGATGCTACCTCCTTCAAGATAAGTTAAGGGCTTACACCAGAATGGTTTCCCTTTCACTGCATAAGAATCATGGGAGAAGTCACAGTTTAACGGCATGTGCTGAGGATGAGGGTGCTTGGCAGCTTAACGTCCTGCAGCTCGGATGAGGTGGTCTTCGCTCCGAACTTCTTGGACGTATATAACCAGTACCCTCTACAATGTGGTGAAGAGAGGGGAAAGGCAATGTCGTGGCTTGGGGGTGTCATGGAGCGAACCATTGGGGGGTCCACGTTAGATTGGCTATGTGAAGAATAAATAGCCATTAACATGCCTAGGATCCGCTAAGGAGCAGCATTGGTGAATGGGGCTTAACAAAGAAAGCTTCTTGGGTGCTGTTATGGAGTGGCAATGGTGGACAGGGAATACGTGAGGGAGTAGCTCGTGTGTCGCTATGGGGCGGCAATGGTGGATGGGGCTTACGCAAGGCAACTACCCGTAATGTCTTCCTCGTGCTGGCCAGGAGATTATCCCAACTCACTGGTGGGTTGAGCAATATAATTGGGGGCAACACCTATGCGCATGTGCACAATTGGGATAACCCCAATGGGTGTTGGAATCAGTCCGAACAAAGGGAGGTGAAAAGTGTGAATTGCATGCCTAGAATATAGAACACAATGAGGGTGGTATGGAGAATTTGGATAACTATTAAATATATTCAAAACAATTAATCCATACCGTGTTAGCCTGAAATGGGGACAAACAAAAAATGGTCAACTGCTGACTGTGTTTGAAACACAGGACCTGGCTCGAAGTTTTTTATAATGTCTTATAGTGCGTTGGTCCAGTACAGTAGGTGAACCAATGCGGCATGGGACAAGGCCATTAGGGGATCCCTTTAGACAATGAAGAGGAGGAAGATCCGAATGAAAGACACACAAAGTGTGAGCTGGTGTGATGTAATGTTTTTATAGATTCCAATGCTCTTGGAGTTCTGCCACTGTGATCATGGGGTAATATATCTTATGCTAGGCACATAAAGCATCACTTATTTGGAATAAGAGGCATCCAATTATTGAATGATAGGGCATGCTTCAGTTTATAGACATATAGAGAGTAAAGTTGGCATCTTATGCTTAGAGCATAAGGAATCTCTTGTTTGGAGCAAGAGTAATCCTATATTTGTCACATAGTGAATTATACAATTTATATTAATGTAGAGAGGACATTTGAAATCTCATTCTTGGAGCAGAAGGCATATATTATTTAGATCGAGAGGCATCCTATGTTTGGATCATACATTGCACTATAGTTTATAGTAATGTAGAAAAGACTATTGGCATCCTATGCTTGGCGCACAAGTAATCTCTTGTTTAGAACAAGATACATCCTATGTTTAGAACATAGGGTGTACTACAGTTTATATACATGTAGAACATACTATTAGGCATATTATTCTTGATGCATATGGCATATCTTGTTAAGAGAAAGAGCCATCCTATGCTTATAATATAGGGATTACTACAGTTTAAATTCATTTAGATAGAACTCTTAGGCATAAGGAGCCTAGAAATGGATGGTGTAGGGAATAACGCAAGGGAGGCCCTTTCTGGTTCAACCTTGCATTAGAGGCAGGTGATGGGGGTTTGAATGAATTACTTGAGGAATGGTTTGACTCAATGTACTCAAGGAATTGATGATGAGAATATCTACTCATGACAGAGGAAATGAACCATGAGGAATATGTCAACACAAGGAGTTTCATGGTGTGCGGAGGAGTATCTCAACTTATTGTATTCTATAGGTGGAAGTTGGGTGCACATAAAGGCTCAATGTAAAATCCCGACGTTCCGGCCCGAAAATCTCATGGTGAGACTCTCCATTTTTCATTAGTATTAGTGATGGTAGTGAAGGGATCGACAAGCGTAGGAATATATACTATTGTTCATAATAGGAGTGAGATGTAGGATGGGCTACGCGCCAGAATGAGGGGTTGTTCACAATAAGGGAGCCATGTGCGCAATAGAGCTAGCATGCGCGCAATTGAGGTAGTTTCACTGAAAACACCGGGTCAGCATGAAATCGGGGAGATTTTTCACATAAAGGGGGACGTGCATGCCATACGGATGGTGTGTGCGCAATATTGGAGATGTGCGGGAAATGGGAGGCTGTGCACGCAATAGGAATGGAATTGCGCGTAATAGTAATGGTGCATCACTGGTCCTTGAAAAATTGGGTGAAGTGGCACTATTGCATGAATAAATAACGTTATGTGCGAAAAACATGGTAGATAGTCCCTTTTACGTAGATAAGTTATGTTTTCACTCGAGATATGGGGTTTTCCGTGCAGGTGTGGAAAATTCAGACTTACGCGCATTAGAGCGACGGCCGAACTCTGGGGTCCTTTCTAGATGAGCATTGTTCACTTGTATTTATAGGAGGAAACTAGGGAGGCTGTGCATGAAAATTTATATGTGCACAAATGGTTTTCTGTGCGAAACGGTATAGGTAATATTCCATGCACACAAGGCAGTCATAGTAAAATTTCACGCACACATGTGGTTTTCCACGAGAGATTCCCTTTTTTTGGGCAAATCAATTTTTACTTACAAGATTCCATTTTTTATGTGAAAATCCATAATTTTCCACAAAACCATCTTGGATGGCCATTTATAGCTGCCCAACTTCGAACAACCATGACATCTGATCTGTAACATTGTTTGGACCCCACGACCTGTCAAATCGATGCTTTCAGAACAAGCTACACTCCGAGATCATATATGGAAGGATTCAGTGAATTACATGGATACGTTTTCCGGTGCCAATAAATGTTATATACTCACATGCCAGTTTGGAAAATTATAATTCAAAAGCTTCTATAAAACATTGAGGAACCTTGGTATACATTAATTCCACATGGGAAAATTGATATTTCAATTAATATACCTGATAGAAGCTAAATTGGGTTCCATGTATTTTGAACCAATTAGACTAAAAGGCCATTTTCAGGGTGTAACACCTATTGGTGTCCATATAGAGCATGGATGATGTCTAAACCCCTAATACAGAATCAATTATCCTGTATCGAGACTCGAGGTTCGTTTATTCATGAAGGAATCAACATAACAAATGAGCTCAATAAAGGTCGAATAGTGGCATGCCAGAATAAATACGGAACAACTAATACTCAAATGGAAATTAAATGACCTCCTACATTAGGGACATAGATAAAGGCACACTTGATATAAACCTCATATTAAAATCAGATTGGATGATATCTGAGTATCCATCCAACATAATGAAAATAGGGTATATGAGCCTAAATCCAAATAGCACAATATAAGGAAAGGAGAATATAGATAGAAGTAGATAGACTAGGGTGACATACCTTAAAGGATCCAAAACCTCCAATGAATTATATATCAGACACTAAAATAAGGAAATATCAAATATTCATTCATATAGTGGTTTTTATCAAAAAGAAGACAAAAACCCTCAATTATATCCATAGGAGGATATAGAAATATATTATATGGGTTTTGAAACATACAAAGTGAAAAATGGTATTTCCCCACAAACAAACTGATCATTGTATATGAGCATGGTTTAAAAACCATGTGAAAACCCAGAAATAAGGCTTTGTCCCCTATCGATAGCATACTTAATGGTTTTTCACGAAATCCTCATGGTTTTACCAAAATCATGAGGACATGAAGTTTACCCTATCTACAATTAAACTATTTACCCAAACATTGTGGTCTGGGTTACATGGTTTCCTCAAATCGTGTGTCACAACATACAAACCTCTTTTCTGCACCTTCATGATCTAAACAAACCCTGGATGTCTGTCAGCACTTCTATAATCTATATTCTATGTTTACCATTATTAAATAAAATATCCAAAAATTAAAACCAATGATCTATACATTGGTCAAATATCTAGTCATTTCAACCTCCACTCTGTATAGCAACTCATCCATGAGATGTCATTTTGAGGGAAAATAGGTAATGTTAGTAAGGATTTCTGACCCCTAATATGTTATACCAGCTTTTAAATCCCATATATCCTCATGTACTATGTCATGAAAACATTGAACACTTACAAGAGGAACATACGAACCATAAAATTTATTCACACTTCATTCAACAATACGCACAAAATACTCCTCAAAGGAAGCATCCATATCTAGCTCAACCTCATCAGGATGAAATACAAGATATGGTCCTGGATAATATCAATGATGTTAAGATACATGAAACTCATAACAAATATACTAGTTTCTTTGAGGATGTGCTAGCTAGTAAGCCATTGGTCGGATCTTTGGAAAACCCTCAAAGGGGCCCAATGAATCTCAGTGATAGTTTACCCTTCTTCTGAATATGTCTATCCTCCAGCCTGGGTGGTATATTCTAGAAAACAAAGACTCCAACTATATAAGGATTAACAGG
The DNA here is from genome assembly GCA_963277665.1 of Viscum album. Classification (NCBI taxonomy): domain Eukaryota; kingdom Viridiplantae; phylum Streptophyta; class Magnoliopsida; order Santalales; family Viscaceae; genus Viscum; species Viscum album. Next base: position 823,512,218 of record OY728157.1, read on the forward strand.
GAGACAAATGAATGGTATCCTAGAAGCTTTTATTAATAGTGACCATGAAGAGGATAATTTTTCTCTTCCAAGACACTCCAAAAATGAAAAATAATGCATAAAGTATTTCCTCTAGCACCTAAATTTTCTATTTTATCTGTCCATCAATATGTGTGTGATAGGCAAGTCTGAAAAGTAAATGACTACCGAATTCCTTATTGATCCTCTACTATAACCATGAAATAAAACGAATAATCATTATTATAATTGATAGAATGATGTTCTCAATGAAAATGTGCTACGTCCTTCACATATGACCTTCCCAACATGTTTATCGAGAAGGTCTCACACACAGGTAATAAGTTTTCAACCATCATCATACAATCAAAGACAACCCACAATGAGTCGTTTCCATGAAGTGATCTTGGTAAACCAATCACGAAGGCCATCGAAACAGTGTCCCATTTCCACTCAGTAATGTACAAAGGATTATGAATCACTTCTGAAATCCGATGTGAGGTCATATCCAACTAACAAGTGGTACACTAAAAGATAAAATATCTTATCTCAAGTTTCATTTGAGGCCGCCAATATTGATGTCAAATATTGGGATACATTTTTGTGACATATGGGTTGAAACTCGAATTATGATGTGTTTAAATTCCTCATCTGATCCTCCCTAATGTATTTTGGGACACATACACCCCCCTGAAATGAAAGTGTATTAGTCTTTTCAACTATCCAACTAGATGAAGTACCATCATATAAGACACTTTCATGTAGGATAATTCCTTTAGGTTTAGGTACTTTCCTCAACCATACACATTCTAGAAGAGTAGATTTCCATTCTAATACTGCGAGGATAGCCTAACCAAAGTCCTCTGGAACCTCTAATTTCTTCTCTAGAAATAAGGACATGTGATTCCATTCTTCACTGGACTTCTAAACCACCTGATTATGAGACTTTTGGCTAAGAGAATTGTCTACTGAACTCTTTATCCCTAGAGTGTAAGAATGTTTGAAATCGAATAATTGCAAGTACTCGACCAACCTATGCTGCCTGAGATTATGATCCGGCAATGCAAATATGTATTTGAGCCTCTTTTGTTCTGTGAACACCACAAAAGGCTTTCCCAATAGTTAGTGAATTCATCAACATAAATCAGAAACAAAAAAAGTGAGCTCTAGATTGTGCATTGGGTAATTCCACTTGTGAGTCCCCAACTAATGAAAACTATATGCAATAACTCGCTCATCCTGCATCATAAAGACTCCAAGCCTGAAACATGACTTATGATCCTTACTCTTCTTTTGAGGTATGTATCTTTACTTTTAAGTTTATCCTAAAACAATTTGGAGAAAATAGGTTGAGGGGCTGGTTGGAGTCCTGTTACATGATGTGACTAGAAACTAAATGTCATGTACTTCTAGGTACATGTCGTGTAAGGATGTATACACGATATGTAATCCAAATACATGGACACATAATGGTCAGTGCATAAAACTGTACGAACACAATATGTGATATCAAGTACACATTGTTTAATTTTTATATTATGATTAAATCAGATAGTATCTTAGTTTTTCATCAAATGGACAAGAAGGCTCATCTGGGTTCATGAAAAGATGTGTTGAGAGATATTTTCCTCCCGGATTGATCAACCAAACCATGATTCCTTCATCATCAGTTGCATTTGAACCCGATTAGTGAGCTTTGGATTCATCCTTTTAATTTCTTCTTGACTTCGTCCGTCAATCTAGTTATTCAAGGTTGATCTTGTTTTCTCATTTTGTAGATATACTCCATCTAGGTTGAAGTAAATCTTGATGTAGGATGACGAGAGTCGTACTACGATGAGGTAGGTGGTCTTGTGCCTATCACTCAATGTGTAGTTTTATATATGTGTTGTATTACAATTCTCCCATGTTTAGGGTGTAAAATTGAATGAAAATTGAATTTTTTGTTTTCTAACGATGATTAGATCATCAGCTAAATTAAATTAATCACGATTGAGCTTGTTGGTTTGATTCAGGGACACCCCATTTGTGAATTCCCTTAAAATGATACATTATGTCAGTTTGGCCCAGGTTGCCTATGGGCATAACTTGTTTTACATTATTTCATCATTAAGTTTGAATTAATTTTATAATTTAATTTCAATTGTGGAAAATTTTTATTGATTTGATTAATGAGGTTTGGTTTCAGTGATTGCTGCTTTTCCCCATGATATTCCAATTTTCAATTAAGTCATATGATAGTTTAATTTACTTGTTTCTTTATATGTGTGAATCCCATATGAGTTATTATATGTTTACCATGTGATAGTGTAATTTAAATGTGTTGTTTAATAAGATAAATTCCAATATACTATTCTTGACCATGATTGATGTTTTATACATTTGGGTGAGAATTTGTTATGCATGTGGGAAAGGATCTAGTATGTCTATGGAATACAATTTGTTACACATGTGAGTGAGAATTTGTTATGCCTATTGGTGAGTATTCATTAGGCATGTGGTAAGGGATTTTTTTATTCCTACGGGTAGGGTTTTTCTCTGCCTGCAAGAAATATGATCAATAGATTACTGAAATGGAATGAAATATGTCGCTTCTACCAAGCCAAAGAACAAGACTAGATTCGGTCTTCACTTTATTTATTTAGATAGTCTTTTGAGGTATCTTTCGATTAATCTTTATATGGGGGATTGATAGGAATAATGTAGGTCTCAAGATTTATATAATTCAATGTAATTGAATTGTTGAACTGAACACAATGAATGAAAATGGGAAACATGAATTTTAGTATTCTTTACTTCTGAGTACATCATACTTTATTGTTTTCTTTTTTGTACACTACTTGTTTAATATACTCACTCAAAGATAGGCATAGATATTTTGTGGTTATCTACTAGGATTTATTTATCACTCCTTATTTGGGTCATCCTTTTGTTCCAAAAAATTATATTGTTGCATGCGTCGATAAGGGCAAGAGTCATTCTATAAGTACATGAAATACTCTTTATAAGCAGTATAGCATGGGACTGAGCGATGAATTGTGATTTATCATAGTTTCCATTGATTATATTTCTTTCAGAACATATATTGTGGATTTTGGAAGTTTACCCAATTTGGTTGTTTCCATAGAACATAACATGTTGCATCATCTTTTGTATTGATTGATGTTTGGTAATCTATTGTATTAGTCTTTTGCTATTTAATTTAGTTATATGATGTATACTGCTTCTACTATTGTATGTTATTATTTCGTTGTGTTACACTATGCCTATGAGGGCATAGTTTCCCCCACTATAACACCATAGGCCCTCATTTCTAGTCAGTAACCTCTAGTGTTTAGGGAAATGTGCTTAAGGACATGTGCCCAACAATGTATGGTGCACCAGTTGGGTGACATCAGGATCCAAGACATTACAAAGATGTATCAAAGGAGTTTTATTTCAGGGATTGAATTACTATTTATAAATGATATAAAGGAAATGGAAAATGGTAATTAGATATTTCTAAGAGTAGATACCACGTGAATAGGGAAATCTAAATTACCTCTAATGAAATTGTGTTTTTTTGGTTTTGAGATATTAAAGTTGATTTTTATTCACCATTGGGTGACACACTAGTTTTGTATTGTTATCATTGATATCATTTTGGTTTTATTTTTTTGAAACCCAATGAGATTAGGGTAAGCCATCTCATCCCTCATATAGGAACTTGTTAGAAATAAAATTCCTTGAATTGTTTCAATGCCATTTAGATATAATTACTGATTGCATGATATTGTGATAGATTTCATACTAGGTATACATATTGTTGTGATAGATACCAAGAAAGATATGTCTTCTTTTGTGATAGGTGTATTGGTACGTGTTATGGGTGAATTTGGAGGATACCAAACATTGATCCTTGAAAAGTATGGGCCCTCTTGGGTCCGAATTTTGTGGATCATATTTTGGACATGGGATATAAATTGTGTTGTTATGTGTTATAATTGGATTCCAAGCAATGATTCGCGGGGAGTGTGGGCCCCCACATATTGGAATTTGGCACACGATTTCTTTATTTGGAAAAAAAACAAGGGTTATGGGGAAGTTTCTAAGGCATTATTTCTAGAAACCTTGGCAACAAGGCGTGTGGTCCTATGAACCCATGCCATGTGTTATTCAATTCGGGAAGAAAATAACATTTCCATGTACATGCTATGTACTTTATGTACACACCATGTGATATATTACAGACTAACCAACCATGTGAGAGAAACATTGGTTTTTGAGTTTCAATCAGAACATGTCATGTACCATATATGCACCTCGTGTAGTATTACATATACAGACCCGTGTAGCTCTTGAACTGTAAAAGTGCATGGACATGAGGGAATAATTGAGTACACGACATGTGTCCTCCAGATACATTCTATATCTACAATGTTTACACGACCAAGGTAGGTAGAGATACATGCCCTTGCGATATTTTAAGGGGACACACCATGTATTATTTATACACGTCATGTACCTAGGGTGTTAATACACCTAGGCCAATAGGGGTACACGACTATGTAAGGGATTAAGTGTACACACCATGTCTAATTCATAAACACCATGTAATCCTATTTTTTTGAACATTTGAGGCTTTTCTTCTCCTTTTAGGCTCTTGAGTTCGTGATCTATTAACCCAAATTAATAATCTTATGCTAAGTTGTTTGTGCTAGACATTACATAGAAATGCCACTAACAAGACCTCTAGTTTTATACCAAGAGAGTTGAAATGTGCATACCCCAAAGGAGGTACGCCATGCGATACAAGTGGATCCTCCCAGTGTTCTAGTAAAAACTCCAAATATTATAACAAAAATGGGTGTGTATGCACAATTATGTGAAATATTCATGAGGTTTATAAAGACCTTTCAAGGAGTACCTCAGCCTGCTACGTCTATGGAAGAACTAATGCGAGTATTCCTACAGCATCATTCGCCTACATTTTTAGGGGATTGTGGACCACAGGATACAGAGTCATGGATGGATTCCATGCTTATGATCTTCAAGAATCTAGAGATGACTCCAAATAAGAGGGTCAATCTTGCAACTTATATACTGTGTGATTCATCCAAGTGGTGAGGGGATGTTACCACACAGACAAAGCATCGTTCAAACATGGAATGGGGATATTTTCACATAGTCTTCTAAGAATACTATTTTCTAGAGATGATGAGGGCTGATAGAGCCTCGGAGTTCATGCATCTAGAGAAGGGTGTCATTTTAGTGATGAACTAATCTGTCAATTTCACTGATCTTCAGATATTCACACCTATTTTGATGTGTGACGAGACATCATGGGCTAGATGATTCGAGGATAGTCTTAGGTGTAACATCTGATTGTAGGTGAATGTTTTTCGATTTCCTTCTGTTTATTCCGTCATGATTCATGTTTCGATTACTGAGTGTAATTTCCTAGAATATGGGGGGATGCAAACTAGGGTGATTTGAAACTGAGATATGTTACTGTCATGAACGAGAGAAAAAAGCATCATATGGATCATTCTCTTGGTGGCATGAGTAGTCAGAATGTTTCTTCCTATAGGCATGTGAGGTGCTATTAGTATAGAATATCTGGGCACATGAGACCGAAGTGCTCGATAGACCTAGTCGAGTGCTGAGATTGCAGAATTATGGGCCATCTACAATTCCACTTTAGTTAATTTCCACTATTATCTTAAGAGAGAGGTTAGGCACTGACTCCACATTCAAGAGCATGGTTAGTGTATTCTCCCTAGTAATCGAATTTTAATACTTCTGGAAACTTAGGAAGAGGTTGTGTTCCTGGAATAGGTAGCTAGACCCTAGGTTTTAATAGAAAACATAGTGTATCAGCTTAGGGCAGCCAGAAATTGTCAAAAGGCCGACATACCTTCCATGCTTTTGAAGTGCAGTAGACCTAGCAGGAGTATGATCTGAGGCCTTCTACAATCATAGGTATTATTCTAGTCACATATAATTTATCTTCTATACTCTTTGATATAGGGGATTCATATAGTTTTATATTTGTTCCTGTTGTGGAGATCCTTGGTCTCTATGTCATCTCTTCTGGTGATGTTATGACATTAGTCACATAGTTAGGGATAACAATGATAGGTGTGCATCAGGGTAAGGAGTGCCCCATTGAGGTTGTTGGGTGCCAATTATTTTGGGATCTCTATTCCATAGAGATGATAGGCTTCAATGTAATACATGGAATGTATATTTTGGTCTCCATTGAATATTTTGTCGATTGCTATCACTTTTGGGTGAATTTTACGTCACCAGGAGGCAGATCATTTCTAGACAAGGGAAAGTTGGATGTCTAGGAAAGCTGAGCTATAATTGAGTAATGGGTGTTGAGTGGGATGTCAATTCATAATTCCAGTTTATATTAGGACGACCTGAGAAAATTTCAGATATATTTACCTTTATTGGTTGATTGTTTTATGGATGTTTTCCTAGAAGGCTTTTTAAGCCTCCGTCTAGTAATAGAGATGGAGTTCCTTATCAAGCTAGTGCCAAGAGCTAAAATGGTATCCATTCCTCCTTACATGATGGATTTGAAGGAGGTGCAAGATCTCAAGGGGGAGCTAGTGGAATTAGAGGAAAAGTGGATTATTCAACCCAATAATTCTCCGTGGGGTTTTCTTGTCCCTATTTCAAAGAAGGCAGATGATAAACTCAGGCTATGCATGAACTATCTTAAATTGAACCAGCTGATGGTTAAAAACCAATATCACCTTCCACATATAAGATGAACTGTTTGATAAGCTTCGTGAATCAATGTTGTTCTCAAAAATTGAGTTAAGATCAATATATCACTAGGTACATGTTGATCATCTGACATACCTCATACAACATTTCATAGATGTTATGGTCTATATGAGTATATGTTTATGTTGTTCGGTCTCATGAACACGCCATCAATTTTCATGGATCTAATTAACCGAGTGTCACATCCCTATCATGATTGTTTTTTGTGGTTTTTGTGGATGATAACTTTGTATATTATAAAAATCACCACAACCATGCCACACATCTTGAGAATGTTTTGAGTAAACTAAGAGAGTATCAATTATATTCTAAGCTCTCAAAGTGAAACTTCTAGATGGATTAGATTCATTCTCAGGTCAAGTCATCTCGAAGACAGTAGTATCACTGGACCTAGAGAAGGTGAGAGAAGTTGTTACCTAGTAGTAGCCTAATAAATTCTTTGAGGTGTGGAGTTTTCAAGGGATGGTTGGTTACTACATGTGTTTCATACATGACTTCTCACGCTTAGTATCACCAATGATGGGCCTGAAAATGAATGGTGTGAAGTATGTATAGTCATATTCTTGTGAGATGGTATTTTAGAAGCTGAAAGGGAGATTGACATCCACACCAATACTGATTTTTCTATAGCTGGCAGAAGTTATACTGTGTAGTAAGATGCATCAAGTATCAGGGTGGGTAGAGGGCTTATGTTGGGGGATCAAGTCATTGTGTATTGGTATCAAAAATTGATGCCACATGAGAGGAACTATCTGATGCACGATCTTGAGTTAGACGCATTTGATCATGACTTATGCTGTTTGAGACATTACTTATTAGGGGGAGGTTTTTTGGTGTGCACATACCACAAATGTATCATATATATATGTACATAGCATATCTAAATTTTTGGGAGTAAAGGTTGGTGTAATAACTCATTTCTTGCAAATTCTATCGTGTCTACATTCCTAGAAAAGGAAATGTAGTGGTTGATGCACAGAGAAGGAGGAATCAGATGAGGCAGTGCCGGAGGCCAGTAGCGAGTGACAATTTATATCATTGCTCAATGAGATTCACATGGAGGTGCATGAAAAATCAGGGACAAACATTCCTTTCATCTTTAGTTGTGACTTCTACCCCCATGGACAATGTGAGGATGAGACAACTATTAGAATATGAGGTCCTAGGTCTGTGAGAGAGTGTAGTAGGTGATGATCCACCTCATGGTTGGACGGTAGGTGATGATGAGATCTTGTAGAACTAAGGACATCTCTATGTCCCAATGGATATATTTTAGGAGTTGATGTGGTTGTCTCATGATTATTCATGGGAAGTGCATCTCGGAGTTACCAAGATGTACCATGAGTTTCACCGTCAGTACTAGTGGCCATGGATGAAAATATGGGTTGCCGGTTTTGTTACGAGGTGTTCCACATATCAGTAGGTAAAGCCAGAACACCAGTATCCGACCAAGATTTTATAATAGTCAAGTATTCTGAAGTGGAAATGGGGTGATTTCACAATGGATTTTATGATTGTTTTGTCGAGGTCACCCCAATGTAATGATTCATTATGGGTGTTGGTTGGAAGACGTATAAAGTTTTCTTAGTTCATGACGATCAAGGATTCCTTTGGTGTTGATGAGATAGGGAAGCTGTATATTTTTGAGGTGGTATGATTTACTGGGGTCCATCATTCTATCATATTAGATAGGGATGCCCACTTTACGTATCATTTATGACTATGTTTTCAAAGGGAACTAGGTACACATGTTCTTCTAATCAAAACATACCACTCTCATACAGATGTCTAGTCAGAGAGTATAATACTTGTTTTGGAGGACATGTTGTGAGAATCTGTCCTAGACTTTGGGGGCTCTTTGGAGAAGCATATTACCTAGATTAATTTTCTTATAATAATAGTTTCTAGGTGAATATATAGATAGAAAATTATGAGGCTTTTTACAGTTGCCAATGTTGAACACCCTTATGCTGGATAGAGGCAGGTGAGGCAGCTATACTTGGACCACATCTCATGTCGGAAGACTAATGAGCAGGTCCAGTTGATTCAGAAGTAGATGGAAACTATGCAGCATCATTGAAAATCTTATTTTGATCACTGTAGATGACATATAAGGTTTGAGGTTGGGGATCATGTTTTCTTTCATGATTCAACGAGTTTGGGACACAAGAGAGTTAGGAGACATGGTACGATTTTTCCATGATGCATCGGTTTTTTTATGATTTTGGAGAGGGTCGGTTCTATTTCCTATCAATTATAGTTACCTAATAGGTAAATGGATATGCATGACATCTTCCATGTTTCTCATTTATAATGATACTTTTCTGACCTCCCTCACAACTTTCAATTTGTCGATGTGGATTATTAGAAATATGCATCCTTTCAAGAGAATCCCATTGGTATTTTGGATCGTAGAATGATGTTTTTCCATGGATGGTCTATTTATTTTGTATGGGGGATATGGAAGCATGAGCGAGTACAAGAGTATACATGGGAGTGAGAGGCTGGTGTATGATCACAGTGGCCAGATTTGTTCTAATTTATTTCATGACCACCAATGGAAGGTAAATTCGGGGAAATTTTTTTAAGGGGAGAGTTTTGGAAAAATCCTGTTCTTTTTTTAGGTATGTATGTTTCCTTTTTAGTTGATAATTAAGTAATTGGGGGAAATTTTTTTGATTGGCCAGCTGCAATCCTATTACATTATGTGGATGGGAACTAAACACCATGTGATTATAAGTACACACAGAGTAAGGAAGGATACCCACCATGTAATCCCAGTACACAACCACGTAATGGTGAGGAACAAAAATTGTAAAGACATGACATGTAATCTCAAGTACACACCATGTACTTTTATTATGACTAAATCGGGTTGTAGCATCATTTTTTCAAATGGAAAAAAGGATTTTTTGGGTTCACTAACAGCGGGGATGGGAGCTTTTTTCCTCCCCAATTGATCATCTGAACCCCGATTCCTTTTCAATCAGCTAATTCTACACCCTATCGATAATCTCTTGATTCATATTCAGTCTTTCGTACTAATTTATAGTGTTGATCTAGTTATTCATGGTTGAGAGTTTTTTCTTGTTTTTTATATCTACACCATTCTAGGTCAAATCAATTCTCGATGATGGGCATAAAGAGTCGAACTATGATGAGGTAGGTGGTCCTGTTCCTTTCACTCAATGTTGAGTAGTTTATATGTTCCTTATTACTGTTATCCCATGTTTGGGATGTATCCACGTATGGAATATGAATTTTTGGTTTCCTAATAATAATTAATTAATCAATTAAATAAATTTGATCGTGATTGAGCTAGTTGGTTTCATTTTGGGCCACCTCGAGGCTGTGTTCCCCTGGAATGATAATTTATGGCCATTTAGAAGAGGTTACCTAGGAGGAATACCATGTTTTACATTATTGGGATATTAAGTATTAATTAATTTAATAATGGAATTGAAATTTTTGTAAATGGTGATTGATTTTATTAAGGGGGTTTGGAATAATTGATTTTCCATTTTACCTATGATATACAAATGATTGTTTATGACTTGTGATAATATAATATACATGTTTATAGATATGTGTGATTCCCACATCAGTTGTTATATGTTAACCTTTTAATAATGTAATTTACATTTTTTGTTTAATATGTAGAAATGCTGATATACCAGGCTTAACCCTAATTGATTTGTTATGCCTATGGGAGAGAATTTGTTATGCCTATTTGAAAGGATCTGTAATACATAAAGGAAATGATTAGTTATGCATGTGGGAGAGGATATTTTATTCTAGTGGGTGAGGATTCATTAGGTCTGAGGGTAAGGATTAGGTTATGCATGTGGGTAGGGTTTTCCTATGCCTACAGGTAAGATGTTGAATCTATTATTGAAATGGAATGACATTTTGAATGTCTGCCAAGGCAAATCAAAAGTTTATATTCGGTCCTCACATTATTTGTTTAGATAACCTTCTAATGTATATATTGAGTATTCTTTATATAGTGGATTGATGAACTTAGGATGAATCATGAGACATATATAATTAAATATAAATGGATTTTTGAACTAAACATAATGAATGAAAATTGGAAACATGACTTGTCGGATTGTTTACATTTGTGTACATTGTAGTTTATTGATTTTATTTTTTGTACACTACTTGTTTCTTATACTGAATAACATATAGGAATAGATCTTTTGTGTTTTCATAATAGTATTGATTTCTCACACACTATTTGTATAATTCTTTTTTACCCAAACGGATTATATTGTTGCAGATGTCGATAAGGGAAAGCACCCTTTTATAGGTACTTGAGATGATATTTAGAAGTGGGAGATCATAAGACCGAGTTGAGGCTTGTAATGAATCATAGATTTCTTTTTTTTTTCTTTTGGAACATATATTAAAGATTCTTACATTTTACCTATTTTGGATGTTTTCTTAGATCATAACATGATACATCAACTTTTGTATTGAATGATGTTTGGTTATCTATCTTATTAGTCTTTCCCTGTTTATTTATGTTATATGCTATCTACTGCATCTATTATTTTATATTATAATTTTTCAGTGTTTCACTCTACCAATGAGGGAGTATTTTCCCCACTATCACACTATAGGACCTCACTACTAGATGGAAGCATATAAAATTAGTGGAAATGCACTTGAGGCCATGTGGCCAATCGGGTATGGGGCACCCGTAGAATGGCATTTGGATTTGGGATGTTACACCAGATGTGTCACAGTAAAGTTTATTGTCCATACCTAGCTATTGTAGTATTATTATTAGTGATGAATTTAGGCTACCCTTCAAGTCATTAATGAATTTATAATTTCACACCTTTCTAGGAAAATCCCGTAAGTGGCATTGCAAGGTATGAGAAATTTTAAATGACGTATATGTAATATCCAGAGATACTTAAGAATCTATGAATATTAATAATGTTCATGGAATTAACCTAATAATCTACTTCCCTCACTTTCTCTAATTAAATAAAAACACCTAAATTTGAGATGATATGACCTATGAAGTGTACATTATCAATCTAGAAGTGGAATTTACTGAGCTTATCATAGATATACTACTTTCTTAGTATATTTAATAGGATCTGATGATGGGGTTCATGGTCATGTATGTATCATTAATACACCAAGATATCAACCACAATTATAACCAAAAAATAATCCATTAAAGGATGTAAAACCTTGATCATAATTTCCATGAAGAGAGAAGGTGTGTTTTATGAGATTGAACGACTTAACTAGGTACACATAGAGGCCATAACTACTCCTGAAATTTTCTCAAGGTATGTTTTAAGTCATGACATTATCTTTATGATTGCCTGAACTTAGATATATCTTTGAAAACACCTTATTTCATTAAAGCTAATCTAATAGGTCATATATTCTAGGAAATGGATACCGATTCTTGATAGTCAACTGATTCAACCGAAAATAATACACACAAAGCCTAAGGGAACCATCTAAATTCTTGAAAAATAGTATAGGTAACCCAAAAGAGAAGTGTTGGGGTGTATAAAACCATTCACATCAAGATCATGCAACCCATTCTATAGTTCTAGAATCTCCCTTTGTTCCATCGTATATGGACGAATGGTCATAATTGCTACTCCTAGAATAAGATCAATGGTAAAATGTACATATCACATAGATGGTAGAACATATAATTCATCAGAAAAAAATTATATAGAAAGCTCTACTATGGGAGGGAATGAAATGTTTTGTAACACTAGGTCATCATGAAATAGACTAGTTACCTATGTTGTTACACTACCCAGCCACTATATCTCGGGTCCTACTCATGTTTTATGGACATCACATTCTCCCATATTCACGTGGGTAAATCCCTCTAGTTATGTAAAAATCAATGTATGATGATTGAAGTCAATAAAGGCTCTATAGGGAACAAGATGATCCATCCAAAGGAATGCATAAAAAACTGACATGTTGAGAATTTATAGGTTCCATTGGAAAATATAACCGCCTATCACATGAGGCAATTATAACAGTAGCAAACTACCTCTAAACTAATATCTGAGGGTGTATCTAGAGTATTTAATCCATGATTTTACTCGATGTCAAGGCCCAAACTCTCATTTATTCCTCATATATATATGGCTGATAGACATTTGTATCAAACAAAGAAGACACTATAGTTAAGGAAACTAGAATAGTACATCATACAGTAGATGGTCTGGTGCTCTTATCTTATATCATATGTTAGACTACATGTAACCGGCATGTACCGTAGCCTTGAGTCACTACCTAACTACCATGAGTAGGCCCACTCTGCTAGTGCTATGAATCAAAAGTCTGGTTGTATCTGCCTCAACTGCCACTATATCCTGAACGAACAATAGTATTTCATCTACCTGATGTCATAATCCTACTGACCCATCTCCGGACCATGGAGTAGGTTTGGATCCTTGATCGCTAGGTATTGGAGGGATGTTTTTATATAAATAGAGTAGATAATCTTCATTCCACAGTCTATGCACTCAACTGGGTTCCGCATACACTACATCCTAAAATGTACTAGAACCTTCACTGTTGACATATAAGAAAACTACCTGAAAAAGGACCCTGATAACTTTTACTCCCGTGATATTATAAGGAAAACCGCTTCTATCCATAAGAAGATCCACTCCAAGACATAGGTTTTGAACTACCCAGGACAACAATGTATACCTCTCTCATATTTTTTTGTAATTATGTAATGGTTTAAGATTTCATAAATAGTTTTCAACCTAAACATATTGAATTGCATGCAGATGGCATAACACAACCCATCCTCAAATTTCCTAGCATCTATCCAATCGTTAGCTGCTAAAGAGGTATAAACCAACCACAACATAGTAAAATGGGATGATTATTCCATAAATAACCTGGTCCCCACCTACCAATTCATTATATCTTTATTTTTTTCATCCCTTAGTGTCTGGGAGAAATAATCAGTCATAGAGGATGATCAAGAAGTCAACCCAAACCATCTCTCTATGTCGTCCTACCTGAGTGATGGCATCCCACAACCTCTTGGATTAATCACGCAACATATCTAATGTTAGCTTGACTTGTTACTTTATAGGTGTCTCTAGGTTCTCAAAGATTTACAGGATCACCTAAAACTAAGACTCCATAATAAGTGGTCTTCCATCCCCCGAGAAAGTAGGAGGATGCTACTATTGAATCTTGCGAGTCATCTATGCAATAATAGGGTCTAGTGTCACTCCTTATATCGTAATACGTAGTCTACATAAGAATACCACTAAAAATTATACATCAACACCAACATAAAAAACATAAGGAGGAGTTTCATGTGGATCTAGAGGAGGGGTAACTGGTGGCACAAGGCCCAACAACTCAAAAACATGAACATCATCACCTTCGGGGTGTGATGATCAAAGACGTCATGGCGCCATAACACTACAATTACAAAAGAATGTTCCGTAAGAGATTAAATATATTCCTAATATTTCATTTAATAAATATAATATAGTTACTAAATCCTTCCTATGAAAATGAACATACCTCTCTACTTGATTCAAAGGAAAGTACTAGACATTGGAATATACCATAACAAGCCATAAGAATATATAATCACCCACTACCCACTTCTATGGCATGTTATGAGTCATGTAACATAGTTATTCATGTGTAAGATGGTTGTTCCCATGTTATAAGTCATTTAAAATTTGAAAACATGCTAATATTAACATTTAATGCCTTTAAATTGGAAAAATGAAAAGAGATTGCATTTTCTAACTATTAAGGGACCATACACAATATGAACTAGAACATGACACTCATGTGAATGCCATATTCATTTAGGTAGTTCATTCTCATGTAATTATAATTTGTTTTAAATATTTATCTAGATAGAATGTGATTTTTGGATCCATTGGGGCCTACACACCTTACGAATCCAAGAGTTGCACCCAATGAACACACATCATTTTACGATCCAAATAATGAATGAAGGATCATAACAATTAAATATATATATATATATAATAAAAGTCACAATGAGTATAAAATAAGAGATGTTGTCCTTAAATTAAACAATACATGAAAAAATTCCTATCCTATTCATATTGTGCCTATTGTGATTCTTGTTCTAATACATTACCCTCATTTATTATAACCCAACATCATAAATATCAAAAAATATATGTAATTTGTATCACGCATATTTTAAATGATACCCACTATATTAGAAGAATCAATGATAGTCATAAGTTAGGAAACTTGGCCTTTACCCAATTCAGTGGTTCTTGATGCCAAATAACATCATATGAATGAGTTATTATGCATTACCAATCTCCATTCTATTTTATATAAATTGTAAATCAATAATGTAAGACACAAATGATACCACTTTTAACGTCATAGACCTGGATTCCTCTTCACATGTTTCTCAAGCCCGGTTGGCCACATGATCCCCAGAACATTGTTCCATAAGCCAGGGGTTGTTGACTAGTAGTGGGATTGTATATGGTAGTAAAAATGATTGACAATACCCCCCCACATTAGAGAAACATATATGATACTACAAACAGTAAACAATAGAAGAAGTGTATACAACACACAAATACAGTAAACAATGGAATGCCAACAAACTTCAAAAATAACTATGATGTATAAGGAATATAAAATAGAATATAATATCCAAAATCCTCACTAGAAGATTCAAAAATAAATATGGATGCATGTAATTATATTTTAAAATGAAACATGATGGAGGAAACAAGTATGATAAACAAATATGAAAAAGGTAACGAAAGGTAAAAATTACCCTATTGTGTCTCGTGTCTACACCCGATCCTCTTCTCCTAATAATTATCTAAGAAATATGGATAATAATAAAAGTATTGTTGTTTCCCACTATTCATACTTACATGAAAAATGACTTCTCATTTCCAATGGGGGCCATGCAGTGTGTCAGATTAAACAACTCAGAAGGCCGCCAATAACGGTGTATTTGTGTAATCCTACGTGGCACTCGTAATAAAACAATGTGTAATACTAATCTGGAAAGAAAAAACTATGATTAAATAAACAACCTCCCATTAAGGTTCCTAAAGGAAACATAGTGGGTCTACGTGCTTCAGCTAAAATATGGTATATATGATCAAGTCACCACACACACACACACACACATATATATATATATAGTATTACTTGTGTGGGGTAAGAATGCCACCTATAGAGACCAAGCTTTACAAACAAGGAAATTCCATTCCTTTTGAGGAATATTTAATAAATTATAAAAAATATTCCATAATATTGTATTAGTTTAGTTTATTTGGAAACATGGAAATTAATATTCTAACATGCTGAAATATCTTCATTATATACCATAAATATCTTCATATTTTTTCCTACCTAAAACTTTTATTTATATCCTGAGGAAAAGAAAAAAAGGTGGGATCAAATGCTCAGTAGGGGTAATCATGGAGAACATAAAACAAACCATAATCATAAGAATTTAAAAACATTAACAAAAAGTTTAAATATCAAAATCTTGAGTCTGGAAATAAATCATGGTAGTAAATCAGGTATAAATCAATCCGGAAAATTAACAATGATAGAATAGAATTGGCATAAAACATGAATTTATGGAAAACAATTAGTAGATTATATTATTTCTATATTATCCAATGCATTGATTCCAAGACCATCATAGTGGAAAAAATCCTTTACTGAACCAGGTTTACCTGGCATTCCAGTCATGTATTATTGGACCAGATTTAATATTCATTTTTGCCCTGTATTACTATACCAGATTATCTTGTCATTCTAGTAATGTCTATCTCTTGAGATATAAATCTTCAACCAATTAATTGGAGGGAGATATATGTCCCACCCATCTCATAATGTAATCATACTTACATTTTACACAAAACATAAATCAATCATCATTGTATAAACCATGAAATAAAATGGCTTTCTTAAACATCATTCCATTATAATCCATATAAAATTAATAGATATCAGAAGAATAATTCCATCATAAAAACAATAAAATCAATGTAATAATCAGTATCAAAACAGAAACCTATGTCATATAATATGGAAATTAATTTTGATAAAACACTTGAACTTAATTCATGATGATAACATCCTTTATTTTTTTCAAATGTTTCCTTTTATCAAAATGACACACAATTTTAAAATAAAAGAATTCAGTTGAAAATAATCATAAAATTTTTTAGAGGATGATTCATGAAAATAAGGTGTCATGAAATTTTAAATATCCATTTATTTTATATATGCTAAAATACATTCTCATTGTACTTTTTCCAGAAATGTGAAAAAGTAACTAAAATTGAATAATGACATAATATTCATTTAATACCGTTTAATAAAAAATCACCAAAGGAAAAAAATAAATTTTAAACAATTATAGAAGAATATAAATAATTTTACATAATTTTAAAACATGGATTTTTGTGATAATTATTCCAAAGTAAATACTTACTTATAAATAATCTCGGATAAAATGAGATTTGAATAATTATCCCATACCTTAGGTCAAATTTGCTTTGTATGTATCCAAAACTATTCTATTGTGGGTTTAAAAATGTTATTAACTTCTAATAGAACCATAATAATATTTATGATATCATATATGATTCACTTATGAATTTATATTAATCGTTCACTTATCAATTCCATGTTAATGTAACGTTTTGGGTAATAATCGTTTTATTTATCGAACACATTTTAAATTATTATCCTTGATATTATTAAATAGATCATGATTTAATTACTTCCAGAATGTAGAAAATCATTTATATATCATATATATTTAGTATATAAATATGTATAATATATAGATAAATGAAATGGAATACATCGATCATGGAGATGGTAAGCTATACGTACGAAAAACGTTGTTTCCATTTTCTTACTGAATTGAATGGAAGCAAGTAAATGACATATATATACATAAATATAGTAGAATTTTTAAGTCATATTTTTCATTATTATTTATTATATATACATTATAATCATTCTTTAATGTATAATGTGGAGAAAGAGTCTCATAGTTTCATGGAGATGGTTAGTCATACGTATGCACGAGCAATAATATCATTCACTAAATGGTTAAATGGTATATAATTTGATGATATATTAATTATAAATAATAATTATCATGTTATATTAAATTTTTAAATACATTATAATCATCATTATAGCCTTCCAAATTATGTATGGTTGAAAAAAAAATTACACCATGGTGTAGTGATGGTAAGATGTACTCACACACACATGGTGATATTGTTATTTTTAGGATGGAAAAAAGGATGTATAAGGTTGTCGAATGATTATAATAAAATTTCATAATGTATAAGATTATGTATATATTACATTAATATGGGAAAAATTAAGAATAGGTGGTTGAAGAAGAAAACAATTTTGTAAGAGGGGATAAAACAATTACTTCTTTTTCAAGAATCTCCTATTGATTGTCAAAAACGGTCTCTCTAAGATGGTTTTCTCCAGAAATTAAATAATATAGTTGTAAGGGAGGGATTATTGGATGAATATTGTATTGATATTTATCAAACTAAAATCAATTGGAAGTGTGAGATAAGGGGATGATGAAGTATCCTTTTATAGAAGAGGTGAGGGGCACTTTAGTATAGTATTGAAATATTAATTTATTACAAATTTATTTTTGATTAAAAATAGTCAAAACTCGTTTAATTATTAGATAAGAATATTTTGGTTTGAATACCCATCATACAATATTTTATAGATATGTTTTGATTATTTTTTTTATCCATATAGTTTTGTATTAACAATTATTTTACACTTTTTAATCTTATAGCGATATCATGTTTTTTTACATATTGTGGGTTAATGTATTTACCATATCATATAAAACGACCCACAAAAATGAAAGTTTTGATGTATTTGGACTTATCTTAAACAATTAGATGATTGATTTATTTATAGGAATTTAATATCCTTTAATAAACTATTTAATGTTAAATGTTATGAATTATGCCAATTTTTTGTCACTATTCAGACTTGAGTTTTTTACAAATTCATAAAAACCTAATTTCTTCTAACAAATAAACAATGAAAAAAATTTAACATGTCATATTAAGGTATAAAAATATTTGATGAAATAAATTAAATCAAATATTATTTATTTTATTATTTATAATATCATTTATTTGAATCTGTTATTAATGAAGCAATCACTGTATTATCAATATGTCGGAATTAAATTTATTATTTTATGTCTAGAAATTATAAATAAAATATCATAATATAGAAATTTTTTTGATTTATAATGACTATTTATAGTTAAGAGATAACATATATAACCCAATATAAAAATTCATTTAGTAAGAAGTTACATGTTTATATTATTTTTATCTTTACATTAAATTACTTATTATAATGTATCATTATCACTCCCAAGTGGATCCATGGGGTCCTAAAATTGACTAAAGGATTACCATGGTCGTGCATATGTCATATAATAGGATTATGAATTGTGTAAGGGTTTTTTTCTATTATTATATTATTATTTTTACCGTTATTTTCCTAATTGACCCTTTAACCATGGTAAATTAAAATAATTACTTAAGATAGTATTCACAATTTCAAAAAATAAAAGGTACATATTTACACAATTGGAATGTAATGATTCCAAATATGGAATCCAGTTTTCTATATTCGAAAAACATAATTGTTAGAAATTAATTTAAAATTACTCCATGTTGTCAAAACCATAAATCTGGTTTTTTAGAATGTAAAAAACTATCAAAAGATTTACATGTGTTTATTTCTAATTTAAATGTGAAATTACACACACTGACCATAATTGGATTAAATGACAAAAAATATAATCCAATTACTCTTAAAAAAATTAAATATAATCTAACAATATAAATAAATTAGATGAAAAGGTTGTTTTGAATTAAAATACAATATTATTCCCAATTCATTAAAATATGAATTTTATCAAAAAGATTACAAAAATTCAACCAAAGTAAATTGTTATGTCTCTCATCTAAAAAAAGTTTACTTTGTAAAATAAAATATATAAAATTTTTAAAAACATGGTTTAAAATTTTTTCACCCACAAAAGACGGAAAAACTGCATTTTTTGGAAAAATGCGTATTTTATTAGAAAAATTGAATTTGTTGTTATATAATGCATAACAAATAAATAAGAGGAATCTTAATGTTTTATTGAAATAAAAAATGTGGTTAATACTATTCATAAAGTCTAGTTTATATCCCATTAAATAATAATATTTTAATAATATATCGGTTTTTAGTGAAACTCAGTATTGCATACAACACACGCTATCGAGGAAGGTCATTGTTGGGTGTCATGAAAGAAAAAAATTGTGTTGTGTATAATATAGGATAATATGGTGATTTCTATAGTGAAAGCTAATATTGGAATAGTGTTCAACAAAATACATAAAAGAAATTAAAAATAATCTATCTCATAAAATATCAAGGTGTTACATTATACCCACTTAAAATGGATTTCTCCCTCGAAATTCATCAAGGTTATAAAATGTTTACTAATTGAATGATTCTTTCATAGAAAACCACATATTAAAATGGAATACAAAATCTTATTTTTTAAAAATGAATGTTCAAAACATAATGGTTACCCAAAGTAACTCATCACTCTGTTTCCACATAGGAGAACATAAGTTGGAATTGAAAACATGGATATGGAAGGAAAAAAACCACCATGTTCTGATGGATAATTGTAAAGAATAATAATTAAAGAATGTTAACAACCAAAAAACAAAAAATTTGTGATGATTTACGGGACCAACTGATTCATCGGATAAGAACGTACTAAGATACACTTTTTTGTTTTCAAGATCCCGTACAAAAGGATGAATAATTTGGTTGAGAATAAATACCTAATTGATTTTGGTACAATATCACTGTTGTTCATGCCTTGAAAAATTTATAATTCATTTCTTATTTAAAGAAATGATGTTTCATTTTTCATTATTGACATGTTAGCTGATAATTCTATAGAATGATAGGTTATTCCATTTGTCTCAACAAAAAGGTTAGAATAGGAAATCAAATATGCATAAGTCTACCTATAGTGAGATAAAAAATCAATCTAACAAACTTCAACTGGAACATAACATATACTATCTAAAAAAGTATGACATTATAATCCTTCCAAGAACTAAAAAATGGAAAACTTTAAAAGGTGGTTAACCAAATCGATATAAAATTTATACCCCATATCTCATTATGTTGTTCTTGGTTGTCGCACTAAAAACATGTGAATACATTAATCATTTATTCTCTTGAAACGTGATAATAACATGAAATTCAATAGAACCTTATTCATGAAAAAATTATTTCTGTCAAAATTAACCCTTTGCACACACCAAATATACAAAATTAAATATACTCAAACCATGATATCACGTTGTACTTATTTCAGTTAGTAGGTCACTAATACTATCAATCATCTCATTATCTCCTTATCTATTAATTATGAATATATAATGTTCTTTCCAAAAAACATTTCTATCACTTTTCATGGTTACTAGAACCATATACTTGTGGAAAACTATAGTGGACCAATACATAGATATTCCGGTATTCAATAATTCTATAAAAGGGAATATACGACAATATTTTCTGATCACATTAAATAAATACGTAATCATTCCACCAATATGTTGTCATACTCAACATCACCTACAGTGATTGCATGTGATTTGAATTTCTCTTTTTCCTTAAGATGTTGTTGGCATTGATAATCATCCATAACCCTTAGAATAGGTCATTCGTTAGCAAAATTAACCATTTCAATTCACTTGTAACCCTGATTTGTAGGTGGTTCACTCATTGGAGATTTCTATTTATTCCCATTACTTTAGAAGTAAAATTCTCGATAACCTTCTTTACCATACTTAAAACATTTATTAGTCCCATTCAGATAGCTTCCTCTATGTTTCCATCCATAAATTGAGAATAAAAACTCTAATATTATTTTCCACGTATTTTTTATAGTTTCCTTGGAATTTTATCCTTCTTTTATAATCATAATGATGTGATAGATGAGAAAATGAAATCTCCATTTTTTGTTAAAATTATAATGGGAAGGTACATACTGAAAAAATAATTTCTTAAACTCATCGCATTAAATAGAGTCAATTTTATCTTGTTTCCTTATTTTCTTGATAATGTTGCACCACAAATTCACTTTCCCTTCCAAGCAATATGTTCCTAACATAACCTTTTCATGTTCTCAACAACGAAGAATGAATTATAACTTTTCAATGTTACAAGTCCATTTCTCAATAACTAGTTGATCAGTCATTCCACTAAAACAAATAGGATGTTTATTTAGAAAATATTCAAGAGAATTTTGGTCCCACCATTGTCCATTTGGAAGCTGAGCATGATTTGCGGTCATAAAAACAAGATTCCATATTATAGATTCCATAAATTTTGTTATTTCAGAGAAAAAATCATTACATTTCCCATGATATCAATCATTAACATGGTTCTTTTGGATTCCTACCATTGTATAATACCCATAAAGGATAGTGTGAGAGCAAAAATAATACAAGTTAAGCAACATAATTAAGGGGGTGTACTTCCAATCACTAGCATATTAGGTTTAATCCTAAGATATTCATCATCATTTCCATAATTCTAGTACTTTAACCTATAGTTGTACTTACCCTTAGGGACATACCTAGACATACCATAGGAATACCTATAGGGATATCACTAATGTTATCAAATCCTAGTTTCCAAAGGATGACTAAACCTTCACTCTGATACCAACTATAGCGACCCAATCTTGATGTACAACTAAATTACATTACATGTGTAAAATACATAATTCATGACCCAAACATAATAAAAAATAATGTATTAGTCTAGTGTCTTTGAAAAAATGGAAAATAATCTTCTAAATTGGTGAATTATATTCAACATCTCCCATAAAGATCTTCCCCTTTTTGTTTTCCTACCTAAAACCAATCTTTATATCCTTGGGAAAGGAAAAAATAAAAAGGGTAATATCAAATTCTTATTAACGGTAATAATGGATAACATAAAATATACCATAAACATAAGAATGTGAAAACATGAACATCATGTTTAAATATCAAAACCTTGAGTCACTAAATAAATATTGGTAGTACGAAAGGCGTAGATCATAAAAGAACATTAACTATGATATAATAAAATAGGCATAAAAAATGGAATTATGGAAACAAATAAGAACATAATATGAATTCCATAGTAGCCTAGGAATTACTATACTGACCATTATAGTGGAGAATGTCCATTACCAGACGAGGTTTACTTTTTGTTCCATCAATGTATTACTGAATCAGATTTACTTGTCAATCCAACCCTGTATTACTAACCCAGATTTACTTTTATTTTTATTCATGTCTATCTCATGAGACATAAATATTTACCAAATTCATTTGAGGGGGATATAGATCCCAATCATCTCCAAATGAAATCATTATTACATGATCAACACAACATAACTAATTCGTCAAAGCTTAACCCATAAAATAAAATGGGTTTCATAAACATCATTCCATTATAATCCGTATAAAATAAATGGATTTCAGAAAAATATTTCCATCATAAACACAATAAAATAAAAGTAATAATTTGGAAAAAAACATAACCCAATGTCATCTTATATGAAAAATAATTTTGATAAAACACTTGAACTTAATTCCTCAGGATAATATCCTTTCTTTATCAATAATGTTTTCATTTCTCACAATGCCACAAAATTTTAAATGAAAAAAATTAGTTAAAAATTATATTGAAATTTTATAGAAGAATATTCATGGAAATAAGGTTTCATTAAATTGAAAAAATCAATTCATTCCTTATATATAAAGAACAACCCGCATACTTTTTCTATAAAAAGTCAAAAAGTACCTCAAATCGAATAACGACAAAAGATTCCTTTCATACCATTTAGAAAAAAAATCAATAAAAGAAAAAACTAACATTAAAAAATTGTAGAAGAATGGAAATAATATTACATAATAATGAATATGTATGTGGATGATAAATATTCCCCAGTAAATACTTACGTATAAATAATCTCATATAAAAATGAGATTTTCAAAATTATCATTTACCTTAGGTCAGACATGCTTCGTATGTATCTGAAACTCCAATATAGTGGGTTTAGACATATTATTAACCACTAAAATAACCATAATAATATTTATGATATCATATATGATTCATATATTACTTTATATTACCTGTTCATTTATCAATTCAATGTTAAAGAAATGTTTTGGGTAATAATCATTTTATTTATTGTATGTGTTTTGAAATTATATTCTTGAATGTTGTTATTTATTTATTGATTTTCTTACATCATGAATGTAAAACATGACTTATATATCATATATATTAACTATTTAAATGTATATAATAGATAGATAATTGAAATGGAATACACTTTTCATGGAGATGTTAAGCCATTTGTATGCATGACCGTTGTTTTTTATTCTATATTGAATTGATTAGAAGTAATTAAATGACATATATATACATAAATCTAGTAGGATTATTATTTCAGATTTTTTATTATCATTTATTTTATATACTTTATAATGATTCTTGAATTGTTAATGTGGAGAATGAATCTCATCACGTCATGGAGACGGTAGGCTGTATGTACGCACAAGCAACAATATAATTCACATAATGGTTAAATGGTATGGAATTAGATGATATATTAATTATAAAGAACAGTTAATCTTTTATATTCCTTATTTACATCCATTATACATATCATTATACCCTTCCAAAATATGTATTTTTGAATAACAAATTACACCACAACGTGGAGATAGTAAGTCGTACGTACTTATGAATAATGATATTGTTTTTCATAGGATGAATAAAATGATGTATAAGTTTTTATGATAATCATAATAAAATATAAAAATTTATAATATTTTAGATTTATTACATTAATATGAGAATAAAAAATGAAGAGTAAGTATAAGAATAAAATAATTTTCAAAGAGGTGATAAAAATAATTAACCTGTTTTTGAGTATCATCTCTTGATTTGAACAAAAGGTCTTCCTAAGATTGATTTCTTCACAAAGAAAGGATTCTTGGATTAAGGGATGAATACTAGGAAGGGTATTGGATAGAGGGTTTATAAACTAGAAAGCTTTGGAAGTGTGACATAAAGAGAAGAAAAAGTACCCTTCTATAGAAGAGGTGTGGGGCACTTTAGGAAAGTCATGAAATATTAATTTACTATAAATTCATTTTAGCTTAAAAATGGTCCAGAATTCATTTAATTCAATTATAGTATGATGTGGGTTATAAAAACCATCATCCCATTATTTTTATACTTGTTTTGGTTATTGTTTTATCTTCATATTTTTTGTTTAACCCTTATTTTACCCTTTTTAATCATATATTGATATCATGTTATTTACACGTTGTTGGTTAATGTAATTACCAAATCATGTCAAATGTCCCAAAAAATACTATTTATGAAATATTTTGACTTATCTTAACCATTTGGAAAAATCATATATTTTCAAGAATTTAATATCATTTAATAAACTATTTTATATTATAAGTTTTGAAGTATGTCAATTTTTCACTATTCATACATGCCTTTTTTACAAATTCGTGAAAAACTGATTACATAAAAAAAACATTGAATCAATTATAACATGTCATATTCCCCTATAAAATTATATTATGATATAAATTAAGTCAAATAAAATTTATTTTAATATTTATAATATCAATTATTTGAATCCTTTATAAATGAAGCAATCAATATATAATCCTTGTTTCATAATTAAATTTATTTATTTAATGTCTAAAAATAATAAATAAATTATAAATATTCAAGAAATATTTTAATATTTAGAAGGAATAATTATTGTGAAAGAGATAACATATATAACACCATAATAAAAAAAATTAGTAAGAAGGTACATGTTTATGTTATTTTTCTATTTACTTGAAATTATTTATTATAACATGTCATTATAACTCTCAAGTGGATCCATGGTGTCTAAACATCGACCCATGTTAGGGTTGTAGACTATTATTATAATACTAATTTTCCTTTTATTTTCTTGATTTAAACTTTTACAATAGTAAATAAAAATAATTGCAGATGATACTATTTATAATTTTCCAAAAATAAAATTTACCTACATACCTAATTTGGAAATTTTTATTAAAAATATGGAATCCATATTTCTATATTCAAAATAGATAATTAGTAGACATTAATTTAAAATTAATTCAAGTTGTCAAAACCAAAAAGCATGTTTTAAGAGGTAAAAACTATCAAAAGATTAACTTCTCATTATACCCAATTTAAATGTGAAATTACATTAAATGACCAAAATTTAATGAAATGATAAAAAATAATCCAATTACACTTAAAAACCAATTAAAATATAATATAACTATATCAATAAATTAGATGAAAAGACAGTTTGGAATTAAAATGTAGTATTATTCACTATTCAATAAACTAAGAATTTTATTTGAAAAATAAAAAAAAGTAAACAAAAGAAAATTTTTGTATCCCACATCGTAATAAGATGTTTATTTAGTCAACTATAAAATAGGAAATTTTTAAAAACTAGATATAATATGAGTGCGGCATCAAAAGGCGGCAAAACAGATTTTCTTTTGAGAAATACTTCTTTTATCTGAAAAAGTAAATTTTTTCTTATATCATGTCTAGAAAATAAATTAGATAAATTTTAATGTTATATAAAATTAAAAATGTAGCCAATACTATTCATAATGACTATTTTACATCCCATTAAAAATTAATATTTTAATAATATAACATTGCTTAGTGAAAATCGGCATTGTGTACAATGAAAGATATCAATTAAGGTTGATGTTGTGTATAATGAAAGCTAACAATAGTGTTGCATATACTAAAAGATAATTCAGTAATGAATATAGAACAAGCTAAATTTTGTTTAGCGTACAACTGAAGACATAAATGAAATTAAAAAATGTTATATCTCATAAAATATCGGGGTGTTACATTATACACCATTTAAAATTAATTTTCCCTCAAAATTTATTATGGTTATAAAAAGTTTACTACATGAATGTTTTTTCATAGAAACCCACATCATAAAAAGTAATACTAAAACAAAATTTTAAAAAGGAATGTTATAAACATATGGATTCCCCAAAGTAACACATCTTTAGGTTTTCATATTAGTGAACATAGGTGGGAAGTGAAAACATAGATAAGGATGAAAAAATCTAACCATCATGTTCTGATGGATAGTGATACAGAACAATGTTTTGATAATTTTAACAACCAAAAATCCATAAATTTGCGTTGATTTATAGGACCATATGATTCATCAGATAAGAAGGTACTAAGATAAAAAAAATTATTTTTAAGATCCTTTTTCAAATATTGAGGAATTTTGAATGAGAATAAATACTTACATAATTTTTTTACAATCCCACTATTACACTTGCCTTGAAACATTTTAAATTCATCTCTTATATAAATGAAGGAATTTTAATTTTTCATTCTTGAATTGTTAGCAGATCATGAGATATAATGATATATCATTCAATCTGTATTAAAAAAAGGTTATAATAGGTAATCAATTATTCATATGTCTACCTATATAGACATAATATATTAATCTAAAGAAAATAAACTGGAATATAAATTATATTATCCATAAATGGATAACATTATTAGCCTTCCAAAAATGAAAAATTATTGACAATTATAAATAGTTGAACTAAATCAATTAAACATTTATCTCCTATATCTCATAAGGTTGTTCTTGGTTGTCACAATCCAAACATGTGAATACAATAATAATTCATTCTCTTATAACATGATCAAAACATTAATTACCATATAACATTAGTTAAAACTTCCATTTTTTCAAAATTATCTATTTCTACACACCAAAAATACAAAAAATTATATATTCTCAAACCATGATATCACTTTGTCCATTTATTAGCTATGATGTCATTAATACTATCAAATAACTCATTATCTCCAAATCCCTTCATTATGCGCATATCAGGTTCTTTCTAAAAATAATTCAATAACTTTTCATGGTTACTAGTACCATATACTTTTGGAAAACCACAATGTAACAATACATAGATATTACAGTATTCTATAATACTATAAAAAATATTCTATAACACTATTTTGGAATCCAATTACATAAAAACATAATCATTCCTCCACTTCATTGTCATACTCAACGTCACCAATATTGATCGCATTTTATTTTCCTTTTTCTTTGGCCTTAATAGGATGTTGCTGTTAATAATGATCCATAACCCTTAGATTAGTGCATTGAATAGAAAAATTCCAAATTTCCTTTAACTTGTAACCCTGATTTGTGGGAGGTGAACTCTTTAGAGCTTTCTGTTTATTCCTATTACTTCGGCAGTAAAAGGCTCGATAAACATCTTCCTCACTCTTAAAATATTTATCAGACACCTTAAGATAATTTCCTATATGTTTTCTTCCCCAAATTGTGAATAAATCGAATATAATCTTATTTTATCCATATTTTTAATGTTTTTCTTTGAATTCTATCCTTCTTTTCTTATCATAATTATGAGATATATGAGAAACTGTAATCTCCAATTTTATATGAACAATACAGGGAAGGTATAAACTGAAAAAATATGTTCTTAAACTCATCCCAATCTATGGAGCCAATTTTATATTGATGCCTCATAGTGTTGATAAACGTCCACCGTATATTTTCTTTACCTTCCAAGAAATAAGCTCCCAAATTATACTTTTCATGTTCTGAACAAAAGTGAATTAAATATATCATTTAAATTGTAAAAATCCATTTCTCTACAACTAGTTGATTGGTCGTTCCACTAAAATAAGGTGACTATTTCGATAAGAAAGACTCAAGAGAATGTTGTTCCCACCTTTCATCATTTGGAACCCTAAAAGGATTTTTGGTCATTGGAACAACACTGTTTATTCAATATCCAATAACATTTGGTTGTTCGGAAGGATGATCCTTTCATTTCCCATCACATCCATCATTAAAGTGGTTCCTTTAGGTTCCATCCATTGTCTAAAACCTAGAATAATAGTGTGAGAGGAAAAAATAATACAGGGAAAACAGCATAATCCCAGGGGAGTACTTTAAATATCTAACATCATAGGTTTAATCATAAGTTTTTAGGATCATTATCATAATTATATGATTATATCCTACAGTTATATGTATCATTAGGGACAGACCAGGATATAATGTAGAAATATCTCTAGGGATCTCAGTAATGTTTTTGCATCCTAGTTTCCAATGGATGACTAATCCTTCAATCAGATACAAACTATAGAGAACCATGCTTGACGTACAAGGAAATAACAATACGTTTGTGGGATACATAATACATGACACAATCAAACGCTTCAAGTCCATATTAGTTTACTTCCATTAGAAACATGGAACATAATATTCTACCTTGGTGAAGGATTTTAAACATCTCCCATAAAGATCATATTTATTTTGTTTTCTTACCTAAAACATTTCTCTATATCCTGGGGAATATAAACCATAAAAAATGGTGAGCTCAAATGCTCAGTAAGGGTAATAATATAGAACATAAAACAAATCATAAATATAAGAATTTAAAAACATGAACATAATGTTTAAATATAAAAATCGTGAGTCATGAAATAAATCATGGTAGTACGAAAGGCAAAGATTATAAAGAAGCATTATACCTGATAAAATAGTATTGGAATAAACCCTGGAATTGTGGCAAACAAATAAGCACATAATAAGATTTCTATAGTTTCCAAGTCATTTCTACCAAGGCCATCAAAATGGAAAATTTCCATTACTAAACTGGGTTTACATTCTATTGTAGCCACGTATTAATGAACCATATTTACTTGTCGTTCCTGCCCTATATTACTGAACTAGATTTACTTTCTTTTCCAGTAAGGTATATATCATGAGATATAAATATTTTCCCAATTCATTAGAGGGAGATATAGGTCCCACCCACATCATAATGAAATCATTCTTACATAGGCCACAGAACATAAATCATTCATCGTACCATAACCCATGAAAGAAAATGGGTTTCTAAAACATAATTCCATAATACTTCATATAAAATAAAGGGATTTCATAAAAATAATTCCATAATAAACAAAACAAAATAATAATAATAATAAAAGGTATAGAAAAATAAACCTATTTTATCTTATATTGAAAATAATTTTCATAAATCTCTTAAACTTAATTCCTGATGATAATATCCTTTCTTTTTGAAAAATGTTTTTTTCTCACAATGCCACACAATTTTGAAAGAAAATAATTTTGATGAAAACAATCATGACATAATGTCAAGGAAGCTTCATGTAAATAAGGTTTCCTAAAACTATAAAATTTAATTCATGCCATATAAGTTTAAAAAATATTCTCCTTATACTCTTCCCGAAAAAGTGAAAAAGTACCTCAAAGAGAATAACAACAAAGAATCTTCTCATATAATTTAATAAAAATTAACCAAAGTAAAAAAAATAATTTTTTAGAGAATATAAATAATATTACATAATTAGGAAACATGTTTTTGGATGATAAATATACCCCCAGTATACATTTATGTATAAACAATCTTAGAAAAATTGAGATTTGATAATTTAGCCATTACTATAGTTCTGAAATGCTTTTTATGTATTCTAAACATTTATATAATGGGTTTAAACTTATTATTAACTTATAATATAACCATAACAATATTTAGTATTTCATATATGATTCACTTATGACTTTATATTTCAGGTTCGTTTTTTCAGTTCCATTTACAGAAATGCTTTGGGTAATAATCATTTTATTTATCATACATGTTTTGACTTTTTATTATTGATCTTATTACATAGATCATTATTTACGAACATCATGAATATAAAAAATGATTTATATATAATATATATTAAATATATAAATATGTATAATATATATATGAAAGAAATTGATTACACCGTTCATGGAGATGGTAAGCCATACATACACATAAACGTTGATTCTGTTTCCTTATTGAATTTAATGGAAGAAAGTAAATGAGATATATATATATATCCAGTAGAATTATTATTTTATATTTTTCATTATTATTTATTATATATTCTTTATAATAATTTTATATTGGTTAATGAGTATATTGAATCTCATCACAACGTAAAGACGGAAGGTCGTACGTACGCACGAGCAATGATATCATTCTCTTGATGGTTAAATGGTATTGAATTGTATATTATATTAATTATACATAATAATTATCATGTTATATTCATCATTTAAATCCATTATACTCATAATTATTTCCATCCAAATTAATTATTGTTGAATAACAAATTACACAACATTGTGGGGATAATATGTCGTACGTACGCACACATGGTGATATTGATATACATAGGATGGATAAAAGAATGTATATGGTTGTCCCATAATTATAATAAAATATAATAATGTATAAAATAGTTGATTTATTACTTTAATATGAAAAAACATTCGAATAGGAAGTAGAATAAGAAAAGAATTTTTAAAGATGTGGTAAAACTATTACCGCCTTTCTGAGTATCACTTTTTGATTTACACAACAGGTGCTCCAAATATGGATTTCATACCAAAGTAAGGATTATAGGATGATGTTAGGGATTCTATGAAGAGTGTTAGATAGAGAATTTACAAACTAAAAGTCTTTGGAAGTGTGAGATAAAGAGATCAATAAGTGCCCTCTAAAGAAGAGGTGAGGGGCACTTTAGGAATGTCATGAAATATTAATTTATTTTAAATTCCATTTCGATGACAAATGATACAGAACTCATTAAATTATAAGAGATTATTATTTTTCTAAAACCATTTATTCAATAATTTTTAGAAAGGTTTTGATTATTTTTTATCCTTATCTTTTTGGTTTAACCATTATTTTACCCCTTTTTATCTTATAGTGATATCATGTTATTTATACATTGTTGTTTTATGTAATTACCATATCATGTCATATGACCCATAAAAATTCAATTTATTACATATTTAGACTTATATTAACCATTTGGGTGAATCTTATATTATAAATAATTTAATATTATTTAATAAACTATTTTATATTTTCAGATATGAATTTTGTCAATTTTTGTCACTATTCATACTTGAATTTTTTACAAATTCATAACAACCTTATTCCATTGAACAAAAAACATTGAATCAATTATAAAATGTCATATTAACATATAAAAGTAGTTTATGACAAAAATTATATCAAATAATATTTATTTTACTATTTATAATATCATTTATTTGAATACTTTTTTAAAAAATCAATCACTACATCATCATTATGTCATAATTAAATTTATTTATATAATATAAGAAATTTATAAATAAAATATCATTACATTGGAAATATTTTTATATTTATAATGTTTATTTATAGTTGAAGATATCACATATATAACCCTATATTAAAAAATGTTTAGTTAGAAGATACATGTTTATTTTATTTTTATCTTTACGTTAAATTACTTATTATAACAAGTCATTATCAATCCAAAGTGAATCAATGGTGTCCTAAATTCGAACAAAGGATTACCATGGTCGTCAATAAGACATAAAATTTGATTAGTACATGTGTTAGGGTAGTTTTCTGTTATTATAATATTATTCTTACCCTTATTTACCAAATTTACAATTTATCCATGGTAAACAAAAATAATTACAAAAGTTACTATACATAATTTCTAAAAATAAAAGGTAACTATTTACAAAATTTCGACCTTATGATTCCAAATATGGAATCCATTTTTCTAAATTGAAAACATAGAATTGGCAGAAAGTAATTTAAAATTAATTCACGTTGTCAAAACCAGAAAGAGAGTTTTTAAGAAGTAAGAACTATCAAAAGATTTACTTGTGTTTATACCAAATTTAAATATGAAATTTATTGAAATGACCTTCATTTGATTAAATAAAAAAAATTCCCAATTATACATTTAAAAATAAATAAATTATAAACTATATAAATAAATTAGATTAAAAAGTAATTTTGAATTAAAATACAATATTTTTAAATATTAATCAAAATATGAATTTTGTCATAAAAATTCCAAAAATTAAACCAAAGTAAATTTGTATGTCCATATTCCAAATAAGAATTTTATTTTTTCAAATACAATATAAAAAAGTGTTAAAAACTAGATTTAAAATGGTTGATCTATCAAAAGGTGGAAAAACTACAACTTTTTAAAAAATAATTCTTTTATCCAAAAAATTGAATTTGTTAATATATCATTACTAGATAGTACATAAGAAGGATTTTAATATTATAAAAAATTTAAAACATGGTTTATAAAATTCATAGTGATTAGTTTATATCCCATTAAATAATAATATTTTAATAATATATCATGGTTTATTTTAACTCAGTATTTCATAAAACACAAGCTATCAAGGAAAGTCGATATTGCATGTAATGCAGGCCAAAAATAGTGTTGTGTATACTAAAATCTAATACGGTGTTTCATATATCATAATATAATATTGGTGTAGCATATAACATAATAAATAAAAGAAATTAAAAATAATCTATCTCATAAAATCTTTGGGTATTACATTATCCCCCCATAAAATGAATTTTTCCCTCGAAATTCGTTGGGGTTATAAAAGGATTTCTACTTGAATGTTTCATCCACAGAAACCCACATTTTAAAAAATTAATACAAAAACTTAATTTTAAAGAGGAATGATAGAAACATAACGGCTACCCAAAGTTACTCATCCCTGGGATTCCACATAGGAGAACATATGTGGGAAGTGAAAACATGGATATCAAAGAAAAACTCTAACAATCACATTATTAAGGATATTGATAGAGAACTATGTTTAGAGAAAATTAACAACAAAAAACTCTTAAATTTGTGATGATTTATAGGACCATAATATTTATATTATAAGAAGGTACTAAGATAACATTTTTGGTTTTCAATATCCTTTACATAAGGTTGAAGAATTTTTCGTCAGAATAAATACTTACATGATTTTGGTATAATATCAATGCTTTTCAGGCCTTGAATAGTTTCCAATTCATCTCATATTTAAGTAAATGATGATTAATTTTTCATTCTTGATGTGTTAGAAGATCATGCGATAGAATGATAGGTCATTCCATCCATATCAACAAAAAGGTTAGCACAGTTAATAAAATATGCATAAGTCTACCTATAGTGAGATAATTCATTAATCTAACAAACATAAAACATAATATAACTTATACTATCCATAAATGGATAACATTGAAATCCGTCTAAAAACTAAAAATATAAAATGTTAGAAAGAGTTGAACTAAATCAATATAAAATTTATCTCCCAAATATCATAAGGTTGTTCATTGTTATCAAATTTCAATCATCTAAATACCTTAATATTTTATTCTCTTGAGACATGATAATTACCTAAATTACCATAGATCCAATGTGAAAACAACCATTCTATCAAAATTAACTCTTTCCACACACAAAAAATACCAAAAATTCTATTTAATCAAATAAAGATATCACTATGTCCTTATATTAGTTAAGAGGTCATTAATACTATCAAACATCTACTTATCTCCTATTCCCTTCATTAGGCGCATTTCATGTGCTTTCCAAAAATATTTCAGACACTTATGATGGTTACCAATACCATATAATTTTGGAAAACCATAATGTAAATATATATATATATATATATATATATATATTCGATTATTCCATAATTCTATAAAAGAGATTGTATAACACTATTTTGGAATCCCACTACAAAACACCTAATCATTCTAAAACTTCATTGTCATACTCAACATCACCAATACTGATTGCACGTGATTTGCCTTTGTATTTAGACTTAAGAGGTTGTTATCATCGATAATCATCCACATCCCTTGGATTAGGGTATTAGTTAACATAATTCCCCATTTCCTTTCACTTGTAACCCTAATTTGTGGGATGTTCACTCTTTGGAGATTTCTGTTTATTCCCATTAGGTTGGTTGTAAAATTTTCCATGAGCTTCTTACCCACCCTTACAACATTTATCAATCCCATTAATACATTTTCCTTAAGGTTTCCTTCTACACATTGACAATAAATTAAATATATTCTTCTTTTATACATATATTTTATTGTTTTTGTTGAATTATATCATCATATTCTTATCATAATGATGTAGTAGATGAGAAAATGCAATCTACAGATTTGTAAGAAAAATACAGGGAAGTTAAATTCTGAAAAAATATGTTTTTGATCCCATCCCAATCCATGGATTCAATATTATCTATTTTCTTGGTATTCTTGATAACGTTCCACCATATATTCCCCTTACCTACCAAGTAATAAGTTTGTAACATATCCTTTTCTTATTATGAACAATAGAGAATGAAATATATCTTTTCAACGGTAAAAATCCATTTCTTTGCAACTATGGGATTAGTCATTACACAAAAATAAGGTGGATGTTTCCTTAAGCAAGACTCAATAGAACGGTGTTCCCACCTTTGGTCATTTAGAAGACTAGAGTGATTTGTGTTCATATAATCCAGATTCACTCTCTGATCTCCCATAACATTTAGTTGATCAAGCTAATAATCATTTCATTACCCATCACATCCAGCATTATCGTGGTTCTTTTGGGTTCCATCCATTGTTTAAATCACAAAAATAATAGTGTGAGAGGAAAAAATCATACCAGGAAAAAATCATAATTTAGGGGGAGTACTTTCAATATCATACATATTTGGTTTAATCTTATGTTATTCATGATCATTTCCATAATTCTAGGACTGCAACCTATAGTTAGAATTACCCTTAGGGACATCCCATGACATATATTAGAAATATGTCTAGGGATCTTATGTAAGTTTTCGCATCCTAGTTTCCAACGTTTGACTAAACCTTTTCTATGATACCAACTATAGAAACCTAAGCTTGATGTATAAATATAATACATTACTTTTGTGAAATACATAATGCATGACACAAAATGATTCCCAATGACTATTTAAGTTTAGTGTCTTTGGAATCATGAAACATAATCTTATAACATGGGGATTTATCTTCAATATCTCAAATAATGATCTACCTCTTTTTTCCTACCTAATACAATTATTTATATCCTGGTTAAAATAAAACATAAGAAATGGGTGAGGTAAAATGCTCAGTAAGGGTAATCAGGGTGAACATAAATCAAAACATAAACATTACAATTTAAAAACATGAAAATAATGTTTATATATAAAAATAATGAGTCATTAAATAAATCATGGAATTACGTAAGGTATAGATTCATAATGGAAGATTAACCTTGATAAAATAGCATTTTCATAAAACTTGGAATTGTTGGAAACAAATAAGAACATAATTTTATTTTTATAGTAGCCAATTTGTTGCTTCCAAGACCATCATAGTGTAAAACGCCCATTACCAAACTAAGTTTATTGGTCGTTCTAAGTATGTATTATTGAACCAGATTTACTTGTCGTTCCATCCCTGTATTAATATACTAGATTTACTTTTCATTCTAGTCATGTCTATCTCATGATATATAAATCATTACCCAATTAATTTTAGGTACATATATGTCCCACCCATCTCATAATGAAATCATTCATAAATTAGCCACAAAACCTAAATCATTTATCCTAGCATAACACATGAAATAAAATGGGGTTCTTATACACTATTCCATCTCAATCCATATAAAATAAATATATTTCGTAAAAATAATTTCATCATCAAAAAAATAAAATAAAATAATAATAGTTATATAAACATAACATTATGTTATCTTAGATGGAAAATAATTTTGTTAAAACACTTGAACGTAATTCCTTAAGATAATATCCTCTCATTTTCAAAATTGAATTTTTCTCACAAGGGTACAAAATTTTAAAACAAAATAATTTAGTTGAAAAATAACATTGAAATCATGTTGAGTAATCTTCATGGAAATATGGTTCGATAAAAATTTAAAAAATACACTTATTTAATATAAGTTAAAAAAACATTCTCCTCGCACTGTTGATAAAAAACTAAAAAAGTACCTCAAATCGAATAACAACAAAATACTCATTTAATAACATCTAAAAAAATTCACCAATGGAAAAAAATTACATTTAAAACAATTGTAGAAGAATATAAATAATATTAAATAATTTGGAATCATGGACGTGTTTGATAAATATACCCAATTAAATACTTATGTATAAATAATCTCAAGTAGGAATTAGATTTCCAAAATTATCTATTACCTACGGTCCGATATGCATCCTATATATGTGTTACTTTTATATAGTGTGTTTAAAAATATTATTAACTTGTTACAGAACCACAATAATATTTATTAAATCATATATGATTCACTTGGGACTTCATATTACATGTTCATTTATTAATTCCATGTTAAAGCGACAGTTTTGGGAAATAATAATTTTATTTTTCGTACGGTTTTTTACATTTTCATTTTGATATTATTACATATATCATGATTTAATTACTCCTAGAATGTTAAAAATGATTTATATTTCATATATATTCAGTATATATAAATATGCATAACAGATAGATAAGTGGAATGGAATACACCGTTCATGGAGACAGTAAGCTGTATGAACCCATGAACTTTGTTTCTGTTTCCCTATTGAATTGAATCGAAGACAGAAAATGATATATATATATATACATATACATAAATCTTGTATAATTATTATTTCATATTTTACATTATTATTTATTATGTATAATTTATAATTATTCTTTAATGGTTAATGTGGAGAATGAATCTCATCGCATCGTGGAGATGGAAGGTTGTACATACACACGAGCGATGATATCATTCACTTAACATTTAAATGATATAGAATTTTATTATATATTAATTATATAGAATAATTATAATTTTATATTCATTATTTAAATCCATTATACGAATCATTATACAAATTCAAATTATGTATTGTTGAATAAAAAATTACACCGCGATGTAGAGATAGCTAGTTTTAGGTACATATGAATGGTGATATTTTTTTCATATGATAGATAAATGATTGTATAGGGTTGTACAATAATTATAATATCATTTCATCATATATATGATACTGGATTTGTTACCTTAATATGAGAAAACATAATAAGAATAAGTAGAATTAGATAATAATTTTGGAATAGGTGATAAAACAATTACATCTTTTTCTAGTATCTCTTTTTGATTTTTCACAAAAGGCCTTTACAAGATGGATTTATACCCAATTTATGGATTCTAGGATGAAGGTAGGTATTCTAGGAAAATTATTGGATAGATATTTTCCAATCTAAAAGGCTTTGAAAATGTGATATAAATAGAATAAGAAGTTCCCTTTTATAGAAAGGGTGAGGGAACATTAGGAAAGTTTAGAAATATTAATTTATTATAAATTCAATTTCCATTGAAAATTGACCAAAAATTATTTAATTCTAAGATAGGATGATTTTTTTCGAATAAACATAATAAAATAGATTTTATACATGTTTTGATTATTTTTTTATCTTTATGATTTTGGTTTAACCCTTATTTTACACTTTTTAATCTTACAATGATATCATTTTATTTACACATTGTGGGTTAATGTAATTACCATATCATGTAAAAAGAAAAAAAATTCCATCAATGACATATTTTGACTTGTATTAAACATTTTTCAAAATCATATATTTTATGAATTAAATATCATTTAATAAACTATTTTATATTTTATGTTTTTGAATTATGTAAATTTTTGTCACTATTCATACTAGACATTTTTACAAATTAATAACATGATTCATTCAAAAAAACATTGAATCAATTATAACATGTAATATTCACCTATAAAATTCATTTATGACATAAATCATGTTAAATAATATTTATTGTAAAATTTATAATATCATTTATTTGAATCCTTTATTAATGAAGCAATCACTACATCATCATTGTGTTAAAATTAATTTTATTTATTTAATTTCTAAAAATTATAAATAAAATTGAATGATGTGGGAAATATTTTTATATTTATAATTAATATATATAATCGAAGATATCCCTTATATAACCTCATATTGAAATTTCTTTAATAAGAAGATACATGTTTTTGTTATTTTTCTCCTTACTTTAAATTACATATTATAACATGTCATTATCTCTCCCACATGGATCCATGGGGTTCAAAAATTGACCCAAGGATTCCCATGGTCGTTAATATTTCAAAAAATAGGATTAAGACATGTGTTAAAAAAGTTTTACATTATTATAATATTATTTTTACCAAATTTAACTAATTTACCCTTTATATATGGTAAATAATAATACTAATTGATGTAACTATTCATACATTCCAAATATAAAAGGTACCTATTTATACAATTAAGACTTTATGATTCCAAATTTTGAATAAATTTTTTCTAAATTAAAAACAAATAATAGGATGCAATTAATTTAGAATTAATTCCCGTTGTCAAAATCAGAAAGCATGTTTTTAAGAAGTAAAAACTATCAAAAGATTGACATGTGTTTTTACAAAATTTAATGGTGTAATTACATTCAATGAACAAAATTGAATTAAATTACATAAAAATACAATTAAACTCTAAATCCAATTGGAATATAATATTACTACCAAAATAAAGTTGATGAAAAGACAATTTTGAATTAAAATGTAGTATTTTCACTATTCAATAAAATATGAATTTTATCAGAAAAATTTAAAAAAAACAACCAAAGTAAATTTTTATTTCCCGATTCCAAAGATGATTTTTTTCAAATAGAATATATAAAAGTGTTAAAAACTAGATTGAAAATTGGTGTGCCATCAAAAGGCAACAAAACTACATTTTTTAGAAAAATACTTCCTTTATCCAAGAAATTGAATTTTTTCTTATATCATGTCTAGAAAATACAAAATATGAATGTTATTGTTATATGAAATTTAATATTTGGTTAATACTATTCATAACGGCTAGATTATATCCCAGTAAATAATAATATTTTAATAATATATCGGTATTTAGTGTAACTCGGTATTGCGTACAACGCAAGCTATCAAGGAAGGTCATTGTTATGTGTAACGCAGGCCACCAATATTGTTTCGTATAGTTAAAGATAATATTTTGTTTCATGTAGTGCCATATAATATTGGTTTAGTGTACAATATAAGACATAAAATAAATTAAAAGGAATCTATTTCATAAAATCTCAAGGTGTTACACTTCCCACCCATACATACAAATATATATAACTAGAATGAGGTATGAATTCCCCACATATATATATATATATATAACTGGTAGGGGTAAAATTTCCTCCAATATATACATGTAAATAGAAATTATTACTGGTGTGGGTTAATAATGTCTCTCACTCTTACACATCTAGAGATTATAAATGGTGTGGGGTAAGAATACCTCCCACCCATACACTTATATTAAGAAGGAATGGGATAATAATGTCTCCCACCCATATAAATTCATTAACTCATCAGTATAGGTGAATGATAACCATTCATATAACATAATATATAGAAAAACCATATTACTTCATTTAAATTTAAATAAACAAACCATTTCATGAAAATCCTTTATAATAAGTCATAATAAGGGAGACACCATTAAATTCATTGAAACCATTTCATTATTTCAAATATACCATTAATTTATCATCCATATCATCCTTTATAATCTTTAACAGCTAACCATATTATTTTCTTATCACAGAAAGTAAATTTCAAGGTATGGTGTCAAGGCGAAAGTTTCATGGTCAAATATTCACATGCCAATTCAAAAAATTCAGATTTAAAACGGGATAAAAACCACTGAGGAAACTTAATATAAATCAATTAAACATGGTATAACTGATATTTAAATTAAAATCCATGCTGAATATGTAATTAAGTTCCATGTATATTGAACCATTTGGCCCAAAGGCCATTTTAAGAGTGGAACACCAATTTGTGTCTATATAGAATGAAGATGATATTTAAACCCCTAAATGAGAACTAATTATTCTATATCTGGGCACCAAGATCATTTAGACATGAAGGAATCATAAAAACACATCAACATAGAAAATTCCCTCTCGTGGAATGATGGAATGAATAAAAAATGTCCAAAACTCAAATGGAAATCTATGTGACCACCTACCTCAGTGTCCTAGATGACTCCTCTCATTATATCAATGTCAAATTCGAAGTTTGTTGGAAGGGATTGAAGATTCCATGAAACACCATGAAAATAGAGCTTAGGATCCTAAATCTGAATTGCATTATTGGTGGTAAGAATAACATAGACAATAGTATAGAGACATGAGATCATTTTCACAAGAGATCTACCTCCTCTAGATGATCAAGGATCAGACACGGGATGGACAAAATATCAATGAAACAAGCATGGATGGGACTTGAGAAAATTGAAGAGGGAAAATCCTGTTCTTCCCATAATATGGAGGGGGGAATATGTTAGATATGTATTAAGACATAAAAGGGGAAAATAATAATTTTACCCAAATCCCAATGTGCAGGGTTTATGTGCATTGTTAAAAACTGTGTGGAAACCATGCGTTAAGTATCTATCCCCTATTTTTAGCAGGTTTCATGACCATTCACCAAGTCAATGTGGTTACATATGAACCATGAATAATTGAATGTAATGATGTCTTCGGCCTCATAGTAAACACAAACCAGGTGTCCTAGGTCGCAAAGTTTGATCTAAAAGTGTGGGCTAGCTTGAAACCCTCTTTTCTGGACCTCATAACATTGAACCATCTCAGACACTCATCAAGACTTACCTAGGTTGTATTCTACCTTTACCATGGTTATATTAATTATCCATGATGAATAAAAATTATCCGTACCATGGTCAAAAGTCATGTCATTTTAGGCATCCCTCAAGAAAATGAAATATATGATGAGTTTCCTTGGTCATATTGGCTTTTTTAGGATGTTTATATCAAATTTTTATCAGGTTACAACTCCTGTGATAGAATTTAAACAGAAATATTCGAAAACCATATAGACTAAATATATTCATGATGCTTTTGAGTACCTGAAGGTGAAGTTGGTCCACAGTACAATATTTTATTTTCCAATAGAAGTTGTTATGTTTTAGTATTTTTATGATTATTCACATATTTTTTAGGATACGTTATGATAAATAAAATATAAGTCATTTCATATAGGTATCATCATTTATTTACCAATGTGGTTCACTAATCCACCAATCGTATTTTTTTGATGTAGTGTTGTTTTCAATGATGTTGTTGTGACATTACTGGATCAGAAAGTGTTTTTTGTTTTTAATGAATATATAATAGTATTTTATATATTCTCCCAATGTGACGGGATCTTGTATCAGCATTGTTTTATGTAATTCATTGAGTACCAATTTTAGATATCATATATTCCATGAAAGGGAAATTTTGTTGTTAATGCAATGAGAATTCATGTATTTAAGTCGTACATAGATATGGGGATTCATTGAGAGTGAAGGAGGAAGTCTATAAGATTTATCCTAATATGGGAGAGGATGAAGGAAATGGTTTTATATTATAGATTAATGTATAATAATCTTTCGTTAAATGGGTGGAGGATCCAATTCTGGGGATTCTATAGTGGTGGTATGGAGAGGTAGAGTTATTCATTGAGATGACCATTACAGTAGGCCTTAGGATAGACAACATAAGGTGTTATTCCATGGATGGATTCACATTCCCATTGAAATGTTTTATATGGTTTTCTGTGAGTTAAATAGCATTCCTTTGGTGGTATAAACCTTTGTGAAATAGATAAACTAAGCTTTGAGAGGTTAGTTTTGGTGATCTGGGATGAAGCTTGCAGTTTCAAAGTTTTTTTCTCTATTTTCATTTTACAAGAAGGTGAAGGCCATGTAGCTTGTAACCATTGGTTTAATATAGATTTTACACATTCCCCTATGGTTATGGTATGGAATATCAATATAATTTGTCACCAATTTACCTCGATAGTAGGGAGGTCATGATTCTATATAGGTTGCAGTGCATTGTTTTATGAAATCAGGACACAATTTACAGACGAGGTAGTCTATCTCATTAAAGGTTTTGTAGAGGAAGTATCTTGAGAAGATGGTGAAAATCCACAGAATCATGAGGCTGATAATAACTGATCGAGATCCTCATTTTAACTATAGTGTATGTAATAATCACTATGGTTATTTTAGTTCTCAGTTATTTCATTATATTTATTTTTATTCGTAGATTGATTTTCAGACATAGTTGACCATACAAACTCATTGGAATATGTTGTGCTATTTTTACCTAGATTATGGTGGATTGGGGATGAGGAACCATCCCTTGGTCAATTTTTCATAAACTAATATTTTTCACTCCAACATTTTTATGGCACCATTTGAATCTTTTTATAGCTGGCCATTCCATTTTCTATTGTGAAATACTTGGTTCAGAGAGGTAGCAATTCTTGGGAAAAAACTGGTATTGAATATGATAGATATTATTAAAGTAATTATTGAGAGTATTATGGTAGTTTAGGATCAATTTAAATACATTTACAATCATATGAGTAGACATATTTAGTTCTACGATGGATATAACAATCACTTGTAGGCGACTCCTCATTGTGAGTAGTGATTTTTGGTTCTGTGTGTACGATTTCTCCTCGATTTTGTTGGCATTTAGAGGGTTTTTATCATATTGGAGACATTTAATATTATATATAACTATTCATTATATGATAAAGATACATGATTAATTTCACATTTTTCAGTTATGTCTTTATATTCATGATGAATCTAAGGTCACCGATTGGATTGAGATTGAGGTGGATGATTATGAAGCCTTCATGAAGCAGCCTATAGGGATCAAGGTTGTCCTATATAATGTTTTTCTAGGGTTTTATATTACCTTGGTTAATGTTATGTGGAGTAACAGGGGTGTGGAAGAGTTTACTTTGGAACATGAGATGCAGATGCGCACTTATGACCCCAAACAGTTTGATTTTTATCAAATCTATTGTATCATGATTTTTTAGTGATATTGACCATTTTAGTTATTAGGTAGTTTTCTCCTTTTCCATATTTTTTGTTGACTCATTTTTTAGATTTAATTCAACTAGAGGAGTTTTTATGTGTTGGTTGCTTCCATTTCTTTGGTTTGTCCTTGTTTCTTCTGATTTATGTGGTTTAACACCTCTGATTTGGAGAACATTGAGAGGAATCTCATAGGGTGGATATTTAGACAATCATATTTTGTTTTCTCAATAGGGTTGTTTTTTATTCTTGTTTAAATTTTTTGTTTTATATGTTTTTAATGTATTGGTTTGGATCAATGTATTCCAATCCATTTAGAATTTATGTGGATTTTGGAGATTAGTGGAAGATTGGAGTGAGTATAAAAAGGTTTGGATTCATGATGTTGGAAGATGGGGTGGAAGGGGTTTTCATGTTATGTATTGTTTTTCAGTTCATGGATTATTAAGGGTGGTTCACGGGTTTAATCATGACATGTGAATATTCACGATTAAAATGATTAAGGTGATGGGTTTTTCGATGAGATATAAATCATATCATTTTCACAATGTGTGTGTTCCATATACAGTGTGTTTATAAAATGTATAGTTACATGGACATTCTCCAAACCTTATGCTTCATTTTTTTCAAGAGAAAAACTGAGATAGCATCCATAA
This sequence comes from Viscum album, assembly GCA_963277665.1. Taxonomy (NCBI): domain Eukaryota; kingdom Viridiplantae; phylum Streptophyta; class Magnoliopsida; order Santalales; family Viscaceae; genus Viscum; species Viscum album. Next base: position 823,556,808 of record OY728157.1, read on the forward strand.
TTTTTATTTCCCTTTGATAAGGATCAATCAATAGGATTCATTCTCCAATATTTGGTGATCAGTGTTGATTTGAGTTGAGTTCAACCTCTGTTTCTTTTGATTTCGTCTCATTTGGTATTGTTTTCCTCCCATTATTTTGGTGATGTCATGGAGAATCATTTCATATGTTTATAATGGGAATTTCTTGGTTTATTTTTTTTCCTGTCTTTGTGTCCTTATATGGATGCAACATCTCATGAGATAGGTGGTTAGGATCCTAAATATTTATTTTCTAAAATGGGAAGAACGTTCATTCCATTGAGGTAGAAGATTTATTTGTTATCAATTTATTTACCTGAAATTTTATAACTAGAAATATTTATATATTTGTATGTAAATAAATTTGACTAAATAGTGATTGAACCAAATTTATAATGTAATGGGTTGTACAGATCGCATGTTAGCCTATTACACTGTTAGGGTGGTTAGACTATTGGTTTTCTAGATTTTGTAATATCTATTCTCTTATTTGTTATCATGTTATTTTTATTTTAATAGCTTGTATAAATTTGATAAAGAACCATAATATATAATTTGATGATAATTAATTATCTTATAAATTATTAATGAAGGGGAATTTTTTAATGTAGTGCTTATTATAATTTTGTGTTGTTCTAATTGATGCAATTATGCATTCTTAGTTGTATATTTTATCCCCTGAGATAATAAAATTCATTAATAAACATGATGCATGATAATGATAATTAATAATAATAATAATTGGACTGTTAATTTTGATGGTACATCTTTACTATTGTTGAAACTAGAATAATTTCTAGATATCATGTTGTTCCTTTGTTAGCTTATTATAGATTGATACCTTTGGTATCCAAGAGTTGTAACCATTGAATAATTAATAAATTATTTTAATAATGAAAAATAACATGTTGCGTGATTATGATAATTTATAGGGACTGGGCATACAATTTTCTCGAAGAGGTTGAGTGGATTTTTTTGGAGCCTTGAGAGCTCGTTTAAGCATATGATAAATGTGTATTCGAATAGAATATTAGAATAAAAAATTATTTCCCCAAATATTAATAAAAAATTAGATAAAATACAAAGGGGTTTTTGAATTAATAGTGAATTAAGTATTGGGAAATTCATAAAACATCTATAAACTAAAAAAAGCATCCACATATAACTATTACAAAATATGATATCAATATCATATCTTATTTTTCAAATATTTATTTTAATATTTATGAAATCTCTGAAAATTCCACCCTTAATTAATCTCAATTTGATGATTATGAAAAATAATATCATTTCACTTATATAATTTTTTATTATGATTTAAAATTTTACCACAGTAGAATTTTTAAAATATTACAAAAAAAGAAAATATGATTTTCTATTGATAAGGTTGTCTCATACTAGTAGCAACCCCAATGTAACGCCCCGACCCCAGCTACCCAGAGTCGGTGCATTACTTTGTAACATTGGCATGATCACAAAAGATCAAGTCTCGAAAGACCGATTAGTTTAGTAGCCTTGGAAAAACTAGATACATTCGTAAACGTTACATTACATCATAAAGTGAAAAACTACAATAACAAAGTCTCCATAGTCCACACTCATATCCTCTTATGACAATCCATGCAGGTCATTCATAAAATACTTCTTCACATCTTGGAAAATATTAAAACATTGAAAGGGGTGAGCTCAGATGCTCAGTAAGGATAACAATATTGCGGAAGCTTTCATAAATAAACATTAACAATTAAGGCAATGTATAACTAAAACAAAATCCTTTTTAAACTTGAACTTTAGAATAATATGGCAAAAATAAAATTAAATAATTCCATTTACTTACTCACATGGATATTCTACTAGTCTAATAATCACATGCAATATCAATAACCATTTTCATAATGAGGGAATGTATAATGCCAGACATTCTCAAACATTTTGTCAAGGCCTCGGCCAAGACGTCTAAAATGATTAAGGCCTCGGCCAAAACCATAAATCAAATTGGGAAAGGGCCTCGGCCAATTCCATGTCTAGTTGTCTCATGAGACCTACCGATGCATCGAGGAGCTATAGCGGGCTCCACCCGTCACTTATTAAGTCCAACACATTCCTCATATGAATAGGTTTAAACATATCATAAACCATAACATAATCGTATCACATAACACATTCATAAAGGAAACATAACATTTCCACATTTCAATCACAAGATATCAATACAACACATTGATATAATAAAAACGCTTTCAAAACCATTTTCAATACCAAAATAAAAGAAGGTTAAAACTTTGTATTTATTTTTCATTAAAAAAAGATGGCTTGTAGAGGAATCCGAAACTCAAATAATGGTCATGGCGGCGGAGAAGTTGTTGTCGCCGCATAAGTATGGAAATAAAAACATTCCCTTTTTCCGTTTAGCAAAACGCTTCGTATAAAAAGATTCCTTTTGAATAACCGTAAAAGTAAAAGGGTTTTATACACCGTATAAAAGAAAGTTGTGTATAAAACCAAATATGCCTCAATGAAAGGGGGTTGAGACGAAGTCCTTAAAAAGATGATTTTTTTATAAAGTAGGTCTATTATGTGTATTCACTATAATTACACATAAATAATGTAAAAATACAAGATAGGACATAATAATATCATTACATAATTTGAAAGTAGGAGATTAACCCAAAGAATAGAAATTGGGTTAAGAAGTTCCCTTACCTCGTCTCTGACTTGACTCAACCATTATTTAACCTCCTGAATAATAAACTAGAGTTAATATATACCTTATTAAGAACCATTTTCAATTTCATTATCCTTTTTATATCACTTATTACAATGATATGAACATTATGTAACTATTTAAGTTAATAACGGTCGTTTTGTCGATCTTTGGTACTTGAGTCAACAATAAACTTCTTATAATTACAAGTTGTTTATGTGGTAGAATATCCATTATCTCCAGAATTATATTCATGATTTATATGTCATATATATCATATATATCCATTATATACATTCATTTATAATATTACGTAACATTTAGAGGTAAGAAATGAAATGCACCGTTCATGGAGACGGTAAGCCGTACGTACGCATGAACGCTACTTTCATTTCTATTTCATATTTAATGGAATGAAATAATAATTATATTAATGTATAATATAATTACAGTATAATATAGTGTATAATACCATTTACTCCATCCTTTATACATCCCACATATTGCATTAATGATTCAAATCACTTTGAGGGGGCGGTAGTCCGCACTTCCTAAAAAGAAATTATCGCGTTTACCCATAATGGAAATCATAACGTATGCCATAAATGAGAAATACAGAATCATAAGTAAAACATAAACATATTATATATCATATATAAATATAGTTACATCTTAATGGCCACCTTTTAAGGTGTTATATGAGTGTTGAACAATCATCGTTTCGTGAGGAAGAAATTCTCCATCCATAGAAACCGTATGTTCTTTAACCATTAGATGTAGGTGTGTGTAAGTGTAGCTCGAATACATATTATAACAACATCCTAGTATATTGAGGATACTGGTGTTGTTACAAAAGAAATGAATAAAAATAGTTTATGGGGTTGGAGAAGCAAAATAAAACAAAATAACATTAGAGATGACATTACCTCAAAATCGGGTAACTCTTTTTGATTTGAGCCAAAGGCTTCCTTGGGAAGTGTTCTGCCCAAAGTGAGGCTTCTAGGAGTAAGAGGGGAATGTTGGGATAGTATTTGGGCAGAGGTTGGCCGAGCCAAAAGTCTTTAAAGTGTGAATGAGGTGGTAGAGGTGGGGGCCTTTTATAAGAGGAGAGGAGGGGCACTCTTGGAAAGTAAGGAAAAGTCACTTTATTATAAGCTGAGTTTCGGATTTTAGAGGTCCCACACTTATATAATTCAAGGATAATATGATAAGAGTTCAACATATACTCATACAATAGGTTTTTGACAAGTGTACACTTTGGATTTTACATTATCTTTCCATTTTATTTAAATCGTTAAATAATGAGGTCATCGCTGCATCATCATGATGTCATAAATAATTTAATTTATTGAATGTCTAAAAATTATAAAAAAAATAATATGATGTAGGAAATTATTTTATCTTTCTAATGAATATTTATAATCAAAATTTGGACTTGTGTAACCCCACTTTAAAACTGTTTTAGTAAAACAACTCATGTTTGTGTCAATTTAATTTTAACATTAAATAAGTATATATTAATGTCATTTTCCAACCAAAGTGGCTCCATGGGGTCCCCAAGTTGACCCATGGGTTGTCTTGGTCGGACATGACTCATCCAATAGAAGTTGGACAAGTGTCAAGCTCATCTCATATTATTAAAAAATTATTTTTACCTTAAACTACACTAATTACCTCTAATCGCGATTTAGAACTTAAAAGTTACTATTCACCAAAAATTATTTTAATCTCATTGAACCACATTTTACTTCTTAATGACAACCATGTATGTCGGATTTTTGAAAATAAAATCACAGAAGTGGTAATATTTCATTTAAACAAAAAATCAGTTATTTAACTACCACTTAGTGGTTTCACTATTCATCAAAAATTGAAGTTTTTCAGAAAAAGGCCAAAATTTCACCCTAAGCTATAATTGATATTCTGAATTCAAAAATGATGTCTATTTTAAAAAATTACAAACATATAAGTTTCATTAATTAATTTTATAATTAATTCCCGCTGTTACAACAAATAGCGTGTTTTTAAGAAACAATTTATATCAAAAGATTGGCAATTGTTTATGTCCAATTTCAATGTTAAATTAATTCTAATGACCACCATTGGATAAAATGGTAAAAATATATTCTAATTATACTTTAAAACCACTAAATAGTATAATTTATCACTATAAATTATTTTGATTAAAAAAAGTTGTTTTTAAGTAATTTTCACTATTCATAAAAAATTGGAAGTTCTCAGAAAATTACAAAAAATTCAACTTTGGATAATTTCGATATTACGAATACAAAAATGAAGTCCATTTTGAAATATCAAATTTCTATAATTTTAAAAAGTGGTAATTACTATTCATAACGGCTACTTTGATTAGTCGTTGTGTTTTAGATCTCGAAGTTGCGTACAATGCAAGTTATTGCATTATTGAATGAGAAGCGTATCGTGGAAGCTCGGGGTGTTACATTCTCCCCTCATTCAATAAATTGCGTCCTTGCAATTTGAAATTTTTCTTTGAAAATAAAAGGTTGAAAAGAGAAAATACCTTTGAGGAAAACCCACATTGGAAATAAGGTTAATAAATATATAACATTAAAAGAAAGCAAGATAAGTACAAAGGTCACCCGATACAGCCCATTATAGGATTCTATGAAAATATGGATATAGAGGAGAAACAAACCATCAAGGTCTGATGGAGAGTTATAGAAAACAGGATTAGGAGAATGTTTAACTACAAGAAAATCACAAACTTTTGATTGGTTAAACGGTCATTGAATCCCCAGTTGGAAATGTTAACCGACAACATTTTTGTTTTAAGTTTCCTTTTATAATGTTGAGGAATTTATTTAGAAGATTTACTAAGAACATAAGGGAATATACATACTTGTTATGTATACTTTCATTGTTAATAAATTTTTACCACAAACCCAACTTTTACTCCAAATGGTAACGGAACTCAAAAATATTTTATTTATCCTAATTGTATAAGGTTCCAAATGTTAACACATACCATTTAGATTATCAAAATTATTTTGTAATAACCAGGGACTTCTTGTAGGCTAGTGGTAGGAAATAAAGGCTTGTCGCACTATGATTGTGGGTTCGATTCCTGCAGCTCTGTCTGACGCGACGGGTTATGCCCCACCCTGCAGGTTGTCCTTTTCCTAAAACTATAGTATCATAATATTCCAAAAATAATCTTCATAAATTTTTTTACCTTAAACAATACTATCCAAAGATCAACTTAATCCACTCCAACCTTTATAGTTATCCAAAATACCTCTGTCCAGACTTTCTCTAAAAGGTCACTTAATTCCAAAATCAATTTATCAGATTCCCCAAACAAAGTAAAGTTTCTCTTATTGTCACATACTAAAAATATAATTACTTTCATCATATTAAAACCTTACTGAAATCAACAAGTACTGCAGTAAAATCCTTATATATATATCACATTATTCTAATAACCAGAATATAATCCATGAGTCCAAAAGCACCAATACATTAGTTATTCTGCTTCAACTATAGTAACAGCATAAGATTTTCCTTGATCCCTTGGCCTTTTCTGACGTAAGTTTCCCTGACGCTTAGGACATTCATTTTCAAAATGATCCATTTCTCTACAATTGTAGCATTCAACTTTGATAGCCTCTTTCTTTCCCTTGCAATCACGAGCCTGGTGACCCTTTTCTCCACATTTATAACAAACTCACATTCCTTTTAGGCAAGTACCAGGGTGATTCTTCCCACAATTATCACATAATGGAAAATCATTCTTTCCCTTTTTCCCTTTATCTGTCTCTTGTTCCGTCGTTCTCTTCTTCTCTTCCTTTACTTTGTTGTCATAAGACTTAGAGAATTCATTTTCTGTCTTGATAGCACACGAGACAATATCTTCGTATGATGAGAAGGATTGTGATACTAAAACTCGACGGAGAAATCGTTTTAACCCATCAATGAAACGATCAATATTACTCCTTGGGTTACGTATATAATCGGCAGAATGCCTCGCTAACCTTGTAAAGTTAGCCTCATACTTTGCGACATTCTCATCCTCCTTCTGCCTCAGACTCAGAAATTGTCTTTCCATATCTGCTCGATGGTCACGAGGAATGTTTTTTTCTAAGAAAATCTCTTTGAACTCCCTCCATTCCATATTCGATATGTCATCATCTTCCTTTGTGTTTTGAATCAGCGACCACCACTGATCGGCATCACCAGTGAGGCGGTAAACTGCCATGACAACATTCTCCCTTTCGCTACTCCCCAAGGCATGGAATATTTTCTCTATGGAGTTTATCCATTGCTCAGATACTAACGGATTTGTACCCCCATTAAATGTTGGTGGTTGTTGCCTCATGAAGCGGTCTAACATTGATCCTCTACGTTGTGGATCAGGGTGATCCATACGAGTAAAGTTATTATTCATAACTTGAGTGAGTTGTCCCAGTATGGTAATAAGTTGATCAGCACCAGTTGTATCTCCAGATCTACAATAATTATCTTTAGCAGGAGGGAAATCCTTACACGGAGTGTGTGCTTTGATACGGTTTCCATTCCTTCCACTAGGCGCCATTTCTAAACAATGGCATAAACTAGATTAGTTTAGGAATCAAAATACATAATTCCATACTTGTAAAATACTTAACATAAATTGAACTATTTATGGATATAATCTATAACCATAAAAATGTTTTCTTTGAGGAAGTATATACTCGTAACCCTTCATAGTGGTTTGTAAGGAAAATGGGAATTATCCTAAGCATATCCCCCGGGAGTGTCGTAACCAAGAGTGCAGCAAGGCCCGTTTTCGTGCACCAGTTCCCGTTCGAGTCTAGCTCAAAGCGGTGTTTTCGGGTTTTACTCCTAGGTACATCTGTTCCATAGCCGCCTCTACCTGCTCGTATCCAGACAGGGATGTATTACTTGGAAAACTCAGAAAATCACTACAATACCAAAATTTTAGAAAGTTCTTCTATACTAATCCTCAAAGTTCATCTTAGGTCTACGTGCTCTAATCAGAGTTTGTCTAAATCTAGCTTCCGAGGTTTGTACTAAACTTCCTCTGATACCAACTGTAATGCCCCGACCCCAGCTACCCAGAGTCGGTGCATTACTTCGTAACATTGGCATGATCACAAAAGATCAAGTCTCGAAAGACCGATTAGTTTAGTAGCCTTGGAAACACTAGATACATTCGTAAACGTTACATTACATCATAAAGTGAAAAACTACAATAACAAAGTCTCCATAGTCCACACTCATATCCTCTTCTGACAATCCCTGCAGGTCATTCATAAAATACTTATTCACATCCTGGAAAATATTAAAACATTGAAAGGGGTGAGCTCAGATGCTCAGTAAGGATAACAATATTGCGGAAGCTTTCATAAATAAACATTAACATTTAAGGCAATGTATAACTAAAACAAAAGCCTTTTTAAACTTGAACTTCAGAATAATATGGAAAAAATAAAATTAAATAATGCCATTTACTTACTCACATGGATATTCTACTAGTCGAATAATCAGATGAAATATCAATAACCACTTTCATAATGAGGGAATGTATAATGCCAGACATTCTGAAACATTTTGTCAGGGCCTCGGCCAAGACGTCTAAAATGATTAAGGCCTCGGCCAAAACCATAAATCAAATTGGGAAAGGTCCTTGGCCAATTCCATGTCTAGTTGTCTCATGAGACCTACCGATGCATCAAGGAGCTATAGCGGGCTCCACCCGTCCCTTATTAAGTCCAATACATTCTTCATATGAGTAGGTTTAAACATATCATAAACCATAACATAATCGTATCACATAAAACATGCATAAAGGAAAAATAACATTTCCACATTTCAAACACAAGATATCAATACAACACATTTATATAATAAAAACGCTTTCAAAACCATTTTCCATACCAAAATAAAAGAATGTTAAAACTTTGTATTTATTTTTCATTAAAAAAAGATGTCTTGTAGAGGAATGCGAAACTCAAATAATGGTCACGACGGCGGAGAAGTCATTGTCTCCGCATAAGTACGGAAGGAAAAACATTCCCTTTTGTCGTTTAGCAAAACGCTTCATATAAAAAGATTCCTTTTGAATAACCGTAAAAGTCAAAGTGGTTTATACACCGTATAAAAGAAAGATGTGTATAAAACCAAATATGCCTCAATGAAAGGGGATTGAGACGAAGTCCTTAAAAAGATAATTTTTTATAAAGTAGGTCTATTATGTGTATTCACTATAATTACACATAAATAATTTAAAAATAAAAGATAGGACATAATAATATCATGACATAATTTGAAAGTAGGAGATTAACCCAAAGAATAGAAATTGGGTTAAGAAGTTCCTTTACCTCGTGTCTGACTTGACTCAACCATTCTTTAACCTCCTGAACAACAAACTAGAGTTAATATATACCTTATTAAGAACCATTTTCAATTTCATTATCCTTTTTATATCACTTATTACAATGATATGAAAATTATGTAACTATTTAAGTTAATAACGGTCGTTCTATCGATCTTTGGTACTTGAGTCAACAATAAACTTCTTATAATTACAAGTTGTTTATGTGGTAGAATATCCATTATCTCCAGAATTATATTCATGATTTAGATGTCATATATATCATATATATCCAGTATATACATTCATTTATAATATTACGTAACATTTAGAGGTAAGAAATGAAATGCACCGTTCATGGAGACGGTAAGCCGTACGTACGCATGAACGCTACTTTCATTTATATTTCATATTTAATGGAATGAAATCAAAATGATATAAATGTATAATATAATTCCAGTATAATATATTGTATAATACCATTTACTCCATCCATTATACATCCCACATATTGCATTAACGATTCAAATCACTTTGAGGGGGCGGTAGTCCGCACTTCCTAAAATGAAATTATCGCGTTTACCCATAATGGAAATCATAAAGTATGCCATAAATGAGAAATACAGAAGCATAAGTAAAACATAAACATATCATATATCATATATAAATATAGTGACATCTTAATGGCCACCTTTGAAGTGTTATATGAGTGTTGAACAATCATCGTTTCGTGAGGCAGAAATTCGCCATCCACAGAAACCGTATGTTCTTTAACCATTAGATGTAGGTGTCTGTAAGTGTAGCTCGAATCCATCTTATAACAACATCATATTATATTGATGATACTGGTGTTGTTACAAAATAAATGAATAAAAAGATTTTATGGGGTTGGAGAAGCAAAATAAAACAAAATAACATTAGAGATGACATTACCTCAAAATCGGGTAACTCTTTTTGATTTGAGCCAAAGGCTTCCTTGGGAAGTGTTCTTCCCAAAGTGAGGCTTCTAGGAGTAAGGGGGGAAAGTTGGGAGAGTATTTGGGCAGATGTTTTCTGAGCCAAAAGGCTTGAAAGTGTGAATGAGGTGGTAGAGGTGGGGGCCTTTTATAAGAGGAGAAGAGGGGCACTCTTGGAAATTAAGGAAAAGTCACTTTATTATAAGATGAGTTTCGGATTTTAGAGGTCCCAAACTTATATAATTATAGGATAATATGATAAGGGTTAGAAATATACTCATAAAATAGGTTTTTGACAAGTGTACGCTTTGGATTTTACATTATCTTTCCATTTTATTTAAATCATTAAATAATGAGGTCATCGTTGGATCATCATGATTTCATAAATAATTTAATTTATTTAATGTCTACAAATTATAAAAAAAATACTATGATTTATGAAATCTTTTGAGCTTTCTAATGAATATTTATAATCAAAATTTGGACTTGTGTAACCCCACTTAAAAACTATTTTAGTAAAACAACTCATGTTTGTGTCAATTTAATTTTAACATTAAATAAATATATATTAATGTCATTTTCCAACAAAAGTCGCTCCATGGGGTCCCCAAGTTGACCCATGGGTTGTATTGGTCGGAAAAGACTCATCCAATAGAAGTAGGACAAGTTTCAAGCTCATCTCATATTATTAAAACATTATTTTTACCTTAAACTACAGTAATTACCTCTAATCGCGATTAAGAACGTAAAAGTTACTATTCACCAAAAATTATTTTAATCTCATTGAACCACATTTTACTTCATAATGACAACCATGTATGTCGGATTTTTGAAAATCAAATCACAGAAGTTGTAATATTTCATTTAAATGAAAAATCAGTTATTTAACTACCACTTAGTGGTTTCACTATTCATCAAAAATTGAAGTTTTTCAAAACAAGGACAAAATTTCACCCTAAGCTATAATTGATATTCCGAATTCAAAAATGATGTCTATTTTAAAAAATTCCAAACATATAAGTTGCATTAATTAATTTTATAATTAATTCCCGTTGTTACAACAAATAGCGTGTTTTTAAGAAACAATTTATATCAAAAGATTGGCAATTGTTTATGTCCAATTTCAATGTTAAATTAATTCTAATGACCACCTTTGGATAAAATGGTAAAAATATATTCTAATTATACTTTAAAACCACTAAATATTATAATTTATCACTATAAATTATTTTGATTAAAAAAAGTTGTTTTTAAGTAATTTTCACTATTCATAAAAAATTGGAAGTTCTCAGAAAATTACAAAAAATTCAACTTTGGATAATTTCGATATTACGAATACAAAAATGAAGTCCATTTTGAAATATAAAATTTCTATAATTTTAAAAAGTGGTTATTACTATTCATAACGGCTACTTTGATTAGTCGCGGTGTTTTAGATCTCGAAGTTGCGTACAATGCAAGCTATTGCATTATTGAATGAGAAGCGTATCGTGGAAGCTCGGGGTGTTACACCCAACAAGAATCCTTGTTGAAGAGGATTAAATAATTAACACCCCCCATTTAATGGTATATTTTTATTAAACTATTAAATTATTGTATCAGGTACATTATTATTGTATAAATCAAGTATTTTATAGATATTATAGTTTTATAACGACTCAATCAACACATGTGATATGGATGGTAATATATAATTTACGAAATGTAATAATAAGACTACATTAATAAAAATACAATTAAATTTTTTTATATTTAGTCCAATTTTCATTTTATTATATTCCACAAGAGATATCAAAATCATTGAATAATTCACCTATGACAGAATCCATCACAGTTGGTCATATATACCATTAAGATATTAAAATAATGGTGTAGCTTGTGGGATTAATCATATAGGAAGGTTTGTGGCCAAGCCCAACTATCACTTAAGGTGTGGGAGTTATTGACCCTCCTAATACAGATAAGAAGACATTTTTTTAAAAAACATATACTTATTCTTACCTTATGATAACTTGATTGAGAATTTTTTCATTTTATTATGATAAATTAACATACTTTTTTTATTGCTGAATAATATTATTTAAATAGTAAACTAATCATTTTATTTATAGTTAATTTTATGTTTTATCTACCAATATACTATTCTCACAATAAATATACTATTTTAATATTCATATTTTGAGATGTAATTATATAATAATCGTATAATGAAATATTATTTCCTTGATTACTAATTTAATAATTATAACCAAAGGATATTATTATTTAATAATTTTCAATATTGTTTCTAGTAGTTTTTTTATTTTTAATTCTTTGATCACCTACATGTTTATTCTTATAGACTTCGACTAATTTGAATATCAACATGTAGATACATTAAATATTCAATTTTATTATCACATTATACAATTTTTTTATTTTATGGAGTGTTTGTATAATTCATATTTAATGTTATATGAAAAAGCATTTTTTTTAATTTCTTCATTTGATTTATACTATCAACTATAGATAAATATTACACACATATAAATTTTGAAGGAAAATGTTCTTGTAATTTTTTGGAAATAAAATTATAATTATTAGATCAATCGTTAAATCATAAAATGTCAGGAAAATGAATTACACATAAAATAAAATCATGTATGAGTGGTATTCATGAATAAAACTATTAAAAATGAAAAGGGTAATATAATCAGGTCTAGTGCATAAAAAATTGATGTATCATAATGTTTCCCAAAAAAAATTTGGATATTAGAAGTTTGGATGCTCATCATTGGTTAATGAAACATAATTCTTTTATATTGTTTCTATATGATGGAATATTAAAAACAAACATTAAATAAGATTGAATAGAAACAAGGCCATTAAACAATGTTTTATGAAATGTTAAAATATCATATACATGATGTAAGAGTTTATAGTTTCCTTAAAAAATAATAATGAAATATCAAAATTTTATTTAAGGTAATGTTTATTATAAGAAATAATAAAATATAATTGCATATGAAATTTTGATATTTTAAAAAGGGAATAAAAAATTTAAGAAATCTTATAATAAGTTTTTCTTAAATAAGAATTTGTGTTTGGAATTTTAATGTCCAATATGTCTCCAAAAAATAGATGAAAAATATATTTTTTCTTATATCAAGGAATCTAATATAGAAAAATATTTGTAGAACATGTGAAGAATAGTGAGATAAAGATAAATAAGTAGGGATAAAGTGGGAATAAACCTAAAGAATATGGTGACGGAAATGGGATTCTTACCATGCGACCATTCCTATAATATTAATTACACTTATGAACATTAATAATAAAAAAATAATGAATTGATTCATAACAACCTTTGGATTTATTTAATTTACAATTATTCATTTATGATTATTTATATTCAATATTATTTAAACTTATTTTTCAGGAACAACATTCATTAGATGTTTTATTCATGAGTCTATGGTCACATTTCTGTATAATAAATTATTAAACTTATTATTAAAAGAGTATTTAAATATAGAATTATAGTAATACGATTTTATTTTTTTCTATCAGTTAAAATGTTTCCTTACATGAAATATAGATCTAAAATAATAATTATTTATTGAGTATAAATGTTTTCTTATAGAGGTATATTCATTTTGTAGTTTTATCTATCTTGAAGATCCTAATTTGTTTTATTTTATTACATAACAATATAACCAATAAATAAAAAAATCCCAATACAATATATTCATTAAGATAGTATTTTAATATAAAATGATTTATTTTTACAACATATGATGGTTTTATGTGATTATTTAATCAAAATATCCTTATAGGATGTTATTACAAACATCAATATATGCTCATTAAAAACTATAATGATTGTCAAATAGATTTAAAATTCATATTAATATCAAATAATTTCTTTTATGTTTTCATAAAGTACATATTTATTAGATTTATTTGGTTGGATATGAAGAAATAAATGAGTGTAAAGGAAAAATAATTATTATAATTTCTTACCTCACTATTTAGGGTGGCTCCTTAGCTACTCAAGACTGACTATCATAGTATTTTCTATTGATGGGTTGAAAAAAAACCCAATGGGATAATCATTAGAGATGAAGATAATTTGGGAGAAAATTGACCCTATAAAGTGGTTTGGTGTTATTAGAAGTTGGATGGTGATCTATGGTAATAAAGAGTGATAGAGACTATTGTTTTAGAATATAAAATCAGAATGAATATTTATCCCTCTAAATAGTTATTAAAATTTTCATTCAACAGTAGGGGGATGTGATTTAATAGCAAATGGTGTATTATAATATTCATAAAACTTGTAGAAACTCCAAAATTCAACCACACAACATTGTTAAAAAAAATATTGTATTTATAGATTATCTAAATATTCCCATGTATATTTTATTATTCTTGGGAATTACAAAAAAGTCACCATTATAGAACCTTGACATGTTAAATCACTAACGGAAATCCATTCTTTCAAGAAAATACATGTAAATATGTTACTTTTATAATTAGGTATTTATAATAATAATTATTATCTTAATTAATTTAAACTATATTTTATTAAAAGTATATATTTTTATTTACATTATATTACCCTGATTAAGAAATTATTTCAACTTATTTTGATATAAAAAAATAATTGAATTTGAATATTATTTATATGGATTATTCATTATTTTCACTAATGTTCATAATTATATACTAAGGGTCATATTAATATTCTAACGACTCATATACTATTCTAACATTCATATATTCTATTCATAATGTTAAAATACATTCTTGGATGAAGGTATAATTTGATAATTTTATGTCCTCAACTCCTCACACTCCCTTGATTCCGTATTATATTTATTGTATACAAAATTACAATTACAAGGTTATTTTCATTTTTTTATTGAACATTGCCTTCACAATTGAATATCTTCACTAACTAATCACTGAACACATGATTATGCCTAAACTAAACCAGCTATATTTCTATAAAATTTTAGTGATGTATTATATACTTCGTCTAGATAGATAAATGGATCATGTCTTATAAAAGATAAATTATTTGAATTTTAATTTTTTGGGCACTATCCACAACTCTAATTTGATCATAAATATCAAATGGAACATAAAACATGGGAAATAACATTACCTTTATCAAAATCATATTGAATATATTTTAATGAAAATTACATAGGTATATATTATCGCTATCTTTAATCTCAATTCCACATAGATAACTGAATATATAGTTCTTCTATTCACTTTTCACTTCTCCAATATGTTACATAATATACATTACCTTATATAGAATTTCATATACAAGTCCAGATACCATCATCATTTTCTCTCTCACTTCATACTAGAATATTGTAATTATCAAATCCTTCTTATAGAGGGATTCAAAAGGATCCATCTAAATTTTAATGAATTTATTGTAAATCACTAGAATAATAAATGAATAATGCTCCCACATTACACAATGAGATTTATTGGATCCCCACGATCTATTGACTATCATTGTGGGTCTTACATTACAATTGGGAATAAATTTACCCAATAATAGTGGGGAACTAACAATTTTGGAAATAGTTTTACAAGAAATAAATGACTTCCATGTAAAAAAAATTCACAAACTTAAAGAGGACAACAATAATGTTTGGTCTTAGTTACATGAGGTAATAATCTAAAAACTATCACTATTATTCTATGACCATACTATTTTGAACAAGACATATACTCATTAGGCCATGCACAAAAATAAAAAATTGCCATGTATCATGTTTTACCTACAGATAACATGGAAATTCACCATAAAGCCACATTTCTTCTATAGTGAACATACAAGGTTTGAGTATATAATAAATAGTGAGAATCCCTTATGTTCATGAAATATGTGAAATAATATTTTGTGTATATTTTGATAAGTTTACTAATTTACATTAATATAGAAAAAAATCATCCATTTATTAGTCAAGTCATTGTATTGGTAGATAATGAAGCACCTCATTGATCAGTAAAATTTATAAATGATAATACATTTTTACCTGAGGTTCTATAAGTACTACACTTTTTATTAGTCCTGATATTAAAATATGATATTTCCATGTTATGTAATTCATTGGGCCAATCCAATTGATCTATACTAAGGTTATATTTACCTATAAAAGTGTCAGGCGAAAATCCCTTCCCTTATAAATGGGATGGTGTATCCATGATAGAGTTACTAGTACCACACTATGTAATAAGGTTTTTTTATACTAAGGGTTAAACTATAACACCAAAAACATATAGTGAAAATTTCTATTTAATTTCATGATAACTATTCTGAATTGCATCATTATACTAAGAATTACATTACATTAATTAATTATGATATAAAATTTCAATAGAAAATTAAATACATTACATGATCGAAAAATTAAATATAATTTCTAAAATTAGATAATGCAAAAAATACAAAAAATAATCAAAAATAAAAAAAAATGAATGAATTATCATCCTTATCATCATTGAGGATGATGTCATCAATAATAACTATGTAATAGATAGAAAAAGTAAAAAGGATGATAATTATATTTAGAATATAAATTTAACGATGACATTAAGGTATTTTTTTATGTATTTAAGGTTATATATTGCAATGTTATACAACCATTATATTTATGGTCATTGAGCTACTATGACCATTACGATCTTGCAGTTGATGTGATAATAATTTCATTAACACTGTCATTAAATAAAATAATATTTAAAGGGAAAAATTATATTTTTATTGGATGAACTAGTCAATTAAAAATTGTTCATTATAAAATATCTATTGATTTGGTGGGTATAAATAGAGGTAAAAAAATTGTACAATCTATATAAAAACCATAAAATTGATATTTAGTATATAACAACCCCATGACTACCCTCCCAAATAAATTTCTATAATATACTCATTGAATTTAAGGATTTTATATAAATAAACATGACCCAATTTTAATACATTAAACAATATGACATAAAACATAATCATTGGATATATTATATTGATAAATAAGATTTATTTTTATGGTTTTGAAGAATTATGAAAAACTCATTATTGGATATATTACACCAAAAACAATTGTATCAATAAATTAAACATCATACCTAACTATGATCATTTCATATATTACCCTTATTTGGAATGACATACACATTAAAATTCCTACCAACATAAGGAAATAGTTACAACAATATTATTGAGATTAAAATAACAGTGAGGGTAATCATATAATTGAATAATTGAATTTCCGATTGGAGAATAAAATAAGCATATGTGTATGATCAAATAATAAAATTATATGTGAAAAATAATAATGTATTCATACATATCAGAACATGGATTGTTTCAAAAAATCATTAATATAAAACTAGTTTCATATGATTCCTCAATCACAAGATGTCACGGCCCATCCCATGTTGCGGCTCTAGTAGAAACCACCCTAATCCCACATCCATATGCCAGGGATGGTTGTATCTTGATCCCCAACATGGGTGGGTTGTGAAAAAGTTGTATCAATGGTTTCCCAACCCTTGAGAAGTTGTTTATCTATTTCCCTAAGAAGGTCTTTTTTTTGTTTAAGATAATAGTGTCCAAGTTTCTTAAGAGGGATTCTCAGGACATGAAGTCTTTTCATGGTACGAGAAGCCAACAAATCCATTCAACTGGACTATGACTACCGCTTTTTTACTCATCACCCTAAGATAGTTGTTGTAGGGAACAATGGTTCATAAATCATTTAGGATTTAGTCCTTGAATTCCCCTCTTCGGTCATCTACCCATTATATATATATATACATATTATCATAAATCTATGGTACACATTGATAAAAATCGGGACTTATCTGGGATGTCAACGATCCTAGATACTAGCTCTATTTCATGAAAATGACCATGTGACCGAAAAATCCTCAGTTCAGAATCCATCACACAATCCCCTTTCTCCAGGTGGGATGGTAGTAACACGTTCACCTGTAGAGAAACAGACAGCCCTAGCAGAGTGGGATGGGGAAGTACACAAGCTAAACACACTATGTGATTTCCAGTACCAAAGACCACTACGGATTTTTGGGGATCCAAACCCTCATATATAAGATGATTGTATAGTGTCGGTGGTCTAACTCTTTATGATTTTACATATACTAACAGATCAGATGGTGGATTTTTCAACCATCCTTTTCCTTGGGACAAAGTGATGTTGGAGGATCTTGGTTACTTAGTTGGTTTATGAGTCGGAACTCTCATGTGATGACTTGTAGTAGTTATTTTGGGAGGAGTAATACCCCTCATTATTGCACTCTTTCAGATTTTGGAGCTCTAGTAGTTTCATCAAGGAGGGATTATGGTTTCTGATTACATGACTGGGTTCAAAGACCTTACATGCTACTCTCTGGACATGATCTGTGATGGATGCTTCTGAGCATGAATGTTCATGTAGGGACTCCTCAAAGAGATTCATTCTATCATATTACCATTGTGCATATCCCCCTATGCTGGGGGTGTTGGTGTAGGTGTTAGTGACAAAGAGGTTTTTGTCAGAGGGACACCATATAGATGGTTGTGGATGTGGTTTCAAAATAACTGGAACATCTTCCAATAATATAAGGCAATAAAAAAAGATATCTTCATAGGATGCCTCCCCATATTCAGTATCATTCATGTAATCATATGGGGCTGAGGTATCGTAGAGTGTGGGGATGGCCTGGGAAGGACATTATTATGCTTTTGATGATCATGGTCTTATGTAATGAGACTGCCCGACCAAATGTTCTAAGAATATTAGAAAAGGATAGGGTTGTCCCCATTTAGGGTGTGCTGACAGATAAGCAAAAGGAGATGGAGGTGCGAGATGATGTTATGAGGTCTAACCACCACCACTAGGATGCCCATTTCAGGCTCAAGAATCTAGAAGCTGGGTCATGGACATTCGTAAGATTTCAATGTCTACTATTCTACAGTATATGAGATAGTAAAAGGTATTCTCTATGTATTTTCTAATTTTTCATATGAGAAATTATTAAACACTGTTTTAAGTACACTTTTCTTCATGTTCCTTGGTTGAGATTTTACGAGGGTGACTATGGGTATCAGTGTATCCTTTGTTAGTGTTGTTTGATGTAGCTTCGAATTAATGAGGAATAATTTTCCTTTCCCCACCAAGATACGTTACTTTGAGGTGAACAAATTAGTTATGGTGAGTCATTTCAATCCAAGGTGGATAGTTTCAAGGTGTTGTGGAAGAGTCCATTTGACTTGTTCATTAAGGGTGAGGTTGTGAAATGGAGTATCAAAGTTGGTCCTAGCATTACTGGTGGATTTTTTCTTGCTGTCCTCCTTTTAATGGTAACTCTACTAGTAGGTTATGCAGATTTACTATTTGGGGGATTTCTTTCCTTCCTAGGTAAGTGAAGAAACAAAGGCTATGCCACATTCTTTACGTGTTTATATTCTTAAGGTTGGATGATTTTACTCACCTACCCTATTTGTTGGAATCATTGTTTTCTTAATGTTATTCTAGATTAATTAGTTATCAAGTACATGTTGAGGAGATGGAATCCCCATGAAGAGAACTACATGAATTAATACCAAGTACCGATAGTAGTATTTTTCATGCTATGAATGTGGAGATGCTATCTTATGGGTGAACACTTTGTGGTTTTCACAAACCAACAGAGTCTTAGGTGCTTCTTCCCATAGAGAACATGAACCTGTGACATCAACACTAGTTAGAAACTACTACAAGACTACGAATTTGAGGTAGTCTATACAGTGGGAAAGGGTAACATTATAGAAGTTTACCTTAATTGGAAATCCCAGGATCTCCTAGTGTGGGATTTTATGAAGTATTTAGCTTCGATGAAGATGACCCTAGTGGATAAAGAGGGTACTCTTTTTCATCAGTTGAGGGTGTTGACTCATTCTATTCTTGATTGTGTAAGAGAGTCTCTTTTGTGAGACATCGATTATGAAATCATATGTGACTAGATATCATGGGTTGTATAGGCAGTTTGATATTCTAATGGAGGGAATCATGGCACCCTATTCCAATGACAAATAATGATTCTAATCATGACGTGTGATTTAGTTGTTCGAACCAGGAAGGAAAACTATACCCCAAGTTTCATTTGGCCTTTCAATATTAGGTAGTGGGATAACGATATTTCCTAATTCCTTTCACAACCACCAATAGCCGGAGTGAGCACATGATGTCTCCAACTTGTCGTAGATGAGGAGATACGTGTATGTTCCTATGCATGTAATCGATAGGAGAAGACCTTATGAGGATGGACCATCCCTTTTATTCCTATAAATTCATATAACAGAAGTTCTTAGGTATTCCTAGTAATAGGAGAGCCAGTTTTGAGCTCAGTATCCTGAGTTATTTATATTGTTTTTCTTTTCGAGCTGAAAATCAGGAATGATGGAATGATCGAGGGACATGGTTTTTTCCTTGTAAGACTTTGTAAAATTTATACATATATTTCTTGAGAAAAGAAATGATATGGCATCTGATTTTGAGGCATTGTTTTCTTGTAATTAATTTTATAAAATATTTGGTATATTTTATACTAATCACATCAAGTAAGTATGATACCTCTAAAATAGTAACTCAGATTAGAAATCTGTAGCCACAGTTGAGTCTAGACTGTGGATTTTATCTTAAGTGGGGCATAGCTTTTGTCATTACATGACATTTTTGAGAAACTAAACCCAATGGAAAATCATAAATAAAATAATTAAACACAATTATTTTATCTCAAATGTTGAAACATAAAACTTTTGATCTGATACTCGGATTAAAAATTTGTAAATGTTATTGATTTCATAATGGGGTATTTTTCCTGGGCATGGAAAAAATAGATAGGGCACAAGATTTTCAGATTTTTTGACCATTTTTTGGTGTTTCTTTGTTATTTTAAAAATAATATAGTAAGCGATTAGGATTGCGATTAGCCACTAATAGTCTCTCTCAACAAAACTCTTTGTCTTATTTGTATATCAACGGATCAAGGACGATTCTTTAAAGAATCATCAGTGGATCAAAGTAGGAGTGTGGAAAACACATCATCAATGATTAATAGATCCATTGAGGTAGTATTTCTTCTATTTTTATCTTCAGTAGATGTTTTATTTGAAAATATTTACTTAATCGATTGTTTAACCATTGGTTATAAATCATCGATGGACGAACTAAAAAAACCTTTGATCTATGCTTAAACATGTAATTTTATTATCCAAAATCCATCCATTCGTAATAGATATTCATTACTTAGTTTTGGATGCATCAACCCACCAATGGATCATCAATAGGAGTCTTGCACTGTGAAGGTCTCATCGCAGGAATCACTGATCTGTTCTGGGATATGAATTTGGTCATGCGATGGAGGTGTGGTGGTCCACGGAAAGGACCACTGAAGAACCATAGTCGACAGTAACATATGGATGTGGAGTTCCATGTGGAGACTATGGTTGTAGGAAATGGTAGGCTTGGCGAGCCAGTGGTGTAGAGCGAAGCCGTGGGTCGGAGGTGAGTCGCAAGGGTGACTGGGATAGCATTTGGAGAGGTGGTGCAGAGCGGCATATAGAGAGGAGGTGTGGGGTGTGGGGGTGGGGGAAGAGAGATACTATGTGTGGGATGGAACATGGAGGCAGTCAACTAGAATATCATGGCTGTGTTTATACAATAGGGTATCAGGAAGAGCACGAGATATGTGGGATTGTGGCACACTACCCCTGGCGGCAACAACCCGCACGACGCAGGTTGCGGCGTTGATGAGGGGATCGAGCTAGATCAGCATTAGGTAGCCCATTACAGGCTATACGGTAGGGCTGCAGGATGAGATAGCATACTAGGCCTATCAGAGTGGGCTGGACCAGGAAGAGCAGTCTTGCCAGATTAGGTCGGTCCTGTTCAAAATCAGGGAGTATGGCTTTAAATGGACGTTTCTCATAAATTAGTTGTCTGTTTGATGCTCCATCTAAGGCCACTCATCCATATTCTAGAGAAGAATAATTTTAGAAAAATAATTTATATTTAATAATTTCTCTTGGGGTTTAGTAGCATGAGACACTTTATAATAATAATAATATTATTATTATTATTTGGGGTTTTTACATCAAACTTTTCTGATAAACAAAATGTCTATTTGATGTGCCATTAGTGGATATGTGACCCAGTTCATTGTAAATAAATTTCAATACTAATTTATGGTGTTTAAACAAAAGTCAAAGTGTGGTCCCTATAGGGACCAATTCACAAGTGTTGTGGTGAAATGCAACTTTTTCACTTGGTATGTTTTTTGGACAAAAGAATTACCAATACTTGTGTTTTCCATGAGGATCACTATAGTGTGATCCATATAAGTTTTTCAAGATAGAAGTGAGGTCCCCATGAGATTTAATTCCCTAACAATGTGGGGTTATATGAATTTTACATTGGATGTCCTTTTGGGGGGAATGAATAGATGATCTTGTGCGTTTTTCGTTAGGGATCAGAATGGTGTGATCAGATTTGATGTGTAGTGCCTTTTTCATAATCACATTAATTATGGAAACATGAAAGTAATATTGATGGAAGATCCTTCTACTATGTTTTAAGATAACCCTTGACATAAATTAGTATCCACTCTTGAGATAGTGGATAATATTTATGAAGATATGTTGAAAACTTTTCTTAGGCCATTTGATGAGGTGTGTCAGTGAATTATGCTTTTGACCCTTTGTATCAAGGATGAGAATCTTGTGCAAGTTATCCTTTTTAATAGATGTTTCATTTATTATATGATTACCTTGTAATATATGGGTTTACCAATTCATAGTTTATAATATGATTATGGCTAGGTACACAACCAATAGATGAGGTGAGGTCACCCTTCGTGTGGGCCCCCACACATTCCATGTACCATATTATGAATATTATATATCTCAAATATTATTCCTTTATAATTGGATTTTGTCCAACAAGATGAATATTTGGAGTGTTTTTAATGTGAAATGTAATGGTGCCCTCCATCGTGGCTTCTGAGATATTATATGAGATGTTCCAGGAGTGACACATATCTGGGCCAGCAACTGATGACTGCAACATCATTTTCAAAGAGGTACCATCCAACAGGAATGTCCATTATGTTCCTATATGTTTTCAAAAAGGAAAAATCTAGTAGTTATTTCCAATTTTATCCTTGATGCATTCCCATAGGTACAATCCAATAAAGATGACCAATGTGTTCCTCGATGCTTAACAAGATGTACTATACAATAGGGATAGCCAATGTGTTCCTCAATACTTTTTGAGAGGTACCATACAACAAGGATGGCCAGAGAAATTTTGGGCTTGCCTCTATCTGGGCTAGGAAGTGGTACTCAAAGGAAATTCTAGGCTTACATCTCGTTCGGCTAGGAAGTGGTCCCCGATGGTAGTTCAAGGCTCCCCTCTAGCAGGGCTAGGCATTGGGTCCCATCGACGATGCATTCTAGGCAGCACACTTTAGTGGTGATGGGTAGTGGGTCCCTACCATCTTCTGTGTGATGATCTCCCCTGACATTCTAGGACATAGATACTCAAAGGCAAGTGGAATCCTCCTGCCGGCTGGGCATGGGTCATCGATTTTGAGACATGAACTCTTGACTATGTTACACAATGATGAGGTGTTTTTGATGTACTTTTAGACTCAAGAGGATGACGTAAACTTTTCCCATTGGTAAATGTCCATTAGATGCAACCAAAAACCATAAGGGAAAGACAGTTCCACCCAAAGCAGATAATATCAAGGTACGGGGATAGAGTCCCATGGAATTGTCATTACGGGAAGATGTGTGGGATGCTGGGCATCAATGGTGGTTACTTCTTGGAATGTTGGCTACTCTCATTCTTGGGCTGAGCTATGAGATGGATACCCCCTTAATCTCTCGTTTGGTCTTCATTGAATGAGAATAAATTTATATATTCTTTATTGAAGTACCCATTCCTTCAATTTTGGTAACTCTCCATCTAGTAGAGGAAAAGAAGTTCATGGTAAGCCACATGATTTTCATGTCTTGATATTTATATTTGGATGAGTGTACTCTCCTACTATAGGTAGAAATGAATAAATAATAAGTTCATCTTTAAACAATTTCTATATCCTTGTGTTTATATTATATTAATTCACTCTCGTATTAGATTTATCTACAAACCATTTATTGTACCTGGTTCTATCCAATACTTTCCTCTTTAGTGTATCTCTTACAGCTCCCCCTTCACCTTCTATGGGATTACTAATATGTATATTTATACTCACCCATGCATGGGGTTTTCCTGCACTTTTTGTGCCTTATGAATACAAAAAAGGTTGATCGTGTCTTTAGATGAGATTATAGATACAAGTGAATGGACTTTTTATGTTGGTTATTGAATAGGATCTAGGAGTAGGGATATCTTAGCTGTTTTAATTTTCATTTAATGCTATATTGGGGTACTTTTCTTATTTTCTGTGTATTTTCCCACTTTTTTATTCAGTTTACATTACATCACATGTACTTGTACTATTTAGAGGTTGATTCATGTTTTTTGTTTATTTTTATTAGTTTCGTATCTTTATTTACATTCCCTCTGTACTTTTGAATTGATTTGGATGCACTTGAGTGTGTACAAGTTCTTAGGAAAAGGCCTCCCTGAGTTTTTTTGTGACATTAGTACTTTTCTCTACCCCCAAGTCTATAGAGGTTGGCTTAGGGTAGTTACGGCTCGATCCCCAGCATGGGTCGGGTCATGACACAAGCCATGTTAAAAAAATCTGTGAGCGAGGAATCCAATAAAAACACATCAAAAACATAATGAAAACTTATTGGTGCCTTATAATAACATTTTCATATAACTATTAAAATCAATCTTACAAATTTAATAACCATCCTAATAAATTACAAAAACATATTTGGAAAATTGAAAAACTAGTTCACTATGACTCATTATCAAATACATTAGAGGGATATGACATACCGACCCTATAATATATTTTTCAATGTTCCTTAAGTAATTTGGTTCACTACCCAATCCTTCTTTAATCAATAATTTCCAGGTAAAATATCATGAGAAGAAATATAATCTTTCCGTTTTCAACATGACTATAACTATTGTTCATTCCAATATTTTTTTACAAGTGGAAAATAAATTGGTTACATAGAAATCTCTTCGAATGAATCATAAAAAATCCGTAGAATGAATACGGATGGTATCATTTCAACATATTTTGATTATAGAATATGTTATGTGAAGATCTGTTGTCATTGATGAATATTATATTCATGAAAATACCATTAAAAATATTCTTTAATAAAATATACACACCACTATGAAATTTATATATAAAATAAAAAAAATTATAGAATATTTGGGAAAACCTTTCATGCAATTGTACCATGGCAACTTTTAAAGGAACCATCAAATAATTGACCACTCAGGATGGTGGGAAATTCTATTCATGTGTTAGTTGTTCAAAAAAAATACTCTCTTAAATCATATGTAAAAGTATTTCTTCCAGAAAAATCAACTTTTTGTTATTTTTAAAAAAAAATAGTAAAATACTAAAAAAGGGTAATAATTACATTTAATTTAATGAATAATAGTGAGAAAATTTCTTCAAACATATTAATAAACATGGATACGGGTAAAACTTTTTTTCCAACTAAAAGAGGAGAATAATATGTGATTTCCTAGAAGACCTTTTCGAATCAATTTTGAGCACACAATAGGGTAAAATGGCAATAATACAGAATATTTTGAGAAATATTAATAGTAGAATAAAAATAAAAGTGTTTCATCAAATGTGGGTCACATTATTTCATCAATGTATGTTCAAGAATATATGATATTGATTAAAATGGGATTGAATCATAACCCCATTTTCACTTTTGAGAAAATTTAATCATAGGTACCATGAATGAATGTTGTGAAATTAATATTGAAATAAAATAAAATAATTATATTAATGATATAAAATGTTAACATGGAAATATATATAGATAAAAATGATGTAAATACCTTATGATAAATGTATGTACCAAAGAAAGAGAATTTGATATGAATAGTCCTTAAAAATATCATGTCATTGAATTGAGAATTAATCAAAAAAGATATTATGTTTAAAAAAATCATATAGAAAAAAAAAGTTGAAAGAAAACATATACAAAAAATTCACATTTCACAAATAATTATCACATAATATAACCAATGGGGATATGATAAAAAAACTGAATAGAAATTGAGTTATAAGACATCATAATACTTTTATATCACTTGAATGAAACCCCTTGGATTAATTAATAATTATTTTAATTTAAATTTCAATAAATGATGAATTATATAGGAAATATTACTTTAAAAGGTAATATTTAAACGAAATTAAATATTATAGGTGTATAACATTAAAACAATTCTCAATGAAGGGAAATTGTGGTGAAATCCCTTAACCCGACTCAAGATATTTATTGAATATCCTTTAAATATTCTATAAAAAACATATATCAATTAAATTATTAATTAATAAAAAAATTAATGTTTATTAATTTATAATTGAGTGATTTTTTCATTTATTTTAGTAACATATTTAATTACGTATTCAATTGATCCATACTGGTTATTTTGGGGATGTCTAATTCATAACATCAAAAGGACATTGGTATGTTATCTTAGTGGTACGTTTTAAATAATACATAAAATTATAATAATTAAATAGTAATCATTTTTAGTCATTATATAGGATTTTTTAATAAAACACGAAACTTGGTTATGAGCATTGAGTTATGTAACAACCATTAAGAATTTTTTCATAAATATTAACGAGTAAAATTTCCATTTTTCAATGAACATAGGAGAAATAAGGTAATTATACTTCTATATTTCAATAATTATTATTGTATAATAAATATAAAATATTATTTTTATATAAACTTGTTTATAATATCCATGTGATGTGGGGAGGAATCACAAGTCAACACATTTTGTGGAGGTGGTAATCCACCAGCATGCATGAATAGGCTTGTATTTTTTCATTATAATTAAATATAAAATAATAGATGATATATTGTTATTAAATAATTATAGTTATATAATAAATATTATATATATATATTTATATATTAAATCCTTAATTATAAACATCCATTAGAGACAATGATTGAAATTGAATTACATTAGTCAACAAGGCAGTATCCCACCATACATAAAAACGACAGTTCCATTTCCAATTTGATTGAAATGAAAAGGATTTGGGTTGTTTAATTAAAATAATAACATATTACTATGTGGATGATATTTATGATGTTATTTTATAGGGGTTTACGAATATTTATTGGAGTTTGAATAATAAATAAAAAGAAAAACATTCAGTTAAAAACTATACTGTTTTTTCAGTAAACCTCCCTTGATATAATGAATAATTTTTATAAGGATTTCATTAAACCCAAAATAATTCATATGGGATGATAATATTAATTTTAATATGGTATTTTCTTCATTTATATGATGTACTATAATGTAAAAAATGAATGAGTAAGTGAGAATTATAGGTTCACTTTTATAAGTGATATGAGGGACACTATTTGAAATAAATAAAGTATTAAATTTATATGATTTTATTTTCTTGTAATATTGTAACCAATTTTATATATATATATATTTATAATTTTATTTCGACTCTAAATCCCCTCATCCAATAAAATTTTTATAAGCTTAGGTGATATTTTTATACATATATTCTCGTTTTATCCTTTTGAAGTCTCCCAATATATCTTTGTTTTCTACACATTGGGGATCAAAAAATTTACTATAAAATAAATAGTGAACCATAAAAGTACCATGTTGTATTTTCATAACAACATCCAATTACATTTTGGAATTATTAATTTTTATGAATATTAAATCATTTAATAAAAATATTTTTTATTATAAAATATCAATATAGTGTTTTACAATAATTCATGTCAATTAAGTTTAATTTCATAATGATAAAAATTGATACTTAATTAATAATTTTTACATTTTATAAAAATATTTTTTAAAATAAGAATATTTTGTTTGATAGCTTCTGTCACACACAACATTGACTTCAAACAAACCGTGATACACTTTTAAAAAATATTTTTTGAAAGTGAATGTTAATATTGGCAGTATGTGTTGGAATAATAGTTTTCAAAAAAATACCACTAATGGTTTTATATAATCAATATTTATTTATTTATTAATTCATTATAAATATGTACTCAATTTAATGTAAGGTCATTTTATTTTTTAGAAATATGTTTTCTTCCAAAATGATATTTATTGTTTTGTTTTTGCGTGGATAATATTTTTAATTTATGAATTTTTTAGGAAAGGTATTTTTTTAAAAACAATTATATTTTATAAATTTGTATATGAAAATTATATTTGGGTGAAATTTTCATATTTTTGTGAAAATATTAGGTTTTCATTGATGAGTAAAAAGTGTGAATATTTTTGAAAATGGTTGTTTTTTAATATAATCAAGCAATTCATAATATGATTATATTTTTTATTGTTAAAAATGTGACATATGATTAATATTAATTTTATAACATTAATTATTATTATTTGAGTGAATATTTTTCGGATTATGGTATAATTATATTTTTATTCTCAAATACCCATTTTTTCAAAAAACTTTTATTATATCAAAAATAACCTTACATTTTTATTGGTTAAAATATAATTTAATGTGTAATTATTTAAATTAAATATATATATATATGTGTGTGTGTGTGTGTGAGTATGTGAATAGAAATTTATATATTTAAGATTACTAGTTATAGTGTAAATGTGACAAACAAGGCTGTGAGGCCATCCAACTAGACACCCAACCTGGGTTGAGACATAACTTGGAGGGAATTCTTGATCCCCATAGGTTGAAAACTAGTACTGGGCATCATGTATAATCTATGTGGGGAAAAATTTAGGATGATAAACCAGGATCAAATAAACAAACTAATCAACTGATCACAGAACATTAACTACAACTTCTCATAATAAATACACAAACTGATCAGTATATAAATATAACTATAGAACGTACTAAAAAAAGAATACAAAGTAAAACTGGACTACTATAAAAGAATCTCCATGTTACCTCTTGGTCACCTCTAACAAAAAAAACATAACTGTTCCACCGCGGGCACTTTAACAAATAACCTGAACCTTTAAAACATCCCAGGTCTACCGACATCAAATGGTACAAGTAGGGTGTGAGCTTGATAACTAAATAACTAAACACTACAAAATATATATGTTTCCTTTCTTGAATACATTCCATTAAAATTAGTTTGAAATAAATATATAAAATAACCATCTTGTTCATTATGAGAAAACACACATAACTTTAAATATGATCCCATTCTTTAAAAAACAAAATTAGCTTTCCTCTTTTGATATCAATTTCACATTCCACAACCCTTTTACTTTAAAAAGATACCCAACCACAAAATAAATTAATGTAACCAAAATAGAAATGTTTATAAAATAAAGCGTACTAGTACATGTAGATAAAACTAGGAATACTAACATCAAACATGAAGTAACACACACACACACACACACAGATATATATATATATATATTTAATGACCATGACAATTACCAAAAAATCCCTAGATAGATCCCTAAATTGACTTAGTTCGGATCCACCTATCAACATATAGTGAAACTCAAAGTCTATAATCAAATGTATGCCCCCAATAATCAAATATAGTGGAACTACCCACCTGGCCTTTAAATCCATCCATGGGGTGCCAACCTATCTTATTTGGTTAGTTAAGAAAACATAACTAAACCCTGCAAGGATGCATATGAAACACATGTAAATAGTATTCTTTATATGTAAGAGGTCCTTGCATTTGTGACTCACCTTACCTTCTATCACTGCACATGCCTACCCCAAACAATGACACCACCTATACGAAATTACATATAGTGAAATCCCCATTTAGGGGTGAATACCATATAAAAAATAATCTATATATTCTAATTCATCTGTCACATCATATAAGACTTCCAAAGATTTCTCAATGTATTCTACGATTTCAACCAGGTAGTTGTATTTCCAAAACCTCCTTCGTTTTCAAAACAATATAATGTTCCAATTGGGCCATGAAGGCTATAAATTATATATAAATTTATATAACAACTTATACACTAAAGTAAAATATAAAAAATTAATAACTATTCCATATGGTCACTTACCCTTCATTTTCAATCCCATTTCTCAGTCCATTTAGACCTTAAATGAAAATAGATGACTTGTTTAATGGTTCCAAATCGGAGTTTCCACTATTTTAAAACCAACCATGTTATGAAATACAATATATACCTAGTTCAAAGACCACATTTGAATAACATTTCAATCCACATTATGTAACAACAAATGATTTAGAAATAAAGGGCTGATTTATGAAACCAAGAGTCAAAGAAAGAAAAATTTTATATTGCATTATTCATTTCAAAAACTATCCATGTGTGAACCTTGTTCACCCATGGATTGGACAACATCCAATGGAACACCCTAAAATTCCATGGAAGCTCCCAAAACTAAGTTTATAGGAACACCGCGTATTATTAAACCAACACAACAAAACACATATACGAGTTAATCTATATAAAATAACAAATTCATACTTACAATGAAAAATCACAAAACAAAAATGTTAACATAATACAATTACAGTTTAACACCATTTAAAACAAACAATTTCATTTTAAGGAAATAATTATCATTTTAACAAACCCCTATTGTGCATACCATTTACTAAAAATAGAGAATCCTTTTTAAAAACACCTTACACTAATTTTTTACCATATAAAACATTATATCAAGCAAGTAAAACATGATAAAATCATATGAAATAAATTTTCATATTATTTATAAATCCAAAATCATCAATGGAATGACTCAAAAATGAAAATAATGGAAACACCTAACTCAATAGTTTATGAAATTTATGAGACATCAAAGGGGTGAAGAATAAACCCCAATATCCAATATGAACACCCTTTGGTGATAAATCACCCAAAAAGTGGCTCAAAATGAAGGATAATTAGGGTGTTCCCTCTCGCCAACACCCAACTAGTAGGGCATAAAATGGGAGGTGGAATTACATAAATCAGGTTTTTAAAATTATAGATATTTAGGTCGTACTGGGAAGTATAGTTTTGTTTCATAGATTTTTAAACCATGTGAAAACCATGAAAATTATATATTAAGAGTTATAAAACATGTGTGCTTAGGTTTCATGGTTTTTAAAACCATGTTCATACTCTGTGACCTAAAATTTTTCCAAACCACTCAAATAAAACCCCAAACACTAGGAGATTCCACCCGGAGATACTGGGAATATTTAAAGATAATATAGTGACATTGTGGGTGTCACAAACTTCCCACCATTCTAAATTATCCCAATAACATTAAATATAACCATGAATTAGGCTAGAAGTATAGAAAAACCACTAAAATTCAATGGATATTGTCAATCACTCAACCCTAACCTCAACATAAAGATCCATAATTGAGAAATAAAATGAAACCCATAGTCTGGGTGTGGAAATACTCCAAAAAAATAAATTCTTCCTCCAAAAAGTCACCAGACAAATGGTAAAAAGAAATTGATCCAAAACATGAAATAAGACAACAACACCAAAAAACATATAGTGACCTTTTTTAAAGTCCATGGTTTTTGAATTGTGATAAAATAAATTTTTTAACATTTTCTTTCAATGGTCAATTGAGTTTTAAAACCATGCTTTAGGATGATGTTTTTTGAGTTGGGTTCATTTTAAGTGTTGATATTGGGCATGAGTAAAGGCTCGAGGAGTTTACTGGGTCACTTTTAGGGTTTTCAGGAGCACCATACCTAAAAAATCAGTTTAAAATATGCATGGAAAAGGTATTAAGATGGGATACACAGAGTTAGTCAAACTGTGTAGATGATCCGTGTAGGATATTCCTAGATTTTGATAGCAAGCACTTGGTATGTACAAGGTCTATCAGACCATTCGAGTAAGACCGTGCGACATACCGAATTTTTTGTTTTACGTTAAATTAATTTCATTAAAATCATGGTTGAAAGGTATTTATTTAAAGGAGTTTTTGGAGGTTTCATTTAATTAAATTAAAGTTGAGAAAATTTAATTAATTTATGTTGATGTGTAGAAGTTTTTTAATTAAATTCACTAGTGAATATGATACATGTACTAAGATACATATGTCTAGGGGTACACTAGGATTTTTGCAGTTAAATAATGATTATCAGATATTGTGTTAAAAAAATTATTTAAGAATTCTATATATAGTTCATGTTCAATCAATTATTTACGGATATGAGTTGA
This sequence comes from Viscum album, assembly GCA_963277665.1. NCBI lineage: Eukaryota > Viridiplantae > Streptophyta > Magnoliopsida > Santalales > Viscaceae > Viscum > Viscum album. The sequence continues at coordinate 823,589,232 of OY728157.1, forward strand.
AGAAGGTATCTCAATCAGGTTTCCCTTTTGATCTTGGATGGGTAGTAGTTTACTTATTCAATTCTATTATAAATTTGTTATACCTACACACTATTTAAATATATTAAATTGTCTAGATTGAGCAAGACACCAGTAGTCCTAACATAATATGATTAATATCTCACGCCCTACTCAGGCCGCCAATTCACTTGGGTACCTAAGTGGACTTTACTTGTTTATAGGACCTTGGACCTTTCTTCTTGTTTTTTTCTTGTACTTGGGAATTATGAGAAAAGGACCGAGTAGGAGCTCAAGATGCTAGTGGAGATCTCCCTTGGGGAATTGAGTTTTTCCATTATTTCTATATGAATACATAATGTATTTTATTTTATTTACTACTTTTAGATATATATCACCATGACAAGCATGACTAATATAAACATGTGATGGACACTTTCGTTATTAAGTTTAATAGTAATTTATATCTTATTCTACAGTTGACTGTGTTTTTTATCTATTTACATTATAAACTATGAACATGAGGGTATACTCTAAAAATTGACAATTCATAGACCCTCACTACTTGTTGTCGGTCTTAGGTTTGTAGGGATACATGCTTGTGGTCATGTGGTGACCGAACCGACTACGGATTGGAGGGTAGGTCTGGCCAGGACATTAAAAAAGTGGTATCAGAGGGTTTAGTTTTCTTTATATTTTTCTATGTCATTATTTTTTGGGATGGTAGAAAGGAAACTGGGAATTTTTTTTTTGTTCTTGTTTAATTGTTTTTCCTGGGACTAATCACCCCACATACATGAAATGACCAAGTGGTCAGGGTTGGGAATTTATATTGATATTGTTTGTTGTAAGAGTTGGTATGATTTAACCTTGGGTGGCAGGTGTGATTTCCATGGTATACTTTCCAATGCTTATTGATTTTGATAATTTTGTAAATTTTCATTTTCGTGATACATAAAGATTGTTTCATTACATGTATCATCTTAGGGCATTTGAGTTTCACATTCCATACGTATGACATGCCAGGGAGTTGCATTAGTATGATACCTCCTAATTTTGGTTGTGTTCCTTGGGTGTAATGCCATGTTTTGATCTGCGTGATCATGCCTCCATATATATCATGTTTCAGTGATAGATTTAAAATTCTTGATTTTTATATTCAATGATGCATCTGTCATTAATATGATTTTCTAGTATTTCATGTCTCTGTGTTAGAAAATAATTTTGTGTTACTACATATAATTAAATTGTATAAATTTATTTATATTTAAATGGATACATTGGTGAAAATTTATTAGTTTCTGTTATGATGGGAGCCAGTTTTGGTTGTACAGTGTATGGGTGCCTTATAACTAGAAAAATGGGATCCCATGTATTCGAATGATTGAAAAAGGGAAGATAAAGTTAAAATGTTAAATGAACACTGATTTTGATAAATGGGAGCCAAATTCCAATAGTAAGGTGTATAGGTGCCTTATCAATTGGTATAGGGACACCCATGTTTTTGAGCCTAGTATAATCATAGTATGTATAGAAATGGTTATAAATGCAAAAATATTGTGTTTTATTGAATGAATTTTTGTGGTTTCTTTTTTAATAACATAGATATGAATAAATGGGGCCCTTAGAGGTCACCTATGTGATGAAAAGGAATTTAGATGCTGAATTTAATGTTTATAATGAAATGAAACTAAATTTAAATTATTTAAAGGGGGAGTTTTTTTTGTTTTTGCTGTGATATTTTTGATGTTGGTACCATTTATGTGTCGTAGCCCCATGTTGTACTTTTGGTATTTTAAGAAAGAAACCATTCTATTAAGGGGTGGTTATTTTATCTTGACTCTTTTTTGGGGAATAATTATTGAAGAATTCTTGGTTCAGTAGGTTAGACATGCCTTGGACATGGTCATCCATTAAATACATTCTCGGGATAACTCAAGAGTAGAGAGATTGGGGTGCTATGTTAAGATCAGCCCACTTCCTAGAATGACTTTTGGAACTTGTGTGTTTTGTCATGCCAATTATTCTAAAATTTCATCTTTCCTAAAATATTTTGACTTGGTGATTGTGGTTTATGCAAATTCGAACATGTGATTATGGTGTTTCTGAAATAGAATGCATGGGAGTATCTAGACATTTCAATAAATCATATGGACACCCCTAGGTGGGTAGTGTCACATCAGTTCTGGTAAATGTGTTTGTGGTTTCTTGGCTACCTGACTTGATATGGTTGTAAGTGTGCACAAATTCTTCAAAACATTGTTTGTTTTTGGAATGTGTTTCAGTAAAATGATTTTAATGAACACAAATTACTTGGGTGAAGTAAGCATAGGGTTTTGGTTGATGATGCATCATAGGTAAATCTGAGCATTTCATTAAGACTAGACCAGTGACAGTACGATTGACATTCTGGGTGACCTGAGATTCACTTAGTGTGCTCTTCTGATTGAGGTGAGCATGTCCCCTATATTAACATCATCCTAGAGGAACTAGGATTGCATCGGTCTTACTGTGTGCTAATGTTTTAAAATTCGTTAGTCTTGATAAGTGGTTGTTATCTTGGTTGTATAAGGGTTGGATGGTTCTTTGGGTTATGCCTTTATTCATCATAGGGAATGATAGTTTTAATGTTTCCATAAGATATATTTTCTGGGAGAGGTCACCAAATGTTGATTAAAGACTTTGGATTACATTTTGTTGGTGTTGAAATTGTTTTAAGTCCACTTCACGAGTTTGACACTCAGTATGGGTTTCTTGGGTCGAAAATTTATTTCAGGTAAGGTTCATGGATTGGGGTTCTAAAATTTTTAAAGGTGCGTTGGGTTTTTGGGAATGAAATTAGATTTTCCTAAAGGGGATTCTTGACCATGGTGGATTGGCCGGTGTTTTAGTTTCTCCCGATGGCTTCTCATGGACGATAAGTTTTTAAGGTTGGAAGATTGTAAGGTCATGGGTATTTGATCCTAGTTAAAATAATTTTTTTGAACATTTTATTTTAATGATCATGTCAGGTTTAAAACAGTTCTTTGGGATGCTGTTTTTGTGTGTTAGTTTGGTTTTATGTGTTGATATAGTGCTTGAGTTATGGCTCTAGGTGTTTACCGGGTGGCATGATGGGTTTCAGGAGAACCAGACTCAGAAACTCATTTTTAATAGGGCTAGGAATATGTGTTCACACTGGCTGTGAATGGTTAGTAAAACTCTGTGGATCAACCATGTAGGATACTCCAAGTATCCAGTAGTGGGCACATGGTCTGCACACAATCTGTCATATCGTGCATGTTAGACTATGCGGCTTACCTAGTTTTGGAGTTTTAGTTTAAATTATTCTAATAAATTCATGGATGAAATGAATTTATTTAAATGAGATGTTGAAGGTTTAATTTAATTAAATTAATTTTGAGATAATTTAACTTAATGAAATAATTATGGAGAAGTTATTTAATTAATTTGAGATGAGAAGAATTAAATTAATGTTAAATGATGATGAGTTGGAGTCTTTATTTTATTAATTTGAGATGAGAGGAATTTAATTAAATGACACAAAAATTGGGAGTTGGGGGGTTATCAAATAAAGGTAATATTAAATTGAAATATTAAATGATGTGTAAATAAGTATTTATGCTTTAATTTAATTAAATTCAATCAATGATTAATTTAAATAATTAATGTGATATGGAGGTTTTATTTATATAAATTCACTGTTAAAGGGAATTTAATTTGTCATTATGAAATGGGGGTTATTATTTAATTAAATTGAGGTTGACAGAATTTAATTAAATAATGTTGATGAGTTTGAGTTTTTAATTTAATTCAATTGTCTTTAGATAATTGAATTAAATCACATTAATTGGAGAAATTATTTAATTATATTATATAAGAATTGATTTTATTAAATTGTGATTAATGAATTGTTGGAGTTTTATCCAATTAAATACAATGTTACGATGAATTTATTTATTTGATGAAAAATGGAGGTTTATTTAATTAAATTGTTTTGAGATTATTTAATTACATAATGATTTGTTGAAGAATTTATTTATTTAAATGTATTGGAGAAGTATTTAATTAAATGACGTGTAATTGAGAGTTGGGGTTTATCAAATATATTTAATATTAATGGGTAATAATAATAAGATGATGGTTATTATTATTATTAAAAGTATAATAGTTCTTATAATAAAATAATGAATTTATTTTATTTTTAATGAAAAAGGTGGGAGAGTTGCACAACAAAGAATAAGCATGACCCCTCCCCACCTCGGCTCTCCCATGGGTGGACCACCACCCATTTCTCTCAGTTCCCCCTTGAGCATCGGTTCATCCCAGTCTTTCCATGGACGTTGTCAGTCTCTTCGAGTTATGTCCTTCTCTGCAAGTTTCTTTCTTCACATCGGCCATCTTGGCTCTTCTTCGACATGTCTCCATTATGTCGAAACCCTAAGGTCATGGATTGATTTAGTTTATTCATTTCTTCCGATTATAGGTGGTGTAAATGATATCTCATCACCCGTTAGTCAGCATTCCTATGAAAATCACTAAATTAGAAGTGACTTGACTTGATTTGGTTCGCCATCGTCATATCCGGGAAATGTAATTTACCTGATAAATGGTTTATCACCCCTTGAATGTTGTGATTATGATGTATTTGGGTAACAATTGATTATTTTTTTTGTACTTAGGTCCTCAATTCACTAATTGTGAGTAGCTATTGTTGTTATTAGGTGGTGCAATCAGTTGCAAGTATGCTTGTGAATTAATGTGGAAGTGTGAATGTGTGAGCGGGTTGCAGTTTGAATTAAGATGTTTTGGTTTGGCCAAATTCATTATGGTAGGGTTCTAAACTTTACCTATGTAATAAAACACAATTTTTTTGATTTATTTCCATTGATCAAGATGAATGAAATGTTTGATTAAATTTCTTATTGGGAGAATGAGATGACTATTTATTAATTAATTTTATTCTTTGAGGCAATAAAATAGACAATTAATCGGGAAATTAATTCTGAGTAATTAATTTGGTTAAGTTGAGATAATTAATAATGAATTAATTATGTTACTTGAGGTGATAATTAATTGAGGTATTAATTATGAGTAATTAATTTGATTAATTTGAGATAATAAATTATTAATTAATTACGTTTTTTGAGAAGATAACTAATTTAGTAAATAATCATCATATATCAGTTTGGTTATATTGAAATAATTAATTATGAATTAATTATGTGCATTATAATGATAATTAATCAGGGTATTAATTTTGAGTAACTAATTTTGTTAAGTTGATACAATTACATTTTAATTAATTATGTTCTTTGAGAAAATAATTAATAGAGGGATTAATTATGAGTAATTAATTTGATTATGTTGAGATAATTAATTATGAAATATTTTGTGTTTTGAGACGACAATTAATCGAGGAAATAATGGAGAGATATTTATTTGGTTAAGTTGAAATAATTAGTTATGAATTATTTATGTTCGTTGAAATAATAATTAATCGAGGGTATAATTATGAGATATTAATTGGTTATGTTGAGATAATTAGTTATTAATTAATTATGTGCAATGAGATCATAATTAATTTCATAATTAATTATGATTTATTAATTTCATTAAGTTGACATAATTAATTAATAATTAATTATGTGCTCTTAGATGACAATTAATCGAGGGATTAATTATGAGATATTAATTTTGTTAAGTTGAGATAAATAATTATGAATTAATTATGTTCTTTGGGATGAAAATTAATCAGGTGATTAATTATGAGCTATTAAACTAGTTAAGCTATGATAAATAATTGTGGATTCATTATGTGTTATGAGATTATAATATAAATAATTAATGGGGGGATAATTATGAGATATTTATTTCAGCAAAGTTGAGATAATTTGTTTCTGAATTAATTATGTGATTTTGAAATAGTTTCTTTAGAGATAATTAATTTGTGACTTAATTATGAGATGTAGTGATGGTTTCCTTGAGATAATTATTATTTTAATTAATTATGTAATATTGAGATGGTTTCCTTTGGATTAGTTACATTTTAAATACACTAGAGATATAGATGAGGATTTTTAATGGTATAATTAATTAATGTTATAGTAATTATTAGTTAATTGTAGAGTCAAATTGTGGAATTTTCATGTTTACCTATTTCTTGAGTTTGTAGTGAATGTGATGCAGTTAATTAGTTATTGAATAAATTAACGTACTTAACTAATTAATTTATGAAATAATTAATTGATGGTATCTTGGGGTGTTAGACATGAAATTATACACCCATGATATATATCTATGAATGACTGATTAAAAGGGTATGTGACAAATACTGATGATCAAAATACTCATAGGGTCCTATACATGGTCTTATATACCCCACATGCATGAAATTTGTTTTATTTGATGGTGACTGATGCTCCAAATACCTACGGGTTCTGAGACAAGGATTGATGCTCCAAATAATCATGAGGGTTCTAGAGATGATGTTCTACAGCTATTAATTATCATTGGGGTGTGGCTCCAATTGCTCGTACCTGAATTTAATTAAATGGTTTTTCAAAGATGATGTAATATAATTATTTGTGAATTCAATATGACAAATTGTTCAGACTCTGGCATGGTTGAGATAGGTATTGGGATACAAGTGTCCATGGGAACCCGATGATTTTTGTGCTTAAATAAATAATATCATATAATGTGTTAAAGAATTTATTTATTCATAATATGAATATATTTATTGTTGATTATCTTATTTACCTCTTGCATCCAAAGTAGATATCTTCATCAGGTGTCCCTTTTGAACCTTGATGGGTGGTAGTTTTCTTATTCAATTATTTTATTACTTCGTTATACCTGAAAACTATTTAGATATATTGATGTGTCTACATTGAGCTAGAAACTGATGGTCCCAGACTACTGAGATTTATATCTCACACCCAACTTAGGCCACCAGTACAAATGGTTACCTGAGTAGACTCTACATGTTTATAGGACCTTGGATTTTTCTTGTTGTTTTTTTCTTGTAATTAGGAGTTAGGCAAAAAGGACCAAGTGAGATCATAGGATGTTCTTGAAGATCACCTTTGGGGATTTGAGTTTTTTTCTTATTTTTATACTGATATATAAAGTATTTTTCTTGTTTATTGATTTAGGATATGTCTCAGTATTAAATGAATGCATTGTATAAATTTGAATTTGACACTTTATTTATTTAGTTGAATATTTCTTTATATCATCTTATGTTGTTGTCTGAGTGTATTATCTATTTATGTTGTACACTCTAAACATGAGGGTATAGTCTCCCCACTGGCTATCCATAGACCTCCACTGTTAGTCAACAACCATGATTTTACATGGAGAGGCACTTGATTTCATGTGGTGACTGCTTCGACTATCGATTCGAGTGTATGCCGGGTCAGGATGTTACACCTTTAACATCAAAAGTCACACCCAACCCATTATAAGAGAATCCACATCTTTATGAACAATAGGAGAGAACTAGAGGGTTCTACCTACCATAAGAACATAATTAAAATCATGTTAATACGTCAGACTATCCCAGCGTGGAAACTCCCAACAAAAACCAAGAACCCTTAGAAAAATGAGAAATGTGAATAAGGGTTTAAAATTAGAGGTGAAAACTTGTAATTTTATATTTCTAATGAGTCGTGTAAGCCATAGGGTTTGATAGCACAATTTGAGAAAATGTGTGCTAACCATACAATATTTCACTGCCTGATTCTAGAACCATTCTTCATGTGCACCACGTAGTTTCTCAAACCTTGTGCAGGTCATGCACAAATCCCCAGGAACAAAACTGAAGTCGCAATGTTTCTTGGGTGAAGCCACAGAAGTTCCCCTAACCATGCACTAACCATGAACCAATTGTTTTGAATCCCCAAAATTTTCATTTTTCAACAATTACTCACTTTAAGGATACTTAAATATAAAATTTCAAGCCAAGACCACAAGAAAATGGGATCCCTAATATTTTTACACAGATAAACGAAACTAATAATAATAATGAAATTACAACATGAAATATAAAATGAATCCACTACAACATAAAAGTCAAAAACTGGGCCAAGTATCCCCACACCCATGGAGATCTTTTAATGTTGTGTGAGCTTTACTCTAAGTCCTATGTCTAGAGCCCTATCATCCTGCACCCATGTTGATCTTTTTTTTATTCCTTCATTATTACTTTCAACCACAATGATGGAATGTATTACAGGATTATGATAGGGTTTCTTCAAATGAATGATCCCAGCACACATGAAACAGAAAAGGGAGTGGTTTTATGAATGATAATATAGAGTAAGAAATAAATATTTATCAATAATACTTCCCTTTGACACACCCTTGTCGAATGATGAACCCTAACAAGAAGCATGAGACACCAGGTTCCCAACCACCTTAGTTCCCAAAAACCAACTCGTCTAAATTTTTTTTCCACAAACTTCACGAAATGAATATATTTTGAGGATAAGACTCACCCTTTGATCTCAGGATAAAGGATCCCAATGAAAATATAAGCCGTCATCAAATCCTTTGGCACTACCTTCGGAGAAATAGAAACCATCTCTCTGAAGCAGTCAACATAGGCCTTCATTGTCCACAGGCCATATTGAATATACATGAACTCTTCACCTTGCATCATATTCACCTCCTTATGTATAATTAATGAGATGAGAAAAATAAATAAACACATCCCACATCGTCCTAACTTGCATTGATGATATCGAAAAAAACTGTTGTTCATCCATGGTTGGACCTTAAAATTGACCTAGAACTGATCAAACTCTAATAGCATTGAGAGATCCCAACACTCTAAATAAAAGACTGAACTCATCAAGCCACTTCCCTGACTCAGGAGAACCTCGATAGCCATGAAATATTGGAGAAAATGGGAAGAATCAGATACTAGGAATGAAACACTTGAAACATTGGGGACCTTTTTGGTTGGACTATTCTAAATAATCGAGAATGCATGAAACCATAATCAACATAACCTCAAAATAAAATAAAAAATAACATATTATTTCAAAAGAGGATCACAAGACAAACATATAAATTTAAAAACAAAAACAAAATTTCCGAAAACAACCTTTCCAAAAACATCAATTTCATTTAAATTTCAAAACATCCTCCTTACAAGGCCACATTCCAAAAATAGAAACCCATTTTTCACAACAAAAAACCAACATTCTAAAACAATTTTTTTCAGATTCATTTTTATCTTTCAGAATCATATTTTAAAACACAATTTCAATCATTTTATTTTAAATACATACCCATGTAATACCATGAACCATCACATACATTACCATACATTCCCACTTTCTACTTACATGCACATGTAGAAATATGATATTTCCATTCATATGCACACATTTGTGAATATTAAAAATGAATACAAAGGGTCTTACCTGACATTTCATTAGTAAATACAAATATTTAATAAAATTTACAATCTGAAAACTCATTAATGAAATCAATTTTTCAATTCAAAAACTATTTTCATTTTAAAAGTCCACTTATAATCAATGAAACCAAAACCAAATACATATTACACCAAACCACCCAAACAAGGATCTAGTGTCTTCCATAACCCATTGACATGATAGGGGGCCTTTCCCTATGTATGCATCTACAGTAACAAGATTTTGATCCATGTAATCAGACTCCACATGGTTTACTACTCATTGTGTGTCCATGACATGACCCCAGCTCACATCCATTGTCATTCCTCAGTTCAATATAGACCCAAATAGACCAATACCAAAAAAAATACTACAATTCAGACTACACATCCACACTCAAGGAACAGAATGTGCAGGAGTTCACGACACTCTGCTCAGACCTACATAATGAGTCCTGATAGTCCTAATCTCTAATATACCTAACACCCAAAATAGTGAGGGCCTCCTTTTATAATATTTTTTCAAGAACATGGACACGATGAAATCTGACTCGACAACATACCAGGTCTATGAAAAAACCAAAAGAGCGTTCTCAATCCCCATGAGCTAGAAAATTTTATTGGGCGTCAAATAAAATCTACGTGGGAACTAATCCATCCAAATAAAATATGTTCAAAAAATTAAAATAAATAACTGATCACACATGGATAAACAAAATTGATCATATTAAATACATAAAATGTTACGAATAAAAATATAGCTAAATGACTTACTAAAAATTGAATACAAATTAAGACTAGACTACAATAAAAGAATCTCCATGTTACATATTGGTCACCTACAACAACAAAACCAAAATGATCCACTGTGAGCACATGAACCAATAACCTAAACCTGAAAAAAAACACAGGTCTTCCAATACTGAATGATATAGGTAGGGTGTGAGCCTCATATCTTAATAGTTTATCACAAAATAATATATATGACCTATTTCCCAAAAATAGTCCACTAACAGTAGTTTGAAATAATTAGATAATGTAGTAATTTATTTAATTTTATGAAAACAAACCCAAAATTAAACATGTTCTCAATTTTAAAACAACAGACATGTTTTTCCACTTTATATATCTGTTTCACTTCCCACAACCCTTTTTATTTAATAACAAAACAAAGCACCATTTTCATTCATGTAACCAAAAAAAGTTGTGTAGAAAATAATGGGGAACAATGCATTTAGATAAAACTAGAAAGACTAATGTCGAACACAGAATAAAAAAAACAAATAAACAAATATGGTTAGTGAAAATAGGGATTTACTATGCATATCAAGAGAGACCCCTAGATGTACTCAGCTCATAACCACCTACCAACATATGTTGAAACTCCATGGTCTATAACCAACAAGCCTCTTTCATCTAGAAAATCTTGTGGCACTACCCACCAGGCATTTAAAATCATCCAAGAGGTGTCAACCCATTTAATAATGGTTGGTATGAAACTATCACTCAACCCACTATTGACACCCAATAAACCCATGGTAATAGTTTATTGTGTAAGTTGGATGCCCTCGCATGCATGACACTCATTTCCTACAGTCATCCCAGTTTCCCACCCCAAAAAATGACACCAATTATATGATAACCCAATTATGGAAAACCCCATATAGGGGTTTCCATCATATAATAAGTCATTTATATGTTCAAAATAGGTTTTCATATCATATTTCATTTCAAAAAACTATTAAATACATTATAATATTCCAATTAATAAATTTTATTTCAAAACCCCCACTCCATTTCCAAAAAAATACAATGTCCCAATCGGCCCTCAAAGGTTATCAATTCTAAAAAAAATTAAAAAATATTTCTAATATAAATTAAAATATGATACATTATGAACTATGTATAATAGATCATTACCATTCTTGTTCAATCTCATTTCTTATTCCATTTAAAACCAAGATGAAAACAGATAACATTTTTAAGGATGCAAATTATATTTCCCTACATTTTAAAACCAAACATGTCATAGAATACCAAATACACAAAGTTTAAATAAAACTTTTGAAACCAATTTAAATCCTTATAACATACAAAAAAATCATTTGGAATTCAAGGTACCATTTAAGAAACCATGGTTTTCATAATACAATATTTTAAACTTCCATCTTCATTTGAATTCCCATCCATGTGGGGACCTTATGCACACATTGATGTGCCAAAATCAAATGGAACCCCCAAAAAGTCTATGGGAGCACCCAAAACTATTTTTAGTATAACACCTCATTTTATTCAACAGAAAAAACAAACCACATATATGAGTCAATCTATATAAAATTAAAAATTCACATATATAATAACTATAAAATCCTACAATGCTTCCCAAATAAAATCATGTTTTAACACCATTCAAAATGAACAAGTTAATTTCAATTAAAAAATTTTCATTTTAACAAACACATTATGTATATACTATGTATTAAAATTAGGGAAACCTTTTTAATAACAAATTACACTAATGTTTTCCAACATAAAAACATCATACCATGAAAATAGAAAAATACCAAAAGCATGAAAAACACATTTTCATATTATATAAATATCCATAATCATTAATAGAATTAGTCATAAAGTAAAATTATGGAAACACCTACCACAATGGTATGAGAATGAGATGAGACTTAAGAAGGAGAGGGAATACACCTGAAGAACCAATCCATTAACGCTATAGTTATAATTCACCTAAAAATTGGCCAAATTCAAAGGAGAATAAAGGCGGTTTCCTATGGTCGAAACCCAACTAGTATGGATTCAAATTAGTGGTTAAATAAATTTTACTAGGTTTTAAAATAAAATTTCTTTAGGCCATAATGGTCTCAAATGTTTTTCTGCATGGTTATGTAAATAGTAAGAAAACTGTGTGAATGATACTGGAACGGTTTTTCTACTTTCATGTTTAGGTTGCAAAGTTTGGGAATACTATGACCAAACCGAATGACATGAAAAATTATTCAAAACCCTCAAATTAAATTCCAAACTATAGGTGAGTCCACCCAAATATCCTTGAATTATGTATGTAAAATTTAGAAACACTATGATCCTCAACAACTACCCACCATTACACTTTCTCCGACATATCTTTCACAATATCAATGCACTGGGCTAGATGCAAAAAGAAACCACCAAAAGACATCAACTATTGTAGGACACTCATCCTAAAACTCATCCAGAAGATGAAAAATGTGAATTAAATAAAATAAAATAAATATTGTTGTTAGGGTTTGACTATTAATGTAAAATTAAAATTTTCATGAATAATACATTTTCCTCAATCCATCTTTTTCATCATGCTTTTTTTGTGATACTTAAAAAATGAATGTATTCCACATATAGATATTAAATTTGATAAATTCTATTTTTTATTTGGAATAATCGTAGTTACTACTTTTTATGTGGTTAAATTAATTTTAAATTATAATGAATATAAAAAACAACAAAAAATCTTAACAATGGAAAAATGTTAAATCAGTTTAATATATGTCATACATCCGTTATAATGCCATAATTTTTCAGAATAAATATTATTACAAGTTTTTCTACCATTATAAACATATTATCTATATATTTTTATGGGATATATTTCCACTAATGTGAACTATATAATATTATATGTAAATTAAAATAAAAAATTGACTATTTTTTACCTTTGAAAATTGTTTATTGGTTTACATAGGTAAAAAAGAAATCTTTGAATTATTATTAACTATTAATTGTAAAATATTTATACTATTTAACAGATGGTAATTATATTTAATTTTTTAGTTGGTATATAATTACCATAAATCGTTACACATATCCAAGTGAAAAATTATTTAATATAATAAAATAATAAAATAAATGTTTCTAAATTATTTAAAAGTAATTTAATTTGATTAATTTATTATGTTCCAGGATTTATATATATGAATATATCATAATAGGGATTTTTTAAATGTATATATTTGAATTCCTCCATTTCATGATGTATTTAATGTAATATTAAATTAGTTATTGAAAAAATGACCATAATGTTATTTTATAAAAAATAATTTTTATTAAATGACATGATTTTAATAATAATACTATATTTGACCGAATGACTGGTATATCACTAACAATATCATATATGGTGTATTTATGACCAATTAATCCTTTATTGTAACTATACTGACCCCTATAGAGTAAAATCATAATTGTCATTGTAATTTTCATGAAGGGTTAGTGTGGGTTAAAAAAAGAGTTAAGTGAAAATAAATTAAAATTTTTTATAAATATTATTTCATTATAGGATATAGTCTGATAATCATCCAATATTCTAATTATATTTTTTCTGATACTTATTTTATGAAAATTTATTTATATTAATGTAACACTATAAGAAATTTCAAGAGTACCCCTCAACACACTTATAAAAGGGAACCACTTATCCTATTTTAAATGTTGTTTAGAACCATTTAGATTATAAAATCCCTACCCAAATACATTCCACAATTCTCTTAATACATACAAGATTCCTTGGTATGATTATAAAACCCGAATTCAAAGTCTATTGGTGTAAACATAGAGAGGCCTTCTAAATAAATGATATCATTCTATACAAAGGGATATTTTATTTTCAACCATCCATGTCAAATCCAACTCAACCGTGACGATATATTAAAATAAGAATCTTCCATATAAGAGATTTACTACCATATATCCTTCTCTTCATCCCTCTAATTGGATGAAGAACTACTATTTGTGTGTGTTGTGGACTACCGCTATGTAGACCAAGGTAATTTGTTACGCATCCCCACTGATCAAGGATAGATTGAATAATAGATTTAATATTTAAAAATAAGTTATTAATAGATATTTTTTCAAAAAAAAATATATATCATATAATTACACAACATTAATATTATTTAAAAATGATAACACTAGGTGTGTGTATATGTGGGTTACCCCCTCCATGAAGCGTAAGGATTTGTTCATTATAACCATAAAACATGAAGTATATATAAAGTTTATTATATGAAATTTATCTTATAAAGATAATTTATAAAATATTAAATATTAAATATCTTATTTCCACAATGATCATTGAAAATATGGAAATGTTACTCATGTGTACGTATGAACAACGGTCTCCATGATTGTATCATTGTTCATGTTTATTGAAATAATTAATAGTTGGTTTTCAAAGTGAGAATAATTTAGGAAAATGATAATAATGTCATTATTATTATTATTATTATGGATTTTTAACAATGAATAATTTTATTATAGTCATCCAACCAAATTCATTTTGGACTTAAAAACCAAATATAATCAAAATATACGACATGAATTTAATTGATTAAGTAAATAAATACAACATAGTAATGAGTCATACATGAGTTAAGAGATTTCATCTCTATTTACACTAATTTGGGACATATTTTTATTATTTAGATATTTAATTTTTGGTAGTGTATGTACATAAGATTTGATATATTAAAAAATTATTACTATTAATGATTCAATTCATGTTAACTATATAAAGGAGTACCAATTTATATTTTAACAAGTAGGTTAGGATTTATTTTACTATCATAGTATTATGGATTGTATTTATTGTTGTTGAAATAATCATATAATTTATGCTTCATAAAATATATCCATTTTATAATCTTATTCATATTTAATGAGTTTTCATATTTAATTATTAATTTTTCACTCTTTGTAAAGTTAATCATGTAGTGAATTTCATAATATAAAATATGTTTTTATTTCACTTTTTGATTGCGTACAATTTTTATTTATGTCTATATTTTTCAAAATTATCGTACAAAAAACATTTTTATTATTGAAATGATTTATTACGGGTGTTTTACAATACGATTTTATTTTTATAATGTAAGAAATAATTATTTCTAATTTCTTATAAAATGGTTATTTTTTATTATCAATACAAATATTCAAATATTTTTTTTCACATATACATCATTTACAAGCATCCCCACCACCATAACCATATTACAACATTAAACTTCTTATACAAGTTTTCAACAGTTGTATAAGAAATATAACATATATAACTTTTTAATATTTAAATTATTTCCTATTTTATACTCTGAAAGAATTTATTTTATTATAAAATAAATATTTCTAAATAATCCATTGTCATCTCATATCTCTCACTACTTTTTTGGTTTTTGACATTCTATTTGAAAAATTCACTTTCTTATGACAAGTGAAAATTACATTTCACTTAATTATTTATATTAATTTTATTATGTACATGATTATTTCCTAAACCATATAAATTGTTCAAATATGATGTATTAACTTAATTGTTATTTAATAGACTAGAGAAATATTAATATCTCTTAATCTTAATTCATGGACTATCTCGTGTAGGTTTTGAAAAAAGTGTACATGGATTCCCACTGTCTATGAATCCCACTCTCATAACTCTATGGTTTCTTTCTATAATTACCTCTCAATACCTCTAATTTCCCCCATATAAAGAGAGAGAACTTTTCTAGCATGGTTTTAATTCTCTCACTCTGACCACTTGTTTTCTTAATGGTATGTGAATGTCTCCTTGCCCAGCTTCTTCATTATTTATTAGATATGTTAATAATATTTTCATCTTCAAGGGCCTCGTATTCTATGACTATAACTCATTTATTTGTATCCATAATGAATAAACCCCATATTTGATTAACATTATAATACATTAGTGATTTGGGATTTTGTTTTCATGGAATTTGGTGAGATTATTTCTCAATGTTTTGTTCATCTTTTCATTATTATTAGTCTTTTGATACCATCCCCTTCCGATAATATCCTTGTTTCAAGTTCGTCTATATCAATATTTTTTTATTATATTTATTTATGTATTTTTAATTAAAATTATTTTTGTTTATTTTGATTTTAAGGTCTCATCAATGGGACTAGTAGTGGATGTTTTTTTAGTTGTGTTCATTCTTCTTTTTGTAGTAAAAGATTTTGATTTTTTTCGTTTTACCAATAATGATGGTTTCTTGGGTTCTATATAAAAATGTCTAGAAGTATGGGATGGTTGTCTTGGAATATCTTATATATTATTGGTAAATCGTCTTCTCTTAACAACTATATTATGGATTCTTCTTCCTTTCCCCTCTCACAGTTGATTGGGAGCATTGGTTTTCCAGGATGTTTGGGGATGTGATGTGAGAGCTCTTGATGGGGATCTAGGAAACATGAAATACCTATGCTCAATCAATTTAGAGGTTCAATGGAGGTTTGTTTTTCTTGGTTATTGTGGGTGGTTTGGTGTATCAATGACCCATTATGTAAACACTTATGTTCATATGGGGTACTCTTTCCGGTATTATATGTGAAGATGACAGTGATATATTGCTAGGGTTATTGGTGAACATTGGATCTCATGGATCAAGGAATAATGTTATTGGTCAAAGGTTTGGTTTCTTAGGTCATCATTTCTATTATATTTTTTAATATTAAATTTCGTTATTTTGTTTTTGTGGTTTTTGGTACGATTCCAGTTTAATAATGTCTATTTCAAATATAAAATTTGAATTGTATTCCCTGGTGTTTTAAGTTTCTGGATGGATAGTTTGTGGTTGGCTAATAGTTATTTGATTTTTATTTTGGACTTCTTGTAAGTAGTTCCCACATAAACACAATGTGATTTTATTAGAAATTCAATAAAAGTTAAGGTATTCATCATAGAAATTTATTTATGTAGAATTTTGACCATGAATTATATTCAACATTCGATATATGGTGAATTTGTTGAAAATAGTGTGAATGGTGGGGCCTAAAATATCTAGCCAATAAATTTGTTGATATTTCTTATAAGATAATTCATTTGGACATATTTAATGGGTTTTTTTTTGAATAACTACCTATATGTTAATCTATATTTCCACAAGGATTAGATATCATGATGTCTAAGATAAGGATTTCAATTATTTCCATTTTTTCCTATCGAATTAATTATTATGTGAGTTGATATTATCCATTGTTGAATTCAAAGCTCAAATTATTTATTAAATGGAATTTTATCAACTATTTAACTTTCTATATTGATTATTCCATATTTTCTCTTGATGGATTCCACAATATATAACTCTTACTGATCATTTGATCTCATTCATATTCATTGTTCCTTTCCCTAGTTTATGAAGAAGAAATATTTGAATAATGTTAAATATGGAAGAATTTACCATTTTATTGGTTTAATATTTTATTACCAATTTAAAATGGGAATCATGTATATATCAGGCACTATATGACTATAAACTAAATGATCCTTTGAGATTAGAACCCTTGTATTAATAGAAATGTAATAAGTTAGAAACCAAATCCTATTGATAGGAGTCTATCTTCTCTTAACGGTTATGATATATAGTTTACAAGAATATATTGATACTAGAAATATAAATAAATATATTAGAGAACATACCATTATGACAGACCTTGATTATATTCTCAAAAGTCAAAATTTTTAGGATTTTTAAATATATTTTTTTATTTTTTGTTTAGTTTATGTGTTAATGAGTACATGTTTGATTATAATATTGAGGGAACAAATCCCCATATTTGTTTCACTGATATTGATGTACATTGGATACATTTATCTTATTTCCATATATGTTTTTTGTATATTTAAACCTTGTGTATGACATATGTTTTAGTTAGAATTTTTTTGTTGAAAAATTATTTTACATTTTTTAGACATATTTTTATTGTTATTTATTACCTTTAGAGATAAAATAATCATTTATTTGAAGGAAATAATCCAAAATATTAATAATTTGATTTTGTGAAAATTTATAATAAGTTTTATAGAAATTATTTTTGATAAAAAGTAATATAATGATAATTTTTATTATTGAGGATGTTCATAATATTTTTTAGAATGATATAAGAAATATCATAATATTTTTTTTAAAAAGGAGAACCCTTATGATAGAATAAAACTTATCACATCTAGCATGGCTGTGAGGCTTGAACCCCTTTCATATGGGTGATAATGTTGCAGCACCTACCATTGGCCTTTTTGATGTCATGGTTAATATGTAATTTCATCTAAATAATAAGTTTTATCAAAAATTATTATTTAAATTATTCGATACATATTATAGGATCAGTTTTTTTAGGCAATTTATTATAACACTAGAGACATTTTTTGTGATGTGTTATATATAAAAATCATGTATTACTTAAATGATCATTTTTTTAGAATTCAATTATTTAATTTTGTGATTAAAAAGGTATGATATCACATTTGTGGTGAAAATTTAATTAATTTTCAGAATATTAGGGTTAATTAGGATTTAGGGATATTTAATTTTTGAATAATATTTGTTAATCATTTAATAGAAATTTTGATGTAAAAAGAATTATTTCTTCATATGAGGGTTTAAATATTTTTATTATTATCTTAACATGTGGTAACCATTTTATTTTTGGTTAGTATTTAAATACATTATATATATATATAATTTTTATTTTATTAATCTTATAATCCATTAAAATATAATTTTAGTTTATTATGCATAAAAAAGTCATATTTGATATTCATTTTTCGAAGTCATGGATAAAGTGGAAATCAATTTCAGTAAATTTATAGGTTGAAATTTTCACTATCAAATAAAAATATATCTAGTAAATATGTTGCCTTATGTTCATAGCTTCATTGTTAATGGAATTACTCATATCTGTGGAAATGATATTTAAAAACAAATTTTATCATATTATAATCATTTCTAATTAATTGATTGGGTTTTCACCTGCTAAATATTTACATTATTTTGGAGGTTAACATTCCTCTAACCATAATCCCTATAATTCTATTTTTTTCATGGGAATTGGTTTATAATAAATATATATATGTTAACTTACCATTATTGTTCTCATATTTAGAATTATGTTTTTTGTTATTCTATACGACTATTTTATTTTTTTACCTCCTTTTAGTAGGATGTTTTACTATCCCTTTTACAATGTGGGGTTTTGAAGTAGAATTTTTTAAAATTTAAATCCATTTTTTTCAATAACATGATAAAATTGTGAGGATTAAATTTATTAATGTTTAAATAAATGTAACACCCCGTGATTTCACAATAAGAACATTATGTTCGATAGCTTGTGTTATAGGGAACATCAAGTGCAAACAAATAGTGACATACAAATGAAATATTATTATATAAACCTGAACATTAAATCTGGATATGGTATTTGGAATAGGCAAATAAAATAAAATATATAAAATGGTTTTATATAATTTAATTTATCTATAAATTTTTATATATAATAACTCAATTTTTTAATGTCATTTTATGCTTTAAAAATATGATATCATTTAAAATGACTTGCATTAACATTTGGGTGTGGAGAATATAGTTAGTTTTTCACAATTTTATTAATGTTATTTTACAGAAAAATGTATAAAATATTTTAAATCATATTATCTAAATAATATTTAGTTTAAACATTCAATTTTTTAAAAAATGATTGGGTTTTCAGTGAATAGTAAAAAAATCAACTTATGTAAAATAGTAATTTCATTTAATAAAATCATCATACATCATGAAATATTTTATTTTAGGTGTAGTAATATTATTTCACATGATCTATATTTTTTTTCAAGCATAATAGATTTTAATTTAGTGATAAATTTTTATGATAATTTTTATATCAATTTTTATACTTAAAACACAAAAAAATGTTTTCAAATGTTGAATGTTTTTCCATTATATTTAAATAAATTAAACAAAATTTTTGACTGATTTAAATGGAATATATACACACATATTATATATATATATATGCGATTTTTAATTTATATAGTAAAGATTAATAGTCATATTGTTAATTTAAAGTCATCTATTCTTTGAAGAATGAATTTTTCTCGAAAACTGATTTTCATCACCCATTTCTAGATAATTATAAAAATAAAATTATCATATAATAGAGATTACATTTGATTAAATGGATTCCATATTGGAAATCAGAAAAAATAGTATTGTTTAATAACTTCTTCTTCAATTTTGGCCATATTGAATTGTTAAATTAGAAAAAAATTGACACATCATTAAAATGGAAGATCGAGTTAACATGGGATAAAACTAGGTGATTTGGATACAAATTTTCATATTAAATATTACATGATGAATGGATTTTGAACATCATCACGTTAGTCTTGATATTTATTTGTTTATGTAACACATGTCCGAAAAATTTATATATATATTATTTTATGTAAATAAAAATACTAAATGTCAATTAATTACATTAAATATCACTTATATGTTTGCATGGTTAAAAAATAAATTTCTAGATGAATATTTAATTTTATTTTCATCATATGAAAATTATTTTCATTATCATAATTTATTTTTAATTTTCAAGGACTATATAATTATCATAAATTCATATGCAACACTGACATAATATATTTTAACTCGTAGAAAAATATAATAAATGATTCTAAAATAATTAAAAGGAATAAAATTTCAGTTATTCATTGTATTCCTTGGTTATTTATAGAAGAATGTATCATATAAGTGATTTTTTAGAAGTCTATATTCTAATTCCCCCATTTTCCTGATGTATTTAATGTCAAATATACTGAATAACGTAAAAAATATTAATGTTAATTTTAAATAAAAAGTATTTTATTAAATAATTTTTTAAAATTTTGTATTATGTCAAGTGGTTATAATATGCATAAAAATATCATTCATCATTCATTTATGAGAAAATATTTGTTTTATAATTACTATCTTTAACAATGCTGATTGAAAACATTGTTATGGATATAATTGTCAAAGTGGGGTTAACATAGGTTAAAACAAAGTCATAATTGTAAAAATATAAACATGTGTAATTTTATTAATGATTGTATTTGAACCGATAATAATATTATATTAAAATTATCTCATTTTTAACTGTTTTTTCATAAAAATTACTGAATATTAATTTAATAATTTATAAAAATTTGATGAGTTCCCCTTCACTCTTTATAAAATGGTGCCTCCTCTATTAAATTAAAGAAATAAAAATGATTTTTTATTTATAAATTACCTTCATGATTAACATACATACTTACCTTCCCACATCCTATTGTCATTGGTTTGACCAACAAACCCTCACAAAAATGTTTTTGGTGTAATCCTAAGAGGTTTTCCAAAAAATATTTATCGCTCTTGATCGAGAATTTATGTTTTATTTACTTATTTGCCTCATTCCAACATTATTGAAGACTTATTATATAATATCCCCGATATCTACCATATTCTTATATTTTGGTATTTGATATTCCTATCAAATATACATATACTATTCTCTCAAAAGTTAAATGAAACTCTTCTTCATGTGTGTGGAGGACTACCACATTGTTATGTGATATAATTATTTTTATATCACCACCTCTCATTGGGTATTTGAATTATGGATTTACAATATATATTTAAATTAAATTATTTATAAATTATTTATTATGAAAGGATATTTTATCATATAATGTATTACATGTACATTAATTTTATGATAATAACATCATTTGTTTATTTGTGTCTATTACCACCTGCAAGAAGTGATGTGATTTATTTTTCATAACAAAATCAAGTTAACAGTATATATAAGTGTACAATATGATATTTAAATTGTCATTATCATTCTAGAAATATAATATAATTCTTATTCTGATTTTATCTCTATGGTTGAAAAATTGGAAGCATTAATTATGCATAAGAATGACCTAAATATTTCACTTTTTCCAATAGGGAGATATATGTTGGTAAAAGTGTATTTTCTGTTGGTAAAACATTTACCAACATATATATCCCTGTCACTAAATTTTTGGTAAACACACTGTCGCTAAATATGTTTGAGATAGATAAAATAGTTCTGTTGCAATTATAATAATACCAACAGATAATATATATGTTGGTTAAAGTGTTTAGCAACAAGTTCTGGTGAAAAATTTATCTATTAGTGATAATATTACTAATATGTAATATTTTTTTATAAATTAAATTTAAATAAAAATTATAAAAATTTTTGCCTGTAAAATTTCATATTACATTTATTAATTTATTTTATATAATATATATGTTTTAATTATTAACCTAAAACGATTTTAACACATGATCAAAATTAGAAAATAATTAATTATATTAATAATGAAATTCTTTACAAACATAACCTTTTGGATCCCCACCAGTATTGTTCCACGATTCTTGACAACCCTACCCCCCCCCCCAGCCCCCAAACACACTCACTGATCCCCCCAAACAGGATCAACCACAACAAAAAACTCCAACCCATCATCACTACTGACTCAAGAACCAGCAGCTCCAGCTCATCCATGTCTGCTCCAACCTCACCCAACCATGTCATCTCAATCCTCAACCATGATAGCTCCAGTCTATGCCAGCTCCAGTGTATGCCATCTCATCCAACTCTAGCCCCATTCTATCAAACTTCATGCATTTGTGTTTAAATTCCTTTTGAATTTCAACAAAAGTGGTACCTGCAAAAGGAACTAAACATTCAATGATAAAATATTATTTAGAAAAAATATAGACTTGAAATTAGTTTTTAAATAATAACTTGAAAGGTACATATGATATCTTATTTTTCCAGTCAGTGGACCTAACAATATCAATAACCCGACTTTCGGCAATCATCTCCAAGAACATGACACAAAATTTGTACAACCTTCCATCCCATGCATAATCAAGAGCATAATATACATAAATCCCTATCAATAAAATTGTTGAATATGTTTCATGGGAAGATACTGGAGGTTTCCACATATATTATAAGTATTTAAATTTAATTCTCATATATTATATTTATAATGAACATCAACTTTTATACCCCCAAGGGGGCTTTCTATGCAGCTAATTTGTTCTCCTAAATCCTATTATTATCAAGGTTGTTTTACTTAATCAATTTGATTCTATCCTATTGATTTATCTTCTTCTAATTTCCATGCTAATTCCATCATCCAAATTGATTAATGATTAAAATAAACTATTTAATGAATTTTAAAGAAATTTTCAAAAAGATGTGACAACATCAAAACTGTGAATAAATTAACAGTATGAAAAACACATCAAAATATCAAACCATGAACCAAAGTCACCTCCATAAAACAATTAATGACATTAAAAAAACATAAATTTCATGGGTTGAGGAGGATATAACTTATGGGTTAGATTCTACAAGATACATGGGCTACCCACAATCAAATAAAATGATAAGTACCTATACAACATGCCATTGGAATGCAAAAAAAGAACCTAAAAATCATGGAAAAGACAAGAAGACATACAATGAGGGGTCACATCACTCATTAGTGCTCGAACCTAGATGATATGATAAACTAAAACTTGAATATGAACACTGACTCTACTACAAATCATTATCTTATTCACATCCTCTGTCAGCAATGATGATGAGAATACTAAAATAGATACCAAATTCCAAAGAGAATTAAATGATATCTCTAAAACAGATTCTAGATTCCAAATTTGACACACAAGCCAAGGGTTCAATCTATTTAATAGACAAACATTGTTTATAATGTGGAACACAAAGAAACTCATATGAAAAATAGGTGAGGGGATAGATTTCATAGACATCAATTCACTTTGTATTTGTACCGAATAAAAATATGAATAGGTCTAAAAATATTCCCTCTTCCCAATAATTGTAGTATACTTTCTAATCACTCTCATTATATTTTACTAGAGCACATTTCAGCTTTTCAATGGTTCTCTATAGTAGGTTAATTGATTAATTAGGAGATAGAGAGGTGAATGTACCTTTTTTTATTAGGCGGCTTTTCCCTTTACCTGCTAGATGAAAAATTTCATCCATTAATGATTCATTCATCTAATAAAACGTACAGTTACATGTTCAACATGTATCTTCCTATGGGTAGGACATCTAGTCTCTTATTCATGGCCTCATAACTCCCCTTTAAAAGCTGGTAATGATGCGCCATAGGGCATACCATGTGGGCCTATCCATAAATTCTCATGCTCTCCCAGTAATGAAAATTTCAGATTTCACAAATAGTACATAGATTCTTCACATGGTCTGGTCTTCAATGCTCACCCTCTCCCTGCAATGAAAATCACAGATTTCACAAATAGTATATAAATTCAGATTTTACACACACAAAGAAACATACCTGGTTTCTACTTCAATTACACACACGGATGAGGCATAGATTTCATAAATGAACGAGGCATCAAAATATTGTTAGTGAGAACACTAAAACTGATTCTAGATTTTAAACCGAGGAATTATAAAGAGGTTATGGTAATTAAGATGTTAGTGAGAACACTACAATAGTAATGAGGCATCAATATTGTAACATCCCGGACCCGGGTGCCATGCAACGGGTGCCCCGAGCCCGGTTTACCACGTGACCTCAAGCGCATTTCCCCAAACGCCAGAGACTACCGACTAGCAGCAAGGGCCCAGGTCTGATAGTGGGGAAACTATGCTCTCATTTGTCAAAGTGTAGCACAGCAGAATACCAAAATAAACATACATCAAACAGCAGAAGCAGTAAACATACAGAACTAAAATAACTATAGAAGTGGATATAACCAACAGTATATAAGTGATGATGCTACATGTTTCAAGTTCTAAGAAAATAGCCAGAACATGTTATTCATCAGTACAGTACAGCAGAAAATAGAGTACAACAAAAACAAGAAAAACAGCTAGCAGCGGCATCGTGAGCCTAGGCTCGGTCCCATGCCCTCCTACTCCTTAGCAACAGTCAAGTACCTGTATAGGGACTCTTTCCCCTATCTACACCTGCAACAACGTAATCTATTTGGGCCGAAAAGCGTGACCCAAACAGGGTGTGAGAAATATATCTTAGTAGGCGCCCACCCAGAGGGTCGTGCCCAACCGCGTGTAAGCATGCAACGACAGTGTGGAGTAGTAAAATGCAATAAAGTAAGCAGTACTCTAAAGTAACTAATTACCAGTTATATTTCCATTTTATTATACATTTAATTCATTTAAAATTTAGAAACCACCACAGTGCATTTCTATGTAAACAGTCCACGTCCTCAGATAAACAAAACCTTACCCTTAGGTAAGCAGAGTCCAACCCGCATGTATAGCCCTCAGGCGTAACAGAAATTGCCCTCAGCCGTAGGAAGTGTCTCCCTCAGGCACAGAAGTCAATCCCTCAGGCACGAAAGGTACCCCTCAGGTGAAATGCTACAGCCCTCGGGCTAAATAGTGTAGTGCCATCGGGCTAATCACAACAACACCCTCAGGCTAAATACAAAAACTCCCTCAGGATAAACAGGTAATCGGGTCATACCCAATAGGTAAACAAGCTGTAACTAGTAATTACTCTCAAGGAAAATCTACAATTACTACTTTGAAGGCATACCCTCGGGTATCCTGACAAAACAGCTAAACAGAGAAACACACCCTGGGGGTAGTTCCGGATCCAAGCAAAGATCCCAAAAAAAAATTTATTATCACAATTAAATACCTAATCAATTATATGTATTAAATATAGCAACGACCTCAGCCACACGACACCCCAACATGGGTTCGTGGCACGAAAATGCACAAAAACACACGAACGAACGCTATACCCGAAAGCCGACTCCAGAAATTCCCAAGAACGGTGTAGATCTGACGAAGAACAAAAATCATTCAAATGTAAATAACTTACATTAGGAGAAGAATTGGAAAGAACAGTACAAGGAGAAGAGAGGGCTTACCCATGCAGTTCCAACGAAATCGTCTGAAGCCGAATCAGATTCCAGACGAACGCCCAGTGGACCTTCAAATATACGGCCTCCTCCTTTGGCTCCAAAATGGCTCAAGTGACTCCTCTGCCATATGAGGAGGCTGCTGCCTATTTTAAGCCGAAAAAACAAAGTACACGACATGTACTTCTGAGTACGCGGCGTGTACTTCTTTCATTTAACTGTTCATTTGGCGGCACCGTCACACTGTTCATCCGTTGACCTGAGTACACGCCATGTACTCCCAAGTACACGGCGTGTACAGTCACCCAGCTGGCGGCGACTCCACTGCCTTACTATTCAAGCCTGCCGACTGACTACACGGCGTGTAAGGTACCACTACATGGCATGTAGTCAGTTCCAACACCCTTCGTCGCCGGTATGGCTACACGCCCCGTGTACTCATCCCAACACGGAAAAAAGTACACGACATGTGGACAAAGTACACAGCGTGTAGTTCCAAAATTTATGATTTTTCCCCATTTTCTATATTTTCTCAAAAAAAACATAAGGAAAAAGGAAAAGAAGAAGCCCGTACCTCTAAAATAAGAACCGGGTTCTTACAAACTCCCCCACTTATAGCACTTCGTCCCTGAATTACCCTTCCAAGGGTGGTGAAGAAAATCTCAGAATAGCTCTGGCCACTGAGCACGTACGTCGGCCTCCCGCTCCCAAGTCTCGTCCTGAACTCAGCTATGCTGTCATATCACTCGTACGAGAGGAACTGACCAGCCTCGTAGAACCTTCATACTCCTGTCAACGATACAGATTAGATGCTCCTCAAAGGACGCATCATGTTAAAGCTCAACCTCCTCTGGCTGAAAATTGTGAGACGGGTCTGAATGATATCGATGGAACTGAGACACATGGAAGATGTCGTGTATGGCTCGGTACCGCTGCGGTAACTGCAACCGATAGGCAACCAGCCCGACTCTCTCTAGAAACTCAAATGGTCCCACATACCTTGGTGAAATCGTACCCTCTCTCCTGATCTGTTTGTGTCCCAGCCTCAGTGAAAAACGCAAGAAAACTTGATCCCCGACCACGAACATCAAAGGTCATCTGTGGCGATCAACATAAGACTTCTAACGAGACTACGCGAGAGCCATCTGCTTCTGAATCAACTTGACCTGCTCAGATGTCTCTTGCATGAGCTGTGGCCCCAGTAAAGCTGCCTCACCTGCCTCTAACCAGCACAAAGGAGATCGGAATGGCCTACCATATAAAGCCTCGTATGGTGCCATCTCAATAGTTCCCTGAAAACTATTGTTATAGGAAAACTCGACTATGGGTATATGCTTCTCCCAAGAGCCCCCAATGTCTAGGATGCATGCACGCAGCATGTCCTCTAGCACCTGTATCGTCCGCACTGACTGGCCATCTGTCTAAGGGTGGTATGCTGTGCTCAGAAGCTCCTATGTACCCAGCGCCTTCTGAAAACTCTGCCAGAAATGAGACGTAAAGAAAGCATCCCTATCTGAAATGATAGAATGAGGGAACCCATGCAGACGTACGATCTCTCGAATATACAGACTTCCGAGCTCGTCCTCACAGAAGGTCTCCTTGATCGGCAAAAAGTGAGTTACCTTCGTGAGTATGTCCACAAATACTCACATGGCATTATTGCCATGAGGTGACCTCGGAAAACCCGTCACGAAATCCATCACGACATCATACCATTTCCACTCTGTAATGGGTAACTGCTGTAACAGTTCACCTGGTCACTGATGCTCTGTCTTCACCTGTTGACAGGTGGAACACCTCGTAACAAAACTAGCTATCTCTCTCTTCATACTCGGCCACCAGTACTGACGTCTCTAGTCTTGGTACATCTTGGTAACCCCAGGATGATCATCCCAAGTTGAAGTATGATACTCCCACATCATCTCCTCCCGTATATCCCCTAGAACCCATACACGTCCATGGAAATGCAAAACCTCATCATCTCCTATCGTTCAACTGGGAGGAGGGTCCTCACTTGCCACCGAATCCCGTAGAACTAGGCCTTCTGAAACTGATAGCTGCCTCATCCTCACTCTGTCCAGGAGGGTAGAAGTCACAGCTAACGAGGAAAGATAAGTCTGCCCCTGACTATCATGCACCTCCAGATGCATCTCAGAGAACAAAGCCATAAGTTGCCACTCACCACTGGCCTATTGCACTGCCTATATCTGAGTCTTCCTACTCAGTGCATCGGCTACTTCATTACTTTTACCAGGTTTATTGGCAAGCTCAAAATCGAAGGACTGTAGGTACTAGACCCACCTTCTCTTCCTCAGATTCACGTCACGCTGAATAAAGATATACTTTAGGCTTTTGTGGTCAATGAAAACCACAAAATTCTCTCCCAACAGGTAATGTCTCCCATAGCGCAACGCATGAACAACTGCAGCAAACTCGATATCGTGCGTTGGGTAATTCTTCTCATGTGGCCTTAACTGCCGAGACCCATATGCAAAAACTCGGTCTCCCTGCATCAAAACAGCCCCCAGACCTACCCCTGATGCATCACAGTAAACTGTATAACTTTTCCCCCACTCTGGGAGAATCAGGATCGGTGATGATGTCAGCCTTCCCTCCAGGTCCTGAAATGCTGTCTCACAAGCTTCTGACCAAACGAAGTTCACACCCTTCTTAGTCAGACCTGTCAACGGTGCTACTAAGTGGGAGAAGTCGTGTATGAAAAGTCTGTAGTAACCATCCAACCCTAAGAAACATTGTATCTCAAACACGTTCTTGGGATGCTCCCAGGAAACTACTATTCTCACCTTCTCTGGGTCCACTGCAACTCCTACCTCTGAGATGATGTGACCCATGAAGTGAATCTGGTCCATCCAAAAGTGCACTTCGAGAGCTTAGCATATAGACGATGCTCTCTCAGTGTACTTAATACAATCTCAAGATGGGTGGCATGGTCGTGTCGAGTGTGGGAGTACCCCAAGATGTCGTACATGAATACTACCACAAATGAATCAAGATATGGATGGAACAAACGATTCATCAGAGCCATGAAAACTGATGGCGCGTTCGTGAGTCCGAATGGCATAACCGTATACTCATATAGACCATACCTACTCCTGAAAGATGTGAGTGGTATATCAGATGGTCTAACGTGCAGCTGATGATATCTGGATCTCAATTCAATCTTTGAGAACACTCATGCTCCATGAAACTGGTCAAATAGATCATCTATCATCGGCAAGGGATATCAGTTCTTAATCGTCAACTGATTTAGCTTCCGATAACCCACACAAAGCCTAAGGGTACCATCTACCTTCTTCGCAAAAGGGACCAGAGAACCCCAAGGAGAAGTACTAGGTCGGATAAAACCCTTCGCATGTAGCTCCTCTAGTTGCCTCTTGAGTTCTAGCAACTCAGCCGTGGCCATCTTATAAGGAGGAATAGACACCAGTGCTGCTCCTGGAACAAGCTATATAGAGAAATCCACCTCACGCACCAGAGGTAGAACTGAGAAGTCGTCCGGGAAGACATCCCTGAAACGATCAACAACTGGAGGGAAATCCATCTGACAAGTCCCCTAGTAATCCATATATAAGCTCGCAATCTGGTCTGTGACTCCACCTTTCCCATGATGCTCTTGTTCAGCTCGACTCGCCTGAACATCCCACTCGCCCTTGTATAGAAACTCCCCGCCCTCTGGTGACGTGAAACGCACCTTGCGACAATAGTAGTCTACAAAGGCTTGAAAGGGAACCAACCATTCCATTCTGTGAATGACTTCATAGTTCACCATCTCTAGGACATAGAGGTATCAAAGGAAGTGACACCCACCAACCTCAAGGGGGAAATCTTAGCACTGACGCACACCAACCGTCATAGTCCCCAACAGAGTGTCTAGCGTCAAAATAGCAGAAGAAGTAGAAACACCGAGCCTGAGGCTCTCCACAATAGGTGCAGATATAAAACTATGTGTAGCACCCGTATCAAAAAGTACTGATGACAAGACAGAAGCTACTATAATAGTACCTCTGACTGTAGAAGGTCTGGGATCCTGCTCCTGCCGGGTCCGTTGCACTGCATATGCATGCCCAGTGCCGCGGCCCTGCGACACAGCCTGGCTCCCCTGAGATGTCCTGCCCTGATGCCTCTGCGATCCTGGTGTCTAGCTACCACGGCCACGAACACCATCTCTGCCTGCACGCCCTGACGTATTCTAGTTCCCTGACTGGTAAGAAGCCACTGGTCCTGCTCCCGCACGCGGAGTCTGCACAGAACCCCTCTCACTAGACACTGGAAGAAACGCCCTGCAAAAGCACTGCAGATGACCCATCTTCCCGCAAGCTCGGCACTCCACTGGGTCTCGTGGACACTATGGCCTCTTGTGCCCCTCTCTGCCACACTGGTAGCACCTGATCAGGCCACCTGAAGATGCTGCATGGCTGGTACTGCTGCCCTGAGAGAATTATATTTGTCTCTTCCTCTTTCCAGAAGAAATAGTACCAGTCATTGGTGTTGAACCTCCCTGGCCCACACCACTCGATTCTAGTAGGTTCCTCTCTGTAATCAGCGTCTGGTTCACAATCGCAAGTACAGTAGGCAAACTGAAAACATTCACCAGCGCTCAGATGTCATACTGAAGACCATCCTCAAAAAGTCTGTCTCTAAGCGTCTCATCACCCACCAGCATGGGTACAAAGCGCTGAAGTTCCATAAAAAAGCGGAATAGTCCATTGCTGACATAGATCCCTGCTGCAGATTCATGATCTCTCGAGCTCTATCTACCCTCAATGTCTCGGGAAAGAAGAATTCATAGAAGATTGCCTGAAAATATTCCCACGTTGTTTCCCTGTGATGCTCTGACTGCATGGTTACATCCCACCACCTCTTGGATGAATCACGCAGCATATTAGTTGAGAACTTTACCCTCCGCCCTGGAGGCGTCTCAAGATGCTCGAAAATAGTCTGCATCGATCCTAGCAAAGACTCTGCAGCCTGCGGTCTGCCATCCCCTGAAAACGTAGGTGGATGCTGCTGCTGAATGATATGCGTCAGCTCGGCCATAGATGTGGCAGCCTGCGGTGCTCCCAAAAAGGTCTGCATGAACCGCAATAAGCCTTCACGGAACAGCGCCTCTGCACCTGTGTCCGGTATAACAGCTGGTTCCACATCTGGCACTGCTGGTGGATCAACTGGTAGCCCACGACCCACCATCTCTGGAGTATAATCATCGCCGCTCTCCTGGCGAACAACTCACGGTTGTCTAGTCGGAATGACCCTACAAGGTTAAAAGAACGCCTCAGATTCAAGATTATTAATACTAAAATGAAGGAACCGCAATGGAACAAGAGGAAGATGGCGTTTCAGAATTTGCAAAACAAGACTACACAGCGTGTACACTAACTACACGCATGTACTTGACTTCCTTTCCCCTTCCCGGGTCCTTCTACATGGCTAATCCACACGGCTTCTATTCCACAAAACTACATAGCATGAATAATATCTACACGGCGTGTATGGTGTTATTTTCCAACTGCTCGTGTCGTCTGTGACACAGCCGACTACTCAGCTTGACTCTACACTGTGTGTTACACCCGTACACGGCGTGTACAACACCACATTTCTCAGCCACACGGCTAACTCCACACGGTCTGTCCTCGGACAAGCCTACACGGCGTGTCCCAATGGTACATGGCGTGCTTAGGGAGAGGTGACACCGGCTCGTGTTGTTAGTTACACGGCCGAGTCCCTAGGTCACACTACACGGTGTGTCTATAACTGGCACAGCGTGTTCTGTCAAGGATTTCACCGACCAGTGTTGTTAGTTACACGGCTGGACTCCAGGTCAACACTACACGGCGTGTTTTACCCAAGCCCTTCCCTACCCCGTGTCGCCGCCCACATGGTTTGTGACACGGTAAGAGACTACAGCGCGTGTACTCAGGGTACACGGTGTGTACTCAAAAAGTTCATTTTTCTTCCCGAACAGAAGAACACACACAGCGTGTATGAGGTCCTACAGGACGTGTATTATGGGTTTTTCGGACAGTATGCCTCATTAGCTTCTCCGAAACCCATAAAATATGAAAAAAAAACACTTAAGTGTCAAATTCCGACTCGTGGGGGCCTATACATCCCACGAATCAAAGTTTGACATCTTATTTGTGTTACAACCAATAACCAGTCAATTATCCACCAAATTCCGGTCAATGGGGGCCCATACTCCCCAAAAACCAAAGTTTGGAATCTATTCTATAAGCATGCTCACCAAAAATACCATATCACAAGGCATGTATTTATCACCCAGCTATCACAATATCATGCTTTTCTAGCACAACAACTATCACAATATCATGCAAATTCTAGTGCACCTACATGGCATTGAAACTATGCATGGTATGTGATATCTAGCATGTGCCTATATGATGCATGAGACGGCATACCCTCATCTCATCGGGTTGCAACTAAATAGAAACCACAGATAAAATATAAAAAGCACAATCCAAGTGCATCACCCAATGGTGAAAACATATCAACCCTAAAATTACAAGATCAAAAGAATACAATGTACGAGGTAGACTGGCTTTTTCCTGTACACGGTTTAGCTACGCCTGGGCACAGATTATTACTAACTACCGTTCGTCCTAACCCTGACTACGGCTCCAAATAGTAAGTCAATGAAAAGAAACTCCTTTGATACCACTTTGTAACATCCCGGACCCGGGTGCCACGCAACGGGTACCCCGGGCCTGGTTCTCCACATGACCTCAAGCGCATTTCCCCAAATGCCAGAGGCTTCCGACTTGCAGCGAGGGCCTAGGTTTGATAGTGGGGAAACTATGCCCTCATTTGTCAAAGTGTAGCGCAGCGGAATACCCAAATAAACATACAACAAACAGCGGAAGCAGTAAACATACACAACTGAAATAACTATAGTAGTGGATATAACCAATAGTATATAAGTGATGATGCAACATGTTTCAAGTTATTAGAAAACAGCCAGAACTTGTTATACATCAATACGGTACAGCAGAAAACAGAGTACAACAAAACAAGAAAAACAGCTAGCAGTGGCATCGCGAGCCTAGGCTCGGTCCAATGCCCTCCTACTCCTCAGCAACAGTCAAGTACCTGTATAGGGACTCTTGCCCCTATCTACACCTGCAACAACGTTATCTGTTTGGGCCTAAAAGCGTGACTCAAACAGGGTGTGAGAAATATATCTCAGTAGGCACCAACCAAAGGGTCGTGTCCAACTGTGTGTAAGCATGCAACAACAATGTGCAGTAGTAAAATGCAATAAAGTAAGCAGTACGCAGAAGTAACTAATTACCAGTTATATTGCCATTTTATTATACATTTAATATATTTAAAATTTAGAAACCACCATAGTGCATTTCTAAGTAAACAGTTCACGTCCTCAGACAATCCAAACCTTACCCTTAGGTAAGCAGAATTCAACCCGCATGTATATCCCTCAGGCATAACAGAAATTGCCCTCAGCCATAGGAAGTGTCGCCCTCAGGCACAGAAGTCAATCCCTCAATCACGAAAGGTTTCCCTCAGGAAAAATACTACAAACCTTGGGCTAAATAGTGCAGTGCCCTCATGATAATCACAACAACGCCCTCAGGATAAATACAAAAATGCCCTCCGTCTAAACAGGTAACCGGGCCATGCCCAACTGGTAAACAAGTAGTAACAAGCACTTCCTCTCATGGAAATTCTACAATTACTACTTTGAAGGCATACCCTTGGGTATCCTGGACAAACGGCTAAATAGAGAAACAAACCCCGAGGGTGGTTCCGGATCCAAGAAACGATCCCAACCAGCATTTTATTATCACAATTAAATACCTAATCAATTCTAGGTATTGAATATAGCAACGACCTCAGCCACACGACACCCCAACAAGGGTTCGTGGCACGAAAATTCACAAAAATGCACGACAGTTGGAAAATGAACACAAAGCCACCTACCTTATACACCGACGAACGTTATACCCGAACGAAGACTCCATAAACGCCCAAGAATGGTGTAGATCTGACGAAGAACAAAACTCA
This sequence comes from Viscum album, assembly GCA_963277665.1. NCBI lineage: Eukaryota > Viridiplantae > Streptophyta > Magnoliopsida > Santalales > Viscaceae > Viscum > Viscum album. Next base: position 823,623,498 of record OY728157.1, read on the forward strand.
TTCAAACGTAAATAACTTACTTTAGGAGAAGAATTGGCAAGAACGGTACCAGGAGAGGAGAGGGCTTACCCGTGCGGTTCCAACGAAATCGTCCGAAGACGAATCGGATTCCAGAAGAACGCCCAGTGTACCTTCAAAGATATGGTCTCCTCCTTTGGCTCCAAAATGGCTTATGTGCCTCCTCTGCCAAATGAGGAGGCTACTGCCTGTTTTAAGCTGAAAAAACAAATTACACGGCGTGTACTTCTGAGTACACAGCGTGTAGTTATTTCATTTAACTGTTCATTTGGTGGCACCGCCACACTGTTCATCTGTCGACCTGAGTACACGCCATGTACTCCCAAGTACACGGCGTGTACAGTCGCTCAGCTGGCGGCGAATCCACCGCCTTACAATTCAAGCCTGCCGACTGACTATACGACGTGTAAGGTACCACTACACGGTGTGTAGTCGGTTCCTACACACTTCCTCGCTGGTATGGCTACACGCCCCGTGTACTCATCCCAACACGGCCAAAAGTTCACGACGTGTGGACAATGTACATGGCGTGTAGTTCCAAAATTTAGGATTTTTCCTCATTTTCCATATTTTCTCAAAAACACTTAAGGAAAAAAGGAAAAGAAGAAGCTCGTACCTCTAAAATAAGAACCGGGTTCTTACAAATATATTACCTTAAACATGAGGTTCTGACTACTCCCCACACTCCATGACCAACTATAGATGAAGTAACACATTTTAGCTCTTCATGATACAAATTATCAAGGCATCAACAGAATACAACATTTCCATGTCAACAACTCTGAAAAATTTATTATTTTCATCCACAAGAGGTAGAGGAATCTATAAGTAAAAACACAAGTAAAAAATGACATCATTCCTATACTATTATCATCACAGTGAACATTGAAAAGATGTTTAATAAAAAAATTAATTTATACCAGGTCAAGAAATTTTTCACTCTCATTTTCTTGGTGAATTTGGAATTGAATTCAATGTGATTTCCCCCTTTGGATGTTGTTGGTGCATCTATCCTAATTCTTCATTCAAGAAAGAAATATGATCCAAATTTTTCAAAAAATGGAAGATGAGATCATTTTATTGGATTTCTGGTTAGTATATTCCGCATACGGTTTCTAAATGCCATCATAGTTATTTACGGTGCACGGTGCACAACCGCGACAGGGGCCCCCGGTGTAAAAGCGCACGGCGAGGTGCAAGGCACGTGCAAATATTAACTTACGGCGCATAGAATGAATAAAAAACGTATCAGAAAAAAAAATTACTATAATATTTAAAACAAACAATTAAATATTATAATCCTTATATCTCAAAAAAACAATAAAAAAATGTAGAAAACAAATGATGTGCCCCTCGACAGGAAAAGAGGCAGACAACAGTAACTGGAAAAAAAAAGTGAAAACATAAATAAAATTGAATAATAAAAATTACTACTTATGGTTTGGTTCGCACACAAGGTGTGCGTGCATACGCCAGCCCTGGACGAATAGGGTTGGGTCATTATCGTCAGTCAGTATGGAACCAGCTATTGAGGGAGATGACTAGGTCGCACTGCTCAAGATGGTCTGGCAGGGGTTGGGTTGCGTCTATCACGGGAAGAGGATAGTGTTGTGTGGCAGTGGAGGTCACTGTTTGAGGTTTTTTTGATGTATTTTTTAATCGCAAATATTTTGGTGCAGTTGCGCGTTCCACGCCAATGCACACAATAGTGTGCACCACTGAGTGCCATTTCAGAGGAGCCATTGCAAACCCATTGCATGGCGCTCGGCTTCCTGGCGCACACCATGGCGCGATGTCATGCCATGGAGCATGGAATTAATAACTATGATGACCATCATTATAAAGAATATCAATTATAAGTACAAGGAAGAGGAATTGGGAAAAAATATCTTATCTCAGTTGAACAACATCCCCAAGAAGATCTCGTTCCTCATCAATAATGGAAAGCTGGTCTACAAAGATAATGAATGTTCAGTTATCTTTCTTCTTTCAAATTAGGAGTGACCATAAATCATAATTCTATGACTCACTACTATTAATGGAATCGTCCCTATAAAGGAAATAACACACAGTACCGACTTGGCTTTATATGGCGGTTATCGACCTTACTTGGGAACAATTTTTAAATTTAGAAACTCGAGAAACAATCTCATTAAGAAGAAAAAATTTATGGTCACCGTTATAAATCAAAATCAATTTCATTAATAATGTAAATTTTTTTTAATGAGCCATTTCTTTGTCTATAAGGGAAATACATAGCAATCCTAGATGAAAATTCCCAAAGAAATTCAAATATGAGTACTGGAAAGTATAAATAGAGCCTACAATATAGATTAACAAGTTCAGTACTTGAAGTGGGTTTGAACAAAGAACTAATCACATGATAGAGAAAACTCACATCTAAACCAAAACATCCCAACATACTCATATTTTTCAACCTTCCATGTTTTGTTATTAGATTCAAATAAATAACATGATGTTTTCTAGTGGGAGTTTCATTTACTTGTTAAATAACATTTTTTAGAGATTGGGGTTAGGGAATTGGAACCAGAAATGGAAAATAGACAAATCATGAGATCAAAAGGTAGAAATAAGGCAGTGGAAAATTGAAGATCATTAGATGTTATTTTAGGGAAGAGAGAAAGTAAAGTTCATGAAATCATCTCAAATAACATGTTTTAGATCATACCAATACTGTTGTCACTGAGGATAGACTTACTAATATTAAGAAATTCTAAAAATGAATAGCTTGAAGCAATGGAAACAACAGATGCATTAGTGATTTCTGATCAAAGCATCAATAGAAGCATCTGCAAACACCAAACGTTAGCATCCACTAGAGCAAGTAGAAAATCATGAGGGAACTAGTCTAAAGAAACATATATATTCATTGATGTTGGGAAACTCCTTTCCAGACCACCAGTATTACAGTTATCTAAAATAAAAAACTCTAAAGAGAGTTACCTCAAATTAGAGCAGTTGGTGACTATCTTTGACAAAGAGTGAATATTTAAAAGAAAAATAATAGAAAGTTTATAAAAACACAAGATGAAATCCATGAGAGTACCAAATGCTTCCATCTTATGTCCTGACATACACTGTTTATCAGTAATAAATAGAACCAATTCACCCCCAGTTATCCGATTGAAATTGAATGGAATGGTTCTATTTATGTTGTATGTGTGAGGGTTTGGTAAATGACACCAACGGTCACCCCTTACGTTGTGGGATAAGAAAAATCCAGAGAAAAAATTTGAATAACATAGCTGAATTCATACCTGGTATTATTGCTTCAAAATGTACAGTTCAAATAGAAACATTCCGGGACACGAGGTGATGATCATTGTGCTGGGGCAGTTGAGGTTGGTCTGGGAGAGGACCTGGCAGAGACAATAGAATATGGGGAGAAAGGCGGTCGATTCGTTAGGCATGAAGGATGAGCGGTGGCGGGGGAGGCGGCGATGGGGCTGAACGGTGGTGGAGGAGGCGGCCGATTAGGGAGGCGCGGAGGCTGCAACGTGGTGGGGGAGGTAGGGGAGGCTGAGTCGTGGCATGGGAGGCCGTCAATCGGGGAGGTGCGGAGGTGGTGAGGGATATGGGGCGGGGGGTGGGGCGGGGTCGGGGAAGGTGGTATTAGGGTCGGGGATGGGGGGTCACGGGGAATGGGACAGGTGGTGAGGGTTATGGGGAGGGAAACATAATCTTCGGGATGGGGAGGGTGGGATCACATGGAACTGGATGTTGGATTGTTTTACATTATTTTAGCGTTCTTTGCATATATGGGATCTCTGTTTATACAGGGGTAGGTGTTTTATGTTTTTTTTCATATATGGGGTCTATATATATATATATTCATAACTATTTTTTTATATTTGGATTTGGGTTTATATATATATATATATAATTTCATAACTTTTTTTTATATATGGCTTTGTGTTTATATATATATATATATAAAAATTCATAGCTTTTATTCATATATGGGATTGTGTGTGTGTATATAAACATAAATATTATATATGTATAAATTCATAGCTTTCTTCGTTACATATATATATATATATTTATTTATTTATAATAAATAAATATTACTTAATTATGGATATTTTAATAAATCGCATTTTGATATGTTTGTAATAGGTAATATATATATATATATATATTCATTTTTTGAAAAAATATTTGATATTATTGAATAAATCATTGCAAAAAAAATTTATAATGATAAAAGATTTGTTTTTAATAATAATTAATAACAACATAATCATTTATCGGTAAGTCAATAATTGTTATTATTATGATAAGACAACATATTTAAATTTTGGTAAAAGATTTGTTGGTATTGAACTACTAATATAAATGGATATATATGTAGATATAAAAATTGTTGTTACCTATATTTAATATCAACATAATTTAATATCTATTGGAATTAATCATTTTTACCAATAAATATATTATCTTTCGGCAATTTTCTGTTGGTAAAGGTTACTTTTTTTTGTAGTTCTACCATCTACATGATTGTAAATTAGATCAATTTTAATATACATAATTAAATTATCGGTTAAAATTTACACATTATCTAAAAAATGATTATTATTTCATTATTATGATTTTATATGTGATGTAACAATTAACTATTTTACCTTAGTGAACCTACCAATTTAATTTTAGATATACGATCCAAATATTGTCAAAATTTGTAATTTGAAATTATTGAAGTATGAAAATAAATTAAATACGGTGATACATATATAAAAAGGTATAATAAACATCAAAAAAGTTATTAGAATTATAATAATTATCAATGGTTTATTATACAAAAATATCAATAACATACTTGGTGATTCGGACATGAGATAAGTGATTTCCTCTCCATTTATAATCCATTGAGACATATTTTTTATTATACATCCACTCAATTTTTTGTCTTTTTCATATGACCCATTTGATATATGAAATAGAAATACATATATGATCTTCAATATTAATGTTTGACTTCATGGTTTTTCATTCATGGGGTAATAATTTAAAACATACCAATGATACATGCATTAATTTTACAATCTCAATTATTTGGATAACCTTAGTTTTTTAAATAAATATTATAATCTATCCATCATAAAATTCAAATTTTTATTTTCTTATGAATATTTTTTTCAATTCCATATTTTCATCAAGAATATTTTATATTTGGTTATTTAATCAAGAAATGAAACATTTAATAGAATAATTAATCTGATATCTCTTTTTGAATTGATATATTTTTCTTCAATGACCATATTTTTCAAAATTAGCTTAAAAATTACCATTTTACTAACCAATTGATTTAAAAATGAGATTTAAATTATTTCCATTACATTTTTTATGGTTTTCAATTAATAATTATATTTTTTTTCACAAATTTCATGATCCAATTTGTATATAAAATGTAAAAAATAATGTATATAACTTATAATTCTTTATCATACATCTATGCTTCCATAACCATTTTATAATATATATCATCATCTCTGAGAATTCAACTCAGATCCAAAATAAACTCATTAAATAAATATTATTCATATAATTTATATTATCCATAAAAGGTTTGATTTTATTACATAAATAATTTTTCTAATTAATCTATGGTAATCACTTATAACATATTAATTTTATTGACATTAGATTTTCCAAGAAACATTCAATTTTATATGATTATTAGAAATTAAAATTATCTTAAATATCTATGTTCATTATATCATGGATATGTTTGCTTCCTAAAGTTTATAAAATTTATGTATTTTGTGTTTTTATTTGAATGTTATTTTATTAATTGTTAGATGATCACCTTCATTATGATGTAGAAAACAATTATTAAAAATATAAAAATCAGATCAATATATGTTTGAAAGTTTGAATATTAGATTTATCCCTTTGAAGAATAGTTATCAAATCTAAATAATAAGCTTAGAGGAAATGTAATTTTTATTATTCACAAATTTTTTTCCAAGGATATCCACTATATAATTGGCCTCCATGAAATCATTAGTGATGGTGTAACAAATATATGAGGGGAACTTCAAACAATTGATCCGCCAATTAGTGATCCTCTAACGAATATTAGAATATCATGTTCTCATAGCCTGAACAACAATAGTGTAACTAAATTCCAAAAATAGATTGTTCCATTCTCTCAAAATCTCTTTCTCAAAAAAGATGATGAACCCATGTATCTGAGCTTCAAGAGAGTATGGAATTCCTAAAGAACCATGAAGACACTATAAAGAATCACCATGATTATTCCTAAAATAACCCCATATCCTAATCGACTATGTTTTCCCCTTGATGAACCATCTTTGTTAATATTGATCCCTCCTAAAACAGGACATTTCCAAAAAAATCTATAGTTACCAAAGGATGATGAATGTTATCATTAACACTAATACATTTCATAACAGATAGATCCTAGATCGAGTTGTGAAGAAAATAATTTTTGGGAACCATCACATTTTTTATTGAAACTAAAATATTATCCCAAGAAGAATGAGAGGAAAATATGACCCCATTATAAAACCATTTGTTCTTCCCCATTAAAAAATGAGAGTAGACCAACTCCACTATAGAACCTGGAAATGAAATAAAAGGTGGGGTGAACTAGATATACCAAACCATCCCTTAATGAAGTCTCATATGTTGGAGAAACAAGGTAGTTGAACAACAATGTTATCCTAAATCTGTTTCCACATGGATGAGTCAGTCACAGAGATCAAAAATAGGTGAGCTAATTCCTCATTTTTATGATTTAATAAGAGATAAATAAGGCATAACAAAATACCATATACATATAGAAACTTTTAAGTGGGAAATCTTCTATGATTCAATCGCCAGACTAGATTAAATCGTGATGGTGCCATGAGATTTAAACTAAAATTCCAATCCCTTGAAAACCTCAATCAGAGCTAATGACTATGCTATAAAACAATTTTGTATTAAAAACACTACTTGTAGTAGCCTCCCAAGGCTTATAATCACCAAGAGAAGATATGTATTTTTCCTAGACAACCTCTTTGATAAGAATTTTAATAGCCACCAAATTCAAAATTTTATCATTATTTTAAATATTCATGTCCATAATTGAATCATCATGAGAGATATAATCAATTAATGGATTATTATTCTAATTATTAGCCTAGAAATTAATAGAACTATCTCTAGAAACCAACCATCTTGATTGAGATGAAATTGTGGGAAAGTGGATTTAATGGAAGGCTAGATAGATGGGTAAAAATGATTTAAATTCCATGATATGTGTTTTCAAAGAAAGATAACACCCTATATTCAAAGATCTTATGAATTTATATTAATAAGATTCCATAAAAATGTGTTTTGTAATGATTGATTGAAAATTATGAGATTCTTGATTCCTATGCTCCCCTAATCGTAAGGCTTGAAACATGTACTCAACATAAAAACAACCAATTTCTTATCGAAGATGTAGAAAATTAAAATAAATTTCATAATAGAAATATTAATTCACTGTATCAGAAAAAAAATCCATTCATAAACCAAAAATGATTAGAATAAATTAAAAATGATAACAAATTAACCAAACAAACATGGTCTTCAAGGGAAAGATGTTTTCTTTCCCACAAATATAACTACCTTCTTATTTATCTGATAATTCTAGAAAAGTGGAATGCTTCTAGTCATACCCAAAAAATTGGACACCAAGATAAATTAAAAGGAAAATTCCCTCTATAATACCTTGATCATTAATAATATCAATTTTCCTGATAGCATTAATGTTTTTTCCCATGTAAACAAAAGACTTGTTCCAACATAAATGTTTTCCTAACTCCTCCTCATAATGAAATATATATTTTTTTATATTTTTGATGTTTCTCATTCACCCTTTAGTGAATAGTATAATATCCTTATCATAAATTAAGCCAGTAAGAGCATAAATTCCTCTATCGACACATATGGTCTTCAAAAATCTATTTCGAGCCATGATGGATAAAAGTATAAAAAGAAAATACTCATCAATGGGGATGATAATAGAAGATACGGTATCATCCTACCTTACCTCATATAATAAGAAAAATAGCCCATAGGGGATCCATTGAATAGCACATAGAAGTAATAAAATCTAAATGTGGACTTTATCTAATCAATAAAATGACCATCAAAACCAAACAATGAAAGCATCTTACAAATTAAATCCCAATCCAACATATCAAAAGTCCTCTTAATTTAATGAATAAGATGAATGTTACCACCTATAATAAGATTTTTTTTATGTTTGATAAACTCTATGGTGGTGATAATAGAATCCTTGATAGACAATTATTTAATAAAAACAAATTGACTAGAAGAGACAATATTACATGATATGAGATCCAATGTATTGTCAAGAATATTTCAGATAATATTATAAATTACATTGACCAGAGAAACAATACTGAAAACATGAATCTCATTTTCATTTTACCACATTGGTATTAAATCATGAAATTTAGAATTCAACCCTTTAGGATGAAAACCACTATTAGAGATGTGAATAAAAAACTTACAAATATCATTTTTAATGACCTCCATAAAATTAGGAAATAAAAAGTTGCTAAGTCTATTCGGCCTAAAAAATCAATCATATTTGAGATTGAAGATAGCTACTTTGATTAAAAATCCAATTCTCCTCTTGAGAAACCAGTTTAGGAATTTTTTTGAGTTCAAGGGATAACTCAGCTTCTCTCCAAAACCATTAAATAAGTCGTCACAAGTGTGATGCTATTAAAAGTGATATTGTGGGGTATCTAGAGTAGAGTTTTTTTAATCAACGTAACTGAATCTATATTTTTTTTAAATATAATTTTTACCTTTGAGAATATTTAATTTTATAATTCAGGAAAAATTATTATTCCCAAAATCCACCAATCTTGCGAAATCCTTTTAATGATTCCCATAATCCAAATGGGTCACCCAGGCATTATTAAACCTGAAGAGGAAGGGTGATTTGATGATTTTTCCAACCAGATAATACATTATTGGTTAATGATATGAATTGATCCTTGAAAATGTTAGCTAAGTGATGGACTTCTAGGTATTAAATGAAAACTCATTAACAAAACCCTTTCAAGCTTACTATCCACTATGATACCAATATTCCTTTTATACAATTTATCTCTAGAACCAACCAGATTTATCTCAATTAAATTATTGTGGTTCATAGATTATCTAAATTCAATATAACAAATATAACATGACAGTATAACCATTTTAGCTTCTAGATTCAAAATTGGTTTAAAATCAACAAGAAAAAACTGTTGAACCATAAGGATGGTCATTATAGAATTAATATACAACCCAAGACTCATGAGATCTTGCTATGTTTTTTTGAGAATAAATGAAGGATCTAAAGTTTATTATTCCATTAACAGTGATTGGACACGTAACATATTGGCTACCTGAACAAACTATAGATGGATGAACAACATAATAATGATCCAAAACACATAAACTTTTTACAACTGATAAAATACAATTAATTACCAGTAGATGAAAACCCCTAATATCTAAACTAGCCTCTCAAGAATAATAAATCCTCATGGGATCAATCAACCTAATGAAATTAGACCTATAATTCTCAATTTTAATGTGAAGATATCTGGCAATAAAATCATTGGCTAGACCCTTGGAATTAAAAAAATCATTCTCATTTAGATTTTGGTTTGGGGTGGATCCCCCTTACAATCGTACCCTAAAATCCTTTTACAAGTTTTAGAATGCCATCCTAGAAATTATTTTGGAAGTCACAGAGTGTTGTAGAAGATTATTAATATCAGTAGCAATATTCCTCTCACTGTCATTCTCATGTTGAGATGAATTCATGTCCCCATTCTATTTGATGTCAGTAGGAGCATCATCCTTGATAGAATTAGGAGAGGCTCCAACAAGAAAATCGATATATCATTTATATATTCCTTGGTAGATACATCAATGTTATCAATATAATTCATGCAAACCTTTATTTTAGAAAATGTGTCGCTAGCCTGTGGGTTCAGATCACCATCATAAAAAAGGAAAACAGGGTCAACATCCATGAAGGATTCATGATTCACCATGTAAAAATAATCAACCAAGGAATCATCCTGTGATTATTATAAGAATATAATTATCCTTGGGTAAATACATTATAAATAGTGAATCATATTGTCCCTATTTTGTGCAAGAGATTATTATGGGTTGATTTGTACTATAATTATCAACATCAATCCCATAATGATTATGCACCAGAGCAGAATGACTAATAGAAGTATTAATAAAGTGGAAAAAGTCTTATATAATAGTTTTGTAGCACAGGTTATCCAAAAAATCACCATTTTCATTATGGATAGTGGATACCATCTCCCTCTATTAAAATATAACCAAAGCATAGATGTTTTGTTAAATATGAGTAGGAGGAGACTTATTTTCCAAATCAAGTTGCAACCAATATACCAAACCCTTGATATCTGTTGACATTTCCATGGCCACAACATAATCCCCTGAGCCATCCCCTCTAGGATACATTTATTTAAATGAAATAATGTTAACATAAGGATGGTTTTTCTCATCCTCGGTAATGTTATCCCAAGACTTGTTCAGTTATGTTAATGAAATATGAGTGATAACTTTATTTCTTATCACATCCTTACATGTAATCCCCTATTCAAGAACTACCCATTTTCTCTTGTAAATTTTATTATAATACTTTTAATAGTTGGGTTGAAGAGCCTATTTTTCATTCCATTGAATCACTCTACAAACATCAATCAAATTCCACACAATCTGACAAAAATAACAGAAAATAAGGGACACCTTCATAACCATTCCTAACCTCAATTTTTTTATCATTGGTAAACATAGTGATGATGTAAACATTCCTAAGGGCCAAATTGATATCCACCATGATTATAGAAAAATATTCAAATTTCTATTCAGTTGTGCACTAATCGATCTTGATCAGAGTCCCAACAGAGGAAGATTGGTCATTAAAGATTTTTAGATTACAATAAGCCCAAATTAGGCCATTTAGTCTAATACACACATAAGAATTGGATTTATTCTAAGTAAGAGGATTGAAATTTCAATCCCATTGATTAATTAAAATGATTGTATGCTTGATTGTTAGATTTGCAGTATTGCGATCCATATGCATATCTTCACCAGTCTAAAAAAATATAAAAATAACTATTTCATATCGTAATATGTTTCCTAGCATGATTTCCCCAAGAAAATGGAAATTATAATCATAAGGTCAGAATAAGACCTAATTTATCTCCCTTTGAATAAATTTCTCAGTCATGGATATAAAAGTTACACATATTCAATTTCTCAATAAGAGACTTATGATCTGGAACTACTTTGAAACTACCATCGTAAAGCTTGTTGATTTTGGATAATTTTGAAGCATCCTCCATAATTAGATCTTTAAAACCTAATGAGGGTTAAAAAAATGAACAACCCACTTTTCATGAATGAAAATAATTAGGAATTTAAATGTAATAGGGATCAAATTACCTCTTTAAAGAGAACTCCCATTGCAGATGAGTGAGCACATGATCACAAATGGATCAGTAATCAAATTTCGTCGCCATTTCCAAATAAAAAATTGGCGATTTTTTCTCCCACTCCTATCATATTTTCTACTCCTTTTAAATTTATTTGATGGGATGAAATTAGTGGGGAAAAAATATTTTAACTTCGGTCTTTTGAATTTGTAACATCTAATTTTTACTGTTGCAAATTCATGCTACTTTAAAGGTTCATGTTTCCACATTCAATTTTTTAAAACAGAAATAAAAACATCCACTAAAACTAAAATTAACCATTTTTTCAATTGTGATTTTATTTTTAATTTTTTTTTCTAAATATAAATATCAAAATTGGTTTTTTAAATATAACTAATGGAAAAAAATATTTCTGTAACATTTTTATAACAAAACTGGTGTGGAAGATGATATAGAAAATTATTATAGAAATTATACTTTGGGTTTTTTTAAAAAATGATGTGGAATGAAACATTGGACAATAGTTTTAATTTTAAATAAATATCAACATTCAATTAATTTTTTCCATGTAATTTTATAAAAAAACAATCTAGAATGATCCAATTTAATTATTTTAAAAATATAATAGATATCATATGTCATGAAAATAGCTGGAACACTATAAATACAAAAAAATATAGCAAATTTAAATAGGGAAATATATTGTAAAAAATAACATACCACCATAAATAAGAAATCAATTGTCTAAATTATGACTTATTACAATTAATAAAAAGTTAAAAACTTGATAATTTAATATTTGAGCATAATTAATAGATCGTTTGCAAACAAACATCAAAGATAGTTATGGTATTAATTCATATATGATTCCAAATCATTGAAAAAATTTAATAATAATTATTTTTTAAATTAAAAAATATATTATTTTGATGTAAAATGATAAATAATTAATATATATATATAACCATATCTAATTTAGTCATCGTAAATGTTTTAACGAAATAAAATATGAATCATAAATCATAATAATAACATTCCACCCTTCTTTTTTGTTAATGACACTACAGTTATGAAATATTATAAGGGAAACAAAAATAACACACACTCACACACACACACACACACACACATATATATATATATATAAGGAAATAAATATTATCATATATAAAATATTTTTACAATTAATTTAACATCTTTTATTATATTTAGCTCCTCCATCGACAATCAATCTCATTTATTCTGTTACATAACATGTTTTTTATATATAAACTCTCAAAAAATGTATAAAGAATATGAATTATAACAATGAATTGATAATGAATAATTAAACATACATGTTTTTCAATTTTATAAAGTATGCATGATCTCTACCAAATAAAGAGTAAGACCAATATAATCTGCATTCATGTGTATAGAATAAACCTAACATTCAATGATGGATATAATATATAATTTTCATTATTAAAGTCATTATAATGAATATTAGATCATAATTATCTTAGTTTTGTTAACTATCATGGAATGTAAATAACCAAAACCACATCTATTTATTTTTACATCATTCACATAAATATGTAGCTCTAGAATTAGTATTCAAATATTTTACATGCGTTCAAATGTATTCTGGATCTATAAATCCATAAATATTAGTGGTCTAATTTTTAATAATAAGTATGTTTAGATACCAAATTAAATATATAATATATAAGGAAACTTGAATTATCCTTTTTTAAAATAAATATCAATTGATTATTAAATTTACATACATGGAAAAAATTGACAATTATACACTATGATAATAAGAAATAAAAATATCCATGAACTAATTTATAATAATATCTATAGGTATTATAATCTACATTTATTTTATGTCATTTTAATCTTATAAATATTATTAAATTAAGAATAAATATATGATAATATTGTTTCCCATTAAAAATATCATAGTTTTTCTAATTTATTGGTTCATGAACCTTTTGATTCGTTGTTAATGTATATTCTGATTTTAGATACTGCTTTATAAATTAAATATAATTAAGAATTAAAATTTAATTTGAAATCAAATATAAATAATATTTAAAAGAAATTGCATACGTAGTTTCTAAAATGAAGACAAAGGGTACCCATAAAAAATTAAAAATTAACCATATAATCTCCAATTCATATAACCTTTTATATATGTAATGGATGAAGAGAATCTAGATTAATAATATCCGAAACTGATAATATTACAAGAACCAATCATATATCCTAGTAAAATATAGTATCCCAAAAAATATGTATGACACTGTTCAGTAGAATAAATACATTGGGATCTCCAGTATACAACTCACAATATATGGTCCGATACAAATGTTAATGTGTAGAGTTTCAGTATATAGGCTATAGAGGATGTGATTGTCATATGAATTTTTTTAAATATAATCCATAGATGATTGGTGCATGATTATCATAGGGAATGGGAAAAGAAATTTAATTGTCCTAATGTAGTAAAGAGACTGACCATGGTCATCTCAGTTGAGTAACGTCATAGTTGGTTCAATCACTAATTCATGTTCACCTATTTTTTATCTTTTTGTTTTATTATATTATTTATGAAAATTATTGTTTTTGTTATCTAGTAAAATGTGGAATTAATATACATATATACAAAATTTAAAAATAAATTAAAATTTATAAAAAATAAACTTTGGGAAGAAATAAATCTGTCATAGGGTTAGAAAACACAAGTTTATTTATTATTTATTTAAAATTTAATGTCAATTTGATAATTTATTTTTTGAAATTTCATAAATTAATTAAATTTATTTTGATATATTAAGTCTGGATTTAGAATTCCTTCTGCGTATAAAACCACAACTCCTCCAATAGTCAAATTGTGTAACACATCAAGTGAGAATGTTATTCTTAAAAGACATGGCTCCACAATATGTCATTACATCCTTTAAGGAAACACAAAATCCACAGTATAAATGGTTTTATATAAATAATGGATGAAAAAATAATGAATCAATGAAAAAGAATGGATTTTTAAATATTGTCGTGATGGATGACTACTGCACACATGTAATACAACCGCATCCACCACAAATAGATTTAAAACATTTTGAGTTGATGTGTAATAAAAAAGAAAACCATGCAACCAATCTCTGGGAAAACACTCATGTTATTCAATTTCCATTAAAAATTAAATAGATATCATGATTTAAATATGGAAAAGAGATAATAAGACTTGGATTGGATGAAAAAGAGAGATAGAAGAAGAAAAGGAAACACTTTAATAAAAATATAAATGCACATTACAAGAGAGAATAAAACAAAAATAAAATTAATGTATAAGAGAAAACCTAGAAATGGATGGTGTCCCATTCTTCCCTATTCAGTAAAAATAATCTTTATCCACCCCTATCCTCTTATTTATAAGCAGGAAAGAGGCCTTGGGTGTCATAATGGAATATATAATTTGTCTTGGGACACAATGGATGTCAATAGTTGAATTTTTAGTTACATTATTTTCCATCGAAAGTATCAACGTATTATACCCATCTAAATTGTTTATTTGGAGAAATATTTCTTTAAAAACATTTTTCATATGTATTTCTGAAATAGTTCTTAAAAATTTATGTTTGATAGGATAAGTCAATTGGGAGTTATATAATTAATACAGAGCAAAACGTTTTCTAGCAATAATTGTTAAATTATTCCATCAATGGATAACATTAAATGGACACAGAATGAGAAAAAATTCCATATATTCTATTTTTGAAATGATCTAATTTGTCATTGTTCAGTTCCAGGTGGAATTAACACAATTATAGGTATCTAGCTCAATTAATGATTTTTGTAAGGGGGTGGGGCCATTATTTATGCTTAAGCAATTTTCTAATATGATTGCTTTTTTAGGAATTATATTTTTAGATTCATCTATTGGACCATAAAAAAATGAATAAAAAAAATAAATAATTCCTAAATAAGTCACTCAAATTCGATTAATATTTTAAAATTTATTCCAACAATATCATCGGGATAAAAATCATTAAATTTCCAGAATTAATCATTATTCATATTTTATCCCAAAACAACCCATAAATCCAAAATTTATGTTAATAAGATCAAATTTATAAATTATAAGGATTTAAAGTATGTAAATACAAATAAAAATGAGGAATACATTAACTCTATCAATTCCTTCAAAAATTAACCATGCTTGTCCTCAAGCATAAAATATCAATATGCAATTCAGGGGACACCAAGGTTACTAATATTCAATTTCAAAAATAATACATTAAAATAATTTTCAATATTAAATTAATATTCAAAAATACAAGAAAAATATCAATTTAATTATTCATTTTTTAATCAAATAATAATTTCATATATTTTTCTTTCCCCTTATAATAATATAATGGAACTTTGTTTTTCATTCATTCAAGCATCTCAATTTATTATTATTAAACATGTCACATAATGATTTACCTCACCTTGGAATATTTTCTCTCATCTATCATTATACAATTCAGGTGGAGTTACCTGCATATCATGATAACATGCTTCATATCAATTGTCTATTAAATGAACTACTTTTATTACATTGTAATGATAAAATCACATAAAATCATGATGCCTTTTCAACAAAAGTTCAAATGACTCTGAGGATTAGGGTTGAAAGGATTTGATGCTTAAAAAATAAAGGGTCAAGGAGAAATTTTATCTCATACGTAAAATTCATGATATAAAAAACTATTATAAAATTCTCCCCTTCAAAGTATTAACTCCCACTTCCCTCAAAACACATATCAAATATCATGATCAGTTTAATAATACTGAATTATTTTCTCCCCCCTTGAATTTTTTTTACTTTTATAATTTTTTTCTTTTTCAATGACCCTTTTAATTTTTTAATTTTTTGAAATTTATTTAATACAATAAACCTCACATTCACCACATAACAGAGTATGCTAAGAATAAAAGGTCTAATAGTGTCAGTTTTTCATTTTCCCAAATCACATCCCATTTGTATCATTTTTTTGGTTATTTTTCCATTTTTAATTTTTTTATTTAGGAGGGGAGAAACAATAGTGTAAAATGAACGATTCCACAACAATTTTCAATTTCCACAAAAATAATCGAAGCACCACTTCTTTAAAATTTAAATCATCTCATTTTCCATGACTCCCTCCACCCCCACACATTACGATTAAAATATCATGAAAATACAAAGAGTGTGGTAGGAATTGATAATATGTATTAAAACATGGAGAATCACTATAATGGTCATTCATGGTATCTATTTTCCAATGAAGGATGGATGTAAATGTATCCTTTAAAGGATAATTCTTTTCAAAATATTCCTCAATCATGTTAAATATGTTTTCTCTACTTAGAATCGTAAATATGTTTCAATACAAGTTCTAACATGTGACATGTCCCAAGATAACTCATGAAATATTCACAATAATAAATATAAATTGTTTGGTCTATAAATACTCTCGAGAATGAGACATATTATTTGAGACAATCACTCATGGTATGACTAATAATAACAAATAAATTCATATGAATTTGAGAAATCCAAAGCATGAAAAATATAAGGGATATTTCATTTACATGAATCAACTAATTCCCTCAAATCATGATTACTCAATTTAATATCAAAGCATTACTTTAATCACTCCATTCTCTCTTTTAGTCATTCAATTTTATTGTCTTTGAAATAAAAAACATGTCCCCACTAGTTTTCTAAAAATCTCATGTATCCAGGTGTAAAGACCCGCACTTATTTCATACGTAATCTTGAATTTATTCAAGAAAAAACTTCCTTTTACATTGAGGAACTTTTAAAGTTTAGAGCATTAGAGAATTAAGATAAAACATTCACAACATTACACATTGTTACATAGTGGATACCATAAAATCAGTTTCCATTTTCCTCAGAATATAAAACATTAAAACTTAAAACAAGACTCCTTGACAATTCTTCAATATTTAACATGTCTTCCTTCCTTGTATTACTCATTAATTATCCTGTGAAAAATCATTTAAAAACTTGGTATGAGCACAAAAGCTCAGTAAGGTATGAAAAATAATGAAAAATCACATTAGTCCATGAATATGCATGACGTATGAAAACATTTTAAAAAGACAGTATTTCCACCCATAAATACATACTTTGTGTAACATGATATTTACACAAGACCCACACAAAACATAAATATAATAATAAAGGTATCTTGGGGCATTACTTACATAATCTTGTAAATATCTTTGCTACCTTAAAATTTGTAACCCTCACAGCTACCTTACTTTGTGTAACCATCACAGTTACACTTGGAGTAACCATATGGCCGAACTCCAACTTACTAAAACCAAATGCATTAGAGAGAAATATAGGTCCCACCCTTCATCATAAAAAATTCCCAATAACCAAAAAATAATCATACAACATAAAAAATAGCATAAAAACATTGCTTTTGAATCTTATAAAACAGAATTTTAAAAGAGGATTTTAGAAGAAAAGTCCATTATAAACATTATATACTTGATGTGAGACTTAATAGAGTTGATGGAATATGTATATACTCTGTAAATACACATAATGAAACATAACATAAACATAACCCATCACACAAAAAATTTAGATAGCACATAAATTATAAAGTAGAAGGTTAACCCAAAGAATGGAAATCGGGTTAAGAATTCCCTTACCTTAGGCTTGTCTTACTTCAAAATTGTTTAAAACTATTATATAATGGTTAAAAGAGTGTTATTAGTATTTTACAGAAACATTTTCATGTTTATAACATCTTATATGGTCATTTCATAACCTCATTTCACCCCTTAATTGTTAGTTTTTGTTCCTTGCATTATTTTGGGTGATTTCTTTTGTGATTTTCATGATCGGTTCATGATGAATCGTTCTTGTTGATTGGAAGTGAAACTCCAGAATTGGAATGGATTGGTATTTAAATATTACCAGTACCATAAATTACACCATTTATCACTTTGATTTCATTATATTAGGATGATTCATTAGATAAAACATTAATGATGTTCGTTTAGATCATTTAAGTGGTTCTTTGATAATAACAACGTCATTTTTACTTTTAAATTGGAACCATGAGTAAAAATGAATTCCAGAACCTTATATGAGTCATAAAACATATATTATAACCTGGTTAAACCATATAAATGGTTTCATGACCAGAATTGAAGTAATTAATGGAAATTGGAAATACATCGTCCACGATATCAGTAATTCAACACAAATGGACAATGTTTTTTGATTCTTTAAATAAGTAGAATAGGAGAAGAATACTGATGAGAAATTTTCCATAATCATGAGAACATAATTAGTATACATGATTCTGTAGATTTCTTGCCTCTTGGATAAGAGGGAGTGAGGAAAGAAGAAAAATGAATCATGAAATAAAAGAAAATCATGAGAAATTTCTCACGAAAATCCGGCAGCCTAACGACGTCTCTTAAAATTTCATAAAAACAAGATTGATGATAGGAATGGAATATATCATCATTAATACAAGATATGTAAAGTAAGGGGGGAATATTTAATGAAATATTCGAAAACAAGATAAAGGGAATGGAAGAGAATAACAAAAAATGAAAGAAAAGAAAGAAAATAAAAGAGGTTGTTTACCTCTTGATCTCTTCTCCTTGAGATCCTTCTTAAGGGATTTGATTTTGGTCTTTTGGTGAGACCAGCAGCTCTAGGACGTGGGGAAGAAGATTTGGGAGGGAATTTGGCAGAAATTAGATAATTAACAAGGCTTGAGAGGTGTGAGAGGAAGAGGGGAGTGAGGGTGATATTTATAGTGGAGGAGGGGAGGTATTTTAGATTATTTTAATTATTATTATAATATTTTTATCAAGACTATGAATAATCTCAAATCAAGAGGCCCTAAATAGTGAAAATATCTAGTGAGTTCGAAGCAAGTGGCCTTGCATCACTTATGATGTCATAAATAGTGCATTTTTACTGATAAATTGATTATACGGTATTTTATCGTATTTCACTATTCACCGAATATTCAATCATTTCAGAAAAATACTAAAAATTTACCCCAACCATTTTTCGACGTGTAGAATTCAAAAATGAAGTCCATTTTTCAAAAATAATTTTCTAAATATCATTAATTTAATTTTTAAATAAGGTCACATTTAATTCTAAAAATAACAATATTGAAGTGCAATTATATTTATGTGACTTTGTAAAATTAATTAAGATCCCATTATCCTATTTCCTTGGGAAAATAAAATAATATTATTATTTACTATTCATGAGGTCATATTACTATTCATATTACTATTCATAAGGTCATGTTACTATTCACTAAAAAACAAGTTTGTTTCATCAGACTCTAAATAACATACTGAACACAATTGTAGATGACAGTTTCTTGAAATTCAAAACATAGAAGAAATAAAATTATGTTTAAAGGATAATTATAAATATATACCTTAAACAAAATTTCAAGAATTTTTAATTTATTTTTAGAAAACCTTGGGATGTTACATTATCCCCACCTTCTTGAAATTGCGTCCACGCAATTTTATTTACTTATTAAACAACTGAGGGTATTTTTCTTGCATAGAATTTTAAGACTCCCATGTTGCTTCTTCAACCATGTGGTCTCTCCACAAAACCTTTACCTGGTGGATTTCCTTATTCCGCAATACCTGTTCTCTTCAATCAAGAATCTGAACCGGTTTTTCTTCATAAGAAATGTTCTCTGCCAGTTGAACTGCTTTCTGCCACAAGACATGTGATGAATCTGGAACATACTTTCTCAACATCGAAACATGAAAAACATTGTGTACCTAAAATATGCTCGGAGGAAAAGATACGCGGTATGCAACTATTCCAACTTTATCCAAGATTTCAAAAGGACCAATGAACCGTGGACTTAGTTTTCCGTTCTTACCGAAACGCATCACACTTTTCCAGGAAGAGATTTTAAGGAAAACATGGTTACCTACCTCGAATGAGAAGTCTTTCCTTCTGTTATTTGCATAACTTTTCTGCCTGCTCTGAGTTGTCCTCATGTGTTGCTGGATCATCCTCACTTTATCAGCCACATCTTCTACTAATTATGGCCCCATCAACTTTCTTTCACCAACTTCATCTGAAAACGCAGGAGTCCGACACCGCTTTCCATACAAGGCCTCAAAAGGTGCCATCTGAATACTGGAATGGAAACTGTTATTATAAGAAAACACAACTAATGAAAGATGATAATCCCAACTTCCCTGATAGTCCATTGAACAAGCTCGAAGCATATCCTTCAAAGTTTGAATCGTTCGTTCTGACTTCCCATCTGATTGAGGATGAAAATATGTATTGAAATTCAACTCTATGCCCAAAGACTTCTAAAGTCCCTTCCAAATATTTAGAAGTAAACACGGGATCTCGGTTAGACACAATGGAAAGAGGAACTCCATGTAACCTGACAATCGCATTGAGGTACAATCGTGAAAGTTGATCTAATGTCGTTGTATCTCAAATAGAAATAAAATGAGCATATTTTGTTAGCCAATCAACAATAACCCATATCCCATTGTTACCTCGAGAAGTCTTTGGTAGTCCCACCACAAAATCCATGGATATATTCTCCCATTTCCATTCTGGCACTGGCAAAGGCTGAAGCATCCCGTTTGGTAATTGTCGCTCTGCTTTAACCTACTGACATGTCAGTCATTTCATTGTAAAATCAGCAATATCTCTTTTCATCCCATTCCACCAATAATACTCTCGAAGGTCTCTGTACATCTTAGTACTTCCAGGATGAACAGAAAATGGAGAACTATGAGCTTCACACAACAATTATTTCTTCAGCTGGGAATCACAAGGCACACACAACCTTTTTCCAAACCTTAAAACACAATCTTTATCATGATTAAATTCTGGAAACTTACCCATTTTAACCAATTCTACCTTTTTCTATAGCTCACGGTCTTCCCTCTGTGCTTTCATTATTCTTTCTGACAACGAAGACTGCACTAAAAACTGAAACAAAACAGATATATTCACTGCACTAACAACTTTTAAGCCAAAATTCTTCAAATCATTAATCAATGGATCATGTTCCAAACGTAGCATGGTTAATGATGCATGATTTTTCCGACTTAAGGAATCTGTTACATTGTTTGCTTTTCCAGGATGGTAATTGATCGTACAGTCATAATCCTTTATCAGTTCTATCCATCTTCTCTGCCTCATGTTTAATTCCATCTGAGTGAATATATACTTAAGACTTTTATGTTAGTATATATTTGGCATTTGGTTCCGTATAGATGATGCCTCCATATTTTCAAATCAAAAACCACAGCTGCCAATTCCAAATCTTGTGTTGGATAATTTAGCTCATGAGGATTAAGTTGTCTCGAAGCATAGGCAATTACCTGATCATTCTACATCAAAACACAACCAAGTACCTTCAAAGAAGCATCACTGTAGATGAAAAACTCATCATTCTGGGACGGTAAGGCCAAAAATGGAGCATTCACCAATCTCTTCTTTAGTTCCTGAAAACAAACATCACATTCCTCTGTCCAAACAAATTTAACCCATTTCCGTGTTAACTTAGTTATTGGGCAAGATAACCGTGCAATGTTCTTAAAAAACCGTCGGTAATAACTTGCTAAGCCCAGAAAACTACGAATCTCTGTAACATTTGTTGGTCTTGGACATTCATCAACTAATTTTGTTTTGGCAGGATCAACTGTTATTCCATCCTTATTTACAATGTGCTCAAGAAAAGAAATCTGTTGCAACCAAAAATCACACATTCTGAATTTTCCATATAGTTTCTTTTCTTTTAAAGTTTGTAAAACAACCCTTAGATGTTTTTCATGCTCCTCTTTATTTTTAGAAAAAACCAGAATGTCATCAATAAATACAACAAAAAACTTAACCAATAACTCATGAAATACTCTATTCATGAGATTCATGAATATAGCAGGTGCATTAGTTAACCCAAATGGCATAACAACAAATTCATAATGCCCATATCTAGTACGAAAGGCTGTTTTCGGGATTTCATCCTCCATAACCTTTAGTTGATGGTATCCAGATCTCAAATCAATCTTGGAAAAGTACTGATCTCCCTGGAGATGATAAACAAGTCATCAATATGAGGCAAAGGATAATTTTTTTAATAGTGATGTTATTCAAAGCTCTATAATCAATGTTAAGTCTCATGGAACCATCTTTCTTTTTAACAAACAAAATAGGGGCTCCCCATGGTGAAGTTCTGGGATGAATGAAGCCCTTGACAATAAAATCCTACAACTAATTTTTCAATTCAGGAAGTTCTATTGGAGCCATACGATATGGGGGTTTTGAAATTGGCTTAGCATCAGGAATTAAATCAATTGTGAATTCGACTTCTCATTCGGGTATGACACTGGGTAGCTCCTTAGGAAAAACATCAATGTATTCATTTACCACTGGCACATCATTAATTTGAATAGATTCCTTGTTTTCAACAACATGAGCAAGTTAAATTTCACTTCCATCATTCAGTAGTTTCTCAGATTCCTGATATGTTATTAATTTTATGGGTTCATTCTTATATACAAACTGAAACTTTTTCTGAAAAAACAACTTCTTTAGCTCTACAGTCAATCTTAGCATGATAATCAGAAAGCCAGTCCATCCCCAGAATAACATCAAACTCGACTAAGGGTAAAACAACAAAGTTTGCAGGTAAATTCTTTCCATATACCACAATAGAAATATTCTTATAATTCCTCTTTGCGATAACATTTCCCTCTGGTGTTTTAACAACATGTTCAGGTCTCATTTGTTGAGGTGATATTTCCAATCTACCAGAAAATTTCTCAGAGATGAAGGAATGTGTAGACCCCGTATCAAACAAAAATTTAGCAAAATCTGAGTGAGCAAACAAAGTATCTGATACAACTTCATTGGATGGCCCAACACCTGCTGACGTAGTCGCAAAGGATCTCACTACACCTTTCTGCTTGTAGTATGGCTTCTTTGCATCATTTCGATCCCTCTTTGGACAGGCATTTTCATAGTGACCCATCTCACCAAATTTAAAACACTTTACATTTTTCTTATCAGGATTAGTGTTTGGATCATTTTCATTGCAATATCGGGCCATATGTCCAAACATACCACTTTTAAAACACTTCCCAGTTTTGATAAGACATTCCCCAGGGTGATTCGTGCCACACTTTTCACAAACTAGAAACTGGATTTTCTTACCATCAGATTTCTTTGGCTGATTCTTACCCATTGCATGCCAACGAGACCTCTACATCTCTTTGTTTCCAAAATGCATGTGATCGTCAGCAAATTCCATCTCTACCCTCTTAGCACATCAGACAAGTTTCTCATAACTTTTGTATTCAGGGGAGGCCAACGACCATCGATACCTTGGCTTCAATCCTGAGTAAAAGTGGTTGATTTTTCTATCGAGATCCAGAATAATATTTGGTGCATACCTCGCCAGTCGGGTGAAGTTCACTTCATACAAATCCACTGAATCTTCCTCCTTTTGTTTCAATTCAAGGAATTTCTTCTCCATTCTAAGTCTCACCACCTTAGGAAAATATTTTTCAAGAAAAAGACTTTTAAATCAATCCCACACTAAGGCATCAAAATCCTCTCTACCCCTGATATTCCTTACCATTGACCACCAGTGATCAGCTTCCCATTCAAAATGATAAATGGAAAGACTTACCTTTTGATTGTTCAAACAACCCAAAACATCAAATATTTTTTCAAGGGTTTTAATCCATCCTTCTACTGCCACTGGGTCATAAGATCCATTGAATGCAAGAGTATGTTGTCTCATAAAATGTTCCACCACTATCATGTTCCATTGGGGAACCTCTGTTGGTTCTCTTGCATGGATTCCACCACCATTTATAGCCTACGTTAGCTGAGACATTACTGTCACAAACTGCTCGGTTCCAATCCCTACCATTCCGGGCTGTAGATTAGGAAGGATGTTATTCTGTCGGTGCCTCTCCTCTTCAGTATCCATGTTCCTTCTACGGACAACCATTCTAAACACACATTTATTATATGAAGAAACATGGTAATCTTTAAATGCTATAATAAATTAAACATAGAGTGAAAATCATTTATGGTATTCTATTATCATCACCCTAACCCCTAAAGTTATCTAAACTATCCTCTGATACCAACTATAAAGACCCGCACTTATTTCATACATAATATTTAATTTATTCAAGAAAACACTTCCTTTTACATTGAGGATCTTTTCAAGTTTATAGATTTAGAGAATTAAGAAAAAACATTCATAACAATACATATTGTTACATAGTGGATACCATAAAATCAGTTTCCATTTTCCTCAGAATATAAAACATTAAAACATAAAACTAGACACCTTGAAAATTCTTCAACATTTATCATGTCTTCATTCCTTGTATTACTCATCCATTAACCTATAAATAATCATTTAAAAACATGGGATGAGCACAAAAGCTCAGTAAGGCATGAAAAAGAAGGAAAAATCAAATTCGTCCATGAATACGCATGACGTATGAAAACATTTTCAAAAGACATGATTTCCACCCATAAATACTTACGTTGTGTAACATGAGATTTACACAAGATCCAAAAAAACATAAATATTATCATAGAGGTATCTTGGGGAATTACTTACATAATCATGTAACCATCTTGGCTACCTTAAAATTTGTAACCCTCACGGCTACCTTACTTTGTGTAACCATCACAATTACACATGGAGTAACCATACGGCCGACCTCCATATTACTCATAACCAATTCATTGGAGGGAAATATAGGTCCCACCCTTCATCATAAACAATTCCCAATAACTAAAACATAATCATACAACATAAATAATAGCATAAAAACATTGCTTTTGAATCTTATAAAGAAGAATTTTAAAAGAGGATTTTAGAAGAAAATTCCCTTATAAACATCATATACTTGAAGTGAGACTTAATAGAGTGGATGTTATATGTATATAATCAGTAAATACTCATAATGAAACATTATATAAACAGAACCCATCACATAGACAATTTTGAGAGCACATAAATTATAAAGAAGAATGTTAACCCAAAGAATGGATATCGGGTTAAGAATTCCCTTACCTTAGGCTTGTCTTACTTCAAAATTGTTTAAACATCCTGTATAATGGTTAAAAGAGTTTTATTATTATTTTAAAGAAACATTTTCATGTTGATAACATCTTATATGGTCATTTCATAACTTCATTTCACCCCGTAATTGTTAGTATTTTGTTCCTTGCATTATTTTTGGTGAGTTCTTTTGTGATTTTCACGATCGGTTCATGATGAATCGTTCTTGTTGATTGGAAGTGAAACTCAAAAATTGGAATGAATTAGTATTTACATATTTCCAGTACCATATATTACACCATTTATCACTTTTATTTCTTTATATGAGGATGATTGATTAGATAAAACATTAATGATGTTCGTTTAGATCATTTAAGTGGTTCTTTGATAATAACAATGTCATTTTGTCTTTTAAATTAGAACAATGAGTAAAAAATAATTCCAGAACCTTATATGAGTCATAAAACATATATTATAACCTGGTTCAACCATATAAATGGTTTCATGGACATACATGAAGGAATTAATG
Source organism: Viscum album (assembly GCA_963277665.1). Classification (NCBI taxonomy): domain Eukaryota; kingdom Viridiplantae; phylum Streptophyta; class Magnoliopsida; order Santalales; family Viscaceae; genus Viscum; species Viscum album. Next base: position 823,649,705 of record OY728157.1, read on the forward strand.
GAAATTGAAAATACATCGTCCACGATATTGATAATTCGACATAAATGGACAATGTTTTTTGATTCTTTAAATAAGTGGAAGAGGAGAAGAATAATGATGAGGAATTTTCCATAATCATGAGAAAATAATGAATATACATGATTCTGGAGATTTCATGCCTCTTGGATAAGAGGGCTTGAGGAAATAAGAAAAACAAATCATGAAATAAAAGAAAATCTTGAGAAATTTCTCAGGAAAATTCGGCAGCCTAACGGAGTCTCTTAAAATATCATAAAAACAAGATTGATGAGAGGAATGGTATATACCATCATTAATACAAGATATGGACAGTATGGGGGGAATATTTAAGGAAATATCCCAACACAAGACAAAGGGAATGGAAGATAATAACAAAAAAAATGAAAGAAAAAAAAGAAAATAAAAGAGGTTGTTTACCTCTTGATCTCTTCTCCTTGAGATCCTTCTTAAGGGATTTGATTTTGGTCTTTTGGTGAGACCAGCAGATCTAGGACGTGGGGAAGAAGATTTGGGAGGGAATTTGGCAGAAATTAGACAATTAACATGGCTTGAGAGGTGTGAGAGGAAGAGGGGAGTGGGGGTGATATTTATAGTGGAGGAGGGGAGGTATTTTAGATTATTTTAATTATTATTATAATATTTTTATCAAGACTATGAATAATCTCAAATAAAGAGGCCCTAAATAGGGAAAATATCTAGTGAGTTCGAAGCAAGTGGCCTTGCATCACTTATGATGTCATAAATAGTGAATTTTTACTGATAAATTGATTATACGGTATTTTATCGTATTTCACTATTCACTGAAAATTCAAGAGTTTTAGAAAAATACCAGAAATTTACCTCAACCATTTTTCCACGTTTAGAATTAAAAAATGAATTCCATTTTTCAAAAATAATTTTCTAAATATTATTAATTTAATTTTTATATAAGGTCATAGTTAATTCGAAAAATAACAATATTGAAGTGCAATTAGTTTTATGTGACATTGGAAAATTAGTTAAGATCCCATTATCCTATTTCCTTGGGAAAATAAAATAATAATATTATTTACTATTAATGAGGTCATATTACTATTAATATTACTATTCATATTACAATTCATATTACTATTCATAAGGGCATGTTACTATTCACCAAATAAACAAGTTTGTTTCATCGGACTCTAAATAACATACTGAACACAATTGTAGATGACAGTTTTCTTGAAGTTCAAAACATAGAAGAAATAAAATTATGTTTAAAGGATACTTATAAATATATACCTTAAACAAAATTTCAAGCATTTCCAATTTATTTTTATCAAACCTTGGGATGTTACACCAAGATTAGCCATTTAAAACATGATGTCAAGTATTGAAATTTAGTTTTTCGCATTAAATCTCTAATCATGATTTGTAAAAAAATTAATGTGTTTATAATAAAAAAATTTAAATTGAACTCCCATTGTAAATTATGATTATTTATATTTCATCCTTGTCTATTTAGGGGTTCCTTGTACCATCATGAACTGAAAATAAAAAATTATTCTATTATAAATATTGGTCATTTAATTTAAACTAAAAAATATAGATGGAGTGGAATGCATGCATGGATAATTATTAAGACTAAATTTGGAATCTAAATTCCCATGATTAGAAATTAAAATACTAGAATAAATGTAAGGGATAAATATTTCAATGATCCCCCATGTGGCCCTTTATTTTTTACTACCTCTAAAAGGGAAGTAGATGATGTTATCGATAATCATTCGGTGGGTAAAGTTTTTCGGACATGAACCACCACATGTTGTTTTTTGAAGATATTATTTCTCAATTCATGATTAGGATAATTCCATTTATAGTGTAAACTATATCCACCCCCTTTTCAATGAGATATAATTTGCATGGGGGAGGGGTGGTAGGATGAAGTATGAGACCTCCTCCAACTTTTTTATACTAGTGAAATGTCTTCTTCAAAATCCCTTAGTTTCTCTAGATGTTCATGAAAATACTCCCATTTAATGTTTCCATCTTCTAGATTTGGTTTTTTATGTCGGGACACTTAGATATCCTCTTTTACTCCATCGAGTAAATGTTGAATGTCTTCAGGGAGCTTCATGTGTTCTTCAACAGGTGTAATTTCATTTCCCTCTTCATCCTTGAAGAGATAATAAGATTTTCAAATTTATGAAAATTTAAATCAATTTGGATTGATACTAAATTTATTTTCAAGAAAATTAATTGAGTTTGAGTTTAAGACTGCATCATATCTAAATATTGGCTCATGTTAAATATCTTATTCGATAGAAACATCCTCTTGGATTTGATCATCACTGGATATAGGTAGGTATACTGGATCCTCCATTTCATAGATCTCCTCATACTAATTTGGGAAGAATAAGGTGGAATCTTGTTAGACCTTCACCAGTTGATAAAATTATGAAATTTAATGGGAGTACTCGGTTAACTCCTAAGCCATCTCTTTAAAATGTTGCTTGTTCATGTCCTCCCCTAGGCCATCTATGAATTCCATGAATGCCTTCTCCCCATTACTTTGCTGCTAAAATGACCTAACTGGTACAATAATAACAGAAATATAATCCACTGTGGAAAATGGTGATTCAATAATTGGTTCATGTACTAGTGGGTAACTGTTCCATGAATTAAAAATAGTTTTCCAAAAACACCATAGAAAAATTATTTTTTATTATATTTTATAATGAAAACATTGTTTTTTTAAGAAAAAATTGAATATTAAATAAATTGTTCGAAACAACGGTTTATATCCATGGAAATGGTGTCAATTTTGATACACTCTTTTCAAAGGAAATAATAAAAGTAATTTAATTTTTCTAATGTAGTACATATGTTGAACAAGTTTATCTCACTTCAGGGGCGTCATAGTTTGTTCAATTAGTAATTAAAATTCACCAATTCTTAATCATTATTTTCTGTTGTTATATAATTTATTAAAATTATTTTTTTGGCTTTTATTTAAAATGTGGAATTAAAATAATTAAATAAAAAAATTAAATATATATGAAGTTGTAGAAAAAATAAAAATCAAGAAGATAGAACTTGGTCATATGGTTGGATAACGGGAGTTCAATAATTATTTATTTATTATTTAAATTGAATTTGATAATTCATTTTATGAATCGTCATTAAAGAATTAATTTTATTTTAGTTATTTAGTATGTGGTTTTTGCTTGACTTTGAGGCACCAAACCACACCTCCTCCAAATGTCAAATAGGGTAACACCTCATCCGATAATGTTATTCCTAAAATACTCTACTCCACCATATTTCATTTCATCCCCTTGGGAAAACCCAAATTAACTATGTCACGGTATTTGTCAAGATAATGGAGGTAAAAAGAATGAATCACAGAAAAGTAATGTATTTGGAAGTAGTTTCATGATGGATGACCGCTACACCTGTGAAGTACTCCCGTATCCACAAAAAAATAGATTTAAAACATTTTTAATTGAATCAAAATAACATTGAACATAGTGAATCCTCTCCTAGGGAAATGCCTCAGGTTATTAATTTTCCATTGAAATGTGAATAGACATATCGATAGAAATATGGAAGAAATATCTTGAGATTAAGGATGAAAGAAAAATGAGATATGAAAGAAGAAAGGAAATCACTATAATAAAAATATGAATTCACATTACAAGGGGAAATAATAGTAAAATAAAATGAAATGAAAAAAGAAATCCTAAAAAATAAATGCCTTAACAAGCTAACTTATATAGTCTATATCCTATTTATCCACTCTTATCCTCAAATTTATAGGAATATAGGAAACCATTATGTGTCATAACAAACCATTTAATTTTTTTTAAGACATAATGTTTGTAAAAAGTTGAATTTTTTTGTTTCACAATTCCTTTAAAAAGTGTACATGTATTTTCTATGTAAAATTGTTGAATATTGTATTGATGTATTCATGAAGGTATTTTAAAAATATTTTTTCCAATATTCATTTTTTTAAACTTTATTAGGACCGTCTATAGGAAGTTATGGAATTAATATTGTGCATTACATTTTTTATCAATGAATTATATAATTATTCTTTCAATATATACAATTTTATGGTCCCATTAACGAATAAAAACCCAATAAATATCAATGTCGAAATGTACCAATATGTAATAATTCAATTCCAGGTGGAATTTCATCAATTTGAGTAGTGTAGACATATTTATGCATCTGTTACATAGGTGGGGTACATAGTTTCTACACGTACAATTTTCCAAATTGATTGATTTTTAGGGCCTCATTTTTATTGAATTATATTTTAGTCATGAAGATAATATTGAAGAAAATAAATAAATTAATCCAAAAAATTACTCACATATATTGTATTATTATTTTAAACGTTTTCCTTCAGATACCATTGTGATTAAAATATATGAAATTTCTAAAATTAACCAATTTTCAAATTTTATCCAAAAGCAACCTTGAAATCCATTTTTTTTCTAAATAAAATAAAATTGATGTATTTTTAGGATATAAAAAATTGAAATAATTATAAAATTGTTGAAAAATTATATCTCTATGATAGATGTAAATTGATTACCGTGGACTATATTATGTCTTTTAGCACAAATTTAACTAATATATTTATATAACCCATAATTTTTTACATTTATAACCAAAATTTACTTAATTATAACACCCACCTCATATCTTTTTATGTGGTCACAATATTTTAGATTTCTTGAAAAAGTATCGACAATTTTTACCTACCCATAGTGACAAAGGTCCTTTATGTTTATTTCTCCTTCAGGTCATCTAAAAAGGATAAATTAAAATGGTATATTAGATTTATTTTTTGAAAAACCAAATATTCATGGAAAAAATACTTTCTTATAATTTTGAAATATACATCCTTAGAATCCTTTGTAAGATACTTTTAATTGTTTTTATATATATCTCATTTCCATTTTTTGAGTTTTCATAGAAATATAACAAAAATAATTTTTTTAAACCACTACTAGATTTATCGCATAATTCATCCAACTATTAAGAACTCATTCCCCCCCAATGAAACCCTTTATGTGATAATGTATGATGGTATATATTATATGACTAGATATCTTTGTGAGATATCATAGAGTCATTTAACATTTAAAATGTAATAAGTAATCAGTTTATATTAATAAATATTAAAATATACCATTATATTCATAAAATAAATTCTTCATCATTATTGGTGGAAAAAACTTATTTCTTGTCGCTAAATCTAAAATCCCATAACTTATGCATGAATTTTCATCATATAACCTCATAAAAAACATAATATTTTGTCAATTTTATTTTATGATCTCACCATTGAACATCCACTAAAGATTGAAATATTTTATAAATTTCATTTATTTCATGATTGTATCATAATATATACAATTGTATACATTAAATATGAAAAACCTAAAATATATAATATTCAAATAATGAGAATAAAATAATGAAATTGGGATATTTTATAGTAATAGATTCCAACAAATTCCCCTTCATCATATTGTTAATGAAATTCTAATATAGATATATAATTATAATCCTTTAATGAATCTACATGGTGATATATCTCAGAAAATGTGTTATGTTTTTTATAGTAGGGATATTATTAACATAAAAATATATATGTATCATATTCTCACCAAAAGAAATTTAGCATTTTAGTAAACATGTAATACTATGCATACTAGAAGCATGAATCATTTTATATTGAAAAGTAGGAGAATACTCAACCATATGAGGCACACCAATATTCTAGAAAATAATTTTTTGTAAATTAAATCTTTAAATTAATTAAATAATTTGAATATTTAATATTTAAAAATTTTATAAAATTGGTATAAACAATAATAAATATTCTACATTCACTTTTTCTATTATTGAAATAGATGAATGTAATGATATTATGTGTACTTGTATATTATTATAAAAGATAATTTTTAAATAAAATGTTCAAAAAAATATGTAACAAAAAAATTAGTCATACATGAAAAACTGTCAAAAAAATTATTTCATGATTATTAAACAAAAATATGAAACATAAATTATTAAATATAAATAGTAACTCAAGTATGATAAAAATCCCAAAAAAATTAAATTTAAATATAAAACATAAAAAATCTGTTTTTATATGTGTAAATATAACCAAAACCTAATGATTTATTCCAGGTTATTTAATTAAATATTGTTTAAAAAATAATGTGTGAATATAAAATTTAACAAAGAAAATAATAAAAAAATCAATATTTATTTATTTAATCTTCTAAATTAATAAATAATATTTTTTAAAAGTCTTAAATTTTTATGAAAAGAAAAAAATATAAATATATACGTCAATAATTAAGAGAGAAATTTTTACCCATTCCCCCTTTTTAAGATCATTTTATATACTATAGATTTTATTTTCATTATATTCATTGTTTAAATACAGAAACCATATAATAGATTATGAAAACTCACATAAATCCACAAGAACATCATCATACTTATCAAACAAATAAATTATTTTCCCATGAAAAATGAATAATGACTAATCCTTCGATGACTGAATAACATAATGTTTTTGATCTATAATTGTTTCAATGATAAATCATTCCACTTTTCAAATAAAAAAATCTAGTCAACAAGTGTAAATATATAATAATCATGTTTTAAAAACTATTAGTATCAATCAATATATAAATAAAAAAATTCTAAAAATTAGTATAATAAATTTTCTATATATCTTCATTAACTCTTCGTTGTTGAAGAAATTGGGTTTTTAACTTTTTCACATAAAAAATTCTGTTCTCCAGGAATGATCATTAACCCAATATTTGGAGTAGTATACCTTTCATCCAAATTTTTATTGTCAAATGTCAAACCATTAATAAAAAAACAAGATCATATTATCACATTAAGGAATATTTCCACTAAAACCTTATTTATTTCTTTTCATGTAGATATATACATGTTAAGAATCCCACTAAATAGTGAAAAAATGTCTTTTTATTCCCAATCATCAACTAATTTTCATTTCATTATAGATTTAGTACTTTTAGACCCACAATATATGATAATGTATATAGTTGAACCTCATCTATAATGTTAAAAATTTATAAATGTGTTTGAATCACTTGATCATATGGATTGGACTTTTCCTTTATTACATGTATCCCACTCCCATCACTATCCATTATCAAATTTCAATATATATTGAGACTAAAATTATTTATTTCATATGAATAATCTGTACAAAAATCAATTACCCATTCTAATTCATATTTTTTAACAATAGAGGGGTCAAGTATATGAAAATATTTAATATATCAATTCAAAATTTCCATATATAACTCTAATGGATACACACAATGTAAATAATTAGACCGATGTATTATTATCCTATAGAACAAATAAATAACTAGATTATCCATTACATTGAAGAACATTGTTGGGAAATACATTTAATGTTTAAAACTAATTCTTAATGGACTAATGAAATATTGTTTTCCTCGGATCTATATGAAAAATATAGAAAAACCAATCAAATATAATTTTAACGTAAATTGTTTGATAAACTAATGTTAAAAGGTTACCGAATCACTCTTATAGTTTGTTTTTAATTTAAAGAATTTAAATACTTGATGGAAAATCGTCTATTTATACTAGTGTAATGAAATATTGATAGTAATTATTATTTATTCAATAAGTTCATTAATTATTTGGGAATATGGTTCATTTATTAAGTTTATCATCAATATATATGTAATTCATTGGACATGTAGTGTTGGGTGGGGCCCAAAATTATATAGCCCCACTATTCATCAACAACTCTCTTGAGATAAATCAGTTTCCAAAATTACATTGTTTTTTTGTGTATACCTATAAAATGTGTAACCTTTATTTCAATAAGGCTTGGACCAAATGTATATCATGATATATGATATTGTAACACCCAATATTATAAATTTACATCATTGTAAATTTAGTTATTATTACAATTGATATTATCCAGGGATTCATTCTATGATTATGTTATTTATTAAATTAGATGTGTTTTTATTAATTTACATTACCATATTGATTATGTCATATATCAAAATGATAAAATCCACTGTATATAACAGTTAATGAGTTCTTTAGCTCTCTCTTATTCTATTTACTTTTCCTAGGATTTGATGAATAAATCATTCAATCATTTTCATGTAAATAGAATGTTCTATTTAATTAAATTTTTATTTTTATTTTCAATATAGAATGTTTATTAGGTATGTATCTAGATCTGCAAGACTACTAACCTCTCCAGTATAATGTGATTAGAAAAATTAAATATATGATAACTGAATAAATTAGAACAAACTCTGTGATTAGAGAGTCTAGGTTGTTATATAACACATTCATAATATTTTTTATCTATTTATAAAATTATAGGTATGCTTTAAATCATTAAAAAAATTACATTTACAGTTTTTAAAATAATTTACTTAATTTTTCCTCTACATGCACAAGAACTATGCCGACATTACATAAACACTTAAGGTATATATTTTCTCACTAAAAAAATATAATTTACTTTCACTATAAATTTTTTTATTAGTCTCAAAATAACATTCAATATTCATCCCAAAATATTTTTTATACTTACACATACATTTATGTGAAAATAAAATGTAGTAGATTGACATTTTATATTTTTCTATACATAAAATAATATCTATGTAATTTTGGAAGAAAAAATGGAACATCATTTACATAAATCAGAATATTGGATGTCTATGGACAAACAAAACTAATAAAAAAGATTATTGGGAAGGGTTATGGTTCTTTTAAGTTCTTATCAAATTTTTTATAAACATAATTACATGGTTTTCCAACACATAGGTGACAAATATTTTCCTCGGTTATTATTCTTAATGAAAAACTAAAAAGATAATTATTTATAAGGTTTGAAACTAGTAAATTTAATTATATAATATCTTTGTTAATGATTCAATTTCTATAGGTTTTACAAAATAAAATAAAAAACAACATTCAAAATGCGATGAAAATCTATATTTACAAAAGGGTATTTTTCAATTTTTATATGATCTTACACTGAAATCATAACCAGTGATAATAATTATATATCTTTATCACATACCATCCATATAATTTCTAGAGACTAATTATAATATTACCTCTCAAATGTTTTTAAAAGCATTTTTATCGTACATATATATGTACTGTAAAATAACTTAGCAAATAAATTGATAATTTATTTTCTATGAATTTTTAAATACATTTTGATTGAGATGGGCCATTATATATATATATATATATATTTTACCAATACTAATATCCAAAATTTCATTATCACAGTTATACTGACCTTATATAAATAATAACTGTTGTACCTCTTGAACCCCTCGTGGTTTTATTTTCATGATCACAATCACCCTCTTGTTTTACTAATCTTGTTTTCAAGTGTTTTTGTTGATAGGCATGATTTTAGGTGCCAAGGAATTGGGCCAAGAAGGCCAAGAAAGCAACAAGGCAAAGTGGACTGAAATTCAGTCCACCGGCCAACCGGTGGAAGACCACCGGCCAGCCGATGGAAGCCTGGACAGAAGGCATTCTTCTGTCCAGACCACCGGCCAACCGGTGTCACACCAGCGGCCAGCCGGTGGCACCCAGCCCAAACAATGAAAGCTACTGCCTCACCACCGGCCAACCGGTGGCCTCAGCACCGGCCAGCCGGTGGCACCCAGCAGAACAGTGGTAGCTACTGCCTCATCACCGGCCAACCGGTGGCCTCAGCACCGGTCAGCCGGTGGCACCTGCACAGAAGAGGAAGCTACTGCCTCACCACCGGCCAACCGGTGGCCTCAGCACCGGCCAGCCAGTGGAGCCTAAGCCCGAAGGCCTCTCCATTTTTCACACACCGGCCAACCGGTGGCTCTGTACCGGTCAGCCGGTGGAGCCAGTCAAACTAGCCGTTGGGCTTTTGACCAGCCTGTCCACTTGGCCTCCAACGGCTCCGAAGCCCTTTCCAACGGCTCCGAAGACCACCAAAGGCCATATGAGGGTTCCCCCTCTATAAATAATGGACCTTGAACCCCCGGAAGCCTAAGGAACATAGCCGGAACTATTGTGAAGCCAACGAACACATTTTCCATCATTTGGCGAACCTCCGACGGATTCCTCCAAGGGAACCCCACTTGCTCCAGCACACTTACACATCCAAGGAGCACCTCCAAAGAAGCTTGGGAGCGCCCTTCATCAGCTCCATCAATCCATTGGCGCCCAAGACTTCCTAATTACGGTTTTTCATTGCTTTATTTATTTTGAGCATCAATTTGGGTTTGTACCTACAAACCCCACCTCTTTCTCTCATCCTCTCTTTTTGGGTTCTCACACCACCTTTAAGGTGTGAAGAGGTTAGTCAAGCCTTTCCTTTTAAAAGGCTTGAGTCAAAGGTGAGCTAGCCTTCACCCGTAAAAAGGCTAGTGGGTTTCTTGCTCAAACCATTAAAAAGCAAGCTGTAATAGGTGAGCAAGCCTTCACCTGTAAAAAGGCTAGTGAGTTTCTTGCTACAACCATTGAAAAGCAAGCGGTAGAATCTCTCAACGGTTGAGTTGGGAGCGGAGACGTAGGCCGGGTTTTTGGCCGAACTCCGTTATCAATTCTTGTGTCTTGCCTCTTTATTTCCGCTGCACTTTCACTTTTATTTTTAATTTGTTAATCATTTTTTAAAAGGCAATTCACCCCCCCTCTTGCCATCACTCCCTTTTTCTCCGTCCAACATTTGGTATCAGAGGCAAAATTTGAGTAATACCCTAACCAGTTTCAAATTCAAGATCTTTTTTTGATGGCTTCAACCTCTTTCGCCCCCGAAGGATATTCTTTGGGTCGTGCTCCATTTTTTGATGGAACCGACTATTCTTTTTGGAAAACCCGCATGACCACATTTCTTAAAAGCATTGGTTATCCTATTTTTAAAATTGTCATGCATGGTTATTCACTTTCTTATTCCGATGAATCCAAATGGACCCCCGAAGACATTGCAAATTTTGAGCTTGATGGTAAAGCCATGAATTCTCTTCATTGTGGGCTAGACCGTAATGAATTTTATCGTATTTCTACTTGCTCATCTTCTCATGATATCTGGAATCTTTTAGAAGTAACTCATGAAGGTACTAAAGGCGATGACAAGCCCGATTGCCCACTCAACAAGAAAAAGGCCAAACAAAAGGAGAAGAAGAAGGCTTTCAAGGCCACATGGAGTGATAGCTCCACATCCGACTCCTCCTCCTCCTCCTCGAGCGACAACGGTAACAAATGCCTAATGGCATTTCATGAGGTAACATCTTCCGACTCCTCATCCTCAAGTTCTTCCAATTCTTTCAATCACATGTCCTATGAGGATCTCCAACATGCTAGAGATCAATTGGAGGAAGGTTTTCACGAACTTTCTTCCAAATTTGTTTCTTTAAAAAAGAATTTCAAAAAACTCTCTTCCGAAAAAGAACAACTTCTCAAAGAGAAGGAAGAGATGTCCCTCAAAATCCAAAATCTTCCCGATGTTGATTCCTTGGAATCAACAATCAAAGACCTAAGGGAATCCCTAGCTAAGTTCACCCAAGGGGAACAAAATCTGACCAAACTCTTAGGTTCCCAACGTGTATCTAGGACCACCCAAGGGCTTGGCTATTCCAAGCAAGCTTCCTCCTCCCATGCACCTACTATTTTTGTAAGGGGGAGCTCTCAAAATAAATTTTGTAATTATTGCAAAAAACCCGGGCACTTAATCTATGAGTACAATTGCAAAAATGCCCGGTATGGCCGCCCCAAAAGTTTTTTCTTTAATGATGAATTTTATAGTAGAAGACCCGCCACAAGACAAGTATGGATTGAAAAATCCCTTCTAACGAGTCTCTCCGGGCCAAAATTTGTCTCGGTTTGATAATCCTCTCCCTGGAGTTTTGTTGTTTTTATTTAGGGGTAGTTAGGATCGTTTAAACCCTTTTGATTTCAATTTCAAAATTTTCGATTCCAAATTTCAATTTCAACACTTGGTATCAAAATTTTCTTTTCAAAACTTTCAATTCAAACTGTTATTCAATTTTCTTTTCAAAACTTTCAATTCAAACTGTTATTCAATTTTTGATTCAAAACTTTCAATTCATAATTTCAAAAATTTCATTGGTTTAAAATCTCCATCTTGTTTTTCAAACTTTCTTCCCTCAATCAAGTTTTATGCCCCGTGCTATTTTGATAATCACAAAGGGGGAGAAAATTCTTGATTGATTGGGGGAAAAATCTTTTAAAGCATGCCTTTCATTTCTTTTTTACATTGTTTGTTTTGGTGATTGTGATCATCAAAATAGGGGGAGATTGTTGTACCTCTCGAACCCCTCGTGGTTTTATTTTCATGATCACAATCACCCTCTTGTTTTACTAATCTTGTTTTCAAGTGTTTTTGTTGATAGGAATGATTTTAGGTGCCAAGGAATTGGGCCAAGAAGGCCAAGAAAGCAACAAGGCAAAGTGGACTGAAATTCAGTCCACCGGCCAACCGGTGGAAGACCACCGGCCAGCCGATGGAAGCCTGGACAGAAGGCATTCTTCTGTCCAGACCACCGGCCAACCGGTGTCACACCAGCGGCCAGCCGGTGGCACCCAGCCCAAATAGTGGAAGCTACTACCTCACCACCGGCCAACCGGTGGCCTCAGCACCGGCCAGCCGGTGGCACCCAGCAGAACAGTGGTAGCTACTGCCTCATCACCGGCCAACCGGTGGCCTCAGCACCGGTCAGCCGGTGGCACCTGCACAGAAGAGGAAGCTACTGCCTCACCACCGGCCAACCGGTGGCCTCAGCACCGGCCAGCCGGTGGAGCCTAAGCCCAAAGGCCTCTCCATTTTGCACACACCGGCCAACCGGTGGCTCTGTACCGGTCAGCCGGTGGAGCCAGTCAAACTAGCCGTTGGGCTTTTGACCAGCCTGTCCACTTGGCCTCCAACGGCTCCGAAGCCCTTTCCAACGGCTCCGAAGACCTCCAAAGGCCATATGAGGGTTCCCCCTCTATAAATAAAGGACCTTGAACCCCCGGAAGCCTAAGGAACATAGCCGGAACTATTGTAAAGCCAACGAACACATTTTCCATCATTTGGCGAACCTCCGGCGGATTCCTCCAAGGGAACCCCACTTGCTCCAGCACACTTCCACATCCAAGGAGCACCTCCAAAGAAGCTTGGGAGCGCCCTTCATCAGCTCCATCAATCCATTGGCACCCAAGACTTCCTAATTACGGTTTTTCATTGCTTTATTTATTTTGAGCATCAATTTGGGTTTGTACCTACAAACCCCACCTCTTTCTCTCATCCTCTCTTTTTGGGTTCTCACACCACCTTTAAGGTGTGAAGAGGTTAGTCAAGCCTTTCCTTTTAAAAGGCTTGAGTCAAAGGTGAGCTAGCCTTCACCCGTAAAAAGGCTAGTGGGTTTCTTGCTCAAACCATTAAAAAGCAAGCTGTAATAGGTGAGCTAGCCTTCACCTGTAAAAAGGCTAGTGGGTTTCTTGCTACAACCATTGAAAAGCAAGCGGTAGAATCTCTCAACGGTTGAGTTGGGAGCGGAGACGTAGGCCGGGTTTTTGGCCGAACTCCGTTATCAATTCTTGTGTCTTGCCTCTTTATTTCCGCTGCACTTTCACTTTGATTTTTAATTTGTTAATCATTTTTTAAAAGGCAATTCACCCCCCCTCTTGCCATCACTCCCTTTTTCTCCGCCCAACAATAACATTCCATGGATTTTTGATTTCTTTTGTTCCGTATATTACATGCTATCGAACATATTATTCATTAATAATATTATGGTACTATAAAGAAATAGATTTCATTCTTATTTTGATTATTTAAAAGATATTTTTAAGTATTTACCATCCCTATGTTTTTCTGTAATGGATATGAAAAACATTAACATATATAACATGAGAGAAATTGTCTGCATGAGAAGATCGAACTATTTGAAATCATTATAAGTGTAGTACTCGTTGAATCAAAATATTTAACTACCACCATTACTAATCTTACCCATAGATATTATATGATTTTATTTAGGTATTTAATGATTAAATTAGTAATATATAATAATATAATAAATAATCTAATAAATATTTTTTTAAAATACAAATAATTTAAATATTGGGCAGTTTTCAATATTTTCCTTTCATATTATCTTACAATTAATGAAATTATTTAAATAAAAATAGTTCTTTTGTAATAATAATTCATTTAATTAATTAAATTACAAGTTAGTAAATTAATATTCAATAATAATTAATCTAGAATGAAATGATTTGAGGATAATAGAGATGATTTTCAAAGAATATTTTTTTTACATGTAACGTATTTCTTGACATAACAAAATAAATCATGTCTAAAGTATTATTTTAGGGAAATTTAATTAAAATATTTACAAAATGTAAATTAACCTTAATTTACATTTTACAACTTTAAATTTAAAAATAATGAATTATTTTTTATTTTTAAAAATACATTAATAATAAAGAATCATCATTATGCATTCTCTATTCATATATAAAAATCTGTTTTTTTTTTCAGATATATAAATACAATCGCAGTAACTATATTTGAATGTTTGGAATATGTAAGTAAAAATTAATTAATAAGAATAATCTTTATTTTAGTAATAAATCTACGATAATGAGTGAAAAATTGATTCACATTTTAATAATGAAATGATATAAAATGGTAAATTTTAAGGGAAAATTTTGAAAATATTTTAGATATGGGAAAATTATTATTGAGGGTGATAAAATAAAAAAATAAATTTTTTTGATTCATTATGATCTTTTTTCTAAAGAAAACAGATACTAGGAAAAAGCATAGTTTATATCGGCGGCTCTGATTAGTTGGTCATGCAACTCAAATAGACAAACTGATAAAATTTTTAATCAATTTCATGTTTGAAATCCAAGAAAACAAAATACATATATTTTTATTTAAAATTTGTATAATTTTTCCAAAATCATGGTTGCACAACCCCATTCTGGAGGCGACAACTAAATTTGTCATCTATTCATGTGTGATCGTAGCATGAACATAAGTTGAAATAATTCAGAAGTCATACATATGTGAGTGAAAAAATATTATAAAAAGAAAATCCATCATTAATATAAAGATGAAAATTTATCCCTTCATATTCTAATTTGATGTATTAAATATTTGGAATTATAGGCGGAACCTCTCATCTTGCGCAATAAATAATCTAGCTAACTCATATATTTATGTTTGAAAATGGATCCCTAATAGTGATGGCCTTTTACTAATTACCTATAATGAGTAATCTAAAAATATATATATTTCTATTTAGATATATATTTGGTAACATCCATAAATGAGTAACATAGTTCATTCTATAGAAAAATATTTCAAATAACTCATTACTAATTAAAACACTCAACGTTGTAGAAACCCGTTCCACGAATATCTAGGAGGAACACTAGTCCTAAATCCCATGTATCAAGAAACTCTATGATTAGAAAAATAGTTATCTTGTATGGGTTACATACTGTCACACCCCAATTGAGATCTCCTTTCACCAAATATACTTCCATGATTTTTGAGTGCTCATGAGAGCCATAACCACCCGATCTGGGATTATTCATTCAAAAAATGATACATTCAACTGATATCATCGAATTTCATTCCATATCCCTTTTCCTCAGTCATATAATGTGTAAAATACATCATAATTATTCATACATTATATATTTTTGGCTTCCATTTCCATTAATCATTATAAAAAATAATGGGTAATGCTAAATACAAACCTCATTATTAGAATTGTCGTAACATGAGCATCCTAGGAACAAAACATCTGACATACCAAATGTAAAAATATAGGTTTACCCATGATAAAAGACAATGAAATAACATGTTATTAGTATATGATGATTCATGTGATAATAATGATATGTACCCTATATTGATGGTATCCAAAATAATAAGACCCAAAACACTATCCACTATTTTTTATCCTTTAATGATCGTAGAGTTATTAATGCATGATGTTATAATTTCTCATATATCCCTCTCACATGATCTTAAACATTGAACCTCAAAATTATTTTTTTTATCCCCAAATTCCTATAGGGTCCATTGTATTCCCCTATAATGTTCATTCAGGACATCACCACCACTCCATGTCTCTCTTCAGAAGATGAATCTTTTAATCCTGGTCATCATCCAAGAGCATTCTTCACCTCCCAAAACACTATCCACAAGTATCTACATGGAATTAAACTATAGGGTGTCCCCAAATAGATTTAAAATATTTTATTTTCCATATGTGAAGAGTACATTTGGATCTTTACCAATTTGATATTGACATGTTATGAACCAGTATATAATTAGAATATATGGAAGTGTCCTGATTAGTCACAAAACAAAGAAACCATATTGAGTGATGATCCTAAGTGGTTCGTTGTGTTGAGAATATGAAAAAACATATATTAAACATCTAAAACAAACCCATGGTGATGAACCTATTTTACCCCTAGTGATGAGTATGACATTTTTTATGTGATGATCATAAGAGTTCTATATGATGAAAATGGGATATATTCACACTTTCATTAGGTGAAAAAAATATGATGTTCACTTTGTGTGTTGATCACTAGATTCCGGATTGAAATTATATTATTAATTTTATAATCATAATATTATACTATAATTACAATGGGATACCTCAATCTTTTAATTATCTAATTCGGTTAAGATTTAACCATCCCATTGTGATGATCATTGGATTCCTCAAGCGAGAAGACCAAGATTCCAAGGGCGATGATACATAATTTTCATAGGGATCAAGAATAATTTTATTTGTGTGAAAATAATATATTTACATAGAGTAATAGAAATATATTTCACTATTTACTATCCATGTTTGACCTTGCCAACGGTTCTCGGATGGCTTATTAGAGAAATTTAATTTTCCATGTAAGATTAAAATATAATTCCTTGGATTTTAATCCTTATACCTATATGAGGAACATGGGATTTTATAATGGTCCATAATAAGGAATATATTTAAATGTACCTAAAATTCAAAACAATGAAAGATGATTCCCAAACAATAATATACTATAAAATAATGTGTTCACCATTAATATGAAACTAATGATTTAATTTAATATTGTCTTCTTGAATTGGGAGGATCATATTGGATTCATGGGAATTTGTTAAATCTTCTTGGGATACCTAGAATAAGAACAAAACTACATGTATTTATCTATGTATGAAAGGGATGATATCAAATCATCCCATTTTTGTGAAGGATAATACACTTTTAAATCCATATTTGAAATGAAACTCAACTTTGGAAAAAATTAATGTCTGAATGTTCACAAATCTTAATGATTCAGTTGCATAATGATATCCAGGAAAGAATGTGTTAGAATACATAATGGTTAAAATAATGTGAATCTATTTTATTTTTAATATGAAAAGTTGAGTAAAATTGGACACCTCCACAATTGGAATCATCAATATGGCTATATTCAACGTCCACAATGAGAATATGTTATTCTAACATCAACATATTCTAGATGAGTTTTCCCATATCTTGTAAATAGTTTGAAGAAATGCAGTGTGAATGGTTTTCAAGATATAGTTACACATATGAATACCAATGTGTGATGAACATATATTCATATGTCAATGAAGAATCGGTTTCCAAACATCCATGGCACATAGGATTCCTTTTTACATTTCTCTGGTGAGACTGGTTTCCAATGATATTTGGAACCCTGGCCTCATTTTCCAAGTGAGATATGTTTTCATGATTCATGGGTGTGCATACACAATTCCTCTAGTGAGATAAACTTACACCACTCATGATTTCTGTCACTATATTCCCCTATTTTTTCTTTCATTGACTTCTTCTAGGTGTGTATTCCCCACATAGTTTCCCAATCTATAAACATGGTTTAATTCATAAGTCTGACATAGTATTCTGACAATAAACAGAAATGATCTAGATGATTTTGTGTAACTTTATGACTATATACATAAGTATATCATCATAAAAATGAAAAAATTGTTATTTAATAATCGAAATAGCACTCCTGAAATACACAGATCTTCTCAAACTATATAGAGTTCCCCATGAAATATAGAAGGAAATGGGTGATCTTGAAATCAGCATTATGAAATAAATATTGAATTAAATAATAACATGATATTGATGAGAAAAAACATGATATAACAAATAAAATGAATGATATCATGTAATCATGGAATGTAAAAATCCAGTTAATGATTGAATAAATCATTTTTAATAATTATGTAATTATAATCATTATGAAAACATTAATTAATTTTTACCAGAGATTGAAAATTGTATTATAAAATATCTTTTCAAATATAGTTTATATTAAAAAATAATTAATTCCATACATTAGAATTTGATTTATAAAAAATGAGTCTAATTTTTTAAATCAAGGTCTCAAAATCAACATTGTATAATTTTTATTATATTTTTATTAAATTTGTTTCAATAAATATTGAAAAAATACCAATTTTTGTAAAAAAATGATTTCATTTCCATAAATTATGTATTTTTACATAACAGTTTTAATATAATATAATTTAAAATTTAATTTTTTTATATATTTAATCTAATAAATTATGTGTCAATATAAATTATATTTGAATTGTGTAGAAGTTTATTTTTGGGGTTAAAAGGTTTTTTTACTGAAAAATGTTATAATGTGAATAATGTATCTTTATTTTTATTATTTAATATAATCACTAAGGTGGAATTTTTATAATTAAATTTAAATATTATATAAAATTTTATGTTAATGTATATTCTTATTATTATTAACAATGTTGTTTTAGTTAATATAAATTAATCTTTTTCTAGGAAAATACCTTATGTGATTTTTTTTTCATGTTATCTCTTAGTGTAATTTTAAAATAATTTTTTCCACTACTAGGAAATAAATTTGGAAAATTGGATTACATATTTTGAGTAAGATTTTTATATATTATATAACAAGTCAAAATAATATTAGACCATAATTAACATTGAAAACAATAAATATTAATTACCATAAATAATATAATATTGGGATAACCTAGGGAATACCAAGAATAATAATCTATAAAATAATGTAAACAATATAATATAATAATTTAATGGAAATATTTCTACCATATATATTATATTTATCAAGAATATTAAATTTTTTAATTTCTTTTAATCATAAAAATGTGGGAACTCAATTTTGAATAAAAAATTACATGTTTTCCAATGACCTCACTTATAAAAAGACACCCCATCTCCTATCCTATCCACACATTAAAATAACTTCATATTAGCCAAAATCAAACTAAATATATTCATATATTACGTCACCATGACCTAGATCTCATATTTTGATAATTAATCCATCCGAGTATTTCATTTGCTGCTTACCTATAGAGACTGTATAAAGAGATGTATTATGCTTAACCATGAATTTTTATTATATGTATTCTTAAAAATCATTCAAATATTTTTAATTATACTTAATTAATGGAAATAATAATTCCCATATAATAATATTCCACTAATTTTATTTCATAAACTAAATCAATCTACTCTTCCATAAAATGGGACTGGTAATCATTATTCATGTGTTTAGAAGATAATTGTGTCCCAAACCGATCTCATTCGTTCTCAATCATCACCTCTAAAATATTGTTATAATAAGGAATTTAATATATATATATATATATATATTATAGGTAAAATATATTTATAATTATGGAGTTATTATATCACATATACATTCTGAATTTCCATTCTAGGGGGGGTTATGATTACATTGCCCGTCTGTACGATGAACGACTTCCTCGCAAAGAGATGTGATTTGGCCTCCACTAAAGCTTTGCATAGAATTTAATAAGGATAATTTTAACTAATATATGTGATATAAATGAAATAATTATCATATTATATAAATAATTAAATCATTATTAATATATAATATAGTATTTTTTTTCAATCATTGAAAAATGATAACGTCATTCGTGTGTACATGTGGAATTTAGCCTTCACGAAGCAATATGGTTTTTTCATCAATAAATCACATGGATTCTAAATATAAGATTATTCATATAAATTATATAATATTTTTTATATTATTATCAATAATTAATGGTAGAATAATCTATACCTTCTTTCCACAATGATCACTAAAAAATTGAATTGTTACTCATGTGTATGTACGTCCTGTGGTCCCCAGGAACAAAATGTATTTAATTTTTTCATAACTATAATTTATGATGGGTTTTAAAAACTAAAAGTGAAGGAAAAATATGATAGTTGTGTTAGTATAATTATTCTTTTGATGTTGAAATAATGAACACATCGACAAGTTTTCTACATTCCAAATTCATTTTTATAAATATAAGACATATATCATCAAAATATAAAAAAACATAATTGAATATGTAATTTTATATAACATGGTAATAAGTTAAATTTATAAAATGATAAACATGAAAAAAAATTATGAGAGTAAACTATTAAAATATGTTTATATTTCATGATGATAAAAATTACCTTGATGAATCTAACTCGAGGTTAGAGACTTCGTCACATTTTCCTATTATTGAGAAATATTTTGATCTTATACACAAATAGTATTTTACAAGGTGTATATGTAGCTCTTTTGATACATTATATCATTAATTTATCAATTTTCATTTCGTTTTTTTAGTTAATTTTTCAATGGGGCATATAATTAAAATGTTTCAATAGTTTAAATGGAAATATAAAAAAAATACTTTTGTTGTTTTCTTTCAAAATCACATTATTTTCCATGAATGTGGTTTTATAATTATATTGATGAATCCAAATTTATTAACATAAAAATTTTATAAAGTAAATCTCTTCCTTTCATTCATGTATTTCATAAAATATAATCATTGTATATAATTTTTGTATTACTTATAAAATAATAAAAGGAATAATCTACAGTAATATTTACAATTATAATGGAATTTCCCACAATATAACCATTATTTAATGTTTGTATCAGAGTATAAGAAGTCATGTTTTCATCAATGAAAAACCCCATTTTCAGTTTTTGAGTATTTTGATTTTAAAAATTGAGTTTTAAAAGAAAGTTTTATTTGGATTTTGAAAATGGGTCTTTAATGAAATTCTTATTTTAATATCAGAAAGAGTTATTAATTGGGGATTAAAAATCCTCTTAAAGGGTTTATGATGGAAATGAAAATTTTCATGATTTATGATTATTACATGGTTTTTGGTAATTGTTTATTATAATGGGTGGTTTCTTTATAAACTAAGGATTTATGGTTTTATATAAACCAAGGACGAGTGGTTAAATTATTTACCAAGGGTGGTTCTATGATAAACCATTGGCATGTGGCCTGTGATAGACCAAAAATAGGTGTTCCTTAGATTGCCCTGTAATACATTGGGTTCCTTAGATAAATAAGATGACAATATCAATTATTAAAATATTTATAGTCATTTGAATTATATTGTACCAAGATACCTACATTATATATAATTTCATACTATGGGTTTTAAATTATTACTTTGAGAAAAACTTGAGATTGTTTTTATTTGAAATTTAATTATTCCATTTCACTCAAAAAACATTGAAATGAAGGAAAATATTTCATGGGTTTTTCTCGATTCACCGAACTAATGAAATTCTTCTTTTTTATGTCCCTTACTGATATTTTTATAGCATCCAAAATTTTTAAAACCTTTTACCAACATTTAAATATGGTTATGTGAAAGGATCAGATCATGTTGAATGTTCTAAATAATTTTCATGAAAATAAATCATGTTTTATAAAAAAAAGTTACATATCATTGGAAAAATTGTTAATTATCGGAAGTGTAAATTTTTTGTTATATGGTATCATTATATTAGGTGTAAAAATAATTCCCTAAAACTACATTCCAAAAAATATCATCAAATGTTAATGAATGAATCCAATGCATAAAAAATGATTATCTAATTTTTAATGCATGTTCCATAATGTTGTTATCAAATGTTTCTAAAGATAATGTTAGTTTTTTGGTTAATGGTAATAAAAAATACTTTAGGATTTTAATTTAGGGTTATGTTTCAATGATATAAATTTTAATGATTACCATGCTGATTAATTTATATTTTTTTTTAACAAATGGCTTTCCATAGAGGAAACATGGAAAATATAGTGTGAAAAAACCAATAAGGAAATATCCTTCTAAATCAGCATCATGATATGGTTGGAATTCGAATAGAATTGCTTATTTAAATGATTTATTAGTTGACATGAGTTATACATTGTGGTTATAACCATGATAGAGAGAAAATGAATTTATCATCAAGGAACATGTCTATGGTGGATCATTTCATTTTACATCATACCCATTCATTATGTGGATTTTATAACCTTGTGGAAGTTTAATGCATGATTAATGATTTGGATATGATATTTTATGTCAATGTTTTTTAAATGGGCAAAATTAAAATATTGTCATTTATCATTTAGGTGTTGAATCACATTGATATTTTTCTCTATTAAAGAATAACATAGAGAAGTATGACCTTGATAACATGGAATGGGGTTCTTTAATGGATCCTTTATTTGGGAAATATTTCCATTAGGATTTTCCAACATAGATGAAAAAATAATACATATAATTCAGGAAAATAGATATTGATTTTATCGCCATGTATGGATAAAATTTTAGAATTTAAAAATAAATTTCTAGAGTTTTAAGAGAAAGTTTCCATTTTCCCTATCCCACAATAATTGGATTATTTTATTTTTATAAAAAATAATCATGGTTCAATGAGAGGATTAATTGGTAATATATCATTAAAAACTAAAAATGTTAAAAATAGAATTCATTTTCCTAATATTGATGATAGTTTTTATGAGATACTTGTATAATTGTATGTTTTAAAGGTTTATCTCATGTCATGGTTCCATCAATTGAAATTTATGGTAGAAAATATTCTAAATTTTCATTTTATAATAGATATGATCATTATGAAGTTGTATTTATTCACAATGGATTGAATAAATCATCTACTATATTAATTGACCACATCAATAGATTTTGTAATTATTTATTTA
The DNA here is from genome assembly GCA_963277665.1 of Viscum album. NCBI lineage: Eukaryota > Viridiplantae > Streptophyta > Magnoliopsida > Santalales > Viscaceae > Viscum > Viscum album. The sequence goes on from OY728157.1 coordinate 823,672,869, forward strand.
AAATTTTTTTAGTTGTTTTTGTTGAGGAAATTTGGTTTCTTATAAATTTAATATGAACATTAATAACACATATGTATTTCTATCAAAATGATAAACGAAAATAATCCATATATAAAATTTACTAAGTGTTAATTATATTTGAAATAATTTTTTTCCGTTGAATTTTTTTATAAATGGAAGAACTATAGATCCTACTTAAAAATATTTTAGTAGGATGGAAAAGACCCTAAATTAATATACAGATTTTTAGTTCTCATGGATCAGTGGGTTACAAATGACAGTATTTAAAAAATAAATAATAGTTGTTTATACCATTAACTATGTTTAAATGAAAAATAGTTAAATTAATCAGAAAAAGATGAATATGATTATTATGAAAATAACATAATTTAATATTAGTTAATGAACTATATTTTCCATAAAAATCATAAATGGGAAAATTTTCATCGATATTGATGATTTATTAAAGGGGCATTATTATGTCTATATGCCGAATGATTAGGTATCTACATGTGCCTTATGTTAGTTGAATAAAAATGAGTTAAATTCCCCCAACACATGATATAAAACTAGATTCATTTATTTTTCCATTAAATACTTGGATTCATCATTTGTATGTAGTAAAGTGTGAAATATATTCTAAAAAAAATTAAGTATATATTCACTCACAATTAGTTGAACATGAAACAGATAATATGGCTATAAAAAATCCAATATTATGATTTCATGATTCATTACTATCCTACAAAGGTAAGATAAGTTCTTGACTCTATGTGTTTTCAAAATTATTTCTATATTAATCATGTTAAATTAGTTAACTTACCCTTTGGTTAATAGATTGTCTAATTTTTTCCAAGAAGTTATGGATACATGATGATCCTCTATTTTCATTCAGGTTTCAATATTGTCCACAATGTGATAAATAATTAAAAAAAGATCATAAAGAGGATCAAGTTTTATATGAAAAGTTATAATCCATTAAAAATGGTACATCTCATGATATTAATATTTTTGAATAAGTTATTTTATGACTATTGAATAGATTAATTTTCCCTTTTGATACATAATTAAATAAAGAGTTCTTGAGTGATTTTCATAGTTCTCCATTTTTCATTATTCAAGGAAGCATGAAGATGTACAAGAACATTCAAGAGTATTACTAAGGGGATTGTATGAAAATATATATTGTTTTCTTTACCAGGAAGTGTTTGAATTATCAGTAGGTTAAATAAATGTAAATTATCGAAGGGAATCTCTTATCCATGGCCAGTGTCGAAGTAGAAATGTGAAAAAAATTAATGAATTATGTGGTTGGATTACCAAATATTTCATGAGGTAATAATTAAAATTGGGTTATTTTTCATCAATTAACTAAAATGAAAATTTCTTTCCCATTTGAGATATGAATTTTAAGATACAAATTCATCAAAATATGTAATATTTATATTAAGGTTACATGGAGTACCTCAATCCTATTTATTAGACCATGATACCAATTTTACATCAAATTTTTAGACATTTAATTATAAGAAATTGAGTATTGAATTAAATTTTACTATAGAATTTCATCCACCCAATGATGGTTAGTTTTAATAGATGATTGAGACTATGGAATTCATACTCATTGTTTTTCAATTGATTATAATGGAACTTTTCATATTCATATTTCATTGGAAGAGTTTTCAAAAGACCACAGTTTTCATTACATTATAGGTATAGAACCATTTGAGAAATAATATGGAAATTGGTATTAGATTTTATATTTTTATGATGATTTATGTGAATGGAATCTTATTAGACTAGAGATTGTAGAGGATATTTTGTAGACTGTTAAATTTTTTAGAATAATATAATGAAACCCCATGGAAGGAATAAAAGTTATGCAGATAAAAAGACTAAAGATATATGTTTTATGCTAGGTGATCATGTTTTTATAATGTATGTCTATGGAAATGTGCTATGAATTTTTATAAAAACTGAAATCTATGTACATTGTTCAACGTAAAATATTAAATCCTATGGAATGATTGATCAGACTCATACTAAGTGCATTTTCCCAAGAGTTTTTCCTAGGTACACAATACATTTCATGTTTCAATATTTATGAAATGTGTTCATGGTTCATCTCATGTTTTGAGAAATATAGATGTGTAGTTAGAAGAAAATTTTCTTAAAATAGATACATAAATTATATTCATGACCAAAGAGATCAAGTGTTATTGAATAAGTTTATTCATATTGTTAATAACATAATGAATACACATATGGTTTAAGAAGAAATATGGTAATATGAAAATTCTATGAGGGAAGATATCCACACTTGTTAAAAAAGTTAATAAAAAATATATTATGAAATTTATAAATGTGGTTTGAGAATTGGAAACACCATTTAAGGGCATAATAAATCATTTACATGAATTATATAGTTACATTCAAAATAAAAATATCATGTATTTTTAAAATTACATATCAAATAGTTTCAGCTAAAATATTTTCTTATAATGTTTTTATTTAATAAAATTAATTTTTAAATTTTAGAATATTCATTGAAAAAAATTTATTTCATTTTTTTAAATCACTATATCAAAATTAACTGAGGATGACATTTTCAATGTTTTTGGACAATTTGGATTTTCCAGAAAGTAGTAGAAAATATTAGTTTTTGAAAAATTAATAATTTATATTCAATAAATTAAGTAATATAAAAGTAAATATATATTATAAATATTATTCAAATTATCATAATCAGTTTTTTAATTTGATCAACTTAATTTATTTTTAATCAAATTTATAATTTATTTTATTGTAAGTTTATTTTTAGGTTTAAAAAATTAATTTTCTAAAACAGAAATTAATGTTAATAATGTCTCTTTATTTAAAATATTTAAGGAAATTATTAGTAATGAATGTTTTAAATTAAATATATAGACCTTATATGGATATATATAAATTTTTATTAATAAATTTATTATTATTATTCAAAGATTTAATGTAAAACAATCATTTTCTTGAAAAATACACTTTGTGAAAATACACCATTTCATTACATCTTTAGGAATACATTAAATTTACAAAATTCAACATATGTGAATTGAATTTAGGAAAATTTATTCCATATTTTTAATCATCATAATTTATATTTTCTTAATATAAAATCTTAATTTTTGACCGTAATAAATAGTTATAATTGTAAAATTTAATTATCACAATTAGAGTAAAAACAATTTTTTCTGGGGTGGGGTTAAACTAAAAAGATAAGGATAATAATTATCTAAAAACATTTATAAAATATATTTTATGGACATATTTTAGCCATAATTGGTATAATTCATGATAGTTTTTTATTTTGGAGGCCTATGGTATGTGAACATTGTGGGTCATCATTTTTCATTCAAAAACTTATATGTATTCTACTCACCTCAAAAATAAAAGAAAACCCATTCTCCTTTCCTATTAAGACCATAAAATAACTTATTTTATGATTTTATGTCACAAAATAATTTCTTAAATTCAATTCCAATGACCTATAGTCCTTATTTTATTAATAATTCTTTCAGAAGAAGCATTTTAGTGCCTACCTAATGAGGTTTTCTAAAGAAGATATGTCATGTTTAATCATGAGTTTATATTTTATTTCTTCATCAAAATCCATAAACTATTATTTAATTATTTATATATATTCAAACAAATAAACACCATATATTTTTTTATTATATTAATGTAATTAACAAAATCGATCTCCTATTTCATCAAATAGGATATGATATAATCATTTGTGTTTATAGAAAACTAATGCCTTGCGACATTATTGGAAGCTTCATCTTTACCACTGGTTTAAAGCCATTGGTAAAGGCTGGAAAACTGTTGGTATAAACTACACCAAATATTTTTTTAAACGTTGGGTATTGAGTAGTTGGGAAAGACATATCCCAACGGTTCTACGAGAACCATTGGAATATGTATGAAAAATTGGGAATATACCAATGGTTCATTGAAACCGTTGGTAATATCAAAAATCAACTCTATACCAGCAGTTTACAAACTTTTGGTATAGGCTTTTACCAAGGGTTTCCCTCAAACCATTGGTAAATATCATGTAAACATACCAATACCAATGGTTTGTAAAAAGTTAGTATATACTTTTACCAATGGATAAAATAAAATTGTTAGTATCAGTTCTGTTTTTATTGATATGAAAATGGTTGTAAACTGTTGGCATAACATTATGTACCTGCAGCACCAAGCCCCCCCTCCCCCATGTATCTATAACACTTACACCAGCTTCCAATAGCAGGCATGGCTCCCCTTGTACAGAATTCATACACAATTATCAATAACTACAGAATACATATAGAATTCTGTTTGAATTCATTGAGAATTCATAAAACACACAATTCATACAGAATTCTGAATACCTCTAATTCTATATTTAATTTCCCTCTATAAACAGAGAGAATGAACACACAATTCATATGTTAATTATAGTAAGCATACACATACAATAAGTATTCCCATAAAACATGTATTTCAATACACCATTAAAGTGTAATTAAAATGTTAATTAAATACATAAATAATTCAATTCAAAATTCAGGGGGTTGTGGGCTCTTCAGGGGGATGGGTGGCTTTTTAAGAGAGTAAGGGGTTTCCATGGGGTGTGGGGGGGATGTCTAGGGTGTTGGGGGGAGGGGTGGTTATCTATGGGGGTGTGGATGTTCAAGGGGGTGGGAGTGTCTAGGGGGTGGGGTGTCCAGGGGGTTGGGAGGGATTTCCAAGGGGGTAGGGGTGTCTAGGGGGTGGGTGTGTCCAGGGGGTGGGGTTGTCTAGGGGGTTCGGTGGTGGGGGTGTCCATGTGGATGGGTGGTGTCCAGGGGGTGGGGTTGGTCCAGGGGGTTTGGGGGGGGGGGGGGGGGGTTGTCCAAGGGGGTATGGGGTATTCAAGCGAGGTGGGTGGTGTCTATGGGGGGTCCTGGGGGAGTGGGGGTTGTCCATGGGGTGGGGTATCCAGGGGGTGGGGTGGTGTCTAGGTGGTTGGGGGTCATCCAAGGGGTTGTGTGTGGGGGGGGGGGGGGTGTCCATGGGGGTGGGGGTGTCCATGTGGTTGGTGTGTTAAGGTGGTGGGGTGGTGTCTGGGGGGGCGTCCCGGGGGTTGGGGGTTGTCCAAGGTTATAGGGGTGTCTAGGGTGGTAAGGGGTGTCCAGGGGGGCTGTCCAGGGGTGGGGGTGTCCAGGTGGTGGGTGGGATATCTAGGGGGTCTAGGGTGTATGGAGTGTCCACGGGGGTGGGGGCTATCTAGGGGGTACACAGTGTTCAGGGTGGTGGTAAAGATGTCCACCGGGGTGGTGGGGCTATATAAGGGGGTAGGGGGTGTCTAGTGGGTGGGTAGGATGTCCACTGGTGTGGCAGGCTATCTAAGGTGGTAGGGGGTCTCTAGGGGTTTGGGTGGGTGGTCCACGGTGGTGGGGTGGGTGGGGGGCTATCCAAGGGGGTCAGGGGCATCCAGGGGGTGGGGGTGTCCAGGGGGAGGTGGGGGTGTCCATGGGGTGGGTAGGCTATCCATGTGGGTGGGGGGGGGGGCTTTCTAGGGGGTATAGGTTTTCCAGGGGGTGGGGGCTATCCAGGGAGGGTGGGAAGGTTTTCCAAGGGGGTGGTACTGTCTAGGGGGTGGGGGTTTCCCAACAGGGGTGGGGGTGTCCAGGGGGTGGGGGTGTCTAGGGGAGGGGTTCTGTCCAGGGGGGTTGTCCAAGGGGTGGGTTGCGGTGTCCAGGGGAGGTGGGGTAGTATAGAGGATATGGGGGTGTCCTTCGGGGTGGCGGGGGGTCAGGGGGGGGGGGGGGTCTACCCCCAATCTAAGGTGGTAGAATCCAATATCCATCCAATTTTAGCATGATTTGAAGCCTATTATATATGATCCAGAATAATGTTGGTGTAATCAATTAGTAGTATACATATAAATCACAACACACCCAATTGTAATGACACCTCAAAATAACATAAGTGGATCGGATTTTATGAGACATGTTTCGATGGGACAATACTCACAGGAGTATGATCCTTGTTATATCTGGTGATATGGAGTTGTACGAATTTGAAATTTTTATGTGATCAATATTGATATTGGATAAGAACCTGAGTGATATTTCATTGTAGAGAACACTTCTTCATGGAAGTGTAAGAGTGATTATTGGTATAAAACATTAAGAAAATTCATAACGTGTGAAAGAAACTATACATTGGTTATATGTGATTCCTATTTTTTCTAGAGTATCGGTGTTGACAACCCACCTCCTCCATAGACACCCCCACACCCCTACATCGACTACACCCTGCAACCCTCCCCCCCCACCCATATACCCCCCCACCCACCTGCACTCCTCACCCACACCTCCCTGGACAACCCACACCCCCTCCCCCACATGGATAGCCCACCCACTACCACCCCTGGACAGCCCACCCCTCCCATGATAGCCCACACCCCTCCCCTATAGCCCCTCCACCCCCTTGCATCCCTCCTGGTATGCGTACCTCCACCCCCACCTAGACAACCCACACCCCCAACCCACCACTAGACATCCCCCCCACCCCCACCTGGACATCCCCCCCCTCATTCGATATCCCATACCCCCTGCCCCACCTGGATAGCACACCCACCACCACCTAGACATCCCACCCCCTCCCTAGATAGCCCACTCATCCCTCCCCTACAGCCTCCCCTACCCCCTTGATATCCCCCCTCCCAGACACCCCCACCCCCACCTGGACAGCCCACCCCACCCTCCACATGGACAGCCCACCCCCACACCCACCTAGACTACCCCCACCCTCACATGAACTTCCCAACCCCAATCGTTGGACACCCCACACCCCATCCCCTACCTATAAAGACTATCCACACCCCTTAGATAGCCCACACCACCACCCCACCCTTGGATATCCCACCCTCTAGGACAACCAACACCCCCCGAACTAGACACCCCACTCTAACCCCCTGGAGAGCCCGCACCCCTCCTTGGGAAGCCCATACGCCCTCCCCACACCCCTATATCCCCTCCACCCCTACCCCCCTAGGAAACCCACCCCCACCTAGAAATCCCCCCCCCCCCCACACTTAGACAACCCGCTACCCCTCCTGTATCCCCCATTAGGGTAATTTTATTTTAAATCATTTTTTCATTAATAAAGGAAAACCATAATACATTACCCATTCCATACCAAACAACCCATTAAATTTATCAATAGATGATATATTCAATTTATCAAAACATCAAAAATTCAATTTATCAAAACATTACAAATTCAGTTTATCAAAACATGAAAAATTCAATTTATAAGGCTCTATGGGTCACTTAGGAAAAATCATTGGGGAAAGGGTAAATCACCTACATTATTAATTCTAATTTAAAAATTGGGCCAAACACTTAGGAGGTGCGCTGGTCTCTAGGATGTTTGGTGGTGTCTAGGGGGATATATTGGGGGGGTTTCCACGATGTTGAGGGTGTCCTGGTGGTGGGGTGTCTAGGAGGTGTGGGGTGGGGGTGGTGCTGTCTATTTCGGTGGTCGAGGGGTTTTCTAGGGGGGTGAAGGGTGTCCAGATATGGTGGGGGTAGGGATGTATGGGGGGTTGTCTTAGGGGTGGGGGTGTCCAGGTTGTGGGGGGAGGCCATCCAGGGGTGGGGTGTCTAGGGGGGGTGGGGTGGTGGTTGTTCAACTGTGGAAATACCCTTTTAATACCTTAAACATTAAATATAACCAATCCAATAAACAACAAAATTCAAATCCATCACCCAACAAACAACGAATTTGTCCTCAATATCAATACCCTTCCCATTATTCATTGAATAAAAACTATATATAAAAAATCCAAAAAAAATCAACTAAACTAAAGTCTACAAAAACTACCATATCACCCCACTAAACAAACCCTTAAACATGTTTGAAGTGTAGAATAAAAAAAAGAAAATAAATCAAAGGGATTGATATTCTATTGAATGAAGGAACTCAAATTTAGCACAAATCAAAACAGAAAATAGAAAAAAATAATATTCGGAGAACATTAAAAAAAAGGTAACACTTACTAATTTGAAGTGCAGAAATTTAAAATAGATTGATTGAAGACAGATCTATGGCTGGAAGGTGATTCGCTGCTGAGAAAATTTTGGGAGAAGCATTGGATTATGGTCTACAATTGATTAGAATGGGAGATAGAAATATTTGTATTTGGAGGTAAAAATTTCCCCAACGTTTCAAAAAAACCGTTGGGAAAGCCACTATTTGCCAACAATTTATTAAAACATTTTTTATATCTTAGAGGAACTAATGATTTACCAACAATTTTGACAAAACATGAAAAATCAAAAATATATTAACACATTGCCAATGATTTAAACAAACAATTTGAAATTTTTTCCTTTTTCAGAGTATACTAATGGATTGGAGAATCCATTGGTATATATCAGTTTGGAAACCATTTGTTTCAAGTAGTGTGAAATTATTTAATTTGTTTCTTATCATATCCTCTCATGGGTATTTATAATGATGTATTGAAGAATTTATATGTATGATGTAATTAAAATATTTATACTTTTGGTTTTATAATAGCATATATAACTTCTTACCTCCCATTCTGTGAGGGATAAAATAATGTCACTCATATGTACAATTTACTACCACCTGGAAACCGCATGTTGGTTTCTACATTGGACAATTTTAAAAAAACACGGATGAAATCGTGGACTTTCATCAAATCTCACATGAGATCTCGGCCACACATCACATCTGGCAACCCGGCGATCAAATCTATGTTGTCCAATGATCCTATTCCGCATTTGTTATAACATGGACCATCTTGTGAACTCTCAGTTGCATTGTGTTCAACCTACAATCATCCTGACACCACTGATCGCCATAGATTAATCCACTCATCCATGTTTGATGTTCATCCATCATTGATGATAAAAACTCATTCCTTATAATTATTTGGACGTGATGAACACATGCATGAGATTATTTTTTCATGCATGAGAATGAAATTAAGAACAAGTGTAGGCTAAATAAAATGGAGTTGTGAGGCCACGCCATGGAGCTCAGGCATTCAAGGATAAAATTTTTATGCGTTCATAAAAACATGCATGTGAGGTTACCATGCGAAAGGAGGATCCCACAATGAATAGAAAAAAAATCAAGATTTGTGGCATGCACATTTGAAGATTTTAAAATACCGAAGATCTTGGTTATTGAAAGGGAAGACCTCAACCAATTCATATGTGAGATTTAAAAAGTGTATAATATCTAATACTCTCTTAAAAATAGTGGAGCACTGATCCAAGAAGTGTTTCTACCTTTCTCCTACATAAGTGCTTCTATTTAAAAAAATAGAGCATTCCTTGGTTCAACATTCTACATTCAGAAGGAGAAGAACACTGAAGACCTTTATTAGGTATTATACACTCTCGAAGTGGTCTCGTGAAGGAAAACTCACCTCTATGGGAAAAATACCCACATACACATGACTAGATTTTCTAAATCCCTTTTTTTCTTTATGGGGTAATCCCACACATGAAAAACTAGTGCATACGCACCACTATTGAACCTTTGCAATGAAAAATCAAATAAAAACTTCTAGTTATATGAAGTGCATCCTTGCACACCCTTTGCGTAAATAAGGCTAACTATGGCCACCATCAATTTCATGAGAAAAAGAAGAACTCCCTATTATTTTCATGACATATATACACTATTTTTCATGGGTTTGTGTTTGGATGAAGAAGCGAATCTCTAGTGATGGGTAATACATGTGGGGATGCACTCATGTTCTTGACATTTGGAATCCCTAGACCTTTTGTGGTTGTGCGTAGAAGAAAACCCATGAGGGAAGATGAAATGCATGCACATATGCACTCATATGTGATGAGAAAATTGGCAGTGTATACAAAAGGAACTCCATCTATTCAAGTGAAAAAAAGGGAATTTTGGGTTGTATCCAATCGGGTCTAGTTGCACACTAATAAAGAAAGAAAAGAAGAAGTGTCCGTGTGGACCTATTGTGATTGGTTGTTTTAAGAACACATCCAAATCCTTATACCTAATAAAGATTTCACATAAGAACCCACAAAGTGAATAGTGTGTATGTTGAGATAACAGTGCATGCACTCTTGCTAGCACATACACATGTGAAAGTATATAAAGAAAGAGACTATATAGTGGGTATATGTGAGCCAAAATGAATAAAGAACAAGATGTTTGGATTCCATTCATTTCATGCATGGAGCATAAATAACTGAGAAACACAAAGAACTGAGTAGCACCAGGATGAAAGTAAATGCACATGCATAACACACAATGGACCCAAACTAAAGAACAATGGGTTGTGTGAAAAGAACCAATGAAGGATTTTTGTGCATATTCACAGAGAATAACTATGTGGACAATCAATGTGTAATTACATAACCCACACACATTGAATCTAAATTATTAATACAACAGAATATCATGTGATCAGGTTGACAAGATATATATTGTACATGCATACAATTATACAACAACGCATGTATGTGTAAGATGTAATTGAGATACCCAAGACAAGAGGTATTGGATTGCATGAAATCTATGCATGAAGTGAATTTTTAATTGATAATAAAGCTTGAATGAATTTAAAGAAGATATAATATATGATTTGATAGTGTTTGAGAATCCAAAAATAAAGACATAGTTGATATTGTTTAGAATTAGTCTTGCATTCTTGAAGAATTTATGTGCACCATTTTTACATATAATAGTGAGGACATGTATTTATTATAAGAAGAAAGTGTTTCTAGAGCATTTTTGAACTGAGGACTGGTCATAAATGTGATCATAATTATTGAGCAAGGCTAACAGACCTAACCAAATGATGTTGAAGATTCATAATGAGATACACTTGCATGTTTGGTTCAATAAGACAATGTGGAAATATCATACAATCAATCAACAGTGAATCATGTGAATTAAAAGAAATAAGCTGCTTGTGTGACTTGAGATCTTGACAAACCATGAGTGATTCAGTGAGGAGAAGAAGTATTCAGTGGGACTCTGAAGCAATCCGGTGTGACTTTGGTAATAATGTGTGAAGCAGTATAAAGAACCTCTTGTGGGACTCCGGAGAGATACAGTGGGACTACGTATCAACCATTTTAATTTTTCATTTTATTATAGTGGAAAATCTAGGTTGGGCATAATAACCAACACAATAAGGTGTTGTTCTTCGAATCAAACCATGTAAGTCATTAGATTCTGTTCCCTTACAATTATAACATAATTAGAGGTATGGATGGGATCCACAATAAGTTTGGGTCGAGGATTTTACCATACCTATGGATTTAGTTGAAAATATTAAATTTGTAAAAAGTTTAAAGGGGTCAATCATTCACCCCATCCCCCCTCTCAGTGATTCGCACTGATCCAGGCAGACCAATTGGTATCATAGTGAAGGTTACCTCTAAAATATCAAACAGAGTCATTATGAAGTGTATATTTCAGGAAATGAGTGAGAATCCTGAAATATATATATCTTCCAAGACTCATAAAAATTGAAAGAAGAAACAATCAAGGAAGATTATGAAGAATCATATATCTAAAAGGGAGAAACCTTCTACAATAAGTAATCTGAATGGTACAACATGTGATAATTCTTTTTATTATTATGAATCTTCTGATGAATCATTCTCAATCAATGATGATGATAGATCAATCAGTGATCTTTAGTCTATACTCAGAGATCATCTAAAGAAAATTATAAGATATGTGGCAAGTCATATTACTGCAAGAATTAGTGCTCTTAAAGATAAAAAATTACACCTGAAATAATAAACTGATGACATGAAAGACGCATTGGCCAAAAGGGTTATCATATGCCATAATCTCATAAAACATGTGAAGGAAAAGGAAGCAGAAAGTTCCCTTTGAAATAAAAGAAATAATCAATTTACAAAAGAATTGCAAGGATGTATTTTTTAGAAAGAATTCTTGGAGACTGTATTTGTATATGATTTCTATACATTTGTCACATTTCACAATGTTTCAATGGTTATTAATGCTGCTCAACTAGAAGAGAAAGCTAACAATATAATGGAGGATGATATATCTTTGTAAGAATAAGGAATGCTCATGATGAAAAAATGATCATTATGAAGATGAATCGGAAAAGTAAGATATGTTTAGTTTTGTATGAGAAGAACTCTCTCAACATGAAATGTGTAAAGATGGAGGTGAAATGGAAGAATCAACAATCACTCCAAGATTGAACATCCCAAAGATATGGAAGAAGTGATGTTTCCACTCAATTATTCATTGAGAACCATGATTCCAAAAGGAGTATTAGTTCATCTTCTAATAAAAACGAAACATCCTCTAAGAAGAAGGTATCCCATAACAAAATTATTTCTGTTTCTACTAATGTATTTTAATCTATAAGTATAGGTTCACTATTAAGAGATGGAAATATATGGATTTTTAAAAATTTTGACACATGCATAAATATATCTAGGATGGATTCTGGAATGATTTAGATGAACAACTCCCAAATGGATTATCTAAAGAATGAAAGAGAAATCTTGAAACAATAAAGCACTAAATGTAGCTATAATAATACTACAATATGAAGATTGAGATTTATTGGATACTCTTTGTTTTGTTGGATGTTTTGGCATAATGCCACTGGTTTCTAGAATAACGTGTCATCAGATGAAAATTATGGAAGGCCTAAATTTAGGGAATGTAAATGTAAAGAAATGAAGAAATTTACAATGCAATAGAATAATACATAGATGAAGAAGAAAATGTGTATCAAGAATAGATTTGAATATCTTGAAAACTTATATGATAATTACAAAAGATTTGGTCATAATTATATTGAATTTTTGTTTATTCCAAACATGTATAATGCATCTGTTGATACAAATATAAGTCTACAACAAGTGTAGAAGAAAGGAACAATAGTTGGAAAATCATCCATTGGTAATATGAAAAACAATGAAGTCAAGAAAACTATAAAGAAATTATTCCCAAGAAGAAGTTTGAGCTAGACTCCAAGAATGTCATTTTAACCAAGAAAATATGATTTTATTGTGGAAATAAAGGTCATACAATGGATCACAACAAACAAGCCATGGAAATGAATGGATGAATGCAGAAATTAAAAGGAGAATTAATCCATCAGAAGATATAATTTATTTAAGACATTACTGAAGTTGATAAGTTTCTTAAGAAAGGTAACTTGAATGTTTTGATGAAGGCATGTGGAAGATCAAATCCAGAATATGTTAAAAATGAGTGTTTAGTTATCTAGCCTAATTAGTTGAAAATTTCTAGAGAACTGCAAAAATCTAAAGATGGAGAAGTATATAAAGAAAAGGAAAAGGAGAAAAATATTATTCCATGAAATTATTTATTCGAATTTCATGAAATTTTTTCAGAACATGACAACCCATGTGACTCACATGTACTATGTGGAAGGATAAATAATGATGTAAATCATGTAAACAAATGTATAAATATTTTACCAGGTCAGATGGAGATGTAGAAAATTTAAAAACATGCAATTGTGGAAGCTACATCACTACTGGAAGGAGTGAGGAAAACAATAAACACAAGTTTTTGGTTAATGGATGTAAATTGTCTATAAAGAAAATAAAAGATAAAAAATATTAAATAGAGATGAGGCACCCAAATAAAGAGTATCAGACCCATTATAGATACTATGAAATGAGTTCTTGGGTTGAGAGGAAATTATATGCCTTGTTTCTCATATTAAGAAGCTCACATGTGTTCTGTCTTAATCCCTTATATTTTTGGTATATATGGGATTACTTTGTAGGGAATTGAAGTTGATTGTCGTTCTCAAAATGATAATTTAATGAACAATGCGGAGAAAAAAAATTTGGAATGAATATTAATGGTTTAATAAATAAATGGAATGTTCCACAACGTAAGATTATCAACATGAATATATTAAATATTATCTAGTAATATATTCCACCCAGGTAAATCAAAGGGATTTCACCCCATTAGGGGAATAAAAAATTATGGAGATTATTTCAAGGGTTATTTCATGAAAAATCTAGAAATTATGGTCATCTCAAGAAGTTAAAACATGAGGTATTCCAGTCACACATTCATCCCTTTTTATTAAATTGTATATAACATGTAAATGATGGGGAAGTGCTTGATTGATGATAAGATATGAATAAAGGGGGAGCAGTATCTTAACACATGAACTTTCAAATATTTTTGGTGATGTATGTGAAGGATTTATCATTTCATTTTAATATATGACTATCTCCAATACCGTGGTTAGGAATTGAATAGTTTGATCATGATTTCACATGTATGGTTGTTTATAGGAAAAATAAAAAATCTTGTTCATATCCATATTGCTTTCTACACTGGGTTAGACTATGTAGAAAAAGTTTTTATTGACTAAAAACTCTTTTCTAAGTGAACCATGTGATGTCATCCCTCTCTCAGAAATATTCAAGAAGATATTCTTTAAAGATAGGAGAACAAGTTTTTAAACAGACCAAACAAAAACATTGCATTTGGTTTCCAATAATGGGTAGAAAATATTGTCACACATATTGACCCATAAAAAGTGTGATTAGTTGTTATTGAAAATAAAAATAATAACTGGGATATTTTAGAGCATATTGTTTCATTTTTTGTTAATATGGTGTCAATATGTGTATGGCAAGGTAGTGGTAGTGGTGTTTTTGATGAATGAACAAGGGAATTTTTTCCAAAGATTATGACACTTAGAGAATCAGTATGAAATGACATTGGTTGTTATGCTTAGAAAAACTCTATAAACAAACAAGTAGATTGTTGAACTGATCCCGAGTTCCAAGACATGTGTCAATGAATGTCCCTTTGTTACAACATTTAAAGAAGGACATGCAATACTTTATTTTATGATCAATTTGGAAGATCCATCCAATAGCGTATAATTGGTTAAAGTTGGTGAACAGAATAGGATGATTATTTATTATTATCTTCAAGAACAAATACATGTGTTAAAGAGAACACATTGTTTAATTCTTTGTTTCTATGCATTGGGGTTTCAAATAATGAGGAGTTAAAGAAGAGTTCAACCCATAATTGAATGAAGTAAAATGAGAAATGTGTTTTGTATTCATGTTACAAAAATAAAATAAAGAAGTGAATATAGAAAGAAAGGTTCATCAGATTGAAATTTGAATAAGTGGACAAGAGTTTTATACTTAGAATATTTTTTATGGGGATACTTAAAAAAACTAGGCCATCTATTCAAAATGACTAGTGGTATCAACATCAAGGAACATGCGGGACACAGGGTTGACTGCACCGAAGGGAGGAAAGAAGAGTCAACCCACATGAGGCATGAGCGGGATGTGTATAAGCCCATTGGGGCTATGAGAGAACTAGTGCAGTGCACCCCCGTATGGGGAGGCACAAGAGTAGGGAGTATAGATTGGGTGCATAGCGTGATCATAGGATGCTTGTATGAGGGGATACAAGAGACGGGGATAGAGTAATCTGGAAAAGTGCTATCATGACATGATACTTAAATTTCATGGAACCCACATATTGGATTCAATTTGGGACAATTTAAAAAAAGGACTCAAGTTCTATAGTTCATCTAATCTCATAGGATATCATGGATGCATATCACATCCCATGTCAAGAGATCAAATCTATGTCGTCTGTCCATCCCACACTGCATTTGTTTGAACCTAGACAATCCGATCATCCTGACACTAATGCTCACCAAAGATGAATCCTCTCTTCTATGTTTCAAGTCTGGTCATCATTGATGAAAAAACATCATACCTTATGGTCTTATAGATGCTACGAACATGTGAATGAAATTTTGTTTATATACATGAAAATACATAGAAGAAACCGTGTTGTCTAATGAAAATGATGTTGTGAGGCTGTGTCATGGATCTTGGGAATTTGAGGATGTGATTTTCATGCATTCATAAACACATGCATGTATGGTTTCCATGTGAAAGGAGTATCCCACATTGAACAAATTTGAGAAAGATTTTCGGTATTTGCATTCGAAGAATTCAAAATAATGAATATCTCTGGTATTCATAGGGAAGATCTCAGGCGATTCAAAGTAACGATTTAGAACCAGTAAATGATCCAATCCTCACATAAAAATAGAGGAGCACCTTTCTGAGAATATTTTCTTTGTTTCGCCTACATGAGTGCTCTTATTTCAAAAATAGAGCATTCCCAGGATCGACATTCTACATGAAGATGTAGTAGTGCTCTGAAGACCTTCAATAGGTTCTACACACTCTTGAATAAATCTCAAGAAGGAGAACCACACCTCTGTGCAAAGAAAACCTATGAACACACAATTGATTTTTCTAAACCGTCTTCTTGCTTGGGGGATGTGATCCCATAAGCAAACCACCAGTGCACATGAAACCTTGTAGAACCATTGTGATGATAGAACCAAGAACCAATTATAGTTCTATGAAGGTGATCCTAGCAATTATTCTGTGTGAAGAAGGTGAATTGTGACCATCTTTAGTTTCTTGAAAAAAAATAACACCCGATTACTTAAATGGCTCATATACGATGTTTTGTAGGTGTTTGTGTTTAGATGAAGAAGGTGATTGCATGTTAAGGGTAGTATGTGTTGTGATGCACTCTTGTGCTTGATATGAGGAAGCCTGAGTCCTTTGGGTGATTATGTGAAGATGAATACCCAAGAAGGAAGAGGCAACACATGCACACATGCACTCACATGTGAGAAGAATATAAGTAGTATATGCGTAAATTACTCAATCAATTCATGTAAAAAAAAGTGAATTGTCTGCTGCTTCCATTTTGGTTTTGTTTCACATAAATAAATATTAAAGAGAACTAATTTATGGGTGGACCAATTGTGTTTGATTTTTTGAAAAACACATCAAAATCCTTATATTTATTAAGGATTCAACATAAGAATAAAAAAATGGGCAGTATGTGTGTTGAGAAAATAGTTCATACACTCATGCTTGCACATACACATGTGAATTTATATAAATAAGGAGCCTATACATTGGGTATATGTGTTCCAAGAAGACTAAATAAGAGGATGTTTGGATTCCATTCAATTCATGCATGAAGCATAATTAATTGAGAAACAAAAAGAAGTGATTTGCACTAAGAAGGAATTACATGCAATTGCATGCCACCCATTAGAACAAAACTAAACAACAAGTGTGCATGTGGGCCAAGAACCAATGAATGAATTGTGTGCATATTGACAAAGAAAAACTAAGTGGACAGTGAATGAACAATTTCATATCCCATGCACATTGAACCTAAAATATAAATACAGGAGAATAATACATTCATGGGATGACAAACTACATATTTTACATGCATGAAATCATGCATGAACACATTCATGTGTATGAAGCATTTGAGATACCCAATACACGAGGTATTGGATTCCATGTAATCCATGGATGAAGAGAATTTTTAAATTAGACTTAGTACACAAAGAATTAATAAGAGATTTTATATATTAGTTGACAGTGTCTGAGAATCCAAGAAGGCATACATAACTGATAATGTTCAGAATTATTCTTGAATTTTTAAAGAAGTTGGGTGAACTAGTTGCACACATATTAATGAGTTTAGGTCTTCAGCAGAAGAATCATGATGTTCCCAAGAATTTTTTAACTTAAGACTAATCAAAAATGTGATCAGAATTTTTGATTAAGGCCAACAGACTTTACTAGAGTCTATTGAAGATTCTATAAGTGATACACACTAATTTGTGATTCAACATCCCCATGTGGGAAGAGCATAGGATCAATCCATAGTGAATAAAGTGAATTAAAAGAAGGAATCTCCTCATGTGACTCGAGAGATAAAAGAACCATATGTGATTTAGGGAAGATAATAAGTCTTTAGTGGGACTCTGGAGTGGGTTAGTGGGACTCTTGTCACACTATGTGAAGTAGTATAAAGAACCTCTTATGGGACTAAGGAGAGATACAATGTGACTATTTATCGACCAATGTAATTGTTTATAGGATTATTGTGGAGAATCAATGTTGGGGATAATAACAAACACATCAAGTAGTAGGTCTTTGAACCAAACCATGTAAATCCTTGTGTTCAGTACATTCACATTTATAGTATAATTTGAGGTAAGGATGAGAGACAAAAGAAGAGTGGATCATACCTTTAACCATCCATAGGGGTTTAATTTAAAAGAATCAATTTTTAAAATGTTTAAAGGGATCACTGATTCACCCCTCCCCCTCTCAGTGATTCACACTAATCTGGGTACTTCATCTTGAATCAGAAATGTTGATTAAATGATTTAAAAAAATAATAAAATTAAATTTTGACATTTACAAAATATTCCTATAAAAATGAAATTAATTTCTTAAATTTTTTAAAAATTATCATTGGGTTAATTGTTGATATTTTTGTGAAAATATTATTTTTTTGATGAATTTTGAAAAATAATGGTTTTTACTAAAAACAGAATTTTTGTTTAAAGAATATTTATTGAAAAATTTTATTCTAAAATGGATTTTAAAAAATATCTCAATTATATTATATTTAAGATAATTGTTTTCCATATAAATCAATCTCAAATTATATATTGACATGAAAAATGTTATGTTTTTGAAAAAATTCTATCACAAAAACCACTTTTCATTGTGCCTTCGACATTGATTTTACATTAAAATTTTCTAGTTATGTGAATTAAAATTGGAAAAAGGATTCCATTTTTAAAAAAAAATATTAATCCTTTAAAATAACATGGTATAATTAATTTTTATTCAATATGTATTTTTGAAAAGGTAAAATTAATTAACTTTGTTAAGGATAAAATTGTTTTACAAAACGGTTAATCTTGAAATATTATGGGTAAAATGAACTATAAAATTGACAAAAACCATTTGTATAGACATATTTGGTCAATATAAACTAACATTATATAAAATTATCCATTTTAGATCTTTTTGTATGTGAAAAATATGGTTAATCATTGTCATTTTCAAATATTACTTTTGTGTCCTCCACCCAGCTTATAAAAGGCTATCCAAAATATGATCCTATTGACACATCCAAAACCCTTTGGATTATCCAATCCCTTATTTATTTTATTCCATAATTCCCACTCCAATTTTTAGAGGTTTTATGTTTCATTAGAAACCCTCATAATAATTATTTATTTAGAAACCTAAATAAGTTCCCAAAAGAAGATGTAGAATTATTATCCTTGAACGATGTTAAATTTATTCTTATACAACATTGAAATCTTATTTAAAGAGTATGATATAATGAATAATGTATATTCCATATAATTATATTTTATTATGTTAATTTAATAACCAATATTTATCCCTTCTAATAAAATATAGTAAAGTAAACCGTATAGCATGTGTACTGTGGAATACTATCTCATGAAGCAATGTTATTTGTTTCTATAAACACATGTCATGATGTGGTATAATAATTTATATAGTTTTTATATATTATTTATATTTTATATTAATATACATTAGGTATTATAATTTCACATCAAACATCATACGCCAAAACTGTGTGAAAAAAAATAATTTTCTCATGTGTACAACAGATCATGTCCTCACAGACTGATATGACGTGTTTTCCATTGATTCTTAAAACGATAGTAAAATAGGATATTATATATATATATATATGATATTTATAACATAATAATAATTTATTATAATTATTATATCTCATATACCATCTCAATTTCCATTCCATGTAGGAGATGATTATGTTGTTCATGTGTACGACAAACTACCGTATCACGAAGCAATGTGAATTTTTTAAAAGATTAATTCATGAAAATTAATAGGGATAAATATAATGGATATATTTTAAATATATTAAAAAAATTATTTTCTAATTCTATTATATTATTTTTCATTCTTTGGCTACATCAGTTGGGAAAATTGAAATTGGGTTTCCTCGTATATAGGGCATATTGTCTATATGAATGGTGTAATTTATTTTCCATATCCAAAATTTTTGGTTTACAAAAAGTACGTATATAATGAATTTATATGACATTTTTATCCTTTATAAAATTATTTCTATGATTTATCTATGATGAAAATGAAGGGACCAAAGATACCGAACCAAAACATACTTTAAAAAATATGCAGTTATTACCTGAAATGTGATTTTAACCAGAATTGTTAATTAACGGGTAATAAAAGGTGATAAGTAGAAGATAAATGATTTGATAAAAAATATTATGGATATTTAATTTATTTATAAATTACATAAATTTATTAAATATTATGTTTGAATATGTACAGAGGATTTTGAGACTTATGGTAGGGTATTTTGCCTAGATTTTCTTTCTTTGAGATATTGGTGGTTTAAACACCTATCTAATTTTATGATATGTATTTATTTTTTTGTCATAAATATAATTAAATAATTAATATTTATATTTTAATTTTATATTATTATTCATTTTGAATTATAATTCAAATGTTACACAAATTTTAAGGCATTGATTTTAAAATCTCAATGATTAACGAGATTGTTGGTGATTATGATTTCAATGATGAAATATTAAGATATATTTTGCAATATAATCATAAAGTTTCCTATAATATGGTTATTTATTTAGAGTACATGTATAATATTAGTTTTCGTGTCTTTATAAAATAAATATTCCAAGATAAATGTTTTTATAAATCCAATTTTATTTCTCCAATCAATCGAAAAACCTTTTTTTTCATATACATGTTTTCTAAAAATGTTTTCAAATACATTAATTATCTAAAATATTTATTGATGAAATTTATTTCCTATTTAATTATTTTATTAAATCAAATCTTCAATCTATTTTCCTAAGAATGAATATTTTGATTTTACAGAATATTTGAATGGAATATTTTCTTTAACATTAATGAAATAAACAGAATTTCCCAAATTCATGACGATTATTTAAATTGAAGATTACTTTATTTTATTAAATTACATTTTCCTTGAAAATAATTTCAATAATATTTTATTAATTTTTTTCGTTAAAAAATTATTTCAGATTAAGGTAATTTTTCTCAGAAAATGTTTTAGGGGGTTTTCATTGGAAAATCATTTTCCAACTAAGATAATATCCATTGATGTTACAAAATATTTACTAGATATATCATTCAATAAAACCATGATTATCATTTACATATATGAATCTATTTATTCCAAAATATATTTAATAAATACATTTCATTTGCATGGGTTCTGTTACTAAGAATTGATATATGAATCCCATTTTTTCAAGGGTTTGAATATGTTGAATTTTTTAAGATCTAATGTAAATAATATGTATAGTTTTCATTATGTTATTTGTGGGACATATATATATGTACAATTAATTTGGTATATATATATATATATCATGATACAACAATGTGACATTTTTCTGATGATCTTGATTCATAATGGTAAATATGATGATGGTTATGATCCCCAATGGAAAACATGTCGATCTGCATGATAAAGAATGGGAAACTGGTGATGAGGGATCATTCACTATTTTTATTTTTTTATTTAATCATGACAAATTAAATGACTTATATAAAAATTTTGGGGCCAAAAGGTTATGACACAAGCTTATATTTCATGAATTATAATGATTTTACACTCATTCAGATAATGTTCTTTGGAATGATAATGCTTTATTCCAAGAATAATGTTTATGATATATGATGGGTTTGGTATATACTTTGTAATTCACATTCATGATCATACAATCATACTAATAATCAATTCATTCATATGATTATAGAATGTTGTCACCCATGTTTTCCCTTACTGAGGTTCTAAGCTCACCCTTTCTTGTGTTTTGTTTACCCAGGATATGATGAAATTTAATATGTAGTGTATGTTTATGAATATTAAAAAAGGGTATGATCTTTTTATGATATGATTAAGATCATTCATTAAATTATATGATTTTGTACCATGTTTTTAAAAACACTAAAATATTAACACTATTATGAATATATTATTGAAATGTATTTAAATTTAATATAAAACTATGTGGTTATGAGAGAATGGTTTAGTTAAATATATGGAATCTATGATGGGAAAATTTTAGTGAGAACCCTTATGGTGATAGAACGTATAGGATAGAATATATAATGTGTTTTTAGGATTATATTTATTTGTTTAACTAGTAATATATCACTAAATGGACAATAAATGTAGATGTGGTTCTAGAACAGATGTACCAATGGGTAAAAACACTAAAAAAGACGCATTAGGCTTAGATTGAGGGTTTCCTGGTACACAATAATAGGACTTACTAAACACCTAAATTAACACACTTGGGGAATATGATTTAGATAATTCGCATTCTCTTTATGAACCAAGATAATTGATTTGAATAATGACCATGAATAGATTACGATAACACTATGGTTTCATAGATTTAAAATGTATCTTGATTTAGATATTTTTTGAGTTATTTATCTATATGGATAACATTGATCATTTTTTATGATGGTAACACATACCATTTTGATTTTATTACGGTATTGAAGATAGAGTGATGTTGGCGTGGTAATTGGTATTCTCTGATATTGATATGGCCTATTTGAGATGAGTTAAAATAATTATTACATATAAAGAAAATTTTATATTGATGTAAATTCATATCCCAAATGATTAGAAGACTAATTGGATTTGAAAAACATAAGGTTATTTTTATTGGAAATAATTTATATTATTCTTCTACTGTTTATGTTATTTGGAATTTTTACACTTCCAATCAATTTTTTCTCCGTCTAGTTTAATTTTATGTTATCGTTGGCATGTATTTGATTTCACGTCATATATTCTACTTCAATTTAAAAGTAAGGGAATTCACATATGTTATTCTATAAAATCCTTTGATTTTACATCAGTACAATGATATATAAGAATTTACAACACATATTACATTCACTTTATAGGTCTTGATTATCATTAAAAATTGGTGTTTATCATATATGGTTTGGTAAAAACTCTACATTGATGGTATGTCTTTTGTGTAGAATATTTTTGATGTATTTAATATTTTTTTTCTAGACTCCCATGAAATCATGATAATGATTATTTAGTATAATTTAGGCCTTGTACAACACCTATTTTAATGACTCCCTATATAATTGAATAGGTTTAGTTGTTGGAATTAAGGAAGAAACTATACGATAACCATGAAATGTAATTCTACCAGAAAAGTGTGTTACCATGGAGTTCACCAGTTCTTATTGTTATAAATAAATATATATAAATTATATAACAAACCAAGATTTTTGTATATGGATATTTCATCCCTTTTGAGTAACACATAATAAATTTCAAAAACACAAGCCCAAATACCATATTAGTTTAGTTCTATAGAAACATGGAACAAAAACATATAGTCTATTGAAAGATCTCTTTCCCTTTTTTAATCCAACCTAAAACAATTTTTTATGACCTGGGGAAAATAAAACATAATAAAAGGGTGAGATGAGTTTCTCAGTAAGGTTAAAAAAATGAGATAAGAATCAAAACATAAACATATTGTTATAATAATATACCCTGCATATCCAAGATAAAAGTCTTAAATCATACAAATTCTTAATCCATAGAACATAAAATAATAAATATGACACAAAAAATGGAATTTTGGAAAAATCTAAGCTTAGTAAATCATTCCCATAAAAATCAAGGATCATTTCTAAGACCATCATAGTAAAAAATTCTATTAATGAACTGAGTTCACTACTCATTCCAACCAATTATTATTGAATTGATATTACTCTTATTCATGCCCTGTATTACTAAAAAATGGAATGTACTATTACAATGCTATATATCAATCAAGATATATATATATTTATTAAATTCATTAGATGGAGATATAGGTCCCACACATCACATAATGAAAAAAATTATTATGTGTTCTACAAGAACATAAATCATTCACCATATCAGAAACCATGGAATAAAATGGGTTTCATAAACATCATTCCATAATAACATAATCCATGAAAAAGAAATGGATTTCCTTAAAAATAATAATATCACAAAAATAATAAAATCATAGGAATAATAGGGATAATAAAATTGAAACATATCCCTACTAATTCATATGTAATATCAAAGAATAATATCTTGTATATAAACTTATTTTGATAGAATACTTCAAAATAATTCTGGGGGAAAATTTCTTTTCTTATTTTAAATAATTTTTATTTTATTAAAATGATTCCCAAATTTAAAAGAAATTAATTTATCTGAAAATAACCATGAAATCATTTAAGGAGATATTTAAGGGAATAATGTGTTATGATAGTCTAAAAATTAATTTATACCCTATAAGTTAAAAATACAATATTCTTGTACTTTTTCCTGAAAATTCACAATGTATATTGAATGAAAATGACCATAAGTTTGCTGTCAAACTATTTAGAAAAAATTTATACCCATTAAAAATTAAATTAATAACTTTTGTTAGAATAGTAAAAATATTATGGAAAATGATTTTAAGAAACATGTACATGGATGATAAATATACCCATGTAAATACTTGTGTATAAACAATATCAGATACTATTAATATTGCAAAGATAACACTTACCTTAAGGATGATTTCTTATATATGTATCTGAAACTACTATATAATGGTTGAAATACTTTCATTAACATATTTCATAAAAATATTTATATATATGATACATTATATGATCTTATTAACACACATTAAATAACATTTCATTATTTTGTTTCATTTAGATGTTAACAATATCATTTTCTTACAATGATTTCTTCAGACATGTTCTGATTCTTAGAAATAGAATGTATATCTATAATTTCTGTAAAAATATTTTAGTACAGTATATCATATCATTCATTATATACAATTATATAATTAATTTTTAAGGGTGATTATGGAGAATGAATCTCATTACATCATGGAGATAGTAAGCTATATATAAGCATAAATAATGATATCATTCCCTTAATTGTGAAATGGTATGGAAGTTGATCATGTATATATTTTTACAAAATTGATATTTTATTATATCCATCATATATATTTATTGTTTCCATAATTATACCCATCTATGTAAATTGGCGATTATAAATATATTACACCATGGTGTAGAGATGATAGGTTGTACATACACAAGTGTGGTGATTTCATATTTCATAGGATGGATAAAAGGTGAAATATGGTTGTTCCATAAACATAATAACATCTCAAAATATAGGCGATACTTCAGTTATTACTTTATAATGGAAAAATAATGTATATGGGTGTATAATAAGAAATGATCTTGATAGAGTTGGTAAAGGATATTACCTCTTCTTCGGCAAGTTCCCGCTAGTTATCTTCTTAAAGGATCATGAGTTTGTTTTTTGAGAAGAGTTGAACCACTAGAATGTGAATACTATGTCTATAAGGGAAATTTTAATGGAATTTATGAGCTTTAATTCTCAAAGTGATGTGAAGAAGTGAGGGATGATGTTCCATTTTATAATTGAGGTAAGGGGATCATTTAGAATTTCTAAAATTATTAATGTATTATAAAATCAAACGACAATCGAAAAGCATTCAAAATGTCATATTTTATATGATAATATGTAATAATGTTGTAATCTCATCAACCAATAAACATTAGACATGTTTTTCAGTCAATTTATATTTTTCATGTGTTATTCTATTTTAATTTTATCTATGGTAAAAAATTATTCAATATTTATTTAGCGTAAATTTTACTTATTTTATGTTAATAGAACCATCAATGAAAAATTCATAACATTTTTTATCATATAATGATTATTTTATATTTTTTAAAAATATATTATTATTTTTAAATAATATAATTAAATATTATTTTGAAAAAAATCAATAGTGTTACTTTTGGTAATATTCAATTCATTGATTTTTTTAAAATATTAAGATAATAACACCATTTCAAAATAATTTTTTTTATATTCATAAGAGTTAAATGTATTATAGAAAATTTTTAGGATGTTTTAATTATCAAAAATTATATTTATTTAAATATTTTGAAAATATTTTATTTCATATTTCAATTAATAAGATAATTACTACATTAATTTTTGATTAATTATTTAATATACCAATTTGTTGAATAAAAATTAAAAATAAAATATAATGATGAAGTTTAATTCAATTTATTTCATAATAATACTTATTGTCGAATATATCTTCTCAAAAATCCTATATTAAAACTTATTATATTTTGTAAAACATGAATGTGAAAATTTAAAATAACATTATATAAAATATTATAACTATCATAAAAATTTATATGTGGCTCAGAACGGTCAATAATTCGACCCTTGGATGATTATGTTTAAAAAATAATCAAAATGTATGACTTTTTGAAGTGTTTTGGTCTTTTAATTGTTATTATTATTTTAATTATAATTATTTTATTGATTTTTCGTCAATTAAATAGTTTCATCATAATTATTATATAATCTAATATGTTAATTATTTATTTCCTAAAAAATCATGATAAATAAAAAAACTCTAGCTTTAAAATGATTATTTATAGTCTAATTTAGCTTCTTTACTAGCCTATATTAAGAATGATAGAGTTATTAAAAATTGAGTGTGTCATATAAAACATTTCTTAAAATAAAATATATTAAATGTCATAATATCATCATGTTTCTTCTAAACGATACCATTTAGACCCATTTATGAATTTGGTCAATGAACACACATCTAATGATATTTGAACAATTTTACTGTAATTTTTTAACGTAATTGTTACCCATAGTTACCTGAAATACCCTTTACCATTTTAATAAATAAATTATGGTAATATATATTGATCATTTCCAAAAATGAAATAAATGTATTTACATAATTTTTAACCACTAATTGAAAATATGTAATCCATTTTTAAATTTTTAAAACCCACAATCTTTAGTAATTAATTTAAAATTAATCCCATTGCTTTATTGAGAAAATGAGTTTAAAAGTAAAAACATCTTAAAGATTGAAATGTTTTTATATAAAAAATTAATGGAAAATTAATTCCAATGACATATATTATATTTAATTGTAATAATATAATCTATTTTTTCTTTAATAACATTATAAAATATAATTTAATATTAAATACTATTTAAACGAAAAATATTTTTTTCAATTTAAATTTTGTTTTATTATTTACTATTCACAAAAACATTAATGTTATGAGAAAAATATCAAAAATTCATCCAATGTAAATTTTTATATGATTCTTCCAAATAATAATTTTATGTTTTCGTATAAATATTATTATATTGTTGAAATTTTAATTTAAAATGGGGTTTCATTAAAAGGTGGTTAAATATTCGTTTTGAAAAAGGGTTTTTATATATAATGTTCCATTTTTCTTATATTATTATTTTAAAATTAGTTAGATAAATATAAAAAATATTTTATTGAGTATAAAGTGTATTTATTTCATTAATTTCATTTTGAAATATTAATTTATTTTATTTTTTTGATAAATTTCATATTGGGAGAATAAATATAATAATATTTCTTAAATATATATTTTAATTTATAATTAATTGAATATAAATAAAATCATATTATAAATCTTATATTAAAATAATTTAGTTAATAATATTAATAAATTCTAATTTTAATTTTAGGTTATATTATTTTAATAATTATAGAAATAATAATATGTTTCATGGATACTCAGTGTTACGTGTAACGCAAGCAAAGACACTATTGTTTCTAGAAAAATTGTAATTCTTTGACTCATATACCATGATACAAACAAATTTCTTTTATATAATAATCAATATTTAGTGTTGCATGATGTATTCAATATAAAATATTTAAATTAACTTGGAAAAAAATAATTCACTACATATCAGGGTGTTACATTATACCCCCCCTTAAAAAATATTTTTCCCTCAAATTCATGTGTGTTATCAAAGGTTTAATATTTGGAGGTTCCATTTACATAAACCCAAAATATAAAAAAAATTCAAAATATTAATCTTAAAATATAATTTTAGAAATATAACATTTACCCAAAAAAAACTCATCAATGGGTTTCCGCATATGAGAACATATATGGGATGTGAAAACATGGATTTGGAAGGGAAATATAAAAATCATAATTAGATCAAGAGTGATATAGAATATGATTATGATAAATTAAAAAATCATAAAGACAAGAATATGTGATGATATGATGGATAGATTCATTCATCATAAAAGAGGGTTCTTCAAATAAAATTGGTTTCAAGATCTTTTCCGTAGAATTGAAGAATTTTTCATGATAAGAAATACTTGTGTTCCGTACAATTTCCCCATTTGTTATGCCTTGAGAAATTTACACTTCAAAATCAATTGAAACAAATGAAGGATAATTTTTCACTCATAAAGCATTATTATATCATCATATCCATATATATAATGATAGTTCATTCTATCTATCTTTATCACAACAAAAATATTAGCACAAGTTATCAAATATGGATAAGTCCACCTATGGTGAGATAATACATTACTCTCACAAAAATCATCCAAATTTTAACAAAAACATTCCATAAATGGAAAATCTTACAATCCTTACATAATATAAAAATCTAAAACAATATAATGAGATTTAATAAAAACAGCTCAACATTTATACCCCATATATAATAAAGTATATTTTTTTGGCCACATTCCAAACATGTGAATTCCTTCATAATATATTCTCTTAAAACATGGTAATAAACTAAATTACCATAAAACCATAGTGAAAACATTCATGATTTAGAATATTAACACATTCCACAATCCATAAATCCATAAATTCTATAAACTCAATTCATGATATCACGAAACACATTGTAATTATATCATTACCATGTTCTCTAAGACTATTAAAAATGCATTTATTTCATTATCCCTACATTATAAACATATTAAGGATTATACTTCAATTAATATCTCAATCACTTTTTATGGTTATTAATACTAGTCACCTTATTCATTAAAATACTTAATAAAAAATAACAGTGGATCTACCATTAGAAATTCCATTATTATTTAATAAAATTACTTTAATAGCAATATGCATGAATACCATTACATAAACACTCAGTAATTTCACAACATAATTTTTATATTCAACATATGTAATATCAATTGGATGATATTTCTCATTATTTTGGCCTTAATAGTTTGTTGAAAGTGATCATCATCGATAACTCTTGAAATTGGGCATCGGTTAGCATAGTGACCATTTTCCCAGAACATTAAACCTCAAATCATTGGAGGTGCATCCTATGTAGTCTTTTTTCAATGCACTTTATAACCCATCATTTTCACATCAATTCAAAAATTTATTTCTTTATAAAATTATTTCCCACACTTGAAACATATACCAGTACACTTAAGATAGTGTCCACTATGATTCATTCAACACATTGAGCATAATTATACTCTTGTAATATTTTCACTACGGTTTTGATAATTTCCATTAAACTCTATCTTTCATTTCTTGTAAAAACCAAGAGATTGATATGTAACTTTGAAATAAATTTCAAAATTGATAGCACAATTAATAATCTATTCATATATACTAAATTCACTTATGGATCACACTCTACGAATAGTAGTTTTTAAACTGCTAAAGAATCAATCAACCTTACTCTCAGGTTGAATGATTATTCCTAGAGCATACCTTGAATGCCTTATATAATTTTCCTCATAAGTACCAAGGGATTCATCATCCTTTTATCTATTCTCAAGGAACTCCATATCTATATTCGTACATAGAATAAGGTGAAAGTACTTATTGAAAAACAAGTTTGTGAACTCTTCCCAGTCCATGGATTCAATTTATTTTTTCTGCCTCATATTCTTGATTATGATCTACCACTAAATTGTTTTTCATTCTAACCTATAAACAATGAGAAATTTTTTTTCACATTAAGAGCACTATAAAATAGATATTATAATTTCAGTGATACTGATCCATTGTCCAAAATAGGTGGAACTGAAGACCCAATGAATGAAGGTGGAGGTTGCCTCATGAAAGACCCAACATAATTTTGTTCCCTCCATTTCATATTTTAATTACAACATGATTTATTTCTTGGGAAATATTTTTTATCATAGAAATTATATTTTTTATACCATATCCTAAATAATCATGTTTCTCAGTAAAAATATCATTGTATTTTCCATTGAAATTTCCATTAACATGATTCTTTCGTGTCCCAACCATTGTTTATAAAAACAAAATAGTGTGAGAAACACTAATAATAATGGGAAAACCACATAATCAATGGATAATACCAGTAAACATTAAAATAATAGATTTAATACTTTGTTATTCTTTATCGTTACATAAATTCTATGATTCTAACCTATAAATAGACTTATCCTTGGATACATATTTAGACATATCTATAGAAATATCTTTAGGGATCTCACTAATGTTTTTGAATCCTTATTTACAAAGGATAACTAAACCTTCACTCAAATACTGAATATAATGAACTAAGATTTACAAACATGGATATTTCATCCTTTTTTGGAATACAAAATATGTAATAGAAATACATTCCTAGAGACCATATTATTTTAATGGCTTTTAAAAAATGGAACACAGGCTTCCAGTCTAGTAAAATATCTTAAATATTTCCCAATAGTATCTTCCCATTTTATACTCCTACCTAAAACCTTTCTTTATAAGATGAGGAAAAATTAAGAAAAGGGAGGATATATATGATCATTAAGGGTAAAAAAGGAGATATGAATCACAACATAATTATAATGGTTTAAAAAAATACCCTTCATATGAATGATCAAAATATTAAACCACACAAATTCATAAAACATAGATCATTAAAGAATAATTTTTTCAAAAACAATGGAATTATAGAAAATAAAAAAGATTTGGAAATCATTTTCATATTATTCAATGATTATTTCCAAGACCATCATAGTTGAAAAGTTTATTAATGATCCATGTTAACTCTTCATTTCATCCCTATATTACTATACTGAGATTTCACCCATTCCCGTCCAAAATTACTGATCCGATATCATTTCTCATTCCATCCCACACTATATCATGAGATATTATTATTTACGCAATGCATTTGAGGTAGATATAGGTCCCACCCATCACATATAAAATCCTAAAAATTAATTTCATAGGAACATAAATCATTCATCATATTAGAACACATTGACTAAAATGGACTTCATAAGCATCATTCCATCATTACATAATCCATAAAAAAGGGATTCCATAAATATCATTTTATCAAAAGAAAAATAAAATCCTAGGACTAATTGGGATAATAAACATGAATAAAATCCATATAAAACAAAATGTAACATCAATGATTATTATATATATTGAAGATAATATTGGGATATTACATGAAAATAATTCTTGATGAATATATACATTCTTTATTGAAATTATTTTTCTTTTTTTAATATTATGTACAATTTTAAATGAAATTAATTTATTTGAAAATATCATTGAATCATTTTAAGGAAAGATTTATGTAAATAAAGAGTTATGAAATAAAAAACATATATTCATGATGTATAAGATAAAAAACATTCTTCTCATACTTTTTTTGGAAATATTAAAATTTAAATCGTATGAAAAGGACCAAAATATTACTTTACAAATGTTTAGTAAAAATTCATATGTTGGTGAAAATGACTATAAAAAATTGTATAATTATAGTAAAAATATTGTGGAAAATAGTTTAAAAAACATGATCATGGATGATAAATATACCATAGAAAACACTTATGAATGAACAATCTCTTATAATAATGAGTTTGCAAAATTATTTCTTACCTTAGGTCTGATTTCCATTATACATATCCAATAAACCTGTATAATTGTTGAAATTGTCTCATTAAATAATTCTATAACCATATATATATTTATGACATCGTATATGATCATATTAACAACTGTTTAATAATATTTCCTTTTTACGCTTCTTTTGGGAGTTAACAATTTCATTTTATTTTAATGGGTTTTCAAATGAGTTCTGGTTCATGAAAATAGAACATTGTTCTATAATTTATAGAATAATATTAAGGTAATATTTATATTATATTTTACATTCTCTAAATATTATATTATCAATATTTAATGGGGATCATAGAGAATGAATCACATCACACAGTGGAGATGGTAGGTCTTATGTATGCAATAGTGACGTCATCATTCAATTAATTATGAAATGGTATGGAAGTCGATGGTTTATATATTCATACAGAATCAATATGTCATTATAATATTGTTATTCAGTTATTATCTCCATTATTATACCAATCCATGTAAAGTGGTGAGGAAACATATATTTTATAATGGAGTGAAGATCGTAGGTCTTCAATACGCATGAGTGGCGATATCATTTTTCATAGGATGGATTGAATTTAGAATATGGTTTTTCCATAACCATAATAACATCTCATTATATATTATTTATTAAATTTTTTATGTTATAATTGAAAACCCAAAGGATGAGGTATTTAGAGAAAAAATGATCTTGGGAGAGTTAGTAAAGGATATTTCCTCTTCTTCATCGATCTCCCTATAGATATCCTTTTAAAGGAACTACAGTTGTCCTTTTAAAATACCTAAATGTATAGAATGTGACTAGAGATTTTTATAATGTAAATGGGTAGGGGATGATAGATATTGATGTCTCAATGTGAATTGAATAAGTGATAGAGGAGGTTCCCTTTTCTAATTGAGGTTAGGGGCAATTTCGGAATTTTAATAAATATAAATATGTAACAAAACAAAACCACATCTAAAAACGTCCAAAATTTCATATTTTCAAATACGATATGAGATAAGTATGTAATATAATCAACCAATAACGTTTTAAAATGTTTTTATTTCAATTTAAATTCACCATTAGTTATTCAATTTTTACTTTAACTATGGTTCTAAATTATTCTATATTAAAATAGTCCAATTTTTTTTTTACTTCTATGATATCAAATAGACCAAAAATGAACATTTTTGAACATTTTAGACCATATCATAATTGTATTACAATTTTTTAAAATATATTATTATATTTTAATTATATAATAAAATAGTATTTTGATAAATAACCAATAGTGTCTATTTTTTACACAATTCAATTCATTTATTTTTTTAAAATATAAATAAAATATGTTCTCTTAGAAGAAAATATTAAATTAATTAAATAATAGCATATGGTCATATAGAAAAAAATTTATATATATTAATTATCACATGATATATTTATTTAAATATTTTTAATAACATTTATTTGAAATTTGAAGTATTAAAATAGTTTTTACATCCGTTTTTTGACCTATTTAAAATTTTAATTTATTGAATAACATTTAAATATAAAATACTATGATAAAGATAAATCCTCTATATTTTTTAATAATACATATAGTCGGATTTATCTTCTGGAAAATCAGATATTAAAAATGTTATATTTGTTAAAACATGAATGTTACAACATTAACATAACATTGGATATAATATTATAAGTGTCATAATCATTCCCATGTGTCTTAAAATGGATAGTAATTTGAGTCTTATATGATTATGTTCGATATATAATATAAAAATATGATCTGGTCTATATTTTTTATCTTCTTCTTATTATTATAATTATACTTAGAATTACATTATTGAATTTTATTCAATTAAATAATTCTTGAATCATCATTATATATGTCTTTGATGTAATAATTTATTAATTTTAAAGTGAAAATAAATAACCATGATAAATAATTACATATTATCTTTAAAATGTGTTTTTAGTTAAATTTATCTTCTCTATCATCTTATATTTAAAATGGAATAGTTTATAAAATATGATTAAGATATATTAAGATATTATTTTAAATAAATATATTAAATGGCCAAATATCATCCAGTATTCTTCAAAAGGATACAATTTATACCCATTGAGGATTTAGGTCTAAGCGCACCCAATCCAATGATTTTAGGAAAACGTTTATGGTAATTTTATAATATTATTTTTCCCATTAATTACTAAATTTACCTTTTAGCCTAGTAATATTAAATTATTGAAATTACTATTCATACTTCCCAAAAATAAAAGAATGTTTTTTGCATAATTTGGTCCCACTTATTACACATGTGGAATCTGATTTTCAAAATTCAAAACAAATTTGTTGCAGTAATTAATTTAAAATTAATCTCATTGTCGGAATGAGAAAATGAGTTATAAATGTCAAAACAATAAAAAGATTAAAATGTTTTTACATGTAAATATAATTTAAAATTAATGAATATGACATATATTATATTAATAGGTAAAAATATATTCTATTTATACATTAAAACCAATAAATAAAATATTTTAACCTTATAAATTATTTTGATGAATTTTTTTTTCAATTAAAATCAGTATATTTTTACTATTCAACCAGATATGAATTTTATCAGAAAAATATCAAAAATTCAACCAAAATAAATGTATATATAATTGTTCTAAATTAAACAGTTTTTTTTTCATATTAAAATTATTAATGTGTCAAAATTTTATTTTAATATTCATTCTCTTTTAAATGATAGTAAAATTACCATTTTGAAAAATGGTTTTTATACATAAAATTGTGTTATTCTTATCTAATGCCTATAAAATATGTTAGATAAATATTAAAAAAAAATTATAGAATACAAAACACATTTATTTAATTTATATAAATGACTAATTTTAATTTATTTAATTTATTAAAAAAACAACTTCTGGAGGATAAAAATAAAAATATTATATATATATATATATATGTTATTTCTTATTTAATTGATTACCAATAAATTTATATTATAAATAATATATTTTCATAATTTATTTAATAATATAAATAACCATAAATTTCATAGTTAGATTATAATATTTTAATACTTATGAAAATAAAAAAGTTATTCGAAGAAACGTCGTGTTTCATGTAACCCACCCCAAGTCGCTGTTGTGGGTAGTTTAATAATAACATGGGAATTCATATATCGTAATATAACCTTAGTTATTTATATAATAATCTATAATCAGTGGTGTGTGTTGTGAACCATAATAAAGATATTCAATTAATTATGGACAAAATTTTATTCACAAAATATCTGTGTTTCAAAAATGCAGGTCCACAATAATTACATGTAACTGGTGTAGATAAAAATAAGGAAAAACAATCATCTACCCCATATTGATTTCCTATTAGAACAACTATACAGATATCAATAAATTTTAAACATTTACCTGTGTTTTGGATATTATATGATGAGGGTAAATATAGAGGATATACCCAATACAACATTCAAAATAATGAATAAATGTTATGAGTATATGTTGGTTCCATTATATCTAAAAAATTACCCACTATCATCAGTGATTCAATTTATTGGTACTTTAGATATTACATTGAAAAAATTTTGATAGTGTTTATTGAATTTATTATTATATATTAAAAGGTAACAGAATTGTATGAATATCACTTGAGAATCGTAGTGAAACACTAAGGATGGAAAAATTGTTTGAAAAATTTACAATGTGTGAATTATGGAAACAAAATATCTCTTTTCCTAGTATTATAATCTCAAGAAAGGTTATATCAGTGCATTTATCAAATAAAGAAGATATTTATCATTGGAATAGGCATACCTTTGTAACTAAGAATCTATGTATTCTTTATTTTGTTGTATATTGTTGACAGTTTCTACAAAATATGTCATGACCATATAATCCAATCACAATGTAAACAACTACGGGATCCCTATTCCTCGAGGAAAATGATTGAAAGGAAAATATCATGGTATTCAATAGAATATTATTTGGCACATGAGTTCATATACATCCCAATAGTTGACAAGGATTTATAATCTGTAGTTATGAATCAAAGAATGGATTTAAATTTCTCCTCATGTTGAATGACTTGGTTATACATTATGACTCATGAAAGTTGGAGGTTCATGTATAAAATTACATAAATCATTCATTGGATTAAGTCATCATAATTGGTTTTTAATGGTATAGTGTATCATGATATTCTAATGGATGGGGATAAATATTATCTTTTCCAAAAGAGGTTTAAACCATATATCTATATAATAATTAAATAGACATAGAAAGGAGATGTTGAGTAGTATAAGAAGTTGAGAAATGATCATAATTTCAAAAATGACTATGATGGGATAATAATGATTATAAACTAGGATTGTGTTCCATCCAGATCATATTAAAAGTTTTTTTTTGAAAATATTCATAGTTTATCACTCTTTATTTTTTATATAATTAAAATGATGAATAGTGATTTTAAATTCTAATTTTTTGTTGTATGTAAGGAAGAGAGATATTTAATTGTTAATATGCATTTTCTCAGTACTCTAGAATGTTAAGGATGAGAGGTAAAACTCTAAGGTGATGTTACAAAAAAATACCCCTACTAGAATAGAAAAGGGAAAATCACCATGGATGTTTTTATCAAACTCGTCATAACATGCATTCAGTATAATTCAGTATGCGTTATATCAGACAACCATAAATATTTATCCCACTTTATTTATTTTGGATTTTATTTCTCTCTAGATAGTCTTTCCATGATACTAATGAATGAAGGTGTATGGTCATATTGTGTAACACATTCCCATGTATATTATTATGTTGTGAGGTTTACTATATTGTTCAGATTAATTATTCATCCAACTCTTGATAAAGTGTTAACTTTTTATATTATATATCATAATTCAATATATGGTAAGTATGAGATTAATATTAATTCCACAAGGGATATGTTTATATCATTTACTATGGATTTTAATGTTGTTTGGGATCAACACCATCCATTGGTGGAGTTTTCACATTAAAACAGATTCCACTGCACAATTCTAATGGCAACTTATTAATCCCATTATGAATATAAGAATTCAACTCCAACATACCAAGATAAATATGGAGAAGGAAAAATGTTGGGACCTAAGAAAACAAAATAAGTAGAAGATAATCTTGTATCAATTTAGAAACACATAAGTGAAGTATTAAGTTAACAAAAATGATATAATTATAATAGTCAATGTGTAATTGAATCTGATGTTGGGGAAAATGCATTTTTAATAATTTATCCATTGAAAAATGGAATTTGATTTTTAATGATATAAAAAAGTATCTTCAGGTTTATTAGCTTCATTGAAATTTTTTATTTTATTGGGGCCATATATTATTATTTGGAACTTCAACCAAATATCCCTCAATTCCATGACGTGTTTAGTGTTTGTGTCAAGAAGAAGTAAATACATATCCATTAAATTTAATAAACTTACAGAATTTATCAATATTTTATGATCATTCTCATAAGGAATAAATAAGAGCGATTTTGTATCATATAGAGAATTTTATGTGAAACAAGACCACCCCAAGTCAAAATTCTATTATGATAATACCATACTTAGAAAGCTGCATGGGAAACTAAGGATGTTATGACGAAAAGTTATACTCATTTTTAATAATAAATTTATAGAATCCAAATGCTGAAATTCATTTTAAGGGTTTTCTAATTTAATATTATTGTATTTTATGAAATGTCTTCTAGAATATATTTAATTTCATCGAAATATTCTCTAACACAGAACAATACTTTTTAAAAAACCACAATATTCAAATAATATTAGTATAACCTATACATTACAATTCTCATTATAAATAGGAATAACTTTTTTCCCATAATAAATATTAGTCATTATAGAAATAAAAGATATTTATAATTATGTACTTAATTTTTTGTAATCTTTATATGCTTCAAAAACACATTTTTATCAAAAAATTATTTTTATTACTTTTTTGTGAACAAAGATAAAAAGTATATTTTTAAAAATATATACAATTTTTTTGAAAATAATATTTTCATTTTTTTATATAAAATGTTGCAATTAACTTACTTTTATTTATTGTTTTTTTTCTAAAGAGTTTATTTTTTCAATTAATAGTGAAAAATAATTTTTTATAGTAAAAACATCATTTTTTATTATATAATTTTTAAGGTTATTTTTAAAGTGTTTTTAAAAAAAATATTGATTAATTTTATTGCTAATAATCTTATATTGGTAATTATAATCCATTTCATGTTTAATATTGATATATAAACTTTTGAATCTGTTGAAAACTTTTTATTTTAGAAAACCACTTTTTCATATATTATGCATGATTAATTTTAAATAAAATTTTTTCACATATAAAAATTAAATTAAAAAAACATATTTAATATTTTGAAACATATTAATTAATATTATATACTCTATTTTACTTAGTTTTTGGTCGTAATGAATTATAAAAATAATAAAAAATTATTACTACGGTTAGAGTTAAAACGGGTTTACGATATGGTTTCTATAAAATTATAAAGTGTATCACGACCTAGATGATTTTTAAAAACCCATTTTATAGAAATATTTAGACCTTATTCCCTATATTATTGGATAATGGTACCTTTTGGTGTATTTTCACATTTGAAAATTGTGCATACGCTTTATTCTTTTCAAAATATCCATGTGTTTCCTCTCCCCCACTTATAAAATGCCACCACCTATTATCCATTATTCACACTTCCAAATACTTTTTGATCATCCCATACCATCCCCGATATATAAATACATCCATATCCACCTTATAGATCCCTTGGTATTATTATGAAACTGTCTAATGAAATATTTAGTTATGACGCCCCGACCCCTGTATCCCAGAGCTGGCGCTATGGTTATGGTGTTTAATTTATTTCGCATAAATGAAACAAATAAGTCACACATCATAACCCATCAAGAGGAACTTTCTGGTTTAGATCCTGGAGAATCAGGGGCAACAACTTTGCTTCTTCATTTTCTGAGCTAGGAAAAAACATCCAAGTCTAGGAAAGGCTCTATCAACCTGTAAAAATTTAACATAAAACATAGGGTGAGCATTGAAATACTCAGTAAGGGGTTTTTGAAAATACTTAAATACAGCTTTTGAATACTACGTTGAAAAATACTTTTCCATACTTAGAATGTTTTCTTAAAGGAAAAACTTCAAGACTAAGCAAAGGTTGATACATCAGAGTTAAATTACTTCATACTTATGCACTAGAACACTTAGCGGTAACCCACTTAGTAAACAAGATAAGCATAATAATAAAAAGGCATGGGTTGCATGAAGTAAAGTGTCCATAAACAAGAAAAGTGTGTATGAACAACAAGATGAAAATGTCATCAGAGTCGCGCACAAGCGCATCATCTACACAAACTATGCACATTATGACATGATAATTGAAATACAACATTTAAAATGAATTTCTGGAAAAGAAATTGGTCATGCATCAACATTTCCATATCATATGTCTTGTGTTTCTTCTTTTTTTTATCTGATACTCATAGGTAAGGTTCTATAACCAAGGTTATTCCTCTAATCGGAATAATCACACGGTTGGTCATAAACAAAGAAATGTATGCTGAAGGACTCATGGTCTCTGTGTCAAGGCCTTGTGCCATGACCAAAGGGTAAAAACCCAATCTGACTATCTCGAGAACTATCGATGCATCGAGGAGCTTACTTTCACCGGTCTCCAACCCGGAGGGCTTACTTTAACCAGTCCCCAACCTGGAGGGTTTTCTTCTTACCGGACCCCATTCCGGGTAGTCCCATACATTTCTCACATGTTGATAGGGTCAGATATTCAAGGTGTCCCAAACAACTTTGAATATTTAATTTTCATTTCATATTACCCAAGGTGTCACATACCACATTGGGTAATACCATTTTCATTTCTCATTACCCAAGGTGTCCCATACCACTTTGGGTAATTTTAGTTCTTAGTTCATTATCATGTTGAGTCATATGCATGAACAATATGAATAAGGCAACAATTATATAATTGGTTTACAAATACATGTTATGGTAGATATAATGGTAAATATGGAATAAAAGCAGGCACGGTTAAGCAAGCATAATATGTGCATAGAATAATTATTTAAGCACACAAGATGATGAATATGTGAGACTTGATCCCAAAGGGTATTAAATGATGAGTTTCTAAAATTCCAGTGCATGGAAAAGAACTACTTGGCATTAACTATTATACTTCACAGGTCATAGTACTTGAAACAAATCTCCATACGCTAATAATTACTGCGGCATGCTTGGTATAATAATAATAAACACTTGAAATCTTTAAAATTCCGACACTTGGAAATAAACCACTTTAAAAATAACACCTTTCATTAGTTATTATTCTTCACTGGTCATAGAATTTTCTTTTACACTCTGCTCACTAAAAATCATTACAGCGAGTTTGGTATAAAAATAGTAGAGGATTTCTACATATTAACACAACCCTTAAATCCATATCCTTTTCAAAAAAAATTTTAAAACATGCATAAGCATATCCTTAAAAAACACACATGTCAGTTCAGGGGCGACATTAATCAAGTTCATTGGTGTATACTTAGACCCAAAAATATAAAACAGCATAAGAAAGCGCTAAAATCCTACATGCATAGAAATATAAATAACCATTTCTTGAAACTAGGGTTTTCAGATATTAATCGTAAAAACACATACATAAATAAGGATATATATATACAGAAATTATATATATAGGTTTCCTCATAAATTGAACATGGTACACATAGAATCTTAATACCACTAACAACTTGTTAGTTTGAAATTCAAAACCTCATGGGGGTTTAAATGATCATGTAACTATAAATACATAAATATATAAAAACATTGTTTTTAACTATAACATAATTGTGCTTAAACCAGAGTCCAAGTTCGCATAAAAAACATCTTTCAAAGATAAGTGTTCATTTCGTAAAAATCAAAAACAATTTCCATTACAATACATATCCTTATATACATATATAGTTATATATATATATGCAGCTTACATAAAATCATACATGTTAGGATTTGAATTTAGAAATACCCTTTCAAAAGTATAATTCTTAGTGAAAAGATATTGAATAATCTTCGATACCCTAAAGATAATTGGGTTTGAGTTATGTATATACATATGCATATATTTATATATATATAGCATGTAACTGAATCCCTAAAGGGGGTTTATACTAGGTTTGTATTATACAAAATAAAACAGGAGTACCCCTCGAAGGAATGCACCCTTGGAGTCCCCTATTACAGTAAAATGGTTTACATGGAATATATATATATATATATATAAACCTGTAACTAAGCCGTTTGTATATATATATATATATATATATAATATAAAACCTAGGAGCATGGTAGGTTTGGAAAAACATGTTAGCAGGACGCCCATAACTTGCTGTGGAGGATGCTCGGATTCAGAGAAGCCCACTGGTTTAGCTGGAGAGATCGGGAGGAGCCCGGGTGCAGGAGGAGGTTCGTGAGGAGAGGGATTATATAGAATATTTCGGTGCACCCAAAAGGGATTAGATCCAAGAGTTAGGCCGATCCTATGGCGTCGTAGGTAGGTGGGTGCGCGTGGTCAACGTGAGCAGTAGAGAGGAGGTGTCTCGGGCAAACCAGCTGCTGGTTCGCGGGTCCCTGGCGCGGGGTCTAAGAAGACGCGGAGTGAAAAAAACGGATGAGATTCGGCCTTGGCATGATCGGACGGATGAAAAAAATGATATCTTTAAAACATATCAATGGCCGTGATTTGCCATGGTGAGATCGTACGGAGGAGACCATCGCGCGGCCAGCAACTGCCTCTCCGGGTATAAACAGTGTGTTAATAAAAACAGTTTAATAAATGCTAAATTAGAAATTATACTAGTTCAATTTTTTTAATATAAATACATATATAACCAGAACATTATAATTTGATTTTGTATAAAACATAATGAGTACTTTTAACTCATAATTTTCAAATCCAAAATCCCATTTTAGTTTAAGCAAACAAATGATACCATTTGATATAACTAGTATTTTCATTAAAAAAATATATTTTTAATATAACACTTTTATAACTACTAGGATCTTATAACCATTAAAATCCAATTTATAACTTACTTCACTTGTTGATTTATAAAATTATGTTTAAAATACCCATAGTTTTTCTCTAATTTAAAACACATAGTTTTAGAGATCCGAAAAGATACATTTTTTTTCAATTATTGCTGATACTGCTGTAGACTTGATGTTCGACACATTTTAAAAAAAATACCATGTTTTCCATCATATAAATATCATCATGATCAAAATCGATTCATTTTCAAGAATAATATTTTATTTTAAT
This sequence comes from Viscum album, assembly GCA_963277665.1. Lineage (NCBI taxonomy): Eukaryota > Viridiplantae > Streptophyta > Magnoliopsida > Santalales > Viscaceae > Viscum > Viscum album. The sequence continues at coordinate 823,715,149 of OY728157.1, forward strand.
ACTTGAAGATATAATTCTAATATTTTGTACTTATTAAAATATTGAAATACCATAATATTATAAAAGCTTTATAAAGACAAAATTTTTATAAAATGATGCACTTTATCCATTGGAGCCCAACGGTCAAAAAAACGGTCATATTCCTTTTAGAGGTCCATTATAAAAGCAAGGGGTAGGATGTTTTATATTTTCAAAACACCGGACCCTTGGCGGATGGATCTCCTCATACCTCTAGTGTAGAGTGCGTGTGTAGTGATTCTGGCGGTTATACTTTTCACACTGATGGATCTTGAAGATGGTGACTATCTGATTGCCTGTGTTGTGGTTCTTTGTAGTCTTGCTGTGGCCGTGTTAGGTCTTGTGCAAGGTACTTTCAATTAGACGGGTCTTGTTGTAATGTATCTTTTAAATATATGACAGTTTATCGTATTCTTCATGTTTGATTTCCACACGAATTCTTTATCAGCACACAAACCATAACATAAAATAAAATAAGAGACATCAAAAAAGAGCACAACATTGTTTACTTGGACCAGTTTATAAAACCTAGGGCGTTACATTATCCCCCTCTTAAAAGAATTGCATCCCCGCAATTCGATCGGCGTACATACACAGACTTATTCACACCGCTTCTCTGACACCCTTGGTGATGTCCCTTTACCTCCACCGCCCATGGTAGAAGTTACTATTCAACTCAATCCCCAGGGCTGAACAGAGCTTGTGGGTCTCCTCTTCCCAAATACATTTTTGGCAAAGTGGATCGTGGTTGAATCCAAGATCTTGTTTGATACAGGTGGTTTTCCAGAGATGGGAACGAGTGACATCAAGCTTCGCGACATCCGCTTAGATTTGGTTCCTAAAGATCTCTCGAACCATTTCGTAATTGCAGGATTCTATGAAAGATGCAAAATCACAGAGCTACCCAAGCATGCTGAAGCACAGGATTTGGTACATAAAGACTACGCAGAAGTCCAACTGCTTTGCAGCTTCTCCAAATGCCGGGAAGGCCAACCATTTATTGTTCAGGGTGAAACACAGGAAAAGTCCCTCATAGTACTTTCTGTTCTTTTTATAATTCTCAAATAGCGCACTAGCCATTAGGTTATACACAACTTCTGACCCTCGGATGATTCGAAGGACATTTGAGCTTTTCGACATTTCATAGAGGGTTTTGCACGTGAGTCGTAAGTTAACAAAAGGTTGGTAACATGTTGACCAGGTTTTTGCTACAATAGTCTCTATGATTTCAGTAGGGAGAGTCAAGAGTCTAGGCGTGGATCGCTGTCTTGCCATCTGAGAAGTTTAAGAACAAACCCTACTTAGTAAAACATTATTAATGTTTTTGTGTTGTCCTAATTTTCCAAGGTTGCCTAAACCATTCCTCTGATACCAACTATGACGCCCCGACCCCGGTATCCCAGATCCAGTGCTATGGTTATGGTGTGTAATTTATTTCTCACAAATGAAACAAATAATTCACACATCATAACCCATCCGGAGGAACTTTCTAGTTTAGATCCTGGAGAATCAGTGGAAACAGCTTTGCTTCTTCATTTTTTGAGCTAGGAACAAACATCCAAGTCTAGGAAAGGCTCTATCAACCTGTAAAAATTTAACATAAAACATAGGGTGAGCATTGAAATACTCAGTAAGGGGTTTTTGAAAATACTTAAATACAGCTTTTGAATACTACGTTGAAAAATACTTTTCCATACTTAGAATGTTTTCTTAAAAGAAAAACTTCACGAGTAAACAAAGGTTGATACATCAGAGTTAAATTACTTCATACCTATGCACTAGAACACTTAGCGGTAAACCACTTAGTAAACAAGATAATCATAATAATAAAAAGTCATGGGTTGCACGAAGTAAAGTGTCCATAAACAAGAAAAGTGTGTATGAACAACAAGATGAAAATGTCATCAGAGTCGTGCACAAGCGCATCATCTACACAAACTATGCACATTATGACATGATAATTGAAATACAACATTTGAAATGAAGTTCTGGAAAAGAAATTGGTCATGCATCAACATTGAAATATCATATGTCTTGTGTTTCTTCTTTTTTTTATCTGATACTCATAGGTAAGGTTCTATAACCAAGGTTATTCCTCTAATCGGAATAATCACCCGGTTGGTCGTAAACAAAGAAATGTACGCTGAAGGACTCATGGTCTCTATGTCAAGGCCTTGTTCCATGACCTAAGGGTAAAAACCCAATCTGACTGTCTCGAGAACTATCGATGCATTGAGGAGCTTACTTTTACCGGTCTCCAACCCGAAGGGCTTACTTTAACCAGTCCCCAACCTGGAGGGTTTTCTTCTTACCGGACCCCATTCCAGGTAGTCCCATACATTTCTCACATGTTGATAGGGTCAGATATTCACGGTGTCCCATACCACTTTGAATATTTAATTTTCATTTCATATTACCCAAGGTGTCCCATACTAGTTTGGGTAATACCATTTTCATTTCTCATTACCCAAGGTGTCCCATACCACTTTGGGTAATTTTAGTTCTTAGTTCATTATCATGTTGATTCATATGCATGAATAATATGAATAAGGAAACAATTATATAATTGGTTTACAAATACATGTTATGGCAGCTATAATGGAAAATATGGAATAAAAGCAGGCACGGTTAAGCAAGCATACTATGTGCATAGAATAATTATTTAAGCACATAAGATGATGAATATTTGAGACTTGATCCCAAGGGGTATTAAATGATGAGTTTCTAAAATTCCAGTGCATAGAAAAGAACTACATGGCATTAACTATTGTACTTCACAGGTCATAGTACTTGCAGCAAATTTCCATCCGCTAATAATTACTGCGGCATGCTTGGTATAAAAATAATAATCACTTGAAATCTTTAAAATTACAACACTTGGAAATAAACCATATTAGAAATAATACCTTTCATTAATTATTATACTTCACTGGTCATAGAATTTTCTGTTACACTCTGCTCACTAAAAATCATTGCAGCGAGTTTGGTATAAAAATAATAGAGGATTTCTACATATTAACACAACCCTCAAATCCATATCCTTTTCAAAAAAAAAGTTTAAAACATGCAAAAGCATATCCTTAAAAAAACACACATGTCAGTTCAAGGGCGACATTAATCAAGTTCATTGGTGTATACTTAGACCCAAAAATATAAAACAGCATAAGCAAGCGCTAAAATCCTACATGCATAGAAATATTAATAACCATTTCTTGAAACTAGGGTTTTCAGATATTAATCGTAAAAACACATACATAAATAAGGATATATATATACAGAAATTATATATATAGGTTTCCTCATAAATTGAACATGGTACACTTAGAATCTTAATACCTCTAACTACTTGTTTGTTTGAAATTCAAAACCTCATGGGGGTTTAAATGTTCATGTAACTATAAATACATAAATATATAAAAACATTGTTTTTAACTATAACATAATTGTGCTTAAACCAGAGTCCAAGTTCGCATCAAAAATATCTTTCAAAGATAAGTGTTCATTTCATAAAAATCAAAACCAATTTCCATTCCAATACATAACCTTATATAAATATATAGTTATATATATATGCAGCTTACATAAAATCATACATGTTAGGATTTGACTTTAGAAATACCCTTTGAAAAGTATAATTCTTAGTGAAATGATATTGAATAATCTTCGATACCCTAAAGATAATTGGGTATGAGTTATGTATATACATATGTATATATTTATATATATATATATAGCATGTAACCGAATCCCCAAAGGGGGTTTATACTAGGTTTGTATTATACAAAAAAAAACAGGAGTACCCCTCGAAGGAATGCACCCTTGGAGTCCCCTATTACAGTAAAATGGTTTGTAGGGAATATATATATATATATATAAACCTGTAAATAAGCCGTTTGTATATATATATATATATATAAAATAAAACCGAGGAGCATGGTAGGATTGAAAAAACATGTTAGCAGGACGCCCTTACCTTGCTGTGGAGGTTGCTTGGATTCAGAGAAGCCCACTGGTTTAGCTGGAGAGATCGGGAGGATCCCGGGTACATGAGGAGGTTCGTGAGGAGAGGGAATATATAGAAGATTTCGGTGCACCCAAAAGGGATTAGATCCAAGGGTTAGGCCGATCTTATGGCGTCATAGGTAGGTGGGTGCGCGAGGTCAACGTGAGCAGTGGAGAGGAGGCGTCTCGTGCAAACCAGCTGCTGGTTCGCGGGTCCCTGGCGCGGGGTAGAAGAAGATGTGGAGTGAAAAAAAAAACAGATGAGATTCGGCGTTGGCATGATCGGACGGATGAAAAAAACTAGAGCTTTAAAACATATCAACAGTCATGATTTTCCATGGTGAGATCGGATGGAGGAGACCATCGCGCGACCAGCAACTGCCTCTCTGGGTATAAACAGTGTGTTAATAAAAACAGTTTAATAAATGCTAAATTAGAAATTATACTAGTTCAATTTTTTTTAATATAAATACATATATAACCAGAACATTATAATTTGAATTTGTATAAAACATAATGAGTACTTTTATCTCATAATTTTCAAATCCAAAATCCCATTTTAGATTAAGAAATCAAATGATACTATTTGATATAACTATTATTTTCTTTGAAAAAATATATTTTTAATACAACACTTTTATAACTACTAGGATCTTATAACCATTAAAATCCAATTTATAACTTACTTCACTTGTTGATTTATAAAATTATGTTTAAAAGACCCATAGTTTTTCTCTAATTTAAAACACATAGTTTTAGAGATCCGAAAAGATACATTTTTTTCAATTATTGCTGATACCGTTGTAGACTTGATGTTCGACATATTTTAAAAAAATACCATGTTTTCCATCATATAAATATCATCATGATCAAAATAGATTCATTTTCAAGAATAATATTTTATTTTAATACTTGAAGATATAATTCTAATATTTTGTACTTATTAAAATATTGAAATACCATAATATTATAAAAGCGTTATAAAGACAAAAATTTTAAAAAATGATGCACTTTATCCATTGGATCCCAACGGTAAAAAAACGGTCATATTCCTTTTAGAGGTCCATTATAAAAGCAAGGGGTAGGATGTTTTATATTTTCAAAACACCGGACCCTTGGCGGATGGCTCTCCTCATACCTCTGGTGCTGAGTGCGTGCGCGGTGATTCTGGCGGTTATACTTTTCACACTGATGGATTCTGAAGATGTCGACTATCCGATTTCCCGTGTTGTGGTTCTTTTTAGTCTTGCTATGGCCGTGTTAGGTCTTGTGCAGGATACTTTCAATTAGACGGGTCTTGTTGTAATGTATCTTTTAAATATATGACAGTTTATCGTATTCTTCATGTTTGATTTCCACATGAATTCATTATCAGCACACAAACCATAAAATAAAATAAAACAAGAGACATCAAAAAAGAGCACAACATTGTTTACTTGGACCAGTTTATAAAACCTGGGGCATTACATAGTTATAAAACTAAAGACATTTTCTGAAGAAATGTTAAAAATATAAACCTTTCATTTTGGTTTATTTCATCATAAAACACAAATAATTAATATTTAGTTATAATTATATAATAATATATTTATTTCCAATAATCATAGATATTATTATTCTAATGGATTAAATTATATCTATATCATATTCCATCAAATTGGAAAGGAAATTGCTGATCGTGTGTACAACAGACTACCACCTCACGAACTGATTATTCAATTTCCATTACCAAATATTATGGATTGATATAATGAAATATTTAATTTTTATATGTCATATTGAATATATTATTATACCTCTATAATTATATTATCATATATACCTTCTTACCTGACATCCCATTGGAAAATAATAATGTTTCTCTTATGTACTGCAGACTGCCACCTCTAAAACTCATGTGATGTGTTTTAAAAATTAGTTTAATTGAATTTTAAAAAATATATTATGAATGAATATATATTAAATTTTTATCATTATTATAAATTTTAAATTTTTAAATCACATATACCTTCTAATTGTCCATTTTATGGGGGTACGATAACATTTTTCATCTACAAAGTAGACTATCACTTCGCTATGTGATGTGATTCATTTTTCACTATCTCATTCATGAAATATAAGTATGTTATATTTTAATAATATATGTGATATATATTTCATAATGAATATTGTTTAATGATATTTTATTATTTCCATTTCTTTCACTTCATCCTTTCAGAAAATGGAAATAAAATTCATGCGTACGTACAACCATTCTTCTGCATGAATGGTGTAATTTATTTCCAAGTTTAAATTTACTAGATTAATCTAAAAAGTTATGGTTTGAAGATAAATGATATTTAAATAATTTTAAAATAATATACATGATGTAACCATGATCAAATTTAATGGTACAAGGATTCCAAACCAAATCATACATGAACAAAAACGAGGCATTTATTAACCAGAACATAATTTTAATAAATAATTATTACTAAACTAGTAATGAAATATAATACTTTGTCCATATATGGTATGATAAATGTAACACCCCCACACCAGTTACACAAAGTTAGTGCATTATTACATAATATTAGCATGATCACAAAATATCATGTCTCGAAAGACCGATTATTTTAGTAGCCATGGAAACACTAGATACATTTACAAGTATTATATTACATGACAAAATGGAAAACTAGAACAACATATTGTCTTTATATCCCCTCATACTATCCCTACAGGTCATTCATAAAATAATTTTTCACATCCTGGAATAAATAAAACATTGAAAGTGGGGAGATCAGATGCTCAGTAAGGATAACAATATAGCGAAAACATTCATAAATAAACATAAACATTTAAGGCAATGTATAAATAAAACAAAAGCCTGTTAATCTTGAAATTAATCATAATATGGAAAAGATAAAATAAAATAATTCCATTTACTTATTAACATGGATAGTATACTAGTCTAATAATCACATGAAATATCAATAACCATTTTCATAATAATGGAATGCATAATGCCAGACTATCATAACCACATAGTCAAGTCCTTCTGCCAAGACTACAAACCAGTTTTTGTCAAGGCCTTTTTCCAAGACACTAGTTTGCCTCATTAGACCTAATTATTCATCGAGGAGCTATAGCGGGATCCACTTGTCACTTACTATGTCTAATGCATTCCTCATATGAAAAGGTTTAAACATAACATAAAAATTTCAATTGAAAATAGCATACGAAATGTCAACAATTTTTCCAAAAACAATGAATGATATAAAAATAACAAATCCACAGTCAAAAATACCACAAAACCTTCAATACGTTATATAATTTTTTAATCATAATAAATCAACATCAAATAAACATAAAATTCATCAAAGGATGTTGACATAGATGAAATAAAAACTATTTGAGAGAAATATCTTTTTTTGAAATCATTTAAAAGTCACATAATTATAAAAGGAAACATTTAATTTTAAAATATTCAATTAATATTATAAGGGAATCTTTTATGACTTTATAATGATGTAAAATTGCCACACCTGTCGTATAAGTTAAAAAAGACATTCTTACCATAATTTTGTCAAAAAGGTTAAAAAAGAAGCTTGTTTGGAAATCGACAGAAAGATTCCTTTATAAATATCATATAAAAAGTAAAACAAGGGTATAAATTACTTAACCCATATTCTATAAAATAGTAAGAATGTTATGAAATTCATTTTTATGAAACATGGATTTGGATGATAAAGAGGTCCCAGTAGATACTTAGGTAAAAACAACCCCGGATAATGAAGAGATTGTAAAATAAAAACGTACCTTGTACATTTCCTTGGTCGAGGGTAGGTTAACCTCTTGTATAATAGTTAAATCATTGTTATTAAATTTTACAATAATCATATACATAAATATGGTATCATATATGATCTTTTTAAAATTACTTTTTAATAATATTTTTGTATTATTGTCGTTTCGGGTGCTCACTTAATCATTTTCTTTTATATGTTTTTCTACATACGTTGTGTTTGTTATCCATAGGTTTTTTATTATTCATATACAGAATTATATAAAGTCCCTAAACATTATTTTTAATCATCAAATGAAAATTTGTCTTGAATGGATATGATTAGGAATGAATCTCATCGCGTTCGTGGAGATGGTAGTCCGTACGCACGCACGAGCGACAATATCATTCAATTGTTGTTAAAATAATATATAATTGGATGGTTTATCATATATAAATAATAATTATCATGTTATATTTAATATTTACATTAATTACACATAATTATTATACTCATCCATATACTAATGTATCTAATAACAATTACACAACGACGTGGAGACGGTAAGCTGTAGATACGCAAGAATGGTGACATGTCATTCAAGGGATGGATAGAATTAAGAATATGGTTGTACCATATTTATAATAAAATCAATGAATGTAGAATATACTGGAGTTATTATTTTATAATGTAAATAAAAAAGAAATAAGAAGTGGAAGAATAAAGGAACTTGGAAGAGGGTGGTGAAAACATTACTTCTTCTTCGTGTTCATCCTTTTGATTTTATCAAAAGGGCCCCTGAGATTGTATTTATGATCAAAATAAGGCATATAGGTTGAAGTGAGGTAATTTGATAGGATATTTGGGAATATTTTTGACGATCCAAAAGGCTTTGATGGTGTGAAATTGAGAGAAGGGGGAGAGCCCTTTTATAAGATGGGTGAGGGGAACCTTAAAAAAAGCTAGAAATATTATTTTATAATATATTCATATTCAGTTTATAATGGATCCAAAGTTACTTATTTAAAATATTGTGTGGTTATGGGTCTAAAAAAACTCAACCAATAGGTTTTATATAGGTTTAGGTTAACATATTAACCTTACCTTTTAAATTTAACTCTTCCTTAAATAGTTTTACATTTACCATGGATCTTTGTATTTTTATATTATATGGATAGTAAACATACTATAAAATGCCAATCTAACCCCAAATGGTTCATTACTTTCATATATATTATTATATAAATCTTTTGTCTGATCATAATATTTTTAGGACTATTATAACAATTAATAATATAATATTTGTTTTAAAATCTATTTTTTGTCATTTTTGACACACTTTGGTATTTGTTTTTTTGATAAAATAATAACAGCATGATTACTTCAATTTTTTTTTGAATAAATCCTAACATGTCATATTAACCTATTAAATTAGTGGATGTCATAAAAACATTGAAATTATTATTATTTTAATATTTATAATACCATTTATTTGATTGTTTCATTAAAAAGGTAATTACTGCATCATCATTGAGTCATTAATAAATTTAATTATTTAATATCCAAAAATATTAAATAACAATCCATTTTGTAGGAAATCATTTTATCTTTGTAATGAATATTTATAGTCAAATTTATCTTTTGTATAACCATATATTAAAAATGGTTTAGTTATTAAACATTAATTTTAACTCTTTTAACTCTTCTTTAAATAAAATAATAATAATTGTCTTAATGTAATCCAAGTGGACCTAAAGGGTCATATTTTATTCATAAGGTTGTTTTTTGTCGAATTACACTTATCCAATCGAATTAGGACATGTGTTAGTGTAATAATAATACCAATTTTACCCTTAATTACACTATTTACTTTTAACCATGGTAATAAAAGTAAAAAAGTTACTATTCAACAAAAATTATTTTTATCATATTGAACGAAATTTTACTTCTTGATATTAACCATGTCTCTCAAATTTTTGAAATTCAACTCACAGAAGCGGTAAAATTAAGTTTAATGTGAATTAGCAAATTCTCCTATGAGGTGGGAAAAATATGGTGAATAGTTCAATAAAATTTTATATATCTAATATTATTACAAAATGACCCCAATTAATTACATTTAATAGATATAGGTATTACGTATCTATTTTTACAAAAAAAATAACTTTAAATAAAAAAATAATTATTTAAATTAAATGTCAATTTTAAACAATAACTCAGTGTTTTTCACTATTTATCAAAAATGGAACGTTTTCAGAAAAATATAAAAAATTCACCCTAAGATAATTTTGATAATCCAAAATCAGAAATGAAGTCTATTTTAACAAATTCAAAACATATAAGTTGAATTTATTAATTTAAAATTAATTTCTGTTGTCAAATCCAAAAGGAGTATTTTCTAAAAATAATATCTATCAAAAGATTGACACTTGTTTATGTCCAAAATCAATGTTAAATTAATTACAATGACCAACATTGGATTAAATGGTAATAATATAATCTATTTATACTTCCAAACCATTTAAATGTATAATTTAGCACTATAAATTATTTTGATTAAAAAATCTGTTTTCAATTAAAATATAGTATTTTTCACTATTCATCAACATATGAAAGTTATCAAAAAACCCAAAAAAATTTTTGATACTAAATTATTAAATCCCGATTCTAAAGAAGAAGATTATTCTATAAAATTGAATATATTAAAGTTTCAAATATTGGATTTAAAAGGGGTTTTCAATTATAAGGCGGTAAAATTACATTTTTTGAAAAATACTTCTTTTATGTGAAAAAATGTATTTGTTCATACATTATGTCTTGGAAACTCATAATACGGATTCTAAAATTACAAGGATTGTATAATGTTCACAATTTAGTTAATACTATTCATAAATGCTTTTTAACGGCTTGTTTGGTAAGTCGTGGCATTCTTGAAATCAGTGTTGCGTGTAGTGAAAGTTAATGAATTACTATGAAGAAGTAATGTACAAAGAAATCTTGGGGTGTAACATTTTTCCTTCCTTAAATTAATTTCATCCTCAAAATTTGAAATTGTTATTCGAAAATCAAAGGTCAAAAATAGAAAATTCCTTTGTGGGAAAACCCACATCAGAAATTAGGTTAACAAAATTTAGTTTTAATAATTGGGAAAAAATTATATATATATATATATATACATGACACGTAGAGTTTCATCCTTTAACTATTTCCTACCAGAAACTCATATTTCACTCCAAATGATTTAAAAAAATATTCTATTTATCCAAATCATATAATGTTCCAAAAATAATGAATATATAATTCATTTGTCAGACTATTTAAAAAAACTAAATTATATAAACCAGTACATCACATAGTCCAGTCGTAGGTGATGCACCTTTGTCACTCTCTGGTTGCTGATTCATGTCTCACAGCCTTCCCGGACGTGACTAGTTGTCACCTGACCTCTAGGTTTTCCTTTTCATAGCAATCAAAAAATAACCTTAACAATAGTATCCAATTTCAAACTTAATCTATTCCAACCTTTATAATTATCCAAAATACTTATATCCAAACTCTCAGTCCAAAATTTGTAAGGAGTTTAATCCCAATGAAGATCCTTTTTTGCACGTAATAATATGTGAAAACCTTTATCGTGTATTCTTTTAAAATACTACAACATCATGAATTTCCATAAATCCTTATTTATTACATTAATGCTCCTTTATTCCTAATAGAATACAGGATATACTCCTTCCATTAAATTTTTTTTTCAACTCCAACAATGATGGAATATACAAATCATTAATCAGTTTCAAGTTAACCAATAATATCCAATATAATTTATCCAAATCAAACATGTATTATTCCAAAATCACAACTTCAGTATCAGAACCATATTATGCTTTATCTTTCTCTCAACCATATATATTTTCCAAAAACATTACCTGCTATGGAGTCACTTTTCATGGTTCCCCAAAATGTCAAGTCCTTAATGAAATAGTAATGCAGTACAATCCTTATATACTCCATAATTATTATAACCAATACAGCGTTGATACAACACTCAAATGACATAATTCTTTAATAACAACATAATAACTCTAATCATTCCTCCTCGTCTATGGTAGTATCATAACTTGATTATAATCCAAAAGCATCATTTGGGGAATACTCTGATGATTTGAAAATTTGTTTTTGTTGTGTCCCAACTCCTTCCAGATGAAGCATTATATATTTGAAAACTTTTTCTTACCCTTTCTGTAACATACATGGTGTCCTTTTTCTCCACTATTATAACAATCTCCCATTCCCTTCAGGCAAGTTCCAGGGTGTTTCTTCCCACAGTTATCACATATGGGAAAATTATTCTTTTCCCTAATCCCATTATCCATATTTCTCTCTTCTATCCTTTTCTTCATTTGCATACATTCAAAGCTATAGGACACAGAGAATTCATTACATATATTATTGACACATAATATTATTTCTTCATATGTTATGAATACATGGGATACTATTTCCCTTCTAAATGTTGGCATAATACCATGAATGATATGATCCTTATTACTCTTTGGATTATACATATTTATGGACTTCACATTCCTTCTACTGGTTACCATTTTTATACAATGGCATAAACTATTTCAGTTTATGATTTGAAATGAATTATTTCATACTTGTAAAATACCTAACGTTGATTGAAAAGTTTATAGATATAATCCATAATCATAAAAATCTTTTCTTTGTGAAAGTATATATTCATAAATCCATCATAATGGTTTTTAATGAATATGATAATTATCCTAATCATATCCCCCAGAAGTGTCGTAACCAAGAGTACAACAAGACCCGTTATTGTGAACCAGTTCCCATTCGAGTCTAGCTCAAAGCGGTGTTTTTGGGTTTTACCCCTAGGTACATCTTGGGCAGAGACGCCTCTACATGCTCGTATCCAGACAAGGATTTATTGCTCGGAAAAGTTAAAAAACCTATATAATACCCAAATTCAAGGAATTTATTCTTTACTAATCCCCAAAGTCCATCTTAGGGCTATGTTCTATAATCAGAGTTTATCTAAATATAGCTTCCATCTATTTTACTAAACTTCCTCTTATACCAACTATAACACCCCAACCACAGTTACCCAGAGTTGGTGCATTATTACATAATATTGGAATGATCACAAAAGATCAAGTCTCGAATGACAGATTAGTTTAATAGCCTTGGAAACACTAGATACCTTCATAAGTCTTTCATTACATGATAAAATGGAAAACTACAACAACATCTTGTCTTCATATCCCTTTATACTTTCCCTGTAGGTCATTCATAAAATACTTCTTCATATACTAGAAAAAATAAAACATTGAAAGGGGTGATCTCAGATTCTCAATAAGAAGAACAATATAGAAGAAACTTTCATAAATAAACATAATCATTTAAAGAAATTTAAAACTAAAACAAAAGCCTTTTAAACATGAACTTTAGCATAATATGGAAAAATATAAAATGAAATAATTCCATTTACTCATTCACAAGGATATTCTACTAGTCGAATAATCACACGCAATATCAATAACCACTTTCATAATAATATAATGCATAATGCCAGACTATCATAACCACATAGTCAAGGCCTTGTGCCATGACTATAAATATGTTTTTGTCAAGGCATTTTTCCAAGACACTAGTTTGTCTCATGAGACCTACCGATGCATTAAGGATCTCTAGAGGTCTCCTCCCATCACTTACTAGGTCCAATGCATTCCTCATATGAAAATTTTTAAACATAACATAATCATTTTTATTGAAACAAGCATACAAAATGTCAAAAATTTATCCATAAAGATTGAATGGTATAAAAATAAAACATCCATAGTCAAACATATCACAAAACTGTCAATACAATATGAATGTTTTGTATCATAATAATTCAAATTCAAATAAACATAAAATCCTTCAAAGGATGTTGACATAGATGAAATCAAAACTATTTGAGAGAAATATAACTTTTTTAAAATCATATAAAAGTCACACAATTTTTAAAGGATACATTTACATTGAAAATATTCTTATATGATTCTAAGGGAAGATTGGACAATTTTATAATGGCGTAAAACATCCACTCCCACCATATAAGTTAAAAAAGACATTTTTACCATAATTTTGTCGAAAAGGTTAAAAATGACCTTTTTTGGAATTCCATGAAATGATTCCTTTATAAAAATCCAATAAAAAGTCAGAAAAGGGTATAAATTACTTAACCCATAGTCTATAAAATAGTTATAATGTTTTGAAATACATTTTTAAGAAACATGGATTTGGATGATAAAGTGGTCCCAGTAGATACTTACATAAAAACAACCTCAGATAATGAAGAGATTGTGAAATAAACCCTTACCTTGTACATTTCCTTGGTCGAGGGTAGGTTAACCTCTTGTATAATAGTTAAATAATTTTTATTAAATTTTACAAGAATCATATACATATATATGATATCATATATTATATTTTTAAAATTACTTTTTTTAATGATATTTTAGTATTATCGTCGTTTTGGGTGTTCACTTAATCGTTTTCTTTTATATGTTTTGCTATATATGTTTTTTTTTTTATCCATAGGTTGTATATTATTCATATACAGAATTATATCAAGTCATTAAACATTATTTTTAATCATCAAATTAAAATTTCTCTTGAATGGAAATGATGGGGAATGAATCTCATCGCGTTCGTGGAGACGGTAGTCCGTACGTACGCACGAGCGACAATATCATTCTATTATTATTAAAATAATATATAATTGGATGGTGTATCATATATACAGAATAATTATAATGTTATATTTATTATTTACAAGAATTATACATCATCATTATACCCTTTCAAATAATAATGTATTGAATGACAATTACACCACGACGTGGAGACGGTAAGTCATATGTTTTCAAGTATGGTAACATGCCATTCAAGGGAAGGATAGAATATAGAATATGTTTTTACCATATTTATAATAACATCACTGTATATAGAAGATACTGGCATTATAATTTTACGTTGGAAATAACAAAGAAACAAGAATTGGAAGAAGAAAGAAACATGAAAGACGGTGGTGAAAACATTACCTCTTCTCCGGGTTCTTCTTTTGATTAGATAAAAAGGTCTCCATAGGATGGATTTATGATCAAACTAAGGCATCTAGGCTTAATTTAGAGAATTTTAGAGGTTATTTGGCAGTGTTTGACTTATCCAAAAGGCTTTTATGGTGAGAAATTGAGAGAGGGGGGAGTGCCCTTTTATAAGTTGGGTGAGGGGCACCTTAGAAAAAGATAGAAATATTATTTTATAATAATTTCATATTCGGTTTCTAATGGATCCAAAGTGACTTATTTAAAATATAAGGTCGGGAGGGGTCTAAAACAACTCATCCAATTGGTTTTAAACAGACTTAGGTTACCATATTAACCTTAACTTTTAAATATAACTCTTTGTTAAAAAGTTTGAAATTTACCATGTCCCTTTGTATTTTTATATTATATTGTTAACAAACGTTCTATAAAATAACTATAGAACCCCAAAAGGTTCATTAATGTCATATATATTATTATATATGTCTTCTAGCCGAACAATAGATTTTTAGGACTATTATATCAATTAATAATATAATATTTGTATTAAAACCCATTTTATGTCAATTTTGACACTCTTTGGTATTTGTTTTTTGATAAAATAATAACAGCATGATTACTTCAAAAAAAATACATTGAATCAATACTAACATGTAATATTCACGTATAATATAAGTGGATGTCATAAAAAATTTGAAATTATATTTATTTTAATATTTATAATACAAGTTATTTGATTCTTTCATTAATAAGGTAATTACAACATTATCATTGTGTCATTAATAATATTAATTATGTAATCTTAAAAATAATTAATAAAATAATATTATGTAGAAAATAATTTTATCATTGAAATGAATATTTATAATTGAATTTATCTTATGTATAACCCTATATTAAAAATGGTTTAGTTATTAAACATTGATTTTATCTCTTTTAACACTTCTTCAAATAAACTAATAATAAATGTCTTGATCTAATCCAAGTGGACCTATAGTGTCATATTTTATTCATATGTTTGTTTTAGGTCTATTTACAGTTATCCAATAGAATTATGACATGTGTTAGGGAAATAATAATATCATTTTTACCCTTAATTACCCTATTTACTTTTAACTGCGGTAATAAAACTAAAAAGTTACCATTCAACAAAAATTATTTTTATCTTATTAACCCACATTTTACTCCTTGATATTAAACATGTCTATCAGATTTTCAAAATTCAACTCATAGAAGTAGTAAAATTAATATTTATGTAAATTTGCAAATTCTCTTAGGAGGTGGGTAAAAGATGGTGAATAGTTTAATAAAATTTTATATATCTAATATTATTAAAAAATGAATCCAATTAATTACATTGAACATATATAGGTACTATGTATCTATTCTGACCTAAAATAAATTTAAATAAAATAAATTATTATTTAAATAAAAAAGTCGATTTTAAACAATAACTCAATGTTTTTCACTATTCATCAAAAATTGAAAGTTTTTAGAAAAATAAAAAAAATTCACCGTAAGATAATTTTTATATTCCAAAATAAAAAATGAATTCTATTTTATTAAATTAAATACATATAAGTTGAATTTATTAATTTAAAATTAATTCATGTTGTAAAAACCAAAAGGCATATTTTTAAGAAATAATATCTATCAAAATATTGACACTTGTTTATGTCCAACTTCATTGTGAAATTAATTACAATGACCAACATTGGATTAAATGGTAAAAATATAATCTATTTATACTTCCAAATCATTTAAAATTATAATTTAACCATATAAATTATTTTAATTTAAAAATTTGTTTTCAATTAAAATATATTATTTTTCACTATTCACCCAAATATGAAAGTTATCAGAAAAAAACCAAAAGTTTATTGAAACTAAATTATTATGTCATGACTCTAAAAAAAGATTATTTTGTAAAATTGAGTATATTAATGTTTCAAATATTAGATTTAAAAAGGGTTCTCCATTATAAGGCAGTAAAATTGCATTTTTTAAAAATACTTCTTTTATCTGAAAAATATATTTGTTCTTATATTATGTCTATGAAACTCATAATATCGATTCTAAAATTATAAGGATTATATAATGTTCAAAATTCAATTAATACTATTTATAACAGCTTTTGAATGGCTAGATTGGTATGTCGTGGCGCACTTGAACTCATTATTGCGTGTAGTGCAAGTTATTGAATTACTTTGAAAAAATAATGTACTATGAAATCTTGGGGTGTTACATTCTTCCCTACTTTAATAAATTGCGTCCTTGAAATTTTAAATTGTTCTTTAAAAATAAATGATTAAAAATAGAAATATTATATATATATATACTTGACAAACAGAGTTTCATCCTTCAACTAATTCCATTCACATACTCATCTTTCACTCCAAATGATTTCAAAAAAATATTCTCTTTATCGAAATCATATAATGTTCCAAAAATAATGAATTTATAATTCATTTGTCAGACTATTTAAAAATAATAATTTCTATAAACCAGTACATCATGTAGTCCAGTCGCAGGTGATGCAACATTGTCGCTCTTATCTTGCGGGTTCAAGTCTCGCGGCCTTGACCGACGTGACTAGTTGTCACCCAACCTCTAGGTTGTCCTTTTTTAGCAATCCAAAAATAACCTTAACAATAATATCCAATTTCAAACTTAATCCATTCCAACCTTTAGAATTATAAAAAATACTTGTATGTAAACTATTAGTCCAAAATTTATAAGGAATTTAAACACAATGAGGATCCTTTTTTCCATGTAATAACTTGTTAACACCTTTATCATGTATTCATTTAAAACACTACAACATCCTGAATTACAATAAAACCTTATAGATTACATTAATGCTCCCTTTTTTTATATAGAATACTGGATATACTCCTTCCATCCAAAAATGTTGTAAACTCCAACAATGATGAAATATACAGACCATTAATCAGTTTCAAGGTAATAAAGAATATCCAATATAATTTATCGAAATCAAAGATGTATTATTCCAAAATCACTACTTCAGTATTAGAACCATATAATGGTTTATCATTCTCTCAACCATATATTTTCCTAAAAATTGACCTGCTACTGAGTCACTATTTTTGGTTCCACACAATCTCAAATCCTTAATGAAATATTACTACAGTATAATCCTTATATACTCCATAATTATTATAACTAGTACATCATTGATACAACACTCAAATGACATATTTTATTAATAACAACCTAATAACACTAATCATTCCTCTTCATCTGTGGAAGTATTATAACTTGATTATTAACCAAAAGCATCATTTGGGGCATAATTTGATGATTTGAACTTTTTTTTTGCGTTGTGACCCAACTCCTTGCAGATTAAGCATTGTACATTTGAAACCTTTTTCTTACACTTGCAGTCATGTACATGGTGTCCTTTTTCTCCACACTTATAACAAACTCCCATTCCCTTCAAGAAAGTTCCAGGGTGTTTCTTCCCACCTTTATCACTTATGGGAAAATTATTCTTTTCCTTATTTCCTATATTCATCTTTCTCTCTTCCATAATTTTCTTCTCTTACATCCCTTAAAAAATATAGGACTCAAGGAATTCTTTACTTATCTTATTAACACACGATACTATTTCTTCATATGTTGACAATACATGGGAGACTATTTACCTTCTAAGTGTTGTCTAAATACCATGAATTATATGATCCTTCATACTCTTTGGATCATACGTATTACTGGAGTTCACATTCCTTCTACTAGTCACCATTTCTATACAATGGCATACACTAGGTCAGTTTATGAATTGTAATGAATAATTCCAAACTTGTAAAATACCTAATGAAGATTGAATAGTTTTTGGATATAATCCATAGTCATAAAAATCTTTTTTTGAGGATGTATATACTCATAAAGCCTTCATAATGGTCCTTAAAGAAAATTAGAATTATCCTAAGTATATCCCCCAGGATTGTCATAACCAAGAGTGCATCAAGGCCCATTGTCATGCACTAGTTCCCCTTCGATTCTAACTCAAAGGGGTGTTTTCAGGTTTTACCCCTAGGTACATCTGTACCAGATCTGCCTCTAACTGCTAGTATCTAGACAGGGATGTATCGCAAGGAAAACTCACAAAATCTCTACAATACCAAAATTCTTGAATGTTCTTCTTTACTAATCCTCAAACTCCTTCTTAGGGTTATGTTCTTTAATCAGAGTTTATCTAAATCTAGCTTCCATGGTTTGTACTAAACTTCCTCTGATACCAACTGTATCGCCCCATCCCATGTTACCCAGAGTCGGTGCATTATTACATAATATTTTCATGACCAAAAAAGATCAAGTTTAGAAGGATTGATTAGTTTAGTATCCTTAAAAACACTATATAGATTCATAAGTCTTACATTACATGATAAAATGGATAACTACAAGAACATCATGTCATTATATCCCCTCATAGTGTCCCTGTAGGTCATTCCTAAAATACATCTTCACATCCTGGAAAAAATAAAACATTGAAATGGGTGAACTCAGATACTCAGTAAGGATAAAAATATAGAGGAAACTTACATAAATAAACATTAACATTTAAGGCAATGCATAACAAAAACAAAATCCTTTTAAACATGAACTTCATCATAATATGGAAATGATAAAATGAAATAATGCCATTTAATTATTCACATGGATATTCTACAAGTCTAATAATCAAATGCAATATCAATAACCACATTCATAATAATGGAATTCATAATGCCAGACTATCATAACCACATAGTCAAGGCATTGTGCCAAGACTACAAATAAATTTTGTTAAGGCCTTGTTCCTAGACACTAGTTTCTCTAATGAGACTTATCGATTCATCAATTAGATACAGTGGGCTCCACTCGTAACTTATTAAGTCCAATGCATTTCTCAAATGAAATGTTTTAAACATAACATAAACATTCATATTGAAACTAGCATAAGAAATGTCAACAATTTATCCGTAAATAATGAATGGTATAAAAATAACACATACAAAGTCAAACATATCACAAAACCTTCAATAAAATATGGAATTTTTGTATCATAATAAATCAACTTCAAATAAACATAAAATCCATCAAAGGATGTTGACATAGATGAAATCAAAACTATTTGAGATAAATATCTCATTTTTGAAATCGTTTAAAAGTCACATAATTATAAAAGGAAACATTTACATTGAAAATATTCTTATAAGTTTTTAAGGTAAGACTTGGTGATTTTATAACGGTGTAAAATAGCCGCACCTGCCGTATAAGTTAAAAAAGGCATTTTTACCTTAATTTTGTGGAAAAGGTTAAAAAGGACCATGTTTAGAAATCGACGGAAAGATTCCTTTATAAACATCTTATGAAATTTCAAACAAGGGTATAAATGGCTTAACCCATAGTATATAAACTAATAATAAATTTTTGAAATACATTTTTATGAAACATGGATATGGATGATAAAGAGGTCCCAATAGATACTTACGTAAAAACAACCACGGATAATGAAGAGATTGGGAAATAAACCCTTACCTTATACTTCTCTATGGTCTAGGGTAGGTTAACCTCCTGTATAATAGTTAAATCTTTTTTATTAAATTATAATACAATCATATATATAAATATTATATCATATATGATCTTTTAATATTTCTTAATTAACAATCTTTTAGTATTATCATCGTTTCGAGTGTTCACTTACTCGTTTTCTTTTATATGTTTTTTTATATAAGCTATATTTGTTATACATAAGTTGTAACATATTCATATAAATAATTATATCAATTACTTAAAAATTATTTTTAATCATCAAATGAGAATTATTCTTGAATGGATATGACGGGGAATAAATCTCATCGTGCTCGTGGAGACGGTAGTTCGTACGTACGTACGAGCAGAAATATCATTTTTTTGATATTAAAATAATATATAATTTGATGTTGTATCTTATATACAGAATAACTATCATGTTATATTTATTATTTACATTAATTACACATCATTATTATACCCATCTAAATAATAATGTATTTAATAACAATTACACCACGACGTGGAGAATGTATGCTGTACGTAAGCACGTATGGTGACATTTCATTAAACGGATGGATAGAATACTGAATATGGTTGTACCATATTTATAATAACATCACATAATATTGAATATACTGGCGTTATTATTTTATAATGGAAATAACAAAGAATTAAGAAGGGGAAAAAGAAAGGAACTTGAAATAGGGCGGTGAAAACATTACCTCTTCTTCGGGTTCTTCCTTTTGATTTGATAAAAAGGGCTCCTTAGGTTGGCTTTATGATCAAAATAAGGACTCTAGGTTTAAGTTATGGAATTTTAGATGATATTTGGGAATGTTTTGGATGATCCAAATTGCATTGAATGTCTGAAATGGATGGAGGGGGGAGTGCCCTTTTATAAGAGGTGTGAGGGGCATCTTATGAAAAGCTAGAAATATTATTTTATAATAAATTCATATTCGGTTTCTAATGGATCCAAAGTGACTTATATAAAATATAAGCTGGGTATGGGTCTAAAAAAACTCATCCTAGGTTATAGATAGGTTTAGGTAACCATATTAACCTTAACATTTAAATTTTACTCTTAGTTAAATATTTTGACATTTACCACGTCTCTTTGTATTTTTATATTATATGGTTAATAAACATACTATAACCTGCCAATAGAGCCCCAATTGGTTCATCAATGTCATATATTTTATTATATATGTATTTTTTTAAAACCTTAGATTTTTAAGAATATTATATCAATTAATAATATAATATTTGTTTTAAAAACTATTTTATGTCAATTTTGACACTCTTTGGTATTTGTTATTTGATAAAATAATAACATAAATATTAATTCAAAAAAAAATTATTTGAATCAATCCTAACATGTTATATTCGTCTATAAAATTAGTTTATGTCATAAAAACATTGAAATTTTATTTATTTTAATATTTAAAATACCATTTATTTGATTCTTTCAGTATTAAGGTAATTACTACATCATCATTATGTCATTAATAATTTTAATTATTTAGTATCTAAAAATAATAATTAAAATAAAATTATGTATTAAATCTTATTATATTTTTAATGAATATTTATAGTCTAATTTATCTCATTTATATCCTTATATTAAAAATTGATTGGTTATTGAACTTTTATTTTAACTCTTTTAACTCTTCTTTAAATAAAATTATAATAAATGTATTAATATAATAAAAGTGGACCTAAAGGGTCATATTTTATTCATAAGGATTTTTTTGGTTGAATTTCACTATTCTAATAGAAATAGGACATGTGTTATGGTAATAATAATATTAATTTTACCCTTAATTACCCTATTTACTTTTAACTGTGGTAAATAAAAGTAAAAAGTAAATATTTACCAAAAATTATTTTTATCCTATTGAACAACATTTTACTCCTAAATATATACTATGTCTCTCATATTTTCTAAATTCAACTCACAGAAGCAATAAAATTAAGTATTATGGGAATTTGTAAATTCTCTTAGGAGGTGGGTAAAAGATGGTGAATAGTTCAATAACATTATATATATATATATAATTATTAAAAAATGACTCCAATTAATTAGATTGAACATATATAGGTATTATATATCTATTTTGACTTAAAATAAATTTAAATAAAATAAATAATTATTTAAATAAAAAGTCAGTTTTAAAGAATAACTTAGTGTTTTTCATTATTCCTCATAAATTGAAAGTTTTCAAAAAAACATAAAAAATTCACCCTTGTCTAATTTTAATATTCTGAAATCAAAAATTAATTCAATTTCACCAAATTCAAAACATATATGTTTCATTTATTAATTTAAAATTAATTCCCTTTGTCAAAACCAAAAGGCGTATTTTTAAGAAACAATATCTATCAAAAGCTTGACACTTGTTTATGTCCAATTTCAATTTAAAATTAATTAAAATGAACATCATTGGATTAAATGGTAAAAATATAATCTATACATACTTACAACCCATTAAATTTTATAATTTAACACTATAAATTATTTTGATTAAAAAAGTTAATTCTATTTAAATATATTATTTTTCACTATTTTCCGAAATATTAAATTTATCAGAAAAACAAAAAAAATTTATTGAAACTAATTTATTATGTCACAGTTATAAAGAATAAGTTTATTTTTTAAAATTTAATATATAAATGTTTCAAATATTGGATTTAAAAAGGGTTCTCCATTATAAGGCGGTAAAATTGCATTTTTTGAAAAATAAATATTTATCTAAAAAAATGTATTTGTTCTTACATTATGCCTAAGAAACTTTTAATATGTATTCTAAAATAATATGGATTATATAATGTTCAAAATTTAGTAAATACTATTCATAACTGCTTTTGAACGTCTAGTTCGGTAAGTCGTGGAGCACTTGAAATCATTGTAGCGTGTAGTGCAAGTTATTGAATTACTTGGAAGAAATAAGGCACTATGAAATATAAGGGTATTACAATAAAATTGTTTATGGTTATTTTATATTTTTATAATTAACCAATATCTATTATACATGTGGTTAAATTGTTTACAATAAAAGTCGATAAAGAAGGTAAGGGATTTTGTCTCAATTTTATTTCATTACGACATAGATTATATTATACACCAATATAATTTAATAAGTTTTATATACTTTCCATTTTACATTTTATAACATTAATATATCTATAAAAATTATATTTAATCATATTTTTTTATTCATTCATGTGGATTATGATTCAAAATATTCTAATGTGGTAAATGTTTGATGCTAAAATCTCATTGTTTATTCAGTTTTTTATGATTATTCTTGTGAAGATGAAATATTATGATATAATTATAAAAACATAATTTAGTTTTATTCTCCTTTAATTTTTTATTTTTAATAAATTGTTTCCATTCATTTTATCTATTTATAAAATCAATATTCAAGAAGAATATTGATAAAAAAACAAAAATTATTTTCACACATTGATTGAAAACACATTTTATTCAATGTACATGAATCCTAATATTGATTTAAATATTATTTTAAAATTATCTAAAATATTTATTAGATAATTTATTTCCCATTTTTTACATTTTAATACATTTTAAAATTATTTTTCTTGTTATTTATAAAAGATTTCCAATATGTATTTTACTAAAAATGTGAATGGAATCATTACAAAAACATAATTTCCAACCATCATAACCATTTATTTCATAGAAATAGAATTTATTTGTTTTCATAGTTATTTTAAATGAAAATGAAATCCATAATATTTTAAAAAAATTAATTTTTAGAATGTGATTTTCAAATAATAGTTATTTCCTCCAAATATTTTCCATTTTATTTTTCATTCAAGATCATTTTCCATCTCACATGAAATCCTATGATGAAAATTCATCTTTACTTGGGATATCATCAAATTATACCATCATAGTTCAATATTATTATGGTTAATTGATATGATTAAAAGAATATTATTAAACTCATTTCTTTTCCACTGGTTATTTTGTGGTGAATTTTTTTATGAAACCTATTAAATATCATTTGTTCTAATAATATGATGATTTTTTGATCTTGTGGAACACATATGTATTATTTTCATTATGTTATAAGTGACAACTATATGTCTATCGAAATAACGAATATATTCATGAGATCTAATGAGAATATAGTGTGTAATAAGTCTATAGGATTGATCCATAATGAGAAACATGCTGATAGGTTGATCCTGTCACAAAGCAACAATAGTTTACCCTGAACCGGTCTCCTGAGCAAATCTACGGTATGGACAGAAGGGCATTATAGATCACCTAGGTATGAAAAAAAGCAATATGTATCAATAAATATACAAGGGGGAATTATTTCACTAAATATATATCAATAAATAATATAGTGGAAAATAAATAGAGCATCCCAAATATAAAGAATATAGCTACAATATTCAAATTGAACATCTTTTTCAAAATGTAGAAAGTATAAAAAAAAGAACAAAAATATAAAATGTTCTTAACCACCAAATCAAAATCTCTATATGACCCTAAGTTTTATCTCCAATACCACGAACATCTGTTGCCCACGATGATAGACACCAAGATCAAACCTACATGGCATGTTAAAAGCAACAAAGAACAAAAAGTATGATTATTAAAACACTATAGGGATTCCTGAAAAAATATATTACCAAAGAACATACTTTATAATAAAATAACTTTCAACTTCATGTTTCAGATAAAATATATGTAGATAATATTTTAATCTACTTCTCTAAAGAAAAACAAACACTATCCATTTCCATTAATACCATTTAAAGCCACACATTATTATCAATAAGGAACCATATGTATTTTTAAAGAAAAATATGGAATTACATTTATTAGGGATATAAGTA
The DNA here is from genome assembly GCA_963277665.1 of Viscum album. Lineage (NCBI taxonomy): Eukaryota > Viridiplantae > Streptophyta > Magnoliopsida > Santalales > Viscaceae > Viscum > Viscum album. Next base: position 823,740,464 of record OY728157.1, read on the forward strand.
AAGAAAGAAATTCCCAAAAACATTTTCCACAATCACTTGAAAAAAAATTTCCATTTTGAAATAATTCCACACCAATCATGAAGTAAGGACTATAATCACATGACAAGGGAAATAGAAATAAACCTACAAGACTAACAAAATAATAAATTACAATCATTCACTATAATAATATAAGTGAATATAAACATATGAGATTATGAATAATCTAGAACATACTAATACATGATGCCCACCCCCTGAATCATACTTCACACGATTAAATCAAAAGCTCCCTAAATAAACCCATCAACCATATCTCAGGCCAAACTAAGGGATAACCTCCTAGAAATAAACCCAATATACCTACCTATTTTGGGACACCATCCAATAAATCATCTATATAGTGAAGAAATCATTCTTAGAAAATTTTCTCACTATTATATGTTCTAATGCCTCACATATTAAGTTGGTGATCCTACTGAGCATCCAATAACATTCATATATAATAATAATTGAACAACATACAACACCCCAAGCTAGAAAAAGGATCCATATCTTCACTTAAACCTCATATTTCACAAAGGATTCCCTAATAAAGATCTACTATTACATACAATATTCATATATAAATAAGGAAAAAAAATTCAATAAGAATTGTCTTCTTAAACACTTCATCAGTTTCATCATGGTGACACATGGACTCATGATCTTGTCACAAAAGATATATTTATCAAAAAACCAAATAAACATATAAAAAGAGGCATAAACACCCCATTAACCATTTCCAAACCATTTCATACAATTCAATTTTTAAAAAGCACACCATAATTTCCTGTCAAGATATTTTTTACTAAATTGCCTAACACACAATTAGACATTACAATACCAAAAACACATTTAATTTAAATCTAAAATCACTTTTAAACCTATTCAAGGATGTGAAATAATAATCTATTATATAAAAACTATATTCATAAAGAAAAAATATGCATTATATGTGATCAAAATATGAAAATTCCAACCAGGAATTTCATCAAACACTTGGTGGACAATTTTTAACAAAAACATCTATTCATCACAAAATAAGGATATAATAACCTTTTTTCATACCGAAAAAATATTTCAAGGAACATAATTGAATTTTTAATATTCAAGGAATGTGTAAAAATCCAGAAATAAATAAATCTTAAATTATAAATGAATTTTTAAGGGAAACCTACCTCAAACTCTATGTGTTTCAACAACGCACACCCAAAACCATGACGCTAGGGTTTGAGAAGGTAAGGAGATAAATAAAGGATCCCTAAAGAAAAAAAACCAAAATAAATAATGGGGAACCCATAAATTTGGGGAAGATGACCATGGTAGAAGAGGAACTCAATAAAAAATGGATGAAAGAGGAAAGGGGAGAATAAATGAGGGGAAATAGCTTGAGAATTTATCCTCAACATGAATAAATCCTATGATACTTACCAAGATATTGAATATGAGGATTAAAGATCCCAAGATGATCTACCATATGGATGTAAAAACCATGTCAGAGGATAAGGGGACATATCAGTGTTAAAAATCTATTGGGGTAATAATTGGTATTTTACAAAAAATTATGTTCTGGGAAGCTCACGAACATTGGCGACGTGGTTTACAGAATTGTACTCCAACAATGAACCCCTCACTAAAAACACACGGTCACATACATTTTTTGGATACATGGTTTCCAAACCATTCTCCAATAATGTGTGATGGATCATTTCGGAGACTGTGTCATCCTATATACTTTATGCACTATTTCATTAACTATGTGTGGGTTGTGCACCCTCAATGAGGAGAAGTCTATACCTAGCACAGTTTCTTGGAGCATGCCGCATGGTTTCCCCTAACTATGAAAAAACTATTTGTATGCTATTTTCATGATAAAAAATCAAACTTCTCACTATGAACACCCTAACAAACAAATGAATAACCATGAGGTAAAATATAAACATAGATATACCTCAAAATTTAAACAGTATCACACCAACAACATGATTGAACAACCTAGATACCTAATTGAATCAGAACATATTATGAAAATAAAAAACCATGTCTGAACAAACTACCCAACACTAATTTTTTCCATCCCCATAAATCCACAAGAACATCTAGTTGATCTTTTAAAGAATAAGGATTCCCACTGACATTTGATCCATCCACTCAATCTAATAACACACCAGCTATCACCACATATGATCTTACACTGCTTCTCGACAAAGAAAAAAAAACCAAAAACATATCCCAATAAACACCATGAATAGAAACCAAAAACTACACGTTGGTGAGAACCATGTTCTCCAACAAATATACACATGATATTTAGAAAGGATTGAAAGGAGGAATCACAATGTTTACCTAAACATATATGATATATAAAAAGAAACATATAGAAAAAAACCACATACTCATTATGGGTGACTGGAAAAGACTCTACGTAATATTGAAAAATAAAAGAATGAATCAAAACCAATATGCATTTATAGTAGGACACATAGTGGTTCTCTACACAATAAAAACCAACCGAAAAATGACTATTTAAAAATTCAACATGATCCTACTCAAGGGACATCCCATAGAGGACAACCAAATCTCTTTGACACCAGCCCACCAACCACGAAAAAGAGGAACAAAACACCAAAATTTTGACCACAGACTCTCAAATAGGGGAGACAAAATTTGAGCCAAAGATCCCCGTACCCCTAGAGGGTTTTCTGGAAGCCTAAAAAAAATCACACTAAGACCTATGGTTTGAGGTCTGATGATTCAAGCATATGGTGCACCATAGCCAGGAGAGGGAAACCCCAAACATAACTCATTCTTGGAATATCCTCTACAATGGATATTCAGAACATACACATTTTTTATCCACATAGATTAATGCAATGAACTATAATTGAAAAAAAAAGGATCAAATGCACATAAACTGAAAACAGATGTTCTCAGAAGTCTTACAACATTCCATAATATTTTGAATATAACAAAACAACATCATCCCAACAGACAAAAAATAACCCTTACAAATGGAAGGAAACATAAAATAAGGACACATTAAATGAGTTCCCAAATAATAAATCAATTAAATGATTGGCTTCATTATGATTTCTAGAAACAACCTAAAAACTAATTCATGTGAGGTATTTGTATATAAGAATAGAATTTCTTTAGAGATCATGGACATAATGGCTTCTTATGACCCTTTTAGAACACTGTTAACACAATTCGATGTAAAACCTAGAATAGTTTGACAAAATATCCTGATTCTTTAGGATTCCATGACCAAAACCAACAGCTTAGGTCACTTACTTACTACCCTACAAGAACTCCCTTCAACACTCAAAGGGAATAAAGAAAGTTCATCTACATCATGGACTCATTATTGAACCAATTCATCATGGAGTGATTACTTCACCATGTTAGAGAATGAATCATGATTAAAATATGCCACCATTGACAGTAGATCAGGACGAATCTGACACTTATAATCTCGAGCATTCAAGGAATCGATCACGATATACCTTATCTCATGTTGTACCAGATCCATAATGATATGTTGGAATCCCAACACTGATCAATCACCATACTCTATAAATCACTTCTCTATTCCCTTTCTCACCTTCACTATCTCATAAAAGTACTTTCAGATAAACAATTCCTTGAATACCACCCATATAAGATCATCCCGAGTCTTGTTTCGTGATAGGGAATTCCACCACATCCAATGATAACCTTCAGTCATAAAGATATAAATATTAACCATTAATGACTTAGGAAACTCAAGGTAACCAAATATTAATTTTATTTAACACCTACATGGGTTCTCATTGAGTGAATACGATTGAACATAAGGGAGAGGTGGAGTTATCTTCTGAAACTCAAAAACAAAATCCTTAGGACGATAAACTGGAATGTCTACTAGTGAAGAATAACCTGTTGCTGCATCACAAATATCCTTTAAATCTCTATAGTGGTGGACACTGTGAAATTAAAAAAACAAAAATCTCAATAATAATGAACTCATCAATAAGAGCTATCAAACTCAAAACACCAAATAAAACATTGGATGCGAAAATGAGAAACTGAAATATAAATAAAACAACTACAATATCTAAACATAACATCATTAATGAAAATTTAATAATAGAATGACTAAAAAACAACGAACAAATAAACCAGATGACCATAACAACATCCCAATGTGACCCCGAGGGTCTCTCTCAAAAATTAAGATCAACCATCACCCACAGTGATCAACAATAAGCAGAAAACTACACAACAAGCTAAAAATAATAATGAACTATAAGTGTGACTATTAAAACTAAAAAATCATTCCAAAGTAATATATGATCAATGTAATTACTTTAAAATAAATAAACATATACATCATGTTTGAGATTAAATATATGAAGATAATATTTTTTTAAAATTTTCCAAATTAAACCAATCATGGTCCATTTCAATTACTACCATTTCAAACCACACATTATTTTCTAGAAAGAACCATATGTATTTTAAAAGAAAATTATTGAACTTATTTTATTTGGGAGAGAATGACGAAAAGACATTTCCAAAACATTCTTCCATAAAATATTAATCAAAATTTCCATTTGGACATAATGACACACTGCTTATGGAGTATGAACAATAATCATAAGATAAAGGAAATGAAAAGAAACAAACATGACTAACCAACCAATAATCAATCACAATTATTCTCTACATGAAACTAAATTATAATTTTTTTGTGGTCAACCAATGATATCCTGAATAGCACATAACATAATAATACATGAGTCCCATCTTCAGAATCATTCCTCTCATGATGAAATCAAAAGAACCTTAATGACACCCAACCACCATAAATCTGCTCAAATCGAGGGGGAATAAAATAGAAATAAACACAATATATTCACCTACTATATACCACCATCCAGATAATAATCTATCTAGTACAACAATTTTTCTCAGAAAATTATCTAACTATGCCATGTTCCCATGTCTCACATATAAATGTGGTGATCCAACCGATTGAAACTGGGTATACTATAACATTCATATATAATAGTAATTTAATAATAGCCATCACCCCAAGCCAATCCAAGGATCCATATCATGGATTAAAACTCAACTATAATAATGGAGTCCTTTCCTAAGATCTGCTATTCCATAAAATATTCAAACACAAGTAAGAAAAAATGATATTTCATGAAGATTTATTATGTTAAAATTTTCATCACTTTCATCAGTGTGCCAAACAGGCCTTGGGATCTTTTTAAAAACACCAAATTTATCAAAGAGCTGGATAATAATTTCAAAAGAGGGATAAACACACCATTTACCATTTAGCAATGATTTCATAAAATTCTCTTTTCAGAAAACATGAAAAATTTTCATTTCAAGATACATTTTATTATAATACCAAATTGGCCATTATACACTACACATACCAAATAAAAATTTCTTTTAAATCCAAAATCACTTTGAAACTTGTTCTAGGAAATCAAATACTAAATTTCCATATAAAAACTATATTCCAAAATACAAACATTCTTTACATGACATAAAACTCATGGAAAGGCCTATCAGGAATTTCATCGAACACGTGGTGTGAAATATATAGAAAAATAAATCTATTTATCAAAAAAATTATACAATAACTAGTTTTCACACCCAATAAATATTTCAAGGAACATATGAAATTATTTTAAATTCATGTCATGTGTGAAAAGAATTAAAAGAATGAATCTTATATCAAAATGGAAATATAAAGGGAATCAAAAGTCCAACTCTTCTTGTTTCGACAATGCACATGAAAAACAACACTATAAGGGTTTGAGATGGTAATATGGCCCAAAAAGAAATCCTAATAAAAAACCCTCAAAAAATTAATGGAAAAAAAACCCAAGGAATACATGGCCATGAAAGAATAGAAACATAAGGGGAGATTAGTAAAATAGTAAGAGGGACAATATATTATGGGAAATATCTTGAAGAATCTAGGAAATATATGAAAAAATCCCACGATCCACAGCAAGGGAGGGAGAATGAGTTTTGAGGAAAAATTAGTTATTAAAAAAATACCAAGGGGGAAAAATACCGAGGTGGTTAAAACTACCAAGGGAGGACAATTAGTATTTAAAAATTTTATGTTCTTATTAGTGCGCATGGTTTGCAGCACGACTTACAAAATTGTTTTCCAACCATGCACTACTGATTGGAAATAGTTGGGAACCTACACAGTTTGATCGCACAATTTCTAAATCATGATACAACTGTGTGGAATGAATTTTTCCCAAAACATTGGCTTCATAAACACATTAAAAAATATTTTACTAACCGTGTGTGGGCAATGTTCCATTATCCAGGAAAACTCTGATTCTTGCATGGTTTTATAGAGTATGTCGTATGGCTTCCCCTAACCATGTGAAAACCGTGCACAAGATACTTTGAAATAAAAACCATATGTTTCTCTAACAACTCCCAATAAACATAGGAATAACCATGTGATAAAAACTAAATAATGATAGTCCTTAAAATTAAAATATCTTCACACCTATAACTCGATAGAAAAACTGAATGTTCTAAATGAATAGAAATATTATGAGAATATGATAAACCAGGTGTGAGAGTTCTACAATTGGAAATACATTTGTGGGATTGGCCTTCAATAGTATACAAGTGATGAGTCATAATCCAATATTATTTATTTTATATTTAGTAAATATTGAAAAATTAATTGGGTTTTATACCTATGTTGATGACATGCTTCTACGATATGAACTTATAGTACATAAATTATGATGATTTGAAACGCTTTTGAATCACGTATTTTGGAATGAGAATTATATATTACATGAATAATGGTGTAATTTATAACATGTTGGGAATTAACATTGTATGTCCTGTTCAGTATCTGATAACCTTACTATTATCATACTCATTCATGTTACCATAAAATGATATCTCCAATATTTACTCTTACTGGTCATATGATCTCTCCATTTCTTTTGTTTTATTTTACCAGGTTATGAAGAAATGCTTTAAATAGGGTATTTTTATGAAGTGTGGAAAATGGTAATATGTTTATGGGATATTTTTTTAGTTAATTAATTAATTTATAAGATTTAATTCATAGTCTCTAATGATCCTAAACAGGTATGGTACTTGAGAATTTATTTGTGAAATGTACTAAATATTAATCTTTAAAGATGTGATATTTATGTATGAAATTCAATTGTTGTTATATTTAGTATCACACCTTAATAACTTACATAATAAATCATGATATATATAAATCATTAACCAATAAAATTTATGGAAATTTTATTCTAGGTGCTCGCATCACATAACATAGTGTGACTCGACTAACCTACCCTAACAATACATAATATCTCATTAAATAAAAACATTGCCCATTTAATATTTGGGATATATAATTCAAGTTTGATCCCTAAAATAAATTAAAAGATTACATAAAATTACAATAAAAATAAAATAAACAACTGAAAAATATTAATCACGATCAAACTGATGAGAAGAATGTGGGGTTCATAAAACTTATTTAGTGGATAATTAAAGATAAATAACAAAGAATCTCATGGCATTAATATATTATATCTTTTTAATTTTAATTTTTGAAAATAAAAAATTTATTTATCATAGAGTTCAAATGTAATTATTTCAATGGAGGGATTTTGGATACTAAAAAATAAAAATGATCCACATTGGTGATACTTTATGAAATAAGTAATGGATCATTTTAGATAAGGGGATGCAATATTCTATTCCATAAAGAAATTATTTTAACCAATAAATTTTTAAATAAAATAAATATGAATGGATACTATTATCATAGATTAAAAATACTAGATTTTTTAAATTAATGACATGAGAAAGGAAATCGTAAATTTTACTTAAACGGGGTTCTCATATGAGTGAGAATATCAAAGGGAACTAAAAACATGTATAACCCCAAAAATGAAAAGGATACATTTCCAAGAATATATTTATGTGTCACATATAAAAAATAAAATATGTATTTGAGAAATATATTGAATAAATTGAGGAATAATAATGATATTGTGTAACTGGTAATTCACGATTTATGTACGGAATATCCTTTTTTAAATGACATTGGTAAAATACAACATTATAAAATATCATTACAAATCCTTATTTTTAAAATAAAAAAGTAAAATATTATTCACATTAGATTAAACTAAATGATGATTCCAATTAAAAATGAGAACAATTAAATTATGGTAACTTATTAATAGAGAGGTGAGTCGTTCTTTAAATAGATGAGAATTATTCTTAACAATGTTGCATTTTCGAAAAGGATTTCAAATCATTTGTGAAAAATGTTTAAAAAAAATATATCAACCAAAATTAAAATATAAAAAAATTTAAATTTAATATTTAACATGAGGAGATAAATTATGAGGCAAAAAAATATTGAGTTACGAAAGACAATTACATTTTCATAAGGACTACAATTGTTGTCATCAATAAGGAATATAATTAATTTAAGTGTTGTTTTGATGATCAAAAAACATTAATGATACTATAAGTCATGGGATAATTATTTACATTATAAAATAATATTTGGGAATTATATCAAATATTTCCTCAGTGAAGGGTGATTTATATGAATCCATTACTACGTTTATTATTGTTCACTACACATGAAATTCACTTAAAAATAATAACAAAGTATGTCTAAAAGTTATCTAAAACTGAACATAATATATTGATTAATTAATTTAATCTCATTATATATATAATTACATTAATAAAAAATATTTAATTTTATATGGTGAAAATAGTACCATTTGAACCTAATTTTAATATACTTTTAACATATTATGGTTATTCGGTGTTTTAATTTTAATTCCATCAAAATATTTTCCAATTTTTGACCGTGGTCAGTGGTTTTGTTTAATTAAAATATTAATCCAATAATTATGGAGCTATTTTCCCTTATTTATCTTATTTTTACAATACCTATATATGTTCTTATGTTATCCAAAAAAATACCCAAATTATGATAGGGGCATTCAAAAGTCCACTACTGATGGTTAAAGTTACTATAAGAATTTATTATTTTTTTACTTATATATTTTCATATGTTATCAATATATTATATTAATACTATATAAAAAATAATTTTCATAGACTAAATAAATTTTTAATTTCATCCATGTATGGTGGTTATGGAAAACAAAACATGTCTTTCATAGAGGTTGTTGTCTAAAGACACAGATGATAACACTAGCATTTTTTATCAATAAAGATAGAGAAGTGTATAAAGTGGGTATTAAATTATTATAATAACCATAAATTATATTAAAAATTCTTATTTTACCATTCCATAATGGATAGAGGTGAAGTTAGATATGAAAAATTAGAAATGAAGCTAAAAATCATAGGCTTAGAGTGTTAGCATTCCATATGATGTTCTCCCATAAGTAACATAATAAGACATTTTAGCACGGTATTTCGGATAGAGAATTGATTAAAATCTATGGGGATGATTTCAATAAGATAATATGTAAGAGTTTTGGTAGATACATGGCTTAATAATGGATAGATAAATTGGGATTATGTTGGCTTTTATAATTGACGCAAATACCACTATTGAAAAAAAACATTTTTTCTCAATATAATCAATCCATTATTCAAGATAAAAGACTCTAAAAATGGCCAATAATGGTTTGGGAAAAGTGATACGGCCCATAATCCCTCATCCATACAATTTAACATAGGTTTCACAAATGTTTTATAAATATTTACTCTGTTAATCTACATTTACCATAAGTTACACTTATCATGGTTACTCCACTTTCACAGTTGACATCATATTTTAATTAGAAATATTAGAATATATATTATTTAAATATTTTAAAAATATGATTTCAAATATTTCAATCATTTTATAGAATAAAATTACAATGAGATATATAATTTTATTTTACTATTAGGGAATATAGAGAGTAAAACCCGTTTCTATGAAAATTGTCATTTTAAGACTAAAATTTATGTGTCATATAAGAATAAAATTGATTATGATTTTAATGAAATAAATGTGTTTATTATATTAAAATAAATTTTAGTCATATTTCAAATCACTCCATCTCCAAATTTATGAATAATAATTTTTAGTTATAGGAAGAGGCCATTAACATGTTTAATTTGAATTAAAAAATTATGGTTATACATAGGTCTGATAATTTTTTTAAAATTAAAATTAAAAAGAAAAAAAAACAATACTTGAAATTAATATGTGATATATTATTTTTAATAATATTTTTGGTCTTTATTATATACTAATAAAGTTGTAAAATTTTCCATTTTGAAATAATCATTATTTCTGAATATTTATCTACAAATCAATTATTTTAGAAAAATACCAAAAAAAATTATTCAAAACATTATTATCACATGATGAATCCAAAAATGAATTTAATTTTATTCTAATGAATTTATTTTTGATAAAATATAATTTTAAATCACTAAATATTTATAGTATTGAAAATATTTTTTTTTGAAAACATAACTTATGTTCTAAATTCTTAGTTTTTCGATTAGAAATAAAAATCAAAATAAAATAATAGAAACACTTAATATATGTATCATCTCTATATAATGGTTTCATGAATTTGAAATTCATATTAATATAAAAGTAATTTCATAATTTTATGATACGTATAAAAAAAATATTTTTTTATTATCATAAAAATGAATAATTTATAATAAAAAAGTAAATATATTTATCTTAAAATAATATTGAAATTTTATTTTAAAAGAATTTATTAATTTTTAAAATTAAATTTCATCATTTACATATTAAATGAATTATTTTAAATTTTAAAATTCCATGAGAAATTGTTTTTATAGGAAAATAACTTTTTAAATTAGTAGTTGTTCTTGTTGTCAATTTAGAAACACACTAATAAATCTCTCATATAACAATAAAAAGTATATTTTATTGAAATAATTATTTACAAATAATATAATTAGTGTTTATTATGAAAAATTATAGTTCCCCAAAATATTTATTACTACAAACAATGTTGTATTAAAAAAATTAAATTAAAACAAACATTTAATATAAATACATATGTTAATATTTCTCATAATTCCATTAAACTTGATGAGACTCATTAGTTCAATTTATAGATTTTAATGGTATAAATATATCAGGACTTCATTTTAGTTAAATATTGTGGTTGGAGATGGTTATAAAACAAATTTGTCTTAAATATAGAAAGATATATTGTAACTATTGTACATTCCCACATATTCCACCAATGAGACGAGATTTCACTACTCCAGTAGTCCTTCTACCCATTCATCCTATAAAACAAATTCTATAGCACTGATGTTCATTCACCCAATTTCTCTAAGGAAATGAGCTTCCATATCACTTGATCACTAAAATCCCATCTCCATAAAGAGGAATGTGAAAAAGGGATCCATCAATTCCCTATCAACATCTTTATGTTTGAAGGTATCCTTATTCCCCATGAATAAATACTCATATATTCATTTTCCTCTAATTGGTTTCCATGTTAATGGAAATCACAATCATTGTTTTATTACATACCACACATCTTAAAGTTATCATCGCCTCCCCAATGATCATGACCATTATGTAGGGAAGTGTCTTATCTAGAATGGGATTAAGACCCCAACCACCCACCATGTAATGACCAAGGAAATTATTCTACAACTAAATAGTAAAATTCATTATAAATGTTGAATGAAATAAGTTGTATTTATAGATTTTAAGGAATATATACTAACAGAATTGTAACATGACCATTTGTACTATAATGTGATAGTTGGGAATAGGAAACTCTATATTATAAAAATAACCTTACCTATGAAAGTATAAACAAAATTTACATATCATATAAATGAAAATATGATATATTTATATCATTGTATAAATAAATATATGTTTCCAAAATGATAAATTAAATCCCAGCATATTTGAAAAACGCAAATGTTCATTCAATTTTTTATAATTAAAATATGATTTAAAAGAAATATTATTTTCTTGAAATATATTCATACTTAATTTATTTATATTTTAATTATTATATAGTTTTATGGGACCATATTTTACTTTTTATAATGGCATAAAATAGGTTTTAGTATTTAAATCTATATTATTTTAATAACTAATTATTTGAATACAAAATTAATTTCATCATATTTAGAAAATTATATTTATAAAATGGATTCCATATTTTATATTTAAATACTATAAAATAGTTATGGTGAAATACTATGATTTTTGAGAATATTGTTTTTTGAATAGTGAAATATGATAAATTAAAATATAATTAAATAAATACATCATTTACTCATGGATGATGTATGGATGATGTAAGAACATATTTATTTTATCTAAAATGAAATTGTGAGTATGTTTATTCAAAATAATCAACTCAATTGATAGTGTTTATCCAAAAAAATACATAAAATTATCAAAAACACCACTCTCCACACCATATAAATAACACCCCTCATAACCCCATCTCCTTACACATCCAAAACATTGAATTTTGTATAAATTCTAATAAATTCCACTCCCAAGACACTTTCTCATGTCCGAGATCTTTTGGTCTCATAAAAATAACAAATTTAATTCCTTGCGAAAGTTATCTGGGAGACGATATTTAGGAGGTAGAATCCTCATTATTTTCTCTTTTAAATTCTTTTTTATCTTTATTTTATTCTATTTTATACTCACCTACCCTATAAAAACTAACATGATAATAAATTATCATATATATATTGTGAAGTTATTGTGTAAATGGAATATCCCTCATCAGAACATGTCTCTTCTAATATTATTATAAAAATGAAAACATCATTCATGATGTATCGATTCACCGCATTCATGGATGAAAAATATTCATCTTACCTTACCACCGTTAAACATTCTCATAAAATAATTATTATGGTACACTATATTTTAATATTTATATTTTTACTTTTGCAATGTTCTATAAATAATATATAGACCAGATATTAAATTAAATAAATCAATTCATGATTTTTGTAAAAACACCCAAAATAAACTAAAAAATTATCATTCATTCTATATCTAATGAATCAATATCATATCAAAAATACAATTATATCTAGTATCATATAAAATTCCATAAGCACATTAATATCATTTCATTAATCTTTTAGAGTTTTCCTTTCATTTTACAAGAACTCCCATAATTATACTCAAGAGATCCAAACATAAATCCATGATGTGAAAAATCCTAGAATAGAGATTTTGATAATTTTAGATCATTTGAATATCTATAAATGAACATAATAAAATAATGTAAACTGTTCTTAATTAAGTCATTAATGAATATAATTTTAATATATAGGATATTAATTTCAAATAGAGGACACATTCATTCATAATGTAAAAACATTATCAACCTATTTTCCATTCTTTAGGTTAACCTTCTAAATCATTGATTATGAGGTTATAGGATTAATTTTGCAATTAATTTTCTTTATATTATTTTTTAATTTGTGGATTTACATTTTTACACATATTACATTCATTTTAATAATTATCACTTCAATGATATGATATTTGTAATGGATATTCCTTTAAAAATACTTTTTAATGTCTATTTTTACAATATTTAAAAAGAATGGGTCTTTATATATATGAAATTTATACAATTTACTTCTATCATGAAACATTAATATTTGGATGTTTCTTTTATAATTTTATATTTTTATTTTCTAATATAAGGTGTTGATTTATGAGTTTACGTCTAATAAAAAAATGAAATGTGAATTCAAAATGGAAATGTTATTTTATTTATGTTTTTTCCTTTTATGATTGATTATTATGTACTAATTATGTTATGTTTTTTGGTAATTGGTATTATTATGGGTGGTTTCTTTATAAAATAATGTTGTGTGAGTCTGTTATAGCTCCCAAATGTATTGGGTAAAGGGATAGAGTTAATTATTTTAATTTTTTTCTATGAGATTATGGGAATATAATGTGATGGATTTTGTAAGTGTAAACTTGATGGTCACTCCCTGTGTAGTTGGGAGAGATGATTTCTATTGAATGGTTATATGAAAATTATTCCAAAAGTTATTTTTTAAAATTTATATATTCTTTCTATTTTTTAATATGAATATTATTATTTCATAATTTAATATTAATGTATTTTGTTTTATGTGTAAACGTTATAATGTTATGAAATTGTTTTCAATCATGTAAAAATGATTTCTGTATACTTTTTTATGCACTCAACAAATATTTTGTTCTGATTCCATGTTTTAATATTATTTTCAAATTTTTTATGGATGGGTAATAGAACACCCCCAATTTGAGGTATGTAGACTGTATTTATGCATTTTATGTGTTAAAAGTGCATTGGATGAGTTGGGAAGAGGTTGGGAGTGTTTGTAATGGTTTTGAATTAGATTGGTGGATTTTCCAAGGGAGCACGATTTGAGCGCGGTAATGGGAAACCATGCAGGTCCTCTAGGAAATAGTGCAATGGAAGACATTAGGCTTCGAATGTCCTATGCACAACTTTCAAAACTATTTGAGGAAACAATGCATACTGATCCTCTCGATACAGTGGTGTGCACATGGTTAGTGCACAGTTTTCCTAACCAAGCGGACTAACAATGCATCCAATTGAAGGAAGAGTTGTTAAATTCAGGCACCCTTGGGTGTGACCTATTTCATTCCAATTCCTCTCCCACTTGAGACTCAATTGTTATTTTTGGATTTCAAAGGAATATTATGCTCTCCCACTAAATTTGGAAGAAAATCGAAGGGGATTCATGGTTGATTAAAGGTGGTTCTTCTTGGGAAAGTATCTCCTCTTTGCTTCTTTTTGTTTCTATCAAGATCTACACCTCCTTATTTCTTTTTTTTCTAGATCTATATATGTTGTGTGTAGATATTGGTTTTTTTTGCCTTGGGTGTTAATTTGTTCAGTCTTGTAGCTTTTAGTTAATGGGGTCAAGAGTGGTTTCGGTGGTGAGTTCGTCGGATTTCAGGTGTGGTTGCTTGTGGTTCGAATTCTCCGAAACGCTAAAGGTAGAAGGCTTCTCTCTTGACTCTACATTGTTATAACTAGTGGTTTTAATTACAATTAATTTTTTTGGCTTGAAATTAATTATGATTTTTATGTGAAAAAATAGTTAGAAATCATTTTTTTCATGTTTTGTGGATTTTATGGGAAAAGGTTTTTTACTGTTGAATGTTCATACTGTTAAATTTTAAAATGTATATTTTAAAATTCATTTCTTATCATGGGCCACTGAAGTGGTTTATGAAAATGGTTCTCAATAATGTGTTTTTTTTGATTGAATCTGGTTTTTGCATGGAAAATGGTTTATCGAAAATTTCAATAAATGAGTGATTTATTGAAGTGGTTTGTCATGTAAGGGAAATGGTTGATTGAATGTTGTTGTTGACTTGGTAGGTCATATGCTTGTCTATGGATTGATTGAAATGTTTTGTAGAAGTGTGTGAGAAGTACCACTATAATAATTGGATGGTTATTGGACGGAAGGGCCACCATCAAAAGATAAGTGGGTGGGAAGTACCACTTGTTGGAATGGGTGAACGGATTGGAAAAAAGATCAACCGTTTTGGTTGTCTTGTTGTGCATTGATTTGCAAGATGGAAATTGTAATGCAATTTTGAAAATGATAAAATGGCTTGTGGAGTGTTTTTCTGGCTTTCTCTTGGTTGCTGGGTTTAGTGAGGTGGCTTGGTAAGGTTTTATTTGGCTTATGGTAGTGGTTGTAATTGGGATTATTTAATATAAACCGCATTACATAAATGATCTAATGGTTTTATCCTAGCAGCATGTGTAGGGAAGTCATTTAGGGAAAACCTACTGAGTATTAGTACTCACCCATTGATTTGGCACTTGGGTGCTTTTGTAGATGTTGAATTCCGGGACACATGAAATGTTAATGAATCTCATAACTAGTGACCTGTGGTGAAGCTTGGGAGATGTGTTGGTGCTCGGAGCATAGAGCTTGGTGTGGAACTGTAGAGTGTGTCTTGGTTTATTTTGGGGTCTCCTGTTTATTCATCCCATTAGAACTATGATTTTGTGTTGAGTTGAATTCATTTTGGGTTGTATTGTGGAACAAAACGGATTTTTGGGTAATACATGATTGAATGTGTTATTGACATGCATCATATTGTCTTTTTTAGTGGATGGTTTGGTTGGATTTTTCTTAAGGGATAATGGTTTGCCAATTTTTTCTTGAATCCCTCAGTATTTATGTCTAACCTTTGACATCTTGAGAATGTCACTTAAGGCCAAGTAGAATTCCCCCACCATCTCAAGACAATGGGATAGGGTAGAATGATACAAGTTGTATCAGTTTGTTTGGTCCTTGGATTTCAGTGAGTTCTGTTGTACGATACATGGTGTTGATCATTGTTCTTGGTGTTGACACATTTTCTTGATCTATTCCTTGATTCGGGATAGTAGAAAGATGTAGAATTATCGGAACATGGAATGTATAGAAAAAAGGATGTTGATTACCCTTTTATGATGAACATCATGTTACAGGGGAGTTGGCTACATATGTGGTTGGATACACTTATAGGCAGTGGATATCTCATTGTCATGGGATTATCCAATGATATGGGCATGGCATGCACGGTAAAAATGTATTTCCATTAGGATGCATTTTTCATTGGGAGTATAATTAACTGTGCTGTGATATGAATGTGTTGATTTTGAAAATATGTATTGGGTTTCAAAAAAAGGATTTGAATCATGGAAACTGGAGGTATTTTGAAAATGGGTTGATTTTCAAAATAGGGTGTATTTTTCAAAATAGTGAAATATGGGAAATGTGATCTTCTGGAAGGCCTGGTTGTGATAGTTATAGTGTAATTGATCAGGAATTTGTGAATCATTTGTTTCTAAAATAGAAGTACCTATGGTGGTTTTTGTTTTGATAGAAATGGCACCAGGTTGGCGTCCTAGAGAACAACCAAAGGAGGTTGCTGAAAATGTGGTTTCACGTGAGCCCCAGGTGAACCAACAGCTAGTGCACAATATAGTGAATGATTTCCAAGTAGTTGAAAGTTTGAATAAAGCGGATGAACCATCATGAAGATCAGTTTCAAAGGCATAATACACCCATATTTAGGGGTCATTGAGAGCCATAGAGGGTAGATGCATTTTTGAATAAAAATAAGAAGTTATTCTAATTCTTGGGAATAATGGAAGATTTGAAAGTGAAGCGAGACACCTATATGTTTGATGATATTTCCCTTCAGTGGTGGGAGTTGGCAGTCCAAGATGGAATGAACCATGGTATGACATGGGATGAATTTGATGAATTTTTTTTATTAAAAACTTATGCCCCATACATTCATAATTCAGTGAAAAATGGATTTCATCCATTTAAAAATGAAGAACTTTTTGGTAAAGGAGTATGTAGTTATATTTTTGAACTTTGTGAGGTTTTAACCCAGGTTAGTGGGTAGTACGTCATTGAAAGATTGTATCTTCAAAGCTAGTTTGAGGCAAGAAATTCGGTCTAGGATTTTAGTGTTGTGTATAGATGATTATATAGAGATGGTAAATAGAGCCTTTGTGGCTGAAATGGATATCATTGGGTCTTCGTGTAGAGGATGTGTATTAGAACCCATGGGGAATAGTGGGAACTTGAACACTAGGTTCAAGAATAAGAGGGACACTTGTTTATAGGGTCAGAGTATGACTCAAAATCTAACTACAGGATCCTTGAATCTTCCTCTGAAGCATCAGAGTAAACCTGGATGTTTTCAGTGTGGTTTAATAAGAAACATCATGAATGATGGTTTGGGACAACCTTGAGCATTTAATAATTGTATGTAGATGTGGTACCTCTAGTGGTATTGTCTGAATGCTCTGAGGTCGGGTGTCCTGACAGTCCTCAGGGGTCGTAGGGGTCGTATGCCTCGATGGGATGAGGGAAGCAGTATACACCTCGATAGCAGAGTTAATTTGGTCATGGTGATTCTCGGAATACCATGACACCTCAGTAGGGATATAAAGAATTGACTGTCACAAGTAATAAGCTGTTTGGAGCTATGAAGGTAATGATTGATGATTAGTCGAGACCATCCATGGTGCGACGTATGGTTTTTTTAAATTACTTGTTTATGAAATCTTTGTTTGATATGTGTGCTTCTCATTATTTTATTTCTTCTTGCACCTTTGATTTTTTATTATATTAACTGTTGAAATGATTCCTATGGTTCTCCAACATCAAAATCCTCTATGTGAAAAAGAGTTTTGAGCCTTCCTGGGTATATACTGTCATGTACTTCTTGATGTGGTTGACTTGACGTGGGACCTCTCAGTGCTTGATATGGATGTGTACAATATAATCCTAGTAATGGATTTTCTAACAATGTTTAAGGAACACATTGACTGTTTTTCACAAATGGTTCTTTTTTGTGACAGAGGATGGTGTGAGACATCTTTTTAGATGGGAGAATAATTAGATACAGGGTGAAACTAGCTTCATGTCACTAGTTATTGGATCAATATCATATCGGTTAGTAGATTTTTCATTGAAAATAAGGGAAAGTGTTGAGTAGAGTGTTCTTCTAGTAGTCATGGATCATTTTATGGATGTTTTTTTTTCAAATAATTATTAGGGTTACCACCTATGAGAGAAGTGGTTTTTATGATTGATCTCCTTCTAGGGACCAGACCTATATCACTTCCATCTTACCAGATGACACCATCAGAGTTACAGGTATTAAAAGTGAAGTTAGAAGAGTTAGGGAACAAAGGGTTCATCCAACCTAGTACGTCTCCATGGGCAAAGACAATGTTGTTTGTTAAAAAGTCGGATGGAACCCTGTGGCTCCATGTTGATTATAGTAGACTTAATAATGTTATAATGAAAAACGGATATCCACTTCGATGAATTGATGACTTGATTCACCATTTTAGGGAAGCTTAGTGGTTTTCCAAAATTGACTTACGATTAGGGTCTCATCTGTTGTGGGTGCAGAATAGGGATATTCCAAAAACAACTTTCAGAACTAGATATAGCCATTATGAGTATGTGGTTATTCCATTTGGTCTAACGAATACACCAGCAGTGATCATGTAATTGATGAACCAGATATTTCAGAGATATCTGGATTCTGTTGTGGTGGTATTTGTTGATGATATACTGCTGTATTCGAGGACAAGGGTAGAGAATGTGCAGCACTTTGAGATCATGTTTGGGATTTTGAGGGATCATCGGTTGTATTCCAAATTGTCAAAGTGTGACTTTTGGATACATGAGGTTCATTTACTTTTCCATGTTATTTTTGATAGGGGTGTTTCAGTTGATCCGAAAAAGATAGAGGTTGTTATATCATAGATTCCTCCAAAGAATGTTTTTGAGATACATAGATTTTTTGGTCTAGCTAGGTATAATCGAGGTTTTCATCATGATTTTTAATTATTGGATTCGTTGATGATATCTTTGACAAGGAAGAACGTCCCATTTCAATGGGATGGATAGTAAAATAAATGTTTTGAATAGCTAAAGGTTCTCCTTACATTAGCACCAATCATGGATTTTCCAGAACTAGAGAAAGGGTACATGGTGTATTGTGAGGCATCAGGATTAGGGTCAGTGTGTGTTATCATGAAATGGTATCATGTGGTTGAATATATATCAATATAGTTGAGGTTTCATGAGAATAACTACCCAAAAGAAGATTTATAGTTGGTGGTAGTGGTTCATTATTTAAAAATATGGCATTATTATCTATCCAGTGAGAAATTTATAGTGTTTATGGATCACTAGATCTTATAGAATATCTCTTCAAAAAAAGATTTGAACATGAGGCAAAGGATATGGATGAAATATCAGTAGATGTTTTATTTCGACTAAATGTACACACATGGTAAGGGAAATTCATTATCTGATTCATTATGTAGGAAATCATATGATAATGTAGTGAAACAGGCATCAGATCAGTTGTAGTTGATGTAGGTCATAGACAACATGTGGTTTTTATGTGGGGACTGGGGTGATAAAGCAGTCTTTTTTCTAGCTTTGTTGGTCCCTGACTTGGTTGGTTTGGTTAAAGAATCACAAACATCTGATTCTGAATGTGCGGTGATGAGGTAGAAACACAATGGTGGGGAGACCATTGAGAATTTAAAAGTGAATGAGAATTCAGTCTTCTGTTTTTGAAATCTGATTGTGTTACCAATGGCTTTTCAGGAGGATCTTCTTAGAGCTTATTACCATTCTAGGTGGAATGTCTATCCAGGAATTCAAATAATGTATAAGGTGTTGAAGGAACAATTTTGGTGGGCCGGAATGAAAATTTATTTGGTCGGGTTTTTCTCAAGATGGTTGACTTTCCAGCAAGTCAAGGCATAACATCAGCTTCCAATAGGTATGTTGCAGTATTTACTTTTCCCAATGTTGAAATGGGAGTATATAGCATTGTATTTTGTGAATGGTCTCCCAATAATGGTCTAGAAACACAATTCCATATGGTTTATTGTGGATCGGCTCACAAAGTCAGCCCATTTCATCCGAATTCGTGAATCTCATACAGTGGACGATCTGATCAAAATTTATATCTTGGAGGCGGTAAAGAGGCATAGTGTTCTAGGTGTGGTTTTCTCATAAAGATATCTGAGGTTCATATCTCATTTTTGAAAATCCTTCCAGCAATCCCTTGGGACACATTTGACTATGAGAACGGCATATCATCCTCAGACGGATGGCTAATCTAAGAGGACGATACAAACCATGGAGTATATGTTAAGGGCTTGTGTGGATGATATTTCTAGTTCATGGGAGGATAACTTACCATTGGTGGAGTTTTACTACAATAACACTTATCAAGATTAAAAAAATGGCTCCATTTGAGGCTTTTTATGGGTGACCTTGTCATTCTCCACTATGTTGGGTAGAAATTTGCGAGACGTCGATGATCGGACCAAACATTTTCCAACAAACTATTGAAAATATCTAGTTGATCATGAAGAGGATTAAGAAATCTCAAAGTCAAAAAAATCGTATGAAGATAATATTTGATGATCATTGTCATTTGAGGTGGGTGATCATGTGTTTTTGAGAATCTCTCCTAGGTTGGGACATCGTCAGTTTAGGAAGAAGGGTATGTTATCTCCGAGGAATATTGGGCCTTCTGAGATACTTGATAAAATTAAAAAGGAGGATTATCATTTGAATTTTCCTCCACTATTTAGTGTGTTGAAAATTGTGTTTTATGTGTCACAGTTTAAAAGTATCAGTTAGATCATGACCATGTGATTCGTTGGGATCATGTTGAGTTAGAACCATATGTTGCCTTAGTGCACATGACAGTGAGGATTGTGAATACAAAAGAGAATGTATTGTGTAGTAAAATCATTGGTTTAGTTTTTATTTTGTGGTATCATGTTTAGATTCAAGTGTTTACTTGGGATCAGGAGAAAGAGATGGTCGAGTAATAGCCAGAGCTCTTTCAGCAACGCAATGATTTTCTACATTCTGATAAAGGAATTTCTGATTATGGAGAGAATGTACCACCCTTATATTGAGGAATGTAGCCTATATTTATACCTTTTTATGTGTTTAATGATAATTTGATTAGTTGGGAAGAGGTTTTGAGTTTTTGGAAAGGTTTTGAATTAGTTTGGAGGCTTTTCCAAGGGAGCATATTTTGAGCACTGTTAGGGGAAACTATGTGGGTTCTCCAGGAAACCGTGTAGGGGAAATAGTAGGCTTCACACAACCTGTGAATGGGTTTTCAAACCCTGAAAGGAAACCATGTGTACCCATCCTCTTGATACAATTTCATGCCCACAGTTAGCGCTTTGTTTGAAAAACCGTTCATACTAATTGTGTGGAAACATAAAGGACGAGTTTTTAAATTCTAGATCCATTGGGATTGACCTATTTCACTCAAATTTCACTCCCACTCAAGCCTAAGTCATGATTTTGTGTTCTCAAAGGTTTAAGGTGTTCTCTAACTCATTTTGGAAGAAAATTTATAGGGTTTAATGGTCAATGGAAGGTGGTTCTTCTCAGTTAAGTCCTTCCTCTTCACTTATTTTGGTTTCTCTCTAGATATACTATTCCCTATTTCTTGGTTTTCTAGATGATCATCCATTGCGAGTAGATCTAGGGTTTTGTTTGAATTTGGTGTTAATTTTTTATGTCTTTTGGATGTTGGGAAGGGGATCTAGGATGGTTTTGGTGGTACTTTCACTAGAATTGAATTGTGGTTGTTTATGGGTTGGATTATGAGAAACTGTAGAGGTAGGTGGATCCTCTTTGAACTCCTTATAGTTATAAATAGTGGTATTTATTAAAATTAATTAGTTTGGATTGAAATTAATTGTGATTTTGATGTGAAATTTTTTTTAGAAATCCCTTTGGTCCTGATTTGTGGATTTTCGGGGAAAAGTGGTTTTACGGTTGAACGTTCTTATTGATAAATTTTAAAATGTAGATTTTAAAATTTGATTCTTGGAATGGGTCAAGGTAATGGTTTATGAAAATGGTTTTCAATATAGACATTGTTTTATTGAATCATGGTAATGTCATGGAAAATTGTTTTTGTGTGGTTTCAATAAATTCGTGATTTATTGAAGAGGTTTGTTCTGTAATGGAAAAGTTTGATTGCAAGTTTTTGTGGCCATGGTGGGTCATACGCTTGGATATGATTTGTTTGAAAGGTTGTGTGGAATTGGGATAGAAGTACCACTATAATCAGAGTATGGTTAGTGGATAGAAGGGACAATATCAAAAGAAAAGTTAGTGGGAAGTACCACTTGTAGGAATGGGTGAACGGGTTGGACAAAAGCTCCAACGTTTTGGTTTCCTTGTTGTGCATTACTTTCCATCCTAGAAATTGTTGTTCAAATCTGTAAATGATTAAATGGATTGTGGCATGTTTGTTTGGATTTACTTTGGTTTCATTGTTTGGGTGAGGTGTCTTGGTAAGGGTGTGTTTGGATTATAGTAATGGTTGTAGTTGGTATTATTTTATATAAATTGCTTTATATAAATGTGTTAATGGTTTTATCCTAGTGGTGAGTGTCGGGAAGTCATTTGTGAAAAATATACTGAGTATTAGTACTCATCCCTTACTTTGGGACTTGGCTGCTTTTGTAGATGACATATTCCGAGAAACATGTAATTTTAAAGAATATAATTGAAAGTGGATAATGGTGATTCTTTTGAGCTATTTTTGTGCTTGGAGCATGGAGCATGGTGTGGAGCTGTAGAGAGTGTCCTGGTTTATTTTTGGTTACTTGTTTTTTTTTCACATAGTACTATGTTATTGTGTTGAGTTTGATTTTATTTGAGTTATATTGTGGAACAACTTGGTTGTCTTTTGGTAATATATGATTTAATGCTTTATTTATATATTCCATATAGTCTTTGTTATTGGATTTTTTGGTTGGTTTTGTCTTAAGGGAACATTGTTCCCCAATTTGTTCTCAAATACCTTGGCCTTTATTGCCATCCTTTAGTTCCCTACGAAAGTCACTTAAGGCCAAGTATAATTCCCCCACCCTCTCAAGCCAATCGAATGGTGAGGGATATTATATGTAAAGGTAAATAATAATCTAATATTAATGATATAATGTTTTTTATGATAATATTAAGGTTTTATTTTAAAAAATATTCACATATTGATGAAATGGATATTAAGTAGTAGTGTCTTCTTTGTAATTATATGAGTTAATATGTATAACTTTTCACATAATTCTATAAAAATTAAAACCGTAAAAAATATTTTTGAATGTATGTACGTGAATTCTTGTTGAATTAATTATAGTATGTAATTATTAAGGCCCAGTCCTTATATTTTCAATCATAAAATGTTTTATATAACATTATAGGTGAGGATAATGTTAATAGAATACCCATAAATGATTACTAATTTATTTTTATATTGAAATTATAAAAAAATTTAATATTATAATGTTTGTTTCTCTGTGATGTATCTATTTATAATGACATTTCATAGAAAAAATATTGAAGCTAATGTAGGAAGGCCCGAAGTGGACAGTATCCTTCAGAATAACCTACCTATAATGTAGTAAATTAGAACAAAGTACTATGTCTTAGTTGTGGATCAATTGACATAGGCTATAAATGGTATCCCCATCTATGAAAGAGATCATCTAGATTAACCTTAGAGGAATATGTCAGTGGTTGAACATTTTATGAAGAAACATCCTACCAAATTTTGAGGATCATCTAACCCAGCATTAAATAAGGGGTGGATTATATCCCAAAAAAATCATAATTAATTCATGGGGTGATCATACAATAAAAAATAGTAGTTATAATATTTATGATTTTTAAGTTGAAGCTAACTAGTGTTTTTCAATTGTAAAAAAATATTGTGATAGTGAGGAGGTTGATTCTTTAGAATGGGATGAATTTAGAAATATTTTCATAGAGGATTGTTTTCATATGGCTAAAAGATTGAGGATGGAAAATAATTCATATAATTAAGAAATGATGAGGATTTCATGGAAGCATAAGAAGAATAAATCACTATATTGGAATCTTATGCACCCAAACGTATTTGGAACCTTAATAGTAATAATAAATGTTTTTATTGTGGAATAAAGCCAAAATATAATTGGGAATATTCTTATCTTGAATTCAAATATTAATAAAATATTTTTGTACATACAGAGAATGTGGAATTATATTTTTCTAAGGATAATTTTTTCTTTGAAAACATTAATAAAAAGTGGTCATGGTTGAAGGAAAAAAGAAAAAATCTGTAAAAAATTCTAATTGTATGAAAATTTTGTTTTCAGTTTTTGGTAATAGTGGTAAAAACACAATTTGGAATGACTTTTTGATGTATGTTTAGTGTTTTATGTCATATGTTTTCACATGTGGATCATAATTATAATGAAAATGATCATTTTATTAGTAATAAAAATTATGATATACAACTTTTAAATTTTATTAAATGTAATGAGATGGGTCATTATTCAAACGAGTGTCTGAATTGGGACCCTAGTGATGGGAGATATCTAGAATATAAGATGAAAAGAGTGGTAAAATCCTTTTCAAACAAATTAATTGATGGCTAAAAATTCAATGTAGTGGTATTAGGAACATTTTTTGATTACTCTGATTATACTAATGTCTTATTTGATTTGGGGTTTAAACATTCTTTCATATCTGAGAAATTTTCCAGAAATTAGGATATTTATTTTTACGAAATTAATCTAAAAATTATGGTAAAACCTTATGGGGGAAATATTAAAGAAAAAATAAATTATAAGAGTATTACTATTGATATATGTATAATTAATTTTACTGCAAAACATTTTGTATTTCCACTGGTAATTTTATTATTATGGTTGTAGATTAGATTTCTATTAACCATTGATTGATTGATTTTAGAGATAAATTACATGTTTTTAAGGAAATTTTTAATTTTTTATGAAATAATGAACACATACCATTGATAGATTATCAAGAATCTGATTAACTATCAAAATATGAAAATGAATTTTGTCATTTACATATTGTTGTAAATAATTGAATAGTTCAATTTATCGTTTTGTTGGTGGTAAATGAGTGTTTGGATGTTTTTTCATATATTTTTTGAATTATACCTGATCGGGAGGTTGAATTTATTAGCATACTTATTCCATGATTCTATACCAATTAAAATATCCCCTTATCACATATATCATGTAGAACTTCTACAATTGAAAAAGTATCAGTATGAGTTACTAGATAACGGTTTCATTCATCCGATTACTTCACATTGGGGTTCTCTTTTTTCTATTAAAAATATTTATGGTTATAGGAGTCTTTGTATTGATTTTAGATAATTGAATAATGTTACCGTTATGAATATTAATTCTTTCCTTCATATCGATGAATTTTTTGATCTAATCCAGGGTGCTTGGTATTTTTTTTAATATTAACATGAGATCTATGTTACATCATCTAAAGGTTTTTAACACCCCAATATTTCATAGTAATTTATTTTCATTAAAGTAATTCAATAGCTTGTGTTATACACAACACCGTGTTCGAGCGCACCACGAATTACAAAACTAGCCGTTCAAAAAGCTTTCATGAATAGTATTAAATAAATTTTGAATTTTATATACTCCATATAATAGTATAATCCTTATTATGTGTTTCTTAGACATAATATAAGAACAAATTCGTTTTCTCATCTAAAAAATGTATATTCTAAAAAAATTCAATTTTACGACATTTTAATAGAAAATAATTTTTAAAACCAATATTTTTCAGTTTTATGTATTCAATATAATGAAATTAAATTCTTTCGTAGAATTAGTACATAAAAATTTATTTTGGGAAATGTTTTGGTAATTTTCTGATTACTTTCATATTTTGACGTATACTAAAAATACTAAATTTTAATTGAAAACCACTATTTTAAAAGAAATAATTTATAGTGTCAAATCATGCATTTTAATGGTTTGGATTTACAATTATATTATATTATTATCATTTAATACAATTTAGGTCATTATAAGTAATTTCACATTTATATTTGACATAAACAGAAGTCAATCTTTTGATAGTTATTTTAAAAAAACACGCTTTTCGGTATTAAAATTCAGAATTAATTTTAAATTAATTAATGAAAATTATATGTTTTGAATTTTTTAAAATAGAATTCATTTTTTAATTTGGGATATCAAAAATATCATAGGGTAAATTTTTGGTATTTTTCTGAAAACCTTAGATTTTTGATGAATAGTTAAAAACACTACGTTATAGTTTAAAACCAGATTTTTATTTAAATAATTATTTATTTTATTTAAATTTGTTTTAGTTAAAAATAGATATATAATACCTATATAAATTCAATTTATTTAATTGTAGTAAATTTATAATAAAATTAGATGTATAAAATTTTATTAAACTTTTTTCGGTCTTTTACCCACCTTCTAGGAGCTTTTGTAAATTTGAATAAAATTTAATTTTATCATTTATTTGAGTTGAATTATAAAAATCTTAGAGACAATGTTGACATCAGTATTTAAAATTTGGTTCAATAAGATGAAAATAATTTTTGATGACTAGTAACTTTTGACTTTTATTTACCACGATTAAAAGTAAATAGGGCAATTAAAGGTAAAAATGATATTATAATTACCCTAAAATTTGTCATAATTCTATTTTTAAGTGTAATTCAACAAAAAACAACATTAGGAATAAAATATGATCCTTTTGGTCCACTTGGGTTAGATTAGGATATTTATTATTATTTTATTTAAAGAAGGGTAAAAAGTGTTATATTTAAATTTTAATAACTAAACCATTTTTAATATAGGGTTATACAAAATATAAATTGATCTATATATATTCATTATAAATATAAAAATATTTCCCATATAATGGTATTTTATTTATAATTTTTAGATCGTAAATAATTAAATTTATTTATGACACAATGATGATGCATTAATTACCTTATTAATGAATGATTAAAATAATTGATCTAATAAATATCCAAATAAATGTAATTTGAGACTTTTGAGGAATTTAAATAATTTTATAAGTTATTATGACATGTTAGGGTTGATTAAATAATTTTCTTTTGAAATAATAATGCTGCTAGGATTTTCAAAAAAACCAAATATTAAATAGTGTCAAAATTGAAATAATTTATTTTTTAAAACAAATACTAAATTATTAATTGATATAATCTTATGAAAAATAAAAGGATAAAAAAAATGACATAGATAAGGTAATATATATTAATATTTAACCACTTGGGGTTATCATGACTTGCTATAGGATGTTTATTAACCATATAATATAAAAATACAAAGAGACATGGTAAATGTCAAACTATTTAACTAAGAGTTAAATCTATAAGTTACGGTTAATATGGTAACATAAACCTTTATAAAACCTATTTTTTGAACGGTATTTGACCCATTCCCAACTTATTCTAGAAATAAATCATTTTGGGGACATTAAAAATTGAATATTATTTTATTATAAAATAATATTTCAAACATTTCATAAAGTGACCCTCACCTTTCGTGTAAAATGGTACTTCCACTTCTCTATATTTTACACCTCCAAAACCATTTTGATTGGTAAAAACCTTCCCAAATATCCTCCCATATTTTATATCTTCATCTTAGAGGCCTACCTTTGGTCTGAAAGCCAACCTATAGACCCCGTTTGATAAAATCAAAAGGAAGAACCTGAAGAAGAGGTAAATATTTATTACCTCTATCATGTTCTTTTCTTTTTCCACATCCAATTTCTTTGTTGTTCCCATTCTAAAATAATAACTCCAGTATATTTTATATACAATTATGTAATGATAAAAATGTTAAAACCATATTTATTATTCTATCCATCATATGAATGATAATGTCACCGTACGTGCGTACGTACAGCTAACTATCTCCACGTTGAGGTGTACCTGGTTATTCAAAAACTTCATTATTCTGATGTGTATACTAATAAGTATAAATAATTTAAATAACGAATATAACATGTTAATGATTCTGTATATATGATGTATCATCCAATAACATATTATTTCACCATCAATATAATGATATTGTCACTCGTGTGTACGTACGAATTACCGTCTCCATAAACGCAATGAGATTCAATTCCCATCGTAATCATTCGAGAATAATTTTCATTTTATGATTACAAATATTGTTTAATAACATAATATCATTCTGTATATGAATAAAATAAATCCCATCTAGAAAAACATGGCTTACGTAACCAATAATACAAAGGAAAACATATCAGATAACACCAGAAATGATGATACTACTAAAATATTATTGAAAAATAAATATATGAGGATCATATATGATATCATATTTATGTATATAGTTCTTGTATAATTTAATAACTATTATTTAACTATTATACAAGATGATAACATACCCTCGAACATGGAAAAGTACAGGGTAAGGCATTTTCATCTCACTTTTATTTCTATGAGATTTCTGCTATATTTGCCACTATTCCCTTTTGTATGGTGTATGTACTTCCCATGATTTTATTGTATGCGTAATATACTATAGTTTATTGTTATTTACATCATCATTTTATGATCCTTATTTCATGGGGTGTATGTTTTGTACGTTACCAAATTGGTAAGGGAATTTCAAATTATAATTTCCACTCATTTGGTTTTACGCAAACTTCATTGATTACTTTACTCCAAGATTGTGTGTGGAATCACTATTTAGTTAATTATTTACAGATTTCCACTCCCAATTGTTTGTATATATTATTGATACACATAATCAATCCATTGATAAATTCTCAAGTCATCGATATAAACTTGATAGGATTAATTTTAACTCAATTTCTATTCATTGAGTTAATCATCTAAGTCATTGGTGTTTTTTTACAAGAATATGTGTGAATTTCCTCTGATTGATTTAAACTAAATATCAAATCATATTTATTTTATTAATATTTGTCACACACAATTATGTCCTTGATTTATCCTTATCATAAGGATATAGTCTTTATAAATGAATTAATCTCAACTTACATTCCATAGAGTCTTTTTTGTTTTTATGCCCCAATTTACTTTTATTTGGTACATATACTGTACTTTGACATAATATATCATGAAATGCTTTATTATCCTAATATTATAACGTTATTATTTCCCCATTTATTTTTATTGAAGCGACTCTCTTTTGGTTATGAACTCTAACTAAAATATCATTTTAAATGTTTTAAAAATGATTGTCATCAATGTCCATGTTTTAAAAATAGTTTTATAGTTTTATTTATATGGAAATTAATTTTTTTAAATTGAAAATACATTTAAAAGATTCAAACTGGAATGGGACACATTGATTCAAAAATCTATTTTAAACTTCTTCTTGATAAATAGTGATACTTTTAAATGATTTCATGAAAAAGGGATATTTCTGTCACAAATTTTTATAGATCAATTTCAAATATGTTAATATCCCATATGGGTTCATATTCTTGATTGAGGTTGATTAATTATTATACTAATAATTCATATTGTATTGAAGGTTTTGTGATATGTTTGTTATGTATGTGTTATTTCTATACCATTCATTGTTTATGGATGAAGTATTGATAGTTCGTATGCTAGTTTTAATATGAATATTTATGTTATGTTTAAAACTTTTCATATAATGAATGCATTAGACTTATTAAGTGATGGTTGGAGCCCTCTATATCTCCCTGATACATCAGTAGGTCTGATCGGAAAAATTAGTGTATTGGGACAAGGCCTTGAAAATATTTTTTTGTAGTTGTGGCACAAGGCCTTGACTATTTGGTTATGAAGTTTGATATTATGCATTCCATCATTATGAAATTGGATATTGATATTACATGTGATTAATAGACTAATAAAATATCCATGTGAATAAATAAATGGAATTATTTTATTTATCTTTGCCATATTATGATGATGTTTAAGTCTAAAAGTCTTCTGTTCTAGTCTTATAAATTGCCTTAAATGTTTATTCATATTTAAGACAGTTTCTGCTATACTGTTTTCTTTACCGAGAATCTGAGATCACCCCTTTATTTTGTTTTTTCCCCATGATGCAAATAATTATATTACGATTAACCTAAATGAATAGGTTAAGCGATATAGGAGTGTTCAAATGGGACACAATATAGTTTTCGTATTTCATGATGAAATGTAAAACTTTTGTATGTATCTATTTCTTCAAAGGCTACTAAATTGATCGATCTTTCAGGACACGATTCCTTATATCATGCCAATGTTGTGTAATAATGCACCAATTCTATGTAGCTGGGGTCGGGGAATTACAGTTGTATCAGAGGAAGTTTTTTACAAATCATGGAAGCTAGATTTTGAAAAAACGCTGACTTGGATACACTACCCTAAGATAGAGAATGAGGATTATTATAGAAGAACATCCAAACAATTTGTTATTGTATATATTATGTGGTTTTTCCAAGAAATACATCCTTGTCAAGATACAAGAAGGTAGAGGCGGCTCTGGCATAGATTTACCTTGTTGTGGAAACCCTGAAAAAGAGTTTTAGGCTTCACACAAGGTATCCTAGTACACGACAATAGGCCTTGCTACACTCTTGGTTACAACACCCTCAACTTATACGCTTAGGATAATTCACATTTTTTTTTGCAAATTTATTTGATGGATATTAATATAAGATAAAAATAAATCACCTTGGTTAATCCTACGGTGTTTTAGATTGAAAATAAGGTGTTTTGATATTCTCTAATTGATTGTATGACTCACAAAATGCTTTCTTGTGTTAGTAAATGGATGGATTTCAATGAAGTCATTGAAACAATGAACATGGTGTACAATGTGTGAACGATGGTGGAAATGGGAAAAGAAATGGAATGTTGATAGGTGTAAAATATATCATGTTCATAATGAATTAGTTTTCCAAAAATATTATCAACAACATATATATTAACATACTCCCAGTCTTAACAGAGAAGTGAAAGGCGGTGAATGATATGAGCTCACGAATTGGAGACCATAGAAAAAAGAAAGCTCAATTTCCATCATGCAGGAAATGTGGAAATAGAAACATAGGAACGTGTATCAATGAAAAGAAGAAATTATTTATCTGTGTAAAGGAAGGATATAAAGTAAACAATTGTCATGAAAAAATGAAGAGTACTATGGAAGAAAATATAAATGATCCCAGGAATCCCTTTACAGTCATTTGATGTAAATGTAGGGGACCTGGGCATTACCCAACTTAATGCCCTATTCTATAAGATAACATGTGGGTCAAGGAAGAATCTATGTATAAATAAATGGTTGAAGAAATGTCTAAATGAATTAGTGCACTTTGTTGATGGGATTACTTTGAAAAAACATTCTCTTATATGTGTAACCATGAAGATTGTTATGTGAAAATGATATTTTAGGAATAATTATTTTTTATATTGTTGATATAGTTATAAATAACTATGTGGGTTTATATGATACTTGAATTTGAGGAAATTACAAGTTATTTAATTTTTGGATGAAAATGTGAGTTATAAGATAAAATTTGTGATGAAATTACATTATGGTTATTTTGAGGAATTTATCTCTTTTTAGGAATGTTATAAAATATAGTTTTTGAAAAAGGACAACCTTCAGACCATGTGAAAACCCATCGCGTAGGACAAAGATGAAGGAATAGAACCCTCAACTAGAGTGCGATTGATATTTATCATCTGCCACTGGACTACGTGAAGTCCCTGGTTAGTGTGACTAATTATTTCTAGTAAAATGATTTTATTGATCATTAATAAGTTTATTTTAAATATTATGTCTTATAAAATTGATATCCATAGTATATGAAAATGATTTGGTGATTAAGTGATAAATATTATTTTGTTAGACATTTGCTCTCTTGGGAAAACTATATGCCTATGGAAAGTAGAATAATTTTGGGTTTCATATGAGGAATAATGGTGGATGCTTATCTATGTTATTATTGTGGATTTATAGTGGTTTGAGTTGTTAATGGAAGTGATTAACCTATCATAGAGATTATGTGATTAGGTTAATTTCTTTTAAGTATGTGACATTAAGAGTAGTCTATGTTATTTGGAGACACAATTTAAATTGGATGACTAAGTAATCAAATTCATCTATGTTTTGGGTATCAATATTTTTTTTATTATATTTAAGTATTTTAAATAAATTTTTTATTGAATGGTATTTATTAAAATTTGGGTATTGTTGGATTAGTTTTAGAAATTATCATTAGTATTTGATTATGTAAAAGATTATCCTTGTTGTGGATCATATGATCTTGTACTAACCATTTTGGTTTTGGTTAATATATAATGAAAAGGGAAATGTATATTTTATCCTATGTGATAATGAGATTCATTAGAAGTCGATTCTAGCACATCGAGTGTGACCAATTCATCTTGAATACTTGTCCTTTGAAAAAAAAATGAGTTTGTGGTAGAAATTTATTAAAGGATAAAACTCTACAGAAAAATTAAGTATATCCCATTATTTTCATAGTCCACCTCATAAATAAATTCATCAACATTATGAAATGGAACGTAAAACAAAGATAACATTATCTGTTTACTTTTCTTACTAGGAAACTAATGACTGTTTATCCCATCAAAAGTTTGTGCTCTTCTTGTTGTTAATTTTCACCTGATCATGTTTTCTATCAATCTCCATCAGAACATGACACATACTTTATCATCCATATCCATGTCGGTGACCTTTGTAATTCTCTTTCATTCTTTTAAAGTGATAGTTTGATTGAATCTTTCTCCGATTTGGGACTTTCAATGATGTTCCAAATATTTATTTTAATAATGTGTGGATACAATTTTCAATAAAGGGGAAGAATGTAACACACCAAGATTTCATAGTAAGTTATTTTCTTTAATGTAATTCAATAATTTTCACTATACACAATACCAAGTTCCAGTGCACCACGACTTACCAAACTACCTGTTCAAAAAGTAGTTATGTATAGTATTAACTGAATTTTTAATTTTATATACTCAATATAATTTTAGAATCCATATTATGTGTTTCATAGACACAATATAAAAACAAATTCATTTTTTTCAAATTAAAGAAGTATTTTTTAAAAAAATGAAATTTTACCACATTTTAATGGAAAAACATTTTTTAAAAAATATTTACGACTTATATTTGTTAATTTTAATGAAAATAAATTATTACTTATAATAGAGACATTAAAATTTATTTTGGATAAATTTTTTTACTTTTCTGATAACATTCATATTTTGACGAATACTGAAAAATACTAATTTGTAACTGATATAAATTTTTTTAATTGAAATATTTTATATTGTAAAATTATGAATTTTAATGGTTTGGAAGTATAATTAGATTATATTTTTATCATTACATATAATGTATACCATTATAAGTAATTTCACATTTAACTTTGACATAAACACGTGTCAATCTTTTGATAGTTTTTACTTTTTAAAATACCCACTTTTCCATTTTGACAACAAGAATTTATTTTAAATTAATTAATGAAACTATTATGCTTTTAATTTGGTAAAATTTAATTTATTTTTGAATTTGGTAAATCTAAATTATCTTAGGGAAAAGTTTGGGTTTTTTTCTGAAGACATTCAATTTTTGACGAACAATGAAGAACACTATGTTATTATTTAAAAGAGACTTTTTATTTAAATAATTATTTATTTTATTTATATTTTTTTTAAATAAAAATAGATATATAATACCTATATATGTTCAATTTAATTAATTGGAGCCATTTTATAAATAAATTAGATATATACAATTTTATTTAACTTTTTACAATCTTTTACCAACCTTCTTTGAGAATTTTCAAATTTGCATAAAATTTAATTTTACCACTTCTGTTAGTTGAATTTCAAAAATATGAGAGACATGGTTGAAATCAGTAAGTAAAATGTGGTTAAATATGATGAAAATAATTTTTGGTGAATAGTATCTTTTGACATTTAGTTACCATGGTTAAAAGATAATACATCAATTATGGGTAAAAATGATATTATAATTACGCAAACATATGTCATAATTCTATTGGATAGGTCTTATTATAACAAAAACAACCTTAGGGATAAAATATGATCTTTTTGGTCCACCTGGATACATTAGTACATTTATTTTTATTTTATTTAAAGAAGAGTTAAAAGATTTATATTCCAAGTTTAATAACTAAATTTTTTTTAATATAGGGATATACATAAGATAAATTCGACTAAAAATATTAATTAGAAAGCTAAAAAGATTTCCTACATAATTGTATTTTATTTATAATTTTTTTACTTTACATACTAAAATTTATTTATGACCTAATGATGGTGCAATGATTACCTTATTAATGAATGATTAAAATAATTGATATTATAAATATCCAAATAAATGTAATTTTAGACTTTTGATGAATTCTAATAATATTATCGGTTAATATGACATGTTCTGTTTTATTAATTAATTTTTATGTAGTAATTATGTTGTTATGATTTTCACAAATAGCAAATAATACATAGTGTCAAAATTGACATTATTGAGTTTTTAAAACAAATACTATATTATTAATTGATATAATAGTCCTAAATATATAGGTTTCATCCAAAGGACATAGATAAGGTTATATATATTAATAATTAACGACTTGGGGTATGCTTGACTTGTTATAGTTAGTGTTTTAAAAATATAATATTAAAATACAAAGAGACATTTTAAATGTCAAACTTTTTAACTATGAGTTAAATCTCTAATATAAGGTTGATATGGTGACCTAAACATATCTAAAACCTATTTTTTGAAATTTATTCGACCCATACCAACCTTATCCTTGATATAAATTATTTTGGAGCCATGATAAAGTGAAAACGATTTTATTGTAAAATAATTTTTCCTGATTTTTCTAAAGTGACCCTCACCTCTCTTTTAAAAGGGTACTTCCCCTTCTCTTAATTTCCCTCCTACAAAACCATTTTTATTGGAAAACCCCTTACCAAATATCCTCCCAAAATTCCTTCCTTGATCCTATAGTCCTTTATTTAGTTATAAATCCAACCTATGGATCCCTTTGGATCAAATAAAAAAGAAGAACCTGAAGAAGAGGTAAATATTTCATCACCTCTTTCAAGTTCTTTTCTTGTTTTCACATCCTCATTATTTGTTGTTTCCATTTTAAAATAAAAAATATATTATCTTCTATATAATATTATTATATTATAAAAATGTTAAAACAATGTTTATTATTCAATCCATCATATGAATGACAAAGTCACCATACGTGTGTACGTACGGTTTACCGTCAACACGTAATGGTGAAGTTTGTTATTCAAACACTTAATTATTTGGATGGGTATAAT
Source organism: Viscum album (assembly GCA_963277665.1). Classification (NCBI taxonomy): domain Eukaryota; kingdom Viridiplantae; phylum Streptophyta; class Magnoliopsida; order Santalales; family Viscaceae; genus Viscum; species Viscum album. The sequence continues at coordinate 823,776,381 of OY728157.1, forward strand.
AATGAATATAAATGATGTAAATAATTAATATAACATGTAAATTATTATGTGTATATGATATACCATCCAATTACATATGATTTCACCATCAATATAATTATATTGTCACTCGTGTGTACGTATGGATTACCCTCTCCATGAACACGAAGAGATTCATTCCCCATCGCAATTATTCAAGAATAATTTTGATTTTGTGATTAAAAATAATGTTTATGAACATAATATAATTATTTATATGAATAAAATGAATCTTATCCATCACAAACATGGCTTATGTAACTGAGTATACAACTGAAAAAATATCTGCTAACACCTGTAACGATGATACAACTAAAATATTTTTTACAAAGAAATATTACAGTATCATATATGATATCGTATTTATGTATATATTTTTTTTGAATAATTTAATAACAATTATTTTACTATTATATAGGTGGTTAATGTACCATCATACAAGTAAAAGTAGAACTTAATGGTTTTTCACATCACTTTTATTCTCGTGAGATTCATTATATATTTTCCACTACTACATTTGTGTGGTGTTTTTACTACCCATGATTGTATTTTTTACATAATATACATTAATTTTTGGGTATTTACATCATAATTGGATGATACTTATTTCATTGGGTGTATGGTTCATAATTTAACAAATCTGTAAGGGAATTTCAAATTTCAATTTCCACTCATTCGATTTTATAAAAACATCATTCATTACTTTACTCCAAGATTATATGTGAAATCACTATTTATTTACTTATGTTGTAATTTCAACTCCCCATTGTTTGGATATACTATTGATACACATAATAACCACATTGATATATTCTCATGTCATTGTTATAAACATGATCATAATTATTTGAACTCAATTTATATTCATTGAGTTAAACATCCAAGTCATTGGTGTTGTTTTTACAAGAATATGTGTGAATATCCTCTGATTGATTAACACTGAATATCCAATAATATTTATTGTATTAATATTTGTCAAACATAATTATGTAATTTATTTATCCTTAATTTAAAGATACAGTCTTTATAGAGGAATTCATCTCAACTTACATTCCATTGAGGCATCTTTGTTGTTATGCACCAATTCACTTTTATTTTTTGTATATACTATATTTTGACATAGTATACAATGAATTAAATGTTTTATGGGACACTTTTATTCAAAATTTCATTTTAAACAGCTTTGGGAGAAATAGTGAGACTTTAAAATGTTTTCTTGAAAAAGGATGAGAGCATGTGACAAATCCTTGCCTCGTGATGCTATTGGATATATCATTTTAGTCTTTTTTATTTTCATTTCATTTATGTTTGTGTGCATATATCAATTTATGTAGAAATATTTGTACATATCTATGACATACTCATCATTTTCTATATGGAACTGCAATTGGATTTTTTCCCTATTGTCATTATTATTTATTTATGCATATCTATTTTCATTATTATGGTTCTAAAATTTATTCATTTATTACACCATTGTTCGGATCTAAATATTATGGTATACTCTCCCCTTTGAACCATCATATACCATCACTACTAGTTCGAGGCCTATAATATATGGGGAGGCACACTTCAGGCTCTATGGCCAACTAGGTTTAATTACTTATGAGTGAATTGGGTCTGATACATTATATATTGGTATCATAGGAGTCATTTTTCATTCATCATTATATTTTTGGTTGTTATTCTCGAGATTATATTGGGACTAGATTTGTTAATGAAATTATTCCTAGAAATTGATAACCCACTTATGGGTAAAAATCAGAAAAAAATGGGAATTTATGTTTTGAATGGTGCATATTACAGTTGGGATAATTTCACAATTTAGTGATGCATATGTGTGGTGTTATTTTTATTATTGAGGAATTTATAATTTCCTTAGACTGGTATCAAATGGATGTATTGATCATACATTATTATAGGCACACTTGGTGAATAAATTGTCTAGCATTATTCCATTCCATGTTGGTTGGATTATTTCACAAAACTATATCTATAGTATTTTACATGAGTTGTGTATCTATTATGAAATTAGTGTATGTAAAAAAAATATAGGTCTAAATAATGGGATATTAATGTTTCTAAATCATCCTAAATGTATTTTTCCCAATTTACATTTCGGTGGAACCTTAATAAATAAGGTATCACATGTTTAAGGTGTGTGAATGTCGTCACCTAGAATGAAATGATAGTTTTTCAATAATACCAAAATGTAAACTATAATTTAATGAGTGTGTTCCTATTGAAATTGGAAATTTTAATTATTATTTTAAAATATTCATATATGAATAGTCACATTTTTCTATTAAATGTATAGTCTTAGATATATTTAAACGAACTAACAATATCAATTTATAAATATAGTACCTTTATTAATTAGGAATGATACATCATCTAACATAACTAATGTAAAAATTATATAACTTTGAAATCATAAATTCATAACATGGTCATTGTTAAACGGGGAATCCATTTTAAACATAATTGATGTTTTCCCCTAAAACATGATATTTACACTCCATATACTTGGACCCAGACAAAACCAGAGTACTTCATATAGGCTTGACATTATTAGTGGGTAGTAGGTAGTGTGTCCATTGATTCATGATGGTCAAATAAATCTACCATAACTAAAATTAAGAGTAGAATTAGGGGAGTTACTTATACGAAGGATCATAACAATCCTATTTTTATATCTGATGTATTTTTTATCAAATAATTAAGGATACATGTTCTTGTAATTTTTATTTTTAGACCACCATGATGTCCTATAGTCTTGTTCTAATAAGTTTGAGATGATCATGCTATAGAGGTGGTGTTCCATGATCCACCAATTTTACCTTTAGTGGTTTTGCCTACTAATCCTCCAACCATTCGGAATGTGAGTGATGATTCCAAGTGTTGGGAAGGAATCATGAGACATATGCACATTATTCCGGGAGCTCTGTGACATGCCTCTTCTCAAGAAAATTTGGCATGGATGTTTCAGTAGTATTATCCACCTACGTTCTTGGGGGATAATGAAACCTAGTTTTATGATTTATGGAGTGGGACCTTTTTTCAGACATCAAGTTTCTAGAGATGAATCATGAATTGTGGGTTATGATCGTGACTTATATGCATCATGGATCCTTCAAACCATTGTAGGATATACAAATCTAATAATATTGGGACTGGAAAATGATATGGGGGGATTTAAAATACAGCTTCTATGAATATTTTTTCATGAAACTTTTAGGGATTATCAATCCACGGATATTATGATCTTCTAGTAGGGAACCATGTCTATGATAGATTATTCTACATGGTTCACATAGATTAGTGATTTTCTCTTATATAAACAGTTGATGAGCCACATAGGGTATGATTCATCGAGGATGGGATCCGGAATTATATTCAAGATTATGTGAATTTTTTCAGTAGACTACCATGTATGGTATAATAAACCAATACTTTTTAATCAAGAATGACATGAGGGAAGTTGGAGTTACGGATCTGAGTGGTTTAGAGTTATAGAAGAGTGGTTTAATTTTTGGGGAATGAAATCATTGTTTCAATACCACTTGTGATTTAATTACCATTCAGAGTATATGTATTGATAGTTAGGTAGTATATCAATATTTTGGAATGTATTGGTACATGAATACCCATGTGATAGTGCCACAATTGGGTTCTTAGACTATGGAACAATGTGACATATAAATTAATTTTGTTGAACTATGTATCCTATAGCCAGTGATATAGGATATGCACAAAATATGAGTCCTATAGTAGAAAAAGATGCTCTACAATAAAAAGAGAGTCATATGGTGACAAATCTATTATGCTGAGTGGTATTCATATCCTAGGGATTATGAAACCATATCTAGCGATCAAATAGAATGGGCTTTCTTAGGTTAATCAGGCTATGTCACGGGGCTGGATATTGGGCCATGTATTTTAATATCAATTGAAACCAAATTATTAGAGTTGATTTCCATGTACAGTTTAAGGTACTATTTTTATATCATCTTCATTGGTATCTATTTTATTTGAAATAGTCTCATACCAGATTTTTATTTCAATGAATATCATGAAAATAATTGGAATAAATATTATGTATTTCAATAGAGTGATCATATTTCATAATTAATTGAAACTACATAAAAAACTATAAAACAATTTAAATATTATCCTCTAGATGTTGATAGATATATTTTTTTGAGGGAAAATTTAGTCCTCATGGTGATGGGATTTGAAATCATTCTCTGAATTGACTGGTTAGTTTTGTGTCATTCTTCTATTTATTGTTATCTATTGAGGGTTTCATTCACATGATTAATGTGTAGTGAATATATGCATAAGGGATAATGTTATATACATATGATTTGATATATACTAAAGTAAAATGGGATAGAGGAGTGAAATCCTAGATGGAAAGTCTTTTTATGAGCGATTAGGGAGTCTGTTAAGATAATCTTCCAATGGTTGTGGTTCATCTCTAGGACACCTTCATTGATGAGCTTTCTTGGGAAAATTAGGAGGAGGAGGTAGGGTTTACCATTTAAATAGATTCAAGAGAATAAATAATATCTATTCTATTATACAGGATGACTACTAATGAGTTATAAGAGAACAAGAGGATGTTAGAGGAAATGGAAACAATGGGGTTTGTATGACCAAATACTTCTCTATTGGGGTCATCAATTAATTTTTATAAGGAGGATTTAATCCTGAGAATTTATGTGGATAACTATTAATTTAATGCAATTAATTTGAAAAATTTATATACACTTCCGTGTATATAATACCTCATTGATCAATTCTATGGATCTTGGGGTTTCTCTAAAATTGATTTGAGGCTGAGTTATCACAAGGTGACTCTGAATCCATATAATGTACATCATATATCATTCCATTGACAGTGTGGTACATATGAGTATATTTTTATAAATTTTAGTATTATAAATGATCCATTAGTATTTATGGATCATATGAATTAGGATTCGACTCGTATATATATTAATTTGTGTTAGTTTTCAAGAAATAAATCACAGTTCATTCTTATACATAAAGTAACCAGGAAAAAAATCATGAGATCATTTTTTTAAAAATGAGGGAGAACTAGCTATATGATTTTCTATGTAATTTCCACCTTTTTATCATTGAGTTTCGTAACCTACATCTCATTATCTCAAATTTAGGAGTATGTTTATACATATAAAAGTTGAAAGAAGATGTTATGTTGGAGAAGACCAAGAAATTATTTATCATATAATGTTTCATGGGACCTAATGTATATTATAGGTGACTCATATAGGAATGGTTTTCTTGTAATCATTGTTATTAGGTATAAAATAAATGGTCATTAAGTTTATATGGCAAAAAGCCTATGAGATGGCCTTCTATGAGGTGAAAAGGGAACTCAATTCAGATCTGATATGGATTCTTCTAAATGTGTGAAGTTTCTCAGTGTCTTTTTAGATTAAATATAGAATTAGTATATGGGTTGTTTTGATGTAGGTAGTGAGAGTCCAAGAATATGGGTCTCATCAGACGGGACAAAATAAGAATATTTAACGATTGCATGATCTCAAGGTAGAATCTATAGTTCATTCCTTATGTTTTTAAGGCATTACTAGTTTAGAGTGAATTTGTTCTTAATTACTAACCTAAAATCCTAAAATAAATCATTACATGGTGTAAAATAATAATAGGGTAGAGAATGTGGGTGGAAAAAATATAGTCATATAATTTTAAGCATTCCTATACACCAAGAAAGGGAAATGATATAGTTGATACTCTGAGATGGGGGCTCTTACAAGGTTATATTAGGATGCTAGTAGTTATTGTTAGTTGATGGACCTATTTTTTGAGACCTACATAGAGTTATTAGGGAATAAGAAAATTCATTTATTATATATTGATCAGTGACCTCATTATTTATGGAGAGAGTGAAGATAAGGTAACTTTCAAACACTGAGGGATTTATCCCAAGGGACATTGTTTTAGGTGAACACAAATCACCTAGTTTAGTTGTTGATGAAGATGAGATATTTCACATTAATGGATGCATGTTGATTCCTATAGACATGTGAGATTAATTGATCAAGGAACCTAATGCTTCTTTTTCGGCTGTACGCCCTGGCATTACAAATATTTATCATGAATTACTTCTATAATAATGATTAAAATGTATAAAAATATAATTTTTTTTCCATAGGGTTTTGAACCTATCAATAGCTGAAGGAAGATTTATAGTGGAAGACATGATTGTTTTAGCTGTAGAACATTTCAATGTAAATAGAGGATGACATAACCATGTATTTTCTGACTCACATCACTTGATCACCTTGAGGAAATGAAATATTACTCGTGATCATCAATAGGCTAAAAAAATTCAGTCAATTTTAACCTATTAGGGATCCATTTTTAGTTGATGAGCATGGAAGTATTTATGTTTGAGAGATTATAGTACTTCATAGAGTTTCATTGTATGTTGAATATTATAGGGAACTAGTTTCAAATATCAATTATTTTATGGGTTTGAAATGGAATTAGGAAAAATTATTCATTTTAGTTCAACATACCATCCTAACAACAATGTGAAATCCATACCCAAAAAACATGTGTCAGTGGAAATATATAGATAATTCATTAATGATTTTGGATTCCTTGGAGAAATAAATGACTATAGAAAAAATTTCAACATCATTTGGGATACTGTAAAGATGGATCATTTTTTGTCCTTATTTGGTAGGTCATTCTAGTCAACCATATGATGGTTAGAGGGATGATAGGTAGGGAAATATAGAACTCATCTCATTGAGAAGAATTCTGAGCTAGTTTATCTTACTGGAAAGAAAATGGTTACATCCATGTCCAAGTAGAAATCAAATACCGACCCCTATCAATGACTGATATAGTTCTAGGTTTGTAATCTGGTATTCATTATTGTTCTAATTAGACTGTGGCATCGACAGTTTATGTAGAATGGTATGTTTTAGCCTCATTTTTTTTGAACATTTGTGGTTGTAGAGTGGGTTGTATAAGTTGATAATCATATTGAACTTCTTAATTGATATAGATTTATACATAATATATTCTAAATTTCTCAGTTAATTCTCTTCTACTCATACTCATCTCATGTTTTCTATCCTAATTATACAGAACTGTATTTTGTTGCATCTTTTGAGGTGTACCATATTTCTATTATGGACTAGAGAATAAAGGAACATCCTGGTTGGTAATTTTATTTAGTATTTCTTCTTGGAAAAATAATATTGTATAGGACGATACTTATGAGTTATAAACCAGTGTACATTCTTAATTGGATGATATCTTATCAGATGTCGTTATACTACCGTTTGAAGGGAACCATATCGATTACTTACCTATAAAGTCATAAAATGTAAACCCCATGGATTTTATATTGATATTAGAATAGGTTAATATTTTTTTGAACATTTCTTTTAAACCATATACCTTTTCATAAATTATTTTCATCTTATTAGAGATAATTAGCATCTTGTTCAGATCCTAGAGCCCCAGTTTTTTGGACAATGATATGAGGTGCATTGTTTGGGCTATCCAATCATCCCAAATCATACTGAACTAGAGGGTTCCACATGGTTTTTTTACCATAAACCATATACCATAATGCCATTAGATATTTTTCAATCATTTTAAAGAGGGTATTTTCTTGATTTTTTCATTTTTATTCTAATTGTTTGCATAACCTATAAAATGGTGTTCTATAGATAATGACTATCATTTGAATGGGATATTGTTTGAAAATATGTGTGGAAAAACCATGTATCCCATTTATGCATAGGTGAATTAATTATATTTTCCACAATTAATTATAACTATCTCCTCCTTTTTATTTATCATATATGAAAAAATATAGATCCAAATTTGATATCCCCCAATCTTCCTCATAGTGTATTTGATACCTATTCAATAATAAAAGACCGAGTCATGTGAATTTAATTTCATTGGTTCTCTGTAAGTAATAAATTAAATCCATTACATTCCTTCCATAGTTTCAGTTTCAATCAGACATGTGATATTGATGCATGTGATTATTCCCAATTTTCATAGTATTTTAAAATTATTCCATTTTATACCGATTTAAACAATAAAAAGATATAATTATAGATGAGTTTTTATCTAACATCATATTGTATGTGGTCTATACTTTTCACTATTGACTTATCACATAGAAAATTATTTCTTTTACGAAACAGGATGCACACTCTAGACATTATTCCGAAAATCTATCAATGTATTAATTTAAATTTATTAACCTAAAATGTGATTCCCGCATATCGTATTGAATTGGTTGTATGTTTTCAACCTCAACCTGAACCTACATTGGTGTAGGTTCATTAAAATTCCTATAAAAACTACCTTTTTATGTGTTATATAATCACCCATTTATAAAAGCCTTACGTAATTACAATGAGTAAATTAATGGACTAATAATGGAAATATATATAACTTCGATGATGTCTATGATGTAAGCGTTTATTATTGATGGTTGGATGTTGGAATTGAAACTAATATTACCTCTTTAGAATTTATATTAAATTTTTTTATTCAATATCATGGTATGTCACTAATAAGGAGTATTTCATAATGGAACCAGCCTATTTATGGATATGAAACAAATTAGGGATAATGATGTATATAACCTATGACCCCAATATATATATATATATATCATTAGATGTTATGAATCCTCAACCATGGGCCCTGGGTTGTAGGCCCATGTAGGTTTACCCTATTTCAACCTCACCTTATACATGTTCCTTATACTCATTGAAGATTCCTTGGTTTTACACATTCGGACCTGAACCATGTAGGTATTACACAAATTATATATTTGAAGAACGCTAAAGCTAGTAGACACCAGCTGATATCACTTTTATAAAGATGGATCATCATCTTTATATCCTTTTAATACTTATTTTTTAGTTATCAATAGTTATTTCTTCTTTTCATATATATAAATATATATCATGTTATAGATATATGTTTTGGTAGTTTTTTTACACAGACCAGATATGGTAGACTATGTTGGTGGTGGCCTGCTATGAGTATCTCACAGCCATTATGGGTTATTATTTAGTACATAGAAAAATATCAATAAAAAAATGATGGAATAAGGGAAATTTCCTGGTAATTGATCTGTGATTTTCATATAGCATGGGATCACATGACAAATCCTTGTCTCATTATTCTATTGAAGATATACATTTATTATTCTTTTTTCTTTTGGTTACATACACAATTTTCCATATTTCTATTTATTCCTACCATTTCATATTGATCCATGACATAATAATCAATTTAATTTTGACACTACTTCTGGATTTTTCTCTGTTGTCATGATGATTTATATTTTTTAATATGTTTCCTTTATTATGAATTAATTATTTATTAATGTAATACAAAATTTTCATTCTATGGTAGTGAGGGTATTTTCTCCCCACAAAACAATTATAGACCTTCATTTATATACTACATCCTCTATAACATGGGGAGGCATTTATGAGTCCATATGGCTAATTAGGTCTTGTTAATTTTGTGTGAATATAGTTATAGATGTTATAGAATCTCTAATGGTTATTTTTAAATAACTATCAAATGTTTTTTTATTTAAAACATGAAATTTTGTGAGTTTCTTAAAACATCAAAAAAACGATAAATTTATATGTATTGAAGTTCATATGGAAATTATTATAAAGTTACAAATATCCAATGATCTATGTGTCAAGAGAATGGAATGATGAACATTTAATTTTGATTACATAAATGGAATATTTTTGATATGTTGAAATGGATGGAATAGAGATATACATTATCACATAATAAAAATATTATATATTGGATCCCATGAATATTAATTAAATTATTATTAGGAGAGAAATTGATATTTTTTAATATGGGTTGTATAAGAAATATAAATATCAATTTCCTATGGGTGAAATCTCAATAAAAATTTTAGAATGACCATACATATGATGGATTAGAGATCCTTATTTAAATATTATTAAATATGATTAAAATGAAAACATTAAATGAAATATATGGATAATATCATAGTTTTTGTTCTTATATTCATGAATAGTAGGTGATTGTTTTTATTTTAGTTTGTATGATGGAATTATATTGCAATATTATAGACAACCATGATCAATTATTTTTATATTATGTTGAATAATTAATGTGATGAAATATATAAAATAATGAATTTTTTTGTACTTATATATATACGGATTACCATTAGTTCATTGGAATAGACACCATTTTTATGTTTTATCTGATATGAATACATGGGAGGGGAATTTATTGAGATTCAGTATATATTTGTTGTATATTTAACACTTAGGATCAATATAATTTATCAATTGAGGAAGAATGTCATTACACTCAGTGGAAATAAGATAAAAGAAATTGATATCATTTAAGTTTTATAGTTTATTTTTTTGTTGATATAATAATGATTTATTAATATATGGGAACATATTTTATTCATTATATATATCTTTGGTATTGATGAATGATATATTGGTTAGGATATTAATATAATTTCAAAATAAGATCCCAATTTTGGGAACCTTATATGATTGAGTAAAATAGGTAAATACGGGATTTTATTTTATAGTTAAGTGATGAATTTTAATTTGAATTAATATATTAATTTAACATTTAATTATGGTGATTCACTTTCTTTGTAGAATTAATAGCATATATTTTAATTACATATTAGTAAAAAAATATGTTTTATAAGTCTTTTCAATTTATTGACATGCTTTGGAGATACATTTGATAATAATATGTGATAAAATCATTCTAATCCTTTGGTTTCAATAAAATATATATTAAATAATTTTAAGGATAGTAATTTAATTAATAATATAGATTGATATTTGGGTATTACTATAATATTTTAGTGATCAATGTATTATCTCTTTTTATAAGGGTTTATTCATTTTGGGGTTATCTTATATTTTTATAACCATTTTAATTTTTGTTAGTGGATAAAAATTGTATAAATAACTTTCTATCTTTTTGTGTAAGTATATGATCTGATGAATGTTGATTTTAATGAAACATGAATAATTTTTTTCATGAATAATCATCATTTGTAGAAAAATATGGGTTTGTTGTGGAAATTTTTTAATGTTTGAAATTCAACATGGAAGTTATATATATTTATAGATTCTTTTAGTCTATATGGTAAATGAATTATACAATTATTGGGAAAATGACATGTAAAAAAGTTACCCTATTACCTTCATCTCTAATGAATAAATTGTATGATTTCCCATCATGGATTCATGATAATATATTCAGTTTCTTTCCACTAAAAAATTTATGTCACTCTCTATATATCCTTAATAATTCATTTTATATTCCCTGGAAATATTTTTACATCAAATCAATTTTTTCTTATATGGAACACTTTTAACATGTTTTTCTAGATAACAATCATATTTCCATATCCCTGTTTTTAAATGGATGTTTTTTAACCATTTTGATTATGTGGGATTCTCCAACGGATTTATCATATTTAAAATATAGATTAATAAAAAACAATATCAACTTTCAATGAAGAAATTTATTAAAGGGGGAAATTATAATATCCTATGATTTTAAGTAGATATTATGCTCAATAACCTATATTACACACAACACCAATCATAAATAACAATATTATATTTTCATATATACATGATCGTTATTACCATGTTGTTAAATTAGAGGGTATGAAATGGATTAAATAATCATTTAAATGTAGATAATGTTTCTAATAAATAATAATTTATTGATTGATTCTGAGAAAATAAGCACTCATTTTTTAGTAAATACATTTTTTCTTCAATTAAATGATTCTTAAAAATGAGGTTTTATGATTTTGAGGATATAATAAAATAACTATTTAATAAGACTCCAAGAAATTATATTTTATAAATAAAAAAAATTAAATTAGCTTATCAAAAATATTCTATGGTGAAATTTGGATTTTTTTTCTATAATTTGGGTTTTTCACTGAATAGTGAAAATACCACTATTATAAAAATCTATTTTAATTTCATTAAATGAAGTCATTTATAATTGGATTATAATATCAAACTGACCGAATAATTATTTAGATATACATAATCTAAATAATTACATTTTATCATCATTATACCTAATTTTGGTACGAGTAATTTGGGGGATTAAAAAAACATATCTTGGAAAAAAATTACATGGTTCCAATAGATTTTATTTTAAATTAAATTCATCAACTTTGGTGTATTTAATATTGAGTAATTAATTCAATATATTGAATCAGTTGGTCCAAATAAGGTAAATAGTTTTCTTTTATTTTTGGACATTAGAAATGGTATCTTATATAATTTTTATTTCTATTGTCAAAGATATATCACATAATTAAAGGTAAAAATTATATTATGGACTAGAAATGACCCTAACACATTCCCTAAGGTGAAATAATAATCAATTGAAAAAATTCACTATTATGAACAATAATACCATTGATGGAAACTCGATATTTTTCTCATGTGTGTGTTGGTCATTTAAACCATGAGTTAATTACCATGTTTTGACACATTACATGTATCTTATATACCATAAAAAATAGAAATAACCTAAAATAACCCACTCTGGTACTCATTATTCATGTCCCCACCCATTTTAGTCTATAACAGTAACTATATTTATTGGATACAAGGCCTCCAGCACGCATCATCGTAAACTATGGATTCCAAATCTATGAATGGTTTGAATGTTGTACATTGTAGAGACTATCCCTTCTACATTATTAATTAACATAATGGATGTATAAATAAAATAATAGTAAAATAATATATTAATAACTAAAAATCAATAATAATCATATAAATCAATAATTTCTTATAAAAACATCCATCCATGAGAATATTATTCCCCAACATTCAAGATATACAACATAAAATAAGTAATTCATAAAACTTGGATAAATTGAAAAAATAATAAATTAATTAAATTAGTGAAATTTTTAAGAGGCCTAAGAATGAGATCTGTGGTTACTCCCATTCTAATTCCTTAACCAAATGATACAAAAACAATTAATTCAATGCAAACTCTAAACATGGAGTTAGGAAATTTGGCCATCTACCAACTAGTACCTAAACATGGTGTGTGTAAAACTCAGAAGTCCAACACCACCATTGTCTAATGAAAACCCAGAATATGAATATAAAATGAATCATTGTGATAGTAGAATATTATAACGTAAATAAGTAATACAAATATTACCATATCGAGCTCAGGTTACTCATTGAATTCCAATATGCCTATACCTAATTTGACCTAAAAAAATTACATTGTGCATGTTACATAAGATTTATAATTGTTACCTTAGAACCATTAAATATATTCAATGTTAACGTGTACATTGTTAATAGTTTGAGGATTTATCATTTAATAATGACCATTAACCAAGGTATCTTAATCCATGGTTGTGGAACATCATGTTAAATAATTGGAATAAATAATGATAGGGCACATCATATCAAATGTTTTATCTTTGTAATTGTAAGGAACACCATGTTAAATAATGAGTAACACCATGTAAATGATTTCAATAAATATAAGGAATACTATTTCATTAACATTAATAAATAATATGATACCACAAGTCCATAACTTCAATAAATATTTGGGAATTCCATGTCCAATAATTTATGTATATTGACTTGTTGAACCATTTATAACACTACATATTCATTCATAATTCATAAATTTAACACTCTTTATGATCCCATCATTGGAATTAAATATTAGAACCCCAATATTTTATAAGTAATACAATAAGAAACATCCATGATGAATGTAATAATTTTACATGGGCTATAGGAATCACCCATACCAATTTACAATCATCATGATTTTTTATATTCCATCTCTAAATTTTATTTATAAAAAAATAAGGCCAGGGGAAATATCCCCTCCATTTAAAAATTTAACATGATTTAATAGATTACTCATATAATTAATAAGTGATAAGAAGGTCCCTTTATGGAATCATTTGATTTAACAACTATCTTGACTTATTAAGATATTCCATTCAACCAATCAATTATAAATTACAATATCGAGTAGTGTGTTCTCATAAAAATTTCATTTCATTTAATAAACTTACATCATCCCAAATATATGTTGTATGGTCAAAACATGAAGGGGTGGTTTTATTTATTATGTAATTAACAACCACTATAATAATTTAATAATCCTCATAGTAAATAGATGATTGGGGCGTTGTTTATGAACTCCACGGGTGTTAAGTGTTCTAAAGAACATCACAATTATTACCTAAGTATTCAATATAATTAATTTAACATTTTTAAAGAAATATACTATATTTCTTGTGGGTAAAAAATGACTAAAATTTATAAACAATTAATAATTAATAAAAAATTAACTATAAAACCTACTTTATACCATGTATTCTTCAGTCATCCATTATATTTCAATGATTTAAAAAATTTATAAATAATTATAAACCAAATAAATTATATGAAAATAGTTTATATAACATCACATGGAGGTATCATTCATGGGGGTGAGAGAATTAGATAGATGAAACAATATGACTTGTATACAAATTTATGGGGAACTTACGTAATAAATGGTTCTTGAATTAGATTTTGAATGATAGATATCCATAAAATACGAATAAAGTAGAAGAGGTGAACTCCATTTTCCTACTACTTTGCAAGAATGATTTGTAGAAATGTGTAATAAGGGTTAAAGGGGATCAGAATGATCAAAATTTGAATACTATTAAATGATCAACATTGTTTTCCCACAAATATATGGGAAACCATGAACCAACCATATGGTTCCACTGTCCTAGACCCGATCAAGTCACACTATTTAAATTCCATCCTTCAACTGTATAAAAATACGTCCTCCAAACACCAACATGTCACATGATTGGATTGAATGGCTTGAAAACCTTGTTCAACATGATATAATATTCTATAGACAAATTTCAATGTCATGTATCCTCAAGTTTATGGTTTTAAATTCTCATTTGACACCCCTATAAGGCTTCATGTCTTGGGTGCATGATCCCCACTGACCATGTTCTAATCATGGGCCTCCCCCATTCCAAAAACATTTATTTCTATGTTGGAAACTTACAAAACAAATATAAAAACATGATAATTGTACGTGGATATACACCATTTTCAATAAATTTCATTTATGTGTTCCAACTCTTATAATAATTTACTAAAAAACCTGAAACATATCCCAAAAACTAGTTGAAAAACTCAAATACCCTTGAAAATTAAACTAATCCCAAAACAATAGATCATATAATTTACCTATTGTCCCATGTTGAATGGTTTGAAGGGGGCACATAGTTTTTACTAATAGTGTTCCACCATTGATTACCTCATGAAAGGAAAAATATTTTTCTGTGATGAACTGCGTAGTATTCTCTTTCCATGTTCCAACCAGGTATATGCCCAAAAGCATAAAAAATGATAAAAAATTAACTGAAAACTACCTAAAACAAGACATAATGAAATATGGTAAAAAATAAGGATCATGAATTACCTAAAATATATTAACTACATATTTCATGTGGGATGTAATAATATCGATATAAAGGTAAAATTAATTTCCAAATAAAATAGACTAGTGATTGAGAAGATTGATGATCAGAAATTAAATTTCCATGGTAATGTTAATAATGAAAAAAATATAAATAAAAAATATATTAATAAGACCATAATTTTTTTTAGAAATGAGGTTAATAGGATATAATATTTATTTCCAACCCTTTTACAAGGATTAACAAAATCAATAACATTATAATATGAGAAAATAGGTAAATATAATTAATTAATATTAATTAAACCCATAAAGGTAATTTAATCTAAATTAATCCATTACATAAATTGGTAAAACATTAATCTCTAATACATTAATATTAATATGTAATTATTATCTTAAATTATACCATAAATATTTATATTATAATACTCTTCAAAATAAATTTGTCCAAAAAATACATTTAATCACTATAAAATCTTATAATAAAGAGATCAATTAAAAAATTATTAAAATCAACATTAGATACTTGCATGTAATTTTATAATTTTTTAGAGCATAAATATATCTAAAAATATCAACATATAACAAAATCACTTTTCATCCATCATGTTGAACCCAATATCAAATAGACTATAACTACCTAAATGTAGTATCCTTATTAATACCCAATAAATTCTCCAATCACCATAAAGACTAATACCTTATGGACTTAGAAATAAAAATTTCTGTAATAAATATATTTTCATCCTTAATCTTATAAACTCATGATGATATTGATAAAACATAATTTTACCTCACCAAAAAATCCTAATATATAGTGTTTTGTAAGCACTACTCTTTTACCAATAATATCATCCCCAAACCCATTAGACATGGTTCGATGCTAAAAAAATAATCTATATATTTTGGGATTTGAAACAAATAAACATGACCTGACATTAACCATCCAAAATATTTCAAAAACAAAAAGAAACTATTGTATGACTTACATATAAATGGATCCTTTAGGTTTAGTGTTTTATAAAATCTTGATAAAATATTATATATCATTACCATGGTATTTAAGGGATAATGTTTCCCCAATATACTGAATTTTTTTTAACATATTAATAATTCATTACCCCCAATATCGTTACCTAATTGACAAATATTTAATAAAAGATCATTATATAACATAATGAATATAAAAAAAATAAAAATAGCCACCTTAATATAAGTATTAATGTGTTCAAAGGCATTTGTAATTTAATATCTTCAATTAGAATAAGATTTAAATAAGGTAATGATAACATATTCAAAGAGCATGTGAATAAAATTGGATCATTCATACCCATTAAAACAAGAATCTTGAAATATGATATATGGAATAATGCTTTGATAAGGGAAATAATCATACAAATCAATAATCCTGAGAGATATGATGTCAATATAGATCATAAGAAATATTATTAACATGAAATAAGAATAATGAAAACATATTGGTATCATGTTACATTATCTTAATCAAACGTGTTCACATATGTTAGAAATAAATATAACCTAGTTATATTCATAGGAGACTCATCCTGGTTCAACTACATGCTTTATTTTACAGAAAATCTTAATTACCCAATTCATTAGAGATCCTCCAGGCTCTTGAATCATAAGAGCTATATCAGCCTACCCAATTATTATCTTTAATATATATGTATAGTACAAGTTTATAAAAAATGGAATATGTTATTTTTATCAAAAAAAATATTAAAAACAACTTACAATACCCTATAACATTATTTTCTAATAGAAAAGAAACAAGTTTCATGATTATATATTAAAAACTTATCCCAATAACAATAGAAAAAAATATGTATTCTGTTATTAGAACATATTCCCATATATTAATATGAATAATTAATTGATATCAATATACATGATAATATCATTAAAAGAAAATTTAAATAATTTCCGTGAAAATAATGGAAAATAGAATTTTCATTTCGTGCCTTAAAAAACTAGCAGAATATAGAGAAAAAAATTTCATTTAATATAATAATGGAAAAAAATAATGAAAGCATCAATACAAAAAATTGTAATATAATAGTAAGAATACATTTGTGTTATATATTTTAAAACATATATTTTATTAACTCTTTTGTAAAAAAGATCATCATTATGAAAATGAAAATAATAATCATTTTCAAGAATTTTATAGAAATAAAAAAATAGTAAAAATGATTTCTATGTGTCATTGGAAGATAGTAAAAAAGTCATGAGAAAATTTTAATGAAAATATATTCATGGAATTAAATTTTTACCCACATAAAATGAAATAATTTCATTTTTTAGAAACATATTCTGTATCATTTTATGTAACAAATGGAGAAAAGTGAACATAAATCATATAATCCATCAGAATCAATATATTATAAGAATAGATGTGTGGTTGATGAAATTAAGATCATATATTATCCACCATGGGAACTACAATCATAAATTATCAGAAAATAAAATGATATTGTAACATAAATCATTAACCACTTTACTGAATTTTTAATCAAAAAACATTGAATGTAAAATTATGCATTGGATATTTAAATACCTCCAATTATATGATGTAATATTTCAATATTTCTTCCACATATAGTAAGTACCCCAAAAAAATATTGTTGCAATATATGATTCAATCCTCAAGAAAATGATAATTAGACTAATAATCCTCAAAAATATTGTATCATTTATGTTATAATTAATTATTAAAATGATTATGTGTAACCATTTTAAAACTGCTGACAATGTGTAGAATTATAGAAAATAAAATCATATGTTATTTCGACAAAAAAACATTACATAAATTATTTGATGATGTATATGTATATCCTAATAAATGGAAATTGAATTAATGAACCCATTACCACTTTGTTAATATCTTATTAAAAAAACATTAGATGAAATTTCATTAAATTCGTCAAAAAATTACATGAAATTAAAATTATAAATGATATACCATGTAAAATTCGTAGTATATGAACAATATAAAATAAATTATGCATATATCATTAAATCATGACTAAATGAAAGGAAATTGTGATGAAATAACTCATATTGAGTCCATATACTCTACATATGTACTTTTACTCATCTAAAAAAACATTATGTAATTGATTAGTTTTTTATGAACCTATTATATGAGTATTAAATCATTATTAAAGAATTTATTTCATTTAATTAAAAGATATATTATGTTATGTAATCATTTATGTTCACATTGGTTGTCCTGAGGACATTCAGATGCAAAATTAATTTGGTAGGATAAACATTGTAAAAGAGTTCATTGTTATACAATCTTAATAACTATATTCATTTTATATAAGAAATATTTTTATTATATACTCTTTCTCAGCCAGCCATGGAAGGATTTTTGGAAACATTATCCACATATTTACCAAGAGAAAATAGTCAGCACATACAGATGAATGATGTTTTCATTTTTATAATGCGTGGAAAATAAATATTGATGAAAATGTTATGATTTTTTTTAAAACATTATTTTACATATGTCATATTTATTCATTATTTTCCTATTTATCATCATTATTATAATGTGAAAATGAAATATTAAACACATCGAGTCATTGAGGTGGTATTCCACATGTACATATGAGTGACGATAAAAATTTTAATAGATGGAAATGTTTGAAAACAAATGAAATATTATCTATATAGAATAATAATTATTTCATGAATATCATCGATTATAATTTTTTCAACATTTTGTGAAGACATATGATTTTTTATGAAAAAAATCAACATCTTTCTATGGATTTTGTAATCTACATAAAGGCACAAGAGATGTTTTAATTCTTATAAAATGGAAAATCAGATGAAAATGAGTTATAACGAGAACATAATAATAGGTTAGTATGTGTGAGATATTATTTATCCTATATCTTAATATTTTTGAGGGCATTTGAAAAATTAATAGAAGAAATAGTATGGAAACACATGATTATGAACTTTACCTACCCATGGAATGAACGATTTTGGTTGATATTAAAATTCCTTATATGATGGTAATCATTGAAATGTGGGAAATATAGTAACGAGGGATATATGTTAGGAAGTATTTTGGTAGGGATTGATTTATCTAAGAGTATCATGGTGTGTGAGGTAAATAAGAGAGATGGTATCCCATTATAAGTGAGAGGAGGGGAACAATGGGATTTATATAAAGTATAAAAAAAATATTAAAAAATTCATATCTATGTGGATCCAAAATTATATCTTTCAAATACAGTAATGATATAATTCAATGAACAATAATATAATAAAATTTAAAAAAATTAGATAATTTTTAAACCCTTTTCTCATATCATTGTCATCTCTTTAAGCCTTTTAATGATTACATTGATAATAATTTTATTTAGATGTTAGGGATTTATAATATAATTAAAAATTGATAATAGGGACATTATAGTTAATTGGTTGATATTATATAATTTGTGTCATTATTATATCAAAATAATAGAGTATAATAATTTTTATATAATATAATAAAATAATATTTAATATAAATAACCATTAATATCATTTTATAGTATAATCACATAACATGACACTGAAAAGATTTTATGATTGTAATTTAGTTTGGGTATAAAAATTTTAAACATAAATAAATCATTATAATTATCTCAAAAATTCTTATTACCCCATGAATTAGAAAATAAATACATTGAATGATTTTAAAAACATTTTTTCTATTTTTCTACTGCGTGTGAAAGCACTCTATCTACATTGCACATGAATTTAAGGTAATAATTTTACCAAAAAAATTGACAAAAAAAATTTATTCATATTATAAATTAAATTATAGAACCATTAATTAGATTCTTTCTTCATTTTGGAAACATACCATATATATTAAAATTTGGAAACATAAATTTTAGAGTTATTCAATATTTCAAATAATATAAATCTCTTTATCATTGAAAAACTGAAAAATACCATTTTTAGATATATATTGGTATTTTATAGACTAATATAATACAAAATAATAAATCATCATTTTTAATGATTTTAATAAATTTTTTACATTAGCTTTTAAACTAGTTAAACCAATCAACCCTTTAAAGTGGTGATAAAATTTAGCATGGTTACTATTCACTATGACCAAAAAATAATTTTAAACTATTGAACTAATTTAATCATTCTGATTCCATAAATGTAATAAATGTTATTATATTAAATTACATTATGTGGAAATGTTAATATTATAATAAACCAACAGAACATGTTGTGAAATAGTTTTCTTAAAAATAAATTTTAATTAAAAAAAGGTTGTATACAATAATTAAGAATAGTATTCATTGCAAATGAACTAATTGTATTTTTTAAATCAAAATAAAAAAATTTAATTTTAAAAAAAATTATAATAAAATTTAACTTAGTAAATACATTAATAAATGTTAATTTATTTGAAATCATTATTTTTACGATTAACTAAAAAAAAATTTATTTTCAGAAGGAAAACGTTAAATTTAATAGTAAAAAGGTTTTAATATAAATATTTCAAAAATCATATACATTTTATCAAAATTATTTATTAATATCGTATAAAATAATTATAATATTCCGAAGCAAAACAAATAAATACTAATTTTGGAAAAAAATTGATTTTTTTGAAAAAACACAATATTTTGTTATTTTTCATAATAATTATTTATAATTTTTTTAGAAGTCACATTATATAAATTTATATGTTTTTGAATGTGGGGGTTTCTATTACAAACTTATTTTTTAATGGATAGGTTATAATGTTCTTAATGAAATGAATATATTTCAATTTCATTAAAGAACTTTGGTTTAAATCAAATACTCTATCAAACATATTTTTATTTTGAAATCATAGGGTATTAAAATTATTATTTACCTTTCTTTCAATCCATATATAATATATTTCAAACAAAATTTTTTCATAGTTATGGTATATTTTCACCATTGTGTGTTGTAATTAATTTTTTTCTCCAATGAGTATAGATGGTTATGAAATTCTACATAAATAATTAATATGAAATTTATGACATTATTTACATGAAATGTAGGTGTTTTTCTTGCATGTTGTACCTACTTTATGATTTTTATTTTATTGATAAATGGTCAGAGGCTTTGCCTATGACTAAGCATTTCTAGTATGACATTATTTACATTTTATGGGTTTAATCCATGATGATTCTGATGAATCAATATCATCGAACATAAATATTCATAAAGAATAGACCAGGTTTCACCTTATTAGTGAATTTAAAATAAATTCTATTGATAACTACTAAATTAAAAATAAAAGGGAATGATATATTATTAGATTAATATGAATATATTAGTTTGATATATGAATAATAAATATATATTTATTATACCTAAGGTTTGAACATGTATGAGGAATGATGGGACATTTGGTAATGATATAAGTTACAATCTCTATTTTTATGGATTCTCTATGTTATTATTCAACTGGTGGAATTTATATGAAACATATACATTTAAACCCATGTATTTATTATCATATATTAATTTTTTTGGTTTTTTCTATTTTGTTCATCCTACTATCATTAGTACTCATAATGATTAACAAATTGTTTTTCAAGAAAAAATGAACATATTCTTCTTTTTTTAGGTCATGAATCTTTTTCCTCCAGGTCCATTTATTCAAAACGTATTATATTAAATTTTTTTATTATATATTTTTTGATAAAGGTTATTTTCACAACATGTAATTTTTTTTGTAATGATAGAAGTGAATATTTTGAATTTTATTCATAAAACTATGTATTGGCTATTTAAAAAGGTTTGAAAAAATGTTCTCTATTACCTTATATGAGTTGAAATGATTTCTTCACCGTAATTTCATTCCTTATTTATGAAGCATAATTTAAAATTATCAATTTTTTTAAGGAATTTATTATTTATAATTGTATATGAATCATAATATTTAACCATACCATACAAACAGGGGGGTGGGTCCCTTGATTTTGAAGGATATTTTAAATGCATCTATAAAAGACTTGTCATATCTATTTTACCATAATATAACAATTTTTATGCTTCACAAAGGGTATAATCATATGATACCATCCAAATTATTTTCCCAGATTTATTATAATGACGATGACTTATGGGTGATTCTATGAATCATATTTATATCCCATGGTTTAGTTAAGAAGTGATGAAAATTTTATAAAACAGATTAATTATAAATTGTTTATTCATAGATGAATGTTTTTATTATCATGTAGAAAATTATGGTTTCATTTTAATTATATAGTATATTTTCCTCTAATTATATATCTATATAATTTATTTGTAATGTATTTTTATAACATGAGATAATATGAACTGTAATATAGAGTGAACCTAGTTAATATGGGTCACTATCTTCCATGGTATTCTAGGGAATTATTCATGAATAATGAATTTATGGAATGGGGTTTAATACTAGTACACTATGGGATATTTTCAACTATTATAGTCTTCAATGTGAGAGATGACTAAGTAATGTTATTTTAAATGATTATTTGTATTCCAAAAATACATATCTTTTGCATATGATACATTCTGTTGGATCAAGATAGATTAGTACTGAACTCAAAATCATATCACTCATTATAACTATTACCAAAATGAATTATTGCATTACTAATTATTATTTATCATGGACTAGTTGGGTATAACGTTGTTAATTTATTAAAATGATATCATACCATTATATTTATATTTTCCTTGCTTATGTTCATTTATTGAAATATAATATATTTACACTTACCAAGAATCTTTTATTACCCCTTCCTATGATTCTGTTTCCCTAGGTATTGAAAGATTCAAATATGTGACTTCAAATAATTGTACTATGTAATAAAAATATTGTGAGTGATATTGAATATGTTTTTTAGAATATGATAATTATTTATCTCTTCTCCAAATACACTAATAATTTACATTCTAGGATGTGTATTGTTATGAGATTTATTTAATACTCAACAATTGTGAAATAAATTTTATGTATTTAATTCCTGGGTCACTCATTTTAATTAAATACGAATCATGTTTATGACATTCTCATAGTGTGATAGAAGCACATGAGGGTGATGTTTTTTTTTAAAAACTACATTTTCATGTTATTTCATTAATTAAATTACCTTCTAATATAATAAATGTTTGGTAGAATGTATTAAAACATTATTTAAAATAATTTCAATTTGATGAAAATGAGGTTTTTTATTTTTATTTACTATAGAAATATAGTTTTTGTAAAATTGTGTTTTTTTAGAAAATGCCGATTTTAAGGGGAAAACATATTCATTTTTATGAGGTGTGTGTAAATTTTTTTGGTAAAATATTAGTATCAAATATTTTTTAAAATGTGGAATAAAATTTTGTTGAAAATATATACTAGGCTAGTGATGTTAGTTTATACATTATTAATAGAAATCATTTCCACTACAACGGGTTTTTTCAAGAATTCATCTTATTGGAACATTGTTAAAAGTGATTGTAGATTTTTTTTAAAAAATAAACTAATATGTATATATATTGGTAGCATTATTATTTTAGTGTTTGGACTAGAAGCAATAAATTTTTTTCATTATTCAAGGAAATGGGATAATATTTTAGGTATAAATTTGTGGTACAGACACATCGTAATAGTGATTGATACATGAATCTGCTAACCAGATGAAGAAATTAGTGTTTTTAATGATGAAAAAGCTTCTGATTTATTTTTTAGATAAAAATTATTATGTTTTTTGAAACCATGAAAGTAAATTTTAAATTTTAAATTACTACTCAATGTGGGGAGAACCATAATAGAGAGTCTAGATAAATTGAATGTTTTTTATTCAAGGGATTATTGGTTGATTTCTTTCACCATCATAGTGTTTTGGGGAAGAGTGTTAGAAGTGTAAATGAGTGGGATGATTTAACATTTTGTTATCATTAATAAATAACACATTATAAAATTAATATTTTTTAAAGAGATATAAATTATGAAAAGTCTCTTTTGAGTCTCTATGATTGGAAAATGTGTCTTTTATGACATGTTCATTTTGGCATTTGAGACAATAACTTGGGGTACAATAGGAATTTGTGGTGGAGCAAAGTTGTGTTATTATTGAATTTATCATTTTTGTAAACTATAACATCTGGTGAGATTATCATTATAAATAATATTAAATGAGAAAAACTATGTTTGAGTGTTTATAATAACCCATGAATTGTAGTGTAACGTAATTAGAGTGGTTATATAGTCTTTCATCAATATATTTGAGAGGTGGAGTTAAATTTTTCAATTTGAATCAATAAAGAAGTTATTTCCTACGTTATAAAGGAAAATTGTGTTTTTGGGGTTTATTTATTTAATGAAGATATAGAAAATTTTGTTATTGGATATATATATATATATATATATATATAATATAACAATGCTTGGGGTGGTTGTTTTATTCCATTAGGTACCAAATAAATTTATATAGGGACATCGATAGAGATTATTGTTGGGATCTTTATTTGAATTAGTCTCTAAGTTGCAAATTTCCTTACATTGGGTGAAACATTCATTTCAATATATAATAATTGAGATGATGTGTACCCTTTAGAGGGATACTAATGTTCACTGTAAACCACATAAATAACATTTAATTATGGAATAAATGTAGATTTATATTTATTGTATCATATAAAAAACTAGAGGATCCATGTGTTTAATGTATTGGTTGAGAGTGAGGAACCCTCATTTAAAGTATATTCTCCCACCATTCATCCATATTGATACTAGAAGATTCAAGATTGGGTTTCATGAATATCCAAGGTAATATAATGAACATTCTTCCCTATTTATTTTAATAAACTTGTTCTTTTGATTTCTAGATGACTTTTGAATACATTAGAAGAAGTTGGATGGGGATTTGGTTTCTATTTAAAAGATACGGCTTATGGAGGTCATTTTTTCACTATTCCACACTATTAATCATGAGGTATGTCAATATATGAATTTAATTACAATTTTTAGTATAATTATTTTTTATTTTTTTTATTTCAGGTTCATAAGGAAAATAATTGTGTCAATTATTATTGGGTTATTATTAGGATTGTTGAAAACAACGATTCACATTAATGTTTTATTTGTACAAGACACCATATGTTTGGAGTAAATTTTTTCATATTGGGGTTCCTAAAATAATTTTATATTTATTTATTTGGGATGATTTATATATGATATTTTTTTTCATTTCTACTATGGAGTCCTATATAATATTGGGCATATAATATGGATTTATGGTTGATGTATGTATCAAATAATATAATAATAACAACAATTTAGGGAATTATTTTATGCTTCTTTTGTACATTATCCATATTATCAAAATATTCTATGATTTTTCCATAGCTAATCCTACAAATAGGGGTATTTTCACAGTTTCCTAATAGTCAACAAGTATTTTTATATTTGTTAAATATTTATTTAGTGGAACCTTGATCAAACAAATATCGGTGTCGAATATCATGGATTTTTATTCCTCTTGAAATTATTTTACAATTTTAAATTGGATTTTAATTTTAGAAATAAATATAATTTTTTTTCATTTAGGCTTAATTTGAATAGATAAATATTATTGTAATGACTTTTTTGAAATCGATATTCAAAATATATTTGGTTCCTCAAAAAGATATTATGGTTTTGTTACTTGGTAATAGATTTTTTAAAGTTGACATGGTGTTCATTTAAAAAATATTAGGGGGTTCGATATTATTTTTTTAAAATATAAAACTAGAAGTCTATTATCTATAATTTTTTTATCCTCTTTTACCATGTACTGGTGATTCAACAATGTTTAATGAATGAATGATTATTTGAACTTTTTTGTTATTATTTCCATTATTTTATATCATTATTATGATGAAATACGATTCCATGGGTAATTTATTCCTTGGATATTTGTATAATTAAATTATATTAAGTAATAAGTTTTATATAATTTAAATTACGTCAATTGGAACCATTAAATATACTTTTATGGGATGATATGAGCCTAGTACTGTTGGATTTACTATAAAAAATTTATATAAACCTATATATGTTCATGATCATTTATCATTGGCCTATGGGTAATTTTGGAACCATTATTGAGTGATGGTTTTGGTATGTATGTTTGTCATTCGGGAAAATCTTAATGTTTGTGTAATGATTCTTTGGTATCATTAGACCATTAGAGGAGATAATCATGATTGACCCTAATTTTTGAGGTGGGGATTTTTTCTTCTATTATTTGATTAATGACTTGTGTAATATTCATAATATATGTTCCCAATAATATTTTTATTCATAGAATGAAAAATCTGATGATATAGTATATATTAATTTAATGAAATTATATATTGAGAGTTTTATGTTTATTTTTCATCCTAGTTATTTTTTTCTTGTACCTTTTTGTGATATAAATAAATTGGGAACATACTATAAGAGTAAGTGAGTCTTATTTAATGGGAATATTTACTTAGTATCAATTAACATGAGATGTGATGTCTAGGAATATCATTTGATTTGATATTAAAGTCAATGTAATTATTATATTTTCTTATGAGAAATCATCTATAATCTTTTTTTCTAAATTCGATTCAAAATACTCTTGATTTACTATTGCACAAGGGAATCTCTATGTAGAGAAATAGAACACTGGGCACTCTGAGGGATGGTGTGAAACCCTTGGGATATAATAGTTTCTTTAATGATATAGATATAATCTATATTTTTTCAAATTACAATGTGTGTTTTGTCCATGTTCATGATTTATATTTGGTTTATTGATAATTTTATGTGTTATATGCTAGGTTATTTGTGTAAATCTAGAGACAAAAACCATAATATGATTGGATATATACTTTTAATGGAAAAGTGAAATTTTTTTCGAGATATTTATTCCTTATGGTAGAATTATAGTATTTAATTTTTTTCAATGAGATGAGTTGGGGTAGGTCATGCGAACTGGGTTTTTTATTCTTTTTTATAATTATTATTCTTCTTCATCCCATTTTGTGTCCTGTAATTACTATTTATATATGAGTTAAATGTTTATACCACATTGTATAAAAATTATTGAATTATATTTACATCATATTTACCCATGATATTTTTGTGTGTCATTTATTTATGGAAAGGATATGGTAGTTGATATGTATGTTTTCTGATGTGTAAAACCTATCATTATAGACTATACATTTTCCTTAATTATTTTCTATATGATGAAAGATAAATTTGGTACACCAAATTGTGTCATAGGGGTGTATGATTAATCAATAAATTCATGGGCCCATATCGTAATATTGTGTAATGTTAGTATGAGTATTGATTTTTGTGTGTCTTCATTCCATGTAGATAATGTATGAATTTTATGCACATATATTTTATGATTATTGGGGGGTGAGTTGTTGTGAAATTTGAACATCACTCTCTCCTTTTTATTATCCTTCAAATCCAATTGATCACATGTACATTATTTCTCAATGTATGTTGTTGAATATTATAGGGAAATTCTCTACATACCGTCATTTTAAATAATAAATTAGTGTTGATAAAGGTGGGTAGTCTTCATGATTCATTTCAGAAAAAAAAATTAACTTTTATCTAGTATCTTGGTTCATGTATAATGAGTTATTGGAGAATATTTACTTTTTAAGATCTATATTATATGTTGAATTGGATTCTATTTTAATTTTTCATTTATATAACTCATCTAAGATATATAATGTGATGACATGTATTTAATTAAATATCATGAGGTATATTTTTCGTTATCTCCACCTCAATTTTTAATTCACCAAAGATAATCTAGTAATTTATATTTCTGACTTCTATAAGAACTATATTATCACTATTATATATATATATATTTAGGATATTTCAATCACATAAATTTATCATGACAATTTTTTGGTTGTGTATAGAACACCCATAGGTTTTATATCAAGGTAAAATTACACGATAAATTTTTTAAAACCATTGCACAAGTTATAAAACATAGGAATAAAGGTATAAGCTCATGATGTTTGGTAAATACCTCATAAGAATGAGTATTTTGGTTAGCTAAACCGGTTATATACTATAATTTATTCTTATTGTTGGTCGGAGTGGATACACAAGAGGGGGGGGGGGGGGTGAATTGAGTTCCAATTAAAATTTCTGTTAAATTACGGTCTATTTAAAATCCTTCGATTTATAAAATAAGTTAAAATGTAGTGAATTTATACAGATTGTAAATGTTCACTTAGCTTCTCAATGATTTATTAGGTCTCAGTTAATTTAACCACAAGATCAAACTATCTTTTTAAACTATCCTACTGATTTACAATAAGTGTAAACACTTGCTAGTTTAACGATGAAAGTATATTTAAAATAGTATTGTATTTCAATGTAATAGAAGTGGAATAAATAAGATATATGTAGTATACTATGAACTTAAACTAAAGATTCATAGTAGATATAACAAGAGGTTCAGTCTCAATCCAAGACATAGTCCTCTCAAATTTATATAAATTTGATCCACACCCTGGATCGGGGTTAGAAATAGTTTACAAAACTGTCCAGGCCAGGCAGGGACCTCTTCCACAGTTCATTGTGGGAAACAAAACAAATACCAGGCCACACAAGGACCTCTTCCACAGTTGACGTGGGTAAACAAGAGTTAAGAGATTTGGAGTGAGGATTTGATATCATCCAGTTCAGTACAGGAGAAAGTTTGTGTATAATATATACAGAGTACACCACACTACTCGAAAGTTAATAAATAAATCACTTAGAGAAGATATATAAGAGTTTAGAAAGCTCTAGTGATTATCAATGTAGCTGTGGACTCGTTGGATTTAGTAGTAATTCTTCTGAGTCCTTCTCTGGTTTTTTCTGTTGAAAAACAGAGTGTTGTAGTTAAGCTTGTGTTCTACAAGAGTGAGAATGATCTCTTGATTTATCGTTTGTTCTTCAGTGGAGTTGGATTGCATTCATGAGAGTTATATTGAATGTCTTGCAATCTCTTTCTTGTTCAGGATTGTTCTTCTTGTTCAGCACCGTGCTCTCGGGTGCTTGTAAGTTCTTCTTGTTGTATCGTCAAACATTTCTTTCTTCACTTCTTTTTCATGTACTGCATCTCAATATTTCTTATATTCCTCAAGTTCTGGCAATAGGAGTGATTCCCTTTTCATAGGTACGAGATACGGTTTCCTGACATGCCATCAACTATCATTAAACAACATTAATTGCATTACAAACATCAAATATGATAGTTATAATTATTTAAATAATATTGAAAAAAAGTTAAGAAACGGTGTCACAGTGATTATGTAAACAGTTTCTTCTTCACAGTATATGGTTCTCGGTATGAGCTTCACAGTTTGAACTTCACGGTACGTTCATGTCACGGTGTCTAGCTCATGGTGTTGAGGTCACGGTTTGTCCTTCACGGTGTCTGGGTCATGGTGAGTCCTTCACGGTGTCTGGGACACGGTGAGTCCATCACGATGTCTCGGTCATGGTGAGTCCTTCACAGTGTCTGGGTCACGGTGAGTCCTTCACAGTGTGTCCATACTTAGACAAATATCGGTATTTGGACTTAGATAGTAATATTCAGAATATGGGTTAGGTGTAATCATTAGAGAGTAAGAGAAAATGAATCATAAATATAAAGGCGTGATAATATATGTGAGATTTGTAATCATGCATGAGACTTGTAAATAATAAAGAGAGTAATTAACATCCATAAGATTTGTTGTCATTAAAACATGATGTGTAGTTATTATTGATATTGAAGAACAATAACAAGATGTGCACTGAAGATTTGTATTAATTAACAATAATATGATTTGTGATCATTAAAACATAAATAACACACGAGGAGTACAACAATCTCCCCTTTTTTGATGATCAAAAATAATATATAGTCAAAATATAAAAGACATGTAACATTAAATAAACATTAATGAAACTAGCATAGTATAATAGAAGAAATCATTATAGTACGGACAGTTGTAGTTTTTCTCCCCCTTTTATCCTTGTAGTTTTTCTCCCCCTTTTGGGATTATAAAAAATTAGAGAAAATGAAATGAAACACTGCATTTTTCATTAAAAGGGGTAAAAATATAACATATAGGAGAAGTATAATCAGTACACAAGAAATGACATCCTATCAAAAAGAAAACAGTCCCTGGACTCTTCAGGGATCCATATTTTCCTTGCCTTTATCAACAGCAGGAGATGGTTCTTAAGTATAAGAATCCATAGATGTGGTAGACAAAGAGGGTAAGGGTTGACTGTAAAAAATAGATGGAGCCAAAGTGGGAGCAGTAGAAGATCTAGGCTGTGGTTGGTCAAGAATGACTGGCCAGATTTGAGAAAGAGCTTGGCTAACTGTCATGGCAGTTGAGGCTAAGGTAGGTAGACGAGGTCTAAGGGGTGAAACAACTGGAGAAACTATAGTTGTACTCTGCAAATTAAGACACGACTTCAAAAGATTGATGAAATCAGAAATGATTTCACCACCATATTTCATAGCCTTTTCAAAATCATCCTTATTCACCATGAATTTTTCCAACAATCTGGTGAACTTTCTATGCTTCTAAACTTGAGCTTTAAAAGCTTGATTCATAGGAGGGATTCTCAAATTATCCACAAGATATCTAAAGTGATCTGTCATATCACATTTATAGAAAATTTGGGAGAGATACAAATCAATTTTCTTAGTGATATTTTGTTGATCATCATTGTCTATCGTAGAGTGAATCCTATCCAAGTCCAATGCTCTATCACCATTCTTAACCACTTCTGACAAAGAAGATAGATCCAAGACACTGAAAGAATTCTGAATTTCTTCCTTGATTGTGGATCTCAGCAGAGAATCATCCAAAGAAGGTGTGGAGGTCTGACCAGAAGAAGGAGAAACCTTGACAACTTCAGTTAGAACATTGATCTATTTTAGAACTTTTTGCAGGCATCCAGTGTATTCATCTGTAAGCTTATTCAGATTTTCTACAAGCTCCCTCATGTGTTAAATCATCTTGGTGTGTATTTTTTCAATCTTCTCATCAAAAGAATGTAGATAAGGATGAACTTGAGACACAATGTCCCTAGTAAGGAGGGAATCAGATGTCTTAGGAGAAGTAGCAACAGGTGCAGGGGTAGAAACAGGAGCGGGCACTGATCTCAAAGAAAACTCATTATGTAAATTTGATACCATTTTTTTCAAATTTGAAACATCAGCACTCAAAATATTATTCTCAACTCTGACTTCTTGAATTTCTCCGATCATCCTTGGTTGAATATGCAAGATAATATTTTCCAAGATAATTGATGCATCTTCTTGACTTAACTGAGTCACTAGAAGATATTGAGTGGACATGATATTCTCAACTCCAACTAACAGAGTCTCTCTAAAAACCTTCAGATCATCTTTTGTCACAAACGAGTGAAGCTCGGGTAAGGGTGCAAGTAAAGATAGAGGTTCAGATTCTGATTGTGGTTCAGAGTCATCTTTAGACTCATATTCTGATTCAGATTGAGCTTGGGGCTCTGGTTCTGTTTCTGGATGAGCTACAGACTTCAATTGAAACAGAGAAGAAAGATCCATTCCAGTTGTAGTCACTTGTTGTGACTCATTCAAATCATAAAAGCTTGGGAATTCATACCAAGTGTACACAGAATATGTGATAGTAGGTTGAGAAGCTTCAACAGATCTAGCTTCCATAATATCAAGGTTTTGAGGTTCCTCCCCCTCAAATTGTACTTCCATTTCAGATTCTTGAGACCCAAGAACATAATAAAGATCCACAGGATCATCTCTAATCTCTTCAGCAAACTCTTGCCTTGCCAACTGAAAGGCAATTTCTATCCTCTCTTCAGCAGATGGAATAATCTCAGGAACCAATTGTTCCACTGATGAGCTTCGAGACTTGCGTCTTTCTCAATAGGGAGATCCTTTTCAACATGATCTGTCTCTATGGTTGCTTGATGTTTTGAATCAGGAAAAACCAATTTTCTTGCAGCATTAGGATGAACTTCTATATTGACATCCGTACTAGAAGCCAGAGCTTCATCTTCTCTCAAACCAACATCAAGTTCCTCTCCTAGAGGTATTTCTGCAGAGATAATAGCAGGGACAACAGTCCTTTCCTTTTCAACCGGAACTGTTTCCATTAGAGGTCTTCCAGCTTCTTCTCTTGGAGATTCTTCAGCTTTTACTTCCTCTTCTTCTTCTTCTGAATACTCAGCCACTTCATCTGGTTCCAAACCATGATCAGAATGATTCTTAGGCCTTCTTGGATAGTCAACATGATTAAACTTTTTATACAATTGATCATTATCCTCAACCCACTACTTCTTCTAGGGGTTCTAGCTAATCTTCATCATTCTGATGATAGTCATGGATAGGCAGAAGTCAAAGTCCTCTAACATTTCTTCATTCGGTCCAACTATCCCTTTGGCAACTAACATAGCTAAGATCATCCGTTAGTAAAACAAGGAGGTGGATTTGGATTTGACTTTGATTAGCTCACATATATGGTTAATAACATACTTTCATAGATTGATCTTATGGCCATTCTTCAACAGGTGAATCAGGAACACATCCTGAAACTTCATCACAGAAAAATCTCTTTTTCTTAGACTAATAATATTATGAACAAACATGAAAATAATTCTAGTCTCCCCATCTAATTCAGCAGCTATGGCCCTTCGCTTTGTGCCATTTCCAGTCAGAATTTCCATAGAATTCTCTAGGTCAAAGATGTCAGTTGTTAGAGGAGGGTATCTCTGGTAATCCTCAAAAACTCCTTCATGTGGAATCCCTAGGCATGCATCCCACAACCTCGAAGAGAAGGAGCACTTTTGACCATTTATCCAGCTTGTCACTATAAGGCATTCTCCAAACTCAAAAGAAAACTTCACATACTGATAGAATTGAGACAACAGCTTCAGGTAAATCGGTCTATTCTGTCCAGTGAACCATTCAAGCCATCCTTTTTCTCTTAAAAAAAAAATTCAAAACTAAATATTTTCTAGACAGCAACCATTCAGGGAAAACATCCTTTTTAGGTACAAAAGTACGGCTTACAAGGTTTGGGTTTAGAGGTCCTTCGAGAGATGTCCTCGGTGACCTCTTCTGTTTCTTAGTATGACACTTCTTAGACGTGGGTGAAGATAGACGCTTCATCCATGGCATTCACTGAAGGTTCCGGCGAGAGGGAAGATGAGGTTCATGAGAGAGTTCGGGTAATAAATCGAATGAAATCCTTATATTCTATCATTTGGGAATTTCAAACGTCATAAAAACAAAAACGCGGGATATCAAATAGTGGTGAAATAAAAATTACCGTGATACGGGTTAAACTAAGAATAAAAATAATCCTCACAGTGAGTCCATGAGTAGGAATTATGGTGTGATGAAAACTAGTCATCACGGTGAGATAGTTGATAGTTGTCACGGTGATACAGTGAGCAGATAGACCGTGAGCATGAAACAGTAACTGTAACATAGTGAGTATGAAACCATAAAGTAAAATAAAGTAAAGTATTAAACATTAACATCAGTAAGTTATTTTCTTATGATTAATCATACCAAGATCATGTATGATGTAGTCTAATCTTTCAGAATTTAATGAATTAGTGAATATTTCAGCAAGTTGATATTCAGTACCAACGAATTCCAAAGTGATATCACCTTTTTGAAAATGATCCCTCAAAAAGTGATGTCTTACATCAATATGTTTTGTCTTGGAATGAGAAACATGATTCTTAGAAATTTTAATAGCACTTGTGTTGTCACAATTTATTGGGACATGTCTAAATTGATATCCGTAGTCTAGTAATGTGTGTTTCATCCACAAAATTTGTGTACAACAACTGCCAGCAGCTATGTGTTCAGCTTCTGCAGTAGATAATGAAAATGAATTTTGTTTCTTACTACACCATGATACTAGTGACTTGCCTAAAAGGTGACATGTTCCAGAGGTTCTTTTTCTATCTAACTTACATCCAGCAAAATCAGCATCAGAATAACTAACTAATTCAAATGATTGTCTTTTGGGATAGAACAGTCCTAAATTGGGAGTATTCTTGAGGTATTTGAAAATTCTATTTACCTCATTTAAATGTGACTCTTTAGGGTTTTCTTGAAAACGAGCACACATATACACACTAAACATAATATCAGGACGACTAGAAGTCAGGTAGAGTAGACTTCCAATCATTCCTCTATAAGTGGTTTGATCAACAGATTTAATATCTTCATCAAGATCCATCTTACAGGTGGTACTCATGGGAGTGTCACTACTTTTTATGCTATCCAGTCCAAAACCTTTTAAAAGATCTCTAGTATATTTACATTGAGTAAAAATAATTCCATCATTGTTTTGAATGATTTTAAATCCAATAAAGAATTTACGTTCGCCCATTAAACTCATTTCAAATTCATTTTGCATCATTTTAGAAAAATCTGTACATGATGTAGTTTTTGAAGATCCAAAAATAATATCATCTATATAAATTTGTCCAACTAAGACATATTTAGATATTCATTTTATAAATAGAGTAGGATCAGCTATTCCTTTTGTAAAACTTTTAGAAATTAGAAAAGTACTTAGTCTATCATACCAAGCTCTTGGAGATTTCTTTAAACCATATAAAGCTTTTGATAATTTGAAAATATGATATGGAAAGTGAGGGTTTGAAAATCCAGGTGGTTGTTCAACAAAAAATCCTCAGCAATATATCCATTCAAGAATGCACTCTTGACATCCATTTGATATAGTTTGAAATTTAGATGTGCAGCATAAGCAAGTAAAATCCTAATAGGTTCTAATGTGGCTACTGGAGCAAAAGTCTCCTCATAGTCAATACCTTCTTGTTGATTATAGCCTTGTGAAACTAGCCTAGATTTATTTCTAACTATGTTTCCATATTCATCTAAATTATTTCTAAACACCCATTTAGTGCCTATGGTGAAGGTGTCCTTAGGTCTTTCAACAAGATTCCAACCATTATTTCTTTCAAATTGATTGAGTTCTTCATGCATAGCAATTACCCAAAATTCATCAATAATCGAATCATCAATGTTTTTAGGATCAAGCTGTGACAAGAAGTCTTGATGTTCAACATGATTTCTAAGGGAAGCTCTAGTCAGGGTCCCTCTATCAAGATTTCCTACAACAACATTTAAATGATGATTATTTAGAATTCTAGTTGATCTAGTAAAGGTAGGGCTAGAAACGTCAGGTTCTTCTCTAGGTTTGAGTTCATTAGGAGAAGATTCTGGAATATGTCCAGAACTAGTTGTCTTTATAGCAGGTTCATTGATTTTATCATTAAGGTCCAGAATAGATAAATCTTCTTCAAGATTTTCAAGAGAGGTTTTAGGCTCATGTAGATCAGTTTCATCACACTTGATGTGAACAGATTCTTCCAAATACTTGGTTCTTTTGTTGAAAACTCTATAATCCTTTCTGGTTAAAGAATATCCTAAATAGATTCCTTCAACACTCTTAGAAGAATACTTTTCAAGATAATATTTTGTATTGAGAATAAAAACATTACAGCCAAAGACTCTAAAGTAACTAACTTTAGGTTTTCTATTATTCCAAAACTCAGATGGGGTCTTCATAAGAACAGGTCTAATTAAGACTCTATTAATAATATAAAAATATCTATTCACAGCTTTAGAATAAATGTAAAAAGGTAGGTCATATTTATTAAGCATAGTTCTAGCAATTTCTTGCAGGGTTCTATTTCTTCTATCTACTACACCATTCTGATGAGGTGTCCTAGGAGCAGAAAAGTTATGAATATAACCATTGTGTGAGCAATATGATTCAAATTCATGATTTTCAAACTCACGGCCATGATCACTTCTTAGAGTTTTAATCTTAAGTCCGCTAAGATTTTCTACATATTTGGAGTATTTAACAAAGTTAGAACAAGATTCACTTTTGTGAGCTAAGAAGTATACCCAAGTATATCGAGAAAAGTCATCTACTAGGACATAGACATAGTGCTTCCCATTTAAGCTAGAAACTCTATATGGTCCAAAAAAATCCATATGAACCAACTCAATATGTTGAGAAGTTGAATCTTCGTTCTTTGATTTAAAAGAAAATTTATGTTGCTTTTCCTTTTCTTAGGGATTACAAACTTTGTCATTTGGAAACTCAAGTTTAGGTAGGTGTCTAACTATGTCCTTCCTTGTTATTTTTCTAAGTGAATTTATATTGAAGTGTCCTCAACTTCTATACCATAACCATGATTCTTTATGAAATGCATTTAAACAGGTAACATTTTGCATAGCTAAGGAATTTAAATCAACAACATAAACATTTTCATTTCTTAAAGCAGAAAAGACTAAACAAATTTTAGAATTAAAAACATTACAAGAATCATTTTCAAATTTGACATTAAAACCATCATCAAATAATTGAGAAATACATAACAGATTATATTTAAGTCCATCAATAAATAAAACTAATTAAAACTGAATTTCTGTAACCAATTTGGCCTAGGCTGATGATCTTTCCTTTAGAATTATCACCAAATGTGACATGACCTCCATAAACCATTATTAAATTTTTTGAAACAAGAGTAATCCCCAGACATATGTCTTGAGAATACACTGTCCAAATTCCATGTCTTCTTGTGGGAACTCTTCAAGAAGGTTTCCTACAAAACATATTAAGATAGGAAATGATTTTGGTACCCAGATCTTCTTGGGTCAAGACAACTTAGCAATCAAAGCTTTTGGTACCCAAATTTGTCTTATTGGTCTCATATAATTTACAGAATCAAAATATTTTGTGAGATAAACTATATTTGATTTATAACTATGTGAATACCTAGTTGAATAATATAAATGTCTATAACTAGAACTAGAAGTATTCTGTCTAGACTGAGGAATAAATCTATTCTTGGTAATATGTCTTTGTCCAGGTTTGTAGCGTATTCCAGTAGTGTATTTTGGCGTAACATGCTTTCCTATCATTTGAGTTAGTGTTTCCTTTATATTTTTGAACTTCTATAAGTCTTTTCTATGTTCCTCATTTGACATTTTCAGTTCAGTTTTCTCCTTTAACAGTTGAGAATTTTTATCTTTTTCAATGGTATGTCCAGTTTTAACAGTATTAGTGAGATCATGTTGTTTCTTCAATGATTTATATTTATCGTTAAGTTCATTTCATGTCTCCTCCAGCATATTAAAGTATTCAAAAAATTACTCACTATTAATTTTTTCAAAATCAGAATTAGATTCTGGATCATCTCCAAAATAATAAGAATTTAAAATAGGAGTATCTAAGGTTACCTCAGATGTGTTAGTCATGAAACAGATGTTGGCACGATTCTTTTCAGAATCAGACATTTCAGATTCACTTGTCCTATCTTCAGAAGAACTCCATGTAGCCTTCATATCTTTTTTTACTTACTGTCTTTATAATCATATTTCTTCTTGAATTTTAGCTTTGTGCAGTCTGTTTTAATGTGTCCTTTCCTTTTGCACTCATATAAATAAACTTCATCACTTTTATCTGACTTTTTATAGTCCTTCTTCCAATGTCCCTTATTGTTATACTTTCCTTTGTAATTTTATTTTTTGAAAAATTTCTTCATCCTATAAAATTTTTTAATCCTTCTGTCTATCTAAGCCATTTCAGAATCACTATCAGAGTTTGAATTTTCACCTGTTGAACTGTCAGTTTGTATTTGAGCTTTTTCTTTGTCCTTAATCATTGAAGTAGTAGTCTTGAAAGCCATATATTTTCTCTTAGGTTCATCATCTTCATCTTTATTCACCTTGAGATCTTCCTCATACATCATAAGCTTACTAATGAGTTCTTCAAAAGGTAGAGCAGCAATGTCACATGACTCTCAGATTGAAATAGATGTGCCTCTCCATCGGTTTAGTAAACATCTCAAGATTCTCATAATTTGTTCCTTTGATGGAACAACTTTACCAAGTGAATTCATTGTATTGACTATCTCATTAAACCTGAGATACATATCAAAAATAGGTTTATCAGTTTTCATTTTAAAATTATCATATTTAATAGTATAAGTATTTTATCTCAGTTATTTAAAATTGGTTGTTTTCTCAGGAGAAACACTCAAAGTATCTCAAATTTCAAAATCAGTTATGCAAGAAGAAATTCTATTAAACTCTTCATCTTCTAGATCACAATACATGACATTCATATATTTACAATTATTATTGTCAGAAGTCTTTGTAGGTTCATCCCAAGTTACTTTTTCAGTTTTTGGAATTTTATATTGTGACTCTATAGCGGTCCAGATATCGAAACCCATGCTTTCTAAAAGAATTTTCATTTTAAGTTTCCACTGAGCATAGTTTGTACCATTGAAGAAAGGTGGCATGTTAGTTGGAGCACCCTCTAGTCTATTATCCATAGCTAGATTTTAGAAAGATAATTTAAAGAGATAAAATTTAGAACTAACAGAAACTTAATATCTTTAAAGATGAAACCAAAATCACAGATGAAAAACAGAGTATTTTAAAAATCTTTAAACAAAAACAAACCTTTGATACCAAATTTTGCTCGGAGTGGATACTCAATAGGGGGGTGAATTGAGATCCAATTAAAATTTCTGTTAAAATATTGTCTATTTAAAATTCCCCGATTTATTAAATAAGTTAAATTGTACTGAATTTATACAGATTATAAATGTTCACTTAGCTTCTAAAATATTGATTATGTATCAGTTAATTTAACCACAAGACCAAACTAACTTTTGAAACTAACCTACTGATTTAAAACAAGTGTAAACACTTGCAAATTTAACTATCAAAGTATCGTTAAAATAGTTTTGTATTTAAAAGTAATAGAAACAGAATAAATAAGATATATGTAGTATAATTTGAACTTAAACTAAAGATGCACAACAGATATAATAATAGGTTCAGTCTCAAGCTGAGACATAGTCCTCTCATGTTTATATAAATTTGATCCACACCCGGGATTAGGGTTAGAAATAGTTTAAAAAACTGTGCAAACAACAAAGGGACCTCTTCCACAGTTCTTCGTGGGAAACAAAACAAAGACCAGGCCACACAAGGACCTCTTCCACAGTTGACGTGGGTAAACAAGAGTTAATAGATTTGGAGTTAGGATTTGATATCCTCCATTTCAGTAATAGAGACAGTGTGTGTATAAGATATTTAGAGTACACCACACTATTTGAAAGTTAATAAATAAATCACTTAGAGAATATAGATAAGAGTATAGAAAGCTCTAGTGGTTATCAATGCAACTCTAGACTCGTTGGATTCAACAGGATTTCTTCTGAGTCCTTCTCTGGTTTTTTTGTTGAAAAATAGAGTGGCATAGTTAAGCTTGTGTTCAACAAGAGTGAGAATGATCTCTTGATTCGTCGTGTGTTTTTCAGTGGTGTTAGATTGAATTCATGAGAGTTATTTTTAAAGTCATGCAATCTCTTTCTTATTCAGGATTGTTCTTATTATTTAGCACAGTGTTATCTGGTGTATGTCAGTTCTTCTTGTTGCATCATCACACTTTTCTCACTTCACTTCTTTTTCGTGTACTGCATCTCAATATTTCTTATATTCTACAAGTTCTGGCAATAGTAATGATTCCATTTTCATAGGTATGAGATACAGTTTCCTGAAATGTCAACAACTATCATTAAAAAACATTAATTACATTAAAAAAATCAAATATGACCGTTATCATTATTTAAATAATATTGACAAAAAGTTAAGAAACGGTGTCACAGTGATTATGTAAAAAATTTCTTCTTCATGGTATCTGGTTAACGGTATGAGATTCATGGTTTGAACTTCATGGTATGTTCATGTCACGGTGTCTAGCTCACGGTGTCGAGGTCATGGTTTGTCCTTCACGGTGTCTGGGTCACAGTGAGTCCTTCACGGTGTCTGGGACACGG
The DNA here is from genome assembly GCA_963277665.1 of Viscum album. Lineage (NCBI taxonomy): Eukaryota > Viridiplantae > Streptophyta > Magnoliopsida > Santalales > Viscaceae > Viscum > Viscum album. The sequence continues at coordinate 823,816,966 of OY728157.1, forward strand.
CGAGTCCTTCACGGTGTCCGGGTCATGGTGATTCCTTCATGGTGTGTCCATACTTAGACAAATACCTGTATTTGGACTTAGACAGTAATATGCAGAATATGGATTAAGTGTAATCATTAGAGAGTAAGAGAACATGAATCATAAATATAAAGGCGTGATAATATATGTGAGATTTGTAATCATGCATAAGATTTGTAAATAATAATGAGAGTAATTAACATCCATAAGATTTTTTATCATTATAACATGATGTGTAGTTATTATCGAGATTGAAGAGCATTAGCAAGATGTGCAATGAATATATGAATTAATTAACAATAATAGGACTTTTGATCATTAAAACATGATTAATACATGAGGAGTCCAACACATATGAACAATTCCCATGGATGAACAAAATTATTCTAGTCAATGAATGATTAGTAGGTGTGGAAATCCATGGAAATATACTCAAATGGTCTATTTCCTTCCGTGTTTGATTTATATAATCACTCATATGATATCTATATGAATTTATATAATTTTAATTTTAAATAATAAAATATATTTTATGTCCAAACTAGTACTTGTTACAAAGGTGGGAATTGATTTTTTTTGTTATTACATGAATCATTATTACTATTCATAGGTATATTATTTTTTCGATTCCACTTCATAACAATTTATTATTATTTAAATTTATATAAACTCTATTTCATATCTTTTATATAATTATAGAGATAATATATATATGCATATTATCCCTAACAATAATTATGTGGGTATGAATATATTATAAATAATAATAATTTGTGAGAGATATACTCAATCTTCTTATAATTTGTCTTATTCATATTCTCATTATTCTTATTTACCATTTTATATATAAATTTCCCCCTTTATTGAGATATTAATGATCAATTTTATATCATTATTATAAGGGAATAACATGGAATACTTTTCTTTAAATTCATGGGATAACAATAAAAGTTTCTAGAACATCATTTATATAATGTTTTTTGATCTAGGAGATAATTTATCGGAGTAGTTAGTTGAAATAAGTACTCCAATAACCCCAATAATAGTGAAATGAATATTGGTCCTATTTTCCTCTCTATTGAATAAAAATTAATATCATATACCACATAATGACATTTTTATGATAAACTTCTGGTAGAATTTCATTAAAAACAACATTATGCCAAAATACTAAAATCATGATTTTATATCACGTTCCAGAATGCATGAAAAAATTCACAGAAAGATATTCTATCTGATATTTCATGAAATGTTACAAGGAAAGACAACATATTGAATATCAATATTGGTTGTTTATCTAATATTATGTGGAACATGAATCATTTATCTATTGTTAATGGCTATGTTGATGGTATGTTTTTTTGATTATGATGCACAATATATATCATAGGTAATAAGAAAATATTACATATTTATGATTGATTGATGACTAAAAAATATACCTCACATGATTTGAATTTTTCATAACCACATTAATTTAATTCAACAATTTGGTCCATAACATAATATCATATTCAATTGGATGGCTGTCCTTACAAGGTACAAGTGGTACTTTATTTAATTATTTCATATAGAAAAAATAACAAAATATATGAAGTGGAAAGTAATAATAAAATTTATAAAATTATGTATGAATTTCAGAAAATCATTCTATTACAATAGAGTCATCACAAATGAGAAAAATAATGGAATATTGATCATCCCATTAGAATTTTATTACCTATATCTATTCTAATGTAATAAATTAAGTCTCATGATCAAGGTTACTAGGTTTGGGTTGACGTTAGTTCCAATTTATTAGTGAATTGGATACTTAAAGTATTTCAATTTATATGTGATTAAATGATTACAAAATAGATATAATTATGTCATTTTTGAATGGAATAATTTATGGGGAATTACTTATTGAACAATTATTGGGTTCCCAAAAAGGAGACAATGAAACAAAGGTGTTCTCTTTAATGATTTCTTATTCTATATTAAAAAAGGATCCTCAATCTGATTGTCATCAATTTGATAAATATTTTCATTAATTAAGTTCATGATAGGTGGATTCAATCACATAATCTTTGTAAAATAAATAATATAGTATTATTTAATGATACTAATATTTGTAAATGATTACATTTTTTTCTGGTTGACAAGTGGTTCTTGATGTATAGACGTCCATAACCCATATATATACACATATTATTTTGTTATAGGGGATTCATTGTTAGTCATGTTGTTTCTTGTCAGTTATCAACCAACATTTTCCTTACCCCAACATGGTACTACATTCAAATGTAAGTAATCACTGGGTAATTACAAGGGACTAGTTTCATAGCTTCATTCACGATCATGGAAGGTAAACATTATATGAAAAATCAAGGTTGAATTATTTCCAACAATGGGACTATATTATAGTGTATGGGCATCAAAACTAGTAGACCAAAGATATTGGATATTATATAAAATTATTACTAGATACAAGTGATTATATACTAAATAACATAATAGTTTAGTATTATTGATTCACTATACAAATACATTATTCCAAAATTAAATTTCAATTCATCTAATACATCATAATATTTTATTTGATAACACCATTATCTCCTATAGTTTATCACTAAATATTAATTATAATAAAATTTCTATAATCCTTGGTAAAACAAATTTATAAATGTGTAATGAAATATGATTTTATTACATGAATATTACATAATTATATATTAGAATTCAATTTATATTATAAATAAATGTTTTATGGACATAATTATTTGGGTCTTTGAATAAAATAATACAAAAACAACTAGATTATAAGAGAAACACATAACCTACTAAAATATTTATCATAACCATCACACTTCATAAAAATAATTTTCTTCATAATTTTATTCATAATATCGGGAAATGGTATACAAGAAATAGTGAGCTCAGATGATCTATAAGAGTAAAAAAAGGATATACAAATCATCCCAAGAATATAACATGAGAATAAGAGTATATGATCATGACCAAAAAATTTGATAACCAAACCCCACATATCAATGAAAATAATAATTAGTTAGGAAATAAATATTTTGTGACCGTAAGAAATATATCAAAATGGAATAATTGAATCTAATATACGAGAGCATAAAATTTGAATAAAACATGAAATTATGGTATACACATTACATATAAAATAATTTTCTGAGTAATCGATAGTAATTACCTATACTATCATAGTGTATTAGATTCACATCACAATATGTCATAATAGTTAAGGCAATTAGGACCAAGATGTTGATGAATGTGATTATATTCAAATATTGTCTTTTTTGTTCAGAATGTTGAAGATGAAAGAAAAAAGGAAAATCACCACACATTGTATTTGGTAAAAATTGTTTTTTCTATTATTTTCAAAAGAATCAGACTCATGTTTTCAATTAAAATGGATCTCACTCTGTCCATCATATTGAGGAATTGATCTTTATCTGGAATGATATATTCAGTCAAATGAAGGATAAAGTATCGTTCTTCAAGTAAATGGTTACCAGATTCAATATCAAGATTATATCAAAGGAGTGGTTGTTTTAGAGATGAATCAGAGTCTATATGACTATGATAAAATAAATGTGACTATTCGTTGATGATAAATATTTTATATAAATAATAAGTTGATGGGAGAACTTATTATGTAAGCGTGATGGTATAATTTGGAATTGAGGTATTACAAATCGTACCCAAATTTATCATATATAGGTGTTAGAAGAAAAAGGATACTGATGTTCACACTCATGATAATCAGAATCACCCTAATTATGAATGAAATATGTTTCTAGGGTGATGGTAAGGATATAATACATTCAATTTTATGTTAGGAACGGTATCATTTGATCATTGATCATATGCATAAGAAAAAATTCATTCCTAGAATGAGGATATTAAGGCTTAGGAAGAAAAATATCGTACCTAGTATGATCATATTCCTAATGATAATATCATGGACAATCGTACCCAATGAAATCATACATAGTATGAGAAGAAAATTACTAAGTTGATCTGAATGGAAAGTAACAATAGATTACAATTGATGTCTGACAATCTGGAAGCAGTTCTCAACTTAATTTAATGTTATGAACGAAGTCATGATACAAGTATAGTTATGTGATTGAAGGTAGTTTATAAATATGTTCCCTTATTTGTTTTTAAAAGTCTTCATAAATTGAGTGAAAAGGTGAATCACATTGTTTACATTTCATGTGAATTTAAAGGTGACTCAAATAAAAAAAATAAATGTGATGATGTGTATTCCGAGTGGTATCCACTTATTTATACATTTATATATTCATTTGATAAAATTATATTTATTGAACTAATCATATTCTTGAAATCAGACTCATGAATTGAAATTAGACTGTTAATTGAAACGAAATTCTGAAAGTGAAAATTATAAAATAATTGAGAATATTCAATAAGAGTTGATGAAGTCAAAATACACCCATTATTTTAAGATAAATTGAGATTAGGCTATAAAATGGTTGGGATTCTCACCAACGACATGCATGGGTCACCTATAAAATCAAAAAAGTATATTGTAATTTTCTTATTACCAATGTATTCTTCATCATTGAAGGGATAAAATCTCCTTGTTTTGAAAGAGAAGATGTGGATTTCCATATTGTTTGTTTTTAAATATTTTTCAAGGATTACAGTAAAAGAGAAGTTATAAGACAGTAATGTTGTATAAATTTGATCATATTAGTCAGTGATTATTATACTCACTTAATTACTGTATTCTACTTATTAATTGTATTGGGATGATCACCGAATCAGGCTGGATTAATTAGATTGATATTTTTTTATTGGGTTTTTTGAATTGATGAAGAAGGAGTTTTGATTTAGATCAATCATACTCATCCAATGCTATATATATTTGTATTATTCTTTTAATACTATGAAGAATCGTACAGAGAGGAATAGTAATGGGGAAAATCATACTCAGACAAAACAGACTTGAAAAAATAGATTAACTAAGTTTTTCTTAATAACGTCTAAGAGGTTCATTCCGTATTTTGGTTAATTAATTGAATAATTGTTATCAATTCAATAAATTTATTGAATTAAAAATAAGAATAGAAAACATGAGTTCTTACACCATCATTTTATTACCCTATTTATGAAATAGGGTTCACAATCACTGTTAGAATCGTATACAAAGATCTAAATGATTGAAAGGTTATATCCTAATTTTTGTAGTCCAAGGATTGATTATAGTGGATTTTGTGTTATTGAATTACTTCCAAAACATTCCATGTAAAAAGATATTATAATTTAACAACTATCCTAGTAAATTCTTATGTTCATATTGATGTGTGTTTGATTGATTTTAGTAGCGAATTGATATCATTAATAAGAGGCCAATGTTGTCTCAAAGAATCATAAAATAAAAAGTATCACTGATTCACCCCCTCCCCCACAGAGTGATATAATTATCATGATTGGGAAATTTCATCATGTATTAGAGAATTTATTTCCACCACTAATTCTTTTTTGAAGCATTAAATAGAAGCTAATGGAAAATTTCAATTGTGTGAATAATAAATTTATTTCAATTTTTTATGAAAATAATTGTCCTATTTGGGAAGTTAGATTGGTTCCTTATCGTATTTATATTCGATATGATGTTCATGTAGTAACAACAGATGAGTTTCCTCTAATAAATTATAAACCTCCACTTACATCTGTTCATAAAAAGAATGTTGAGAATGATGGAAAAGAAATGAATTCTATGTTATCATCACTGTTTGAATGTGATTTTATAAGAGATAAAGGTTTTGACACAACCCATGGTATATGTGAAAAATTATAAAATATATATGAAGGAAACACAAAAGTAAAGAAGGAATAGTTACAAATATGGTGATTCAAATATGATGATTTGAAGACGGGTGAGCATTAATCTATTGGGAACTTCATTAAAAACGTAAATGAACTTGTGAGTATTATTAGATGTTATAGTGAAAATTCATATGATTCTAAGTTGTTGAAAATATAGTGAAATTTATTTATGACAAGTTTAATTAAAATACTTCATCAAATGAAGAAAAATATCCTGAAACATTATTTCTTGATGATTTATATATTACTCTCCTAACTTATGAAATGAAAAGGTATAAATCTATGAATAGAAAAAAATTGAAAGAGTAATATAATGTAATGCTTCTAAGAAAGAAAATCAGAAAAATACTATTATTGAATATGATTCTTGTGATTTAATCTCCTAAAATGAGGTATATAAAAATCATGATGATATTTTATCCCCATTTATAAAAAATATAAAAAGGGCTAAATTAAAATAAAAATAGAAAATTCCATTAAAAGGTTTTTAATGCGAATGTATTGGTCACATTATGGCTAATTTTTCCAATATAAAGAAAGAATATAATAGTAATGAAGAAAAAAATCTATGAAGACCATGGAAGAAATAGGTAGATAATGGGAATTTTTATTCCCTGGTGAAAGAAAGAAAATTACTCAAATCCAAAAGAAGAATTTTCTTATTTATGATAAAGAATGTGAAGGAAGTGATTTTCAATCTAAAAATTCTGTTGAGCTTGACATTGAAAATACATTCACTGTAATAGTGAATGATTAAGAGTTCATAAGTATTAGTTATGAATAAGAATAACAATGAAAACAAGAATATCATTTTATAGAAGAGCTAAAAGAATTTTGGAAAAAGATTAGAATTCTTGAAAAGAAAAATAAATGGGTTTAAGATGAATTTAACATAACAAGTATCCAAGAATGTTTTGCAGATGAGAAAGTGAATCCAGAAGAATATATTAAAAATTTGGAGAAATATCATGAGGAAAAAAAATCATATTTTCCATTTGTAAGTAAAGATGAATGAAAATGAGGAAGAGTTGGAACTTATCAAAAAAATTCCAAATCAGAATTGAAAAATAAATGTTTTGAAAACTCTATTTCTGAAGTCGGTGAATGTAATAGAAAAGAGAAAATTGATAAGAATAATCAAAATATCTGTTCATCAAATGGGAAGAAAAATGGAATTCTTTCTGAAAAGAATAAATTTGGGAATGTCATGTATACGAAAAATACCAATGATGTTGAAAATTATAAAGTCACAATTAAACATGAGTATGAAAATGTTTTGAAACATTTTAGATTGGGAAAATATACTAAAACATCTAGTTCTGATAAATATAAAAATAAAAAGATGTATCATATTGAAAATAGAATGGATGGTGGCTCATAGATGAGATGGATGTTAATGAGAAACATATAAAAAATTACAGAAAATATGGAATCTTCATAGAAAAACAACCATTCTATGGTTATTTCTATTATTGTGGTGGATTCATACATATGAAAAATATGTTTTGGTTCAGATAAACATTACTATTATTCTATGTTTTTTTAATTTCAATGGTTTTTGGGGAGATAATTTCCTCAAATAATGAATTCTGAGAAGGTTTATGTGAAGAAACCTGTAAAGGATGGAGTAAAAATTGAGAATAGTTTGTATCCCTTGGAAAATTTTTGTGAAGGATGTGAACCACCAGGACGCCTTCCAAATGGATGTATATTTTTTCTTATGGAATAACAAATATAAATATCAATTCACTAAAGCTAAAGGTGAATAAATAAATGTATGAATGAAAATCTCTTGTTGTTGAAGTTATATTTATGGCTACAAAAATTGAAAAATGGTGGATTATTGATATTGGGAGTTATTCTTATAAGATATGAGATTTTAAATTTTTGAATAATTTAAATGATATTATGGATAGAACATTGACATTTGGAAATGACGATTCACTAAAAATCAATGTTGTTGCTTCAACCATCATTGGGAAATGAAAGATGAAATCCAAGAAAACAATGTTTGTTGGTAGGTTGAAACAAATTTTTCTAAATGATTCACAATTTTTTTATGAGGGTAACAAAGATATATTAAAAAATTATGGGCTTTTGTGAAAATTGAGGAAGATTTAATGAATGATAAAAGAGGCCAACATATAAATGGAATATTGTTTCTGGTTGGAGAAAAAAACACTTGTTACATCAGTGTGGTGGAAGAGAATAAATTGTGGAATAAAATTCCCGAAAACATGTGTCCATGAAACGTTATAATTTTATATAAACATGGTAGTGTTCTATAAAGTCATGATTTTCCAAGAAGACAAGATTGTTGTTTCACTATTTTTCAAAAAATAACGATTATAATCTTAGTGCATAAGAAATATTAAATTTGATCAAGACAACCCCTAGAGATAGTTCATAATGATACCTTTGGGACCATGGGAAAACAATCAAAAAATAGAGGTATTTACTTAATTATATTCATTGATGATTTTTCTTACATTAATTTTGTTATGTATATGAAACAAAAATCAGATGCTTTAAAAAATTTTATATGTTTTAATAGGAAATGTGAGAAATAATGGTTGTTTTTAGGTAAAAAGTTGATAACAGAAAATGAGGGTGAAAATAGAAGTGAAATAATAAAAAATTTATCTATAGATGCATGGAATTAGGCATGTTTATAGTTCTCTATACACACATCAACAAAATGGGGTGTCTAAAATAAATAATAAATGTTTTGTTTTATATAAATTCTTACTTTTCCAAGAAGAAGAGATTATTGTTTCACTCTTTTTTAGAAATGAATGATTAAAATCATAGTGCATAAGATCTATTAAATTGGATCAAGAAAAACCATAGATCTGGTTCATTATGATATCTTTGGGACCCTAGGAAAACTATCAAAAAAGAGAGGTAAGTACTTCATTACATTCATTAATTATTTTTCTTACATTACTTCTATTATGTACATGAAAAAAAACACATACTTTGAAAATTTTTATATTTTTTAAAAAGGAAATGTGAGAAATAATTATTTTTTAGGTAGAAAGTTGGCAAATGAAAATGGGGGTGAATTATTTTATTAAAGAACTACATGTTTGAAACACTTAAACTTTTTCAAGAGTTCATGTCTTATAAATAATAATTTTAGAAACTATTGAATGTTTGATAAGAATGGTAAAGAGGGAATATTTTATGGATATGATCTGGAAGAAAGATGCTATAGATGCTTCATCAAAGTTGGAAAAATAATTTTGGATTTTATGGATGTGAATGTAATTAAAAGAGGTGAAAAAGAAAAACATATTCAGGGAGAAAAAGAAGATGAGAAAGATGATGAAAATAATTTTAATAATGATACATACAATTGTATTCCTTATTATGATGAAGAATAAGACTCATAAACTTCCATTAATGTGGATGATACTCCCATATATCATCATAGGTTGAGGAAGAAAGTGGAATCTCATAATATAATTGGTGATAAACACTAGAAGGTTCAAACGATAAGAACAAAAAATGATATTACACATATGTCATTATATTCAAATGTGGAGATGAATGATGTGAATGTAGATTTTGAGTACCCAGGATGGATTCAGGCCATGGATGAAGATTTGGATTTGTTTTAATGTAATGATATATCAGAACTCTTATCCACACCTGAAACGAAAATCATTATTGGAACAAAATAGTTTTTCTATAACATGATAAATGGAGAAGGTGGAGTTATAAAAAACAAATAAATATTGGTATAAAAATTGTATTCAAACATTTAGGTAATGAATTTTGATGAAGCATTTTCTCTGGTAGAATGACTTCAAATAATCATAATCATTCTTGTTATTGCTCAACAACAAGGCAACATGAAATTACCAATCAACGTTAATCCTACATTTTTTTATTGATCTTAAAGAGAATGTTTATATTAATCAAAATTGAGGATTTATTGGGGGAGTGATTAAAGTTATGTGCGTGGAATAATTTTTTTTATAACCTAAAATATTATATGATGGAATGGTACTGTAAAATGGAAACTTGCTTAACGAAAGAAGAATTTTGATAAAAATAACTAGCGATTGGAATCATTACATCAAATAAATTCATAATAAGTTTCTCATTGTAATTGTTAATATTGATGAAATTATCTCTTCATGGAATGAATATTGAATTTTTGAATGGATTAATAAAGAAGTGAAAAAGGATTTGGAATTATCCATGCTAGGGGAAATGAAATAAACTCTTGGTTTACAAATAAAAAAATTTTAGAAATACATTTTTCTTTATCAAGAAAAGTATGTTTTATAACGTCGTTAAAGGTTTGGTATGGAAAAATAAAAAAATGTTTTCACACCGATATAAATGGGTACAATGTTTTCTAATGATATAGATGGAAAATAAGTTGATCAGAATGAATTTCGATTGTTGATTGGATGTTTTTTTTATTTAACAATCTCAAGACCCCATTGTAGTTGTTGTTTCATTATATTCCTTATTTTAGTGTACTCCAAAACAATCACATTTTCATTCTTTAAAAAGAATTCTCTGATTTTTAATAGGTATAATAGAATTCAAAATCATGTATTGAAGCTCAGATATTATTGAATTGTTTTTGAATTCAGATACAGATTGGGAAAGAAATTTTGATGGTAGAAGATCAAAATATGGTGAGTATTATTTCTGGGAAAGAATATTGTTTTTTGGAATTTAATGAAATATAATTTAATAACTCTCTAAATATCTGAATCTATGTATGTTTCTTCCACTCAATCCAATACTCATGTCATGTGGATTAAAAATGAATTGGAATATGTACTTGTACAATTGAAGTTACCCGTGCTCTAGGGTTGTGATAATAAATGTATAATCAGACTCACTTGGAATCCAGTTCAAAATTATTATACAAAATATATTTGTATCATATATAATCTCATTATAGAGAATTTTGAGGAGAATTAATTTAATCTAGAATATGTTTCATCATAAAAACATTTTCGTGAAATTTTCACAAATTCATTGCAGGAAGAATAATTTGAAAAATTGAGGTCGAACATTAGTGTCCAACCTATTTATCATCATGGTTGAGTTAGGTGTTCTTTAACCTCTCTCATATTAATTGTGGATAGTTCTTTCAAGGTGGAGATTGAAATTTATCCATTTGATGCATGTAAATATGGGTAGTCATGGGTATTCTGTGATTTCAACATTGTTTTGTGAGTTAACTATTCTAATTGTTTGTTGGATTGGTTGTAAGAAAATAAATTGTGTTGTAGTATTGGGAGGAAGAATAAAATATATGGTTGAAGAAAATATGAGGAAGGAAAAAAAGAACAAGGGTGTCATAATCCCTAATTTTAGATAGCATTGTTTTTCTATCAAGATTATTATTTCTTATAATTTTTTAGCTCCTTTTGGACTGAAATTACTGATAAGTAATCCATCTCATGAGGATACAAGGGTCAATGATTTATGAATCTTGGTTAGCAAAAAAATCCAAAGGGGTGGGGCTAGTTTGGACTAAGCTGAAGATGATGGTATTTTGTCATATTTTTCCTTTTGATGAAAAATATTTCATAATGGAAGATGAAAAGAAAATCCCCTCACAGTGTATTTGGTGAACATCATATTTTACATTATTTTCAAAAGAAAAAGACTCATGTTTTTTTTGAAAAATCATACTCACCCGATCTATCATAATACATAATTTATCTCATCTAGAATGAGTGAATTAGTTGAATGAAAGGGAAATTATCTTTCTAAAAATAAATGGTCATGAGATTCACTATAGAGATGATGTGGAAGGATTAGTTATTTGAATGAAAATTTGAGTCAATATGACTATAATAGAATTAATAAGATTATTCTTTCATGTTCTATTTTTCACATAAATCATATGTTTATTGGATAACTTATGATTTAACATGATATAGGAAAGGGTAAAATAGTTATTCCAAATCGGTCCCATATATATCACATCATGGTGGAAGGGAAGAAAAAGAAAGATGAAGATCGAACTAATGATAATTAGATTTTTTTTTGAAGGAAATAAATAGGTTATAGGAGGATTAGAAATATTCAATACATTCAATTTTAATTCAGGTACTATAGAATTTGATCATCCATCCCATGTATATTAAAAATTCATACCCAGGATGATAGTTCTCAGGCTTCAGAAGAAAAATATCATACCCAGCATGATCCTATTCAGAATTATCATATCCAGTCCCATCATACTCAAAAAATCGTACTTGGACAGATAAGAAAATAAAGAAACTAAAATGAGGGTAAGTAATCATACATTCTAATTGAGGTATGAATATGCTGAATTTGTTCTCAAATAAATTTAAATTCATGAAGGATGTAATGATACCATCATAGGGTTGTGAATGACGTTAGTAGTTGAAAATGAGTCGTGGTTTTTTTTGAAATGTCATCATTAATTTGGATAAGAGGTGTATCAATTTTTTTCTATTCAAGTGAATTAAAAAGTAAGTCAAAAAAAATAAAGGGGATGAAGTGTATTTATTATAGTATACATTTTTTAATACATTTATATATTCAATTGATATAAATCACTGTATTGAAAAGATCAGATTTATAAAATCAAAAACATGAATTGAAATCAAACTGCTAATTGAAATCAAAGTATACAAGAAGAATGTAATATTATAGAAGAATCAAGAATCTTTGAGAAGTATTGGTGAAGTCAAATTACAACTGGAATTTTTGGAGAATTTATTATTACGGTGAATTTGATTAAGAAATAATTTTTTTGGAATTCTCTTCAAATCCATTCAAGGGTAACCTATAAAAGGAGAAAAATACATAGTACATTTTTGATAACCCATGTAATATTTATAGGAGAATATATATAAGCTCTTTTTTTAGAGAGAAAAATAGGATTTATGTACTAAAATTTTTTGATGAAAATTTTTAGACATATTGAAGTGAAAGAGAGAATACAAGATAAAAAATTTGTATTTTTAGGATCATCGTACTAAGTGATTATCATAATTAGATGAATATCAAATCCATCATGTTAATTATATATTGTTTGATCATTATATCATAATAGGATTTCTATACGGGTTTTTAGACTGTGGAAGAAGAAATTTTCAATTTTCTCAAACATACTGAGCTAGTGAAATATATTTTCATATAGAGATTGTTGTACAAGGAATAATCTTACTGAGTATAATTGTATTGGGGGAGCCTATACTTTTAATAAACTCACTTAGAAATATAGAATGATTGTGTTTTCACTAAATAATTTGAATATTTTATAACCATATTTTGGGTAAGAAATTGAAGAATTGTTTTAAATTGAATACATTAATGTAATTTAAAATAATCACCAGAAATGTGAGTTCATAAATAATCATTGTATTGCAAAATTTTTTATACATGGGTGCACACACACAATTGGAATTATTTACATTGTCCTATACAGGTGAAAGGGTATATCCTTCTTTTTGTAACCCAGAGATTGTTTTCTAGTAGATTTTTGGTATTATATTACATCCAAACCATACCATTAATGTTTCTGTTATTATTGAATAGCACGAGTTGTAAATTATTTTCTTCCTATGGAGTTATGTTTGGTTGGTTTTCAATTGGGGATTGAAATCTTTAATCAGAGGAAAAAGTGGTTTCAAAGAAACCTAAAATATTAGTATCACTAATTCAACCCATCCCCCTCTTAGTAATAAAATTATCTTGAATTTGAACTGTCAACTCACTCTAAATAGTTTCCAAGTAAATTGGATTCAATTTCCAAATATTCTAGTAGAAGTTGGTCACTCCCATGACTATCTTTGTAGAATTTTTTTTAAAGTACTATGTTTACTCCATATGCATGAATTATTTATCTCATGACACAACAATCAAAACACAATTCATTGGATGGAGATATAGGTGGCATCCAACCATTGGAATAATGTAACCACCATCCTTGTAACGTCCCCAACCTAGGTGCTACTAAATAGATGCCCTGAACTAGGTCACCAAATGTCATCATGCATGCCTACCCAATTTCTATAGGCTGCCGAATAATTTTTATGGTCTAATGTGTCACATGGGGAGGAATTACCCTCTTTATCATTGTGAGAATCAAAATATAACAATAATAAATAATGGAAAATATAATAAATGATATCAGGAATTACATAACATTTCCCAAAACTAGGTAAATGCTCACAACCTAATTGGAAATATTTCATGTCATGTCCTGTAGTGCCATGTGTAAATAATACCCTAAAAATGACTCACAAATGACTCCAAAAAATGGGTTTTGAATCCATTTATGGATCCCCCGTCCATTCTCATACCATTCCAAAATAGACCTTCTATTATAGGGCCATTTCATATGTACTGACCTAGTATCATGAAGTGTTATCAGGTACCCAATGGCTCTATGAGATTGGAGGGAGTAAAAATCAATATCCCACCATCAACAATGCATAAAAAATATCCATCATAAACTAATCGTGTATGAGTTTACTAAAATAATCCAAAAGATAAAAAAATTGTAAATCGTGTTCCATTTGTTAACAAGTTCACCTAATATGTTTTCATAATTTATTTCATGGTAATGGAAATTACTTCAATTTTACTTTGAACTATTTGAGGAAACTAATATTTATAAGGGGATAAGTTCAAATCCCTCTCTCACTAGGGTATTAATTTCACATACAATTTTATCATAGTTACTAGTAAGAATCCTTCATAGATTCCTCATCAAAGGAAATAATTACAGGAATAGAGCATAAATATGACCTCCCTAACTTGTTCTATAAAGTAATACAGGTTTAGAGATCAAGTATAAATTGACTCATGGTTTTATATCATTAGTTCTAATACCTCAAATTGCATCAATCCTTATTCACATTATTCATAATCATTTACAACATATACCAATTCTAAATCTATATTAATTTAACACACATAAAAATAACTATTCATGGTTCATTCAATACAGAAATTTTCTTCATTTCATGACCCATTTAGAAATTCAAATTTATATTCCTTATCTTAATTAACCCTTTTTCATCACATTCCTTAGTTAATCCTCAAAATTTCCCCTTTTTGATCAATTACCCGTTTATCTCCTCATAATTATATCAAATAACCCATTATAACAATTTAATAACTAATAAAAATTAACATTAATTCCATTTAATAACTCAAAAAACACGTGATAACAATTATTATGTCTCTACACCATAAAAATACAATTATTCTCTTATAATATTAATTTCCACGTATATGGAGTGGCACACCCCATGGGTGGTCCTTAACCATGTCAAATAATCATCAACGCATCCCAAAAGATTAATGAGGGGTTCAGTTCATCCTTAATCTAATAAATTTACAAAATTTAACTAAGGGAATAATTTTCACAACAAAAAGGTACCATTTCACAACCAAAAACACATAAACCAAACATCAATACAATGAGATATGACTTGCAGACCACCTACCTCATTTCCGAAGATAAAAAAATGCTTAACCATATCACTTGAGACAGAATTAAAAACCATTTGAATCCCCAACCAATGATCATCTATAAAAAGAGTATTTTAGGAATTCCAAAAAATAAGAATTGCGACAAAATACCTAATATGAAAAAATAAGTAAGATGAGTGCTACACTCACATGTAGAATTTATTTTCACCAAATGGTGCTCCAAATGTCCTAGAAATAGGTAGATCGGTCATTAAAAATCTTGTGGATTTTTTTTGTCAATACAAATATTCTATAATGATTGAAGGTAAATCTCTAGTTATAATAGTTAAGTCTCGAGATGGAAAAGGTAAAATACCACTTTTTAATGGGCATACAGTTTGGCCACAAGTTGAACAAACTGTTTTCCAACTTTGCACCACCCTATATCCAAGAGTGTCTCGTGGCTACATTGTTAACTACTTACCTAGAATGGTTTAACAAATCATGTGATGATAGTAATGTGTGGCTCTATCTAATCCCACATGGTCTGTCCTTCCCCCTAGCATGATTTCATCAAACAATTAATTCCTCCTCATAGAAAGAATAGTTCATATAGACATTTACTACTACCTATGATCCAAATGTGAAACATGTACTAGATTACCCAATTCTCCAAATTTTCATGTCCTTAACCCCTAAAACTACCTCATGCATCCTCATACACCTGAAAAAAATCATTATCCAACATAATGTTATATAAAAAAGAATTTACAAAATGACATAACTTTACATATTTCAAGGATCATAAAACCTCCTCACCTTATAACAACTCATCCCTAATCCTCTCATCCTGAATATCACTAAGATACTAAAGTAATGAAATTAGGACACTCCTATATCATATCTAATACCCTCTCCCATGATTCTCCCCAAACACCACCATGATACCATAGTACTCAAAAAAAGGCACTATTTTCCCCGAAATAATTTCACACTACACTATATAATGAAAACCAGATGCTACATTAAGGACAAATCATCCATATACACATGATCATGAAAATAAATCACTAGAGGAGTTTCAAGGGTATACGTCTGATGACTTGAAATCTGAAATCTATCAAGCACTACACTATACAACTTTTGAAGAGCCAATTGGTACCCCTCTAGTCTCATCCGCTGTAAAATCTCAAATGGGCACACATACCTATGTGTCAAATTTACAGGTTTCAAAATCCAATGGAGACCCAACCATGGGGACACCAGATAAAATATGTGACCACCCTCCATAAAATGAAGAGGTCTATGACAACAATCTATTTGTGACTTCTACAAACTCTGAGTTGTAGTGAAACACTTCCAAATCATCTGAAAATTTTCTAATGTCACTTTCATGAGACTAATTCTGAATATATATTACTCCTTTTACTCCATCAAACACACCTAATATCATCACAGATTAACATATACTCCACTAAAAGAGTTATATTATTCTTCTCTTTTTAACTGATGTTTTATGAAATCTATAAAATCATTATGATCATCTCAAAAGTTCCACAAAAATGTAACACACATTCCCTCAACATGTCCTCTAAAACCTGAATAGTATTCTCGGATTTCCCATCCTTCTATGGGTGGAAGGCCATAATTAATATTAAAAAGATACCATGTGATTTCTATAAACCCTACTAGAAGCACAAAGTAAAAAATGGATCATGCTTTGAAAAAAATATCAAATAGCATCTTGGGAAACAACAAAATCCCCCCAACATACAACTGTCATAATGGATAAATGGTTAAAGTCTACCTAATTAGTAAGAAATACTCTATGTTGATCAATAGATCTAAAAATACATAGATCACATCATTATTTTGATTCTTATTTTGAATAAAAATCATAAACTCAACTACAATGTCATACCATTTTCATTCAAGAATGAGAAAGGGCTATAATAAACCACCTGGTCACTAATGCTTATTCTTCACTGACTAGCATGTATTGCATCACATCACGAAATATGAAACCCATTCCAAAATACAAGACCACCGATAATTTTCATGAGGATCATAATAAATTTTTGTTAATCTATGATACAACGTCCAATTAAAGGAATGTAACTGAATAATCACATATTCTCACATACATGTAGGAATTACAACACAACCACAACCATAAACAATATCATCCTGACCAAAAGTACAACCATAATGTGACTCTACACATTCAAGAATCTCCCTCAATAAAAAAACACTCTGGATCCTCATCCTACACTTCCTTGATCCGATTTAGAAGTGTGGAATCATTTTCCATGGATTAATGGTCATCGTACTCTATTTATCCCAAACCTATAGGTGATTATTTGAAAATAGTACCATCTTCCTCTCCTCCAAATTTAATTATTAAACATCCTAGTTTTTATTTTTTTGGTTGAAATTTTCTACAATTGTGTTCCCTTTTCCTAGTGTGAAGACAATCTATTAAACAAATTAGTTCCTCTACTTAACCACCATTGTAGTATGAGGTTAAAATCACATTTGGAAAATATATATTTTGGTGTATTTTAATTGGTATAAATAGTAATCCTCTCTCCCAACAAGTACTACTTCCAAAAAAATTTGGCGTAGACCACCGTAACAAGATCAAGATCACTCATAGTGTAATCTCATTTGTGATCCCCCAGAATCTATGACCCATATTACACAAAATTATCATCCTGCATCATCACTTCCCAACGAAAAACACCAAACTCATCAAAAAACATGGTATATTCCATACCTAGCATGGTTAATAACACAATCATAGATGTAGATAACAAAAGAAATAAATCCTGGAAGGAATTATCACATTCATCATACCACTCAAACATAACAATATTCAAGGAAAAGACTGTGAGTGGTGCTTCCAAACATGGAAAGTATTTGATGAACCATGTATTCTATCATATTAAACCTAGGAAAATTTTTAGATCAGAAACATTCATGGGATTATTTAAATATAAAAAGTCTTTCACTTTATTTGTGTCCATGGACACACCGTCCTCAAAGATGATGTGACCCATGGAATGTTCCATGTCTTTCCAAAAATGCCACATTGATATCTCAGAGTATATCATATACACTATTAATGTAATAGTTACAATTAAAATACATTTAGAATGGTCATTATGACTCTGGTACAACAGAAATATGACATCAACAAATAAAACTACTAAATAATCCATGTACATACGAAATATTTGTGTTTTCATGGACATAAACACAACTTCCACATTAGTCAACCTGAAAAACATGAAAAACAGTCACATAAACCATACATGAAACTATTGGTAGTAATTTTTATATCATAAGGTCTCCCCCTCAACTATTTATTCCCTGATGTTAATTCTGTTTTGGAGAACACTGATGAACCTATCAACATGTCAAAAAGAAAATCAATTCAAGGAAGCAGGTATCTCATAATAACTTTCATTATATTCATCTCCTTATAATTTACATACAACTACATGGATCCATATTAATATCATAGAAAAACACTAGATATCCATATGGTAACATACTCGGACAAATAAACTCCGTGTTATCCAGTTCCTCCAACTGATTTTTACAATCCTAGAGTTCTCTCTATGTCATTCTATATGAAAAAATAGAAACGAGTTCTTCCCCTAGCAATAACTCTATTAGGAACACAAAATCTCTCTTTGGTGGAATCCCTAAGAATTTGTTATGTAACAAACCTAAAAATAATCAACCATAGGAGGAAATACAATAATATCTACATCCTTCAATCAAGAATAAGACAAACCACATGTGATGTGATCTCACCCAACTGTTGATTACCTTTCCCTACATGGACTTATTAGATTTCTCATTACACATGGTGAACATACTTATTCCCTAAAATGGAAGTGAATGTATCCATTATTGATAACATTTAATATGGGAATGATGCAACACAATCCAATCCCTCACAAATATTAGACGAAAACTAGAAATTTTGAGCACAACAATAGTCCCCTGAAAATGGTTCCCAGCAACATCAAGATAATAGTACTTATATTGCCGAATATATTTTTCTATAACCCTTAATTACATAACAGTCAACACAAAACCACTCATATGATGCACCTCGATGCCCAACACACTCAAAAAATGATAAGTTATACAATAATGTAAGGAAGATATATCAATGAATCCTCTATAAATTATGTAATAAGAATGAATTGTGCCTCAACATATCGATGATCCAACCTCATCACCATCAAGTTCAAGATAAATGGTGTGAATATAACCTTACCCTATATATTGTGTAATAGTTTTTGTTTATAGCACTAAACTACCATACTAATATGTGAGAACTCACTCTGAAGTACCATGTCTTCCACCTCAAATAGTATGGCTAGTAGAGCTCCAACTCCCTGACAGATGTGGGATAAAATACCCCCTATCTGAACTCTTCAACAACCTCAATCCATTATTAGTTCCCAAATATGATGGTTTATTATAGAATGTATGAAAATACCCCATCATGTCGCATACTCGACACTCAAACAGTTGTTGGGGGAACTGACCATGCATGTCTATTGTCATGGAACATTGATAGAAAAACATCTTGCAACCACCATGTGATGACAGTCATCTTCATTGACTACTCTTCACACCACCACCCTGGTGAATACTCTCAAAGAGATTCTTACTATCTTCAAAAGATGAACCACTAGACCATCCCACTTGAATCACAATACCACCACTAAAACCCTCCTTTAATTTACCTTCTGAAATAAGGGCATGTTCAACCATCATTGAAAATCCCTTTTAAAGATATATGTTCACCTATGAAATGATTTCATGCCTAAATAAATCTTTAGAATGCCTTTTTGTATAATTTTCATCCACTTACAATGCTGGGAGAACGTATTTAAAGTCATTGAAGCGGCCATCATAATCCATCAGTCACATAGTCCCATGGTTCAACAAAATAAACTCTTGAACCATAACCCATATCAATGAATATATATAGAATTATTAAATAAAGTATTTTTATAATTACTTATAGAATATACCATTACCCCGCTGATTTTGAACTAAAATATCCAATTATATCTTCATCGATCCCCGCATCATATAGGCTTCTATGTTGACTCATTTTTCATATGGAGTATCTAAGTGATCCAAAAGCATCTAGATTGACCCAATCTAGAACTCTAATGCATTTGGTACACCCTATATAAAAAATATAGAAGGGTTATACAACTAAATCTCTCTGTTTATATTAAACATAATTGACAAAGCACACCATGGGTAAAATTTCATAATTTTCTTAAAATGAGAAAAATTGTCATCGTACTACTACATCACTCGGTTATCCTGAAAAAAAGTTATTTAACAACTAGTGGTGAATATTTCTTGGTAATCTCATCGTGTCCCACAATCATCATGTTTGATCATGTTGGAATCTCTCTACAAGTTCAAACACACATCTCAGAACACATAACATTATACATCCCCAATTTCCCCAAAAGAAGGCTCTCTATTAACCATAAACAACTCGTCTTACAAACACTATTCCAAAAAATACACCTATACTTATATCACTACCATTATCCATCCCTAACATGGGTCATTGTTAGTATGCGGTAAACTAACTCACACAACAACATATCATTTTATTTTACCCCATTTTATATTTTTTATTATTCATCCTAATTATTTCTATTTTAGGAACCTTTTTATCTATCTAACAAGTCTCAATAACACTTTAACACATTTATAACTCTTCATTAGACCCTAGTGGCTAAATATTATATGGCATTCATTCCATTTAATAGTCACTTCATCTTTAATAGACACACTATTAGTTAAATTTTCAATAGAATAGAGAATAATAATACCCCTCATGCCCGATGCATTTTTCTTCTAACTGCCTACCATGATGCATTCCACAAATATTCCTAGGTTCTTAAATGATATATGAATTCAAAACATTTTTCCATTTCAAACATGGAAAAAATTGCATAGAATACTAACATCACATAACTTTTGAATCACCATATGATGAAATATCATTCAACCGTAACAAAATCTATAAGGAAGATAATACCACCATAGGATCATGGGGTTTTCTCCACACATGGTACATCAACTCCAAAGACCAATATTATATACTACACCCTAAAAATCCTAATATATATTATACCATCCAAAAATAGTAATCCAATATAATATAATCACTTTGATACAACATTGTAACATTTCTAATTCAAGATCCACTAAATAGGTTCCCCTAAATGGGCCACCACATGACTTTAGGTTAACCTCCCCATTCTCCAGAAGCTGCCGACTAGCAATGAGGGTCTAATGCGTTTCATGGAGAGACTATTCCATCTTTATCAGAGTGAGTCAAATTAGATAACAATATGATTTATTAGAAATATAATTACAAATTCCATTGGATACCAAACATTTCCCAAAACTGGGTACAATCCGACAATGAAATGATAAAATTTATTTCTTATGTCATATTTTGCTAAGTATATTGGAAACCCAAAAATAAATTCAAACTGATGGATCCCCAAAATGGATTCCGACTCCTACCCTAGTTCCCTCTTCTATAAAAATAAAAATCCCAAATCAATCATCTATCATAGGAGCCTTTCCCTTGTCATGAACATCAATAATAATGTATGATCGGATACCCCGTCTCATCTTTAGTAGAGTGTGAGTACAACCTAGTTTGACACCACCAACATTGTCTACATAATATCTTATAAGGCCCCAGCCTTAAACCTTACTTAATCTTGAGTTATTACAAGATTAAATATTGAGGATCTTTTCGGGTTTAGAGTTTTAGAGAATTAGATCATAAAACTTGCATTACATTCCACATATAAACAAAGTGGTTACATAAAGATAGTATTCTTCATTACCATCAATGGAAACACATTTAAAATAAAACATGGATTATTTCTTGACACATCCTTGACTCTATCATCTTATCATGTACCTTTCCCTTGACCTGTGAAAAACATTTCAAAAACTTGGGATGAGCATAAAAACTCAGTATGGGTTATAAAAAAACATGGAAAGGAAACATGAGTTCATATATACATAAGAATGAAATCATACTTTACCCATAAAACATAGGCACTTTAACATACCTCATAAAATCATTAATAAATCATATAAATCATAAGACATAAAGGTAACTTGAGGCATTCATAACATTCTTACGTAGGGAGTAACCCTCTTGGTTACGTTTGGAATACCCATCACAGTATATTCCCTAAATCTCTTCGGAGAAACCTTAACGTTTCACTCCTTCGCGTTACCCAATGCATTGGAGAGCTATATCGGGCTCACCCGCCCTTAGTTTATCACGGAACCACCAGTCTTCATAATAATGCCCAAGAACCATAACATAATCGTATCACATAAAACATGCATAAAGGAAACATAAAATTTCCACATTTCAATCACAAGATATCAATACAACACAAAAACATTTTAAAAACCATTTTCAATACCAAAATAAAAGAAAAGTAAAACATGGTATTTATTTTTCTTTTAAAAAAGAAGGTATGGCTTGTAGAGGAAGCCGAAACTCAAATAACGGTCACTACGGCGGAGAAGTCGTTGTCGCCGCATACGTACGACAAAAACATTCCCTTTTGTCGTTTAGTAAATTCTTCGTATAAAAAAGATTCCTTTTGAATAAATGTAAAAGTCAAAGGGGTTTATACACCGTATAAAATAAAGTTGTGTATAAAATAAAATATGCCTCAAAGAAAGGAGATTGAGACGAAGTCCCATACCTCGTATCTGACTTGACCCGACCGTTCTTTAATATCCTGAATAATAAACTTGAGTTAATCTCTACTTTCTTAAGAACCTTTTTCAAGTTCACTATTCCTTTTATACCATGTTATGGACATCATGTAATCATTTAAGTTAATAATGTTCATTTTGTCGGTATTTGGTTCTTAAGTCAAAAATAGACTTCTTACACTTACATGTTGTTAATTTGGTCAAAGGTTCGTTATATCCAGAATTATATTAATGATTTGGATAACATATAAATCATATATATTCAGCATATACATGTATTTATAATATTACATCACATTTAGAGGTAAGAAATGAAATGCACCGTTCATGGAGACGGTAAGCCGTACGTACGCATGAACGCTACTTCCATTTCTATTTCATATTTTCTGGAATGGAATCATAATGATATAAGAGTATATTATAATTCCAGTATAATAACATATATAATATCATTAACTTTATCCTTTACACATCCCACATATGGTATTAACGAATCAAATCACTTTCAGGGGGTGGTAGTCTGCACTTCCTAAAATGAAGATATCGTGTTTACCCATAATGGAAACCATAAATGTATGCCCAAAATTGAAAAAACAGAAGCTTAAGGAAAACATAAACATATTATATATCATATATAAAAATAGTGACATCATAATGGCCACCTTTGAAGGTGTTAAATGAGTATTGAACAATCATCGTTTCGGGAGGCAGAATTTCGCCATCCACGGAAACCGTATGTTATTTAACCATTTGATGTAGTTGTGTGAGAGTGTAGCTCAAATAAATATTATAACAACATCCTAGTATATTTAAGATACTGGTTTTGTTACAAAATAAGTAAATAAAAAGAGTTTAGGGGGTTGGAGAAGAAAAATAAAACAAATGAACATGAGAGAATGAATTACCTTTAAAAGTGTAACTCCTTTTCATTTGAGCCTAAAGGCTTCCTTTGAAAGGATTATGCCCAAAGTGAATCCTCTAGGATTATGAGAGGGATGTGGAGAGAGTAAATGGTCAGGGGTTGGCCGAGCCAAAGGCTTGAGGAGTGTGTGAAATGAGGTAGAGGTGGGGGCCTTTTATAAGAGGAGAGGAGGGGCACTTTTGGAAAGTAAAGAAATATTATTTTATTTGAAAATGTGTTTCGGTTTTAAAAGGTCCCACATTGATATAATTCGTGTATAAGGTGATAAGGGTTCGAAATCCACTCATCCAATTGGTTTTGGACATGTTTAGTTTATATATTTTACATTATCTTTCCATTTTATTTAAATCGTCAAATAATGATGTCATCGCTGCATCATTATTATGTCATAAATAATTTAATTTATTTAATGTCTAAAATTTTTAAAACAAATAATATGATGTAGGATATCTTTTTATCTTTCCAACGACTATTTATAATCAAAAATCTGATCTTTATAACTCCATGTAAAAATTGTTTTCGTAAAACAGATTATGTTTGTGTCATTTTTACTTTTACATTAAATAAAAAGTTATTTTTGTCATTTCCCAAAAAAAGTGGATCCATGGGGTCCCCAAGTTGACCCATGGCTTGTATTG
The DNA here is from genome assembly GCA_963277665.1 of Viscum album. Lineage (NCBI taxonomy): Eukaryota > Viridiplantae > Streptophyta > Magnoliopsida > Santalales > Viscaceae > Viscum > Viscum album. The sequence goes on from OY728157.1 coordinate 823,841,668, forward strand.
GTCGGCCATTACACAACCAATAAGGTTGGGATATGTGTCTAGGTCATTTCATATTATTAAAACATTATTTATACCTTAAACTACACTAATTACCACTAATCGCGATTAAAAACTTAATAAGTTACTATTCACCAAAAAATTATTTTAATCTCATTGAACCAAATTTTACTTCTTAATGACAACCATGTATGTCAGATTTTCAAAATTCAATACACATTAGTGGTAAACTTTCATTTAACTGAAAAATCAGTTTGCTTGATTACCACTTAGTGGTTTCACTATTCATCAAAAATTGAAGTTTTTCAGAAAATTACCAAAAATTCACCCTAAGATATATTTGATATTCCGAATTCAAAAATGAAGTCTATTTTAAAAAATTCAAATCATATACATCACATTAATTAATTTAATAATTAATTCCCGCTGCCAGAGCAAAAAGCGTGTTTTTACAAAACAATAAGTATCAAAAGATTGACACCAGTTTAGGTCTAATTTCAAAGTGAAATTGATTCCAATGACCACCATTGTATAAAATGGTAAAAATATATTCTAATTTCACTTCAAAACCAATTCAAAACATAATCTAATCATATAAATAAATTAGATTAAAATGTAGTTTTGATGTAAAATGTAGTATTTTTCACTATTCATTAAAAAATGAACATTGTCAGAAAAATACCAAAAATTCACACAAGGTAAATTTTGATGTCCCAATCATAAAGAATAAGTTTATTTTGACAAACATAGTTTATAAAATTGTCAAAATATAGATTCAAAAATGGTTTGCCATCAAAAGGCAGTAAAACAATCGTTTAAGAATATTAGTGTATTCCATGCATAAGATTGTATTTATTTTCATTTTAAGCCTCTATGACACTATCTTAATCCTTAATAAACATAGATAAAAATATCTATTATTCATTACTTACTTGGGATGTTACATCCTTCCCCCCTTTAGAAAATTGCGTCCCCACAATTTATTTACTTATCGAATAAATGGGGGTACTTATCCCTCATTGCATTTTCGGATTCCCATGTTGCCTCTTCAATCATGTGGTTTTTTCACAAAACCTTTACCTGCTTAATCACCTTATTCCGTAACACTTGCTCCCTGTGGTCAAGAATCTGGACCGGTTGTTCCTCATAAGATAAGTTCTCTTCCAGCTGAACTACCTCTGAACTCAAAACAGGAGACGGATCTGGCATATACTTTCTCAACATCGAAACGTGAAAAACATTGTGTACCTGAGATAAACTCGGAGGTAAAGCCACTCGGTATGCAACTGATCCAACTCTCTCCAGAATTTCGTATGGTGCAATGAACCTTGGACTCAACTTTCCTTTCTTACCAAATCTCATCACACTTTTCCAAGGAGAAACCTTTAGAAAAACATGATCACCACCTCGAAAGATAGATCCTTCCTCTGGTTATCCGCATAACTCTTCTGCCTGCTCTAAGTTGTTCTCATGTGTTTCTGAATCAGCTGAACTTTTTCTGCCATCTCTTCTACCAATTCTGGTCCCATCAACTTCCTTTCACCCACTTCATCCCAGAAAGCTGGAGTTCGACACCGCTTCCCATATAATGCCTGAAATGGTGCCATCTGTATACTGGAATGAAAGCTGTTATTATAAGAAAACTCAAACAAAGAAAGATGTTGGTCCCAACTTCCCTGATAATCCATAGAACAAGCTCATAGCATATCCTCCAATTTCTGAATTGTTTGTTCTGACTTCCCATCTGATTGAGGATGAAAAGCTATACTAAAATTTAATTCAGTACCCAACGACTTCTGAAGGCCTTTCCAAAAGTTAGAAGTAAACCTGGGATCACGATCCGATACAATGGAGAGAGGAACTCCATGTAACCTAACTATCTCTTTAAGATACAAACGGGAAAGTTGATCAAGAGAGAAAGTATCTCATATAGCAAGGAAATGAGCAGATTTGGTCAAGCGATCAACAATAACCCAGATTGAATTATTACCTCAAGATGTCTTCGGTAATCCAACAACAAAGTCCATGGATATATTCTCCCATTTCCACTCTGGCACTGGTAAAGGCTGAAGCATCCCTTTCGATAACTGCCGCTCTGCTTTAACCTGCTGACAAGTCAAACACTTCACAGTAAAATCAGAAATATCTCTTTTCATTCCATCCCACCAGTAATACTCCTGCAGATCTCTATACATCTTAGTACTGCCTGGATGAACTGAAAACGGAGAACTATGAGCTTCACATAACAACTCTTTCTTCAACTGTGAATCACAAGGCACACACAATCTCTTCCCAAATCTCAAAACACAATCATTATCAATGTTGAATTCAGGTAACTTACCTTTCTGAACCAGCTCTACCTTTTTCTGCAACTCACTGTCTTGCTTCTGTGCTTGCTTGATTCTATCTGATAGAGGAGATCTCACTGATACCTGAAACAAAACAGAAGGACTTCCTGCACCAACAACTTCTTTGCCAATGTTCATCAAATCCTTAACCAAAGGATCACGGTCCAAACGCAGCATTGTTAATGAAGCATTACTTTTTCGACTCAAAGCATCAGCCACTTTATTTGCTTTTCCCGGATGGTAATGAATTGTACAATCATAATCCTTGATTAATTCTAGCCATCTCCTTTGTATCATGTTTAAGTCTTTTTGAGTGAATATATACTTTAAACTTTTGTGATCGGTATATATTTCACACTTTACTCCATACAAATGATGCCTCCAAATTTTTAAAGCAAAAACAACAGCAGCTAATTCCAAATCATGTGTAGGGTAATTTACCTCATGAGTTTTCAACTGTCATGAAGCATAAGAAATTACCTGATCATTCTGCATTAGGACGCAACAAAGTCCTTTCAATGAAGCATCAATGTATATAACAAACTCACCATTCCTGGAAGGTAGTGCCAAAACTAGAGCATTCACCAATCTTCTTTTCAATTCCTGAAAACAATCATCACATTCTTTTGTCCAGATAACCTTAACACCATTCCGAGTTAGCTTAGTCATTGGACTAGATAACCGTGAAAAATTTCTAACAAACCTTCGGTAATAGCCCACCAAACCAAGGAAGCTACGAATCTATGTTACATTTGTGGGACTTGGCCATTATTCTACAACTTTTGTTTTTGTAGGATCAACAGTTATTCCATATTTAGAAACAATGTGACCAAGGAAGGAAATTTGTTGCAACCAAAACTCACACTTGCTGAATTTCCCATACAGTTTCTTTTCTTTTAAGGTTTGCAAGATAACCCTTAAATTTTTTTCATGCTACTCTTTACTTTTAGAAAACACCAAAATATCATCAATGAAAACCACCACAAACTTATCCAAGAACTCATGGAAAATTCTATTCATTAAGTCCATGAATACAGCAGGTGCATTTGTTAGCCCAAAAGGAATTACTACAAATTCATAATGGCCATATCTCGTACGGAACGCGGTCTTCGGAATATCTGCCTCCTTTACCTTCAGCTGATGGTACCCCGATCTCAAGTCAATCTTTGAAAAAAACTGAGCTCCCTGGAGCTGATCAAACAAATCATCGATATGAGGAAAAGGATATTTGTTCTTAACAGTGATATTATTCAAGGCTCTATAATCAATGCAAAGTCTCATAGAACCATCTTTCTTTTTAACAAATAAAACAGGAGCACCCCATGGTGATGTGCTAGGTCTAATGAAACCTTTCTCTAATAAATCATGCAATTTCTTCTTCAACTCTAAAAGTTCAATTTGTGCCATTCGATAAGGGTGTTTTGAAATTGGCTTAGCATCAGGAACTAAGTCAACAGTAAACTCAACTTCCCGATCTGGTATTATTCCAGACAACTCATCAGGAAAAACATCAGGATACTCATTTACCACTGGCAAATCATTAATCTGAACAGTTCCTTTATTTTCATCGACGTGTGCAAGGTAACATTCATTTCCATCTTTTACAAGTTTCTCGGCCTCTTGATATGTTATCAAAAGTAAGGGTTCAGTATTGTAAACAAACTGAAAGTCTTTCTGAAAAGAAACTTCTTTAGCTCTACAGTCAATCTTATCATGGTAAACAGAGAGCCAATCCATACCCAGGATAACATCAAACTCTACTAGAGGTAGAAAAATAAGGTTTGCAAGTAGGTTCTTTCCACAGATAAGGATAGGAAGATTCTTATAAATTCTTTTTGCCTCAACATTCCCCCCAGGTGTTTTTACCAAAAGTTCAGGAGTCATTTCTTGAGATGGTATTCCCATTTTACTAGAAAAGGTTTCAGAGATGAAAGAATGTGTAGACCCCGAATCAAACAACACACTGGCATAATCTGAAAAAACAAACAAAGTACCTGATACAACTTCATTTGATGACCCGACATCTGCTGAAGTAGTTGCAAAGGATTTAACCACCCCTTTCTGCTTGTAGTCTAACTGCTTATCATCACTCAAGCTCCTTGTCAGACACTCATTTTCATAGTGACCCATCTCATTGCACTTATAACATTTCACTAACTGTAAATCAAATTTGTTCTTACCTTCACCTTGATCCTTTTCAGTGCAATCACGAGCCTTATGTCCCATCTTACCACATCGGTAGCACTTTCCAGAATTCAGAAGACATTCCCCAGCATTCCTTTTTCCACATTTATCACAAACTGGAAACTTAGTTCTCTTACCATCAGACTTTTTTGAAGAATTCTTACCTTTCTCCTGCTACCTCGGTCTCTTCTTCTGCTGGTTGTTATAGAACACTTGGTCATCGGCAAACTCCATTTCCACCTTCTCAGCACATCGAACAAGCTTTTCATAACTTTTAAACTCTCGAGAAGCTAATGCCCTTCGATATTTTGGCTTTAATCCTGAGTAAAAATGATTGATTTTACTATCAAGGTCTCGAATAAAATTTGGAGCATACCTTGCCAATCGAGTGAACCTTTCTTCATAGGCAGCCACTGAGTCTTCCTCTTGCCTCAATTCCAAGAATTGCTTTTCCATCCTAAGTCGAACAGCCTTAGGAAAATACTTCTCAAGAAACATACCATTGAATTCATCCCAGTCAAGAGCATCAATCTCATCGGCGTCCCTGATATTTTTAACCATAGACCACCACTGATCTGCTTCACCCTCCAAACGGTAAATAGCAAGACTAACCTTTTGATTATCTGAACACCCCATGACATCAAAAATCTTCTCCAGTGCTTTAATCCACCCTTCAGCTAGCACATGGTCAGATGATCCTCTGAATGATGGTGGATGTTGCCTCATGAAATGTTCCACCACTGACATGTTCCTCTGCGGTTGATCTGGCTGATCTCGTGTATGGATACCACCACCATTTATCGCTTGAGTCAACTGCGCCATTACTACAACAAACTGTTCAGTTCCAATTCCGACCATTTCTGGATGCTGATTCGGAAGGTCATTTCCTTCTGTATGCCTTCCTAGCACTGCTTCCCTGTTTCCTCTGCGGAAAACCATTCTGAACAAACATGTCTTAGATGAAGCAACATGGTAATCTTTAAATGCTATATCATTTCAAAAAAATATTTTGGATAATAATTTTAATAGAATTATAACACCTAAAGTTATCTAAACCGACCTTTGATACCAACTATAAGGCCCCAGCCTTAATCCTTACTTAATCTTGAGTTATTACAAGATTAAATATTGAGGATCTTTTCGGGTTTAGAGTTTTAGAGAATTAGATCATAAAACTTGCATTACATTCCACATATAAACAAAGTTGTTACATAAAGATAGTATTCTTCATTCCCATCAATTGAAAACCATTTAAAATAAAACATGGATTATTTCTTGACACATCCTTGACTCTATCATCTTATCATGTACCTTTCCCTTGACCTGTGAAAAACATTTCAATAACTTGGGATGAGCATAAAAAATCAGTATGGGTTATAAAAAAACATGGAAAGGAAACATGAGTTCATATATACATAAGAATGAAATCATACTTTACCCATAAAACATAGGCACTTTAACATACCTCATAAAATCATGAATAAATCATAGAAATCATAAGACATAAGGTAACTTGAGGCATTCATAACATTCTTACGTAGGGAGTAACCCTCTTGGTTACGTTTGGAATACCCATCACAGTATATTCCCTAAATCTCTTCGGAGAAACCTAAACGTTTCACTCCTTCGCGTTACCCAATGCATTGGAGAGCTATATCGGGCTCACCCGCCCTTAGTTTATCACGGAACCACCCGTCTTCATAATAACGCCCAAGAACCATAACATAATCGTATCACATAAAACATGCATAAAGGAAACATAAAATTTCCACATTTCAATCACAAGATATCAATACAACACAAAAACATTGTGAAAACCATTTTCAATACCAAAATAAAAGAAAAGTAAAACATGGTATTTATTTTTCTTTTAAAAAAGAAGGTATGGCTTGTAGAGGAAGCCGAAACTCAAATAACGGTCACGACGGCGGAGAAGTCGTTGTCGCCGCATACGTACGACAAAAACATTCCCTTTTGTCGTTTAGTAAACGCTTCGTATAAAAAAGATTCCTTTTGAATAAATGTAAAAGTCAAAGGGGTTTATACACCGTATAAAAGAAAGTTGTGTATAAAATAAAATATTCCTCAAAGAAAGGAGATTGAGACGAAGTCCCATACCTCATATCTGACTTGACCCGACCGTTCTTTAATCTCCTGAATAATAAACTTGAGTTAATCTCTACTTGCTTAAGAACCTTTTTCAATTTCACTATTCCTTTTATACCATGTTATGGACATCATGTAATCATTTAAGTTAATAATGTTCATTTAGTCGGTATTTGGTTCTTAAGTCAAAAATAGACTTCTTACACATACATGTTGTTAATTTGGTCACAGGTTCGTTATATCCATAATTATATTAATGATTTGGATAACATATACATCATATATATTCAGCATATACATGTATTTATAATATTACATCACATTTAGAGGTAAGAAATGAAATGCACCGTTCATGGAGACGGTAAGCCGTACGTACGCATGAACGCTACTTCCATTTCTATTTCATATTTTTTGGAATGGAATCATAATGATATAAGATTATATTATAATTCCAGTATAATAACATATATAATATAATTAACTTTATCCTTTACACATCCCACATATGGTATTAACGAATCAAATCACTTTCAGGGGGTGGTAGTCCGCACTTCCTAAAATGAAGATATCGTGTTTACCCATAATGGAAACCATAAAGGTATGCCCAAAATGAAAAAAACAGAATCTTAAGGAAAACATAAACATATTATATATCATATATAAAAATAGTGACATCATAATGGCCACCTTTGAAGGTGTTAAATGAGTATTGAACAATCATCGTTTCGGGAGGCAGAATTTCGCCATCCACGGAAACCGTATGTTATTTAACCATTTGATGTAGTTGTGTGAGAGTGTAGCTCAAATAAATATTATAACAACATCCTAGTATATTGAAGATACTGTTTTTGTTACAAAATAAGTAAATAAAAAGAGTTTAGGGGGTTGGAGAAGAAAAATAAAACAAATGAACATGAGAGAATGAATTACCTTTAAAAGTGTAACTCCTTTTGATTTGAGCATAAAGGCTTCCTTTGAAAGGATTCAGCCCAAAGGGAATCCTCTAGGATGAGGAGAGGGATGTGGAGAGAGTAAATGGGCAGGGGTTGGCCGATCCAAAGTCTTGAGGAGTGTGTGAAATGAGGTAGAGGTGGGGGCCTTTTATAAGAGGAGAGGAGGGGCACTTTTGGAAAGTAAAGAAATATTACTTTATTTGAAAATGTGTTTCGGTTTTAAAAGGTCCCACATTGATATAATTCGTGTATAAGGTGATAAGGGTTCGAAATACACTCATCCAATTGGTTTTGTACATGTGTAGTTTATATATTTTACATTATCTTTCCATTTTATTTAAATCGTCAAATAATGATGTCATTGCTGCATCATTATTATGTCATAAATAATTTAATTTATTTAAAGTCTAAAAATTTTAAAACAAATACTATGATGTAGAAAATCTTTTTATCTTTCCAATGACTATTTATAATCAAAAATCTGATCTTTATAACTCCATGTAAATTTTTTTTTTCGTAAAACATATTATGTTTGTGTCATTTTTACTTTTACATTAAATAAAAAGTTATTTTTGTCATTTCCCAACAAAAGTGGATCCATGGGGTCCCCAAGTTGACCCATGGCTAGTCTTGGTCTTCCATGACACAACCAATAATTTTGGGACACGTGTATAAGTCATTTCATATTATTAAAGCATTATTTATACCTTAAACTACACTAATTACCACTAATCGCGATTAAAAACTTAATAAGTTACTATTCACCTAAAAATTATTTTAGTCTCATTGAACCACATTTTACTTCTTAATGAAAACCATGTATGTCGGATTTTCAAAATTAAATACACATTAGTGGTAAACTTTCATTTAACTGAAAAATCAGTTTTCTTGATTACCACTTAGTGGTTTCACTATTCATCAAAAATTGAAGTTTTTCAGAAAATTACCAAAAATTCACCCTGAGCTATATTTGATATTCCGAATTCAAAAATGAAGTCTATTTTACAAAATTCAAATCATATAAGTCACATTAATTAATTTAATAGTTAATTCCCGCTGCCAGAGCAAAAAGCGTGTTTTTACAAAACAATAAGTATCAAAAGATTGACACCAGTTTAGGTCTAATTTCAAAGTGAAATTGATTCCAATGACCACAATTGTATAAAATGGTAAAAATATATTCTAATTTCACTTCAAAACCAATTAAAAACATAATCTAATCATATAAATAAATTAGATTAAAAAGTAGTTTTGATGTAAAATGCAGTATTTTTCACTATTCATTAAAAAATGAACATTGTTAGAAAAATACCAAAAATTCACACAAGGTAAATTTTGATGTCCCAATAATAAAGAATAAGTTTATTTTGACAAACATAGTTTATAAAATTGTCAAAATATAGATTCAAAAATGGTTTGCCATCAAAAGGCAGTAAAACAATCGTTTAAGAATATTAGTGTATTCCATGCATAAGATTGTATTTATTTTCATTTTAAGTCTCTATGACACTATCTTAATAATTAATAAACATAGATAAAAATACCTATTATTCATTACTTACTTGGGATGTTACATATCTAGTCTATAACTATAGGGTATAAAATTAGTAAAACAATAAATATGATAAATAAAATTGGTAAACCATGTGTTATTTGTTAAAAAGTTAACTTTTTCCAAATTCTTCATTTATACCATGGGTTTGGAATTTTCATAAATTTCACTTCAACCTATTCTTATCAACAAGTTTTCATATGGGGTTAATTCAAGTTCTCTATCATATTATGGTATAATTTTTACAAAAAAATCTTTAAAATTACATTAGAGCCACTATCTAGGTAGTCTCATCAAATGCAGCAATTAGGTGCATAGAGCATTGGTCTGAACTCTCTAACCCATGAATTAATGATAGTGTGATTTAGATATTCAATCAAACCTAACATGTGGGCATTGTTTGACAATTAAAACCCCCAAAACAATATATATCCATGTATATATGATTCTTAATAATTTTCAACATATACCAATTCACAAACCTTACACATTTAACACATGTAACAGTAAAAAATCATGATTCATTAAACACATAAATTATCCTCATTCCTTAAAAATGAACCCATTTATCATTTACATGAATTAACCCAATTGAAACATTCATCATTCAGATGGCTTATCCGATTAGAAAAATTAACTTTTTAATGAATTATTCATTTAACACATTAAAATTATACAAAATAACCCCTTATTCCATGACAACAACTAAAAAACTACCATTAGTTTCATTCCACAACCTTAAATAACATATAAACACATATATTATTGATATAGATTATAAAAATACAATTCTACACATAAAATATTAATTTTCATCTTCACGGTTCAGAACACCCAACAGGTTACCATTACCCTATCAAGTCATCCCTAATGAATCCCATAGAGATCATGAGGGGATAAAATCATTATTTAGTAAAAAATATATATGAAATTTATAAATGGAATCAATTGTACAAAACAATACACCATTAAATATCCCAAATAATATTAAAAAATACAAACATTGGGATATAACTTTTGGACCACATACATCAATTTTGTAATTGAATTCTTCTTAATATTAGCCATTGACTCATATTTAAACATAATTTAAATCCCAATCCTATGATCCGCTGGAAAAATCATGATGTAGGGATTCAAGGGAATAAAAAAATCTAGATAACCCCTAAAATTAAAATGAAAATTAATAGAAGATCTAGACTCTCCTATAGATTTAATTCACACCCAGTATCACTCCAAATATCTTATAAATGTGGGAGATCGATCATTGGGACACTTTGTGTGTTTTTCCTTGTCTCTAAGGATGAAGAAGGATTAATGGAGGTAAATACTGAGTTATAACACTTATTTTCAAAGATAAAAAATTTAAATATCCCACTTTTTATGTGGTGCATGGGATTGTTGCACGGTTGGCCAAACCGTTCATTATCTGTGCATCAATCGTGCATCACAATTATTTTAAGAGGGGGTCAAGGTCAAACGTTACATGGGTAACCCACATAGTTTGAAAATTATGTGATGACTATGTGTCCGTCAGAATGGCCTGAAGGCCTTCTTTTGTTTTGTTGTTTTGAAAATCCACCTTTCAAGGGATGAGGTGGAACCCATAAAAGGCCAGAAGGCTCAGAGACAATTACATGACTATGTGTAATTCCTCTATCCCTGAGTATATATTTTTCTATTACCAATATAATGGTTTCTTAAAATAATTCACCCATCATTTATAAATGCACATTAAGGATTCATAGTAACTACGAACCATACGCCAACCTTGGAACATGCATTGGATGACCCCATTATCCCTCTTTTTGTGTCATGAACCCTTAGAAAACCATTGAGTCCACTCATACACTCCGTAAATATTTCATTAACCAATATTAGTGTATTTATACAAGATTTTTAAAAATTATATACATCAATAGAATTTTGGTTTCTTACAATCATTGATTATAGGATAACCATAATACTTGGTTATAAGGTAATAACTATCATATATTTTAACATTACGAAATTTCATGATTAATATTCAACCATATACCTTGGATTCAACATAATCACCATCAAAAAATTAATATCATATATAAGTGGTCCCAAAAAACATAAAACATTAATCATTTTATATCCCATGAAAATAAATTAGTTTTATAAACATTTTGGTATAACATAAAAAAATGAAAAAATGAGTTTATTAATCGTATGGACATCATAAACACAAAAAATTAAAAAAATGATTAAATATAGTATCATTAAATCATATCAAGAGTAAATCATAGGTAACATTGAAGGATTAAATCTTATATTGAATTTGATTTTGTAAGATCAGTTGTAAATTTTCATGTGGAAAATATATTTCCCATTTTCAAATAACATCTTAAAAATGTATAAATAATTCATATATTATGGTAAAAATATTCTTTGAAATAAACAATGAAAAGATGTAATTGATTCTAAAATAGTTTATTAGTCCTGATTAGACACAATTATATTCATTCCATTGAAGGTAATACAAATAGTCCATTTATATTTTTTGGGAATAAACTAAAAGGGACTTTTTTTGATAATGAAAAGAAGATCCATTTTTAAATAAATTTTTGAAACATTAGAACGTTGTTTAAAATGATATTAAATAGTTACTAAGAAATAGTAAAAACTAGCTTTAACACATTTTTCAAAAACATGGACATGGAAGAAGAATGATTTTTGATCAAAGAGTGAAATAAATTTAATTTTTCTAAAAAATGATCTTCTGGTGTCATTAATACTTTAATAATTGAAAATGAATGGAAAATAAATATTCTCAATATATCAGTTGTGTAAAAGGATAATAATTAATATTTTTGTATTTTGATCATAGTATTTCATCATTTAATACATAATTGTAAATAATCTCAATAAACACTGAGATTTTAACATGAAACATTTACCTCTATAGTATCATTTGAATCGTATGTCCATAAGAGAATAACATTGATATAAATTTTAAATATATTGAATATAAATAGGTCTTTGATATAATTTTAAAGGGGTATGTATATACAACACACAAAATAAGATACATGCATAACATTTCATATTCCCTAAGCATACTATTTGAGATGAAATCGTCTTAACTCAATTCTCTTCACCCTTTATAAAAACTGAGAAATCATGTATAATAAATATTTTATTATTATATTTCTATTATATAATTATACTCATATATTATTTACATATTACTTGTATTACCCATCTAATTAAAAATACTTGTTAAAATCACATTTCATGTTATAGATGCCTCACTTTTTTCATGTAGGTTTTCATTTGGTAGTTTCAGTACAGTAATATTGATCCTGGATACATTATATCTTGAATATTTTACATGATATAAATATAATAGATAATAATTAGAAATTTATTTTTTTAATCCAATAATTTTGGACATAGAAAATGAATTAAAATGTTCATAGATATTGTTGGTTGTACAAAAATAAGAACATTCTTTCAATTTTTCCCAATGGATGGAACTAAATAGAGGTAAATAATATATAACATTTTAAACATATTTTTTATATCATCGATATCATATATAACAATGTAATCTTCCCATATTAAAATCTATAATATTATAATTTGAAATATGTTTCACATCTATTTATGGAGGTGGTATACCACATGTAATGCCCCTAAATTTTAGGAAATAATTATTTTATGAATTAATTTAGTCACTTTGATATTTTTTATTTCACACAAAACATAATGTATTTTTTTTTGAAAAACTAACTATTTTTCATTCATTATACACACTAAAATGTAATTATTTATATACACAAAACACCAACTTAGCTTGTGTTATACATAACATAGAGTTTCTATGAAACATAATATTATTATAATAATTTTTTTAAAAATAAATTAATTATATGGGTGTTATAGTGGAAGGTTTTAATAGTATTAAATGAGTTATTTAATAAGTTTTACACATGTATATAAAATTATCTTATAAATTAATTATCAATGAATGTAAAACCTTTTTGAATATAAAATGATAGGTTTTTATAAAAAACAATATAAATGTGCATAAGTATGTTTAAAACCCGTAATTAATAAAATAACACCTTTTGGATTATAATATTTAAATATATTTATAATATATTCAATATATTCTTTAACATTCATTTTATGTGTCTTAAATACATAATATAACAAAAAATCCATTTTTACGACTATAAGAAGTATTTTTCTGAAAACAATGTTTTTCAACCTTTTAATTGAGAAATTATTTAAAATATAGTTTTTGATACATTTAAAAAATATAATTTATAAAAAAACTCTTTAATTGATATTAGGATATCGAATTTTACTTTGGTTGAAACATTATTTTTTTTCTAGGAAGATCCTTGTTTTGATAAATAGTGAAAAAACTGAATTTTAATTCAAGACTTGTTTTTATTATCATTTTTTATATTGTTAAATTATTTTTTAAATTTATTTTAAGGTTTTATTGGATCAATTATTTTTCATTTAACATATTTCAGGTCAGTGAAATCAAACTCACAAATAAATTTTTATAAAAACATTTCAATCTTTGGAATGTTTTCACATTAAGTAGATATTTTCTCATTCTATTAATAAGATTAATTTTAATATATGTTATTCCAAATAGTAATTATGAATTGAGAAAATTTTATTCCATATTTAAAATTATATTGTCAAAATTTATTAAAATGGTCCCTTTTATTTTTGGATTATATGAAGAGAATCATTGGTAAATTTTATTATAATAGTAAATGGAAATCGATTAATTTGATTTAAAAATAATGTGATATGGACTATAAAATGACTATATAACTTGATATAATAATATTAAATGAATATAATTATACATGTAACACTTAAGGATCAAAATTAAATTTTCTAATGGACACATATCCTTGAAATTTAATAATATATTATTAAAATTGAATAGAGTCCAAAATTGGTACAGTCCTACTTTTAAAATGTATAATATTTTTAATATGGGAATAAATAAAATATATGATCAACTATATATATTATTATAAAATATTAAATTTTTTATACATCAATGATTTTTTTATTTATTCTTGAAAAAATAATTATCATAAATAATTACTAAATGTTGATGCAATAATTATTCAATTAATCAAACAATCAATTAAATAATATTTTAAATTTTATAATAAATATAATTTTACTAAATTAATGTAATCCAAAAATTATATTGGTAAATATTAATTTTAGGGGCATATTAATTGAATTCATTTTGGTGTTATCAGGCTGTATTTGTTTCCATAAAGTCAATTTTTTAATATTTTCAAATTTAACAATTATGATATTTTTTAAACAATAATTTATTATATTATTAAAAAATTATTAAGATATTAAAAACTAATAATTTAATGATATATGGTTAAATATATCTTTATTTATCCACTTATAGTTCAATTCGTACATTATTTGTAAAAATTACCTACTCATAATTTAAAAAAATTATCATAGTTAAAATTGAGATGGCTTCAGTAAGGGTTAATAAAAATGATAATTTCTAAAATTATACCAAAATATATCTAATATATATTGGTATATTATTTTACAACATCAAATCATCTTAAATTTAAATAAATTTTCATTTATATATTTTTATTGATAATTAATTTATTAAAAATTATTAATTTGTTAGATTCCAATGCTTCCCCTCCCCACTCTTTTTTGAAAGGGAACCTCTCCTTTCATTTCGTCACACTTATAAATCCCGTTGGATTGTCCAAAATATTCCCAAAAGTTCTCTAAAAGTTCATACCATAATCCAATATTCTTTACCTTGGGATGAAAGGCAACAAAAGAAACCCCTTTGTGTAAATTAAATATAGATACCCAAAGAAGAGACAATGTTCATCAACATAGATATTTTATTTATTTATTCTCTTAACCTCTTTAATAATTTTCTTTATGTTTATATTATAATGTAATTTTAATAAATATATTATTATGTTATTATATTAATATTTAGACCAGAAATTTCACACACTTTCAACAAATGGTTAACGAGCCTACTGTTTGTCAGTACGATGAACTACCACCACTAGAAATGTGGATTTGTCATTTTTCCATTGCCTCCCCTCATGGTGAAAATTATGATAGAAACAATATTTTTAAATTATATATATTATTTTTTTGATGTATCTATTCTTATGAAGTTATAATATAAACTATAAATTCATGCTTTCAATTGTTTGTTAATACGATAACATTGTTTATGGAAGTGTAGACTATATCGTCCTCCAAGAGACATGATTCATTCACACTATACATGAAATGTATTTAAGATGGTTTTAGTTAATGTATATAAAAATATATTACATAATAATACATCTGTAATGTTATATATGTGTGTGTAAGTGTGTCACTTACTTTTATCCTTTTAATATGATAAGAATACAGAAACATCATTCTTCCATATGTACAGTCTACCATCTCCATGAATGGTGTATTTAATTACATATATCAATATTTTATAGATATTTATATGATTAATATATATGATATATAAATAATTTTTTGTATTATCTAAATTCTTAAATCAATATTCAAGTAAGAGGATCAATAATAACAAGTGAAAACACGTACGATTAACGAAGTGATTATTATGCGTATCGATGCATTAACATGGAACTACTAATAATTGGGAAATATAATGTCATAAGGAAATCATGTATGGTATGATATATATAAAATGGTTCTATAATATATGTATAATACAATTATTATACATAATATTTTAAATAGTACGATGAGATCCAAGACATAAGGGAAGAGATTTCAGTCTCACTTTTATTTTCTATGAGATACAAACAATGCTACCCATATATTTATTAAATGTACAATATATAATTCTGAATAATTTATTTTATAAGAATTATCCTGATGATAATGTTATTTTTATATTAATATAATATTCTTTCATTCATGGGTCTTACGATTCAAGTGATTAGAAATTGTTAAGTTTAGTTCTAGTCTCACTTTTATTTCTATGAGAGATATGATCTACTATCCAATTGTTTCATTTTTTGGTTTATATAATATCCATTTATTTAATATATTATCCATAATATTAGTTTTATTTTTCTTTAAATATCTATTTTAAGATATCTCTTTCATGTGGTTTACGTTTCAAAACGAATCTAATCAGTATCATAATTTTTTCTCAATTTTACATATTTGAGACACATGTAATGTTACATTGCAATATTATTTTACGAGGCTTATATAATTTCCTTTGACATATTTTATCATTAATATACTTATTTTCATGATATTTTATTTTTCATGTAATGTTATTCTCTCTTAGGTCATAAATTCGTGTTTCACCAAGGCCATGTTTTAAAAAAATGGGTTATAAAAATTTTTAAAGGATAATTCATGAAATTTCATGGAAAATTATTTAAAAGAAATTTAAAATGGTATTAAAATCTTCCTTTATAAGTTTTCATGGTTATTTTTATTGAAAAATTCTTTCATATATATTATGATTTAAAAATTTATTATTAAAATGGAAAGCACATTTTTCTCAAGAAATATTTCAAGTGATATTTCAAAAAAAATTCATCTAAGACAACATTATTTGATGATACTTATTTTTTATTGGGGATATGACCCAAAGAATCTATTATTATGATTAAACTAATAAGGTAATGTTTATTGTGTATTTTTAATTATGTTTTTTCCCTTTCCATGAGTTATGTTATGAAGAAATTTTCATGGAACAAACTATTTTAAGGGTTAATATTTGATTTATTTTCTTGTGGAACAAAAAATTAGGGTTTACATTTTTTTATGGAGGGGAACTATATCTATTAATAATTAATTATGTAATGACTTATGTCTCTATGGATAAAAATGGATGAAATGGGTATTAAAATCAATTTAATAAAGGACTTTGCCTTATAAGATGGTCTGGGGGGTGAACATTTACTACTAAGATTATCCTGGGAGTGAATGTATACAAATAAATAGTCATGGGAGAGAGCCATGACGACCAATATGGTATGGAGAGTGAACCCATAAACATATTCTGGCCTTTCAAGTTATTCCTAGTCTATATTGTCAATCATGTTATACTCTTATGTGTCCGACAATATTTTATGGCTTCCTCCTATGTTATGATATCATGGATTTATCTATGAATTACATTTTGATTCATGTATTATAAAATTATATTATTTATTCCCTGGCATTTTTATATGATAAATAATATGTAGAGTATAATAATAATTTTTTTTGATAATTTTATCATACACATATGTTCATTTTATGCTTACGCATCTCCCTTATTTACCCTTACTAGGCATCAGATCTCACTTTTTACTACATTTCTTTTCTTAATTATATGAAAAAATATATTATGTATGATATGTACAAAATGGTTATATATATAAATAAAATAATATTTATAAGATATATATGTGGTGTGAAATATTTTTTAGGTTTCAATGTTTCCCATGGAACTAAACTAATACGGTCTTTTGGTGTGTTTTTTTGTAATGTGGGATATATTCTGAAAAATGCAATAACATCAATTTTTGTTAATAATTGGTCATTATAGTTGGTATTATAGAAATTGATTAGTCAAACATTTTAAAAAATAATTAAAATATTTGAATGATATCTGAAGAAACATTTATAAGGATTTTTTCACAACATATCTAAGTAGAATCTTAAGATGTCATTGATTTTAAAGTAGGTGTCATGTTATAGGAATCATATAAGTAATTTTTCAAAATTATATGTTTTTATTCCATGATAAATTATTCTCAATGTATTATTTCTTATCAAATTCAACATATGTATCTATATTGAATAAAGTTAACATTTAATGTTCTAAATGTTGATAGTATGGGAATTATAAAAATTGACACCCTAAGTGGAAATATCATGAAGTGAATTTGGAAGGTGGTGCGAGTATTAGTTATATTTTTGATAATTAGGAGGTTGGAAATGGCATGTGAATGGTATAGGGTGATCTAACTATTTATTTAATATTACACATAATTATCATTATTAGATTGAGGTTGAGTAACCTTAAGACACGATTCACATTTCATATTTTAGGAAACGGTTATTAAGACATTTGATGATTAAGCATGAGTAATTGTTTAAGAATAACATTGAATTATTTAAGTGTCTATGTAATGGAATTAAAAAATAATATTTTCTAATTAAATTTATGGTATTATGTAAAATGGGATCTTGTAATGGTTGTCCAATTTATTTTTTCCTTATGGATTTGAGAGGTTATGTTGAATGATAATGGATACTATAAAATGTGATTTAAATAGTAAGGATATATTCATGGGAATAAACCTAATGGAAAGATAAAACATGAAATATTATTAATATTGAGATATTGATGTTTGGATAAAGATATTTTGGATATGAATAAGTAAATTGGACGGTACCGGTTACCTTGGAAATGCTTACAAATTTGATGAAAAAGTGGTTTATATTGTCACAAATAGATTTTATGAATTTTTTTGACATAAAGAACATATCCAATAATCTTTTGAATAAAATAGAATTCATGTTTTAAATAAGGATTTAATTTAATTACCTTATTTCAAGAGAGTACATGATAATGGTATTCACATGTTGGTTTGTGATAATTTAGAGATATATCATGTTGTTTGGGGGATTAATGATTAGTTGATTTTTTAATGTTAGTTACCTTATTTCGAAATATTTTTATTTTAATCATTTTTATTGATAATAAATGTCAAAATTTATGAAATTATGTCCAATGAAATTTTGATGAGTTTTTATAGATTAAATAATTATTTACATATATGAGGATTTATGTATATGGGATAAAA
This sequence comes from Viscum album, assembly GCA_963277665.1. NCBI lineage: Eukaryota > Viridiplantae > Streptophyta > Magnoliopsida > Santalales > Viscaceae > Viscum > Viscum album. The sequence continues at coordinate 823,860,671 of OY728157.1, forward strand.
TTTTATAACTTTTTTTCTAACATTAAGAATGATGAAATAATCTATCATTCTATTGATTTCATAATCTGTTAATGCATGAAGAATAAAAGTTTCACCATCATTTCATGGAATATGTGATGATAGGTAAATTAATAAAGGCATAATGAATGGACGGTATTATTCTTATTGCATGTGATGATATCATGTAACAATTTCTACTTATAAAAATTCTTCAACCCTAGAAACATGATCATGAAACCAAATCCGTTATCCTGGTAGATTCTTTTCCAATGAAACAAATGGTCCATCAGATCATCATAGATTTATGAAACTATGAATTTTAACTTTTTATTGGATATGTTTACTATTACTATCATTGAGAATAGGATAGTGGAATTTCTCTTCCTTGTCTACGTTTTCAGTTGTCGCCTATATTCTCCTCTCTGGAAACCGCATTATGAGTTACTCTGGGTAAACGTTATGTTTTCAAACTTCCATTTTTTAAAAATGTTTTAGTATTAATTTTTGAGATTTATTTTTCGACGAAATGAACATTCATGAATTAAACATTTGATAACCCGATTAATTTGAAGAGTAAAATTTATTTTATAGGGGGAAGAATGTATCACATCATGATCTTGTGAAATATTTTTTTCAAATTAATTTAATATTTTATATATTTTACATATAACACAACAATGAATATTTATTTTTTTTATAAAAATTTACTTTGTTTGAAATGCATTATATACAGCAACATGTTATGATTAAGTTACAAAGAACATCAACATAGCTTGAGTTTCATGAAACCCAGTGTTTCTACAAAACATCATTTAATTATTAAAATTATTTAAACAAAAAAACTATATCCCAACTATTAAAATGGAATGTATGAATGGGAATAAATTAATTATTAATTTTGTTTTGAAACAGTACATAGAATTCTCATACCAATTAATGGAAAGTTAATGTAAAACCCATTTTAATATAAAATGTAATGTCTTCTGAAAAACTATTTTATGGTGTACAACTATTTTTTATAGAAATATAATGAGAAATAAATATATTTGGATTATAATAATGAAATAAATTCAGAATATATAAAATATATTTCTTAATAACCTTCTTATTTTTTCTAGACATTATATAAGAAGAAATAATTTTTTACTCCTTAAAAAGTACATTTCTAAAAATGCAGTTTTTCTATAATTAGATGGTGCATTTTTTTAAAATCAATTACTTCACTACTTTTTTTTTTAATTTTTTGGAAAAAAATAAACTCCAAAACCTAAATAAAGAGATTAAATTTTACTTTTGGTGATGTTTTTGTATTTTTCTGATAAGTTTCATGTTTTGATGATTACTGAAACATAATAAATTTTAATTCAAAATAGATTTATCTTCTAACATATTTTTAAAGATCAATTATTTTATGAAATTATTTAATAGTATAAGTAGATAATTTTCAGTAATTTAATACAATTTACATAATTTTAATAAATTTTATATTGAATTTTGATATGAAAACACTTCAATAATTCAAATGTTTTCAATTTTAAAAAACTATTATCTCATTCCCCCAATGAGATAAATTTTAAATTAATTTATGAAAATTATTTATATTAACATTATAAAAAATAGATTACATATTTTTATTAATAATATCCATATATGTTCAATCATTATCTTTTATTTTTTCCAGTATAAATACTATCTATGGTAATTATTAATACCACGGTAATAGGAAAATTAGGAAATTTAACTTAAAAATAACATTATAAAGACTATAAAAAGACCCTATTTTAAAAAATTGATATTTGATTATTTAAGTTGGATATCTAACAAAACCTTATCCAAATTAATTTTTTAAATGTATACATTTCCATTAAAATAACTTAGAAATTGATAAAACAAAGGAGAGTAATAAAAAGTCACACTCTTACTTTTAATATGTATAATGTTTTTATTATTGAATTAAATGAAATATATGATAGAATATATATATATTATTAAGAGTCATATAATGATTATATACATTGTATATATTTATTTTTAATTTTTATTTGAGATATAATTTTCATAAATAATTATAAATGATAATGGAGTAGTTAATAAATTAATGAAACAATAAATTATATGATATTATATATATTAAAATAAATATAAATTAATTCAATTAAGGTGATATATGAATTTATTTCGAATATTACATGTTAGGGGTGTATTATGTGAATTATTTCAATGATACCATGTTGAATATATTTTATAAAATTCAATGTTATGAATATTTTCAAAATCAACACATATGAAACTTTATAAAAATAGTATATTATTAAATTATTCAAAATCATAAACATATTAAATAATTGAAATAGGATTGTTTATTTTATTAAATATTTTAAATTTTCCATTTATTGTCCAATTTAATCCTAAAATATAAAAATTAGCGTGTCTTTATATTTAAAAAATTTATAAACATAGTAAAAATTAAAATGGTTTAACTAATGGTTAATCCAAATGATAAGGTTTAAAATAATACCAAAACTTCTATAAAATGTATTTTATACCTACATTTAATGATTATATAATTAATATTAGAATTAATTGGCTTCTAGATTTTTGTTTATTAGTAATCAATTTGTTATACATTAATAATTTGGGAGTTTCTAAAAGTTCCCCTCCTCTCTCATATAAAAGAGGACCTCTCCTTCACTTGTAATCACACCTATAAAGCCCATTGGCATTGATAAAATAAAAAAATTCCTCCCATATTTCTTCACTTCATCCTAGAATCCTTTATATCGAATTAAATCCAACCAATCAAGTCCTTTTGTGCAAATCAAGTGGAGATACCCAAAGAAGAGGTAACATTCATCAACAAACGTTTTTGTTTTATTTATTCATTGATCATCATAATTTGTTTTATTTCACGTTTAGATAATATCATAAGTATTATTAGATATATTTATATAAATTTTAAAACTTACACTTTCACAAATATCCATCTAATCAGTAACAAACTTACTATTCAGGTGTACCGATGATTGTTGCATTGCAACACAAGGATTGTTTGTTTTTACTTTACAAACCCCTCATGGTGTAAATTATGAGAGACAAAATGTTTTTATGTGATAATTTTTAAATTTATTATTTATATATGCATTTTTAATTAAAATATAAAATATATATTATTTCTTTCTATTTTGTCTAAATATTATAATTGTGTTTGTGGACGTGCAGACTACTGCCTCCTCAAAGCATTCTGATTCATTCACACATAAAATGGAATGTATTAATGATTTTTTTAGTGAATGTATATTAAATATATTATATAATCAGTATACTCTAATAATATATATATACATATATTTCATTTACATTCTTCCTTTATATACTATAACAAAATAGAAATAGTGTTCTTGCGTACATATGACCTACCTTCTTCGTGAACATTGTATTACATTTCATATACATATATATATTATAAATATTTATATTATTAATATATATGATATATATAAATAATTTTTTATATCTATAAAATAATTAAATCCTTATCAATGTAAGGGTATCAAAAATATAAATCAATAGATGTTTGATAAATTAAGCTGTGATTACTCGAAACATTGCATTAACATGGAACAATAAATAAATGGGTAACATAAATTCATAAGGGAATAATATATTGGATTATATATATGAATATGGTTATATAATTGTGTTAGAGTAAAATAATTACACATGATTTTTTCATGAGTATACTGATTGTCAATATATAAGGTTATGTATTCCTATCACACATTTATATTTATATGAGATACAATCCATGTTCACCATATATTTGTTATATGTGTTGTATATAATAACCAATAATTTCATTTAGGAATATTATAATGATTATTATGGTATTTTCATATCAATATCCTTTTCTTTCTTTCATAGGGAATACGATTTAACTAAATATATTGTGGTAACGGGATTCCTAGTTTTACATTTGTTTAAGAGATACTTAGGTAATATTCTCCACTTGTTTGTTTTGTGTGGTATATATGATTCCCCTTAATATATTTTTTTATCATTAAACATAACTTTATTGGTATTTAAATAAAAATTTTATGAATTTTTTTTCATGTGGTTTACTTTTCAATGGTTACCATACTAGTATGATAATTTTGTTACAATTTTCCTTTATTGAGACACATGTTAGGTTATACACCTATATTCATTTATCTGGTTCATATACTATTAATGTAATTTTTTAACATTATTGTACTCATTTTCATGATATTATATGTTTCATTTACTTTCATTCTTTATTCATTCAAAAATCTATGTTCCATAAAAACCTTATTTTAAAAAAATAAAAAAAAGTTAAAATGATAATTTATATTTTGTCAAGGTAAAAACATTAAAATAATTTTAAAATGGTTATCAAAAAATCAATTATATTATTTTCATGGATATTTACAATGAAAATGGTCTTTAATATGTTTAATTATTTAATAATTATTCTTCCAAATTTAATGTATATTTCACAGAAGAATTTTTTCTAGTGATATTTAGAAATCATTTTCCATTTTAGAAAATTTTATTTGATGTTACATTTTATTTACTGGGTATATGACCCATGATAGCATTATTATTATTTCTCCGAATGGATTATGTATATTATATATTTATATTTATGATTTTTTTCTTTCCAAGAGTTATGTTATACCAAATTGTTTACAAAGCACGCTTATTTAATGATTATTATACGACTAATATTCTTGTGTAAAAGAATTCTTGGTTTTAATTTTATGAATGATGGGACATATATATCCCTCCAATTAAATATAAAATGATTTATATCTATTGAGATAGACATGGATTAAATGGGGATTGAACCTGATTTATTAAACATCCTTTTCTATTAAGATGGCCTTGTTAGTGAACTTTGACTACTAACAAGTTCTTGGGAGTGAACTGGGAGTACTAAGATGGTCCAAGTAGTGAACCCTGACTACCACGACGGTATGGGGGAGAACTCATAATAAAAATATATACATTACAGTTATAACCTTACTACTTTGTAAATGATGTTATATAATTATTTATGTGACACAATTTCATGACTTCTTTTTATGTTATGATTTTTTTATTATGCTATTGATTCCATTATGATTAATGTTTCCTGAACTACCAATGCATATTACATGACTCATTTATAATATCTTTCAAATGGATATTATGATGATAAAATGTTATGTTTATGTTCTCATACCATTATGTTAGTTCTATGCTTATGTTTCTCACTTATTTATGATTAGTGTGGATATGAGATCACTACTTCTTATGTTTCATTTCCACATGATATTAATAATGGATTGATGTATTATTTATTAAAAAGGGTTCTAGTTTTGAATAAATAGTCAAGAAAAGATATAGATGTGTTATGAACGAGTTGTTTTGTTTCTCATTATTTAGATGGAATTATACTAATAATACCATTGAGAATGTGTTTGTGTAATGTATGAAATGTATCCAAAAAATGATGTAATGTCAATATACATTAATAATGAGTCATAATACCACATGTCCCCACAATAATAATTATCTTTTTCAAATATATTTGAAGGTAATAAGGTGTATATGATATTCTAATTCTAAAAGAATAATTCTTTCATAAATATGAAAAATATACATTGAAAATATAATCATATCCACTTATAATAGGAAGAGATAAAAATTACATCAGTTCATGAGGTGGTATTCTTTCATACACATGATTGGTGTATTGATTTCCATTTTATATAAGTGGAGATGGATATTATTTATACCATCAATGTAAAAAAATATTATTATATAGTAGATAGTTATGTTATTATATAATTATATTGGAAAATGTTTAGAAGGTTATGGAAGAAGAAAAATAACTATAATGTATGGTTAAGAGTAATACCTCTTCTAGTGAGACACTCCTTTGATTTATTCGTAAATCCTTCTTCATATGAATTTTAAACAAAAAATGCATTAAAAACAAGTTGAGGTATATAAAAAAGTTATTTGGGTAGTGGTTTATTGAAATAAATGCAATTTTACCTGTGAAGAGGTGAGGATAGGATAATTACTTTTATAAATGGGAAAACGAACCCACATACAAACTCTAAGGAAATTTTTAAAACATATTCCAAACTGGTAAATTCATTTACAATAAAAATTATTCAATGGATGTTATATTTAAATATGTGATACATTATGGTTGATAAATGGTCTTAAAATTGAATTTATATATGTTTTATTAGAAGACATAACAATATATATTGTATCAATCCCTTGGTAATCCTGTTTTAACCATAACCACAATAATTAATTTTTAGTGTTTTCATAGTTCATTATGAACAAAAATTAAGAATAACATATTTTATAATAGAAATTATTCCATTTAGAAATATGGAATAAATATTTTTCATGTTTATTTCAGATAAGTGGTTGAATTTAATCTAAAATAAAACCCATATAAAACATGAAGAATCAGTTATCCAAATATAAAATATCAATAAAAATAAAAAGTCTCATACAAACATATTACAATACATTTATTCAAATTAACGGAATATGATTAAATATAATATAATCAATATACTTTTAGTTTTATAGTAATTTTAAAATATAATTTATATTTGTTAAAACATTATAGGAAATGGTAGATTGTTATAAGAATCTGTATTTTCACAATTCATCAATAATTAATAATTTCATAAAATTATCAAAACTTTTGTCAAAGAAAATTCAGAAATGTTGATTTTAGTAATTATATATATTTTTTAAAATTAATTTTAAAATTATTTAAGAATTAATTTAAATAATTGTGGACAATAAAAATGAAAATCATTTTTATGATGAAATTTAATTTTGATGTATACAATAAAATGTCAAAAAAATTAGTACATATTTAAAATTATTTATTTATTATCTAAAACCATTATTCATAATATTAAAAATGTGGTTATTCATATTTTTACCACAATGTTTAATGTCTATGTTATAATGGGCAAGATTAAAAAATATTATGAATAAAATATAAAAAATTTAAAAAATGTTGTTGAGTGTAATACATGATATCGATGAAATTAAATTTATTTAGGAAAAATTCAAAAAATATAGTGTTCTTACATGATAAACACTTTAAATTTATACCTCAAAAATTCCGTATCTATGATTACAAAAAATTGTGGATACTTATACCTCATCATATCATCATGTTACAATGTATTTCTTTCATGTTGCTAGTTTCTCCACCAAACATTGACTATATGAGTGGTCCTCTTGATATAAATGTCTCTCTATGATCGAAAATCTTCACATTATGTACCTCATATAAAATATCTTATTCTCGGTGTTATGATCACTAATTTTAGTAATATAGATGGGGAAGTGACATACTCCAACAAGATAGATGTCTGAAACACACTCTGAACATGAGAGAGGTTTGGTGGAAGTATCAAGGGACAAGTAGACGTCTATGTTAAATTAGAAAATTTGAAAGGCCCATCATAAGTAGGGCCTATAATTACATTATTTCAAAATATCATTATCTTATTCAATTGAAAATTTCACAAAACACATTCTCACCAATAAAAATTGTCATATCAAATCGACAATTATAATTGTAACATTTACATTGATGGTTTTTCCACAATTATGTGTTACTAAATGAATCTAATTATATCTATAATTTCCTCTGATAGCTCGATTATGGATATCATTCATAATCCAAATTCATACTAACATGTTGGAGTTTTATATTTTTTTCCCTAGTGTAATTCATAATAATCTATCTAAATAATTTATTGAATGATATTTCTATAATAAAATAGGACTTGAGGAAGAAGTTGATCCCCCGAAACTTATAAATCCATAGAAATCGATATATTCATGTCTTCTTTGGTTCTAATTTTTATCTTATATTGAACATTTGTTTGAGTATTATAAACAGTTCTGAAACAAACTATTTTATCCATGTCTAGAAAAATAAATTTCTACAGTATAGTGGTAAACCTGGGATAATGATAAAACATAATTAAATGTGGTACCCCATGGAACCTTACCATATAATTAGTTTATATCATATAAATATAATCTAGAGAGAAATATGCTCTGTTATAAAAGAATTGAGATGATTTTTTATGAAGATAATCTACTACCCGTATATAATTTTTCCATTTCGATGTTTTAGAGAGTGTAACAATAAATTCAATTTTAATGTTTTCCCATTTTCATTATGGTGAGGGTAATGGTTGTAAAAACCATGTAGACCATTCTCTATCATCCTTAAAATTAATAAATAAAAATAACTAAGATACAACCACTTTAATATCTCTCTCCAAGAGATACCACTAGATAATACTCTTAATTATCTATAAATCCATGGACTTCTAGGATGAATATAATATGAAGAAATATTATATTCCTCTAGAAACACCTTCTTAAAACATAGTATGGATGAAAGATATAGATGATTTATAATTTTTTTAATTAATTATAATAAATACTGAACATAAGAACATTTTTGTCCTTATTATGTTACTCTATGTCATCCACATACAGATATTTAATTATTTCATGGATAGTTGGAGAAACAATTATATTATAATGAACATTTTCCCCCTTCTTTCAGATTCCAATAATGATACATTTCAAATCAAGAAATATGTGTTCATTTTTTTCCTCGTCATAGATATGCTAGAAAGGTCATTTAGGCTCAATTCATGGGAGAGTATTTTTAATTTTTAATGGAGGTAATGTCTTGAAATTTCATAATCATTAATTAGTTCCAACCATTTTCTATTATACATATTCAACTCATTCTATTTAAACATATACATTAAATTTTTTATTGCCTATATATATCACATTGTTCCCTATAATGATATTTCTTCCATATATTTAATTAAGAAAAATACAATGAGATAAATCTAAATCATGATTTGGGTAATTCCTTTGGCCAAAATTTAATTCTTGTGGAAAATAATTTGTCACTATATCATTCTAAACGAAACCAAATACCAATACTATAATTGATTCATCACTACAAATTATAACCCCTTATTGATTTTAGGTTAATGTAATAATAGGTTCACTAACTATCCATCCCTTTAGTTTATTTATCTATTCTTCAAATTCATATTTCTAAAGGAACATCTCCCCCTTTCGAGTCTTTATATTGATTGGTTTTGATTGTCATGATAATTTATAGAAAAACCGATATTTATATCTATCCAAACTAAGAAAACATCAGATCTTAGTCACAATGGCTAGTTTGAAAAATATTTTAATAATTTCAGTCCTTCATTGTTCCACCAATATACCCCATCACGATATTATATAACCCCAAATGTTACTTTTTTGTTGAAAAAGTAACACTTAATACATTTTTCATACATAATCCACATCAATATGGTATTTATCACAATTCTGAAATGATCTGCATGCTCTACCATGAAATCAAGATATATCATATTGTCTTTAATAAAGGCATCCAATAAACTCAAAAATATATTATATATAGATTATATTAAATAAATATAGGGATATAGTGGAGGAATTAGTAAGAACAAATAGAAACACTATACAATCATAGTGTCAAAAAAATTAGTAATATTTTCTTAGGTATAACCTTTTTACTGACTGTCGGCTAATGATATACATATTTATGGTTAATCATGGAAAAGTATTCATCTCTATGTAGGTGATCGAACTAGTTTTCAATATGGACTATCTGATACTTGTTCTTGATTTTGATCTTTTTTAATTCCTATAATTAATGAAAATTCTATTTAATTTTTCTATATTCTTGATAAAAATATAATGTGTACCCTATGGAGAATCAGCAGGCTAGAAATATCCAATTTCAATATTATATTTGAGTTTCCTATTTAATTCCTACAACACAACATGGACATTCTCTATGGAGACTTGGAAATAGTCGTTTCACCATGTATGAGTTCTAATATGTACTCAACTTCATTATATTTTGTAATCATGGGAATCCATTCTAGAAATAAATCAATAAACTCACACATGTTAATCAAATCATCAATGTTGTGTTTATCTCACACCATATTTGATAAAAATTGCATTTAAATGGAATCATTAACAATACAATGGGTAAAATTTCTATTAGATGTCCATATTTATCATTTTATGGATATGCTATCATAACATTTTATAGAATATATAACATAAATTTCCTTCATCAATAATTTTTTTTCGATTTATGTAGTGAAATCTAATCCATGTCCAACATAACATTAAACTAAACCATTGGGACAATAATGATGTTTACCGGAAGCACCTCCCAAAAAATATCTACCTGAGAAGAATCATATAATAGAGATATAATAATTTCACCATTACTGGGTTTCCCTACTAATTAAATATATATTCATTGGGGTGAAATATTGATACTATTGTAGATTTATTCAAATATAAATGTGTGGTAATATCCACAGTAATAAAATATATTATCAATAATGTTGTTGACGGTATGTATAAGTTTCACCTTGTTTTTATCTCACCCCTCATCTCAAATAGTGATTATATGATATTTACCTATTTCTACTGACTTAAAAGTATACTGATTTCATCCACCATCATTAACCTATAGATTTGGGAACTCGTTATAATAATTACCCTACACATTTTGTTAGAATCACTAGAGTCTGGGTGGCGTATTTTTGAATATTTGTCTTTATTCACATCATTAACTAACACCTTCCCAATACATTAGAATTCTAAATTCATATTTCCTTCCTTCATTCACTAAAAAACTATAACATTTCCCATAAAATCATCCTACCTATTTTCTTTAACATGCGGAACATAAATGAAATATATTTTTATTCTCTCCATGGTTTTTATACTTTCCTTTAAATTCCATAATTCATTTTTTATCAATACCATTAGAGTGATGAGTACCTATTATCTCTATTTCCACCTTGAGTGAACGTTAAAATATTAATTAATAGCTACTTTTTTCACATATAGTTAACTCAATTTTAATACTTTTTATTAATCCACTAATTAATAGATGAAAATTAAAAAAATAGGATGATAAAACTATAATTGAACCTCATAAGTCACATAAAATTTCCCTTTTTTGTAAAAATATATTCAATATCATTATTTTTTTAGGTAAAGGAACTCCATATCTATTTTATATGAATTAAATGAGGAACTTGAAAGTTGAAAATAAGATATTAAACACATCTAACTCTATTGTTTCAATTTCATTCTACTTTTTAAAATTCATTAAAACATCATATAATTGATCAGCATTACCTTTCAATCAATAGAAATGAAAAATGAATTTTTAACGTTCAAACACTATAGAATGGAAAATATCTGTGTACAGTTATAATCAATTGTCCATAAATTATTCTATTTGGGGAACTACTAAAAGAAGGTGGGTGTTGCCTCATGATGAAATCTACAACACTTTTCCCCGTACATTGATAATTTGATATCTCAAAATGATTTATTATCTGAGAATGAAATTTGGGAATAAAAATGATATTTTATATTCCATCTCACATGATATTTTCTATTTTAGTAGGATAATCATTGAATTTTCCATCAAATTCATCAATTACATGGTTCCTTTTGGTTAAACTATAGACTAAAACCAAAAAATGCAGTGTATTCAATTATAATCCTAGTGGTAAACCACTAAATCTGGAGAAGAAATTTATTATATTTCTAAATCATGACGCCTTCATTTCAATATATGAATCAATTTTTACCCTAGGATATTTACCATCATTTTAAATTCAAATTATTGATGATGATTCCTAAAGTGTTTTTGAATTTCCCTATAATATCCCATGGGAATGTCAAAATATGTGTGAATCAACATCCATTATTGTCCACTAGGTAATGATATAATCCATCTAATTGAAAAAAAATTATTAATTAACCATACTTATAATTTAACCTAATCCAAATGAACGTGTAGTATACATACAATGATATAATTTCATAGAAGAAACTTTCTCTATCCATTAACAAATTTCCATGATATTTTCCTATAATTATACTTATAAAAATTCTCAACCATTGACATATCCCTATGGATATAAAAAATTATAACTATTCTTTAATATAGTCTATACATAAACGATTCATATAATACAAACTATATCGAACAATGATTTCATTTAATAAATATTAAATCTATTAAAACAACATTCCCATACATTAAAAAAATAAACTCCAGAGGACTATAAAGGTTTAGTGTGTCTGGAAATCGGGATCAATGAAAAATAGGTTTATAACTACACTACACCATATCACCCTATTTTCATCATAAATTACACCCTTCATTAACAAATAATACATAATACCTTTCATTATATCCTCAGGAATTGAATCATAAAAAATTGTGATCTCAGATTCAAAATAACGTTAACCAAGGGACATATCGGTGATCACATATGAATAACACAAGCATAATGATATGATAACATGATATAATTATTTTATAACATTACCATTTATATTATATGTCATAATATTAATCTATGGAATACAGATTGACCATTTATAAGATATAAGTTATAATGGAATCAATGAACATGATCCATGTGTGAATAACATTGGCATACGACGTTGAATTGTGGATCACACTTAAGATTTTTATATAACCCCTTAGCTATGATTTAGAATTTACATGACTATAAAAGAGTGTTGGGATTACTCCCCACACCATTTTTTTAATTAAGATTCACCTAAAATACTATCATTTCAGATTTGGTTCACTTCTTAGACAATCATAATAGTTAGGGAACCGACCCATGACTGTCGTAGTGGAAAAAATACATTACAAAACTATGCTCACTAGAAATTGTTTTCATTTTATCTCAGGATACACCATTATTTTTCCAATGCATTGGATGGTGATATAGGTCTCCCTCGTATTTAGTTTTCTATTAACTAACATCCATGGTTATAACATAATCATCGTCTTTACTTATGACTTAACCACAAACCAAGTATATATCCTATCCATGATCCTTAGTAATAACATGAAGAACATCCATATATTTAACATATAGACCATCAAATAATTAAAACCTTATATAATTATTCCAAAATATCATAAAACATTCATCATATCAGAACAAATGAATAGAAATGTGTTCCACAAACATTTCACTGATTCATAACAAATGGAAAATAAACTAGTTTCATTAAAATATTTACATCATTAATATATTTTATCCATATAAATAATATGTATTCTATACATGGAATATATCCCCAAATAATCTAATGTAACATTACATGATTTCGTCTTAGATGAAATATTATTTCGAATGGTAATGTGGAGACTTTTTATGAAAATATTCTTTCCATTTTAATATAACTTCTTCAAAAAACTAAAAAAATAATAAGGAATTTTTTTTCATTGAAATGAAACATGAATGTCAGTACACAATATTCATATAATAGTTTTCTTATTATGGTGGAACATTCCTTTCATTTTGTGAATGATAAAAAAATTCAATTCAAATTGGTATAATACAACCGAAATGTCCTTGATTGGATAATGAAAAGAGGATAATTTTCAAAACCATTTTTTTTAAAAATAAAATCAAGTGTAAAATAAATTTAAACAATAATTCGATAATATAAAATTTATATTCATAAAAAAGTTAACGGAAACATGTATTATATAAAAATAACCAAACTATATGAAAATTAATATGTTTTATTTTTGATTTATATCATAATATTTCATCATCATAAATATAATAAATATATTCCCAACAAAAATTAGATTATGACATAAAACCGTTACCACATGGGTTTCTTCTAAATCATAATCCCCATGATTGAATAATTATGAATTAAAAAGATAATATCTTTAGAATAAATAAATTCATGTTATAATATATATATATATATATATATATATATATATTTGGTTATATATATATATACCTCATAAAACAATATAGGTCCAAAATATAATATATTTACCAATGAAAACAATTTGAGTTAAAATTCCCTTACCTCATGTCGAGAATTATTTCATACATGTTCAAACCACCTATATAATAAATATTAATTTATTATAATTATATTAATGAACCATAATAATATATATCATATAATATATTATTTACTTATAACCTTTTAATAACCATTTATTAATTATTCATTTGTAAAAAATGCTTCGAGTACAAACCACTTCATTTTTTATGTAAGTTTTGGTTTTATTATTTTGGTCCTTTAAATTAGATCATGGTTATACTATCTAAATAGTGTTAAAAATTTTAAAAATATCATATATAATCATTATAACTTTATTTATATAAATATGAAAAATTTATAGATATAAAATTAATTAATCTTTTCTTAGAGATAGCATGTCATACGAAACATTAACGTTGTTTCCATTTTCTCGAAGGATAGAACGAAACATAGGAAAATAATATATAAAATTTGTTGGATAATTTTTATTTTATAAATATCATATATTATAATTATATATATTCTTATTATCATCCATATTAAATTAAAAATTAATAATATTCCATATCGCTTTGTGGAGGCAGAAGTCTACACAAACACATGTAGAACATTATTATTATCCAACAGATGTGATGGTAAGAAGGTATAAGTGATGTTATTATACAAAATAATAATATGTTCTAAAATTATATATATATATATATATATATATATATATATTCAATCAGTTATTATATCCACATGTTTGAAGAAGTGATGTAAAAATAATTACAACGATTCTCACTACGTCAGTCCTATGAACACATGATTGAAAGTTACTTTTCACATTTGATTGAAGTGGATGCAGATATAAGTTATTCTATTAATATATTAATATCTCATTATATGGGAGATACTAGTGTTATTATATCATCAATTAATTTTTATATTTTTTGGATTTTTGAAATGAACTGAAATTATAACAAATGGTTCAGAGCTATACCTCTTCTTTTGAGATCATCTTTAGGGTTATACGTAAAGCAATCCTAGGAGGTATTATTTATAATACCAGGGACTCTCATAGGCTTAGATGTAATTATGTTATGGATCTCAGTATGTATTTCATTATTCAAATTTATTTTTATGTGTGATGTTTATTGGATAGAAGAGGTCACTTTATAATGTATAAATGAACCCACTTGGATACTTCTTGGATATTTCCAAATTGAAAGTAAAATGATATTGATTCCCCATAAAAATTGTAAAAATTATCTTACATTTTTAATTTGGATATTATGGGTTTGATATATAGCCATAAAATATGGTTTACTGTTTTCATATTTGAATGCATTCCCTTATCAATTGTAATAAACCCTCGTAAACTCATTTAACCTTAACTGTGATAATAATATTTTACTGTCGTCACTGGTCATATAGAAAAAATATTTGTGGAACATATTATAAAATATTATTTGTGCATATTCCAAATCAGAAATCTATTTTATATATTTAATTAATATATTTTGGAAGAATATAATTTAAAATAAAACCTACATAAGTGAAGAAAAAGTTGGTTTTCTATATTGGAAAATTTCATTTAATTAAAAATATTTCATATAAAATTTAAATATAAATTTTTTTCAATAATTTAAATTAGATTAATAAAAATATAATTGAACTAATTTAACCTTTAAAACCATTTTAAAATATAATTTATATTCTTACATAATTTACATTAAAAATGTGTTTTTAATAAAATTATGAACATTCAATATTTATAAAAAAATTAATATTTTTAATTAATTATAAAATATTAAATCTAATATAATTTTATTATATTGATTTCAAAAAAATAAATTTATTTTTAAAAATAATGTTTCTAATTATTGAAAAAATAATTTTATTATTTTTTAGTAATAAAAAATGAAAAATCGAATGAGAAAAATTTTATCAATGAAATATCCCTTCTAATAAATATGTTATATGTTATAAGACAAATAAATCACTTATAGAGCTCAATAAAATTATCATTCTCAAAAATTAAGAATAAAAAAGTAATATTTATAGAGATTATGGAACCTATAGAGATTAAATAATAACCTGAATATTGGAATAGTTACATGAAAATTATGAATAGTAATCGAGCCAATAGAATAGTAACCTCGCCTTTGAAAGTATAAATAATATTTAATAAAATTATAAATAAATAAGTGATATTTTTATACCACATTATATGAAAATTAATGTTTTCAATATGATAAATTATGTGTCAATATTTTTTGTAATCCATATATATTTATTTACAATTTTTTTATTAATATGTATATATAATAAAATATATTTTGATAAAATATTTTGATAAATTTTAATATATTTTTCCTATAAGTATAGGGTACTTCTATAGATCTTAGTTGATTTTTCAAAATGTCATAAAATAAGTTATAATATTAAAATCTATATTTTTTCAAATAAATGTTGATTTTAATTAAAACTTAAATATATCATATTAGTAAAAAAATCATGACATGGAGTCCATTAATCAAATATACATGTTGGTATATGGTTGGGGTTAATTTCTGGGTTTTTCTTAAAATAGTATATTTTTTTGAATTGTGAAATACATTAATTTACTATATTTAAAAAATACAAGAATTATTAATTCATGGTAGATGTATAGATGAGGTATTCGCCAATTAGTTCTAAATGTCGTATTCATTTTACTTTTTGTAGTCACATTAATCAATACTATTTGTATTCTTGAGCCGAAATAATAAAAAATCAACAAAATAATCAAAACACACCCCTTCACCCATATAAATACCATCCCTCACCACCTCTTATCATTGAACATTATAATCCATGGATATTGTTTAAATTTCTTAATGTTTTCTTACCAAGACTCTTCCCCATGTCCAATATCTTTTGGAGTATACAAAAGACTAAACCCATGTGATGTAAGGAGGTTCTCAAGTAGAAGAAATTCAATAGGTATGATCTGCATTCCCTATCTTAAAATTTCATTTCTCGTTCATTTATTTTCTTATCCATTATTCACATCCCAATCCAAAAGTGAAATATTAACTCCATTATTTTATATATTCTTTTATTTTACTATTTTAATTTAATAATTCATCATTAAAGCTCTTATCCACTCAATTTATTCTAAAAAATAATACATCACATGGTACGTGTCGATTAATTGCCTTCATGGACGATAAATTTTCATTTTCCATTACTGCTTTCAAGGAATGATGTAACAAAATTATTATGGTCTAATAATATATTATTATATGTGTTATATGTTATATGATTTTTTGAAACCAATATATAATCATGATATTAAATAAAATTATATAAGTATGTAATGGCCAAAAAACCACAAAAATAGATTATTTCATTTTCATTTACCCCTTTTTTAATGAATCATACACATGTAAAATAAAAAATAATAAATAAGAGTATTTAAGAATCTATAGGTTTATTAATAAAATATAATTTCAATTATGGAAAATTATTTCCATTTTACCAGAACTTCTATATCAGTATACAAGTGAACCGATCGTGAAAATAAAAAAAACACTCCAGGAATGATGAAATTGAACCCTATAACTCATAAAAATGCACATAAACGAAATTAATAAAAAATAATAAATAAAATACATATAGAATAGGTTTTAGAATTATTAATTAATTAACCTAATTTTAATATCCATGATATTAAACTGATGAAATCATTCAGACATAAAGAATGGGGATTCTCGATCCCTAGATATTTTCATTGGATTATTCCTCTTTCATGAAAAATATCAATGTCAATATTCATTCATTATTATCACTTTTAGGTTTATTGTCTATAAATTTTTCAAATCCTATTTTATGATAATTTAAAATACATTCCATAATAACACTCATTTCTAAATCACATCATGACTCCTCAAGAAAATTTATTTATTCACTCAAGTGTGATGATTATTATACAAAATATGTTTTCCCTCTCTCATTTGGGAATCCCAAAGTTTATTCATGAATATGTTATTAATTAAATTACACCAATTAAATTACATATGTTATTTTATTTCTATGATTTATATACATTCTATTTGGAAATCATGATTATGTAAATGTTATGATGACAAGAGTGCGCCAAAAATTATATAGTTCTTCAATGCATTTGGTAATATGTTGTATATCATGAAATACTATGCAATATAAATGAAAAAGCCTCTATATTTTTTCACAATTATGATGTTATTATTGTGAAAATATGGTATGCATTAACATTATGGTAGATTAGTTCACAACTATGTATTGTGTTTGAACACTAAGACAAGAGTTTAATTTTTATGAATTGACACATTTCATGAAATTATCTAAAGTATCATTTCATGATTATGATTATTATCATATAATTATGTTATGATGATCATTATTATGATATCCCATGTCAAATTGACTCATGACTACATATATCTACTTATTGGGAGTTTATCTCACACCTTTCATTGATGTATATACTTTTTTGAATACTTATACTAAGGAGAACATGAGATTTATAGTGGTAAAGAAGTTGTTTTAAAAAATATTATGTTTTATTATTGTATATGTTATGTATTTTCCTAATTTTCCAAACATATTAATCCTTTGGATATTGGGTTTTTAATTGTATTATGTTTTATATCACAAAAATGACGTAATTGTTATAAAACAAAATTGTACATTCAATATAGTTATTATTAGAGACCATTTTAGTTAATTTGTGAAATAGGATTAGAGAACATTATTGAAACCCCTTAGTGTGAGACAAATCATATGTAAGTATCATTGAAGATTTTTTTTATTAAAAATTGATTCAAAAGGACCCCACAAGCTATGAAAATAGAGTAAATTTCAAAGATGAAAAATTTATTTGTTCATGACATATTTATTTACATTTTGGTCAAACATATTCTACATTATTAAATTATGGGAACCACGAGAAACATGGACAACTAACCATATGAGGTAAAATAAAATGATTTCCTGAATGAAATCGCCAACTATTTTGGAGTTGGTGTTCAATATTTCGTTGTGATGCTTACATATAGTTCTCACATTATAAAAAATACCCTAAATATTTTGGAATGTCCAAATTTAACTAAGAGGTAGAAACTGGAAATTAAATATTTTATATTTAATTGACCACCATTATTTATTAGATCTTATTATCCACTCACCACATAAAAATTGGTCAATTTAGTGGAGAATATATTTTGTATTCTTCAATATTATGTGAAGGATATGGTTACTCTACCCATCAATCATTTTGATGGAGAGGATGATCAATTGTGGGTTTTGATTATGAACACCATGTAGAAGGATGAAATAGAATATATATAGTGGGAATACATTAATAATATATTTTTTAACAAGAATTTACCTTAAAATCATTGTGAAAATATAGAGGGGAATTTCATAGATCTGAAGAAAAAAAGTAGGTGAATCTATCACATGTTATGAATAAAATTTAATCAGGACTATAAGGTATTAATTTTTTTTTGTTATCAATAATGATATTAAATAATATAGATACATTATTTATTTAAAACAACATCTTCAGAAGAATATATAATGTAGAGACTTTGGTAGTTATGAAGATGTTTTTTGATGTTCTATCTATGTGGATATTGATTGAAGAGATTGTTCACATGCCAGTGAAAATGAGGAAGACAAATTGATGTTTCATGTATGTCCATATAATGAAAAAGGATGAAATAAAACTCAACAAATCACATGTCAAAAATTTGGAAGAAGCAACATGGGTATTTACTCAAGGGGGTAGGGAAATTCTTCAAATGATGGAGACAATTCCACCAGGATCATAAAAGATAGATAATCATGAAGAATCCAACCAATATGATGGAGGGAAGGAGAGAAACAACCATGGTTCAATGCTTTAATGATAGGTATAAATGTCTCTATACAATCTAATGCACTAAACCTCAAATCATTGAGTGAAATTAATATTACCCACCACCAAATCCAAAGGATCAAGGGAATGATTATTCAATCACTACTGATGATGTGTAGAAAGAGAATAATGTCAGAAAATGTAAAATTCCTATAAAATCAATAATTGAAAATGTATTATTTTATTTGGGTTTTATAAATTCCATTATATATTTACTATTTTATATAAATAATGAATCAAATCCTGGATACCATGTAGTATATATATACCTAAAAACACAAAGTGGCGTGACCATTGCAACCCAAGTGTCAGAAAATTCTTCTACTTGTCTATGTGGGATGATTCTTTTAGTAAATCTAATTAGTATTCCATAGATAAATTCCATTACATACAAGAAATGGATTGGGACTAGTTTTATATAGAAAGAAATCAACAGTTGGGAATAATAGAATAGCATTTCTTATTCTTAACCATCTCATGCTACTATAAAATTGAAGGGAAGACCATTAATATCCTTGGGAAAACCCTGAAATTATGTGGGTATTGATTCTATATAAATAACATACCTTTCCAAAATGGTTTAGTCAAAGGAATGTATCAATCTATAGAAAAATCCCATTGTTAGAGACTACATTGATATATTTCACCAAGAGTAATCATGTTTTCCACTAGATTATGAGGTGATGATCTGAATATAACTCTTTCCTAAAGACACTCATATCTAAAAATTACCCTACATGATGGAATCGATTGAATTAGAGGTGTTAAATAAGTATCTACAATATAATATGGACAATGGGTTCATACACCCACGTGTATTACCTTTAGGTGAACTAGTGATTATTAAAATGAAAAATTATGGATCAATGTGGCTCTGTATCGATTAAAAGGTTCTCGATAAGATCATTATAATGAATAAGTATCCTCTTCCAATGATTTATGACTTGGTATGTCTACTAAGAGGATCCCAATACATCTATAAGGTGAATCATTCTTACGGATATAATCAAATTAATATTAAGAATGTAGATATTTTGAGGGCTTATATCAATACTAGGTACTCCATGTGAAAGGAAGAACATTAAGAACATATGAGGATTGTGATAATGAAATTAAAAAAAACAAATTGTTTCCCATGTTCAGTAAGATTGAAATTTGGATATAACAAGTAACATTCATTGGACACCATATCAACATTTATGTAATTAATGTGGACCCTCTAAAGATAAAGGAAATTAAGGAATAACCCAGACCCACTAGTGTAGTGAATATCCATATATTACTTCGATTTTCAGGCCACTACCTATTTTTATGACAAATAAATCAGTATTTTCTTGCCTACTAATGAAGTTAATTTGGAATGGGGAAATGTATTTATTGATGGAAAATGTGAGGAATGCTTTAATTATTGAATGAAAAGGATAATCACTACACCTATACTCACTTTACCAACAATTGGATAATTTTTTTGACTTATAGTGATGATTCAATGAAAGGATTGGGTTGTGTACTGATGAAAAATGATAATATGATAGCCTAGACAACCCAACAGTTGTCGATCCATGAATCCAACAACATAGAACATGAAATAGAGTTAGCAGGTGTGATTTCCCTCAAAATATTTTTAAAACCTCTCTATAGTGTGAAGTGTGACATATATACCAATAATAAAAGTCTAATGAATATATTCACACAAACAGAACTCATCATGCATCAAATAATGTGGTTTTATCAAATCATGGATAATAATTCCTACATTCCTTACCATATAAAGAAGACAAACAAGGTATCTGATTCCCTTAGTTGAAAAGACACTACTACTCTATATGTGATGATGACTAAAAAAGACCTGATCATCATGGATACACAGATGATGGTTTTGGAAACCATAATGGAATGGAATAAATCATACATTATCTATACAATTCTCTAACCATCTATCTATTACAATGTTAATCATTCAAAATGGGATGATCTATAGATTTTAAAAAATATGGAAGAGGTAAATAAGTGAAGCTAGAATAGTTATATGTAGATAATGGTGGTGTGATTTGGTTTGTTACAAGGTTGTGTGTGTTTTAATCACATGATTTAAAGAAGGGTTTGTTGGAAAATTCCTATAGCTCACATATATCTATCCACTCGGAAATTACCAAGATGTACAGTGATCTTTATGAAAATATCTAGTGGGACAAACAGAAGATGGACATTTCTGAGTATATATTAATGTTATTGGTATTTCAGTATGTTAATGGTAATAGAAAGTTATCCAAAGGTATAATGAAACAATTTTATTAACCCACATGGAAATTTCAGAATATCACTTGGGAAATTTTCACTAGTCTCACGAATGAATCTAAAGGAAACTATTTGATTTGGGTTCTGGTGGACCAACTCACCATGAATTCTAACTTTATCACTACATAGGTCAATATATCCCATGAGTAACATTCTATGATATATGTGAAGGATATAGTGAGGTTTCAATATGTTCCACTCATAATCATCTCCCAATTTTATCCAAGGATTACATCTAAAATCTGGTGGATTCTTCAACATACTTTTAGTACTGAATTGAGTTTCAACATGACCTATCACCTCTAAACTAATGGCCAATGTGAAAGAACTATTTAGATACATGAGGACATTCATAGGAAATTATCAATGGATGTTAAATTTTTATGGGATGAAAATATCTTATTAGTTTATTTATCATACAATAACATCTCTACCCCAATTATTTAGTAGTATCCATATGAATCTCTATATGGGAAGATATGTAGAACTCTAAAATGTTGGGATGATTTTGAGTAATAAAAGCTACATGGAATTGATCTTGGGAATGAGATAACAAAGAAGTATCATAATTACCAAAAAATATCAATTATTCTTATATTTGGAAATGAAATAGATATGATGAAATCAATTGAAGGGACTTGGAGTATGCTTTTATAGATAACTAATTATTTCGAATATCACTATGGAAGAGAGTCATGTAGTATGGAATGAAATGGATGATTAACCTTAGTCACATTATCCCCTTTGAAAAACATCATTTAATAGAAGTTGTTTCCTATTTAAATTCCCCCAAATATGACTCATTTTCATGATGTGCTCCACATATCATTCTAGTGGAAGTACATACCTAGACCCACTCATTTATTGAATCTGGAGGTGGTATATCTATAGAAAAACCACCTATATGAAGAGCATCCTGTAAAACCCATGAAATGAAGATGAAAAGTCTAATAAACAAGAAAACTCACCTTTTCAATGTTTTATGGTGGAATCATAATTACTCAGAAGAAACTAGGGAACCATATGAAACAACGAAGGAGAAATAAACTGACTTGTTTTTTGTAAAATGATATTTCAGGATTGAACATTTCTTAAGGGGAATGAATATAACAACACATGATATATCAATTAAATTTACATTAATATGATTATGATATATAGTACAAAACATTTACATCACATATAGATCCCATATTTTTTTTTATAAAAAATAGATAATAAAATAAGTTAAATTTATCGAAATTAATGAACCTATAATAATGTAATTGTAACCGGACCATTGGAATAGTAACATGGCCATTAGGAAAATTAATCTAGAAAATAGAATAGTATCATCAACTATAAATGTATAAAAAAATTAATCATCTGATAAAAGAAAATTTGATATATTTATAACATTAAATATGTAATTAAATATATTTAAAAGGTCAAATTAAGGGATGGTATTTTTATAATTCATAAACAATAAACAAATATATTTTAATTAATATAATGATTAAAAAAAGAAATGTTTTTCTGAAATATAGTCATAAATTAATATTTTGTTGCCTTGTAATTTTAATATAATTTTATGATACCATAAATAATATTTTAAATTGACATAAAATTGGTTATAATATTATAATCCATATTCTAAAAACTAAATAATAAATATTGTTAAAAATTCATGTTATCATATATTTATTTATTTTCATAAAATATATTCCATTTTTTGAATCAAAACAACAATCAATGGTTGGGGATATGTTTTTTTTGTTTTTCTATAATAGTTTTATTTGTTTAGTGAATATTTAAATATAGTAATTTATGATATCTAATAAATAAATGAATTATCAAGTCATGGATGATATATAGATGAGGTATGAACCCCTTAGATCGAAATATATATCATAAAAAAATTTACTTTTTTAGACATTATAATAAATTATATTTATAGTATTGAGAATAAATAATAAAATAATTGAATTAAATAATAAAAAAACACCCCTCTCCTCCACTATATATAACACACCTCGCCAACTGTTATCCTAAGGACCTTATAATCCATGAATATTGACTACATTCTGTACAATTAAATTCCATATCCTATTCCCCACTTCTAGGAGCTTATGTTATCAACAAAATAACAAACCCATGTTCCTTAAGAAGGTTCTCAAGGAAATTAGATTCAAGAGGTAAGAGTCCATTTCCATCTCTTTTAGTCTCATATAAATTTCCTTTAACTTCTTATCCTCCCCTCATGTACCTATCATGAAGTGGAATTATAACTCCATTATCTTATATATAGTATAATTCTATTTTTTAATGATATAATTCATCATCATACATCTTCTCCCCTCCTTTTAGTATAAAAATGAAAACATTGTCTATTATGTGTCGATTCCATGATTTCCTAAAAGAAAAGTTTTAATTTTCTATTATTTACATTAAATATGTACATAAATCCATAATTGTGATTAAATAGTATTATATTATTCATATTATAAGTTATATAATGTCCTAATAACAATTTATAGACATGATAATGCATAAAATGATAAACATGTAAGATTTTCATACAACAACAAAAGTAAATTAGATAACTTTCATTGATGACTTATCAAATAAATAATCCCCATACAATATAAAAAAATATTTATAAGACAATTTAAACTTTTATATATTCATTCATAGCATATAATTTTTATTTTAGATATTTATTCTCAATTGAAATATTTTTGAACATTATACCAGATTTTTTGACAATGATGATGTTATTTCTGAACATGATTCTAGCTTCATTCACAACTATGTGGGGGTATTTCAGAAATAATAAATTATGTTTCATTTTGAGGAAATTCCACATTCTGTGAAATTTTCAAAATCCCCATATCATGATTATGATTATGATCATATGTTTATTTTATGATGATTAATATTCTGCTCATCTATGTTATATTGATAACTGTCATTATTTATCCTCTTACGAGGCTTTATATTACCCTTTTATTTGATTTATATCCCTCTGTGACTACATGTAAAAAAATATGACGATATTTAAAGGTATACAGAATATGTTTTTAATAAGTGATTATGTTTTTTCATGTTATGTATGGTTATACTATTACTAGGATGTTAAACCTTTGGATCCTGGTTATTTTCCTCAAATATATTACTTTATCCTAAAAAATATAATAGATATGTATAGAAATTTTGATACACATGAAAAGACATTATAATTTTAGAAATTTATTTTAAATTCAAATAAATAAATTTCAAAAAATTAATCACTTAGTTGTTAATTTATCTTCTTCATTTAAATTTTTTTAATTAATATTAAAAACATGCTTATTAAAATTAACAAAACATTGTTTAATTAATAGGTTTTAATATTAAATGTGAAATATGAATATTAGTAGCATATCATGGTTCATTATAAAAAGAGTTTCATGTAACAAATGCTATCGAAGAAATTAATTCTTCTTGATAAAAAATTATAAAATCATGTGGTGTTATAAAATTTTTGAGATCAGATTCCCCAAAAGGTTATGAATACAATATAATCTAAAATGGAATGAACAAGGGATGTATAATATTTGAGGAATATATGTTGATTATAAAAAATATATATAAATAATAACAACATATTGAAAAGTATCCATGTATATCATAACTATTAAAATAATCATATGAACATTGGTAACTAAATTAAAAATGATGGAATGAATAAATATGAACAAATAAAATATATTATTGAGGAATTGTGACATGAGATATTAAAATTTAATCATGTCCTATTGCTATGATATCAATAAGAATGGGTATGACCACATCCAAATTCCCAATTTAAATTATATCGCGAGACCTACGGATTAATCAAGGGATAAATAATTCTGGTTCATACCATTAATTTTATAATTCATATCAATTCATCGTAGGAATAACAAATAAAACATATTGAATGTGACAGAAAAAACAATAAGTCTCCATAATGGAATAACTTGAATACATAATATCAACATATATCTTAGTAAGACTGATAACAAACCTTTCAAAGAAATATAAATGATGGTATCATTAGAGTATATACTTTTAATAGCATAGAATTTACTAAAATAATCTTACATAAATTTAAATACAATAAAATGGCCAGAGAAATTTTCATAGGGAAAATACTTCTTTTAAATTGAAATGATATATTTAAAGTCAAAAAATATTCAAAACATTAATGAAAAAAATATTCATTTAAAACAAACAATGAAACACATAATTGAATATTCCAATCATTGGGTGATCATGATGGGGGGGGGGGAATTCAATTCTTTTCTTTTTTGTTAAAACAAATGTCCCATTCAATATTTTTGTAAAAATTAAAATGTACCTTGTTCATATGACCACAAGGGGAATCCATTTAAACAATTGTGTATAATGTAAATCGTGGGTAATTTGATTTCAATGAATCGTTTTATAATAAGAAAATCATATTTTAATAATTTTGTGGAAAATATGTTCACAGAATAAATTGATTGCATGTTTAATAATGATTCAAGATTAGTTGTCCATAAAAACATTATTTCATCATCTTGGGTACTTAATTTTAGGAAAATGAATATTGAAAATGTAATTTAAATAAACAACTAGAGAAAAAGAATATATAATGGGCTTAATATAGAAAGGTCAGATGATTTCCCCAAAAAACTACTTACACCTAAACAATCATTATTAATAATGAGATTGTGAAATAAACTGTTATGTCATGTTTGGATTCATTTGTATGTGCTTAAACCTACACATATTATAGATAGCTCTATTATATAATTTCTTATTGAAATAATGGTTTCCATTTTGGGAACACCAAAACCTAAATAATGTGGTGGAGGATGTTGAGAAGAGATTTGGGTAGGGGTAGGTCAAGCTAGTTTCCTCAATATGCCGTGATGAAATGAGATAATGAGTGTCCTTTTAAATGATATTTAAAAGGCACACATGGATTTTCTCAAAATATTTAAATATAATTATTTCATTATCAATAAAAGTTAATAAAAATACCCCAAATATTTTAATATAACGTTTCTAAATTCAAAATTCCATAATCTAGTGAAATTTAAATTGGTGTTGGTGTCATTTTAAACCATATCTTATTTATTGAAAACATGGTTTAATGTTTTTAATCCTAATTTAATTAAAGTCATTATCAATCATAATGGGTTACATTTTTACATATAAGATCACAAATTTTTCCTAAATTAAAATGGATGAAATTTTATAACTCAACATGTCCTATATTTCCACATTCAATATTTTTTATTGGATTTTTATATAATTCAATAAATGTTAGACTTTAAAAATTATCATGACATAAATTATTAATAAAATATATTTAATTTGAATCTAAATATTTCATGAAACATATTTAATTCTATTATATTAAATTTAAAAAATATTCTAATATGATATATTAATAACTAAAATTTTGGAACTCCATAATACATCCAAATTTTAATACTTTTTATTTTTTTGAAATCTTTTATTTTACAAGTCCACTAATTAAATGAATAATTTTTCATCATTGTACTATAATTTAGTAAAATTAATGAATCACAAAAAAAAATATCATCATAGATATATTATCATTATTCAATGAATAACTATGAATAATTTATTAGAACTTATTTTTATCCTTCTGTTAACATAAAATATAATATTAAAGACAATAGATTTTCAATTTGTATGTTAAATTACATAAAATAATATATTGGTTAAGATAAAATAAAAATGATAAAAAGTGAAAATATTATACATAAATGAGTTGATATATATAAAATAAACTCATTAACTATGATAAAGTGAAGTGTTAGAGAATTTTTACTACATTATCCAAAATCAGTAGCTCTATTTTTTCAATTTTACCATAATTGATGTGAAAACAAATTACCAAAGATATTATTTATAATGTACAAAAATAATAGGTTATTATTTTCATAATTTGACACACCTGATTGAACAAATTTAATCAATTCTTCAATAATTTTTTTAATAGGATGAAATTAATTTTAGAATATTTTTATAAAATGTGATGAAAATGTATGTTTTGAAAAATAATACTTTCAATCATAAAACCACATCTATTCTTATAAAATTTCTAGTAAAATATAAGATAAATATTTAATTTTTTACACATTATATAATATTTAAATTTAAAATAATAATTCATCAATAGATGATAATTTAATTTAATACGAAAAAACAATATGTTCATAAGAAAATATGTTTTTTCAGAAAAGCATATACTTTATCATAAAATAATTTTTATTCTAATTTATATTGAATTGATGACTAATAAATTCATTTTAAATTTGGATATACCATAAATATTTAATAATTGTTTTTTTCTTGTTTATACTAAATAATTTAATTCTAAATATACAATTGTCACATTTAAATAGTATTTTAATATATGATTGATGAACATTTAAACATGGTGTTACATGTAACATAATATATTAAATAAATTAATTTATTTAAAAAGAGATATGTCATAAAATATTAAAATTTTATATTATACCCCTTTATTATAAATTATCCCTTGAAATTTAATCACTATTATACTGACAACTAAGGATACATGTGCTTTATCTAATCCTCAGTTTCCTGTATAGAATACTCAATTTTATGATTCCCACACTAATCCTTCACCATTAGAGTGGTCTTGTTTCATATCCATTTTCACTATGATCCAGAATCTCCCCTAGTTATTCCTCATTAGATAGATCATTATTCTAGAGTGGGACTTATGACTATAGTACATGTGAAGGATCATATATGTACTTCCTCATGAGTGATATATGAAGCACACTATAAGCATATGAGAGATTCTGTGGAAGCACTCAGTTATATGTTAACATCCCAATATTATTTAGAGTTTAAAAGTGACTAATAAATCATGGGATACAAATCCTATTTGGTACAGATATTCTAACCATATTCCTAGGTGATATTCATTGAAATTATTTCTCACAGTCTTCTAGCTCTAGATCACACTGATGATTTCCATCAAATCCTTTGTGTTAACTTTGATTACCCCGCATGTGTTGTTGATTGGTTCAAAACGTCTCTGAAAATTTATCATCTAGATTTGGTTCTAATACCCTTCAGTCTCTACCCCTTTTGTAAAAATTTTCAATTCTAAACTTCCATCTGTAGAGGCATTTATAAGGATGCATTTCATTTAACAAGTGAAGCCTTTTTTTATAATAATATTTTACTAATGGAAGATGATAATCCCTAAAAATATAAAATAAATATAGAAAGATCTCAATATTTATTATTGAATGTGAATATTCCCACATATTAAAGGTCTATTTAATAATTATATATTGTATTGAAACTCAACTATGAATATCTATCATTCTAATGAATTCAACAGAACATCAATGTATAACTCTTACCCTTGTTAGAGATAATATAATGTGGCACTCCATGAAAACATAGAACTTATATATTTTATATTTTTTAAATATAGTCAAGTAGAAAATATTTCTTCATTGCAATGAATCATGTTGTCATAAAATGGGGATTCACTATAACCCATTTAGAATTTGATGCATTTGAGGTTTTAGGGGGTTTAACAACAAATATAATAGTGATGTTTTCTCATTTCAATTATATTATACTTAATAATTTTAAAAACCCACTAGAATTTCATCTCTATAGAATAGCTTCATGAAATACCAAAAAATAAGATACATAATCTTCAATATATATTTTAATTATCTCCCACCATAAATACTCTATAATATTTCAATTCAGATTTATACTTCCAGGATGAATAAAAAATGATGATAAATGAGTATCATCCAAAAGTTACATATACAAATATCGTATTGAAGGGAGATATAAATAGTTATTAAACCTTATCATTAAATTATATCAAAGTTTTAAATAAACCAAATTTATTACATTCATTTATAGCTATATGTATTTTTCTAATTCATGTTTATTCATCACTTGTTATTATAGTCTAGTACTCATTTTCCCACGATATAATTTCCCACCTTGCATAAATATTTCAAAATGTTGTCATTGAAAATCCATTAATAATTTTTTATTTCTGATCCTTAGCATAGATAAGCTAGAATTGTCCTTTCCCATTAGAAAATATTGTGGCTTTTCCTTCTTAGGGTGGTATTAAATTGATAAATCATAACCATTGGGATACTTCAACCATATACTCTAGATAATATTAAACAACTTATATGTAAATATATACTTCATTATTTTATAACCAGTATTTATGTCACACTATTCCCTGGTCCAATAATTCCTCTATATCCATAGTGTATAAATTTCTATTTCCAAATCAAAATTATGATTTGTATAAATTTTATCATGAAACATCAATTGGTCCATAGATTAAGCTATCATTATTTCACTATTCATGAATATTCATAAAAATTCATTTTTGATGAATAACTATATATATATATAACTCTTCTCCATAGTAGGGTAGTGTAATTAAAGTAATTCTTACCAATATTAAATTTAGTTAATTGATACAATCCCTATATTCATCGAAAAAAATATTGACCCCATTCTAAGTGAATGTGAGGAGTTGATTAGATAATCATGGGAAATGTAACATCCTAGGTAATTATAGAATAATACTTTTTCATATGTATTAATTAGATAGTAATTTAAATTTAAAGTGAATATAAGTCTAATTATTATGAACCATACATTAAATACATAAATATTACTTCAATGATGGGTAATATTCATAGAAAATATAACAAATCCATTATAGGTTCGTTTTTGCATAGTTTCTTTAGGAATTAGGAAACATAAAAAAATTGGTTCATAAGTCATCATCATTACCTCCAACTTATTTCTCTATAACTTAACCCCTTTTGACATATCTAATTTAATACCATTCTTCATGACCTAGGGAAATGAAATATATAAAAGGAATATCTTAGATTCCCAGTATGGGTAAACATAGGAGATGTCAATCATATAATAATTATTCGATATAAGAACATAACATTTGAAAATATGATCATGCAAATGAAGGATCATGATATCTTCCCATGGGATAAATCATGATAGTTCATAAGAAATGATTAATTTAATCCCAAATGTCATAACATAAGAGAGGATGTTTTTTGGCATACACATAAGCATATAAAATCATTTCATATTTGTCAAGGATATTTTCCATGAGCATCATAGCAAACAAATTTCATTACAGAACAGATTTTAGTCCTTATAATGCCTGGTATTATTGAACTGAGATCATTTTCAATTACAACCATGTCTATATTAGGATATATAAATCATTACCCAATGAATTAAATGGGGATATAAGTCCCACCCATATAATAATGAATCATTCTAACTTGTTCCAATGGAACATAAATCCTTCATCATAGCATAACCCAAGGAATAAAATGGTTATCTTAAACACCATTCCTTCATAATCCATATAAATCTAATGGATTTAAAAAATATAATTCCATAATAAACACAATCAAACCATATTAGTAATAGGGATAGAAAAATAACCCTATTTATATAATTTCATCTTTGATGGAAATAATTTTTAAAAAACACATGATATTAATTCTTGAGTAAAATATTCTTTCTTCCCCAAAATCAGTTTGTTTTCCCAAATTTAAAAAACATTTTAAAAGTAAATAGTTAATATAAAAATAAATATAAAATAATAAAGAGGAATATTCATGGAAGGAAGTAGATATGAAATCTTAAAAATATGTTCATGTCTTTTATGATAAAAAATCCTTCTCTTCATACTTTTGCTGAAAAGGTCAAAAAGTACATTGTATCAAATTGTGAAAAAAGATTCCTCTAGTAACATTTAGTAAAAATTAACCAAAGAATAAAACTGAATTTATAAAATTATAGTGGAATATAAATAATATTACAAAATTTTGAAATGTGGGTCTGGATGAAAAATATATCACACTAACTACTTACGTATAATCAATCTCATATAATAATGAGATTTCAAAATTATCCCTCACCTTAGGTATGATTTTTTATGAGTCAAAACATTTTGTATGTTGATTTAAATAATTTTAGTGAATTATTGAATAATCACAGGAGTTTTTATGATATCATATAAGATAATTTTATAATCAATTTGTTAACATCATTTCATTATTAGTGGTTATTCGGGTCTTACCTACTTCATTTTATTATGCATGTTTTTAATAATATGTTATGGTTCTACATCATTGGTCATATATATATCATTAAAAAATAAAATTATCATAATATATATCATATTTATTCCTTCTATACTTTTATATAATCATTCTTTAAGTGAAAATTGTGAAAAATGAATCACATCACATCTTATCGACCGTAAGTCATACGTACGCACGAGCGATGATATCATCCCCATATTTTGTGAATGGTATAGAATTGGTTATTGTATAATATTTCTAATTTAATATCATGTTATAATACTAATATATAGTTATTATTTCCATCATTTTACCCATCCATGTATGTATGTGGTGAAATCCATATTACACTATAGTGTGGAGATGGAAATTCATATGTACGTACATGTGGGGATTTTGTTTTTCATCAGATGGATAGAAGGTGGAATATGGTTGTTTCATAATTAAAATAAAATCTCAGTATATAAATGATAAGTTATTTATTACTTTATAATTAAACAACTCATGAAGAGGAATTACAAGAAGAATGACGTTGAAAGAATCGGTAGAGGAAATTACATCTTCTTATTCGTGCTTTCTCTAAATCCCCTCTTAGAGCACTAGAGTTGGTCATTAAAGAACATCAAAACCACAAGAATGATACTAGGAATGTTTATAATAGAATAAGTCAAGGGTATTTCTATGCATAAAATAACTAATTGAATCGAAAAGGTGAGGTAGGATGTGTCATTTTATAATTTAGGTGAGGGGAACTTTTAGTATCTCCAAAAATAGTAATTTTAAAAAATCAAACCCCATCCAAAAACCAAAAAAATATCCAAATTTTGACGATGAAATGATATAGGGTTTTACCTCATCAAGAATTATATTTCAGATAATTTATCTAATAAATATTATCATAATCATTTAAATTAGCACTTAGTTATTCTATTTAATATTTAACCGGGGTGACAAATAATTCATTATTAAAAGTGTGAAATATTTAATTATTTGATGTCTATTAAACCATAAATATATCTTTATGAACATTTTATACCACATCATAATTATTATACATTTTTTATAATGAAATAAGTGTTTTAAATAATTTAATATAACATTATTTTAATAAACAATTAATAGTGTGAATTTTGACAACATTCAATTCATTAATTTTTTAAATTTTAAGATAACTAGGTCACTTTTAACCAACTATTTTATTATATTTATATGAGTTCAAGGTCCTATAAAATTTTAATTACAGATATTAATTATAAAAAATTAGATTCCTTTTACTATTTTTATTAACATTTCATTATTATAATTATTTATCAAATAATTAGTACATCATGTTTGTGGAATTATTTAGTATACATATTTTTTAAAAATAAAACTAAAGTATTAAGATTAATGTAAATCTATTATAATTAATGATAATATTATTAGTCAAATTTAACGTCAATAATGTACAACACTTAAAATGTTATACTTATTAAATAATGAATGTGGAAACACTAACATGACTTTAAATAAAATAATATATTTGTCAAAATATATTCTATATGGTTCCAAATGGAAACTAACTATACCCTCATATGTTTGTAATTGATATATACTACTTCAATCAATTTTGTTAAGTGTTTGGGGATTTTTATGGTGATTATCATTTTAATAATAATTTTTTATTGCATTGTTATCAACTAATTAAATTTTACATCATCAATGTATATCGCTTTAAGAAATTATTTATTTCCTAAAAATTATATATAAATTACGATGATAGAGAAAAACATATTTTATATCAAATGAGTAATTATAATTGAATTTATCTTCACTATGATATTCTATTAAAAATGATATAGTTATTAAAATTTGAGTAACAAATATTTTTGATTTATATAAATAGAAAAAATTAAATATCCTAATCTCATTGAAGTGGGTTCTAAGTGACACCATTTATAAGAAATGATGAAGTATGGAGAAAAAAAACGCATCCAATGATATTAATACAACTGTTAGGGTGATTTTATAATATCATTCTCAACCGTAATGATTAGATTTAGACTTTTAGAGTATTAATAATAATTAATGAAGTTAATCTTCATAAATCCCAAAATTAAAAGATGTTTTTAACATATTTTCTGTCTATTTATTCCAAAAATAGAATCCTTTTAAAAAAATCAAAACATAGAATTTTTTAAATTAATTTATATTTCTACGCTTTGTTGGAAATAGAGAATCGGTTTTTAAAAGTTAAAACAATGCAAAAGATTGAAATGTTTTTAAATCTGAATTCAATGTAAAATTAAAAATAATGACATAAATTATATTGAATTCTAAAAATATATTATAGTTATACATTAAAACCATTTAATATTATAATTTAACTATACTAATTTGTTTGATGAAAATGTTTGATTTCAATTAAAATTTATTGTATTTTTACTATTCATCAAATTTTGAATGTTATCAAAAAATATTAAAAAACAACCAAACGAAATTTTTATATCCCACAACCAAATAATTTTTCATTGTCTTATAAAATTTATTAATGTGTCAAAATATTAATTTAAAATGTACTCTCCATTAAAATATGGAAAAATTACCCTTAAAAAGTTATGGTTTTTATACATCAAATAGGGTTCACTGACTCCCTAAGGGAAAAATATTTATTGGATGAATATAAAAAATGATTTATTAGGTATATAAAATATATATTTCATTAATTTCATTTACTAAGAGTAATTCACTCAATTTTTTAATACAAATATATAATATTTTTATATTTTACACAAATAATTCATTGAGAATGACCGCACTATAACTTTTCATAATTTATTTTTATTTATTCCCTATATCGTAGTGGATAGGTTAAAATGGTCATTTTATACCAACATCATCTGATGGTTTGTTTAAATTCATGATTATGTTTAATTAATTCTATTGAATAGTTAAAATTATTTAGAGAAACTATTTTATGAAAACATTCATGTGTTACATTCTACCCCCTTTAATCTAAATTATTCCATATAAATTCACCACATGTATAAAAAATATTAGGATATATATATTCCTCACAATATTTTAATGTTCCCATGTATCTTCCTTAAATTTTTTTTCCTCCAAAAAACATTATCCAAGCGAGTGGTCTTGTTTAACAGAACCTTATCACAAAGATATTAAATATCTATAAATTGTTCTTCATAAGAAAGATATTTATCTAGTGGTACAAAATCTTAGTTTAGTCCAGGTTAGGGCTCAATTATGTACTTTATCATGGGATACCCATAACACAATATGAACTTGAGAGAGATTTGGTGGATGCTTCAATCAGTATCCCACCTTCCCAAAATCATCCAGAATTCCAGAAGGGCCGATATTCCTAGGGTGCATATTTTCCTTCTTTTTAAATCTCATTAATCTATTCCAAAGATATTATTATAGAAACACATTTTTAGCCACATTAAAGTTTATGCATTTCATTCGATTGTCAACATAAATTTTTTGTCGACTCTGAGCTAGTATTATGTGTTACTAAATAGATTTATCCTTTTCTTCCATTTCATCAACTAGATCTGGTCATAATAGATTTCATTCTGTAACATCTTCCCAGCAATATGGAGTTATACGCTTCTATCCATAAAGGGCTTCATAATAAGCCATCATAATACTAGAGTGATATCTATTGTTTTAACAAAAGTATACCAATGGAAGTTGTTGATCCCATTAACCTTTGAAATAAATATATAAATATCTCAACATGACTTATAGAGTTTTAATTGTCCTATCAAACTGACCATCTGTATGAGAATGATACATAGTGCTAAAAATTAACTCTGTATCTAGATTCTACATTAGACCTCAACAGAACATTGAGGGAAACCTTGCATCCTGATCAAATATAATTGAAAGTTTTACCCCATGAAATTTTACCACCCCCTTTACATATATCATAAAAATTTGATCAGTAGAAAAATCATATGTAATATCAATGAAGTGTGAAGACATTGTAAGGTGGTAAACTATATCCCATATACCATTATGACAATTAGATATTTTGGGTTGCCCAAAGAAAAACTCCATAGTGATGTTTCCCCATTTCAATTTTATAATGTGTAATGGTTGTAAAATACCCTTATTCTTCTGTCTCTCGACCTTCAGTTTCTATAAAATCATTCACTAAGAGACATGTTTAGAAACATCTATTATCATTTGATCCCACAAAAAATAGTCATTCAAGTCCTTATTCAACTTTTTTATTTCATTATGAAAAGATTATGAAGAACTATGATCCTCGTCCAATTAATCCTTCATTAAATATGGCATGGGAGGAATAAAAACCCATCTCTTGAACCATATTATTCCTTTAAAATCAAGGTTGAATTTAGTAACATTTCTCATCATGTTTTGTAGATCTACATCTTTGTTCTTTTCCCCCTTAATTTTGACTTGTATAGACGGATTAATATTTATTTGAGAAAGATAATACTTATCTACCACTTTTAAAATTTTAACATGAATCCTTTGAAAATCCATAAATATTATGTCTTTTTTGATCCCCATCATGGATAGTCTAGAATGATCCTTTCTACTCATAGAATATGTCGTATTGTTTTATTTCCCATGGTGTTAATGTATTGAGAAGTTATAATATTTAATCAACTCCAACCATCTTTTTTGGCACATATTCAACTCCTTTTGTGTAAAAATATATTGTAATCTTTTATGTTCAGTATAAATATCACACATTTACCAATAAAGATAATGCGTATATATCGTTAGAGAAAATATTACCCTAACTAAATCAAAATCATGATATGGGTAAATTTTCACATGTATTTTCATTGTTTTGTGGAATATGCTATAACCATGTCATTTTTCATGAGAACACATACCAACCCCTTTTGGGATGCAATCAT
This sequence comes from Viscum album, assembly GCA_963277665.1. NCBI lineage: Eukaryota > Viridiplantae > Streptophyta > Magnoliopsida > Santalales > Viscaceae > Viscum > Viscum album. The sequence goes on from OY728157.1 coordinate 823,897,972, forward strand.
TATTGATAAAAATCCCTTCTTCACTACAAGGTAGTGTGAGTACATTTGCACTAGAAAACCATTATTTTAGCTCCTTGAAATTCTCTGTACATTCCTCCATCCACATGAATAAATAAAATTTCGAGAAAACATGGTGATTGGATTAGATAATTGTGGAAAATAATTCTCCAAATATCATTTATATCTAGACAAACCGAGAAAACATCAGATCCCAGTTATAGTTTTTAGCCCTGGAAAACAATGAATAACTTATATTATTTCAAAATAAATAGATATTACCACTTTTGAGACTATGTGACACAAAAATGAAACATTCTAATGCCTAAATTAAGAATTGGTAAATTATTCATAAAGCTGATTCTTTCTTTGTGTCTTTAGTAAAATTATCAAGTGGTCTTTATGTTCTTACTTGCAAATTGAATTGACAATAATATCATCTTTAAAGACTACTATAAAATAATCAATATGGCCTCTAAAGACCCTATTGATTTGATCCATGATGATAGTGTGTGCATTAATAAAACCAAAAGGCATCATTATAAATGTATAATGTCGATACCTTGCACAAAATATCATCTTTGGTATATCCTCCTTCTGGAACCTAAATTAATGGTATCCTAAATGAAGATTACTCTTGTAAAATTATTTATATTTATGTTGTTGGTCGAATAAGTCACCAATTGAGTGAAGAGGATATTTGGTCATGATAGTTATTTTTTTTTGTCCTCAATAACCAATGTAAGGTTTCATTGATCCATATCTCTTCTAAATAAACAGAATAGGTCCTCCACAAGGTGACACACAAGTGCGTATGAATCCCTTCTCAATATTCCCTAGTAGTATCTTCTTCAATTACTTCTACTCAATTAGGGCCATTCTACAATGTGTTTTTTGAAATAGGCAAAGCACAAGGTAAGAGTTCTTTTGAAAACTCAACCTCGCAATTCAGTGGAAGACATGTCAATTCATATAGAAATACATCATCCAACACATGTATAGTGGGTTTATTATTAATTTTATGTTTCTCCCCAAAAATCCGAGATAGATAACCTTTATTTATATGGATCTAGAACTATATGATGACTGATATTTTCACTATAAGGTCATACTCATCCATAAATAAATATATGATCATAGATTGATCTAGAATATGAAATGTAGAATTCCTACTAGGAATTTGATATGATCTTCATATAGATAAAGAGAATACCTGTAAATAATCACATAAAATTCCACTATAGGAAAGATCATAGGATTTTCAATATGTATATTTTCACAATTTTCATCTTCAGAAGAATTATAAACTTTTGATGCAACAATTGTGCCATTATGAGTTCTCAAATCTGACTTAACATCTAATTATTGATGTAATACAATGATTCCCATAAAAAATTATTTATAAATAAATGAGTGTTTGTATCAAGAATCCAATAAGACATTTTCTACTTTAGACTAGGTAGTAAGTGTACCATAAAAAACTTCATTATCATACTCTACATCGCCGATAGTGATCACGTGTTACATGCCTTTTCCATTGGCCATAAGATCTTTCTAAATTAGATCATAATCAATAAAATTTGTATTAGGGAATATATAGGTATAATTACCCATTTCCATGAACATGTAACATTGAAGTGAATGAGTTGCATCTTGTATAGCCTTTTCCTTATTCCCATATGTTGGTCGGAGTGGACACTCAAGAGGGGTCGTGAATTGAGTTCCAATTAAATTTTCTGTTTTAAAACTTTGTCTTAAAAACCCCAAATAAAATACTGAATTAAACTGTAGTGAATTTATATCAAAGTAAGGGTTCGGTTGGGTTCTCAAGGGAGTGATTATTTCCCAGTTAATCAAAACAGAAAGGTTGATTAACTTTTGAAACCAACTTACTGATTCACAACTGATATAAACACTTGTGAATTTAATTATCAAAGTGACTTTAAAACAGTTTTGGTTTTAAAGATATTAGAAGAAGAATAAAAGAATAACTATGAAATATATAACACATCAAATATAACCAAGAGGTTCAGTCTCAAGTTGAGACTTAGTCCTCTCAAAACTTTATATAAAAGTGATCCACACCCTGGATCGGTGATTACAACAGTATACAACTGTCTCGGTCCAAGACCTCTACCACTGTTATTCTTGGGAAAATAGAACAATAGAAACCATGTGTCCAGGTCACACACGACCTCTACCACTATGCGAGTGGGAAATAAAAGGATGTAAGAATGTTGAGTGAGGATTTATAAATCCTCCAGTTAGAATACAGGAGACAGTGTGTGTGTAAAATACAGCATATAACACACACTTCTCAATATGTAAAAAGATAAATCACAGAGAAAATATTTAGAGTTTAGAAATGGATCTAGTGATTGTCGTGCAGTTCTGGACTCCTTTGATTGATCAGAATTCGCTCTGAGTCCTCTATTGGTTTTTTGTCTGGAAAACAGAGTATCGTCTGTTTCCTTGACTTCCAGGTGTAGAGACAGTCAATGAAGCTCTTTTGTTATGTTCTCATTCTCATATCTTCACTAGTATACAGTAATGAGTTCTTCATGTAAGTTCTGTCGTCTCTTTGCATTCACGCTCTATTGTTCTTCCAACACACCTTTGTGTTTTGTATGTCTCGTGTATTCGTCTATGTCTCACTGTTGGTTTGTATGTTTTTGTATTCGTCTATTCATACTCTTTTGTAGTATCACATCCTTCCTTTAGTTAAACCACATGCTCCGACAAAAGATGACTTACTTTTTTCATGTACGAGGTACGGTTCCCTGATATCCAACAACACACATTAAATAAATGTCAGTGTATTAAAATATACCTGATATGACCGTTGGTTATAATAAATAATGATAATGAAATTAAAGCAGTGTCGAGTTCTGTCTCTGAAACGGTAGCTCTGAATATCGGTAGACTTGTGTTATAGTGGGTGTCTGTAGTTCTGAGTATCGGTAGACATTTGTAACGGTATACTTGTCTTTTGGTAGACTTGATATATCGGTAGCAGTGGACTTGTAACAGTAACGGTGGCTCTGCCTTTACCAGTAGCGGTACATCTCTATCGGTAGCTATGGCTCTTCCTTGTAACGGTAGTTGTAGCTCTCTATTGGTAGCTGTGGCTCTGTCTCGTAACGGTAGTGGTAGCTCTCTATCGGTAGACTTTGCATAACGGTGGACTTCAGCATATCGGTAGCTCTGTATCGTTAGCTGTCGACTTCGATGTAGCGATAGGCTTGAGTACCGGTGAGCTTGTAACTATAACTCTATATCGGTAGCTCTATTTGATATTGATAGCTCTATTCCAAAAGAGTGGCTACTGTTCTGTATCGGTAGCTAGTTTGTAATGGTAGCTGAAAACTGTTTGAGCATTCACTTGGCAGAATGAGTTAAGTCATAGTAAATATATATCTGATAATTCAAAAGACTGAATTTAAGCATAATGAAAGTAACAACATATATTAATGTATATTTGGAATGTATTAAGCATAATAAAGATATAAAGAATGAATGGTTGGGATTATCAAAACACAATAAATCCACTTAATTCCAAAGGGTTCAACACCATAATTGGACATCTTTTTACCATCACTCTGACATTCAACATCCTGATGAGAATCATTAGAGACATAAAATATTTAATAGTACCTATAATAAAATTTCTTCCATGATTCTTTCCAGACATTGAATATAATATAAAACTCATCTTCCTTTCATTTTGGTCATTAGATTTTTCATTAAATACAGTTTTCACTTCTTATTGAGAAACTAGGGCTGGTTTGTTACTCCAATATTCACCTCACTATTGAGAGCACATCAATCAATTTCTTTATAACTATTGATGTACCTTATGAGTAATTCCCTTTGGAGACATGGTTTTTTGCAACTAAGGAATCAATCAATTTTAATCTTAGGTTGGATAAAAATTCAAGAATCATACCTTCCATGTATTGTAATATTTTCTTTGTAGGTACCAATGGATTCATAATTTGGTAGCTTATGTTCAAGGAACTACTTATCCATATTTTTTTGAAGAATAACAGGAAATTACTTATTGAAAAATAAGATCTTTCACTTGTCCCATTTCATTGATTAAATTTCATCTATTTTCCATGTATTCTTGATAAGGTTCCTCCATTGATCAGATTCACCTACCAAACATAAAGCTGCAAAGATTACTTTTTAATGTTCTAAACATGGTAGAACTGAAAATAACATTACAGTGGTATTGATCCATTCTTCAACCACTAATATATCATAAGAGCCTCTGAAATATGATAGACATTACCTCATGAAGAAATAAACAGAATTTTGTTCCATAATTTTCTCATTTTCATGTCCTGTATAATTCATAGATTGGTGATTTGTGTGATCATGGATAAAATATTCTTATTTTCAGATACCTTAACATTTACATACATAAGAGGACAATAATTAAATTACATTTCGTATTCAGCATTAACTCGGTTCCATCGGGTTCTGCCCAACAAATAATCCCAAGAAGCATAGTGTGAGAAACACTAATAATAATGGGATAAACACTTAATCAAGCATAATATTTCAATTTAAGACACATTAGTTTTTTATCATAGATAATTCAAGAACAATTATAAAACATTAAGATTGTATCCTATACTTAAAAATATCCTTTAGGTTCTTATTATGGGTTTCTCATCCTAATTTCTAATGGTTAACTATTCCTTTCCTCTCATACCAACTATAACAAACCATACATTACATACAATGAAATGACTTCAATGATGAAGAATATTAATTTAAAAATATATCAAAGTTATGACATAGCCGTATAGGTATAGTAACTTTAGAAACTGGGAAACATAATCAACTAGTTCATTAGACATCTTCATTGTCTCCCACTTATTTGGCCATAACAAGACCCTTTTTTGACACATCATTATTAATACCCTTCATCATGACCTGTGGAAAGGAAAAATTTTAAAGGGTGAGATGGGATTCTTTATAACATTATATAAGGGATATATCAATCATATTAAAATCATTATACATAACATCATAACATCTAAAAATATTTTCCTGCATATGAATGATCGTTATATCATGCCATTGGATAAATCAAGAAATCTCAAAATAAATAATGAAATTAATCCCAAAAGTAATAACATAAAGAATTATGTTTTTGTTGCAGACAAATAAGAATATAAAATTAGTTAATATTTATCATGAATCATTCAAAGGACCATTCATAGAGGAAAAATTCCATTTTCTTGAATAGAGTTCACTCCTCATTCCCAACATGTATTACAAAACTGAGATCATTTCCCATTCTCATGAAGTCTATCTCATGGGATATATATATACCCAAATAATTTTAGTGTGTTATTGGTCCTACCCATACCATAATGAAAGCATTCTTATGTGTCCCAAAAAAACAAATCATTCATCATTGCACAACCGAATGGAAAAAATGGGTTTCATAAACATCACTGCATCATAATCCATATAAAAAATGGATTTAAAAAATAGAATTCCACAAAAAACGCAATAAATCCATTTTAATTATAGGTATTTAAACAAAAACTTATTTAAATAATGTTTTTATAGATGGAAAATAATTTTTATAAAATATTTTATATTAATTATTGATGAAAAAATCATTTCTTATTTAAAAATGTTTTTTTTCATAATTATGCTTAATTGTAGAAGAAAATATTTAATTTGAAAATAATCCTTAAATCGTGTAGTGGATCCTTCAATGAAATAATGCATTATAAAGTCATAAAAATTTGTTTAGGCTGTATAAGTTAAAAAAACAGTCTCCTTATACTTTTTCCAAAAAATTATTGAAGTTCCTCTTATCCAATAATGATAAAAGATTCCATTTATAATTTTTAATAAAAAATAAAAATGGTAAAATTAACTTTAATTTTTTTTAATAATATATATAATATTATATATTTAGGAAACATAGATGTGGATGATAAATATACCATAGTAAATAGTTACATATAAACATTCTTTGATAATGTTGAGATTTGAAAAATTATCCCTTACCTTGGGTAAAACATCATTTTTATGTATCTGGTATAATTATTTAAATAATTTAATTGACTTATTTTTGAATCAAATACATTATTATGATATCATATATGACCATATTATCATTGTTCTATTAATATCATTTCATTATTACATGTTATTCAGATATTTACTACTTCATTTTCTAATGCAAGTTTTTCAGAATAAGTTTTGGTTTTCGATAATAGGTAATAGTTATATCATTAATAATGAAATTATCATAATATATACCATATTTATTCATTCTGTACATTGACATAACCATTCTTTAAATGAAGATCACATTTAATGAATCACAACACATCATAGATACAGTAGGCCATTTGTACGCATTAGTGATGATATCATACACATATATTCCAGAATGGTATTCAATTGGATTATGTATATAATTAGAAAACTAATTTCATGTAATAATAATTATATATAGTTATTATTTCTATAATTATACAGATCCAATTATGCTGGTGTTCAAAAATAGATTACACCACAGTGTGGAGACGGTAAGTCATGTGTACGCACATGTAGTGATTTCATATTTCATTGTATTGATGGAAGGTTGAATATGGTTGTTTCATAATTTTAATAATATCTGAGTATATATGAGATACAATAGTTATTAATTTATAATGATACAACTCCTGAATACTATGTATAAAAATAAAGATGTTTGAAAGAATCGTTAGAGGATATTACCTCTTCTTCGAAGTGCTTTCACTAAATATCTTCATAGATAACTAGAGTTAGTATTTGAAAATGAAAAAAACCTCTATAATTTAACTAGAGAAGTTGATAAGAGAAATATTCCTGGTATGGTAGAGCTTTAAGGCTCAGTGGGAAGTGAATGGTGAGGGACAAGGTGCCCTTTTATAATTGAGGCGAGGGGCACTTTTGGAATCACAAAAAATATTAATTTATAATAAAATCAAAACCATAAAAAAATATCCAAAATTTCCCAATATCAAAGATGTGATGAAATAGGGTTCTGATCTTATATTAATATATATTTTATACAATTTTTTCTCTCAATTTAACCATTATAATTTAAATAAACACATAGTTATTCTATTTAACTTTTCACTGGGTTAACAAACTATTCAACATTAAAAGGTTTGATAATTACTTTATGTATTTAAATTATACCATACATAAATATAATAGATAATTTTATACAATATACTAAATATTATATATTTTTAAAATAGTTGTAAGGAATTTAAATAATTTAATAAAACATTATTTCGATAAAAAATCAATAGTGTCAATTTTGACACTATTCAATTATTTGATTTCTTAAAAATTTAAGATAACATGTTTACATAGAAAATACTATTTTATTATTTTAAAAAGATGTAAATATATTCTAGAAATATTATTATATATATCAATTATTCCAAATTTTATTAATTTTAGTTTTTTATAATATTAATTTTTTTATATTTATTAATAAAATAAATAATACTTCAATATTGTGTAATTATATAATAGAATTATTTTTTGAATAAAAATTGAAAACAATATTTAGGATGAAAAAAAATAAACTATCTTTTAATGTTAAAATTGGTAACGTCCCGACCCCTCTCACTACTAAGACGGTGGCGGGACCGGTCACCACATGACCTTAAGCGTGCCTCCCCCCATGCCAGAGGATGATAACTAGCACGGGGGTGTAAGAATAGTCATTGGGGGACTATACCCATTTATCAAATTTGTATAGCAGTATAACAGAGTAAATAACAATCAAGAGCGAATGTAGTAAATAATAATAAAAAAGCTGCAGAAGGTAGATTTTATATAAATGAACAAAAGTGGCCAACAACCGTTTATTCATAAAATGAATGAATGACATAGTATTGGTACATTATATAAATCCATAAATAGTATTATATGTTTTTCAATACAATAAAATGTAAAAATCAAGTAACTAGAAGAACTAAAAGTCCAAAGGAAATCTCCACAAGCATCCTGAGCTCCATCTCAGTCCTTGGCTCCTAACTCTCGGGTACAAACAAACAACAACAAGAAAGGTCTAATCGGGTACCCCAATTCAATGGTGGCCTGATTAGGGTGTGAGAAATAAATCTCAGTAGGCTAACACCACCAGCGTCTAACCCAATCTCAATAGTGTGTTAGAAATTATACAATGTACAAGAATGCATAAGTTAAATAAAATATACAATGTAACTAAACACCAATGTACATGCTCCAGCCCTCGACTGCTGTCTTGACATGTAATCAATTCAATAATGGAGTAATTTCGGTTTATTAACAAGTCACATATTTTCTAGACACCTACTGTGTCCATGGAGTTTCCTTTAAGGAGAAACAGGGCTATGTAATGACCAACTCCACTAGGATTTAACCATAGAACCTACATCATAATTATAGACCCAAGGAGAGTATCCAATTCACCATATGATGATATTTAGTAAAAATGACCCAAGGAAATTACCTTGTCAACAAAATCATGTTAGTATTAGTAGTGATGTTCCCATTACTTAACAAAGCAACTAGACCAAGATATTTGGCGAGGGAGTTCTAGGGTAATAACCATGTTAAGATAGATCTCATAGAATGCTAACCTAATAGTATTTGGTCCTAGATAAGGCATACAGTTGTAATACAAGGAGTGTAGTCCAAGGAATTCCATGATAAGGCACCAACCGAGTCCATGGAGTGCATCCAAGGTAAAATTTGGCTAACCAAATACTTGGTCTAAGGAATATATCCCGGGAACCTACTTGTAAATTCTTTATCCAATGAGTGTATCAAAAGAATATTGGAGTACTACATGGGGATCCAACAAGAGTATACTTGAAATCCAAAGATAAGACATGAAACGAGATCTAGGATACTCTTAACCTTAAGAACTCATCCTTGAATTCGGAATGGGGCACACACGTAAACATGGTTTTCTACAATCAGAAACCAAGACATGCTCTAGTATATACTTTCTTATTTAATAATGAAGTCATATAATAATTCATTTTGGTCCATTCCTTGTAATCAATTACTATAGAATTGTCATGTAGCATTGAAACGATTTATGTATTGGTTCATGCATTGACTTCAATTAGTGTGGATAGGTCAAGTAGCATTGCAACCATTCATTTATTAAATCGACTAAGGCTTATTCAACAATTAATTTTCACTCTACTACCTACCATCAACATGGAAATGGGTGATATGAACATGAAACCATCATTCATTTACTCTTAAAAAGGCTACGTGATATATTCAATATACTTTCAAATTCACATTTCAAATTTAATATTAATTTTCAATCACTTCCCTTAAGTGGGTAAAATGAAGAGAATACATGGTACATGACATTGAAATTCATAGGATAAGCCTGCCATTTTATATATAAGGTCTTACAATTTTAATGGATAAGAAAAGGAACACCCTAACAGTGGCCTGAATGTGTCAAAACACTAAATAACAATTATGGAAAACATCACACATGGTTAAACCCAATTCAAAACATGGTCGTCCACATAGGCGGTTTTTTTACCTTTTAATTCTTTCAAATGGGTAACACTATTTTTTAAATTCCATTAAGGACATGTCCCAAACATGTTTCTTTTCATTATAACATCATGGAATAATAATTATAAACACGACAAGTCAAGCAAGAATGGTCCAAGCACAACATTTTAGCATGAAGGCAACACACCTCTATTGGATGAGTTTTATTATAAAATCCTGATTTTATATATCACAAAAATAATTTATCAGCATTAGAATTTTAAATATGGAACATGATAAATCAAATTTAATTGAATTCAATATAAATACTTCACTGTAGGGATTTAATTTCTAATAAAAGTGTAGTGAGAAATTTATTAATGCATTTATAAAATTTTTCACATGGAAAGGGACCCTATCTCGAGGTGGAATGAAGCCATCCACATCTGCTCCTGGAGCTTTCTCACTAAAAGTAGTTGCTCCCCCATAGAGCATACAAACCTTCACATATATGAAAGGACACCTATCCTATATGCACACATGACCATGGCCATGGGAATGAGAAAGATGATACTTACTCATAATCTTATATGGATATACCTATCGTCACACACCAAGAGGTTCATATATATATATATACATACATATACATGGGAACAACTAACCCCATATGTGTTAAATCACTTACAAGGATGATATCATACATAACAGGGAATCCCACATATATATATTTACACACCTATGCACCTGATAGAGTTTCTCCCTTGAATTGGGAACTTGAAACCACATGAAAAATCCCAACGCTCTATGTTGAAAATAAAAGGAACCATATAACACCTAATGTGACCAAAACAGGAGGTGATAAAACCAACAATGGTTCTAAACACTTACCTCTGTTTTCAGTGATAAACTAAAACGAAGTGAAACCACATAAAACAAATGATCAACGAAAAACATGGTACACTCAAAAAACTAGGGAGTCATAAAACTCAAAATCCCCAAAAATAAACAAGGCAACAAGAAGAAAACTATCCATGATGAAAGAATGGTAGACCGAAATCACTCAAGGTGCATCACCTTTGGCAGTGGTTGCTGAAACACGCAACCTTTCATCCTAAGAGATCATTTTCACCAACCTAGAGCAAGAGATAACCGAAAATTGGTTTACCATACAAGCCTGGGGATCGGCCGATTCTCACCTAGGGATGAAGAAACTGAAATCCTGTTGAAAAAACAGAGGTTAAGGGATATAAGATATTACCATGATAGATAAAAGGCGATTTGTGATGAAATTAATAGAGAAATCGAAGAGAGACAGAGGCTGGAGGGAGGTACTTTTTGGTGTTAAAGGGGAAATCCCCTTTGGGGTGTGTCATGCGATTTGGTGAGAGAGAGGGGATGGAGAGTGTTTTAGTTTACGTTTTAATTTTATTTGAATTTAATTTAATTTTACCAAACATGGTGTCACACATGGTTTAACCAGCATGGTTTTCCAAACCATGTCAAAACCATGTGATGACTACTTCCTTCAAGACACACCCCACATGAGCTAGGATCACGGTTTAGTAAACCATTTGTATCCCATGTGTTAATACACTGCCCCATATTAAATAGGTCCGCATGGTTACCTGTAGTGGGATGCATGGTTAGAAGACTGTGTAAAACTGTGCGCCATATATTATCTTTTAAAACATGTTTTTTTTTCAGGTCTGACACTCCTGAAACTTCTCGAGATACTCAGGGGACTTCTCAAGCCCTCACCCAAGCCCAAAAACAAGGCTTAAAGGTTTTTCAACACTCAAAAATAATTTATGATTCTCAGTTTTAAAAACACCATTTTCTGTAAAAGAGAAAGTTTAAAAACCCTCATATTTTAATCTGGTTAAAAAATATGGGGATTTTTAATCTACCCACCTTAAAACATCTCATCCCCGAAAAACCTTTGGGATAAACTTAAACACTACTTGACCTATAATGTTCACAAAGTTGTATTCAGGCGGTTTCATTGTGTTTCTAATTCCTAATACACCTTAACCATTTCATATGCATTCCGCACTCAAGAATTTACATCCTGATCTATCGCTCAAAGTTCAACTTAAACATAGAAATAGAGCTTACATATGCTCATTTAGAGAGGGAAACAATCATGTAAATATCTTTATAAGAACTCAGCCAATCGTTCTTCCCACCTTCTATTTAATTTTAAGTTTGGGGGAAACTCAAAGGCACAATACCTCCACCATTGGAATTGTTGTAAAAGGCACAACCCCGAGTGTTACTTCGATACTCCTAGAATGATTTCATTAAAGTGGAAAGGTCCAATACTCATCGACCTAATAGAAATAGCCCAAGAAAAATTTCATATAAGAAACTACCGACCTTAAAATCCCATTTTCCTTCAGCAACAAATTTGATTTAAAATTGATCTTTACAACCGTAAACATTGACCTAATGGATGACATAATGATTCGAGCCACTTGGTCGATGAATCTCGAAGAATTCTAGCTTAGACGTCCAACGAAATTCAAATTAAATGGATGGAGTCTGTGAGTCCAAAAAAGGATTCCTACATGGGAACCTATGATTCACTCAAGACATACCATGCCTCGATAATAACAATGCTTAAGAATTTAACACTGTCCAAGGTCATCCAACAAGCTCAAAATATTTTAAAGATTTAGCATGGCGTTAGACCGACACTCTCTTAGTGCATCAAGGATGACATCATTATAGAGGGAATGCTCGTCTCCTAAGAAGATAACACTACTAGAATTTATGATGTGGTTTCTAGTAAAAAACCCCAGATATTAGAAGAAAAAACATTCAAACCAGATCAATTTTGTGCTACAAAGAAAGTGTCAATATAAAACTACAACATCAATCCTTAATGAATTCATTATTTCCCAACCAATCTCCAATGGTCCCTTTAGGATGTGACCCTTATACAAGGAAATATACATTTACAATGCTCAGGACAAAACTACCCACCTTAAGAGTTTCATAGATTAAAATGGATGGAACAATAACCACTCATAAGTGGTCTAGATTTATGACAATGAGACCCGAGTATCAAAACAACCGAGCCCTCTGAAAACCAATTTGATTATTGGGATGGAATTGATTCATTAAATCTCATGTCACTCTAAATGGAGATGACCCAGGACCGTACTCAATAGTACGAGATGATTTATTTTAGAGTCACATGGCCTTATACGACAATAATCCTAGACGATTCTACAACAAGTTGTCTATTTTTAAGAAGATAAAAGGGTCAAACGACCTAAAAATCAGTCAACCATGCCTGAGGCATGTACAACCATTTGTAAAATAGAATTACTCGATGATCAAGATAATTTCAATTCCATGAAATACATGAACACCCATATAATAAAGGTTATCACTTTAAAACATAAGACCTACTTGGGACAATGCCACCCAAACGACACCAAAAGAGTGAGAAAAGTCACTACACTAGCAAGGAATTTATGTTTTGAGGGTGATACCTAACACAGGTTTTTCCCTTACGAAGAAAATGTGCCATCCCTAACACTAGGTCATTCCATGAAAAGTCACTAGGATCAAAAGCTGATCATAAAGACATTTTTCTGTAAAACTCTCCTATAGAGAGTACTCATTCTTTCATTCGAAGGCAACTCAAAGAGACGTCTGTATTACCCTTTACATGCTAGTTTTAAATAGGGGACACCACTATAGGTTATATTTACAAGCCTCTTATATTTAATCACATTTAGTCATTTGATCATAAATGTATTTAATCAAAAAATCCAAGGACCATTTAAAAAACAAATCAAAGAACATGATTGAAACCAACACCCCAAGGGAAAGACATGCATGTTTTAAAAAAATCTCTTTTAACATATTAAATTAGTTTACCTATTGTAATTTTTAGGTATCTTATCAAAATAAATCTCATTTTAAGTAGATAAGTTGACCTACGATCGTCCCATTTTAAGCCACATAGGTTCTCTATAAAGCAACCCAATAATAATGGGAGAAAATATTTATATTTAAACACCCAAATGGGTAATCTCATAAAAATGTTCCCCAACTGACCAACATGGGTCAAGTTTCATTTTGAAACATAACAATTTATTTTCAGATCAATATTAGACATCATTAACACAAATAATCATTTCAAAAAGAGTCATTCAATTTCATTTAATATGGATTTCCATTTCCCAATTCATGAAGCACTCATATAGTACATGGATTTAAGGTTGGATCCCATTAATCGACAACAATGTCAATTTTGAATTTAACGTTACCACACATAATGGTCCAATTGAATGGATGGTCATCTAAAAACCAATAAATAACCAATACACTTTATATTTTTGCATTTTGGCTCCATTAAATCAAAACCAACTTTCTTTATCAATTGAATTTAGCAGCCTTTTATAATGGTTCAATTCCACATGTCACTTTTTCCTAGCTATATGGTTCACATACACCATACAAGTGAAAAATGGCTCCCATAATATCCATAATCAAAAACTAATCCCACACAACCATTTACATATTTCATGTAAACTAGGATGTCACTACAAGAGTCTAACAGAACGAAGCAAGATGAAATCATAGATTCATGGAATTTTATCCACAAAATTTTGTAATAACAAGAAGAAATAATAAATAACAAGTTAATGTATTACACAAAGAGGTGAAAATATATGAATGGAATATCAATAAAGAACTAAATAATACATAGGAGGAAACCTACTAATTAAACTATGTGGTGTGGCATATATTAAAATGAGGCTATGTAAGGACTATGTACAAGGAGTGTATATGAGGAACTTACTTTTCAAAGCTGGATCCAAGGAATGTATACATGGAATCATGTAGTACTACATGGGGTCATAAAAGGTAGTATACTAGGAATCCAATGATAAGAAAAGAAACATGATCTAGGCGAGTCTTATCTTTAGCAACCCGTCCTTGAATTTGGAATGGGGTATATGAGTGCTCAAGGTATTATTCAATCAAAAACCAACACAAGCATGAGTCTGTATATTATTATTTAATAAAGAAGTCATATATTAATTCCTTTTGGCCCATTAAATTCAATCCAATAGTGTGGAAAGGTCATGTAGCATTGTAACTATTTATTTTTTTCGTTCAAGCCTTTCCTTCCATTAGTGTGGTGAGGTCTTGTAGATTAGAATCCATTAATTTATTAAATCCATTAAGGGATAATAAATAATTAAGGTTCACTCAGCTACCTTTCATAAACATGGAACGTGGTTCTATATACATACAACCATTATTCAATTACATATAATAAGGAAAATTTATATACTAAATATAGTTTCTAATTCACATTTCACATTTAATTGTCAATTCAATGAACCTCCATTTGGTGGGTAATGTGATGAGAATACATGGTACTTTCCATTGAAATTTATATGATACATCGACCATTCAATATATAAACTCTTAACTTTGTAAAAGTTAATCCAAGGCACACCCGAATGATTGCCCGAATGTGTCAAAACACTTAATGACAATTATGGAAAACACCACACATGGTTAAAATAAATTTAAAAATGGGCCAATCACATAGGCAGTGCGTTGGACATTTTAGTAATTTTCAAAAAGTTATCTTTAGTTTTCAATTTTCATTAGGGGCTGGTCCTAAACATGCCATATTTTAACTGTAGAACAAGGAATAAGAATTATAAACAAAATAATTCAAGCTAGCATGGTCTGAGCACTACCATTTATCTTATTGATATTGCACATCCATCATAGGGGTTTTATTATAAAATCATGTCATTGCATATCATATAAACCATTTATCACATTTATAATTTTAAATATAGAACATGATAATTCACATTTAAGATAATTCAATATAAATACTTTAATGCATGGATTTAATTTATAATAAAAGTCCAGTGAGAAATTTATTAAGGAATTTATAAAATTTTAAACTTCGAATGAGACTGTAACATAGGGTGGAACCATGATGTCCACATCGGCTCTTAGTTCATTCTAACTAAAAGCAGCTACTCGGCCACTGAGTATATGCACTTTAAAATACCTGAAAGGACAGCTAGCCACTATACACACACCCTCATGACACAAGGCATGAGCAATATGATCTTTACTCATATTCTTATATGAATATGCCACTCACCACTCACCTATAGGTGAATTTAAAAATATATATACATGGGAATGCCTAGCCCCATTTGTGTTTAATGATTGACATGGTTGATTTCACACGTAATAGGGGATCCCACAAATATATATTTACATACCTATGTGCTTTCAGGCATGTCTCCCTTGATTTGGAGACTCAAAACTGTATTATATAGTCCAACGCTCTACACTGAATATAAAAGGAACCATTTAACACATAAAGAGACCAAAATAGATGGTTTGAAAAGGAACAATGGTCTTATACCCTTACCTCAGGTGTCAACGATAAACCAAAATGATGTTAAACAACCTGAAACCAATGAGCAAGGACTAACACACTACAACCCACAAACCATGGACTCATAAACCTCAAAATCCCTAAAAATTAACTCAGAAACAAGGAGAAAACATTCCATAAAGTCCAACAGCTGGACCAAATTTACCCAGATCTTAATACCTTTGGTGGAAGCTTCCAGAACATGCACCCTCGGGTACTAATAGACTATTTTCACCAACCTTGAGCAAGAGAGATCTGAATATCAGATTAATCCTCCACCCTAATGTTCAACTTCTTCTCACTGGGCGATTAAGATTCTAAAACCCGGTTGGGAAAAGGAAGGAGAAGGTATGGGGGAGCTTACCACCACAGATCAAAAGGGATTAGAGAAGATATTGATGGAGAAATCGAAAAGCGAGGAATGAAAGAGGTAGGTGTCACCGTACGTTGAAGGGGAAATCCCCTTTGGGGTGTGTCATCGTATTTGAAGAGAGAGGGTGTCGTGCAGTATTTATCCCACACATTTTTTTGAACCTCGTGCAAACTGTGGATTGCCAACGGCCTCAAAACACACCCCACATTGGATAGACATAATATTTAGTAAAACATACATATCCTATGTACCAAGCCACTTCCCTTTATAAAACAGCTCTGTACAGTTACCTATAGTTGGATGCACAGTTTAGCAGACTGTAAAAAAACTTTGCACCATGGGTTGTCTTTTTGATCATTATTTTTTTCAGGTCCGACACTCCCAAAACCTCTCAAGCCACTTAGGGGACACCTAGGCCCTAAAAAATG
Source organism: Viscum album (assembly GCA_963277665.1). Lineage (NCBI taxonomy): Eukaryota > Viridiplantae > Streptophyta > Magnoliopsida > Santalales > Viscaceae > Viscum > Viscum album. Next base: position 823,914,743 of record OY728157.1, read on the forward strand.
TCCAAAAAACAAAATGTAGAAGTGTTTCAACACTCAAAAATACGTTTTGAAGCTCGGTTTTAAAAATGGATTGTTTAGTAAAGGAAAAAGTTCAAAAACCCTCGCAATTTAATCTGATTCAGAAACATTGGATTATACATATTTTTTGTGGAATTTGTATACGATAAAATTAAACAGATAAAAAGTTATAATATTTAAATTATAAATGTGACAACATTAACATCACAATAAATAAAATAATGTAATTGTCACAATCTCTTTAATGAGGATCCAAATGGCCACTAACCAGACCCAAGGACGGTTATGGATGAGATATACTATACCGATAAGATCTTTTCATGTAGTTGGGTCCTTTGATAGTTATTTTTATTTTAATATTAATTAATTTATTTATTTATTATCAATTAAGTATTTTCTACATCATCAAAGTATAATCTCGTATGGTAGTTATTTATTTCAAGAAAAATTACAGAAATATTACCATGATAAAGAAAAAAATTTTATATTTAAAATTAGTATTTATAAAAAAAAATATCTTATATATAACCTTTTATAAAAAATTATTTAGTTATTAAAATTTTAGTAATAAAAATTTAATTTTTCTATAAATTAAATAAAATAAATGTCTTAATCTCATCCAAGTAGATTTCAAAGGACACCATTTCGAGCAAAAGATGATTTATGTCAAAAACTCATAAAATTTTATTAAGACAAGTCTGAATGTAATTTTATAATTGCATTATTACCCTTAATTACATGATTTATCCTTTTACTTTATTAACAAAAATTATCGAATTTACTATTCATAATTCCCCAAAATGAAATAAAATTATTTACATAATTTGGGGCTACAGATTCCAAATACAAAATCTATTATATAAAATTCATTACATAGATTTTTTAGTAACTAATTTAAAATTATTACCATTGTCAAAGAGAGAGGTTGAGTTTTTAAAAGTTAAAACATTGAAACAGATTGAAATGTTTTTACATCTAAATTCAATGTAAAATTAATTCTGATTACATAAATTATATTTTATGATAAAATTATATTCTATTCATATTTTATAACCATTAAATGCAATAATTTAATGATAAATTTTTTTCTATGAAATAATATTTATTTAACTAGAATTTAGTGTATTTTTACTATTCATAAAATTTTGATAGTTATCAAAAAAATATAAAAAAGTAATCCAAAATAAGTTTTTAAATCCCACTTCCAAACACCAATTTTTTGTTGTCATAGAAAAATTAATAATTTTTAAAAATATTAAATTAAAAATAATTCTAAATTAAATTGCTGTAAAATTTCACTTAAAAATATAGCATTTTATACATCAATTAAGGATTATTCATACTCTATGACAAAAATAACTATTGGATGAATATAAAAAATTTTATTAAGTATATAACATACATATTATATTAACAACATTAATTTCATATAAAAATATATATTCAAATAGTATATTAACTTAAATATATATTCAATTTATGTTTTTCATAAATAATTTTTAGGGAATGACATCAGGATACATTTTCATTAGATAGTTATATTAATTTCCACTAACCTTATTGATAAGTTAAATGGTTATTTTATACTAAGGGTATATCGCAGTTACGTTAAACTCACAATTTCATGAAATGAATGTTATTGATCAATTAAAATTATTTAGAAAAAATATTTCATGAAAACATCTGGGTGTTATATTGATATCATATCTGACACAATAATCAATTTCTCTAAAATTATAAATTGCACACATGAATGATTTACAAAGAATAACAAATTTTTATTAATTTAAAATTATGACGTTGTAGTTATCCCATGGATATTAGAATGGCGGGAATAAATTAGATAAACTAAAGTTGAAAATTTTGTTGAAACATGTTTATATAATGATTCATTTTTTAGAAAATTACTTATAAATAAAAATAAAAACCATTTGAATATGAAGGTTTTGTTTCTATGAAAAAATATTGAAGTGTGAATAATTGTGTTTATAAATTATAATACCACTCTTTTAAAATTATATTGTTGAAAAATTAATTACATTTTATGTTTTTTATACATTTTCTAGACATGAAATATCAAAAAAAAAATCAATTTCATTCATAAAAGGATTATTTTAAAGAAACATATCGACAAACAATTGATGAATAACCCATTTTAAATATAGTTTCATTCACATTAATAAATTATATTTGGAAATATAATATTATTATTTATACTAAGGTTATCAAAATTTACTTTTTTTGAATTTTGTCTATTTTTCTGACATATTTCCCATTTTAATGTATAGTGAAAATTCATTATTTTAATTCCAAAATATTTTTTAATCGAATTTAATTATATATTTATGTTATCCACTTAATTAAATATAAAGCGTAATTAATGTAAATTGTTTTCATTTAATCTAATGTAGGTCTTTAAAATCAATGTTTTATTTAAATTAGATATAAAACCTTTGTAAACATTTGAATGTTTTTTATTTCAAACACCTATTTTCTCAATCCATCAAAGGGATTAACTTTCAATAAATTTTTCCACTTCTGTGAATTGATTTTTCAAAAATGTAAATAAATTTTTCTAATCACTGAGAAATATTTTATCTAATTTGATCAAAATAATAATTGGTGAATAGTAAATTAGGTAATTTATTTACTATGGTTAAAGGTAAATTATATAATTAAAGGTAAAAATAGTATTATAACAATATAAAACAACCCTAATATTTTTCTTAATCATATTTTATGAGTCATTTTCTATAATGAAAATACATTGACCGAAATTATGGCCATTGGTGGCCACATGGGTTTGAATATGTCACTAATAACATTTTATATTAAGTGAATTGAAATATTTCATAATCATATCGCATATTACTAAACAAATTATATTGAGTTATATATGTTTTATATTATACTATAAACTTTTCATAGAAATATAAAAATATTAACTACATTATGATAATTTATTTATAATATTTAGACATTAAATGAGTAAATTTAATTATGACATAATGATGTTGTAGTAATATATTTATTAATGGAAGAATTAAATAAATAATATTTTTTTAAAAAAATAAATAAAATTTATCGTATTTGATGACATAGATGAATTTTATGGATTACTATGACATTTTTTTGATGATTTTAACTAGTTTTTTGGATGAAATCATGTTGTGTTGATTTAAAAAAATTATTCTAATGAATATTGCCAAAATTTACATAAATCATATATTAAAAGATAAAATGTTTACATAATGATATAAAATTACTAAAACATTCAATAATAATCAAAATAGTTTAGATAAGTCTATAAAATTTCATTAAAGACTCATTCCATGGTCGTCTGTCATGCTATGGTAATTATCATAACTCAAAAAGTGTAAATTACATATTAAAATAATAAGATTTAAAAGGGTTAAAACTAAAAGATAATGTTCCAGATAAAATAAATACATTTTTAAAAAGTATTTTGATGATAAAATTTTGAACCACACTAATTATTTATTCTAAATAACATAATATGGATTTACATGGAGTTAAAAAGTTATTTATATTCATTTAATGTTTTAAGGGATTCCAAGGGAGCCACTCCCATATCTTATAAACAAGCACCCATTCCTCTGTATTACCCATACTTGAAAAAAAAATAGTTCAGCAAAGCTTTAGAAAAACCCCATTCTAGATATTGTCACCACATTCTCCAATCATTAGTTTATGTATAACACCCTTATTAAATGTGTTATGATTTTTTGAAAGGTGGTCATCCGAAAAAAATGTAATCCTTTTATTTAAGTGTTTCTATTTTATTTCTTCTTCATCATACTTCAAATATCCTTCAACCAAAATGAAATAATAAATCTTGTATATCAATATAATAATATGTTATTATTTTAATATCATTACTAATATCCATCTCTATATCCATTAAATGAGAAAATAATCAATTGTTCATGCGTAAGTGTGAACTATCAGCTCCATAAACCTATATAATTCAATTTCCATAACCGTCTCTCATGAATGGTTATAATGATGGAATTAATGTTAATTTATTATATTAATGACATATTAATTATTATAATATAATAAAATATCAATTTTTTTTAGTTTCCATTAACATAATAATGATAACATCATTCATGCGTATGTGTGAACTGTCAACTCAACGAAGCGATGAGATTCATTTTTATTCACTACATGCCATGTATGATATATATAAACAATATATAAATTATTAATATGAAATTAATAATTTTAGGATAATTTTTGAAAGATAATATATAAATTACCTTATTTCCAAATGGTCAATGAAAATTGAAAATGCAACATCCTGAATATTATTTTGGATAATAAGTACTTATGACCACATAGAATTTTGACATTATACCAAGTTAATTTTAAACTCAAGTAAATAATGTTGAAAAAATGTCTGATATGAAGATAAATGTATATTTAATTATTGTAACATAGACATAAGTGATATAAAGGGAATAATGAAATTAAAAAAGTTTCTAAATAAAGTAGGAATAAAACTATGTTTATTATTCAATAAGATAAAAAATGTATGAGGCAAGTCAGACCTAAGTTAATGGACTTCGTCCCTATCTCCTCTTATTTAGTCATATTTAATGTTATACAATTCCTTGAATTATAAGGTCTATAATCAACCCTTTTTATTTTAATTTCATTGAAATGATTTAAAAAGGAATATTTAATGTGAACTATTTTTCTATCTTTACAAAATGATAAAAGGAATTTTTTTACCTTATGTAGGGACAATGACTTCTAGGATGTAGAATCTGTTATTTGATATTTTTCTTACCCTATAAAACTTTATTTTTTTAAAATGGAAAATAAATAAATTATTCGATATTTTTGGGAATTATGTAATTGAATATGGTATTGAATATGTATTAACTATTTCAATATCATGAAATTTATTCCTACGATTTTAAATGAAATTTTATGAGTGAAATGTTGAAATTTCAATATTTTATGTGTTGTGATTAAACAATGGTACATGGAAATGCGATAGTTTGTTCAGTTATTATCCAAAAATTATTGGTTCAGTGATACACCAATGACATGTGATTCCATGATAAACCATCTACGAGTGGTTATATTATAACCTCAAATGAATTTGGTATGGAAATCGACACTATGGATATTCCATTTTTATGAGTAATAATTTTGGAAGTCAACAGTATGGTTATTCCATTCATTTATGATTATTTTCAATGATACCTTAATATGATATATCTGTTTTCTATGGGTTTTATGGTATTTTAATGATTACAAAAAAAGAAAATAATTGGCATATGATCAATGGATATTATTTACTACATAGTTATAGTGAAAAATATTAATTTTGGATATAGTATTCATGGTTCACATTATTTTGTAGGACTAATAGTTTTCCTTCTTTGTGTATTCCGTAATGGGATTTTTATACTAATCCCTTGATTTGAAATTTTTTTCACATGATTTAGTAGAGAATAGTGTCAGGGATGTGATCAAAGAAGAAAGATAATTATTAAACATTATAAGAAATAATGTTTCATTTTAAATGTTGTTGTTTCATGCTATAAATTTATACTGTTTGATGTGTTTACTTTTTATATCAATTTTTATGTATGAGTTATAGACTAATTAATTAAATTTCTAAACATGAAAAAATATCAATGTAATATACAGTTTATTTCATGACTGAACTCAATAATATGTAATTTTTAAGGCTAGTTACTTATAGTTTGTTTTAGTGGAAATGATTGATTAGAATTAGACTATAGGGTGTTATTTAATAAAACATTACAAGTAGTGTGTAACCATAATGGATAACATGATAGGAAGCGTCATAGTTATTTTAGAAAAAAAAATTATAAGTTTGAGAGAAAAATAATGAGGATGTATTATTGTTTACCTTCTTTATAAAATGTCATATGATTCTTTTTTTTATTTACTCACAATGACCTTTTTGGTTTTATTAAATGGTTGAATCTAGAAAGAACTAATGTAAAAAAGGTAGTGATGAAAAATATAGTGGTTCTATGGATAAGAAACTAGATTAAATCAGAGCTATAATGATAAATTTTGTTGTTATTATAAACCAATTATCATGATTTGTGATTAACCACTTGAACCTTGGTGATTTTTCTAATGCATCATATAATAGCGATATCAGTCCCTGTTGATGTTCCGTTAATAACCAAAAAGGTATGTATTTTCAAGGAAATATGTGTCATAGATGTGTAAATAAACAAATATGAATTATTTTAATAGTATGATAAGATTTTATATATGTTGTAATGAAGGACATATATAAATAACCTTCAAAAGGATAAGGAAGAATTTTATTGACTCCAGGAAAGGGAAATAAGTCCTCTCTAAGTTATCAGTTGAATTTTTTTAATTTTAGGAGTATGGTAATTTTAAAAAAATCCCTATGAAGAAGTTCATGAATGGGGTTAAAAGGAACATACAAATATTTTATTAACAATACATAATTCCATTTTAATTGGATATGTGGAAATGTAAAATTAACAATGAATGGGGTGGATTTTTTCTTGTCTCATGTTTTGACATTATTGAATCATACGGCATGATCATGATTTTTTTCTAGGAAATAGGTATTGAGGAATAATATGGAAAATAATGATTAAAGGATCATGAATAATGATGAATTATTAAGTTGTATACATATAAGGGATTCAAGAGCTATATTTTATTTTAGGATGATGAAATGATTAAAAGTATTAATTCAATTTTTCTGATGGGATTACTTTGGGGGAATCTTTTCTTGTATGTGAATACCTAATGCTTGTTATGTGAAAATTTTATTTGAAGATGAATTATATTTTCTTGAATAGATATATTTATAATGGTATCAATAACATTTAGTGATTATAGGATCATTGATTTTGATTTAATTATGGGAAATTATGTTTTGGGATGAAAAATGAAAGGCATGAGATAAAATTTGAGGTAAAAATATGTTATGGTTATATTTTAATATTCTATCTCATTAAGGTAATTTTTTAACAATTATATAGTTTTAGTCAAAGGATATCCAATAGTAATTATGATAAACCCATCACGTTATTCAAGGATACAAGAATCGAACCCACAAACGAAGGGAGACAATGCTTTATCACCTACCACTGTGCTACTTGATGTCCTTGGTTTGTATGAAATTATCTTTTTAGTTAAATAATTTGGTTGAATTAGAATAAGATGATTTTTAGAACATATTTTTTATCAAATAGTTATCCATGGTATTGGAAAGTGATTTTGAGATTCAGTGATAACTGTTATTTTTGGAGATGTTCACTATTTTGGGAAATTTATATGATTATGGTAAATAGAATACTAAGGTATTTTAACAGAGTAGTAGTGGTTGAATTATATTTGTTTAAAAACTATTATTTCAATTGTGGGATTATGGGAAATTAGGTTATTTATAGAAATGATCAACCTATCATGGATAATATGTGATTGGGATAACTAATTTTTTGTATGAGACATTAAAGGTGGCTCATCTTATTTTGTGATAAATGTTAATATTTATCTTGGATGAATTTTTAATGAAATTAGTCTTAGTTTTGGTTTCCAAACTTGGTTTAGACTATCTTTATCGATATTTAAGGACAATTAATTATTAAATGTTCTACGTGAAACATTTAGTATTATAGTTTAATTTGTAAGAGTAAAAGTAGTTTTTCTTAATCTAATAAAATATTATTATTTGGTGAATTATCTTTAATTAAACTATTATTTTTGGTTGTTTTTAATGTTTAAAGAAAGGATGAATAGATAATTAAAATTTTTAAGTCTATATGACTCATTATAAGTTAATTATATAGTTTCAGACATGAAAAATTCCTCTTAAATTTTCATTATTTGGAGAGAAAGTTGATTTTTAGGGGAATTCGATTAAATGTTGAAAATATACTTTTCATGGAATTATATTTTATCATGATCATAGTAGAAAATTAATACCATAAATCTATGAAAATGATATTAAGTTTCTTTTCCATTTACTTTTCATATTACTGAATCTATGACTGATTAACCAATCAAAAATTTAGGGTTTTGTGATTGTTAACATTATTTTAACAATGTTTTATATTTCCCTACAAAAAAACATCATTATTAGTTTTATCTTTAATATCTATTCTTTCCTACATGGAACCCTAATTGTTTTTTTTATCTTGGGTGACATTTTATACTTCACTTTATTTTATAATGTTTGTTTTATTGAATCTTTTTCTGATGTGGTATTTCAATGAAGAATTATTTAAAAGTGATACCTTAGTTACCAAGCCAAAATTTAAAATTTCAAGGACACATTTTATAAAAGGAGGAAAGGATGTAACATTCATGGTAATTATAGAATACAACAACTTTATACTTATTAAAATTTATGAATTAGATAGTAATTTTAATTTAAAATGTATAATTTCTATAATACTTTACAATACATATTAGTTATGGAAATAGGGTTTACACATGATTATATATTGACTCATTGTTTAGAAAATTAATTACAAATGAAAATAATAATAATTTATATATAAAGGATATGTTATAGTGAATAAATAATTACATAAGAATAATTGTGTTTATAATATACTAATGTTACTCTTTATAGATTATATTAATGATATATAAATTAGATATGATATTTAAAATTCATATTATAAGTTTGTGAGATAGGATATAAGAAGAAATTCCATTTTATGCATAAAAGGCGTATTTTTCAAAATAAGAATATTTACTACCTTTTGATGGATAACCAAATAAAAATATACTTTTTCACATTTATAAATAATTTTTAACAAAATAATAATCTACATTATATTTGGGATATAAAAATGTACTTTTATTGAAATTTTGGATCTTTTCTGATAAATTTCATATTTTAATTAATAGTGAAAAATACTATGTTTTAATTCAAAACTTGTTTTTAATCTAATTTATTTATATAGTTAGGTTTTATTTTTAATTCTTTATAAATTTTAATTATAGATTTTTTTATCATTTAATCAAATTAAGGTCATTTGAATCAATTTCTCATAGAAACTGTATATGAAAACATTGTGAACTTTTGAACATTTTTACATCACGAACAACCATTCTCTCAATCCAACAATGGATTAACATTAAATCAATTTTTGAACTAATTTCAATTTAATTTTAAATTATTTTAATACATGTTTATAATAATTATGAAAAATGGGATCTAATAGGATCACAATAATTTTTGGTGAATAGTAACTTTAATATTTTATTTCCACGATTAAAAATAAATTATGTAATTAATTATAATTTTTTTTTATAATAATATATAACTTCCCTAACACTTGTCATACTCTTATTTGATTAATTATTGTCAATAAATACAATACTTTGGCACAAATTGTGGTATTTATAACATTTTATTTAAAGAAAATAAGAGGATGTCGTAATCTTGTCTCTTATTACTAAAAAATTTTAATATGGTGTTTTATATGTGATAAATTTTCAAAATAAATAGTTAGTACATGAAAATAATTTATCTATAAATTATATACATAATATAAATAAATTTAATTGTGAAATAATGATGATATTGTAATTGATTTATCAAAGGAAGAATCAAATAAATTATATTAATAATATAAAAATAAATATAATATAAATATTTGATTCAAAAAAAAATTGGATGTATTTGACATGATATTGATGTGCTAAACTAGTTTTTAAGGAATAATGTTCTTAATCATTTAAAAAAATGTCAATTAACGAATAGTGTCAAATTGACATAATTCATATCTTAAACAATAAAATATTTAATTAAATGATATAAAATTTCAAGAATTAAAATACTCAGAAACATAGTTTATATAATTCTATAAATTAATTCATGACTCATTTATTGGTCATTTTCAATATCCTTTTAATTATTCTAACTCTCAAAATGTTATTTTTTTAATAAAACGATAAGGGTTAAAAGTGGTTAAAACATAAAGATAATGTATAAAAGATAACCTATAAATTTATAAAAACTAACTTTTGAGGTTATTTAGAACCACAACCAACCTATCCTCTAAATAATAGAAATTTGTGTCATTTGGAGTTTAAAATTGATTTATATTTAATTAATATTTTTAGGGATTCCAAGTGTGACCATCCCCTCTCCTATAAAAATACAGACATTCCAATCTTTTAATCACATTGAAAAAACACTTATTTCGGAAAAGATGTATCCAAAACGCATTATAGATTCACTATCCACATTCTTGAGGACATAGTTCTGATATAACACCCTTCTTAAAGGAGTAAATGTTTTACGAAAGGTGTCCATCCGAATGAAACTTAATGTTTTTATTTAAGTGTTTCTATTTAATTTATTATTAATCCTCCAAAAAATATCTTTAATCCATGATGAAATATAATCTCCAATATCATACCAATATTAAGAAATTATTATTTTAACATCATCACCAAAATCAATCTCCACTATTATTAAATCTAGAAATAATTTATTATTTGTCTGTACGTGTGAACTATCACCTTCAAGAATAGATATAATTCATTTTCCATAACAATCTATCTTGACCTGTTATAAGGATGAAATTAATGTTAATTTTTGATATTACTGACAAATTAATCATTATTAGATAATAATATATCAATTATATTCTTATAATCTGTGCTCAAAAAAATCATAACATCGTTCTGGCGTACGTGTGAACTATCACCTTCACAAAGTGATGTGATTAGTTTTTATCCACTACATAAAATTTATGATATAAATAAGTATATTTAAATTAGTAATATGATATTAATGCCATTATGATCATTTTTTAAATGTAAAATAATAATTATATCATCTGAATAATTACCAATGAAAAAAAGAAATAGTTTTTTAATGGCTATGTTGGATCTACCGTCTCCATGATTATAACATTGTTAATTTTTCATAACCATGCATAATAGTTTGGTTAAAAATTTTAATTATTTAAATAAAGTGATCATTATTTCATTATTATTATTCTGGTTATTATGGTCTTGTGACTACATGGACTATTGACATCATACCATGTTCATTTTTTACTGAAGTACTAAATGTCAACAAAATGTCTCATATGAAGTTAAATAATTTTGTAATTATTATAAAATGGAAATAAGTGATATAAAGTGATTAAAAAAATTGATTAAGTGTCCCATGAAAGAATAAATTAACCTATATTTATTATTCAGAAGACAAATAACAGACGAGACAAGTTTGAATTCATGTAGGGTCATCGTCCCAATCGCATTTCATTTAGTCATATTTGAGGTTATACAATGACTTATTTTATAAGATGTATTTTTGTATTCCAACTAGTTTATAAAATTTATTTTCTATATCAATATCTTGAAACGATTTTATGTTATTTCTAATGAAATTTTCTTTGTGAAATTTGGATCATTGTAATAATTTATGTGTTATGGTAATAAAATGTTTCTTGTACATTTGTTGGGTGGTTACATGATAAACCAAATACAATGTGTTCCTTCATAATCCAATGATGGTGGGTTATGTAATGAACCACGTATGGTGGTTTAATTAAATCCTCCAATGAATTGGGTATAGAATTCAATCATATGGCCATTTCATTTGTAAGAGTGATATGTTTGGAAGTCGACCAAATAATTATTCCATTAAAGAATGATTATGTCCCAATTTACCATTAGATGTTATATAATGTTCCTATGGGTTTTATAGTAATCTAATGAATAAATGAAAAAGGGAATAAATGATGATATAATCAATAGAATGTATTTACTACTTTGTTAAGGTGAAAATTATTACATTACGATAAAGTATTCATGGTTTACATGTTTTTTCGCGACTAATTGTTTTTCTTCTTTGTGTATCCCTTACTAAAGCTATTATTCTCATCCCATGTTTTGAAATAATTTCACATGATTTGTGGGAGAATAGTGTCATGTTTGGGATAAAGGAAATGTTCTAATAAATAAACATGAAAAGAAACCATGTTTCAATTTAGAAGTATTTGTTTTAGGAAATAAATAGATACCATTTGAAGTGTGTAATTTGTATTTATTTTATTTTTTGAATATATTTTATGGACTAGTCTCTTAATATGTAATAATGAAAATATCACCAATGTTAATAATGTATAATTATTGACATAACCCAAGATTAAGAAATGATTATTGATTGGGACTTACATGAAATGTCCCTCAAATGAACAGTATAATCCATTGAACCTAGGAAAAAAATGGATTTATGCTACCATGGTTGTTCTAATAAATTTCTAATATTTTTATGCCTTTGAAGGATCCCCTAAGATTCTCTCACATGATAATATTTGACTTAATAATGATTAAAGATTAAATTCACACATGGTAACTTTTGTATAAAACTTCTCCTTCTTCAAGTTCCTCATCAAAATTTTAATGTTTTATTCATGATCATCCTTTCCCATTTAATATTTAATAATATCGTACATAATTATTACTATAGACCAATAAATTGAATCTATAAAGGCCTTATTCCATAAATACATTAAGATAAAATAATAATTCATAAGTACAAATAGAAATATTATGAATTCAAAGTGAAAGTACCCTATAAAGAAGTATTTCATGAGTATATCCCCCTTATTAATCTATTGTAGATGATATATTGATTGATGATTAATCTTGAGATAATACAAGGTTAATTAAAATTTCTCAAAAAAATCCTTAATATTTGGAAGGTTATACATGTTCATAATATTGAACCAATTAATCTCTATATAATCTATCAAATTTTGTTTTACAAATATTTCATCTTAACAAAATAAAGAGGGGAAACCCCCGGAAAAAAAAGAAGATTAATTAATAAAATAACGAGCTCCTCCTTGAGTTACTTATATAATTCCAAAAACAAATTCATGGATATTATTTTTTGTACCATTGAAATAGTGATGACACTATGCATGATTTGTGTCATAAAACTCAACTTCATGATTTAGGGGAAGACTATGACATACCTCTAGAAACACATCAATATATTACTAGAAAATAGGAAAATTATAAATATTGGTTTTCTATCGACCCATTTTAGATAAATATCTCCATGAATGGTTAAAAAAATATTAATGAATAAATTATAAATAAGGGTTTAGGTTTATCCTTCCACAAATTGGTATTTGAAGGTTAATTCAAAATATTGAATATAACATCCATAACTGGAAAATTAAAATAGTCTATACACTAGCAGTTCCAATATATACCAAAAATTATGTTAAATTCAACAACAATAATAATAAAATGATTCACACAAATAATACTACAACAAGATTCTATCAAAGAAGAATTATATTCCTAGTGCGCATTCATTAAATAATTGGTAGTTTTCACCACTAAATCCACATCAAGTATTCAAGGCGTTGAAGTGATACACTTTGAAAATTATTCTAACATAGTATACTATGTAGAACATAAATCATATATAATATATCATTCAAGGAGTGGTTAATAAGTGTACCTTGCTCTATGTATCATGGAACATACAATTACAGTTTTCTAAATTCATGAGATTTTCCATATACCGATGTATTATTTTTTGGAATGTTCTTTTGATAATTTTGAAATTAGTTAGAATATTTACCTATCTCTTTATAGTTAATATAATAGAAATTGATGTCTTGTCCATTTCCATTTTAATTATGATCATGATGAAAATTTTCCCCACATCTGAATAGAGCTTTCTCTTCATTTAACCATGCACCAATACGATTCCTTCCAAAAGTATTAGATGATAGAAAAATGCATCTCTCCTTTCCCTAATTATTTTTTATCTTATATCCTCTTTATATATATAAATTTCATTGATTGTATAATTCATGTATGGTTATTTCAATTTATTAATTCCACGTGATATTATGTCCTCATAGAATATGAAGTCACTAAAGTGTAGTTTTATTCAAATGAGTTGATAAAGAACATAAATGAATTCGTCAATATTAATATATGGAATATATACATATTATTCAGAATACATTTATATCATTTTAATATTAGCTTCATTCCTTAAAAAATTTCAATTCATTTTTCCTTATACAAAACAATTTCTCTGAGTATCCACTCGTTATTCTAAAGTACAATTTTCCCATGAAATATACCTTTAGAAAATTCAATTATGTGACCTCTATTTCCACGTCACCATTAGTATATTGAGTCAATTTCAATCATTGATCTACATTACCTGAGGGATAATTAACTCCCATGAAAACAATATATCATTAATTACTTCCAAAGGAGATAGTTATCTTCTGAATATAACTTATCTATTTCTCAACAGTGATTTTATTTTTAGTCTCATAGAATGACGGAGGTTCCTAAAATAAAAATTAATATAGCATTGTGAAACATTATTGTGAATCATCATGCTTCTCTATATGGGCATGTTTATTGGTCATAATGTCATTCAGGTATACGAATATATTAATAATATTTCATTTCTAAATCCAACATCATTATCAATATCTTTAGATTAATCCCAAGATCGATTGAGTGTATTGAAACAGATTTCATTAACTCCATAAGAAACCATATCTAAAATATAGTGTATAGCTGACTATATAATAAAATTATGAAAATTATGGTTAATTTTCAATCTATTGAATCACATAACTGATATTTAAAAATTATTCATATCTAATCTTAGAATAAAAAATTTCTTTCTTTAGGATTATTCTCATATAAAAAAAATCAATATAATTCATGTTTTTTTCTATTAAATTTTTTGAATTAACCAAAGAATATATCCTAGATTGTTTAAAATACGAGCCAAATATGGTAAACTTGCCATACCCCATAATGATGGCCACAAGATACTCTTCCAAATATTTTTGATTTAATTACCCCTGGATTTGTCTATTCCAAAAATGATGCTGAGCTGTAGTATTTATAAAGGGTTGTATTTATTTGAAACATACAATTTATAACATAATAAACACTAGGAATTTATAATATACTTAGAGTTGTCATAATTTTCATTCATTGGTTTATTTTCCCAAATCAATGTTTTACTAAATCTAATTCCCCGGTTTTTTAATGAATATCCTCTGATACCAACTATAAAAACCCTAACCCTAGTAGACCAATGTTAGTGGTGACATTATTTCATTGGAACTAGATACATGAGATCATATAAAAAAGGGATAAATAGTTTAATTATCATGGAAAAATGATACATTGTTTGATCATGATAAATTTATGAAAACTTACATTACAACATAGTGATCTATTTGAGAATACAATTATTCCTCCAAAATATCCATAAAAAATAAAATACACATACTAAAATCCCTAAAAAATAATATATAAGAATGTCGTGTTCTTGCATTATCATAATGGCTCTGCATAATATATAAAAAGTCATGGAATAAAAAAGTCATTAATAATATAGAAAAAATAAATTATAATAAAAAAACATATAAATAATCACATGAGATTGAAACTTATCAAAAAATATCATAGTTATTTATATCATCATGAACATAAAAAAATTATTTCATTATGTTATATTGCATAATTTAAAATTTCTGGAACATATAGTCAAAATCTTGTGCAAAGGCATATAAAAATAACATCAACACTATCTTCCAAGACATATATATAAATTGGTAATGCCTTGGGCAAGTACCAAATAAAATTTTCCTCATTATACCTTCCATTTCATAATATTTATTCTTAATTTTAGAAAACACTAATCACAAAATATATCCAATTCCTTAATCATATTAATTAAGATTAAAATATAATCGGCATTATTTAAAAATTAATAACCCTCCCAATATGAAGTATTTCATATGAATATCAATACTTTCCCAAAAACAAAACTGATTATGAAACGTCAGAGGAAATATAGAGGATTGTAAATAAAGTTTATATCCTTATTAAATAATAGAATTCATCTAATGAAGATAAAATTAATGAAAATACATTAAAAATAATAATAGGAATCATTTTGAGAAAACACATTTTTCTATCTTCGAAACCACCTAATTAATATTACTAAAATTCAGAAAAAATTATGAAAAAAATTCATTTGTAATGAAAAATTGAAAATATTAATTTAATATTTAATGAACAATATGTTCACCTAGGAATGAAATTCAATTAATTATGTATAGGTTAAATATTGTTTTTTTAATATTTTATTTAACACAATAAACTGTAACTCATTTTGAAATAAAGATTCCTCTTAAACCACTTTTGAAACAATTCAAGAATGGGTAAAATATCAATATTTAATCATTAGAGACTATTATAAACATAATTTAGGATTTTTTAATGAAAATATATTCATGGAAGTAAAACATTTTGTTACCAAATAGAACCATATAAAGGGTTATCCTTAAAAATAATATTTTAGAGACTTTAGTATATAAAGATAGGAAAGTTGAGTGAATAAATTTAATTTCAAGAAATTTCTAGTGGAGAAGAAAATATATCGGTTTAAAGATATAAATTTTAAATTATTCCCCCAAGTTAGACTTAAACTAAGATAATATATATTAATGATGACATTAATATATTAACTCACACATGTAGTTAGGCTTTCATTAAATGTGTTTGAACATCTTACTCTTCAGGATAAGTATATTAGATACATTATTTGGGAACCAAGTTTTTTTTATTTTTTGAAGAATAGAAACACTAGATTGTGGCTATGGATTTTTAGAGGATTATTTATGTATTGTTAGTATGAATATATTGATAAATGTCATTGGATAAATATAAATAAGGGCTTTGCTTTTATAAGTTGGGATGCACATGAAATTGAAAAAATGATATTATAATAATTAATTAATAATGAATACAAATTATTCAGAAATGTATATAGATTCATTGATAAATAGAATAAATATGAAAAACCATCATCCAATAAAATTTATACTGGTTTTTTTTAAATTTTAATACCATGTAATTTTGATTACCACCCTATTTTACAAATATTAATCTCAACTATAGTAATTAATTTTTCAATCATAATAATTATAAATACGAGGTTATAATTGGATAAAAAATTTTCCACTCAATGAAATTTTAAACCATATATTATCCCCCCTAACCACTTTTGAGTTTTAATTTTTTTATATAATTTTATAAATTATTGTTATAAAAAAATATCATTATTGGTATATTTAATAGTATTCATTAAATTTGTAAACAAAGACTTGGATAAAAACATAGATTAAAAATATAATCCTAAAATACATACCAAAAATTATATGTGGTCTATAAAATCCTTGGTACACAAGAATTATTCCAAATTATATTACACTAAATATTTGTAAAATCATTTATTTGGTTTTCACTTAACTGTATAAATATTGCGTTGGTGTTGAAATGGTATTTAAGGTAAATGTACTATCACTAAAAATTATAAATAAATTAACAAAATGAATATCGTTTTATTATTATATTTTCTAATATTTTTTAGAAACATATTTGTATACCTATATTAACATAAAAAATAGATTAATTTCAACAGAGATACATTTTGTATATATCTTTACATAAATTAATATAAAGATCAATATCAAAAAAAATCAACAATGTAGCCATATTTTTTTTACATCGATAGAAATAGACTAAAATAACTCATCCAAAAGGGAAACAGATAACGCTTAAATAATTTTTATAACCTTATAGTGATGTTTTAACAAAATTTTATTCATTTTACCCACATAGGTGTGAGAAATATTTAGCAATGTTATTATTCATAATGATAAAAAATAAAATTGAATTGTCAACAACATATGTTCCTCCTGATTCCAAATATAGGATCAATTATTTATGATTCTATTTCTATAAAATTAGGAAATCAATTTTAAAATATGTTTAAAAAACACAATGAAAATGATTAGTTAGAAATTTACATTTATATGCATAAATCAGGATTCATTATTATCCCCTTCATATAAGTAATACTAAATTTTTATAAATCATTCGAATTAAAATATAATATATTTATTTATTTAATTATAATAATTCGTCAATAGAGATGAATTTAATTTATTATGATAAAAACACATTATGATCATAAGAATAGTAAATAAAAACATCTCAATTACCGTCAAATGTTTTTTATTTTCTTTTTTAATAAATGGATAAATAATGACATAATTTTATACATGTAGGAAAAATATATTTTTTATAATGTATTTATTAATATTTATACCAAATTATTTTAATTTATAAGTTACAATTGTCAAATTTTAAATAATATTTTAATAGTTTATCATGGTATATTTAAACATTATGTTGTGTGTAATAAATTTTATAAAAGAAATTAAATTTATTTAATAATATCTATAAAATATACTATCAATGTGTCACATATAGATTTATGATATGTAACTGAATCCTTATTATGTCCAAATGTGGCAGTAGTTACAATCATGCTAGTGATAAACCAAAACCATGATTCAGTATCAACATTAAGAGATATAGTATATTCACATAGTTTAAAAAATAAATTTATTTAACAATATAATTAAATTATTATTAATTAATATTTATTCATTTAATTTATTCATTTTAAATTAATAATTAATTTTGGGAGACATTGAAGTAAAATGAAAATATATTTTTTCCATGAAGTGTAGTTTTCCATGAAGTGAACCTTTGAAATATAAAATTTATAGGGTTTATAAAAACATTTGTCCGATAAAAGGCCTGGAACATATTTGATCAAGATATAATATTTGGTTTTACCCAATAATAAACCCCATTACATTAACTGAGGAAGCTAGAGCAATCATAGATAGTCTAATCATGAAGCAGGTCAATGTTAGGGGATAATGAACATAGGGGTTATAAATATAGGGAGGTGTTAGGCTGGAGGGTCTAGAAGTTGTGGTTTAGGGAAACAATTCAATGACTCTACCATTAAATATTTATTGTTATATGCATATTTATCATGTAAAATAATTAATATTGGGCGTGGTCCTTTCATCAAATATTGTCTGTTCATAAATGAGGTATCGTATTATATTGCATACATATTTTTATCCCTTTAATAGAATATTTACCTTTCACACCATGTTATGATTAATACAATATGTAGAAACATCTATGATATATAATTTTATCCACATTAGATCTCAGTAATGGGATTTTTCATTTCATGGAAGGCTGGAACCAATATAGGTGTTCCACTAATGCTCATAAAAGCTACTTGGAGGCTAAGTAGTGATGGTGGTGAAACTCATGTAGTTAACTCCATAGATGAATATATTGTTCTTTAATGTATGATATTGAATGGTCGTAGTTATGTTATGTAAATAAAAATAGGTTATGTTTAATTTTTTTACATACAAGTAAGGTTTTCATGGGAGGTATGTAATGGTAATTAATGGGATACATATGTGAAAAGGGAATGAAGGAGGTTTAAGTTATGAAATATTCTTCCTCATTCTGTGAACATCTATACATTTGAGGAATTTAACAAGTACAGGTTTTCATGGAATTAATATATTATATTAAACCATTAATATAAATGGATGTGATGAGGGGTTTTGAGTATTTTTTTACTACATATTATATTTATTCCTTGAATGATGTAGTCTGAAAAGAAATAATTATAAAATACATCAAATATTTTCATATATTTTTTAGGAATTGTCTATGACTATCTAGGACTAATGTTTTAGATTTAGATATGATAAATTATGGGAATAAATTAATTTAAATCATTAAATTTGTTATGTTAATACATGGGTTTGAAATGAGATATGAAGGTAGAGAGAAATATTGGGTGTGTTAGGTACTCATATTGTAGATTCATCCACCCATCCCTCTCTTAATACTTCTAATATAACTTTTTTTATTCATTTTTCTCAACTTATCAGTTCTATAATTATCAGATGATTTTTTTGTTCTGATATATGATTTCAAGGGGAATTATACAAGTTTTAGTATTGTGTTATAATTAATCAATATGGGTAATGTCATTCCAAATTTATTATGTTCATTGAGTTTTATGTTGCTCATCTATTACATCTTCATGTTAATTCACATTTTGTGCTAAATTGAAATTTTAGACCTAGGACTTCTCCATGTCCACTGGATATGTTGAATTATATTGTTATATTTGGTTTTCCATTTTGAAATTCATTAATAAACTGAGGTACATGATCATTAAAAAAATTATGTTATAGAGTTCTCAAATATGAAATATTTAGTTAAACCTGATTCCAAAAAAAATTAATTATTTGATTTTTAAATATCTCTAATAAATAAATTCAGATATCATAGGAACAGTATTTTTCATTACATTTATTCCAAAAAATTTCAAAAATTTACATCACACATAGAATAGATTTATTTCAATCATCATTCATAGTGAAGTGTTTTGAAAACTGAATTATTGTATTCATCACGTATTCATTATATGATAGAACACATTCTATATTGATCACATACTACATAATTATAGATTTATTGAATTTATGATTCTTAATTATAAATATTTAACAGATTTACCCAATGTGTAATGAAATAATCCATGGGATAATAATGTATTTATTTCTATTTTGAGTGACTTTTTTGGTTAATTACATGATATAGTTTTCTAAGAAGAAATATCCTTTGTACAATTTCTATTTCATCACTTCTCTTCGGTTTTTTCCCTTTTTTATATTTATTAAATATTTTTTATCACTTTTATGATTTTTTTATAATGTTTTAATAAAAGGAATATCTTGAATATTTACTTTATTAGAAAAATCAAGCATCTATGTCATAGATCTAGCACACCAAACTGAAGAACATTATGAAATGATACAATGGAACATTACTCATAGTCCATAACTACCACCATGTTTAGAAATAATAATTATTCATCATCATATATTAATCATGTAGAGATCAAATTAAACTTTTAGAATACACATTAAAGGAAGAATTTATTATCACAATTTATGAAGTTAATAATGAATAAGAAGAATAATCTTTCCCAAAATGAGAATAAGAAAAATATGAATAAAAAAATATTATATTTATAATGAAATTTCCAAAGTATTTATAATAATGTTAAGGTGAAGAATAATTTTTGGAAGATTAATCATCTGAAATAAAATACTCCCAGGAAAAAGATTATAAAACAAAATTGAAAATTGGAAATGTGGTAAAAAACAACATAAATTGAAAAATACAAAAAAAATTGTGTCATCCTGAAGATGTATATAAATAATAGTATCACTATATATAGATAGTGTATGAAATAATTATAATAACAATATATATTTCTATATTTTTATTACCCCATTTGAGTTTAATACTTATTTAAAAAATAATAGGATTAAAATCCATGATGGGTAATATTCATTGAAAATATTATTTAAATCCCCATAATGTAGCATTGTATTAGATTATAATTTTCATAAGAATATTGGATTGAGCCAGATAAAAATATCCAATCAAATATTTGAAGGAAATCAAAAATTTTATTTGTATTATAGGCCTTAAGTTTTTATTCAAATCCATGGAATCTATATTAGTTTTATATTACGAATTTAGCATGTGTTGGTGGTTCAGTTCCTATTTCATTATTAATATCTATAAATGAACATTAAACTATATGGTGTTCTATGAATTTTATATTTTTTTGATGTAAATATCACATTGAATAGGAATGAGGGAGAATATAAACATTTATTAGATAATATGAGTTTTTATTATGTATATTTTATGATCCTCTTTACTCATAGAATATGGTTTTTGAGTTTAGATGTGCAAATTTCATACCCCAAAAATATTTTATTTTATAAATCTGGACATGAAGAAAAAATACACATAGGATAAAAATCCAACCATTTAAATATTTATTTGGTAATTATATTGAATGATAAAAATTGGGAACGAGTTAATAGTGATAAACAAGAAGGAATTCATTCGATGAATTATAATTAAAAGAAACTTATTATAACACCCAAAGATATTAAAAGAAAAAAATGGGATTAATAATGTATATTAAAGGAAACACTGAGAGTAGAAAACAATGTAACACAAAAAAAATTTATAACATATTTATTAAGAAACAAATTTAATCCTTTTGATTTATTGTAATGAATGAAACACCTGGTTTAAAAAACAAAATTCTCTATCAAAATATTCATGATTAAAACCTGATAGTTAGAACCTCACCATTTTCTGCAGGGTATGAATTCGAAAATCTAATTTTTGTAAACTTATGATTTACAAATTTCATCTTGACATCTATTGATTATAAATAAAAATAAAAATCATTTCATGGAAAAAAGAAATGGTTTCTTGAAAATTGTATTTTTTTTCTTAAAAATGGTTTAGTTGCATTTTTTGAAAATAATTTAAAATTTATTTTTGACATATAATAAATTTTATTAGATAAAAAAGTTATTTATAAATATATAAGTCAAAAACAATATTCAGCTTAATTTTTTATAATTTCATTAAAAAAATTATTTATCGATTCAATGTAAAAAATAATGATGTTTATTAGAAGCTATCATTTCATTTAAATTTTTTTAGAGTTAAAATATAATTTAAACTATATTTATAGCTAAATTAGATTTATAATATTAAAATATTACTAATTTAGTTATTTTTTATTAATTTCACGATAACTTATTTTATAAAAAACATTAAATATTAGGAATGTTTACTTTAGAAAACCCAATTTTCTAGCATGTTTGTTCATTTAGTTTTGAATTGATTTATGAAAAATTAATGAATTGAATTTAAAAAAGTGGATTAAATAATTTTAATAATATTTATATATTTTAACTGTAAATTAAACCTTAAATTTTTCATTTAAAATAGATAAATTATTAAAAATTAATTACCACACATAAGGTAAACTGAGTTTCCATGGGTTAAACTATAATGATAAGGGTTAAAATTAAATAACACATGTATAAAACAAATTTAATTACCATAGTAAAACCTTAAACCCAATAATAATTGATAATATCAAATTTTTGAGCCTTTTGGAATTTAAAACCATTGTAACATTTTATTTGTTTCAAAACATTCATGTGTGGCGTCTCACCCACAAATAAAAGGCTGCACCATCTCATTACTTTTTTATACTTAAAAATCCACTAAACATGTACAATATAAAATTTCATAAGTCAAAAAATACATTATACACATTCAATATCTTTTTAATTCCAAAAAGTGCAACCCTAAGGTCCATAAAAGGAGATGTAAAGGAGGTTTCTCTAAGAGAATGTACTTGTAATAACGAAGCGCTTTCAAGTTACTTATTCTATTTTTCACACTAAATTTTGTCTTAAAAAATAAAATATAATAGGAAAATTATATACCATATGATGATATGTAATTATGTTTATTTAATAATATTTATCCATAAACTCCTCCCTCAAATGGGAAATAAAAGTTTAAATCATCTATACAGGGGACAACCACCACACAAACTAATGTAACTAATTTTATATAAACACCACTCACAATTTAATATAGTTATTTATTTAATATATAGATATATTATATATATGATATTATTATATTTGATTAATTATAATATCACTTATAATTTCATACTTTCTATGAAGTTTAATGTATGAATGATTTGCTCATGTGTAAAACATATTCTCTCATACCGAAGCGATGTGATTTATTTTTCACATACAAAATTACATAGAAATAAATATTATTACATTTAATTAATAAATGTGATATATAGGAAATAATATTTATTCGATAAAATTAATAAAACACCCAGATTATTAATAGTTCACAAGTTATTGGAATGATATTGTTGCTAGTGTGTATGTACATCCTATCGTCTATTAATTTCCCATGCTCAACCACCAATAAAGAATATAAAAATCATTTTAATGATTTTATAATATATTTATAATATTAATATTTTTTTTCATATGATGGATCTATATCCTATACATAGTAACTATAATGTTTATTCCAAAACAAGTATGAGAAAACATGGAAATTAAGACCCGAAACAATAAAAATAATGAAGTATTATTAACAATAGGGTGGTAATTTTTTTAAAATGATAATACATGATATGATTAATTTTATTATGGTTTTATGTAAATAAATAATATTGTTAAAAAACTACACATGAAGTTAGTGCACATTCCACAAAAAAGAAGCATGGGGTTAGGGACTTCTTCTCAATTTCACTACATTGAGGAATATTGTAATTATATGCACCTAATTTGATTTATATGGTGTATATAATACAAATTTTCCATTTAATATAATTTATAAATAATAATTAAATGTATATTTACATTTAATAATAATAATTTTTTCGAACAGTATTTAAGATGAATGTGGCCTTGTGGTAATGAATTCCAAACTAATTTTCTTTTAATTTGGTTATATCAATTCATCAATGTCATTGAAATTCTACGATTATATTTGTGAGTAATTATTAATATCATTTTAGATATTTCAATTTTTTGATACCGATTTACATTTTTTCGATATAATTTATTTATTGATTAATCATCACATCAATGTTGTGATCTCTATATGGGTTTATTTTAGAATCTCATTTTAATAAAGATCTCTTATAAATGGATTTCCATTTAAGGTATTAATGCAATTATTTTATAATAAAATCATTTATGTTTATTCTCAACTAGTTGTTTCGGTAACTTTTTTGGTAATATTACTATTTTCTAATCAATGGTAATTAAAATTATTGATAAATTATTCTTAAGAAATGAAGGAATTATTTATTCATTCTGTAGAAAATCCTTTTTCATTGAAATCCTTGTTTTATGAAAGGGTTTGAAAAAATGTTTTCAAATTGTCAAAATTATAAAAAATAATAATTTTTTTCTTGACATCGTACAATTTTTTTAAATGGACTATTCATTTCATTTTCCGAAAAATGCTCGATTTGATTTTAAATTTTTTTTAAAGAAACTTTTATTTTAACATGTATAGCATAAAAACATTTATATCCATCATGACCTGCCAATGTTTTAGAGAATTAATTGTATGTATGATTGTTTATTTTCAAATAAACTTATTTTGAAACACTTTTTTAACATTATATTTTAGAAATATTTTCAAATTTAACATTTACTTTCCTAAAGACGTTTTTGAAAGATTATTAACGAAATTTACATTCATAAATGATATTAAACCATTATTTTCCTCATGATCCAATCATGATATATTGTATTTATACCATCCTTATTATTTCTATCGATGGTTTAAAATCATGTTGGACAATGAATGTATTGACACACTATTTCTTTATTAATTTTTGTATTCATTAACATTCCCTAAAAATATTCACATTCTTGTTAACAGTGGACATTATATTTCCACAAAATATTCATATTATTTATCATGGATATAATTATTACATAAATTATATATCATTTCTATATATGGTATTTTACATTCTTATTTATATGAATGATTTGTGGAAAATAATATGAATCATTATTTCATACCCGATATAGACATTTATTAATAAGGAATATTATTCACAAATTAAATCAATCATTACATGTTGGAGGTGTTAGTTGTATATGATGATATGGGATTAGTTGGTTATAGATGGAACATTCATTCATTATAAGTCTCATGAGATGAATCATTTATTTAGAAATAGATTAATGGGTTTCTCCTATACACCTACCCATAAATTCTAAATACCCTTGTGAATTTTATTAATAGTAGAGGTTTCATGATGCCTAAGATCTTAACATCCAATAATTAATTATTACCTTCATTAATTATGTTTTTATTTTTATACATGTTATTTTCCAAGGGACTTAATATCTAGATACATTTATCTCTCAGTTTATTAAATAAATGAAATGTGTTTTTAGTAGTTTACATTTACATATTGATTATGCCTTACGTAATCATGATATTCATGTTATTTATTAAATGTAATGTTTTTGAGATATTTACATTTCCATATTCATTTTTCATTATTAATTATTCATAATTTACTCATGATTACATCAAAATTACATAACTCTAACTATACATTAGTTCTCATCCATTTCATAAAATTCAGTCCCCATGATTCAAAGAAATATTTTATGATTGATATTTATGGATATGATAATTGGAATGGTAGTGCTTTTAAATATAATATTATGTTGTATTTTATCTTTTTAATTGAAATATGAACTTTTTTTATGTATATAGTTTTCTAAAACTACAAACTATTTGGTCTTTTGGGATGTGATTCCATGAATATAGTGAATATTTAATAAAGAAGAAATTGTCCCTAGATTAATTGATTTGGGTTATTTATAGTTTGTATTAGATTATGTATTACGGAAACCTTAGGAACCAAAAAAAGTAAAAGATATATCATGGAACATAACCCTATTATATACATTGAGTATATGTATATAAAAACATCCTAATGTTTATCTCAGCTGGATATTATGTGGTTTACCAGGAAGTGTATCCCTTTTTTGGATACTACTTGTTGACAAGGTTCTGGAACATATATACATAGGGTTATGAACTCTAGAAAAAGTATTGTGGATATTGACTCATGAATTACTTGGTATATGCATTGGACCTTAATAAACACCTAGTTTGAAACCCCTAGGGATATTAATGGGATAATCCACATTTTCATTTCAACCCATTACAAAGGGTTTGGAAATTATTTTATGATTTGAATACATTACTAAAGTACCCTTGTTTATAATAATAATACTATCCATGCACATTGTTTTTTCTATTTTTGATAACTTTTCCCCTATTTTTGGGATTATACATTATGTTTCATAATGTTATGACCAAATATAGTGTAAAACATTATTTAGCAATAGATCCGAGTTAGTGGAATATAAACCATGTCAATTGAAATAGCCTCTGTAGGGATTTCTATCATTGGAAAGATAATGAATATGAAAGTTGAAATATAGGTACGGCTGATCAAATTGTAAACTTGATAGGGAATCTAACAAGGGTTATCAGAAACATCATTTCCATATAGAGAATCTAACAGATCCACCATATGTTGTATCAATGTGAGATTACTTTATGATTCATCATCCTCCATTATTCATTGGGACTACAAATCCATTTTTTTCCTAGGGATATGTAAAATAGAGAATATATTTCTCTCTCGGAGAAACTATTGATGTGAAAATGTTGGAATGTGAGTTTAGAATCCATCGAGAAATTTGGATCAATAGTGTTCAATAATTAAAAGCAATAATGATAAAAAATATATATAAAACATGTAATGGATATATTTTAAGATACTCTCCATAGAAAATAGTTTCCTTATTAACAATGTGAGGACATAGAGAGATATTTATTAATCACAAGAAAAATATGAAGATGAAAATGAAAGTAATTATGAATAAAAAATTAAAACCAAACAAAGGAATAGAACAAATTACGTATGTAATCCAAATAAAATTATTAAAATTTTAATTTACAAGATTACTGATGTGCCCGAATTGTGTATACTTTTTCATATATATGAATGAGCATAAAAACATTTTTTCCATTAAATTTCAATCATTTTATGGATATAATTAATTACATAATTGATTACGATGATTTTCCATTGGTTTACATCCCTAGTCAATTATCAGGAATGAACAAAGATGAAATTCAAATATACAAAGTGTGTACTTATTACACATGCAGTGCACTATTTCCACAACATATATCGACAGGGCTGGATACGCACCCTTATTATTGGCCAAAGATTACACACCATGTGATTCCCATTTACATTATTTTTTGTACCTTATAGATGTTTTGGGTGGATTATGATTGATATCACATGCCATGTATGGTGGCACTGCATGCAGTTTACATCTACCTACTAGGAGGCGTCGTGTTCTAAGTCACGGGTGGCGCGGTTTCTCACCCATCACTGGAGAAAAGACGACAATAAATAGTTTGCCATAGTACACGTTATGTAATTTTTAGTACAAAAAATGTATTAATAAAAACTATAAATAATAGTGAAGGTCCTACAAGTTGAAATTGTCTCATTCCAAGATAGAAAAAGGGGGAAAATTCCCATGACTCCCAAAGAGTGAATGGAGGAGAGAAGGTGATTTTGTGCAACCTTCTTGACAACGTTCACTCCGAATCTTTTTGATGGTTAATTCAGGAATCAAAAGTAGTTTAGTTACTAGCTACACCCTGAATAGATTAATCCCCTATGTGTTGGGGTTGTGGATGATTATGGATTGAATTTTTTCAACTGTTATATTATACTTGTGTTATTCATTTTTCTCTCATAATTCCATATTAATCCTTTATAAATATCTCTATAAATCCTATATCAGACCAATAACAGGATTTATAATGAACTTATAAGGAATTACAATTAAGAAAATCCATGATTCTTGGATGTTTTTATCATCTCAAAAAGGGCTGCAATTAATATAAATAATAGAAATAAAATTCTATACCAAGGATTTTGTTTCTATTGATTTAATCCAAACTCAACAGACCAAGGTGGTTATTTTTCATTCATAACCAATAGATTTGAGTGATTATGAACATTATAACCTAATAAGAAAATTGATTTAATTAAACCCCTTAAAATCCATATCCCCAACACATTATTCCCATTTATAATTGAGAATAAAAAATATTTTGTTTTTATTTATCTTCAATAGTAATTTATCAAGAAATTTAATGTTTATTGACTCTGTCATTGAAACATCAAAACATTGACTCTAAATTTCAGCAAAATTCACCTATTTAATTACAAACCAAGAAATCAAAATATTGTATCTTTTTCTCTCTATGGATTGATCCAATACATTCACTATCATATTTTTAATTTTGGGTAATTCCAATTGGATTGTTGATAGTAACACTTCATTTGAAAAGATAACAAATTTTTGGGTCGTTGTTGGGGAGGAATGAAATTTCACAGTGTTTTTCATAATTTTTTTAATTAATTAATGCGGAAAATAAAAATTAAAAATTCAAAGAAATCTTATTCTTAATATCATTACTGTTTTTCATTATTTTATTTCTCTTTATTTCACTTTTTTTAATGTTTTGTGTTATGCATGATAAAAAGTGCATGAGTGTCCAAGTCACATGATCCAAGAGCGTCGAATAATCGGACATCCTTCTTCTTGATCTAGAGAAATAATGAATGATCATACGACGATGATGGGAACTTATGGAAAAACACAACCAGAACTCCCCCATGGAGGAAATATAAGAGGGGGATCTAGCTGTTGTTCAAGGAGTTGGGCAACCATTTGTCCAGATGATAACCTAAACAAAAAAAATAGGTATGTATAATGAACAAATCTTAATTCCACCAAAACAATTTATGGAATTCATCCCACATAACCAATGAAGACATCCAACTCCATTTGTTCTAGAGTATGGCCCGAAACAACCCCAATATTTCCAAATACAACGGTTTCCATGCCTACTGCCAGGTTGGGGGCCATATTTAATTCTTGAGTAGCAATTTGTTCCCCCCCCCCACTATAGAGAGACACAACTCCCTAATCGTACCCATATAGAGTATTATATTACTTCCATCCCAAGAGAAGATACAAGAATTGTCAGACAACCAGTGAAGGCCCAACATTTTGAGATCAATCCCACCATCATGAAACTCATCTAACCAATGGTGTAATTTGGAGGATTATAGGTGAAGACCCCAACACTCAACTCCCCAATTTTTTTGTATATTTTTGAAAACTTTCTCTAATATAGGGTATATGGATGAAATTCACATTCATTTATGCCCATTTTCATTAAGGTATTAGGTGAAGTACTGGATCGAAGGACTACCTCAGCACTCCATCCTCCCCTAGGAGGCATTTCCCCAAGCATTGTTATCAAAATATTTTCCACCCTCCAAGACTATGACATTTCTGAATAGAAATTACATTTTCTTACAACATGATTCAAAATCCTTGTATGAATATTGGGATAATTTTAGGTAAATTATAAGGAAGTTCCCTCATCATGGACTTCCATTATGGATGCAAGTCCAAACATTCTATCGAGGTCTCAAAATTAACACCAAATCCATGGTGGGTGCATCTCCTAGAAAAGGTTAATGAAGAAATCACTGGGGGAAGACATAGAGTTATTGAATGACATGACCAAAAATAGATTCCAATGGCACTCTTAGTTGGGAAATCAAAATAGAGGCATGAAGAACATTGATTCTACTATGATTCATGTAGCTCAACATGAAACATTATCCATGAAAATTGATGCTTTAAATATGAAAAACACGTATCATGATCAAACAGTGAATAACTGAGCACGTAGTGAATGCAGTGGCAATCACATAACGGTTGATTTTCGAGGGACAAGTTTTGATGCCTAAAAAAGTGAGGTAAAATTAATTTCCCAATAAAGAGTGCCAAATATGTACCCATTGTACAAAAAATCAGCATGGAAAGAAATAATTAACCTGGGATGGGGAAAAAATAAAAAAATTCTCATCCCACCCCCTAAAGGAGAACCAGTTATGGAAAACAATAGTATCAGAAGACCTTTCCTAGATATTAGTAGGGATCATTTTAGCAAAAATCATATCAAAACCCTCATTCGGAACAACCACCAATATACCCACAACCACCACCAAATTTCCAAAAACATAAGCAAAAACCCTCTGAAATTATGGAAGGAACGATGAAAAAATTCTTAACAACTTTGAAACATGATTTCAAAATCAAGAGGCATCCATTCATAGCCTTGAGAATCAGATTGGGAAAATTTACAATCAGACCTCTTCATGGAAACATGGTACTCTTCTAAGTGACACTGATAAAATCCCATATGAATAGTCCAATGATTTCATATTATGAAGTGGGAATGAGCTACCTCTGAATATAACTTCAAATCAAGGTGAGGCTAATAATCCAACTCAACCAATGACCTCATTCAAAAAAAATGTCAATGTAGATGAGTCTCCCTTGACTCAGGACTATCGGAGACCAATCATTATAAGGGAAAAAATTGTAAAGCCTTTTGAACCCCCATACCATTTCCTACATGAATAAAGAAAAGGAATTTGTATAATCAGTTCAGAAAATATAATATGGTATTCTAGAATGTTCATATAAATATTCCCTTCACTGAGGCATTAACTAAATTGCCAACATACACGAAGTTCATGAAATAGATCCTCTCAAATTAAAGGAATATTAATGATTTGGTGACCATTAATCTCACTATGGAATAGTGGTACAAAATTCTCTACTTCCCAACCTTTATGATCATGGTAGTTTCACAATCCATTACACAATTAGATCTTATAAGTTTGGGAAAGACCTTTGTGGAATGGAGGTTGGTGTTAAACTAATGCCCTATTGAGTCTTTAAAAAAATTATTCTAAATGATGTCAATACAATATGAGTATCCAGTCATCTAGAAGATTGATCCATGATATATCCAAAAGGGATAGTTGAGGATGTTCTCATGAATCTGGGACATCTTATTCTTCCTGCAGACATCGTCATCCTTGAAATAGAGGAAGATCAAGTGGAACCTCTCATTTTGGGAAGACCCTTCTTGTATAATGGTATGGTTTTGATTTATGTGAATAACGGTGAATTAATCATCCGAGTAAGAGATGAAATGTTATCTTATAATGTCCTCAAAGTATTTAAGTAGGTATCCCTAACGGAAAACGAGGACTATTATTCTTTGACTATTGTGAACAATCACTTAGGCCACTTGGAAGATGACATGTAATTATGATTTACCACTGATTCACCATTAATCAACGATATCCATTATAAATATGAACCATAAGAGTTTCAATTTTTCATCTTCTATGGTGGTCATTATTGGAAACATGCAATAATTCTAGATATCCTAGAGAGATCCAAGGTTGAACCAATGGTGCCCTCAGTTCTAAAGTCTTTTCAACATAAACTTAATCCTCTCCCATAATCCTTAATAAATGGGTACTGGGGTGATGAGAAAATACTACAAATGATCCTCAATGTATTACTCCCAATAAATATAGAGTATGCGCTCCTACAATTTCTTAGTAGAAGAAAACTTTCCATTAGGCAGACAATTATTGATCTTAAAAGGATCATCCCATCCATTTTCACCCACAATGTGTTACTTAAAGATGGAGCCTAGCCCTCTCAACAACCACAACAATGGTTAAATCCTCCTAGGAAAGAGGTAGTAAAGTATGAGGTAATAATGCTCTTATATGCATCAATCATTAACCCAATCTCGGATAGACCATGGGTACGTCCTCTACAAGTGCTACCCAAAAAAGGGGGGTATCACATTAATCACTAATAATTAAAATGAAATTATCACAACTAGAATAGACCCAAAATGGAGAGTATGTATATATTATAGGAAACTAAATTATTCCACAAGATAAGTCACCTTCCCGCTTCCTTTCAAGGATCAAATGTGGTAGGGCATAATATGGCACAAATTTGATTGCTTTTTGGATGGTTATTCTAGTTATATCCAAATATCTATTTCCCCTAAAGGTGAAGATAAAATCACCTTCACATACTCACAAGGATCTTTTTCCTTTAGGATGATGCCTTTTGTCATGTGTAATTCTCCAACCACCATTCAAAATTTCATGTTTGCTAACTTCCATGATATGGTCGAGAAAATTAGGAATTTTTCATGGATATTTTTTTTGTCTATGGGAAATCATTCAACACTTTCATAAAAAATATGAAATTTGTTCTAGAATGATGTGAACACACCAATATGGTTTTAAACTAGGATGAGTTCCACATCAGGGTACAACATGGCATCATCTTAAGCCAAAACATTTCTATGAAGGGCATTGATGTTGACATGACTAAGATTTAAATCATCTCAAAATTTCCCATTTCCACTTCTATGTGGGAAATCTGAAGATTTATTAGAAATTAGTTTTCTACATGAGATTTGTTTTTGTGATTTTACAATGATATCTCACCCATTAACTGATATTATTACGAAGGATGTTATCATTTAATTTTATGAAAAATACAACACATCATTCAAAATTATGAAGAAAAAATTATTATAACATCCTATAATGATTTCCCCCAATTAGAAGTGGAATTTTGAGTTACTGTGGGATGAATCTGATCATTTAGTGGGAGCAGTTCTTGGGAAGAGACCCAATAAAATATTCAGACTGATGTATTATGCCACTAGAGTCTTAAATGTAGAACATGTCAACTATACTACAACAGAGAAGAAAAGGATCTCCATTGTTTTTTTTCATTAGATAGGTTCCATTAATATTTAGTGATATCCAAAGGAATTTTATATAATTATGATGCAGAACATAAATACTTGCTGATCAAGAATAATGAAAAACCATGACTCATCTGTTTAGTGCATCTTCTCTAAGAATTTGACATGGAGATCTGTGAAAAGTTCAGATGAGAAAATATTGTTATTGATTATATCTCCAGGTTAGGATTGACTAATCTAGAAAGGGAATATGATAGAGAAATCATGGAGGACTTTCTGGATGAGAATATTTTCTCTGTTGATGCTTCACCTCATCCGTGGTATGCTGGTATATCTAGTTACTTGGATATGGGAGTAAAAAAACTGATTTGACATTCCACGAAAAGAAATGATTTATCTATGAAATGAAAACATATTTCTGTAAAAACCATATGTAATTCTACTCATTTATAGATGGTGTAATTTGACTCTACATCCCAGAAGAATAAATTCATGAAATTCTAGAATTCTTGTCATTCTTCCCTAGCTGGGGGAAATCATGGGACATACTGAACAATGGAAAAAATTCTCCAATGAGGTTTTTTCTACCCCACCATTCACATAGAAGCCATAAATTTGTGAAATGTTGTGATCAATTCCTTTATACAAGTAACATGGGGCATTGATAAAAAATTTCTCAACTCCCCATTCTTGATGTAGATGTCTTCTTTGTATGGTTTATTGACTTCATGGTCCCTTTTCCTCCAAAAAGTAGAAACGGTTACATAATTTTTTTTGTTGACTACATATCAAAATGGGTGGAAGCCAGTGCTACAACACACAACACTGCAATGCTTGATATGGATTTCTAGAAGATGAAAATTTTTAGTAGGTTTGGTGTTCCAAGAGTTCTTATTAGTGATAGAGGAACTCATTTTGATGATTCATTTATGGGAAATGTGTTTTTTAAATACGTTTTAAGGTAGAACCAGGGGACACCATACCATGGCATGTCTAGGGGCCAAGTGGAGGTCTCAAATATTGATTTAATGCATACCCTAGAGAAGATAGTGTGAGCTTCATGGAAGGACTGGTCCAAGAAACATAAAGATGCCTTATGGGAAAACAAGACTTCCTTCAAAATACCGTTGGGATTTCTCATTTTAGTTGATCAACGGGAAGAAATTTTATATAGCAGTTGAGCTTGATCATAAATAATATTGGGTTGAAAAAGCCCAAAAATACTTTTTCTATGATGTAGAGTAAAAGATAACAATTCAACTGACAGGACATGACGAAATTAAGAGGGAGGCATATGAGAATTCCATGATATATAAGGAGAAGACAAATGTGGTCCACGAACGCATTGTCATTCAGAAATAATTTCATCCTAGTGATGAGGTATTATTATTTAAATCCCATTTGAGGGTATTCCCAGGTAAAATCAACTACTGGGGGTCAGGACCCCTCTGGGTAGTCAACGTTTTTCACTATGGAGCAATGGAAGTTACTGGAGAGGATAGTCAACAATTCAAGGTAAATGGGACAAGTTTGAAACCCTCCTTTCAAATGGATAAAATGTTGGTTACAATCCCCACTATACAATCCAGTTACAAAAATGATCTGTTATAGTTGATCGAATGACATAAAATAACATCGCTTCTTGGGAGGCAACCCAGAGTTTACATGTCTGGTACCACCTCAATATATTGCGCGTACTTATCTTTTTTTATTGTATATTCTAATATTTTACATATATATATATATATATTAAATATGTTAATAAATAGGGATGATGCTGGTGTTGAGGGAAAGGGAACTATAATATATTTGAGCCATTGCATTTTCGAATCCCTCCATACCTACCTATGGTATAGAGTTAATCCATTTTTACCAATGTTTAATTAAATGTCTTGTGTTATAGTTTTTAGAATATGATATGTTCAAATAAAAGGTTTTCAATGATGGGGATGGATCGGTGGGCCAGGGTTATTAACTTGATCCAAAATACTGGGGTTTAAATCCTGAAAAACGACCCATTTAAATCAATTTTTATATTAATAACACCTCACAGTGTGCATTTGGATATATGCCATGTGCGCAATGTTTTAAATGATAATTTAAATAGTTTTTTGAATTACAAAAATACATACACGTGGAGTTGGAATATTGGCAGAGTCTAGGACCTGGATTAAAAATACATGGGTTCAAACTCAGTAAATCTCCCTACTTCATCCCATTTATTCAAATTAAAACCACACGCCATGCATTTTTATCTTGTTGTGTAGAACTACATATCTACATTAAATATTAAAAATGACTATAAGTGGACAATACTACATCCTTTTCTCCAGTGGATGAGGGATTACATTCGGAATGACTGATCCTTGGTTCAAATCATTCCCCAAGTACTAGACCAAAGGTTGTATTTTTCTTTATATAATTTCATAACACACAATGTTTAATCCTTTGATATTCTATGTGTATAATTTTATTTTTCAATCATTTATTTTTTATTTATAACTAATTATGTTTCACATATGTAATTGTCTTATATTTATCTTTATATATATATATATAACATACATGGTGTGTACACATTGATACACACCATGTACTACCGCTATAATGGATGGGAACCAACCCAGCCACAACCCATGTCGTGTATCCCACCTCCTCTACATTTTCATTCCCTGGATGTCGTCCACCCTCCCCAAACTCAATAAATGTTTTATTTGAATTTTTTTCCTTTATTTCATCCCCATTTTGATCTACTCACTAGGTACACCATTCTCCACCTTTGATTACAACTATTCATAGTTGTTTTAGGTGGTTTTGATTCAGTCGACCGTTCAGGTCTCCAGGCCGTACACAGAGTGAGCTAAGAACACATGCCATGTAGTTGTACACATCCACACATGGCACATTTTGAATATTTAAAGAACACATGGCATGTATGTTCAGTGTACACAAGGTACCATGCCTCCCTTGGCCTCCTGGCCTAGCTCGTGTCCTTAGGGACACAACCACTTCCCATGTTACTACACACGACAAGTAAATTCCATACACATTGTGTCATCTGTACCTTTAGAGGAATCCATGTGGAATGGTGTACATGCCTTTCACACCATGTTGTTCCACACAGTGTGTATCTTTTTCACACGTCGTGTTTATTACCTGATCCCCTCCCATAGTAGAGTCGTGTCTGGCCCCTTACACGTGCACCAATCCATATTATGACACACGACTTGTGCACCATGATACATGAAATGTACTTATTTTTACCCAGCATGTTCCCTCACTACGTGTCTATCCAGAGTACATAGTCTCTTACCATGATTATACTATACACCATGTTTTCGGGATCTACATGTTGTGTTCTCTTAAATATTTTGATTTCTCACATTTTATTTATTTCATTATTTTCTTCTTTTATTTTTTTCATTTAATATCATTCTGTAAGGTCGGGTGAAGATCATAGGTCATGGAAGAAACCCACATTCGCTATAGAGGAAGAGAGACCCCCTCGTTGTTATACTTTTCTTTGACATTCCTAGCAGTCGAATTCAGATTTCATGGATTGAAATCCCCCATCAATTGATGATTTACCCCCTCTTCTGATGGCAACTACCTCAGTGCATCTGTCAGTCTAGTTTCTTCTGTGGTTCCCCTCCACACACGTGTTGCTTCTGAACCATCTAAAATTATTGACAGATCAAGTGGATCTATTAAATCTACTGGACTGATATCTAAAATAGATCTGGTATCCACTACCCAACATATTTCTAGTACATTTGGCCCTTCTTTATCAACACTTACAGATCATCTTATGCCTGTACCACCATCTCACACCCCTCAGTCACATCCATGCCTCATCTTTTCTGATGGTCATCACACGACAGACAGATTGTGACAATTCTCACTTCACACTATCCTGTTGAGAGGCCGCTTCCCCGACATTAGTGTTCCGTAACACTTGGGATATTTTGAGGATATTTAGGATCTCTTAGGATATAATATTCATCATGAGGCACTACAGGTCTGGCCTCCTACTTAGATGGTTTTTAATTGAGTTCCTAGAGAACAATTAGATAGATGGGCCCACCTACTATTAGAAGTCCTCCGATACAACAACCGTGGTTCACTATTGGCTGAGGGGATGCCCATTTTCCCTTACTACGACAGATATTGGCCAAGGGTGTGGCTTCTACCCCAATAATACCACCCCACCTATTGTCTTAACCCATACCCTCCCCAAGAGCTCTAACATCATTTCCATGTGGCAAGAGTTTACTGGGTCAGACCATAGGTGCACCCATATATCGTAGAAGAGAACAAACATCATATCTCCTCCCCTTCGTTTCCTCCATATGTTCTTTAGAATCATTATTTTTTCTCTCCATTAGAATATGTGTGCCATTTCCGTCCAGTCCATGGAGCTCCTCAGTTTTACTGTTTGGTACGATTGCCCTGACCTCACCGGCCCTGCTGCCACCAACATTCACTCTACAATTCCCAGCCATTAGGGAAACCTGAATGACATTTTCTATGCCACCTTCCTGGCTCACCATTTGGGAGTCTTTTATACCTCTCTCAGTAATATACCATTAGGCTCTCCCAAATGTATTGAATTTCACAGGATTATATTCATTAGGAAGGTCGAGCTATAGGGGGAGAGGAATTAGCTTATGTGGGACGCCCCTCATTTTGTAGGGGTGAGAGATGACCCAGCTGTTCCCACTAGTGTTGCTAACCTGGAACCACCCCATCTGCCCAAGTATGTTCCCTCTCTACCCACCACACTACACTTGTAATCTCGTCTACTTCTATGATTCCTTATACCTATGATCTTTCCATTTCCCTCTTCCACCAACACCCTTGAGTAATTTCAGTAGCACCCTTCACCTGGACGAGATGGACCAATGTCTAGACCTTGTTCTGCTCCACCATGTTTCCCTATCTCAAATATAGACATGAATGAAGGGTATGTTGATGCTTATCCTCCAGCATTTGGGCCTTTCCCTAGTAGCAACATCCCCAGCGCCAGTACCTCCATCTTCTCCTCAGTCTTCTTCCGTATAGCCACCACTGACAGCTCTTGCCATAGATTTTGTTTTTTATTTACCATTTTCACTACATATAACTCCACTATCATTCATGTAGTGCATGTTGTTCCAAC
This sequence comes from Viscum album, assembly GCA_963277665.1. Lineage (NCBI taxonomy): Eukaryota > Viridiplantae > Streptophyta > Magnoliopsida > Santalales > Viscaceae > Viscum > Viscum album. The sequence continues at coordinate 823,953,126 of OY728157.1, forward strand.
CAATTGGCTTGCCAAGTCAGTGCGTCTGGTTTCCACTAGGGATTCTTCTCCATTGGATGATTCCAGTATTACAGATGATACCTTTTCAGGGGTGACCCACTAACTAGTTTTTGGCATATTTATTCCCATTATATATATATATATATATCTTCTATTCAATGTTTGGTAGGTGGTGATTTATGTATCTGTTGAGTAATTTTTCCATTCCGTCGAAGGTCACTGGTCCGCAAGAGCACCATGGTTATCTCTATTTCTACTCCATCCATATTTTTCCATTCACCACGAAGGGAGTATTTTTTAGTGTTTCATTTATTCTTCCTACGTTTTATTAACTTCTTTACTTTCATCCCCTTGTCTTTCACCTATTGTTTTTCCACATTATCTCCTCTTCATTGGTATTTCTTTTGGGGGACCACGTGTTGTATTATTTGTGGGGGAGCACCTTTGCCTAAAATAGTCTTTTCCTTGAATTGATTAAGGAGACATCATTAATAGTTGACTTGTGTTAAACTATGTAATGTTTTTTTATTCATTATAATTATAAAAAATAATGGCATAAAAGATAATTTTAAAATTTTCATGCTTATTTCAAATTTCAAAGGATTTTTAAATGATTGATAATATAGTTTTATTATGTGTTTAAATTATTCGACATCTAAATTTATTAGAATAATCATTTTTATTCATGTCATGACAGGATTGTCCTTTTATTTTTACTCATTCCTGAGAGTTATTCTAAGAAATTTGACATATTCTTTATTATACCCTCTTTGTTGAGAGATTCATGGGATATGTAATACTACAAGAACATGCTAGTTTTTCTTTTTAGAAGATGAATGTTTTTATTAACATTAAAATGTTTGAGTAATTTTATTGTTCTTTATCCACCTAGCCTTGAGACATACCCTACATTTGATCTTCATAAATCCCTTATAATCCATAAACTGCCTTGATCGGAATCCACATAACATGCTTATATTCCCTTCCTACACTAATCTTTTCAAAATTCCTATGATTATTCAATTGATCTTTATAGAGGGATATTTATCCATTCATGTTATATTTTTGAGAAACCATGCATGTATGTGTGTGGGAGAGTGTCACTTGTTTATTTGGGAAGAAGGGTTCCAAAACAACTATTCGTTACATTATTAGTGGTCCTTGTTATTACAAACATCAATATTCATAAGATGGAATAAATCCATTCATGGTTTACAATCCTATATTGGAAAAGAAGTATCACGGTAATGATACCCATTGGGAGATCTTGATTGGTAGTGCATTTCATTAAGAATTATTTTGAATATAATTCCCTATTGTTTAAGAATTTATCCTCTTTTTCAATCCTATGAGATTACATTCTATCATTATCTGCCATCCAGTAGACTCAAAAATATTTTAACCTTATTGAAATCCCTCTTGATTTTTCTGATTTGTGTTCTAAAGTAGAGAATGAAAACACTTGAAAGCAGTTGGATAGAGTTAATCTACTTATGATTGAGCATTACTCTAAATAAAAAATATTTATTTATGATTGTGGTTATTTTTGGAGAGGTTAATCATCATGTGGCATGTTTATTTATAGAAAGTTAAATAATGTGGATGAATGAGGATGAGTTTTTTAATTAAATTATATATGATGGATGTTTGTAAAATTTTAGGAATTGAAATAATTTTTTTTAATTTTTAACATCTTTTTTTATTGCTATATTATTTACAATTATAATTAGTAGAATAATTCACTTTTTAGAGTATGTAATATTTTGATTTGATGTTGACATTTTTCTTGAGGAAGATAAAATGACTAAGTGTGGGAGAGTTTGATGTTCTCGATTTGTGTATACTTTTTCAAAAATACTATTGATCATAAAAACGTGTTTCCACCAAATTTAAATCGTTTTGTTGATAAAATCCATTATATTTGTGATTATAATGATATTTATGGTTATTCCATACAATGTCACAAATTGATAAAGAACATAACATAAATTCAAATATACATGAGATGTACTTATTACACACGTCGTGTACCATTTCCAAAACACTCTTCAGATGAACTGGATACATGCCCATGTTGTCAGCCAAATATTACATGTCATGTGATTCCCATGTACACATTGTGTCGTCCCTTGTAGAAGTGGTTGGTGAAAGATGATTGATATTACATGCCATTTAAGGAGGAACTAAACACCTTTTACCTCAACCTACTGGGTGGAACCATGTTCCATGTCGAGGGCGGGGCAGAAGCTCACCCACCGATGGGGAAACATGGCCCAAAATGGGATAACCATAATATTAATAGTATATATTATGGTACAAACCATGTATTCCTAAATACTATAAATATAACGGTAGTCCATGAAAAATGAAACCGAATCATTCTATGAAATACTAAGGGGGAAAATTCCGGAGATTACCAAGAGAGAATAAAAGAGAGAAGGTGTTTCTATGCTACCTTCCCTATGACCTTCACAATGATAATTTTTATGGTTAATTCATGTATCATAAGTAGTTTAGTTAATTTCTACTCAATGAGTAGCTAAACCCCTTTGTGTTGGGGTTTTTGATGAATATGGGTTGTATTTTTTCAACTATTATATTATACTCATGTTATTCATTCTTCTCTCGTAATTCCTTAATAACAATTTCTATATAACACTAGAAATATCTTATCAGACAAAAAATGGGCTTTCTAGGGTTGTAATTAGAATTATGAATATGAAAATCCATGATTATTGGATGTACTTATCATCTCAAAAGGGATTCAATTAAAAAAATAAAAATAACTCAAATTATATAACAATTAATTTCATTCTATTGATTAAAAAAAGTCCCTAGACCAAGGGTGTTCTGTTACATTCATAACCAATAGATTTGAGTTATTATGAAGAACACATCCAAATAAGAAAATATATTTAATAACAAACATAAAATAAAAAATACCAATGCATTCTTCCCATTTTTCATCAAGAATCAACTTTTATGTGTTTTTATTTATCTTCAAAAGTAATTTATCATGAAATTTAATGTTTAATTACTCTATCATTGAAACATCAAAATGTCGACATTAAATTTCAACAGACATCACCTCATTAATTAATAACTAGGAAAACAAAATAAATTTAGTTTATCTATTGGTGGATCAATCCCAAACTAACACTATAGTAGTATCAAGTTTGGGTAATTCAATTTGGATTTTGAAAAGTAACACTACTGCAGGAATGATAACATTTATTCCATATCTTTTAAGAGAAGTAGTCTCCTAAACATTATAATCATATAAATACATAGTATCATTTATTATAAATATTTGGAAAAAATTATACAATTCTTATGGATTTTTGGGGATGAAATAGAGGAATAATATGAAAGAGAAAATTATTGAAAATGGTAATTAGGGAAATAAGTATTTCCTAAATTTGATAATTGTGGAATAAAACACTATGATAATTTTTTTATAGAATTGGTTTTTTACAATTGTGGAGAGATTGGAAATGATGCTAATTATTTTAGTCTAAATTAATAAGCTTCCCATAATCTGTGTTAGAATAGTAAGTTTATGGGTCACTATTGAAAATGAATTCCCCAAGCATCAAGGGAATAAAACATTGAATAAGTCATTTGATTAATGTTAATGTTGTGATATTATTATAGTCAAAGTAGAATGATTAAAGTTATTTTGTTTTGATACATAATTTTTATATAAGAATTTTTTTCAAAGATATTATTTTTATAAGAAGTATGAAATGTATACAAATTGTAATGGAGTACTTTGTATTTAAGTGTTGATATATTTTTTTAATGGATCTGATGACCATGAAATGTGATTTAGTGAAAAGTTGATAATTTATAAAAAAACACATGAGTAAGGAAATATATACACTAGTATATACTGAACAATTAGAAAATATAGATAAATTCATTTTTATGTGATTGTGTTAGTGTCCTTGAAGGTGGATTGTAATATGACAATATATGTTATCTTTTCCAGAGAATGCTGCATGTTTGGATTTAATGAATAAACTCGACAACTTGGGATTTTTATTTTCAAGACTCATGATTTTATTGATTAATTTTTTATGGTGTAAAAGATGTAAAAATATTTGGTATTTCAAATTAAGTGTTACAATATTTTTTTGGGGGATCTAAAATTATGTTTATTTTGGAAATTTAGTTGCCATATTTCTAATTTTCTAGACATGGAATTTTGAATAAATCATTTTGGACTATTATTTAAGTTAACTATTTTTTAAATTCATGTAGTGATTACAGGATAATTAGATAACATATGAAAAAATTTATTTTATGAAACATTTAGAGATATTTTGAAATATATTTCATTCTTTTATTGATTTTACAATTATTTAATATTTGATTTTAGTGCTCAATGAATAAAAAATTTATTTTGTGATAGTCGTTTAATTGGGTAAGATATGAGTGGAAATTTGATCGATGAAATACAAAAGGATGAAATTTTTATTATGAGATATATATATTACAACTTTGTATAATTCTTTATATTATTAGAAATTAAATTGATTCGTAAACATTTAGAAATGAAATTTTAAAAAAAAATTTAGTTATAATAATATAATTTTTTTTGTATCAAAATATACATTAAATAATAGTAGAATTACGATATAGAGGTATTTATGAATCCATTTACCAGTCAGATTATTTTGATCATTGATAAATATCACCCTACATAATTATTTAAGCTACTCTTATATAACCATACATTCATTTCCCACATATTTTATCCTACATAGAAGCCTTGTTATTTTTTTATTAAATAATAACAGACACAAAATTATTTATATATATTAAGTATAATTTTTTAAATCCTTTATAATATTTTAGTTTTTCAAAAATTAATTATCAAATACAAATCCAATTATTTTTTGAGTGGATGTTGAAATTGTGAGGGAGAAATTTATTAAATGAGTGGAGAATAGAACGGCTAATTATTTTAAAAGAAACAAATTGGGTTTATGAGAGTATATGATATGAACACTGATCTTATAATGGAATTTAACTCCCAAATATTTTACAGTATAGTTATTTCTATATAAATTAAATCTATTTTATGTATTATGATGAACATGACATGTGGTTCAAACAAAAACAATTGTTTTTTTATAGTGCATTACATAAAATATTTCCATTATAACATAGACATTATGTTAAAGGTTTTGAATATGAAAAAATAATCTATAAAAATATATTTTTTAACATTTTTATTAGTTATATATTGATTATAATTATAAATTGATATAATTTTAATGGAAATTAAATGTTATCTAAAGACTATATTTTTCCAAAAGGCGGTTTAGTAACACATAACGAACATAATATATAATTAATTTTTACATATTTGTGAAAATTTATATTAAAAATAATATTCATTTTTGGAATCTACATGTAATACTTATTTTTTATTTAATTTTATTGAATATTCTAAAAATATTAATTTCTCTATGAGCAGTGAAAAATGTTGTTTTTTGATTTAAAACATCCATTTTGATTGAATTATTTTCAAAGATATATTATATTTATAATTGGTTATAAATTTGAATTAGAAAATTTATAATGAAAAATATAATTTACTTCATTGAAATTATTTTTATAATGATTTTTTATATAAAAACCTTTCATCCGTATGAATGTTTTCTATCGAAACAAAGATTTTCTACAACTAAGAGTATTAATTTTTATATTAAATCTCCCACTTTAGAAAATAGAATTTTGAAAAATAGATTCCATATTTTGAGTCATAATAATGTATATAATCTATTATTTCAAACATATTTTTTTATCCTTATAAATAGTAAAAGTGGTAACAATAAATTAGCATGATTGTGTTAAAACATGATTACTGGGGGATAATCTTAGATGATAGTTATTAAAAGTGAACTGACACATATAAAACCCCAATATCATGGCCATATTGGGACCTTATAACCATTATGTATCTATATTTTACCATATTTTATAATTTTGGCATGTGAAAACAACATTACAGATTATTCTATTCAAATATTGCTGGGGAGTTGTCTCCCTCGCCACAAAATGGGAACCCCCTCTATTAACTTATTCACAAACATGAAATTCTATTTCTTGATCAAACTCTAAAAAATACTTAATTTTTTTTAATGTTTCTATATCTATTTTACTTCCAAAATGATACCCTAGCATCCTTAATATGAGATCTAAATGTGGTTTCTCTAAAAATAGGTAAGTTTCGTAAAAAAATAGTGATTTCATTTTATTCCTTATTTTATCAAATTCAATTATTTCGTACCACATAATATATAAATAACCACTCCCATTTACTTCAATATTATTTGGTTGAGGGAAAAAAAATTCTATCTCCTCATCCATCAAATGGGAAACAAAAGTGTTTATCCTGTGTACGACAAACTACCACCTCACAAAGTGATGTAATTAATTTTCCATATACAGATATCATGATTTTATATATTAATGGATTTAGAGTATATAAATATATTTTTTTGAGTTACTATACATATTTAAATGTAATATCACATTTAAATTATTATATTAAATTCTTTTTATAATATCATATTGTTGTTTGCCTCTCTGACAGACTTTTTCCTCACAAAGCGATGCGATTTGTTTGTAACTAGGGATTTACATAAAAATTTATATGGGATTGTTTGATAAATATATATGATATATATATAATTATTTTGATTCTATAAAATTAATATATTACACACCTTCTTACCTATTCACTCATTAATGAAATGGTATTGTCACTCATGCAAACCTACAACATATCATGTCCCCGATGAGAAACAATTCATTTTCTATTTACATCTTTCTATAATTGTGATAAAATATATATAATGATTAAATATAATTTTTATGACATTAATATAGTTCAAGAAATTATGGATCAATTTCTTATATATTAGAAAATAACACTCATGATAAATGATTTATGAGAAAATAAGAAAGTTATCACATGAAACAACTAAAATGATTTTATATTATTAACAAATAGGAGGTAAAATGTTATAATAGTATCATGTATTATATAATAAATATGAATATTTTTGGTTTTATAAATTAATAATAAGTATAAAACCAGTATAGACGAGTTTATGGAATGTTCAACCCAAAGGTAGCATGAGGTATGTAACTATGTATCATTTTCCCATCATTGAGGTGTACTGTAATTTTATGTACCTAATTTATTTTATATGTAGTATAAAAGAAATTGTTTAATATCTTGAATAATTCATAATTTATTGTGTTATATTATTTAATTTAAATTATTTTACTTTAGGGTATTTTAAATGAAAATTACTATGTGGTATAAAATTTCATAACTCAATTTCATTTAATGGGGTTATATTACCTCTAAATTGTCTTTGACATTGCAATATTATTCTTGTAATGAATTCTAAATAAATGATGTGGTATTGATTGTTTTGAATTCTTTAAATTTGCTACACATAATCGATACATTTATTAATTATCACCTCAATAATAAGATATTTGTAATAGTTTAGTTCACAACCACATTTTAATCGGGATTGTTAATGGGTAGTTTTCCATTAAAGGGAAATTATTTATTATTTCATAATAATCTCATTTAGTTTTATTCTCATATATTTATTGAATAAAATATCAATTAATATTACCATTTTCTACATTTTCTACAGATAAATTTATTGAGAAAAGTTTTTTCAGAAAATAAGACTTCATTTATCTCTTTAGTGGAAAATAATTTTTCATCAAAATCCATTTCTTCTAAGAAAAAATTGTATAATGTTTTTAATATTCTCAAAATTATTTATAAAATATATTCTTACCAATGTTTAAATTCATAGGAAATTTTTTTAAATGAATCTTCTTGTCATTATTAAAACAAGTCTTGATTGGATATTATTAAAAATATAAACGGAATCATTGTTTTAATGTATATAGAATTAATGGACTTTCTAACCCTCAGGAGAAATAAATTTTTTAAAACAAATATAATAATATAAACAAATAAAAGAAGATTATTTTGAATTTTTTTAATGTTTTTTATTACAAAAGACATTAAAATAAAAAATATTATTTCCCTCAAGAATTTTTTTATTACGTTTTTATAGTATTTCTATTCATCACTGACATCATACGTTTATTCTAACCGTGGTACATTGGGGATATGATTCATTGATACCATAATTAATATTTATCTGGATGGTTTATGATTAGTTTGAATAAAGAAATTATTAAAATCTTCTTTTATGTTTATTTTTTATATCATTTAATTTCCCTTAAAATATTTATTTTTAAGTAGTTATGGAAAAATATATTTCCCCAAAATATCCATATTCTTGTACATTGAAATAATTATTGCATAAATCAGATGTCATTTTTACATATGGTATTTTATATTTAATGTTATATGATTGGCTAAGAAAAATAATTTTATTTTTTATTCCTTACTCAATACATATTATTTTTGAATACCTGTAATGTTGAATATTTAAATAGACCATTGGTAATATTATGAATGTTTTGGAAGTGAAGATACTGGTGGGGACCTATAAAATGTATCCCCTCAATGCCTTAGTAGTATCATGAGAATAATTGGTTGAATAGCCTTGGTTAAATGTGTTTTCAATGTATACCTACCTATATGATACAAACTAGATTGAATAATTTCTTAATAATAGAGGTCTCATGATCCAACAAATGTTGAAATACAATAATTATAAATTTCACCAATTAAGAATTCCTTTTTTATTATACATTACATTTTACCAATGATATCATCCTTTCTTTCATTTCATTCTTAGTTTATTGATTAAACAGATTTTTTTCTGTTGTATAACTTGAAAAATTTATTTTGGGTTATCTAATAAAGATATACATGTTATTGATTAAATGTAATGTGTTCTCAGATATTTACCTTAGAATATTTATTATTTTATATTAGTTATTCCACAATTACACATTATATTTTTCTATTTACTTAACTCTTACTAGTCATTTTATATCACCACTTCTATATGATTTTTTCAAAAGGATTCCAAGATGTATATTAGGATTCATATGTAGGGATATACTAAATGGAATAATGGTGTAGTAACAAAACATGATGTTTTATTTTAACTTTTTCAATTATAATGTTAATATCTACTATGTATCTTCTTTTATAAAATATCTAAACAATTTTTTTTGTTTTAGGATCTCGTACATTCTATTTCGTTCCAATATAATAAAGTAAACCCCGACTTAAGATTACTAGAGTTAGGGCATTTACACTTACTTATTAATATGATATATATTCATCCTATGTTTTAGATTGTTTGAATTTGTCAAATATATAGGGATTAATTTATTATTAGTCTGTATTCCATGATTGATTGAATTTTATCATATGTTCTCATTTTCAAGATGCTTCTTGAATAAATATTTTCCATTCTCATTATGCATATTTTACTAAGGAAACTCAAGAATATATAGCTTTTTAATTTTTCATGCTGTAATATAAAATATATAATTGTACAACATGACAGTTCATATAAATAGGGTAATTTATTTGATGACATGTTCCTCATGGGACACCATTTACATGGTATACATCTTTTTTGGACAATAAAATCAATTAATGGGATTTTATAAGGATTATCTACATTAAAAAATACTTTATACCTATAATCATTCTATAATTTAATGATATTAAATTTAATAATTTCAGGGGATAGATTATATATTTCGGAAAAGGGATTTATTTCACTATAGATAATATATGTGGGTTGTTCATGGGTACATTAAAGGTTCTTGTTAATTATATTAGTTTATTTAATCACACAGCATTATAAAACAATAGGAAAGGTCAAAATTTACAAATTGGATTGTGATCTAGGAGTGTAAAAAAATTATTCCATATTGGCATGTATCTCATAATAAATATGAAATTTAGTTTCATAAAAAGACAAATCAAGGTCTGGGTAAGGTTGCGAGATTTTTAAAAAATATGATTTTCAAAACAATATAAAATAGGGTTTCATAATAGGGAATCACTATTATTTATGGGCATTACACTGAGATTATTGGTAAGACATGATTTAAATTTTAATTATAGATTTTCAATGAGAAATAATTTTTAGTATCATGCATTGTGATTATGATTTTAAAACATCCCTTTGAGTATTAAAAATGTTTAAACATCAATACCTACCATCCATTAAACGTAGATTCAATTGAACATCATGTCAGTATCTTATTGATTATATGTGATAATTTTCATTTTGAGGTGAATATAAGGGATACAACACAATATTTTTTAAAGGGATATGTACTTTAGGTATGAAAATAACTATTTTAATGTATTATATTGAATGATGGAGGAATTAATTTCAATGTGAGTTATTTCAAAATTAGAATTAAAATTAATTATGATTCCAAATATATGACTTAATTATGTGAAACATTTTTTAATTTTAGTAGAGGTGGATTATATATATCATTATCCTTGTTTCTATAAAAAAAATATTATGTTGGAACTATTTTTCATTGTGATACATTAAAATTAAATTTCATAACTGAAAATAACTTCAATTTCATTACATTGGAATTTAAATATTCTAGAAATTTTATTTATTTGTGATATGTATATTGATATTATATACATGTGACAATGAAATATTATTAGTATATTTCTTTGAGGGGGTGATAGTTATTTTTCAAGAATATGTTTTGTAATATAAATCCTTTTAAATTTTCCACATTATTTATTATTATTTCACATTTTCTTCATTTATATTTAATTATTTAAAATAAGGTTTAATTATGGGAAACATTAATGTAATGGGGAAGGAAAAAATGATTTTTCATAAATAGTAGTTTTAATTCATTAAGTAAAATTTGGGAAAACAAAAGTTCACAAGTTTATTACTAAATTATGCAATCTAAACACCTAAATCACCTAGATCATGTCTACCACTATGGTATCCTAAAAAAATATGAACCATAGCTTTAGGGATTTTATTAAATGCCATTTTCTATAATGCATTGTATATTCTCATAGGTGTTTACCCTTTTAAGGTTTGAATTGATAATTTGGACATAATAATGATGCCTAATGATGTCATGGAGATCTTGGGGGTGTCTGAGGTGTCCAGGAAGGCCATATCCCTAGAATTTTAAGAGATAGACTGGCTCATAATGTTAGTTGAAATTGTACAACCCATCCCACGGATATTCCCTAACTATGTATGTTGAGATAGTGGTGGTTTTGGGGGATGCATGTGTTTCACCAATCATGAAGCCCATGAACATTGTCATAAGGGATCATGGACTACATGAAAGGTGGATATCAATACATTTGACTCATGGTTTGGCCAACTATGTGGAAAAAATGTGATCCCCTTCATATGTTGGGGTATTTCCAAATTTTCCCCTAATTTTTTGTAATCATAAACACTCATTCCCCCTTTGTTCTGTTCCTATAGTAGTATCATGAATCCTCTACTCCTCTTCTTCATAGGGATATTGATAACTCTCATATCCAGAAACCAAATCACTCACTGTTTTATTCATTAGAATGGTTGAGTTAATATCATCAATCCCCTTTCATCAATTTCAAGTTACTCTCTTCCAAATTTGAGATATTGATGTTCAAGATCATTTTCATTATTTTTAGTGTATTTTTAAAATTTTATTGTTATGATTTCTTCTAGATAGAATCAAATACTAGCATTGGATGAGGGAATCTTTACAAGGATATGGTAGGTGATCAAGGTTCTTTACCCTTGATTTGATAAATCCTAAAACATGTATTGTTGTGTCATAAACTGGAACATTCCCAGTATGCCCCTAGACTATTAAATAAACTAAATTTAATGTCGTAACATTCTAAAACGTGACTGTATCTACTTGCGAATCGACCCTTTGGGTTGATATACATGACTTATTCAACACTAATTAGTGTATTATACATTATATTACCAATAACCAAAGTTCCAAAATTGATAAATATTCTATTGAGGTTTTCTTTTTTATAATTTATACTTGATTTAAAGAATTTTTTAGTTTATGGCGATGAACAATGAGTAATTCCCCTAAAACTTATCTATAAATGAAATTTTTAGACTAAGTGAATTGTAGAAGTATATTTGTATTTCCATTTTTTCATAAATTTTTTTCATGAAAAAATTACTTTACTCAATAAATGGATTTTATATAATTCTGTGCCCACATGCTTATCCCATGATCCATATGCCCATTTATTTTTCGTGGGTCCTATTATACTACTGAAATGATTGAATTAAATGAAATTAACCTTTTGTTTCTCATGTTATATATTTGTTTCTAGACTAAATAATTTTACCTTTGTGTTAAGGGTGATACAAGGGGTTCCAGAATATGAACCCAAGGGACTAGCTCATCATGTTTAAGAGTTACTTTGGGAATAGTTTGTAACCACACCAGTGGTGACACTAGTTATTCCTGGTATGACATCATTGACTATTTTTTATTATACCTTAAGATGAGTGGCCCTGGTTCTCAAGAGGAGACACCATGGATGGTATTGGTGGATAGTTGATCGTACACTCCCAAGAGAGATACTTGGGCCCATATATTACATTACCATGATGTAATAAGAGGTTTGTTCATGCAATATTCTCACCATGCCTGGAGTAACACTTGGGATCTCGTTCTTTGGTCGCCGTGGAGGGAATCAATTTGAATTAGTCTCCTACTGAGCCCCTACAATGGATACTTATAATTTAGTTTGAATTACAATGGATGGGTTTGGGTTGACTCTCAGTAAATTACAATGATGTTAATCAAATTAAATTGAAGATACTGATTTTTAATTGGGAAATGAATACTTAAAATCGAAGACTTAGGGACATTTCCTCCATGATCATTCTCAATATTGGGGATAATCTATTTTCTTACAAATTATCTCACTCACATTACTTTTATTGGATTACTTGGTTAAGACTCACTAGATCAGTATGATGTAATTAAAATTAGATGAGTTTCTTAAATGAATCCTAGTCCAATGAACAAATTTATTTATTCATGTATTGAATTTATTAATTATTCTATTCTATTAACATTATATTACACAATGTATATTGATCTATACACTATTGGTGGTGGTCTATAATTTATATATCACACTCTTATTTTTTTTCCATTAATTCCCATGAATACTTCATGGTTACATGTATTAAAAATGGTAGATGCCTCTTCTATTTCATGATTGTTTTTCCTAGATGGAGTATGAGACTAAAGGGATGATCCAAATCCCGAGATACTAGTATTTATTTTTTTATATTTTTTTTATTTTTTATCATGTGTTAGATGCCCATATCTCCTCTTTCATAGGATCATTTTTTAGTGTATATGAAATTCACTCATCATCTTCTCAATGCTATAATTTATATTCAACAACCAATACTTATTTATATAACGTTTCATGATTATTTCTTTTATTCCCTAGTTCTATATATATATTGATACTTATTCTACTACATTCGGTTACTTCTCTGGTCATATATAATATTCATTTCTTGTTTCTTATTTCATATAAATTTTTACACTCCACTCGGATCAAAGAGATAATTTAGTCCCTATGGACACTCCTTATTTAAAGACCCAAAGCCTGACGTACATGAACATTACATTACTTTTGCGGAAAACTTAGTACATAAAAAAACACACACACAAGGATCGTAATAGTTTAGTGTCTTTGGAAACTCGGAACGTAATCTTCTAATCGTGGTGAAAGATCTTCAATATCTCCCATAAAGATCTTCCCTTTTTTTACCTAAAACCTTTCTTTATATCCTGGGGAAAAGAAAACATAAAAGGGTGAGCTCACATGCTCAGTAAGGGTAAAAAAAAGAAAAATCAATCACATCATATTCATAAGAACATAACTTTTGGAAATCTTATCCTGCAAAAGAGAGAGCATAATTTCATAACATGGGATAAATCATAGTAGTGAAATGAAATCCCAATAAGAATAACTTAAAACATGAAACTTTGTGGCATACACACATAATCATAGAGAATCATTTCTTGTTAGTCAAGACTCATTTCCAAGAATATCTTAGTGGACAAAGTCCCTTTCTGAACCGAGTCACCCACGTTTCAGTCCTATTTTACTGAACCAGTATAACCTACCATTCCAGCCATGTCTATCTCATGAGATATGAAATATTTACCCAATGGATTGGAGGGAGATATAGGTCCCACCCATCTTATAATGAATCCTTTCTTATGTGTGCCACATAATCATAAACCATACATCATAGCGTAACCCATGTAATAAAAATGGAATTCTTAAACAACATGACATCATAAAACAATTCATATAAGATAAAGGAATTCATAAAAATATTTCCATCACAACATAATCAAATCCATGTAATAATAGGGATAAAAATAGAACCCTTTTATTATCTTAGATGGAAAATAGTTTTGATAAAATACTTGAACTCCATTCTTGAGGAAAATATCCTTTCTACTTCAAATTTTTTTTCCTTTCATAACACGTCATATAACTTTAAAATAAAAGAAGTTGATTAAAAATAAACTTGAAAATTTATAAAGGAAGATTCTTGGAAATAATTTTTAAAAAATCCATTCTTGCCGTATAAGTTAAAAAAAACATTCTTCGTACTTTTGTCGGAAAAGTAAAAAAGTACCTCGTACGAAAAACTACAAATGATTCCTTTCATATCCTTTACTAAAAACTCACCGAAGGGTAAAATTGTATTTAAAAAATTGTAGGTGGATGGAAATAATATTACATATTGAGTAAACATGGATGTGGATGATAAAATACACCCCAGTAAATACCAAAGTATAAACAATCTCGGATAAAAATGAGATTGTGATATTTCCCTTACCTTAGGTCCGATTTGCTTCGTAAGTGTCCGAACCTCCCGTATAATGATTTAAATAATGTCATTGACTTATTACAGAATCATTTTAATTGTTATTATATCATATATGGTTCACTTATGACTTTATATTACCTGTTCCTTTGTAAATTCATGTTAAAGTAGCGTTTTGGGTAAAATCGTCTCATTTGTCGTTCGTGTTTTAACTTGTAATTATTCATATGATTACTTAGATCATTATTAATTAATTATAGAATATAAAACATGATTTATATATAATATATATTCATAATATACATATATATAATGGATCGATAAATGGAAAGAAATACACCGTTCATGGAGTCGGTAGGCCGTACGTACGCATGAACGATGTTTTCGTTTCCTTATTGAATCGAGTGGAATTAAGTAGATGACATACATATATATACACATAAATCCAGTAGCTTTATAATTTCATATATTTCATTATTATTGCTTATATATACTTTATAATCACTCTTAAATGGTTAACATAGACAATGAATCTCTTCGCGTCGTGGAGACGGTAGTCCGTACGTACGCACGAGCAATGATATCATTTTCATGATTATTGAATTGAATTGGAGTGGATGATACAATATATCAGAATCATTATGATGTTATAATAACTATGTATAGTTATTATTTACACCATAATACCCATCCATGTAAGGTGTTGGTGGAAAAACAGATTACACCACGGCGTGGAGACGGTATTCCGTACGTACGCACGCGCGGTGATTTTGTTTTCCGTAGGATGGATAGAAGGTGAAATGGGGTTGTTTCATATTTATAATAACAAATCAGTATATTAGTGATACTGATGTTATTAATTTATAATGAAACAACTAAATAAGAATAAGTTTAAAATGAAAGAAGCTTGAAAGAATCGGGAGAATAAATTACCTCTTCTTCGATACGCCTCTTTGAAACCTCCTCTTAGGGCACTAATATTGGTCTTTAAAGAAGACCAGAACCTCTAGGATGTTTCTAGGGAAGTGGAGAAGATAATTTGGCAGGGGTTGGCCGAGCTTGAAGGCTCAAATTGGTGTGAGGAGGAGAGGGAGGAGGTGCCCTTTTATAAGGGACGAGAGGGGCCACTTAGGAATATCTCAAAATATTATTTTATATTAAAGTCAAAATCGGTTTATAATGGTTCCAAAGGGTCTTATTTCAAATATAAAGTGGGGATGGGTCGAAATACTATCAACCAATAGGATTTAGACAAGTTTAGGTTATTATTTTAACCTTATGTATTAGATTTAACTCTAAGTTAAATAATTTAACTTTTACCGTGTCTTTTTGTTTTCTTACACTATATGGTTAATACACTTACTATAACATGCCAAACGAACCCCAAATTGTTTATTATTAATATATATATCCTTATCTAAGTCATTTGGCCAAACGTTAGATTTTTAGGAATAAAATAACAATTAGTAATATAATATTTTATTTAAAAACTATTTTGTGTCAATTTTGACACTATTTGATATATGATTTTTGTGAAAGTCATAACAGAATTATATGTTCGAACCAAGTTGATTAAATCAACACTAATTTATCATAGTAACCTAGAAAATTATTGTAATTCATAAAAAGTCTCAAATTACATTTATTTTGTTGTTTATAACATCAATTATGTCAATATTTCATTAATAAGATAATTACTGCATCATCATTGTGTCATAAATAAATTAAATTATTTAATGTATAAAAATTACAAATAAAATACCATTATGTAGGAAATCTTTTTATCTTTCTAATTAATATTTATAGTCGAATTTATCTTATGTATAACCCCATATTAAAAATGATTTACTTATTAAACATTGATTTTAACTATTTTAACCCTTCTTTAAATAAATTAATAATAAATGTCATAATCTAACCCAAGTGGGCCTAAACGGTCATATTTTATTCCTATGTTTTTTTTTGGTCGAATTAAACATATCCAATATAATTAGGACATGTTTTAGGGTAATAGTAATATCATATTTACCCATATTTACTATTAACCGCAGTAAAAAAAGTAAAAAGTTACTATTCACCAAAAAATTATTTTTATCTCATTGAACCACATTTTACTTACTGATATCAACCGTGTCTGTCGGATTTTAGAAATTCCATTTACAGAAGCGGTAATGTCACGACCCGCCCTTGGGGTCCGTGTCGTGACTACCCCAAACCCGCCTTCCATAGGCCAGGGGCTGGCGACTAGCACCAAGGCGTAAATTCCGGTAAAAGGGATGGCATTGCCTTTGTAAAGTAAACAAACACCTCAGAGTAAGCAAGCGAAAAGTAAACACTAAGCAAAAGCAGAGTACAACTGGAAGTGCGGAAATGTAAATGGGCCAGTATACAAACCCAAACTAAAAGTAAAGTACAACTCGAAAGGGAAAACAACAACTGAAAAGTAAAAGCCGCTACACCGAGCTGTCCACTGGAAATCCCACCTGAAGGGTGGGTACAGATAGCTCCACTGCTCCACGGGTCCCGCCGTCTGCTCCGAGCACGTCCCGCCCAGTGGCCCACCTCCAGGTACCATCCTGCTCTGCAAGCCTCAGCTAAGATCAACGTTGTCCATCGTCTGCAACCAACACAACGTAGTGCGGGCAAAGCCCGTGCAGGGGTGAGTATAAGCTACTCAGTAGGGACCCCGAGACCCCAGAAGGTCTCTCAAAATCCACAAAGGATAAACCACGAAGAAAGGTACAATCACGAAGTAACAACTGACACTGCTTAGGTATATGCCCATACATATACCTAAGTCATCAATTTCAAATACGCTCCAACCTCTGAGCCCAAGTACAACTCAGTCCACACAGGAAAGTAAACGTATTCCACATAGGAAAGCAAAACGTAACCCACACAGGATAGCACAACACAATCCACACAGGAAAGCAACAGGATTCAGCTCACACAGGTATACTTCTTCTAAAGATGATAAAGATGATCTCTGATCCATCTAAGTCGTCGGACCCACGAAGGATCGATAGGTATCTAACCCCCGCAAAAGACCCACATAGGATCGGGCCCACGTAGGACCTGTAGGCACTGGTTCACACAGGACCGCTGAGCGCAAATACCCACACAGGATCGGACCCACACAGGATTGGGCCCACACAGGACCTGTAGCACTGATCCACGTAGGATCGCTGAGTGCTGAAGTCGTCGTCGCCGAATCCACACAGGATCTCTGTACTGTCGTCGTCACAGTCACAGTAGCAGTAGTAGCAGTAGTAGTCACAGTAACAGTAGTATCAGTAGTAGTCACAGTAACAGTCGCAGCCAGCACTAGGGTTCCCGCACACAGCAAACTCGTTCGGAGGGTCCGCTCCACGAGCCGAGAGGCTGATACATCAACTATCACAAAGTCCAGAGTTGATGTATCCAAAAGTTCCGTATCGTCAACAGGAACTCAACGCAACAGACGGCGCGTCGATCGGACGCCCGGTCTGAGAGTTATTGGCATTTTCGTCCCCGGGGCCCGGTTGGTTTTTAAGGAAAAACCAACCCGACCGTACTCCACCTACGTCTAAACCTCAGGCGGAGTATTCCAAAAGAAACGTCTCACTAAGAGGAACACAACAAAGCTGACGACACGTCAATCGGACGTCCGTAGCTCAAGATATGAGTGTTTCCGCTCCAAAGGCCCGGTTGGTTTCGTGAACGAACCAACCCGGGCGAACTCAAAGTGTTCCGAAACTTTGAGTGTGATATACCGAAACGACCGTCTCGATCCAAGGATCGCGTTTCCGCAGACGGTTTGTCGATCGGAGGTCCGTGGCTCATGTTATGGCCAAAAGACCGAATTTGTCTCGATAACGGGGGGTCCGGGTTCGGGCCGACCCGGCCCGATCCCCCCTGGTCTGACCCGAACCGGGTCGGCCCGCTCCGGGTCGACCCGACCAGGATCCGACCCGAACCGGGTCGGACCGACCCGGTCCGCTGGTCCCGGCCCGGCCGGTGGCGGCGCGGCGGCGCGGCCAGGGTGCCGCGCATGCGCCGCACGCGGGGGGTGAAACCCCCCCTTTTTTCGGATCACGGCCGGCTTTTGCCGGCCGTTTTTATTAAACACACGGGACCCGCGGGTCCCACCTTCTGACCGAACCGGCGGCCGGCACAGCCGGCCGCCTTCCCCCTCTCCGCCGCGGCCATAGCCGCGACTCATTTGAACGCCGGCGGCCGGCGACGCCGGCCGCCCCTGGCTGCTCCGCCACGGCCGTAGGGCCGCGGCCCTTCTTGATCTCCGGCGCCGGTGGCCCGGCCGCCGCCGGTCTTCCTGTCTCGCCGCGGCCCGGCTGCCGCCGGTCTTCCCGTCTCGCCGCGGCCCGGAACCGGCCGCGGTGTTCGTCGTCCGGCGCGGTGCAACGACACCGCGCCCCTCCCCCGCGCCTTCGATTCCCCTTGACGCGGCGCGACGGCGCCGCGCAATAAAATCGAGCGAATAACCACGTGGTGCGACGGCACCACGCCACCTTGTCTCATCCGCAATATAAAACATCATGAACGAAGGAGGGGGTTCGGCCGTGTTCATGCGGTCCGGCCCCCTCACGTTAAACAATAACACATATTTATAAACCTCACGTTAGTCATGCTAGAACCACGAACAAGGATAAATAAATAAACAAATAACAACAACCCCTACCTTGAAAATTGACGTCGCACGTCGGTTATTGCGGAGAAAGGCGTCGCGGCATCGGACGTAGATTCCGTGGACGTCGGGGTGCGTCCGAGGAGGAAACGATGTCTCTTCACTTGTCGCTAAGACGAAGAAGAGAGGTGCGTTGTCGTTGGCGATGATCACCACGGTCGGCGACTTCTCCCTTGTCGAGGAGGAAGATGAAGACGGAAGAATCCGGGACGCCGAGTCTCGAAGTTCGTGGGATCGATGTTCCTTGTCGGAGAAGAACTGTTCTTCATGTTCTTCGTCGAAGACGAAGAAGATCTTCAAGTCTCTCAACGATTCTCCCAATCCTCTCAAGTAACAAAGGAACTAACCCAAAAATAAATTAAGCTTACACTTAATTTATTAACACAACCCAACCTTTGAAATTCAAGAGTTTGAATTTCAAAAACTCAAAATTAAACTCACTTATTAATTATACATGAGTTGTATAATTAATTAAATGTTAAGTTGTCAAGCCTTTAAGAGGGAGAGAGGGGAGTTAGGGAATTTGAAAAGGTGGGGCTCGGGTGGGCCCCTCCTCACTTTAATCCTCTCTTAGGTGGTTAAACCACCCAACTTCCAACAAAAGATTATAACCACATTAAAGATATAAAATAAATATTGTATAACAAATTTATTTTACTCTTCATTTCATCCAGAAAATTAAACATCTCCTCCTAGGCAAACGCAACTTCGGAAAAGGTCTCCTTAAGCGAATATCGGCGCAGCGAGTTCATCGGTGACCTCGGATTTCAATTCCGAGCACCGGATCAAATGTTAAGAATTCCCGCTCGTTCGTTCACAGAACGTACCCTAGCCAAACTTCGGAAATTGATTCCGGGCACTCCGGGCCTCGGAATCAGGTGCTGTTAGAAACCGCGATCTTGTAAAATTCCAAAGAAAATTAAGAAAAAATTTCCCTTGAATTTTACGGGTCTTTACATTACTCCCACCTCAGGTCTTTACGTCCCCGTAAAGATACATCAAAAACTAGGGAAACAAATGAGGGTACTGAGCACGCATCTGAGCCTCCCGCTCCCATGTGCTCTCCTGGAGATTCTCGTGCTGACATCTGATGCGCACAAGAGGAATCGATCGCCCACGCAGGACCCGCTCCTGTCGATCCTCTATCTCCACCGGGACCTCCGTAAAAGTCGCCCCATCGTCAACGTCATGCTCCCCATGGTCAATGATGTGCGTCGGGTCGTGCACGTATCTCCTCAGCTGGGATACGTGGAAGACATCGTGCACCCGGTGCAACTAAGGTGGCAGATCCAGGCGATAAGCCACCTCGCCAACCCTGCTGAGGACCTGGAAGGGTCCGATGAAGCGCGAAGATAACTTTCCGCCTCGGCCAAATCTCAGAATACCACATCGAGGTGAGACCCGCAAGAATACGTGGTCGCCATCCTCGAACTCCAGTGGCCTCCGCCTCCTGTCAGCATATGACTTCTGCCGGCTCTGAGCTGTCCTCATCTGCTCCTGGATGACCTGGACCTTCTCTGTCATGGCATAGACCATCTCTGGTCCCACCAGTGCTGACTCTCCAGGGTCTGTCCCGCACAAAGGAGATCTACAAGGTCGGCCGTACAACGCCTCGTACGGTGCCATCCCGATGGTGGAGTGGTAGCGGTTGTTGTACGCAAACTCCACCAAGGGTAGGTGGTCCTCCCAGCTACGACCAAAGTCGAGGACACATGCGCGGAGCATGTCCTCGAGAGTCTGAATGGTCCTCTCCGTCTGACCATCCGTCTGAGGGTGAAAGGCTGTGCTCAGACGTAGCTGCGTCCCGAACGCCTCCTATAACCCCTTCCAAAGCCGGGAAGTAAAGCGAGCATCTCGATCGGAGACGATAGATGATGGCACATCGTGGAGCCGCACAATCTCATGAACGTAGAGACGTCCCAAGCTCTCCACTGAGCCCTGCTCTCTGATGGGTAAGAAGTGTGCCGACTTGGTGAGTCGGTCAACAATCACCCAGATGGAGTCGTGACCTCTAGAAGTGCGTGGAAGTCCAGTCACGAAGTCCATAGATATGCCGTCCCACTTCCACTCCGGAACCTCCAAGGGCTGTACCAAGCCTGCTGGTACCTGATGCTCTGCCTTCACCTGCTGGCAGGTGAGGCATCGAGAAATGAACTCTGCTACTGCCTTCTTCATGCCCGGCCACCAGTGCTGTCGTCTGAGGTCCTGTTACATCTTCGCTACTCTAGGATGTACCGCCAAAGGAGAAGTGTGAAACTCTCTCAGCACTTCCTCTCGCAAAGCGACTGGTACCATGGTACGTCCTCTGAAAAGGATGTCGTGCTCTGCTCCAAGGGAGAAACCATCAGGTGCCTGTCCCGAGGATATTTGTGCATGCCGTGTCTCACAGTCAGCATCCTCACGCTGTGCCTCTCTGACCCGCTGCAGTAGTGGAGGGGTGACTGTGAGAGACTGGAGGAAGGCTGCTCCATCTCTATCCACAAAGGATATCTGTAAAAAGGCTAGCTGCTCTGTCGCCTCCTCAAGTAGCTGAATGCCCATCCTCCTGCTGAGGGCATCGGCTACTACGTTCCCCTTCACAGGAGTATAGACTATCTCAAAGTCATAGTCCTGGAGGAACTCGAGCCATCGCCGCTGTCTCAGGTTTAAGTCCTTCTGCGAGAAGATATACCTGAGACTCTGATGATCGGAAAAGACTGTAAAGCGCTCGCCCATCAGGTAGTGTCGCCATGTCTTCAGAGCGAAGACCACTGCTGCTAACTCCAGGTCATGGGTAGCGTAGTTCTGCTCATGCGTCCTCAACTGACGTGATCCATAGGCGATCACTGCCCGCTCCTGCATCAGAACACATCTGAGTCCTATCCCTGATGCATCGCAGTAAACTACGTACCCTACTCCCTCCTCGGAAAACCTCAAGATAGGTGCGCTAGTCAATCTCTGTCTCATCTCCTGGAAGCTTTGTTGACATCTGTCTGACCACACGAATGGTTTCCCCTTCTTCGTCAAAGCTGTGAGTGGTGCCGCAACTCTAGAGAAGTCTGGCACGAATCTCTGATAGTATCCAGCTAGTCCCAAGAAACTCCGAACCTCAGTCACGCTCCTGGGTGGCTCCCATGCTAACACAGGCTCAATCTTCGCGGGATCCACTGCAACTCCCGCCTCAGAGATAACGTGTCCCAAGAAGTGGACCTCACATATCCAGAACTGGCATTTCGAGAGCTTACCATAAAGCTGGTGCTCTCGGAGTGTGTCTAGTATAACTCGCAAGTGATAGGCGTGCTCCTCCTCTGTCGTAGAGTAAATCAGAATGTCGTCGATGAAGACCATGAAAAACCGATCAAGGTATGGCTGAAAGATCCTGTTCATGAGATCCATGAACACTGCTGGAGCATTGGTTACACCGAAAGGCATAACCAAGAACTCATAGTGGCCATACCGACATCTGAAGGTCGTATTCTGCACATCCTCGTCTCTGACTCTGAGCTGATGATAGCCTGACCTGAGGTCTATCTTCGAGAACCACCGTGCTCCCTTGAGCTGATCAAAGAGGTCATCAATCCACGGTAGCGGATACTTGTTCTTCACTGTCACCTGGTTCAGGCGACGATAGTCAACACAAAGACGCAAGCTCCCGTCCGCCTTCTTGGCGAACAAAATCGGGGAAGCCCAGGGTGAAACAATGGGTCGGATGAACCCCTTGCCCTGCAAGTCCTCCAACTGTACCCGTAGCTCTCGAAGCTCGGAGGGGGCCATCCGATATGCTGGAGTGGATATCGGGGCTGTCCCGGGGTACAAGTCAATATAAAAGTCTACCTCTCTACGAGGAGGTAGCCCTGGGACGTCGTCGGGAAAAACTTCCGAAAACTGATCCACCACTGCAGGAAAACCAGGACTCCGCACGTCAACTGCTCCAAGGATGAGGCTAGCCATCTGATGAGTGATGGGCTGTCCTCTCCTCCGCGGAAGTCCATCCTGTGCTGCTAAGGCTCCCTTCTCGCCGGTGAAGGTGAACCTGCTCCCGTCGGTGCGTACACATCGCACCTTGCGCCTAAAATAGTCAATCTGTGCATGGACCGTAGACAGCCAATCCATGCCCAAGATGACGTCGTAAGGCCTCGACGCTGCTACAAGAAGATCCCAGCCGAAGCTCTTGCCTCCTAGAGTAAGCTCACACTGCCGGCACCAGTGCGTAATCGTCGAGTCTGCTCCCGTAGGAGTCTCTAGCCGTAAGGATCGAGCCAACGGCTCTGTCGGAATCTCCGAGCTCCGAACAAGGGCAGCGGCTATGAAAGAGTGACTCGCTCCTGTGTCTATAAGAACTGCAGCAAGGGTGAAATAGACACAGATAGTACCTCGAATCATCTCGGGTGTGCCGTGGTCGTAGGCCTCTGCTGCCTGGAGCTGTGCCTGTCTCTTCCCGCCAGCTCCCTGTGGTCGGGGTTGACCTCCTGGTGGTGGTGGTGGCAGAGCCTCAAAGCGTCGCCCACCACCGGCTGCTCGTCCAGATCCTCTGCCTCGTCCGCCTCCTCCCTGCGGACCGCCACGGTCGACCCTCTGCCTCTGCCTCGGTGGTCCCTCAACCGACTGCTGCTCCTCGGCACGGCGGGTCGGGCAGTCACGAGCCATGTGGCCCTGCCCGCCGCACGAGTAGCACTGTCTGCCTCTCGAAAGACTGGCTCCGCACTGTGTGCTCCGCACTGCTGAGCCAGTGTCTTGAAGTCGTCTGCCTGAAGGTCTGGTCTTCCTAGACCCCTGAGTCATCCGTCGACTTCCTGCTGCAGATGACTCTGCCACGTGCCGCCCTGCGGTGGGTCACTGCGCTGGTGTAGACTCAGCAAGGAAGCTCTCGATCAGAAGGGCCCGCTCCAGTACTCTTGTCTGAGTCGGTATGCTGAGGGAGATCAGCGATGCCCTGATCTCGTGTCTCAAACCCTGCTCAAAGGTCCGGGCCCGGAAGAATGGGTCCCGTACCATGTCGGTCGAGTAGCGCGAGAGATCGGTAAATCTCGCCGAGTACTGAGCGACCGTCATGCTGCCCTGCCGCAGCTGAAGAAGCTCCTGGATACGCACCGCACGAAGGGTGGCTGGGACGAACTCCGAGCGGAAGAGGCTCTCAAAGTCCGTCCAAAGTAGAGATGCCTCATCGTGCACCTGGAGCATCAATCTCCAACATCGTCCTGCTGCTGCGTGTAGTAGGCTCGTAGCGAGGATCACCATGAGGTCTGCTGGTGTCCTCACTAGCCTAAACACTCGTACCACTGCCTCCAGCCAGTCCTCTGCTGCTTGGGGATCCGTCTCCCCGCGAAACCTGGGTGGTCGCTGGCGCTGAAACTCATGCAGTGCGCTGAGGCGACGTGCATCGTCAGCGGCTGGTGCTGGAAGCATCGGGGGCTCGGCGGGTAGTTCTACCGCCGGTGCCACTGCTGACAAAGGGCCCTGCACCGAGGCCTCGTCGCTCGGTGGGATGTCGTCACGCTCGACTCTCGGAACCCTAGCTGGCTGCCGTCGTGGGGCCATTCTGAAAAGGAAACAGGTGTGCCACGGTCAGAACAGTATACCTGGTGAGCTGATATAAGTAATCACAAAGAAAACTTTGAAACACACACACAATCAATGTTTTCGTGCATTAAGTCGGAAATCAGAAGTCAGGGTCCTGGTGTACGGATACGTCGGCCGCCGCACCAACACTGGACTCCCTGGACTGATAACCACACTCAATACGCTAAATATTATTACTTCACATAGAAAAGATCAGAGTTCGCGGTAGAACTGAACTCATCTGATACCAATTTGTCACGACCTGCCCTCGGGGTCTGTGTCGTGACTACCCCAAGCCCGCCTTCCATAGGCCAGGGGCTGGCGACTAGCACCAAGGCGTAAATTCCGGTAAAAGGGAAGGCATTGCCTTTGTAAAGTAAACAAACACCTCAGAGTAAGCAAGAGGAAAGTAAACACTAAGAAAAAGCAGAGTACAACTGAAAGTGCGGAAAAGTAAATGGGCCAGTATACAAACCCAAACTGAAAGTAAAGTACAACTCGAAAGGGAAAACATCAACTGAAAAGTAAAAGCCGCTACACCGAGTCGTCCACTGGAAATCCCACCTGAAGGGTGGGTACAGATAGCTCCACTGCTCCACGGGTCCCGCCGTCTGCTCCGAGCACGTCCCGCCCAGTGGCCCACCTCCAGGTACCGTCCGGCTCTGCAAGCCTCAGCTAAGATCAACGTTGTCCGTCGTCTGCAACCAACACAACGTAGTGCGGGCAAAGCCCGTGCAGGGGTGAGTATAAGCTACTCAGTAGGGACCCCGAGACCCCAGAAGGTCTCTCAAAATCCACGAAGGATAAACCACGAAGAAAGGTACAATCACGAAGTAACAACCGACACTGCTTAGGTATATGCCCATACATATACCTAAGTCATCAATTTCAAATACGCTCCAACCTCCGAGCCCAAGTACAACTCAGTCCACACAGGAAAGTAAACGTATTCCACACAGGAAAGAAAAACGTAACCCACACAGGATAGCACAACACAATCCACACAGGAAAGCAACAGGATTCTGCTCACACAGGTATACTTCTTCGAAAGACGATAAAGATGATCTCTGATCCATCTAAGTCGTCGGACCCATGAAGGATCGATAGGTAACTAACCCCCGCAAAAGACCCACACAGGATCGGGCCCACGTAGGACCTGTAGGCGCTGGTTTACACAGGACCGCTGAGCGCAAAGACCCACACAGGATCAGACCCACACAGGATCGGGCCCACACAGGACCTGTAGCACTGATCCACGTAGGATCGCTGAGTGCTGAAGTCGTCGTCGTCGAATCCACACAGGATCTCTGTACTGTCGTCGTCGCAGTCATAGTAGCAGTAGTAGCAGTAGAAGTCACAGTATCAGTAGTAGCAGTAGTAGTCACAGTAACAGTCACAGCCAGCACTAGGGTTCCCGCACACAGCAAGCTCGTTCGGAGGGTCCGCTCCACGAGCCGAGAGGCTGATACATCAACTGTCACAAAGTCTAGAGTAGATGTATCCAAAAGTTCCGTATCGTCAACAGGAACTCAACACAACAGACGGCGCGTCGATCGGACGACCGGTCTGAGAGTTATTGGCATTTTCGTCCCCGGGGCCCGGTTGGTTTTTAAGGCAAAACCAACCCGAACGTACTCCACCTGCGTCCAAACCTCGGGCGGAGTATTCCAAAAGAACAGTCCCACTAAGAGGAACACAACAAAGCTGACGGCACGTCAATCGGACGTCCGTAGCTCAAGATATGAGCGTTTCCGCTCCGAAGACCCGGTTGGTTTCGTGAACGAACCAACCCGGCCGAACTCAAAGTGTTCCGAAACTTTGAGTGAAATATACCGAAACGACCATCTCGATCCAAGGATCGCGTTGCCGCAGACGGTTCGTCGATCGGAGGTCCTTGTCTCAAGTTATGGCTAAAAGACCGAATTTGTCTCGAAAACGGGGGGTCCGGGTCCGGGCCGACCCGGCCCAATCCCCCCCTGGTGTGACCCGAACCGGGTCGGACCATTCCGGGTCGACCCGACCCGGATCCGACCCCGTCTGCTGGTACCGGCCCGGCCGGTGGCGGCGCGGCGGCGCGGCCCGGCCAGCGGCGGCGCGGCCAGGGTGCCGCGCATGCGCCGCACGCGGGGGGTGAAACCCCCCCCTTTTTTTCGGATCACGGCCGGCTTTTGCCGGCCGTTTTTATTAAACACACGGGACCCACGGGTCCCACCTTCTGACCGAACCGGCGGCCGACACAGCCGGCCGCCTTCCCACTCTCCGCCGCGGCTATAGCCGCGGCTCATCTGAACTCCGGCGGCCGTAGGGCTGCGGCCCTTCTTGATCTCCGGCGCCGGCGGCCCGGCTACCGCCGATCTTCCCGTCTCGCCGCGGCCCGGCTGCCGCCAGTCTTCCCGTCTCGCCGCGGCCCGGAACCGGCCGCGGTGTTCGTCGTCCGGCGCGGTGCGACGGCACCGCGCCCCTCCGCCGCGCCTTCGATTCCCCTTGACGCGGCGCGACGGCGTCGCGTTCTTGATGATTTTTTTCCACGGCGCGGCGCGACGGCGCCGCGCAATAAAATCGAGCGAATAACTGCGTGGTGCGACGGCACCACGCCACCTTGTCTCATCCGCAATATAAAACATCAAGAACGAAGGAGGGGGTTCGGCCGTGTTCATGCGGTCCGGCCCCTCACGTTAAACAATAACACATATTTATAAACCTCACGTTAGTCATGCTAGAACCACTAAAAAGGATAAATAAATAAACAAATAACAACAACCCCTACCTTGAAAATTGACGTCGCTCGTCGGTTATCGCGGAGAAAGGCGTCGCGGCGTCAGACGTAGATTCCGTGGACGTCGGGGTGCGTCCGAGGAGGAAACGACGTCTCTTCACTTGTCGCTAAGACGAAGAAGATAGGTGCGTTGTCGTTGGCGATGATCACCACGGTCGGCGACTTCTCCCTTGTCGAGGAGGAAGATGAAGACGGAAGAATTCGGGATGCTGAATCTCGAAGGTCGTGGGATCGATGTTCCTTGTCGGAGAAGAACCGTTCTTCACGTTCTTCGTCGAAGACGAAGAAGATCTTCAAGTCTCTCAACGATTCTTCCAATCCTCTCAAGTAACAAAGAAACTAACCCAAAAATAAATTAAGCTTACACTTAATTTATTAACACAACACAACCTATGAAATTCAAGAGTTGGAATTTCAAAAACTCAAAATTAAACTCACTTATTAATTATACATGAGTTGTATAATTAATTAAATGTTAAGTTGTCAAGCCTTTAAGAGGGAGAGAGGGGAGTTAGGGAATTTGAAAAGGTGGGGCTCGGGTGGGCCCCTCCTCACCTTAATCCTCTCTTAGGTGGTTAAACCACCCAACTTCCAACAAAAGATTATAACCACATTAAAGATATAAAATAAATATTGTATAACAAATTTATTTTACTCTTCATTTCATCCAGAAAATTAAACATCTCCTCCTAGGCAAACGCAACTTCGGAAAAGGTCTCCTTAAGTGAATATCGGCGCTGCGAGTTCATCGGTGACCTCGGATTTCAATTCCGAGCACCGGATCAAAAGTTAAGAATTCCCGCTCGTTCGTTCACTGAACGTACCCGAGCCAAACTTCGGAAATTGATTCTGGGCACTCCGGGCCTCGGAATCAGGTGCCGTCAGAAACCGCGCTCTTGTAAAATTCCAAAGAAAATTAAGAAAAAATTTCCCTTGAATTTTATGAGTCTTTACAGGTAAAATTAAGTTTTATGAAAAGTTCAGTTTTTTAACTACCACTTAGTAGTTTCACTATTCATCAAAAATTGATGTTTTTCAGAACAATGCCAAAATTTCATCCTAAGCTATATTTCATATTCCGAATTCAAAAATGATGTCTATTTTAACAAATTAATAACATAGAAGTTGCATTAATTAATTTTATAATTAAATCCCACTGTTAAAACAAATAGCGTGTTTTTAAGAAACAATATCTATCAAAAGATTGACACTTGTTTATGTCTGGTTTAAATGTGAAATTACATCCAATGACCAACACTGTATTAAATTGTAAAAATATATTCTAAATATACTTTAAAACCACTCAAATTAATAATTTATCACTATTAATTATTTCAATTGAAAAAGTTGTTTTTAACTAAAATTTAGTAATTTTCACTATTCATCAAAATATGAAAGTTATCCGAAAATTACCAAAATTTCAACCTAATCTAATTTCGATATTACGAATCCAAAAATGAATTCCATTTTGAAAAATAAAATTTACAAAATTTCAAAAAGTGGTTATTACTATTCATAACGGCTAGTTTTAAAAATATTTTAATAGCATATCGTTGTTTAGTGAAACTCGTTATTGCGTACTATACACGCTATCGAGGAAGGTCGTGATTGTGTGTAATACAAGACAAGTCAAGGATGTGTGTTTTTCAAGCTCCTTTTGGTGTAGCGTACAACACATGACATTAGTGAAATTAAAAAGAATATTTTTCATAAAATCTTGGGCTGTTACATTCTACCCCCATTAAAATGAATTTCGCCCTCGAAAGTCGTCGGGGTTATAAATGGTTTACTACTCGAATGTTTCTTTAATAAAAACCCACATCGTAAAAAGGAATACCAAAACCAATCTTTAAAAACGAAAGTATGAAACGTAACTGTTACCCAAATAAACTAATCGCTGGGTTTCCACATAGGTAAAAATATGGATATGGAAGAGAAATATAACTGTCATGTTCTGATGGAGAGTGGTAGAGAACATGGCTATGGAAAAGCCATAAATCACAAAGCCATAAATTTGTGACGATCTAGGGTACCATCTGATTCATCGGATATAAGGGCACTAGGACAACATTTTTGGTTTTCAAGATCGTTTCCCTAAAGTTGAAGAGTTTGAATTAGAATAAATACTTACTTTATTTTGGTACAATCTCACTGTTGTTCGTGCCTTGAACAATTTCTACTTCATCTCTTAAATAAATGAAGTTGAATTTGTTATTCGTGAAGTGTTAGCAGATCATGTGATAGAATGACGGGTCATTCCATCTGTCTCAAAAGGTTAGAAAAATTTATATACATAAGTCGATCTATAGTGAGATTAATCATATATGGTTCCTAAAATGGACTTATACTTCATATATCATACTGATTAATATAATAAAACTAGTTTCTACTAAACAGGGACTTCCTGTAGGCCAGTGGTAGGTGATAAAGGCCAGTCGCACTTCGGTTGTGGGTTCGATTTCCACAGCCTTGTCCGACGCGATGGGATGTCGCCCATCCTACAGGTTGTCCTTTTTCTAAAACTATATTACTATAACATCCCATAAATAATATCGAAAAAAACTTCTATCCTTAACCAATACTAACTTATTTCCAACATAATCCATTCCAATCTTTAGGCTTATCCATAATACTGCAGTCCACTCTTATAACATAGTGAAAACGATTACCAGAGATTTAACACCATCGTCAATCCCCATATATCATAAGATATGTTTTGTTGGTCACATTCCAAACATTCAAAGTCCTTAATCATGTATTCTCTTGAATAACATAGTGAAAAAATGAATGCAGTTAAAATTTAACACCTTCCACATACCAAAATCCTCAATATTCTATATACTCAAACCATGATATCACTTAGTCCTTATATCAATAATGAGCTCGTGAATACTGTTAAACATTTAATTTTATCGTTTTTCCTTCATTATGCGCATATCATCTTATTAAAAATATCTCAATCACTTTGAATACCACATTAGACCAATACATAAATATTTCAATACACCATAAAAGTACCTCAACAACATTATTCCTGAATACCAATACATAAACACTTCAGTCCATCCACTTCAATGATTGTCCTGGAAGAAGTCCTTCCTTGATTTAGAAGTAACTTTTTAGGTCAGGGCATTGAGTTGGGTAATGCCCATGTTCTCCACAAATAAGACATTGAACTCCATAACAGTTTGTCACTCTATGACCCTTTTCTCCACACAGATAACATCGGTCCCTCCATTTGAGGTATTCCTCAAGGTTCTTCTTCCCTTCTTTAGAAATCGCAATCTTCCTTTCTTTATGCTCCTCAACATGCGAACATGCATAATAGTTTATCTTCCACTTCTTTGATGAATTAGGCAAACCAATAAATTTCACCTTGTTAATCATATATCGCGATGAATGATTTGGCATAATCACAAGATCTTTCTCTCTAGGAATTACACAATTTTTTTTTTCATAGTCACCAATTTGTCCATTGGATTCAATGTTAAACGAATTCCTTCTGGTTCCCTCCATTAACTAAAACACAAAACGAATCTTGTGAGAGGCAAAAATAAAGCTAGGGAAAACAACATAGTAAAGGGGGAGTACCCTTAATATCTAACATCTTAGGTTTAATTCTATGATCGTTAGCGTAATTCTAGTACTATAACCTGTATGTATACTTAACCATAGGGACATACCTAGACATACCTTAGAAATATCTCTAGGGATCTCACTAACGTTTTCGCATCCTAGTTTCCAAAGGTTGAATAAACCTTTCCTCTGATTCCAACTGTAAAGACCCAAAGCCTGACGTACATGAACATTACATTACTTTTGCGGAATACTTAGTACATAAAAAAACACACACACAAGGATCGTAATAGTTTAGTGTCTTTGGAAACTCGGAACGTAATCTTCTAATCGTTGTAAAAGATCTTCAATATCTCCCATAAAGATCTTCCCTTTTTTTTACCTAAAACCTTTCTTTATATCCTGGGGAAAAGAAAACATAAAAGGGTGAGCTAAAATGCTCAGTAAGGGTAAACAAAAGAAAAATCAATCACATCATATTCATAAGAACATAACTTTTGGAAATCTTATCCGGCAAAAGAGAGAGAATAATTTCATAACATGGGATAAATCATAGTAGTGAAATGAAATCCCAATAATCATAACATAAAACATGATACTTTGTGGCATACACACATAATCATAGAGAATCATTTCTTGTTAGTCAAGACTCGTTTCCAAGACTATCTTAGTGGACAAAGTCCCTTTCTGAACCGAGTCACCCTCGTTTCAGTCCTGTTTCACTGAACCGGTATAACCTACCATTCCAGCCATGTTTATCTCATGAGATATAAAATCTTTACCCAATGCATTGGAGGGAGATATAGTTCCCACCCATCTTATAATGAATCCTTTCTTATGTGTGCCACATAATCATAAACCATACATCATAGCATAACCCATGTAATAAAAATGGAATTCTTAAACAACATGACATCATAAAACAATTCATATAAGATAAAGGAATTCATAAAAATATTTCCATCACAACATAATCAAATCCATGTAATAATAGGGATAAAAACAGAACCCTTTTATTATCTTAGATGGAAAATAGTTTTGATAAAATACTTGAACTCCATTCTTGAGGAAAATATCCTTTCTTCTTCAAAAACATTTTTCCTTTCATTACATGTCATACGAATTTAAAATAAAAGAAGTTGATTAAAAATAAACTTGAAAACTTATAAAGGAAGATTCTTGGAAATAATTTTTTAAAAATCCATTCTTGCCGTATAAGTTAAAAAAACATTCTTCGTACTTTTGTCAGAAAAGTCAAAAAGTACCTCGTACGAAAAACGACAAAATATTCCTTTCATATCTTTTACTAAAAACTCACCGAAGGGTAAAATTGGATTTAAACAATTGTAGGTGGATGGAAATAATATTAAATATTGAGTAAACATGGATGTGGATGATAAAATACACCCAAGTAAATACCAAAGTATAAACAATCTCGGATAAAAATGAGATTGTGATATTTCCCTTACCTTAGGTCCGATTTGCTTCGTAAGTGTCTGAACCTCCTGTATAATGATTTAAATAATGTCATTGACTTATTACAGAATCACATTCATTGTTATTATATCATATATGGTTCACTTATGACTTTATATTACCCGTTCCTTTGTAAATTCATGTTAAAGTAGCGTTTTGGGTAAAATCGTCTCATTTGTCGTTCGTGTTTTAACTTGTAATTATTCATATGATTACTTAGATCATTATTAATTAATTATAGAATATAAAACATGATTTATATATAATATATATTCAGAATATACATATATATAATGGATAGATAAATGGAAAGAAATACACCGTTCATGGAGACGGTAGGCCGTACGTACGCATGAACGCTATTTTCGTTTCCTTATTGAATTGAGTGGAATTAAGTAGATGACATACATATATATACACATAAATCCAGTATCTTTATAATGTCATATATTTCATTATTATTGATTATATATACTTTATAATCACTCTTAAATGGTTAACATAGAGAATGAATCTCATCGCGTTGTGGAGATGGTAGTCCGTACGTACGCACGAGCAATGATATCATTTTCATGATTATTGAATTGAATTGGAGTGGATGATACAATATATCAGAATCATTATGATTTTATAATAACTATGTATAGTTATTATTTACACCATAATACCCATCCATGTAAGGTGTTGGTGGAAAAACAGATTACACCACGGCGTGGAGACGGTATTCCGTACGTACGCACGCGCGATGATTTTGTTTTCCGTAGGATGGATAGAAGGTGAAATGGGGTTGTTTCATATTTATAATAACAAATCAGTATATTAGTGATACTGATGTTATTACTTTATAATGAAACAACTAAATAAGAATAAGTTGAAGAAGAAAGAAGCTTGAAAGAATCGGGAGAAGAAATTACCTCTTCTTCGATACGCCTCTTTGAAAACTACTCTTAGGGCACTAAGATTGGTCTTTAAAGAAGACCAGAACCTCTAGGATGTTTCTAGGGAAGTGGAGAAGATAATTTGTCAGGGGTTGGCCGAGCTTGAAGGCTCAAATTGGTGTGAGGAGGAGAGGGAGGAGGTGCCCTTTTATAAGGGAGGAGAGGGGCACCTTAGGAATATCTCAAAATATTATTTTATATTAAAGTCAAAATTGGTTTATAATGGTTCCAAAGGGTCTTATTTCGAAGATAAAGTGGGGATGGGTCGCAATACTATCAACCAATAGGATTTATACAAGTTTAGGTTATTATTTTAACCTTATCAATTAGATTTAACTCTAAGTTATATAATTTAACTTTTACCGTGTCTTTTTGTTTTCTTACACTATATGGTTAATACACTTACTATAACATGCCAAAAGAACCCAAAATTGTTTATTATTAATATATATCCTTATCTAAGTCATTTGGCCGAACCTTAGATTTTTAGGAATAAAATAACAATTAGTAATATAATATGTGATTTAAAAACTATTTTGTGTCAATTTTGACACTATTTGATATATGATTTTTTTGAAAGTCAGAACAGAATTATATGTTCGAACCAAGTTGATTAAATCAACACTAATATATCATAGTAACCTAGAAAATTAGTGTAATTCATAAAAAGTCTCAAATTACATTTATGTTGTTGTTTATAACATCAATTATGTCAATATTTCATTAATAAGATAATTACTGCATCATCATTGTGTCATAAATAAATTAAATTATTTAATGTCTAAAAATTAAAAATAAAATACCATTACGTAGGAAATCTTTTTATCTTTCTAATTAATATTTATAGTCTAATTTATATTATGTATAACCCCATATTAAAAATGATTTACTTATTAAACTTTGATTTCAACTATTTTAACCCTTCTTTAAATAAATTAATAATAAATGTCCTAATCTAACCCAAGTGGGACTAAATGGTCATATTTTATTCCTAAGTTTGTTTTTGGTCGAATTAAACTTATCCAATAGAATTAAGACATGTGTTAGGGGAATAGTAATATCATATTTACCCCTATTTACTATTAACCGCGGTAAAAAAAGTAAAAAGTTATTATTCACCAAAAAATTATTTTTATCTCATTGAACCACATTTTACTTACTGATATCAACCGTGTCTGTCGGATTTTCGAAATTCCATTTACAGAAGCGGTAAAATTATGTTTTATGAAAAGTTCAGTTTTTTAACTACCACTTAGTAGTTTCACTATTCATCAAAAATTGATGTTTTTCAGAACAATGCCAAAATTTCATCCTAAGCTATATTTCATATTCCGAATTCAAAAATGAAGTCTATTTTACCAAATTCATAACATAGAAGTTGCATTAATTAATTTTATAATTAAATCCCGCTGTTAAAACAAATAGCGTGTTTTTAAGAAACAATATCTATCAAAAGATTGACACTTGTTTATGTCTGGTTTAAATGTGAAATTACATCCAATGACCAACATTGTATTAAATTGTTAAAATATATTCTAAATATACTTTAAAACCACTCAAATTAATAATTTATCACTATTAATTATTTCGATTGAAAAAGTTGTTTTTAACTAAAATTTAGTAATTTTCACTATTCATCAAAATATGAAAGTTATCCGAAAATTACCAAAATTTCACCCTAAGCTAATTTCGATATTACGAATCCAAAAATGAAATCCCTTTTGAAAAATAAAATTTACAAAATTTCAAAAAGTGGTTATTACTATTCATAACAGCTAGTTTTAATAATATTTTAATAGCATATCGTTGTTTAGTGAAACTCGTTATTGCGTACTATACACGCTATCGAGGAAGGTCGTGATTGCGTGTAATAAAAGGAAAGTCAAGGATGCATGTTGTGCAAGCTCCTTTTGGTGTAGCGTACAACACAAGACATTAGTGAAATTAAAAAGAATATTTTTCATAAAATCTTGGGCTGTTACACCCTAGGACCTCGCTATTGGTTGGAAGCCTCTAGAATATATGGAGCAATGCTTTACATTTATTGGAATTCATCTCAGGGAACCATTAAGTGGAATCCTAGATGTGATGCTAACAAATGGCATGAGATAATTTTTTTCATTTTTTTGCACTACTACGGATTTATACAAGATACTAGGGTAATAGAGTTTTGTAATTACAATGTTTCTAGGAGTATCTAAACCCTATATAGGGAAATCCCAAATTTCCTGGAATGTGTAAATGTTGCTATTACATCCACTTGTAGTAGTTAAATAGATTTCACCATTGGGTGATCCACTTGTTTTGTACTATTAATTATATTTATGTAATTGTAATGGTTGTTAGACTTGGCCTGATGATACGAGGGACTATTAAAAATGTTCCTCATACTAGGAACTATCAGATTAATTTTCCGTTCATTATTCCACATCATATATTGAGGTAAATACATTTTTCTATCAACTCATCCATCAAATGGGAAACAAAAGTGTTTTTTGTGTGTACGATAAACTACCACCTCACAAAGTAATGTAATTAATTTTATATAAAAAGATATCATGATTTTATATATTAATGGATTTAAAGTATATAAATTTTTCTGAGTTAGTATAATAATTTAAATATAATATCACATTTACATTCTTACATTAAAGTCCTTTTATAATATTATGTCGTTACTCGTGTGTCCGGTAGACTTTTACCTCACAACGCAATGAAATATGTTTGTAACTATTGATTTACTTGAAAAGTTATAACCATTAATTTGATAAATATATATGATATATATAAAATGATAATGATTCTATAAAATTAATATATCACCCACCTTCTTACCCATTCACTCATTAATGAAACGACATTCTCGCTTATTCAAACTTATGGAATATCGTGTCCCCGATGCGATGCAATTCATTATCCATTTGAAACATTCTATAATTGT
Organism: Viscum album; assembly: GCA_963277665.1. Taxonomy (NCBI): domain Eukaryota; kingdom Viridiplantae; phylum Streptophyta; class Magnoliopsida; order Santalales; family Viscaceae; genus Viscum; species Viscum album. The sequence goes on from OY728157.1 coordinate 823,989,940, forward strand.
TATAAAATATATATAATGATTAAATATAATTTTTATAACATTAATATAATTCCTGAAATGATGGATCAATTTTATATACATTAGAACAAGAACTCTCATTATAAATGATTCATGAGAAAATAAGAAAATTGTCACATGAAACAACCAAATTGATCATTTATTGTAAACAAATAAGTTGTAAAATGTTATAATAGTGTCATGTATGATATAATGAATATGAATATTGTGTCTTTGTAAATTATTAATATGTATAATACCATTATAGATGAGTTTACAGAATTTTCAACCCAAAGGAAGCATGAGGTATATAACTTTGTACCAATTTCCCTTCATTGTGGTGTATTGTAATTTTATGTAAATGATTTATTTTATATAGATTATAAAAGAAATATATTTTTGTGTAATATCATGAATAATTCATAATTTATGGTATTATATTATTTAATTTAAATTATTTTAATTTAGGTTATTTTTATTATAAATTACTACGAGGTATAAAATTTCATAACTCAATTTCATTTCATTAGGTTATATTACTTCTTCGTTGTCTTTGAAATTGAAAAATTAGGATTGTTCTAAATTTTATATAAATGATGTGGTATTGATATTTTTTAATTATTTATATTTGATACACATAATCGATACATTTATTAATTATCCCCACAACATTATGATCTTTTTAATGGTTTAGTACACTACCACATTTATTAATTATCCCCACAACATTATGATCTTTGTAATGGTTTAGTACACTACCTCATTTTAATCAGGATTGTTAATGTGTGGTTTTCCTAATAATCGCATATGTTTTTATTATCACATGATTATTGAATAAAATTTCAATTAAAATTATCATTTTCCACATTTTCTGTAGTTAAAATTAATGATATTTGTTTTTTTAAAAAATAAGACTCCATTTCACTCTTTAGTCGAAAATAATTTTTCATTAAAATCAATTTTTTTTGTAATAAATAATTGTATAATGTTTTTAATATTCTCAAAATTATTTATTAAATACATTTTTACCAATGTTTAAATTCATAAGAAACATTTATAAATGAATCTTCTTATCATTCTAATAACAAGTCTTGATTGGATTTTATCAAAAATGTTAAAGGAACATTTGTTTTAATTTCTATGGAATTAATGGATTTTCTAACCATCATGAGAACACAATTTTTTAAAACAAATATAATAATCCAATAAAATTAAAAGATGATTATTTTGAATTTTTTTAATCATTTGTATTTGAAAAGACATTAAAATTTAAAATATTATTTCCCTCAATAATTTTACGGTTACATTTTTATAGTATTTATATTCATCAGTGACATGAGACGTTTATTCGAACCATGGTACACTAGGGATATATTTCATTGATACAATAATTAATATTTATCTGGGTGGTTTATGATTAGTATGAATAAGGAAATTATTAAAATCCTTTTTTTGATTATCTTTTTATATCATTTATATTCCCTTAAAATATTAATTTTCTAATGATTACGGAAAATTATATTTCCTCAAAATATTCATATTATTGTTCATGGATATACTTATTACATAAATCATATGTTATTTATACATATGGTATTTTATATTTAATGTTATATGATTGGATGAGAAAACTAATTTTATTTTGTATTCCTTACTCAATACAGATTATATTGAATTCTTGTAATGTTGAAGAATTGAATAGATCATTGGAAATATTAGAAATGTGTTGGAAATGAAGATACTAGTGGGGACTAATAAAAGGTATCCCCTCAATGCATTAGAAGTTTCATGAGAAAAATTGTTTTAATATCCTTGGTTAAATGGGTTTCTAATGTATACCTACCCATATGATTCAAACTAGATCGAAAATTTTCATAATAATAAAGGTATCATGATCCCACAGATCTAGAAATACAATAATTATTAATTTCACCAATTAAGAATTATTATTTTATTATACATTATATTTTACAAATTATATTATCCCTTCCTACATGTCATTATTACTTTATTGATTAAATATATTTATTTCATTTTTTACCGTGACAAATTAATTGTGGCTTATCTAATAAAGATAGTCATGTTTATGATTAATTGAAATGTGTTTTCAGATATTTAACATGCAATATTTTTTATTTAATATTAGTTATTCTTCAATTAAATGTTATATTTTTCTATTTATTTAACTTTTACTGGCCATTTTATATCACCCCTTCTATATGATTTTTTAATAGGCTTCCAAAAGTATGTTATGATTCATATTTAGGGATATACTAAATGGAATAATGGTGTTGTCAAAAAATGTGATGTTTTATTTTAATGTTCTCAATTATAATGTTAATATCAACTATGTATCTAGTTTTATAAAATAGCTAAACAATTTTTTTAAGGATTTAATACCTTATATATCTATTCAATATTTTAAAGTAAACCCCATCACAAGAATAAAAGAGTTTGGGTATTTATACATACTTATTTATATGATTTATATTCTTCAAATGTATTAGATTGTTTGAATTTGTTAAATTTGCAGTGAATAATATATTATTAGTCTTTATTCCATGAGTGGTTTTATTTTATAATATGATCTCATTTTCAAGAGGCTTCAAGAACAAATATTTTAAATTCTAATTATACATATTTTAATAGGGAAATTCAGGAATATCTACCTTTTTGATTTTTCTTGTTGTCATTAAAAATATATAATTCTACAACAAGACATTTCATATAAATTGAGTAATTTATTTGATGACATATTCCTCATGGGACACCATTTACATTTTATACATCTTTTTAGGCCCATATAATCAATTAATGGGCTTTTATAAGGATGATATACAATATAAAGAAATACATTATACCTATACTCCTTATATAATTTAATGATATTAAATTGATTAATTTATAGGGATAGAATATATATTGCGAAGAAGGTATTTTTTCACAATGGATAATATATGTGGGGTGGTTCATGGGTATGTTATAGTTTCTTGTAAATTATATTAGTTAATATAATCACACACCATTATAAGACAATAAAAGAGGAAAAAATATACAAATTTCATTACGATCTTGGAGAGTAAAAAATTTACTCCTTATTGGAAATGATCTCATAATAAATATGAAATTAAGTTTCATAAAGAGATCAATCAAAGTCTGGGTAATGGTGTGTGATTTTTAACAAATATGTTTTTCAAAAAAATATAAAATATGGTATCATAATAGGTAATCACTTTTATTTACGGACATTTAATTGAGCATATTGGTAACCCGTGGTTTAAGTTTTAATAATATATTTTCAAGGAGCCATAATTTTGAGTATCATGCATTGTGATTTTGATTTTAAATCTCCCATTTTACAATTAAAGATTAACAGACACCAATACCTACCATCCATTAAACATAGATTCAATTTAACTTCATGTCAATCTCATATTTTTTATATGTGATAATTTTCATTTTGAGGTGAATATAAGGGACACAACGCAATATTTTGTAAAGGTATATGTACTTGAGGTATGAGAATAAATTGTTTAATGTATTCTATTTAATGACAGAGGAATACAATTCAATGTTAAGTTTTTCAAAATTCAAATTAAAATTAATGATTATTTCAAAATATGAATGAATTATTTGAAATATTTTTTAATTTTAGTATAGGAAGATTATATATTTTTTCAGCCTTGTTTCTGTAAAAAATATTTTGTTGGAGTGGTTTTTCTTTGTGATAAATAAAAATTATATTACATAATTAAAAATAACTTCAATTTCATGACATTTCAATTTAAATATTCTAGAAATTTTATTTCATTGTGATATATATATTGATATTATATTCATTCGACATTGAAATATTATTAGTATAATTTTTTATGTGGTGGTGATAACTATTTTTCTTACATATGTTTTTTAATATAAATTTCCTTAAATTATATACATTATTGATTATTATTTCACATTTTTATCATTGATATTTAATTATTTAAAAGAAGATTTATTTATGGGAAAATTCATATAATGGGGAAGGAAAAAAATATTTTTCGTAAATAGTTGTTTTAATTAATGAATAAAAATATGAAAAACAAAAGTTCAAAAGTTTATTAATAAATTATTCTATCCAAAGACCTAACTCACATAAGATCATTTCTACTACTACGGTAGCCAAACAATTAGGAACCATAGGTCTAGAGATGTTATTCAAGGCCATCTCATGTAATTCATTGGCTATTCTATTATGTGTGGACCCTTTTTTGGTTTAAATTAACTATTTGGGCATAATAATGATGCCTAATGATGTCATGGTGCTCTTGGGGTTGTCTGAGGCATCCTTGAATTCCATATCCCTAGAATTTGAAGAGATAGACAGGGTCATATTGTTAGTTAAAATTTAACCACCCATCCCACATTGACTCCCTGACCATGTATCTTGAGATAGTGGTGGTGTTGGGGGATGCATGTTTTTTCTCCAATCATGAAGCCCATGAACATTTCCATATGGGATCATAGACTACATGGAAGGTGGAAATCAATATATTTGACTCATGGTTTGGCCAGCTGGGTGGAAATACTATGCTCCCCTTCATATGTGGGGTTATTTCCAAATTTTCTCCTAAAATGTTTTTAATAATAAAACCTTATTCCCCATTTGTTTTTCACCTATAGTAGTTTCTTGAATCCACAACTCCTATTCTTTATAGGGATATTTATAACTCCCCTATCACGAAACCAAATCACGCATTGTTTGATCCATTATAAAGGTCATGTTATTCTCATCAATACCCTTGCATCAATTTCAAGTTACTCTCTTCCACATTTGAGATATTTATGTTCAAGATAATTTTCAATATTTTTAGTGGATTTTTAAAATTTTAATGATATGTTTTATTCTAGATCAAATCCAAAACTAGCATTGGATTATTGAAGCATAACATGTCTATGGTAGGTGATCTAGCTTCTTTATCCTTTATTTGTTTCATCCTAATACATGTAATATTGTGTCATAAAGAGGAACATTCCTAGTATGCCACTGAATTGATAAATAAACAAAATTTAATGCCTTAACATTCCAAAATTCTACTGTATCTAGTATCATATCAACCCTTTGGGTTTATATACATGACTTATTGAACACTAATGGGTGTATTATACATTTTATGACCATTGAAAAATGTTTTAAAATTGATAAATAGTCCATTGAGGTGTGTTTCTATATAATTAACTCTTTATTTAATGAGTTTTTTATTTTACGGTGATGAACAATGAGTTATGCCCCTACGACTTATCTATAAATGAAATTTCTGGAGTAATTGAAATGTAAACGTTTATTTGTATTACAATTTTTTCATAAATTGTTTTCTTGAATAAATTACATTACTCAATAAATGGAATTTATATAATTCGGTGGCCACATTATTATCCCATGTTCCAAATGTCAATTTATTTTCCTTCGGTCCTATTCTACTACTGAATTGATTGAATTAATTGAAATGAACCTTTTGTTTTTCATGTTATATATTGATTTCTAGACTAAATAATTTTACCTTTGTGATTAGGGTGACAAAAGAGGTTCTGGAATATGAACCCCCGGGATTGGATCCTCATGCTTAAGAGTTATTTTTATAATAGTTTGTAACCGCCCCAGTGGTGACACTAGTTATTCTTGGGATGACATCATTGTTTGTTTTTTATTATACCCTTAGATGAGTGGCACTGGTTCTCTATGGGAGACACTATGGATGTAATTGGTGGATAGTTGAACGTACATTCCCAAGAGGGATACATGGTACCATATATGTCATAACCATGATGTAATCAGAGGTTTGTTCATGAAATATTCACACCATGCATGGAGTGACACTTGGGATCTCGTTCTTTGGTCTCCTTGGAGGGAATCACTTGGAATTAGTCTCCTATAGATCCCATAGGAGGGATACTTGGAATTCAGTATGAATTACCATGGATGGATTTGGGTTGACTCCCAATAAATTACAATGAGGGTAATCAAATTAAAGTGAAGATAGTAATTTTTAATTGGGAAATGAATATTTAAAATCGATGACTTAGGGAAGTGTCCTCCATGTCCATTCTTATAATTGGCGATAGTCTATTTTCTTAAAATATTTCTCACTCACATTACTTCTATAATATTACTTGGTTAAGAATAACTAGATCAATATGATGTAATTAATATAAGATGAGTTTTTTAAATGGATCCCAGTACAGTGAACATATTTATTTATTCATGTATCGCATTTATTAATTATTCTTTGCTATTAACATTATATTACACAAGGTATATTTATTTAGACACTATTGGTGGTGGTATACTAAGAATATATCACACTCTTGTTAGTTATCCATTAATACCGAAGAATATTTCATGGTTACATGTATTAAAAATGAGAGATTCTATATTCTGATTCATGATTGTTTTTTCAGGATGGAGTATGAGACAAAGGGATGATACAATGCTCATGATACAAGTAGTATCTATTTTTATCCTTTTGTATATTTTTTATCAAAAATGCCCATATCATCTCTTTCTCTTGATCATTTTTTTAGTTTATATGAAATTCAATCATCATCTTCTATAAGTAATATTGTATATTCAACATCCAATAGTTATTTATATAACATTCATGATTATTTATTTTTTTCCCTAGTTCTATCTATTTATTTATACTTATTTTACTCTGCTCTGTTACTCATCTGGTCAAATATAATATTCATTTCATGTTTCTTATTTCTTATATATTTTTAAACTCTACTATAATAAAAGAGAGAATTTACTCCCCATGGACACTCCCTAGGCACTCGCTATTGGTTGGAAGCCTCTAGAATATGGGGAGTTATGATTTACGTCTCGTGGACATCATCTTAGGGAACCACTAAATGGAATCCTATATGTGATGCAAAAAAATGGAACAAGATAATTTTTTTACTTTTTTCTTACTACTTGGGATTTATACAAGATATTAGGGTAATCGAATTTGGTAATGACTATGTTTCTAGTAGTAGCTAAACCATATGTATGGGAATCCAAAATTTCGTGGAATGTGTAAATATTGTTATTACATCCACTTGTAGTAGTTAAATATATTTCACCATTGGGTGACCCACTTATTTTGTATTGTTAATGATATTTATGTCATTGTAGTGGTTGTTAGACTTGGCTTGATGATACGAGGGACTATTAAACATGTGCATCATACTAGGATCTCTTGGAAAAAAGTTCCATGGATTATTCCACATCATATCCATTTTTCTATGTTGATTTCATGAATTTCATGTTGTTGTTATGGTTATTTATTTGTTATTAATTTCAGGACATAGAAATACATTATTGACACTTATAGTGCATGCCTTAACCTATCCAAGTTTCTTTACATATGATAAATTTCACACCTTGAGTAGTCGCATATGACATGTTAATCCCTGGACAATTGGTCACATGGGAAGAAATTTGTTTTCTTAAGTATTAATTAGATTCCACATTTATTTTTATAAGGTGTATGGGCCCTTGTCAATTATTTATTCTGATCAATATAATTCACCCATTTAATGAACATTTAAATATATAACTAAATATGAAATTAAAATGATTATACTATTTGAAATGAAATAGTCACGTTGTATATGTAGCATGAGACTATGACCATCTCCTGACCATGGTAATGGGTAGTAGGCTTTGTCTTATGTAATCAATTTATGTTTCCTTATAACCTAGTGGTGAATCCTGAAGCAAGATGCAGGTTATTCTATGATATATGATGGATTTTTACTCATACATTATTTTTATCATTTCATATATGTTATAAATCATGTCTGATGAGTGTGCCATGAAACTGTAGTTCCAATCTACTACAACATTCTCATGCTATATGAAAATTTAATGGTGAGTAGAACACTCTAGGCGTGGTGGCCCCTTTGCCACACATTTTACCTCTTGTACTGAAAAATTAGTTGCCTCCTTATGGTCTTGCACTTGGATATAATGATAAATATAGTGATAGTTTATTTTTATTCATGTAGTTTTACAATTTTATACTTGACCTTGTTATAACACATTAGATCTAACCCATGAGTTCATGAAAAAATATCCACTAACCTTTTAAGGGGATGGTGGACCTCATGATCATGAATCATATAAATACTATAAGATAAATATCTTCAATCATATAGAGAACCATCAATAGAGGTGTGTAAATATTTCCCCAATATGTTACATAAATTTTCAATGAATTAGAATTATATCCTTTCCCAGGATAGTCCACATCAATGTATGGTATGGAATTTTTTACAGATATCCTTATATGACTTATTCATTATAAATACCATGAGAACAGATCATGTATGGAAGTTTATAAACTACTATTATGGTGACCTTCTAGTTATGGAAAATTTTGCTCGCCTAACTGAATTAAAAAAATTTCACGGACATTGTATGGTGACTTGTGGAAGAATATGTGAAAATTTGAGGTTGGAATTTAATATTCCATAAGATCTCATGTGATCTTATTTTGGTAGAACACAATTTTAGAAATAGTAAAACATTCCCTCATCACTCAAGGTAACCTGAGGGAATCTAGCAATGTGTTCCATTGATGTTCATCTTCTAGGCAGGAAAGTGGGTTATCCACCAATTGGAATTGTTGAATTGAGGTTTAATGTTGGGGTTGTACTAATCTGATGGAATTCTTCGATAGTAATGTGTTGTGTCACCCATGAAGAAGGAATGACCATAAAAATCACTATTGTGTGAGGAACATGATCGTGTGTCAATCTTGCAGTAAGATGGGACACCTTCAGTGTTTTTTTCGATCCATTCATTCTATGACCAGTTTACAAGGATCTATGTCAGCCCTATTCTCATGTTCAGGACAGGTGGATCCACTTCAGTATATGATTTTTCCATACACTCTCTAATCAAACTGAAAGGGCGGTCAGGAAAAAGGTAGTCAGGAATAATAAATTCAGCATTGGTAGGGTGGAAAAAATCAAGCTACTAAAGACGTATCCCAAGGTCAAAATTTAAGAATCATTTATTTAGTGATACTAACACTAGAGGAGTTGATTTTATTCCCATATTTGGTTATATGTATTATTAATTGTAGCCTCCATATTAGTATCATCTTTTTTTGATACAGGTGAATCACACTCTTTTCTATATTTTATTACTATGGGATCCAAATCCTAGTGATAGAGTATTCCAATATAATTATGACTCTTGAAACACTACTAGGGGTTCAATATAATTCAATACACCGGTTCTAGGAGTTCCCCCACAAGATATGTGGGTACCATTAACCATGGAGTTTCCTATTCCTTGAGATTACCATCTTCGACATCATTGTCATTACGTATATGCATGCGTATTTCTAAGCCTAGGTCGATTAATATCATAACTGAGCATCCCTAATGTCACCCAATGGTAGAATTTATATCCATAAGGGTTAATAGGATATCATTGAATGTTGAGATAAACCCATGTATACTATTCTAGGTTTAGTGACAACTCATACAGAAAGCCTCACTATTTGTAAGCAGTAAATGTAGTTTATAGAATTACAACATGTGGTGGATCTTTTTTTGGGATGTCTTCCATTAGAATTTCATTATATTATCTCATGATAGATAGGTAGTGTTCACCATTGAACTATTTCTGGGGGGCAGTATCTTTGTCCATCCATCCTTATAGGGTGAATCCAACATATCCCCTGATACTCAAGAATTAGCTTAATGATTTAAGGAAAAATGGTATAATCTAACCAAACACATTTGAATGGGATTTAATCATCATATTTTGAAAAAAAAGCATGGTAATCATATATTGATCATGTATTACAAACAATTCAACTAGATCATTTTGAAGAACCGGTATACACTGCCTCTTATATATGACCTCTTCAATTAGGTCTGAGGAGAAATAATATTTTCAAAGATCTAATTAATGTCGGGCTACCAGTAGGTGTGTTTGAAACCATGTGACATAAAATTTTCAATTTTTTGAAGATGGTTAAGTTTATATGAATATATATTTATGAATTCTATCCTAACAAACATGTCATTAGAATTTACGGATTTGATGAATTAGGGATTTCACCATAATCCTGATTCCATTTTGGTAGTCTTCATATGAAAAATATTTTTGTATTATCTAACAAGACATGGTCATGAAAATGACAATAAGAAAATGTTGAATAAACTGACAGAGAACCAGCTATGTGAAAATCTTAGTAAATTCCCCATTTGAATCATCCAGGTTCACATGACCTGTCAAATCATATATAATATTGTCATTTCAGTTGACATAGAGATGGTGTGCATTGCGGTTTCCTAATAGTATCCCAAGAATGTGTTTTACAAAAGAAACATTTTAAGGATGTATTTATATTATAGGAAATTCATTTACGATTACACATGCCTTATGATGATGATAACAGTATTGAACATAAAGGGTGTGAAAAAAATACTCAAATGGAGCATGTGAGAATGATTTTCTAGAGTTGAAAGGAAAATTTATTTTAGTGTTGGTCCTAATTCTATCAGGGAAAATAAAAACTAATATTTTTTAAATTGATCCATGAAGAAATAAGATAGAGGCTATTCTAATTTAGGGATTTTGTTTTGCATAATATGGATCCTACTAGTTGAGACCTGATGAGAAGAAATAAACTATTCATGACCTCGAGCTAGCTATCGTGGAAAATGGCTTGTACTTATTGAGTCTTTAGCTATTTGAAGAGTGTTATGTGGTTCACAGAGTTCAAAAGAGTCTCAAATACATCACCACAGAGTGAAAATTGAATCTAAGGATGTGTGGGTAGATAGAGTACCAAGAGTCCCTTGATTTTGGCCTTTTTAATACACCTAAAAAGGGAAACTCCATCGATGTTTCCTTGAGATTGAAGACACAGACATAAGATATCATCGAGGATATCAGTGAGTGTAAGCTGATGGATTTGTTCTTTGAGATCCTCTTGGAAGTTGTGGAACAATAAGGATAGCCAATTTTATCATCTCTGGTAGTACCATACTCCATTCTGGATTAGGTCTGGCTGATGCATGTATCTAATTACGAGGGATTCATTTTAAAGGAGTGTATCACAATAGAGAACCCACCTTCTGGTTGTATCTTTATGTGAATGAGATCCAATAATTGTTTGATATTGTATGGGTGACATCGGATATATGAGAAGTGAAATTGACGGAACCACATTCTTCTTCAGAGGATGTTCTCCCTAGAATCAAAGAGACCAGGACATGTGTCTTCAATTCTAGGGGCTCGGTAAGAAGAGAAATATTTAAGGATTCAACACTCGGTGCTCCACCTGTTCGCAAGAGAAGGCATAAAAATAGTGAACTACTGGAATTACAAACCTTCTCTATATTAAAAATATTAAATGGAACGAAGATTTCATGGATTTAGTTATAAGCATACTAAGATCCTGCCTATTTATTATTTTAGTATAATATTTCATCGACAGGTTGACCAAGGTCACACATATCCTACAGATCTGAGAGACCATATTATTTGATGAGATTGAGAGGCTATATATCTTGGAGAAAGTGTTCCTTAATGGTGTCTCTCGTTCGAATATATCATCCCAATATTCATGATTTAACTCACTGTTCATTAAAGAGTTTCAGAAGGAACTGATTTCATAGTTTCTATTGAGTAAAAAATTTCACACTCAGACTGACATGAAGACTAAGCGGATGATACTAGATTTAGGGGATATGCGTTGATCCTACATGAAAAATTTCATAAATTCATGGGAAAATTATATACCAATTATTTTGTTTATACAAGAAAAATATTCATGAGTTAATTTATATTTATCTATATGAGTCCCGTTATGGTAGGTTGTGTTGTTCACCTCTATGATAGTCATATGTAAGTGAGGCAACACTTCTAGGTCCTCATCTCAATCTTGGGAATTTAATGAATATTAAAATTATTTAAAGTAATATGGACATAACTATGTATAGGCATATGTCTAATACTAATTTTCTCTATTGAACTCTAGATTTTGAGGTGTGATATTAGGTATTTCTGTTGCATCAAATAGATTGTTTCATGGAAATATCCAATTAAATGGAATGTTATCACCTTGATATTTTGTTCCTTTATCGATAATATATATGGTTAGGATGGTAGCTTATAATCATATATTATATAAGATATACAGTTACAAGCATAATGGGTTTTATATATCACAGGGTCGACAGTATCATGTTTAATAATCTATTTCACTTGACCAAAGAATATTTAGTAGGAGGAATATGCGTCGTTTTGGGGGGTTTTTGATACATATCAATTATCAGTTCTAGAATTCTTTATAAGTCAGGTAAGTTCCTAAAGTCAATGATCTATGGTATTTTAGACTCATTCAGAATAAATCCTGGTAGTGGGAAGTTTATTTATGTGCATATTGTCCTAAACTCTTCTCAGGTGATATTTTACCACCATTAAAAGGGAAAAATAGGAATAATTTGACATATGAAGGAAAGATCATTAAATCCTATATTTTATCAATGGTTTGGACCAAATTTATTTAAATTCATTTTTTTATAAATATGGGTGAATAATGTCTTTATGAGACAATCAAAAGTTTCTTGAGATTTTCATAGGTCAGATCCATAAATTTCGAAGAGACAGATTCTGCCACATGGTTAGTGGAAACTGTAGCAACTAGATTTCAAAACTTCCCTAACCATATAACATTAATTAGTATGTGTTGGTGGTCTATATGTGTTTTTATAAGACTTTCACCCTAGGTACACATCTATGTGCGATTTCAGAATAGTTGGATAGTGGCCTTGAACATGGTTGACACACAGGTCATCCAAACATGTGGCCAAGTCATTTACCACTGCCTATGTTGGTGAATTTCCTAACATTCCATTCATTTTTTAGCATAAATCATATTTCCCCTTCGTTTTTCTCTACAATTAGCCACATAAATCCCATCCTCCTCCTCTTCATAGTTCACTCAATTAATTTTTCATCTAGAAATGAAACTGCTTTCTGTTAGAACCATCGAAATCATAGAGGTATTATATTAAATCTACTTGATTTTTTTTCAAGTTAGTATATTCTTATATTACTCTATTTACATGGAAAATAATTTCATTATTTTTATGGAATTTGAGGTTTTCATTTATATCATTCATTATATCACTAATTAAATATAATTTCTACATAATGGAAGAACATCGAAGAAATTGTTGTTGGTATAGGTAAATTCACTTTGTTTCGTTGCATCCTAAATCACACATTGTTGTCCTACAAATCAAAACTTTCTAGTGATTACTCTTAATTGATAAATAACATTAATTGAAATCCTTACCATTCCAAATGTGACCCTATCTATTGGTGAATCAACCCCTTGGGTTGATCTTCTTCACTTATTCAACTCAATCGGTGTGTTGTTCCTTAGAGGACCCTTTTACATTATTCAAAAAATTTATAGACACACCCTTCAGGTGTGATTACATATTATTAGTTCTTTAACTAATGTTTTTTTTGGTAGGGGGAGGAACAATGAGTTAGTCCCCCACATCTTCTATCACAAATGAAATGGTTGAAGTAAGTGAATTGCAGAAGTGTATATGCCTTAACCTTGTGCCATAAATGGATTTCATGAATAAATTACTAATATCAAAAATAAATTTTAAGAGAATTGGGTGACCACATAGGTATTCCATGTGATATATAATTTTTTTTTCCATTCATATTTTTATATGATGGAATGTAGTTACTAAAATGAAATGGAACTTTTTATATATGATATATATATATATATATACTTCTTGATTAAATTCATTCACCTTAATTACATGGGTGATACTAGGGGCTACGAGTTAAGTTACCATTGGAGGGGCTAGTTGTACTTAAGAGTTACTTTCGTTCTGGTCTGTAAACATTCTGGGGATGGAACTAACTATTTATAGAATGATATCACATATAATTTTCTGTTTTACCTTCAGACGAGGGACCCAGGTTCTCTAGGGGACAACCCAAGGATGGGATTGGTGGTGATTATGTTATACCCTATCATGAGAGAGACTTTATCCCCTGTGTGTGATAAAAGGGAATGAATTATAAGACTTTTCATGATGTATTCACTCCAAGTTGGGATTCACATGTAAGATTTAATTCTTGGGTCACCTTTCACATATTGACATGTCATTGGTCTTATACTAATCCTGTAGAGTGATATATGGAATTCCCTGAGAATTCCCATGGATGAGCTGTGGGAGACTCTCAATAAAATATGTAGTGGTTAATAAAATTAAATATAATATAATAAATTTTAGATGAGAAAGAAATCCTTGAAAATGAAAACATAGGGCCATATCCGCCAAGACAAATCACAAGCATGGGGATATTCTGTTTTCATACACATTATCTCCCTAAATTTTATTATTTAGTATCCCTTGGTTTCGAATCACTATCCTAGATCAATGATGGAATAATTGGACTTGTTTCTTTAATAGAATCCATTCTCAGATACTTATTTGTTTATTCATATTGAATTTATTAATTATGGAACACTATTAATTTTTTATTTTATAAGTTGGATTGATCTAGACACAATTGATGGTGGACTAATAAGTATATGTCACACCATTTTTAGGCCCCATTTAGTACCCAAAAACACATCATGGATGTAGGTGTTGATACTGTGAAGTAGCCAAAATACAATTAATGATTGTTTTTCTAGGATGTTGTATTACGTAAGAGAAATGAGCTTATACTCAGGATGCTAGTAGAGGATGTTTTTGTGCTTTTTTAAATTCTGTATCCAATGGTTTATTATTGTATCACATATTTCTTGTGGAAATTTTTGTACATAACATTATATACCATCATCATATTTTGTATCTATTATTTTTTATTGATATTCCTCTAATTTTTTATTTAAATAAAATATTTTTTCCAGTACTATCTATCTATTGATACCTTTTCTACAAAAATTTGTCAGTTATCTTATCATATAGATTCGTATTCCAAAATTTCATATTTAAAATATATTTCTAGTCTCCACACTGATCAATAATGGTATATTCACCCTGTGGACACTACTCAGGCACTCAATTCTAGTATTAAACCTCCAGCGTTCAGGGAGGAGTACTTTATGTCTTGTAGAAACCATCTCATGGATCCGTTATGTGTAATATAGGGAAGTATATTACACTACCAATGTACATTGATTATAATATGAGCATTCATAAAAAAATTCATAGATGTGGGATTTGTGACTTCTGACCACTATTCAACATATATTAAATAAAAGTTTTATTGATACATATATATTCAATTTTCTTCAAATAAAATTCCTACAATAATATTGTTTTTTCTACTATACTCACCATAAATGACACCCCAAGAGAACCAACATGAATTTAAATATGGAGATAGATATTGAGCATCATTACTATTTGGATGGCTGGAAAGCCCATCATCATAACTTTGAATCCTTATCTATCCACTGTGAGGTAACATAGTAAATGACGTGATTCACCTAAAATTTGATTAATATTTTACTACATCATTCCACAATGTAATCTATGTAAAATTCCCTGGTGAGGCATATAATGGTAATTGGAATGTGTGTAATGTTTTAATAATACTACATAATTGTGTTTTGTGTGGTATATAAAGGTAAGATATATTATAGGTATGGATAGAATGATTAAATGATGAACATTTTTGATAAGATTTCTCTTCAAGGATTGAATATGAATATTATGGATTTAACAAGAAAGGCTTATCTCGTGGCCCAAATAGATACTATTCTAAAATCAATACACATGTATGTGGGGAGGATTCCTGAAGTTTTTTTAAACCTCAAATTGTATTCATATATTGAATTTTTTGGTCCAAAATAAAGAAATATATAACTTATTTACCAAATATTATATTATAATTTTTTTTTGATTTCGATGGTATTGTTTATAAATGACATGTATGAGAAATGTGTGATAGATTAAGGAGGACATGAGTTACCTTTAAATATTATTCCCATAAATAGTTGGGTGTACACTAATATAAAGAGTAAGGGAGATGAACCAGGTCTAAGAGGATCTACTAGAATTAAGTCCCCCTATAGGATTGCTACCACTATTTTTGTATGAAATTTATTTTATACGTAGTCATCACTTCTAATAGTAATAATGAGAAAGTGTATTTTTATTGTTTAAAGGTATAATTTTTGTAAGACTTATTCTACAAAATGTTTCATATTTTATTCATATTGGGTACTTGGATTCCAAATATATTGTTAATTCCCTTTTATTATTCCATCATTATATATTGTAGTTCAACACATCCTTTTATAGATAGATTTATACGAATCCATTTGAATTCTTTAGTGCAATGTATTTTTTATGAAAACTCGAACTGTGGAAGGTGTTATTCCCAAAAAATTTAAATACATAGAAGATGAATATTATAAAACCCCGACAGTTTTTAGTATAATTTATTAATAATATATATAATCTCATTAATAAATTTTAATGAACACATAAATACGTTTAACAAAAAAAAATTATTCATTCCATGCACAGTTAATATAAAATTTATTTTTTAATATTTTAGAAATTTTATTTTGAAAAAATAATCATTATTATTTAATGCATAACAATTAAATTATATTAGGGTTAATATTTTATATTTTTTCTGAAATAATTCCATTGTTTGTTGAAAACTGAAAATAACTGGGTTTTAATTAAATATGACCTTTTCATTTTAATAATTAATATTTTTATGTTATATATTTAGTGGCCTATAATGTAAATTTATTATTTTTATAATTTAAATTAATCCAATTTAATACATTGGAATCATTTTCATATGAAATTTAGATATTGAAATATGAAAATCTTTTGAATTGTTTCACATTAAAAACCAGATTCCTTATCATAATAGATAGATTAAAATTTATTTATTCTTTTCCACTTCTATGAGCACAAATTAGAAAAATTATTTCCATATTTGGAATAACCATAATTTAAAATTAATCATTAATACAAAATATTTTGTTTCCCAAAATGAATAGTGAATATTGAAATAATTAATTACTGAGCTTATGGTAATAATTTGTTCACTGGGATGATAAACAAGAATGATATACTTTAAAATTACCCAAAGAATTATCTAAATTTTTTTGAAGGAAATTATTTCTTATTTTCTCATAATATTATATTATCTAAATTAATTCCATGCTACTATCCTTTGAATATGACCCATATAATAAGTTACATAAAAAATAAAAAAAGTAATTTTTATATTTTTAATATATAAAAGCCTTTTATATGGAAAAATACAACATATTATTGGATATATATATATATATACCTTTTTGGTTTTTTATTCCTTGTTATTTAGGTTATATTGGATAGAAGTGGAAGCGAATGGATCCACTTTGTTGAACTCTGATCCATGCCATAAAAGGCAATGTTCCCCACACCGGCCCCTCTTCTCTCAATAGTGGAGGTAACTTCAATGTCCATCAATGGATGTCAATAACCACTATTATATCCTTTTTAGAACCAATATTTAATTCCACACTTCCCTTTGATAACCCTTATCCATATGGTTTTGGATTATTTTTATGGATACCCAAAAATATCGATTTTGACATTTGAATTCATCAACTCGTCACCGTTGATGTATCTGACATTGATTGCATGATTCTGAAAAACGATACATGTCTATACTCATTATAACATCTCATATTTTGATCATGGGTTTTATAATAGTGAATGAAAATATGTATCCTTGATTCCAAGAACATAGTGACAAGTTTTTCTTTTGAAGATGGTCTGGTTATGGAATGGTCAATCACTCCTCAAATCTACAATGGATCACGATTACATATCTTCAATTAAATGTATTACATACAAATGATGTTTGATTCACTAACAATTGTGATATTGGACAGATTTCCAAAAAACCCAATTCATTTCTTGAACCCTTCAATTATATGTAGGTTAGGTAATCCCGTAGGGTTTAATCTATGTTCTAATAGTAGAATTACAGTTGCTGTAACATCTCGACCGAAGTTACCCAGATTCGAGGCATTATTACATAACATTGGCATGATTACAAGGAATCAAGTCATGAAGGACCAATCAATTTAGCAGTCTTCGAAAATAGATTACATAAATTATGTTCAACATTAAAACTTGAAAAGAAAAACAACAGTAATTTATTCCATTAGAAACGTCCAAACCTCCAAGATTATCCCTGCAAGAAACTCATAATTAACTTCTTCATATCCTGGGAAAATAAAACATAAAAATGGGTGAGATCAGATGATCAGTAAGGGTAAATAATTTAGTGGAAACTTTAATCTTTTATGGCGTGATGTGTAATAAAACTACAACATTTTAAACATAAACATGAACATAATATGGAAAAAATAAATAAAAAATTACCATATTAACATGTACATGGATATTCTACAAGTAAAATTATCTCATGTAATAACTAATTTCATAAGGAGGGAATGTATAAAACTAGACTTAAATTTCTGTGTCAAGGCCTCATTCAAGGACCTATGGGATAACAGTAATAGGACCCAAACACAGAGAGGCTCTGTAACCGGACTCTATCCTGAAGAGCCTCTATAACCGGACTCCAACCCAGAGAGCATTTGTAACCAAACTTTAACCTAGAGAGAATCTATAACCGGACTCCAACCCGGAGGGTTTTCTATAATCGAACCCCAACCCAGAGGGCTTACTTTTACCAGTCCCCAACCCGGAATGTACTCATCCAATACATTTATCATAATAAATAGTTGGATTATAACATAAACATTCATATTAAAACAAGCATATGAAATTTCAATACATTATCCATAAACCATAATTGTTATAAATATTACACATCCACAGTCAAAAATATCAAAAAAAATTCAACAAAATATAGAAGTTTTTTATCATAATAAATTAACTTCAAAAAATTTCAAAATCCATTAAAGGATGTTGACTTAGATGAAAATGATCTGTAAAATTCTTTGAGATAAATACCCCATTTTCATGAAATTGTTTAAAATTATCACAATTAATAATGGTATTCATTTATAAAGGATTATTTGATTCAATTTTTTCCCATAAAACTTTGAAACTTTTTAAAAGAATTATAATTTCAAAACATTCATGTCCATATAAATAGATCCTTAAAATAATTTTGAAAATATGGACATTAATTAGAATGGTTTAGAAAGATAAATCTGTAAGAAATTTAAAATGATGATCTAATTAAATAGATCCTCCCTTAAAACCTTAAAATATTATTTTTGAAATCATTTTTATAAAATATGGGTATCTATAATAAGTATGTCCGAGAAAATAATTACACATGAACAATCTCGGATAATAATGAGATTGAAGAAATAACGCTTTCCTCATTGTAATCAATTGAGTCATATGAAAATAGTATATAACCACCAAATGAATCAGAGAATATAATGAATATAAATATAATCATGATAATATATATCATATGGATTTACACAATACACCACATGCAATAAATAAGTGGTGATCAATGGAGATCTCACAGAATTAAAAGTGAGATAAGAAACCCCATACCATGTGTTCGACTTCACTCGCTCGTATGTTTCTTATTCTTCCTGAATAATAAAAATAAGTTAATTTATACTTGATTAAGAATATTTTAATGTTTATTATTTTTTTTATATCACTTATTACCTTGATATAATAATTATTTAATTATTTAAGTTCATATTAGACATTTTTTGGTGTTCGGAACTTGAGTCAAAATTAACATGTTATAATTATAAATTGTCCATGTGGTAAAAATTAGATTATCTATAGAATGATATAATTAATTTATATTTCATATATATCTTATAAGTCTAGTATATATTTGTATCTATAATAGTACATAACATTTGGAGAAAAGAAATGTAATGCACATTTCATGGAGACGGTAAGTCGTACGTATGCTTTCACGCTACTTTCATTTATATTTTGTATTTTAATGGAAATAAAAAATAATTAGACATAGGTATATTATAATTCCAGTATAATATCATATATAATATTAATAAATCCATACTTTACATGTCCCACATAAGTCATTATTGAGTCATATCACACTGAGGGGGCAGTTGTCTGCACTTCCTCATATGAAATTATCTTGTTTTAGCCATAATGGAATACATAGAGGTATGATATAAATGGAAAAGAAATAATTCCAAAGAAAACACAAAAATAATATATATATCATATATAAATATAGTACCATCTTAATGGCCACCATGAAATGCAGTAGGAGATAATCAAACAATCATCATTTCATGAGGCGTTAGTTTACCAACCACAGAAATAGTACGTTCTTCACCCATTAAATAGATGTGTGTGTAATTGCAGTTAGAATACTTCTCATAAAAAAATCCTAGTATATTTTGGATACTAGTGTTTTTATAAAAGAAAAGAAAAAAAGAGTTTATTGGGTTGTAAAAGTAAAATAAAAGAAAATAAAAAGAAAAAAATTTAAGAGAAACTGTGACATTTAATTTGTTTAACTTCCTATGGTTTGAACCAAAATGACTTTTTGATGTGACCTTTTCCTTAGGTATGGATTATAGGTGTAATATGATGATAATTAAAGCTTATTTGGGGGGGGGGGGGTTTATGAGAAAGGGGGCTTGAGAGTTGCGTGGAATGGGTTAGAAGTGGTGTCCTTGATGAGGGGGGGGGGAGGGGCTCTTTAGGAAAGTGTGAACATATTATTTTATTATATAGTGATATTCGGTTTATAATGGTCCAAAATGAATTATTGTTGAAAATATGTTGACTCATGGTAGAAATAAAATCATTAAATAAAAATTGGATAGGTTTTGGATATAGTTTTAATATTAATAATCTTATTTGTTTAAATCACTTATTAATGTGGTAAATACTACATCATTATTGTGTAATAAATAATTTAATTTAGTTGATGTCTAAAAATTATAAAAAAACCATAATGTATAAAATCTAATTAGATTTAAAATTAATATTTATAGTCAAATATATTACTTTTATAACCCCATGTAAATATTTATTTACTAAAAGATTTTTTTTCATTTCTGCTTTTACTTTAAGTTAATTAAAATAAATTTTCATTATCATTCATAAGTGCCTCCATGGGGTCCCAAAATACACACAATGATTCCCATGGCCAGTCATGACTTATCCAATAAGGTTAGGACGAGTGTTAAGTTATTTTTGTATTATTATAATATTCTTTTTAACTTGAATTACCCTATTTACCTTTAACCAGGGTAAACAAAAGTTATAATTTACTATTCAAAAATCATTTTTTTCATCTAATTGAACCAAATTTTACTTAATGAGGTTAACCGTGTCTCTCATATTTTTTTAATACAACTCAAAAACACGTTAAAATTACTTTTTATATAAATTTTCAAATTCTCCAAGGAGGTGGGAAAAAGACGGTAAAAAGCTCAATAAAATTATTATATATCTAAACATATTATAAAATGACTATGCTGAATTATATTGAACTTATATATGTATTATGTATCCATTTTTACCTAAAATAAATTTAAATAAAATACTTATTTAAATAAAAATTCGGTTTAAACCAATAACTCGGTGTTTGTCATTATTCATAAAAAATTGTATGTTTTCATAAAAATAACAAAATTTCACCCGATTATAATTTTGGTTTTATGAATTCAGAAATAAATTCTATTTTAACAAATTCGAAACCTAGATGTTTCATTTATTAATTTATAATTAATTCCCATTTGTCAAACCAAAACCCGTGTTTTGAAGAAATAATAACTAACAGAAGATTGAAACTTGTTTATGTTCAATTTCAATGAGAAATTATTTCAAATAAATAACATTAGATTAAATGGTAAAAATATAACCTTTTTATACTTCCAAACCATAAAAATTTAAAATTTAACAATACAAATTATATTGATTAAAAGATTTGGTTTCTATTAAAATATAGTATTTTTCACTATTCACCCAAATTTGAATGTTATCATAAAAATACCAAAAAAATTGAAACTAAATTATTATATCCATATTATAAAGAAGATTTTTATTTTGTAAAATTGAATATATAAAAGTAACAAATATTTTATTTAAAAAGGGTTCACCATTAAAAGGTTGTAAAATTTTGTTTTTAAAAAAAATACTTCTTTTATCTGAAAAAATGAATTTGTTTTCATCATTATGTCAAAATAACACATAATAGATATTCTAAAATTATAAGAATTATATAATGTTAAAAATTTAATTAATACTCTTCAAAACCCCTTTTTAATGGATAGTTTGGTAAGTCATGGTGCGCGTGAACTCAGTGTTGCGTGTCGTGAATGTTATTGAATTACATTGAAGAAATAACATAATATGATATCATGTAGGGTTACATTATTCCCTCCTTCAATAAATTTCATCCTCGAAATTTGAAATTTTTCTTATAAAATAAAAGGTTGAAAATTAAAAATACCTTTGTGGGAAAACCCACATCAGAAATTGGGTTAATAAAATTTAGTTTTAGTAAGAGGAAAAGGGGAATGAAAAAGTCACCACAAAATTATGATATCGATTAGAAGAACATTGGAGGAAATTAGAGAAACATAATTATTGGGAAAACTTAAATAATTATATAAAATTATTGTGGTCATCAAACACAGACATTTATATAATTGATGACCTTAAATACATGAACCTATGATGATTTAATATATCATTGTTTCAATGAAACATAAGGTATTAGGATAACACATTTTTAGCTTTAAGATCCCTAACCTAAAGTATAAAAATAATTTATTCATAGACTAAAAGAGGAAAAAAATATATTATTGACAAGTATAGTTCCATCCTTTAACTAATTTCTACCACAACCTCATCTTTCACTCTAAAAGAGAATAAAACATAAAAAATATTCTATTTATCCTATTCGTATAGGGTTCCAAAAAAATGTATTTATAATTCCTCTACCAGAACTTTTAAAAAAACTACATTATTAAATCCAAGATAATACATAGTCCAGTGGTAGGTGATACACTCTTTTCACCCTTCGGTTGGGAGTTCAAGTCTCATAGCCTTGTAGGATGCGACATGTGGCTGCCCGGCCACAGGGTTTTCCTTTTTATGGAAATCCAAAAATAATCTCAAACTAGACTAATCTAAAATACTTCTATCCAAATTCCTATTCCAAAATTTATAAAGAAGGTATACACAATGAATATCCTTTTTTACACATAATAACATGTGAACACCTCATCATGTATTCCATTAAAACACTGCAACATCCTGAATTACCATAAAACCATATTTATTACAATCATGATCCCTTATTCCTTATTGAATTTTGGATATACTCTTTTTATCCAAAAATGTTGTAAACTCCAACAATGATGGAATATATAAATCATTAATCAGTTTCAAGGTATTCATGAATATCCAATTTAATTTATCCAAATCAATCATGTTTTATTCCAAAATCACTACCTCAGTATCAGAACCCTATTATGGTTTATCTTTCTATAATACATATATTTTCCAAATATTTAACATCTTATTCAGTCACTTTTCTTGGTTCCACACAATTAGATTTCATTCATGAAATAGTACTGCAGCACAATCCTTATATACTCTATAATTCTTATAAAAATTACATCATTAATAAAATATTCAAGTGACAAAATACTTTAATAACAACGTATGAAATCTAATCATTACACTTCATATTAGGTTGTATCATAACATAATTATTATCCAATAGCAGCATTTAGGGTATACTCTAATTATTTGGACATTGATTCGTGTAGTTTTTCAACTCTTTACAGGTGAAGCATTGTACATTTGAATTTTTTTTCTTACCCTTGAAATCACGTACTTGGAGTCCTTTTTCTCCACACTTATAACAAAATCCCTTTACCTTCAAGCATTTACTAAGGTGATTCTTTCCACAATTATCACATATAGGAATGTCTTTCTTTTCCCTCTTCCCTTTATCCATCTTTCTATCTTCTATTCTTTTCTTCTCTTTCTTCTCTTCAAATCCATTGGACACAGATAATTCATTACTTATCTTATTTACACATGATACTATTTCTCCATATGTTAAGAATATATGGGAGACTATTTCCTTTATAAATGTTTTCTAAATTCCGTGAAAGATATGAACTTTCTTACTCTTTGGATCATATGTATTGCTGGAGTTCACAATCCTTCTATTGGGAACCATTTCTATATATTGGCACACATTAGGTCAGTTTATGAATTGGAATGAGGAATTCCAAACCTGTAAAATACCTAACGTAAATTGAACAGTTTATGGATATAATCCATAATAATAAAAATATTTTCTTTGAAGAGGTATATACTCATAAATCCATCATAATGACTTGTAAAGAGAATGAAAATTATCCTAAGAATATTCTATGAGAGTATTGTAACCAAGACAGCAGAAAGGCCCATAACCATGCACCAATTCTCATTCGAGTCTAGCTCAAAGCGGTGTTTTTAGGTTTTACCCCAAGGTACTACTGTGCCAGAGTCGCCTCAACCTTCTCGTATCCAGTCAGGCATGTATTTTCTTGGAAAACTCACAAAATCTCTAATTTTCCAAAATTCTAGGAATTTATTATATTCAAATCTTCAAAGTATGTCGTAGGGTAATGTTCCCTAATCAGAGTTTATATAAATCAATTTTCCATGGTTATTGATAAACTTCCTCTAATACCAACTATAATTCCCCGACCCTAGTTACCCAAAGTCAGTGCATTATTACATAACATTGGAATGATTACAAAGAATAAATTCCCAAAGGACTGATCAATTTAGCAGTCTTGGAAAATAGATTACATACATGATGTTCAACATTAAAACATGAAAAGAAAAACAATAGTAATTAATTTCATTATAGACGTCCAAGCCTCCTAAACTATGCCTACAAGTCACTCATTACTAACTTTTTTATATCATGGGAAAATAAAACATAATAATGGGGTGAGCTCAGATGATCAATAAGGGAAAATAATTTAGTAGAAGCTATAAACATTTAAGGTAAGATGTGTAGTAAAACAACAGTCTTTTAAACCTAAACTTGAACATAATATGGAAAAAATAAATAAATAAATTACAATTTTAAATTGCACATGGATATTATAATTTCAAAATAATCACATGTAATAACAAATTTTATAGTGAGGGAATGTATAGTACCAGGAATTAATTTCTGTGTCATGGACTCGTGCCAGGACTTGTGGGATAATTGTAACCATACCAAAACCTGAAGATCCTCGGTAATCAAACTCCATCCCGAAGAGCCTCTATAACTGGACTCTAACCTAGAGAGCCTCTGTAACCGGACTCCAGCCTGGAGAGCCTCTATAACTGGACACTAACCTGGAGGTTCTACTGTAACCAGACCCCATCCTAGAGGGATTACTTTTACCGGTCCCGAACCCAGAACATACTCGTCCAATACATTCATCATAAGAAATGGTTGAAATATAACTTAAACATTCGTATAAAAACTATCATAGGTAATGTCAATACTTTATCCATAAACTATGAGTGGTATAAATATGACACATCCACAGTCAAACATATCACCAAACATTCTATACAATATTTAAGATTTGTATCAACATAAATAACTTCAAACAAGATTAAAATCTATTAAAGGATGTTGACATAGATAAAAATGATCGTTATAATTTTATGAGAGAAATATCACTTATTCATAAAATCATTTAAAATTCAAAGAATTTATAAAGTTAGTTGTTTAAAAGGGATATTATGAATAAAATTTTTCCATAACACTATGAAGATATTTAGAATAATTCTCATTTCAAAACATTCAGGTTCATATAAATAAATCCTTAAAATCATTTTGAAAACATGGAAATTAATTTAAAGTGTTTAGAATGATGAATCTTTTAAAAATTTAAAATGATGATCTTGTTAAATAGTACCACCCATAAAACAATAAAAGATTAATATTGAAATCATTTTTATAAAATATGTATATATATGATAACTATTTCTCTGAAAATACTTACACATGAACAATCCCGGATAATAATGAGATTGAGGAAATAAACCTTACCTCATTGGAATCGATCGAGTCGTATGACCAACAGTCAATAACCACCAAATGAATCACTGAGTATCATGAATATAAAGAAAATATTGATAATATATATCATATTTATGTACACAATACACCACAACCAATAAATAAGTGGTGAATAATGGAAATCTCATTGAAATAAAAGTGAGATAAGAAACCCCTTACCATGTGTCCGACTGGACTCATCCGTATGTTCCTTGTTTTTCCTGAATAATAAACTTTTGTTAATTTCTACATTATTAAGAATGTATTCATGTTTATACTTCCTTTTATATGTATTATTACCTTGCTATTACTATTAGTTAATTATTTGAGTTCATATCAAACATTTTGTCGATGTTCGGAACAAGTGTCAAAAATGAACTTGTTATAATTATAAATTGCCCATGTGGTCAAAACTCTATTATCTATAGAATGATATTACTCATTTAGATTTTATATATATCATATATTTCTAGTATATATATTTATATATAATAGTAAATAACATTTTGATATAAGAAATGAAATGCACAGTTAATGGTGATGGTAAGTCATACGTACGCATAAACGCTACTTTCATTTCAATTTTGTATTTTATTGGAATTAAAAAATAATGATACATAGGTATATTTTAATTTCGGTATAATATAAAATATAATATCATTAAATACATACACTATATGTCCCACATAATTCATTAACTTTTCATATCACTTTGAGGGGGTGGTAGTCTGCACTTCCTCAAATGAAATTATCACATTGTACCCATAATGGAAACCATAAAGGTTTGATATAAATGGAAAATATAGAAGAACAAAGAAAACTTAAAAATACAATATATATTATATATAAATAAATTTCCATCTTAAGGGCCACCATGAGAGGAATATGGAGATAATCGAACAATCATCATTTCGTGAGGCGTTAGTTTGCTAACCACAGATACAATATGTTCTTCACCCATTAGATGTAGGTGTGTGTAAGTGTAGTTAGAATAATTATCATAAACACATCATATTATATTTATTATATTGGGGTTGTCATAAAATAAAGGAATAAAAAGTGTTTATGGGGGATAGAGAAGTAAAATAAAACAAAATAAAACAAAATAATTTAATAGAAACTGTTGCCTTTAATTTAGATAACTTTTTTTGGATTGAACCAAAATGAATTTTTGAAATGACTTATGCCTATGTTAGGGATACTAGGTGTAATATAGGGATCATGAGATCTTATTTTTGATGGGTTTGGATGATCCAAGGGGCTTGAGTGGTGTGTGAAATGAGTTAGAAGTGATGTCCTTTTATAAGGGGGAGGAGGGGCTCTTTAGTAAAGTGTGAAAATATAATTTTCTTATATAGTGATATTCGGTTTCTAATGGTCTAAATCTAATTAAAGTAAATGATAAAATGACCCTTGGTCAAAATAAAATAATCCAATAATAATTGGACAGGTTTTTGGTATAGTTTTAATTTAAATAATCTTATTTATTTAAATCATTTTCTAATGAGGTAAATACTACATCATTATTGTTTAAAAAATAATTTAACTTATTTGATTTATAAAAATTATAAAAAAAATACAATAATGTATGAAATATTTTTATCTTTCTAATGAATTTTTATAGTCACAAATATGACTTATATATCCCCATGTAATAATTGACTTACTAAAAGATATTTGTTTATGTCATTTTTGCATTTACTTTAAGTTAATTAAAATAAAGTGTCATTTTCATTCATAAGTGGATTCATGTGGTCCCAAAATCAACCCAAGGGTTTCCATGGTCTTCAATGACTCATCCATTAAGGTTATGACCACTGTTAATGTAATTTTGTATTATTATAATATTCTATTTACCTTGAAAAACCCAATTTACCTTTAATCATGATAAATAAAAATCAAAAGTTAATATTCACCAAAGATTATTTTCATCTTATTAAACCAAATTTTATATACTTCTATTAATCGTGACTCTTTTATTTTTGAAATTAAACTCACAGAAATGTTAAAATTATGTTTTATGCAAATTTTCAAATTCTCCTATGAGGTGGGTAAAAGACGGTAAAAAGTTCAATAAAATTTTTATATATCAAAACATATTATAAAATGACTCCAATAAATTATATTGAATTAATATAGGTATTTTGTATCTATTTTGACCAAAAATAAAATAAAATTAAATAAATAATTATTTAAATAAAAATTCTTTTTAACCAATAACTTAGTGTTTTTCACTATTCATCAAAAATTGTATGTTTTCAGAAAAATACCAAATTATCACCATAAGATAATTTTGATATTTTGAATTCAAAAATTAAGTATATTTTATGAAATTGAAAACATATAAGTTTCATATATTAATTTAAAATTAATTCCCTTTGTCAAAACCAAAAAACATGTTTTTATTAAATAATAACTAAAAAAAGATTGATACTTGTTTATGTTCAATTTCAAAGTGTAATTATTTTCAATGAATAAAATTAGATTAAATGGTAAAAATATAATATATTTATACTTCCAAATCATTAAAATTCATAACCTTACACTAATAATTAATTTGACTAAAATCTTTGTTTTCAGTTAAAATATAGTATTTTTCACTATTCACCAAAATATGAAAGAAATCATAAATACATCTAAAATTCATTGAAACTAAATTCTTATGTACTGATTCTAAATAAGAAGATTTTTTTGTCAAATTGAATATATAAAATGTTCAAATATTGGATTTAAAAAAGCTTATCCATTAAAAGGTGGTAAAATTGCATTAAAAAAACATATTTTTTGTATCTGAAAATATGAATTTGTTTTTTCATTATGTCTAAGAAACTCATAATATGGATTATAAAATTATAAGGATTATATAAAGGTCAAATTTTAGTTAATAATATTCAAAACCTATTCTGATAGGCTAGTTTGGTATGTCATGGTGCGCGTGAACTTGATGTTGCGTATAGTGCAAGTTATTGAATTATTTTGAAAAAATAATGTACAATAAAATCATAGTGTGTTACAATTGTGTGCAACTCGATTTCACTGAGATTTTTTGTTGATATGATATATTGAATCCTCCAGTTTAGTATTTCTAGGTCATTATTGATGATGTGTTTCAATATAATCATTTGGTTGTTTTTTAATTGTAGTGTGATTTCTTCTCTATGTGAATGAAACTAGGCCATAGTTTGGCAGTTTGTAAGTGTGGGAAGTTGATTCCAAAGTATTATTGATTAAATTAATTCTATGTTAATCAGGAAATATTTTTATTTTCTATGGATTGTGATTTTGGTCTCTTGATCTCGGATAATGTAATCAGTGAGATAGAGAAGCATGCCAGGTCTCTGACTCTTGATCTGAAAGTCATTGATATTTATGGTTGGATAAAACATGACATGTGTGTGAGTTATATAGGTTTTTTTATGAATAAGGATAATTAATTGGCATTGAGGGATAACCTTTCAGGATTTGATGATCCCCACATCTGTGCAATTCATTCAAATTTCAATGAGGAAGCATGGGATGAATATGATAGTGCAATGGGCATGGGGGTGTGTTAATATGTTTGTTTCAAAATATTATTTTGGTATAACTCCTTGGATGTTAGTTTTGACATTAATAGAGGGTATTTTAATCCTTTTATTGTTGATGATGTGAATAGAGAAGTCCCTGCAGGTCACATTGAATGTGTAGTCACTAAATGGGTGTCTATGGAGGACACAAATATGCAGCCTCAGTTTATGGGGAGAGGATTCTTATAGAAGAGATAATCTAGGTTGAGATAGGATCTAGAGTATAGTGATTTCAACGATGATATAAAAAGAACTAATTTTTTGGGAGGTGATGTAGAGAATTTTAAAATCCTTGACAATATCAGATAAGTGAAAGGATGTTTCAGATGATTAATGGGTGACCAACAACACCGACCCATCGGTTATGATAAATCCACAATAAATGATATTACTATAAATGTGAAGAAGATGCTGAATGCAGCGTGGGATCCCCCCCCATAGAATGGAATACAAAGGAAGGACTACTCTAATGTTCCAATGACTGTGTCGATTAAATCCTCCTCTATGGTGTCAAAAATGGTAAATGATAAAATAATCAAGTTCATCAATAAGTATAATTCTATATCTGAATTGGAAACTACATAAGAGTTTGGTTATGTTAATGATTTTTCATACTATGATATTTAGTTTTTTCTTTTACTGGATGTGGGAAATAGTGGTGTTCTTTCTCTTCTCTTCTGGATGACATTTATCCTTTGTATTTAAATAATGGTTAAGATCATGTAATTATGGTTGGACATTCCAGGTATATAATCTTCTTGAAGATAATTTTTTTTCCATTATACGTTATTTTATTATTTTGGATGTGAAATAATTTCTCTAAATTTTTAAGAAAAGACAACACATTCATAATTTAGTTAACAATTAAAAAAACAAATGATACTAAATTTTTTAAAAGTGAAGTGAATTAAATTAATAACAGAGTTTCATTATTTTTTAGATTAATATATTATGTAATATATAGGTGAAAAAATATATATTCTAATTACATCATTTTTATCATATTGTTAAACTAAATTTATATGAATAATTACAAAATTGATAATAATGTTATATTGCCATAAATGATATTTTATTTAATTTTTTAAAATTAATATACATACTAGCTTATTCTATGTGTATTATAAATGTTAATATAAAAATAAAATTGTTATTTAGTGTACCAATTGATATTTTATAGCGAATATTTGGACCACTAAATTGTAGAAACTCTATTAGCGTGTCTCATGGAAAATAAGTGTTTTTAACCTGACAAGGGTATGTGTTAAAATTATTTTCCCACAATCATAAGGTTAATATTTTATAAATTAGATTTAATATTTATAATCAATGGGTTTTAATATTCTAGTAAGGTTCAATTTACATTTATATTAATGCATATAATACATTGGATACAAATAATAATTACAGTAGAAAAAAAAGGTAAAAAAAGGAATCTTAGAGGTTATGTAAATAAAATGGCATTAAGAATGTTGTTAATTGTATGGTGGAGGTTTATATCAACCATATATTCCAAAAAATAAATTAGTTAACAATTTTGGATGCAATTTAGATAATGTTAACCACTCAATATTGAATACATTTGTGTATTTACAAGAATGTCACTACTCATCAACTATAAAAGGGAATTCTATCCCCTAACTTCTTAACATATTCACACTTTATTTATTGGGAAAATAAATAAAATAATATAAATAAATAAATCACTCCCCAAATCCATGATTCCTTAATTTTTTCATAATGGAAACCTTTTAAAGATTTAGTGAAAACCTGTGGAGGATACCCTAAGAAGAGGAAATGTTTTTCAACCAGGGCCTTTACATTACTCATATCCCCACCTTCTACATATTTATTTAAACAATGAAGATATAATAACCAAATTAACTCATATAATTTTTTTTATATTATGGTAATGACCTATAACCATCTCCACTTACATCAAATAGTTTACAAAATCACCATTCAAGTGTACAGCGGACCACCACCTCACGAACTGATGTATTTCATTCTTCTATAACCACCATTCACGTTTGGGAATAAATATGGATATAAAGTGTATATAAGTGATATTTATATCTTATTAAAAAAAATAAAGAAATTATATCATTTATATTTTTTATATTTTATTCCATACGAGACATGATAATTTCACCCACGTGTACGATAAAATATCACCTCCTAAAGCAATGTGATTCGTCCTTAACTAATTATTCACATAGAAGGTGATATTTTTTTTTAATTATTATAAAATATATAAATGAACTAATTTTGATATTAAATAAATATTAATCATTATTTATATATAATATATATCATTTTCATTATTTCATTTTCACTCATGTAAAGATTACAACATCAGTCATGTACACGTAGACTACCACCTTCACGAATATATGTGACTATATATTCATCACCATACCACATTGATGATATATATATGAAGAAGAAATTTCATATATGATATTATTTTTATTTAGGATAGGTAAAACATTACATACCTTCTTTCTATTGTAATATTTGAAAAATGGAAGTGTTTCTCATGCGTTTGTACAGGTTACCATCTCATTGATCATAACATAATGAATTTTTCATAAATATATTTAATGGATGGTCTAAAACAATTAATTATATATAATTTTGATGCGTGATGGAACTTCATAATATGCACAAAATATGGATAATTCAAAACAAAGAACAAAATAAAAAACATTATGATTGAAACCTGAAAAATAAAAATAGATAAATATTATTAATGATCAGGTTATAATATGTAATAAAAGGATAATATATGTCAATATATATTAATAAGTTTTTATTATCAAATAGTACCCTAATTAAAACAATTATACATAAGTATTAATCATTTATATCCAAGAGAATTTGAGATCTAAAGGAATTAATCTCAATGTTATTTCATTGAGGCATATTGTAATTCCATACACATAGTTTATTTTGTATGGTTTATTTAATTCCCCCTTGAAATGTAATAGAAAAAATAATTCATTAATAAAGTTGTTTTAATAATAATTTTGTATTATTTCATATAAGGGTATTTTAATTAATAGTTATTATGTGGTAAGATATTTCTCAACTCAATTTATGTTCATTGGGTTAATCATGTAATTCATTGATTTTGTTATTTTAAGATTATGTGTATAATTATATTTTTTCAATATGTTGTAGTTAATTTTTTTTACATGTATTAATGTTCGCAAAAATTATATATTCTCCGATTAACTCTCACATCAACATTATGGTCATTGTAAATGATTAGTTCACAATCACATTCTAATTGAGATTTATTACTCTTGTATTTTAGTTGAATGAATTTATTTGACCATTTCTATATACATTATTTTTAAATTTTTAAATTTTCATTAATTATATTTTCATATAATAGTTGTAACTTTCCACTCTTTGGTATTTAAATTTAATGATTATTTTTTAATGAAAATATGAGTGCAGGTTTTTGGTCGGTTGGAAATTTGTTTCCTCCCAAAACCATTTGTTCTAAAAATGTTTTATGTTTTTCTTAACCTCTTAAAAATTATTTATTAAATCCATTTAACCCATTTTTACTCTTTGGAAAATGTTTTCAAAACAAAATCTATTTTTATTTTACTGAAAATGTTAATGTAATAATCTTGTAATATATTGAACAAATTAAATTAATATCCATTGAAAATTGAATATTAAATGTTCTTTTCAACCATTAAAGCATGTATGTAATTAACCAACATCATTAAAATAATTTATATTAGAATAAATTTACTAAATTATGATGATAATTTTTTATAAAATATTTTTAAATGTTATTTTTAACGAAAACTATTATCAAAATGTTTTTCAAAATAAAAATATTATTTTACTAAATAATGTTTCTAAAGATATTTTACTGCTATTTATATTCATAATTGAGAAAAACCCCTTATTCATACTCTAATGTGTATATTTTTATACCGTCCTTATTCTTCCGTAAGATGGTTTTTGAATATTTTGATGAAAGATGGTATTGACATTCACTTTATTTTATCATTTGAAGTCATTAACATCCACTTGATATATTCACAATCCTATGATCATTAAACATTATGTTTACCTTAAATATCTATATTATTTATCATGGATATTCTTATTTAATAAACCCAATATCTTTTATGTATATAAAAATTTAAATTGAATTTTTTATATTAACATGGAAAATAATGATAAATTAGTATCCATTCAATAATACAGATATTTTATCATAATGAATATTAATTGATGAATCAAATATATTATTCTATAATTTAAAATAGATTTTAACCAATAGTGATAGATGGGTCCTAGAAATATATTTCCCCTCAATGAATTACCATCCTCATTAGAGGAATAATTTTTCTAAATAATATCGTTTTCCCCCAGTATTTTTTAAATAATTTTTTGAAATTTTGTAATGGTAAAGGTATCATCTTCCTCAGAAACAAGACATCAGATAAATAATAATTTCATTCATTAATAATTCAGTTTTTATTATGCATGTTATATTCTCTAAGGTGTTTTCAAAGGATTGATTTCATTTTCAAAATATTGATTAAATGAATTTTTTTATCAGTTATTTAACATACCATATTTTTCATTATCATATCATGATAGTCTTGTTACTAAAATGTGCGTGTTCTTTGTTATTTACCATTCCATGTGGATTATGCACATTTATTAATATAAAATTCTATATAAATTACCCTTATTGAGCATTTGTGCCCACAATTATTTAGTTTCTTTTCCCCATGATATTAATATTAAATCCTCAATCATGTTTCATGTATTCTGGGTTTTTTCTTTTTTATGCTTTATCTTATTTTCCCAATGTACATTTTACCATTATGTTACTAGTTTTCCAAAAGATCTAATATTTTTGGCCTATTGGGATGTTATTATTTGTATCTATGCTAATTTAATGAATCAATTCATTGATATTATGAAATTAGGTTCAGGGTCACCATATTTGTTATAAAATGAACATTACTATAATCATTAGGAACTATATTAAAGAACACATTGTTTGTAGATAATAATCAAATGATTTACATTGAGGATGATTATATAATAAAATAATAATGATTTTTTATTTTATATATTAAGTGATATTTATAGTAAATAAATCCATGAATGAATAATATAAGTAAAATTGGTTCATGAATAGATGTTCCTAGGGGTAATAACTTTGAAACATTCATTTCGGGATTGACTCGAAAATTACCTTTTAGAAGGAAATGGGTCTTAATTCTCACATAGTATGATACTCTCTTGGGATTTGACTTGGGATATTCACATATTCATTTGAAACCATTATTAATGATTTTAAAATAAAGATATCACAAATGAAACCAATGTTTATAATTGTGATATGAAAATTGCATAAATTTAAATTATGCTAACAATTATGGTATATTTGGAATTATAGATTATGATTTAAAAATCATACATTTTTAAGCTAATATAATATATTTAATTGTTTATAAATAGAACCTAGAAGCAATAAAGGTATAAATAAACATTAAAATAGATATATTTCTCTACTAAGGATTCCCATACAGCTAGTGTTATAACTGAAAAATATATGGATATATGACATGATCATAATCAAGTTATGAATAATAAACATTTTTGGATGGAGAAAACTATTCATCGATGTGATTTTACATTCATGTATAACTTCATTTTATAGATTCTTCATAAATTAGTGACACTATTGATCCAATGGTAGTGGAGAAATTGAATATTTCAATAGAGAAGATACTTATGGTGATGGGCTGTGGTTAAATTTAAACGATTACACATGTAGTGTATTGTAACAAATTAATTTATAGTAAATTGTGGTTTCTGGATTAAATACATGGTAGGAATAGGAAGTAGAACACTTGTAATGAAACACTATTTGGGATATATTCTTTGAAAAAAATATCTCATGTGATTATAAAATGATATTTAGAGAAAGTTAATTTGCATAATTAAAAAAGAAAGGAGAAATTTTTGTAGATTATGAAGCTATTATTATTAGGTTATCTTGGAATGAAGTGGATTATATATGCAACATGGTGTTAATGATCGAATCTTTCTTTTAAGGTCACACACCATGTATCTGAAGTGTCTTAGTCTCTCAATCTTCTTCTTCATACAATAAAATATTTCAAGGTGCTATCAGAAAAGATAATGAAATATCCAATTAGTTTTACCTTATAGGGGAATAAATAGAATAACTGAATTGGAAATAATGGATAAAGGGATGCAGAGAAATGATTATTTTAGTACATATACTAATTGTGAAAAGAAACACCTCAGTAATTTCCCAAATGGAAATAGAGTTTTCTACAAGTGTGTCGTGAAAATGCACAAACATCATGATTTCAAGGGAAAAAATGAGATCACCATTGTTCAATGTTTCCACTATAAGAAGATGGGTCACTACGTAAAGTAATTCACAAATCTTATAGGGAATATACATTAGAATATGTTAATGGATCAATTTCAGGTTTATACAATTGAAATAACCTAAGAGGAAAGATTAGTGTTCTAATATATGTGGATCGAAGACATATTTTTAATCATATTATGATTATATGAAATTTTAAATGTATAACTACTATTTTGTCGTATTTTTCATTAGATTCTTCATGGTGTAAGTTGAACGGGTCCAATGAACTAGAAAAATTATTCAATGTAATGTTAAAATTCATGAAAAATGCATGTTTGATGAATATAATAAAACTCTGATGTTGTCATAAAAATCTTGTGACAAATAGTTAATTTATAGAGATAATTATAATGGGATTGTATTGAAATTTTTTTAACATACTATTAATTTATTAAAAATGTGGTATGTTATATAATTTATCAAATTAACTACATATTAAAAGGTATGGAATATATCTAATAATATGATATTTATTTATATAATAATCATGAATTCATGTTTTTGATAACGTTTTATGATAATTTATGTTATTATCATGTTTCAAGAGAATACATATTAATGGTATTCACATGTTTGGTATGTTTCAATTAAGATAAACTTCAAGTTGTTTGGATTAATGGTCAGTTTATTTGGGAAATGTTTTGACTTATTTATAAATATTTTTATCATGAACATTTGAAATGGTCCATATGTTTAATAATTATTGAAATGGTATAATTTGAAATTTGGACAACTTTTTTAGGGTTCAATATTTCACATGACCTTTGGTAGATTTATGCATATTGCTTAACATGTACTAACTATATTGGTTTTTGAAAATAGTTTGAGTTATATGTAAATACATGTCACTCTTTCATGGGCCAGATGATCCATTAAAAGTGAATTTTTGTGTATCATTCATAAAAAAGTTTTTTTCTTGAAATTTATTTCTCAGAGTATGTGTTGAACTGGGAATTTAATTAAGCACAACATAAGGATGAAATTTCACTTATCAAATAGAAATTTATCACGTATGAACATTTTCTTAAATTATTAGAATATAAAATAATTCCATAACTTTTGGATGAATGAAATTTAAATTAAATTTATTCTTATTACCTTAATTTTTTATGATATCAATTACCATTTTGATTGAAATTTATTTTTTGGTTGTGTGGTTGTTAACCATATCTAGATCACCCACATTATTATTATCAATTCCCTCTATCATGAATCGTTTGTATTTGGGTATTAATAATCCCACCATTTCTATTTTTGGCATTTCCCATTTATGTTTTGTTACATAAAACCTATTCATTTGATTATTCTAAATGACCGTTGTAATTCCCTTTATCAATTATTTATAGGATAATATATTAACACTTTTTACTTGTGGGTTTATTTTGTGAATTTTATTTCAAAATATCATACCACTGATTAATGAGATAATGTTTTAATAGAGAGAAATGATTTTATTTATTATGGGAAGAATGTGACACTATAATAATTTGTAATATATTACATTTAGAATAAATTTAATTTTTTTAATTTCGTGAAATGCATGAAACAATTGGGTTAAAGAATAAACTATTTAGTCATGCTATGTCAGCATAATTTATAATTAAAATCAAAAAATTATAGAAAGTATATTGGAAAAAATAAACACAATTGTTTAATAGGAATTCCAAAATTATCATAGGGTGATTGATTTTGGGGATTGGATAATCATATTTAAAGTTTTATTGAATAATGAAAAATAATTGATATTAATTATAAAATCCATTTAAATTTAAATAATTTATAATCTTATATTATATTTTCCATTTTTGTAATGTAAAATGATTCTAATTATATATCCATTAATCCATTTTTTGTTATTTGAATATTTTTCTTTTTGAATTTATAAAATAAATTGTAAACCTTTTCACATTTTCAATTTGAAAAACATGATTTTTCATGAAGAAAAAAAGATTAATTTTAAATTTAAATTTTCCACTTATATGAAGTTAATTTTGAATAATTTAGTCAAAATTAATAATCAAAATAATTTCTTCTAACAAATAAGGGTAGTATATTTTTTTTCCAGAAATGAATAATGAATGTTGTAAAAATTATTTACCATAATTAAGGTAAAAATGAGTTTTTCATGAGGTTTAAATACAATGATAATAGTCAAAATTACCCAAAATGTTATATTAATTTAATTGAATATGTTGGTTTCTATATTTAGCATAAATGTTTTTTACATATACAAATTTTTTACAACTTTCCATTGAATATGACCTGTATACTATGTTTTTTAATGAAATAAAAAAGAAATTCATTTCATAATTTTAATAAATATTATTCCATATGATATAGAAAAAACATATATTAAGTTATATATATATCATTTTGAAATAAAAATTATTTTTTAATCATTATTATTTATTTAATTTTTCTAATGTGAAATATTTTCATTGCAACCTTAAGAAATATCAACACAGTAATTATTTGGATTACAATAAAATATAATAAATGATAATTAAAATATTATAGGTGGTATTAATTTAATGATTTATTATATTCCACAAATTTTTTATATTAATATATCATGTTGCATATGTGTCAATGAAATTATATATTTTAATTCTATTACTCTCTTGATATTTTTTGAATTGAAATTAAATGAGTACTTTCTAAATTCACATTATTATTAACATATATTATATGATATTTAATTATATGACTTAAAATTAAAAGAAATCATATATTCTACCATGTTATTTTTAAATGGTAATAAAACACACACAAAATTCATTCATTTTAAAATTAATCTTTTATAATGAATATATTGACCCCCCAAATAGTAGATACTATGTTTGCATGGTTAATGATAATGTAGTGTTTTTCAAGTTACATACACATGTGTAAAAATTAATATCTTAGACAAATTGAATTTTTATATTATTAATTATATATAATATTTAGAGTAATTAGGTCAAAATTATCCAAAATTTCTGATTTTATTTTAGGTTCAATGTATAAATTACCATGTTAAAAAAATCTATTGTGAAAAATATAAATAGTACAAATATTATAATTTTAATGTCAAGGAACAAAATGTTTTAGAAAAGTGTTCAATTTTGTCATTAAGGTGTGGATAAACCATATCTTCCCCTTAAAACATTAATTATTAATTTTGGATCGACATTATGAAATATCTCCCTCATAATACGGAATATTTTGACAATTTAAAATAATACACCTTCTACTCCACTATAAAATGGAACAAACTCCACCACTTATAACATGTTCAAACCTATTTTTTCCAAAAAAAATAACTGAAAATTACATTCCAAATGAACTCCCATAACCATAGAATCATTTTTTTTTCATAAATCCATCCTAGGAGTGCATTTGTTCAAGCTTGATGAGGATAACCAACAATGATGTAATGTTCTTCTGCGAGTGACATTATTTTAGTTCATTCTCCACCACCTTCAGTATTTATTAAAACATGTCAATATAATTAAATAATTATATTCCATACATTTTGATTTTGTTATAATAAGAAAATGACCTACATCAACCTCCACATCAATCAAATGGGTTAAAAATCATCATTCATGTGTATGGTGAACTATCGTCTCGTGAACGGATTTAATTTTCCCTTTCAGTACAACCTTTCACTGTTGGGTATGATGGATGATCTAAATGACATATATATTATTAATAACAAATTTACACCTATATATTAATAATATTATATATATATATATTTTACATTCTATTCTATATGAGATAAGATAGCACACTCTTCTTTACAGCTAACTACCCCTTCCTGAAGAGATCTAATTCGTCATTGCAAAATGATATATTGAATTTGATAAAGATATTTTATCATGATTATATGGTATATTAATTAAATAATTATGATATTAATGAAATATTTATCATTAATTAAAGAATAAATATATCATTTTCTTTCATTCATTTTTATTCACATTAGTATGATAAATGTTTTTGGGTATGTGTAGAAAACCATATTCACGAATTGATGTAATGATATTTTAATTTACACACAATATGGATGATAGATTAAAGTATCTTATATGTAATATATTTTATTATGATAATTATGGATATGTAAAACAATACTTACCTTTATTCCAAAATGATATTTTAAAAATTGAAGTGTAACTCATACATAGGTACAGACTAACATCACTATAATGTAATCATACTTCAGTTTCCATATCCATAATTCATGAATGGTCTTAAAAATATAATTGATATATTAATATGATAATTATTTCATTATTATTATTATGTTTTTTATGGAAATATACAATATCCACAAGAATAATAACATTCATAACAATGAATGAATGAAAAAACCAATCAATTAACACCTTAAACAATGAAAATAATTAAAGATTATTAATGTCCAAAGGAAAAAAATTTATAAAAGGATCATATATGATAATTCAAAGATTAATATTTTTCTACATAACAATTATAAAATTCATAAAACCAATATATATGATTATTAAGTTTGTATAACTAAGAAGAAACATTAAGTAAAGAATTTCTTAGCAACTCCATTTCATTGAGGCACATTGTAGTGTCATAAACCATGTATTTTTATATAGAGAATGTAATTAACTAATGAAATAAAATATCATTAATACATAATTTCTTTGGGTAATTTATGAGTAAATTTTTATTACATCATCTACTGGGATTTTATTAAATGTTACTAAGTGGTAATGAATTTCTTAACTCAATTTTTGATCATTAGGTTAATCCTTTACATAATTGATTATTCCACTATAAGAATATATTTATTATGATATTATGTTAAATTATTATTTATATCCATTTTAATTAGTGAATTTATTGTTGAAACACATAATCTATCCATTTATTAATTCTTACTTCAACGTTATGATCATTGTAAGGATGTAATTCAAAATGAAAATCTAATCAATATTTTATAATCATGAATTTCACTAGAAATAAATTATTCTACCATATCCATATAAAATCATTCATTTTAATTATCCTATTTTAAATTAAAAAATAATTTCATGAAATATTGAAATATTTCATTCATTTTTAATTAAATTAATAATTTTTTTAGAAAATATGAATTTATTTCTCTCTTCAATTGGAAATCTGTTCACTCAAAAAAAAATATTTTCTCAAAAATGTTCAAAAATGTTTTGAAATTTTTTTAAAATTATTTCTAAAATGCAATTTTACCCATTTTTATATTTTTTTCTTTTTTTTAAATAAATCTTCTATATTTTTTATCACAATGAAAACATGTCTTCTTTACAGAAGTTATAAATGTACATTCTTGTCCATTTTAAAATAAGGAACGATCCTAATCGGTATACAATAAAAATGAAAGATCTTTTTAAATTTGATGGTATGTTTAATATTACCCACTCGACAACCATCATTTCAAGGAATCATACTTTTCAAAATTTGAGGAAATTTTTAAATTTTATTTTAAATACTTATTTTCAAAGAAAAGAATATTAAAAATGTATTTGAAAATAAGAATGACATTATCCACAATAATGGTTTCAAAGATAATTTTATGGTATTTAAATTAATCAATGATAAAAACCCATTTATTAGTACTCAAATGGGTAAATGGTGATACCATAATTACTCTTCCTTTATAATTTTTTTAATTATTTTTCCAAGGACAATATTCACATTTACATTCTTGTTTCATTTTTTATTCATTAACTTTTCCATGAAATATTCACTTTACTATAGATATTGATCATTGAATTTCCCCTAAATTTATATATTATTTATCATGGATATTCTTATTGGTTAAACTATTTTTCCTTTTTATATATGGTGTTTTACATTAAATTTAACTTAATTGACTGTATAATTAATGATAAATATGTATCCTTTACTCAAGACATATATTTATTGTTATTGAATTTTGAGTTATTAATTAAATAATTTATTTGTTATATAAAGACTGATTTGGATCTATATTCACATATGGGCCTTGATAATATATATCCACTTGATGCATCAATACTATTGTGGGATGAATTGATTAAATAAAGGTAATTATTTTTTACCTGGTGTGTTTTAAACCATCTTTTGAATGGTCTTGATGTTATGGTTATCATGTTCCTCGGATAAATGATGACTATAAATTAACCCATCATTCTTTGGAATTTAGTTATTATTATCCATGATATTTTAATATCATATTTTCTATGTATGTATTTAATTATCATCTTATTGATTAACTAGAATGTTTTCTCAGTTATTTACGTATCCATATTAATTTTTATCATCTTTTCAGAAAATTCATGTTTTTAACGGCATATATTATTAATTATTTAAATTTGAATTTTATTATTATCATTAAATCGTTATAGATTCCATTTCACTAAAAACATACTAGGTATTTGAGTTAACACTTATTTTTTCCCTTTCCATAGGATATGAAGATGAATTATTAGAATTACTTTCAAAGATGATGTTTTTTGAATTTTTTATGCAGTATTGTTTTTCAATAAATAATGTGTATCATTTATGTATTTGGGTTTCCAAAACTGAAAAGCATTTCTATCATCTAGGATTATATTCCTCATATAGATGAAAATGAAATAAATTAAAGACCAAGATCTGGGATACTGTGGTTTGGGGTTTTAAAATCATAGCATATCATATACGGTTTGAATTGTTCTCATATACTGATAATATATAGGGATGTTTTTAAGTACTGAAAAGCCGCTCTATATAAATATATTTATTAATATATCATCAAAACAATTATGTAAACCTAATATCACGATCATATTCTATTTAATATGGTAGACCA
Source organism: Viscum album (assembly GCA_963277665.1). Lineage (NCBI taxonomy): Eukaryota > Viridiplantae > Streptophyta > Magnoliopsida > Santalales > Viscaceae > Viscum > Viscum album. Next base: position 824,032,926 of record OY728157.1, read on the forward strand.
TGAAACCATATCACATCTTTAGTATAAAAATCTAGCCATATTATCTCAAGAGAAATAATCTCAAATAGTGACGTAGTGTGCTTCATTTTTTATTATGATTGATAGAAACCCATATATCATTATCACAATAAGATTTTTTGGGGATCCCAACAAAAAATACATGGTCATTTTTTCTAATTTTCATTTATTATTGGGTATTTGTTATAACATCCCCGTATACATTTTTCACTAAGTCAAAAAATTCTATAAAACCAAGAACAGACATAAAATCTATATAATATATTTCTTTATTCCTTCGCACTAGTAATAATCTTTCAAATACCTATATATCATTGTGCATCCGAAATATGTAGATAATTAAGAACTCTGAGCCACCTTGAAAACCTCCTTTATAATGTTTATATTGGAAAAAAACATACACCATTCTAAATCTTTATGATTATGTAATATTTGAGGATGAACTCAGTAACATTTCTCACCATATTTTATAACCCCATATAATACTTGTGTTACACAATAGTCATCACTTGGACTGATGGTTGAAAACTAATTTGATAAAAAATACCATTCCTATGTAATTTACCAATCCATCCATTTAAAATATAGAAATATTGGATTATTTTTTATCCTCATCATGGATAATATATCATCTTTAACTCAACATAAATCATTGGACATCATGTTTAGTTTCCCATGTATTATTTTATTGAGTATTAATATTAATTAATCATTTGTAACAATATTCATTGGTTAAAGATAAAGTCTTTTTCTGTGAATATATACATTAAAATTTTCTGATATGTATATGTATCACACATTTCTCTATAAAGATAATGCATCAATATATGATATTTAAAAATTAATACATCTTACATAAAATCAAGTATTTTGTAATTTTTATCTTGGGACACCAATATCCATAAGGTATAAGATATAACTAAGTAATACTTTATGAGAACACATAATAATAGGTTAAAAACTATAATCCATAATAGGGTAATGTTAGAACAGATCAATATTCGCTGGAGATCCACTAGTTTATTCATTCACCCATCCTGATAAACATGGTTCCATTCTGGGTTTACTTGGTTAGTTGATTATATGGTCAAGAAATATTAACTAGAAACTATTTATAATATCCATCCAAACCAAGAATAATTAGCATCACAGTAACCATGGTTGGTTAAGGCCAATTTTTTATAGATTTAGTCTTTGATTGATCTACTGATATACCTTCCCTTTAGAAAATATGAGAAAAAAATGAATTCTTTTTCATCCAAAAAACATTCAATAAAAATTTTACTTATATTTTCACCATCCATAGGGTGTTCAATGCAATTATCATGTGATATACATTCTACACATCTCTCTTTTATTCTATAATAATATCATCTATAAATATTATCACAATGTTATCATGATAAACATTATAAACTCTATTCATTAAATAAAATAATGTTGTGGGGGAATTAGTAAGGATGAATGGAATCATATATACTCATAATTTTCATACCTTATACATAATGTTTTCTGGGTTATATCCTCCTTATCAACCCTAAATAGATAATATCAAGAAACAATTTCACACATGGGATATTATTGTGCTCTATGAAGATGATCAAATATGTCACCAATATTGGTTAGTGGAGATTTATTTTTGATCGTGATCTTATTTCACAGCAAATTATCCATGTGGGTTTATATAGTTCAATTATTTTCTTTAAAGATATAAAATGGTTTCAACTCATAGTGATGAAACAAAAATATAAATCCATGATAAATATTCACTTGGAGTTTCTTCTTTTATTAGTGAAACACAATTATGGAAGTTATTTATTGAGTCTTCAATATATGTAAAACAATTGGTATGAGATTTATTGAGAAATCAATTTCACAATTTCATGGACATATAGGATACTCATTTATAAAGACATAAAAACACTTCTAATCAATATTCAGGTTTTCGATGTCCATATCCCCATAACAATCTAAGACAAATGACCCACATGGATTGGATTTAAGTTTGATAAGGTAGTTATAATTCACATGGTCATTTTGTATTCATCATCACAGAACAAAATAAACATGAGTTCATTTAGAATATGAGATATGATTTCCCTTTATCATAAATTTTATGGGATCTATATAATTAACTCTAATCAATGGAAAATATCACATCAAAATAAACAAAAGGAAAAATTACAAGATATCCAGGGACTGTGTTCCCAAAAATATACACAAGAGATGAACTATATGATTGTCCTTCAACCATCATACCATTTGGAGTTGTTTCCTCATAGTAAATATCTAATCATTGATCTGGTAATTCAATTCCATTCTTAAATTCATTATATATAAATGATTGGGTATATCTAGATTCAAAAAGGAAATTATCCTTTATAGAGTGGATGATAAGTGTAGCTTTCACCATGTCATTCCTGTAACCCACTCCGACAGTCTAGATTACATTATAATTTCATTTATATTTGTTATTTAGTGGCCTTTGCAAATTATCATAAAAATTATTTACATTCCTACACTAGTTGGAATAATGACCACACACGTTTATATGAATCATTGGATAGTGTGTGGTTTATTAGTTGTCATACTCTTCCCCCCCATTGAATTGTCCTGTCAATTCATCGTGTTTCGACATTACTGAGCTTTATCACACAAGCTACAACAATTAGAGAACCTCCATATTTGATTCCATAAATTCCATCACTATTTCTTCTAGAAATTTCCTTATGTTGATAAATATAATTTATTTTCACCAAAAGAATTATTCAGGTATTGATGAGACTCAATCTTCTAATTATTATTGAATCTAATTTAATGTGGAGAATCCACAATTTCTAGAAATAAATTGTGGGAAAATTAGATAATTTATTCATTGATAATATGGTCTATAATTAGAATCATATTTCAAATGATTTGTTTGATGCCACAAAATAATCAAACAATTATTTTAGTACTATTAAATAATCTAAAAGAATATCAAGCATGTCTGCTTATATTATTCTCAAAATCCCAAATAGGTTCATCATACTTTTGCATAAGATCAAGAAATTTCTTCTCCATCATTGTAGAAAAAATAGGATCAGGCTAGTTTCTAAGAAATATACTATTAAATTCATCTCATTCCATGCATTAAATTTTTTCCTCTTACCTCATTTTCTTAATAATCTTCCACTATAGATCTGATTTACCTTCCAAATGATAAAATGTTAAAAAAATATTTATCATTTATTGAGATCCATTGAATAAAAAGTATCTTCTCAACAATCTTGATTCCTCACTCAACCACTAGTGTATCTAACGACCCATTAAAATAAGGTGGATTTTTCCTCATAAACGATTCAATAAAACATTATTCTATTTGATCATTTGGATTATCAACATGATTTAAGACATCAGAAATATGATTGAGACTAGAAAAATGATTTACATCATAGATCCCATATCATTTGGTTTCTAAAGTGGACAACCATTTCATTTTATATCACATTTATCGTTATCATGGTACCTTCAAGTTATATATGTTGACTGAAAAAATACCATAGTGTGGGGAATCGTAATCGTATTGGGAAAAAATTGAAATGAAGAATAATTTATATTTTTTTAAATCAATATAAATTATTTTAAATCTACGAAAAAGTTATTATTAACCCAGGTCATCCATGATCATCAGTAATTCAAACAAATCATGATGGTTCAAAAATTAAATGTGAATTAACTAAATAAAATACACTAGGAGTGCCTATCCAGTTATTATGTAAGACCCATTATCATGTACTAGGTAATGATTAATTGAGGTGTGATGTTCAATTTTAAACATTATTAACCCTAGGTGCATCTGTTTCAGAACCAAATCCACTTATGGTGACTTTAATGGGATTTATTTATATGTATAAAGCATAATATATTCCCGGAAAAAACATTAAAATGTTTTCCTATACATATAATTATCCTAAGGGTTCTCAATATAGATTTCAAATACTAGAATTCAATGTTGAAATAAATAATTCTCTAATATCAACTATAATAACCCGATTATATCATATATAAATATCACATTGTTTTAGATGAATATTAAATAAAATTTAGATATACACACCCAATATCCATAATGGTTTTGTTACTTTAGAGACTATATACACAATCTTCTTATTTAAAGAAATAACTTCAACAACCCCCATATAGATATTACCTATGTATTATTTTTTAAAAAATAACCTGATGAAAAAAATTCTTCTTAACATGGGGGAAAACATAATTAAGGGTGAGTTGAGATACTTAATAAGGGTATTCATGGGAGATATGATTATATAATCATCTGAAAAGATAGTTGGTGTTTTTTCCCTAGAACCAACATATTTATATTTTATGATAAACATGTATTCATTTTATTAGAATTAATAAACTACTTATCAGATCATGATTGTTCTTATACATGACAGTGTATGTGATAATGTCCAAAGAGATGTTGTCACACTAAAAAGTCATAGAAGTTCCATTCTATGAGGAGAAACTAGAAGTTTTATGAGACTATTCTTCAATATATGTCCTATATAAAGATGATATCATTTGAGGGAAAAAATTGGTACATGCTATCAGGGGTAAAGACTCATAGGACATTGAGTCACCTTCACATGGTGTATTTCATTGGTAATATCTTTTATAGATATTATGAAAATGGGACCTGTTAGTAGGAAAACCAAATTTTCATATGTCATTAGATGTTCCCATCTGTGTACATGTGTATTAGTCCTTATAATATTAGATAATTATTAATGATGATTATGAGTAGCACACATAGATGTATTTATGAAAACTATGATGATAGATGTTCATGGAAATATATGGAATGTTGGGTGTGCCACAAGTAATATTACATTAATGAGAAATGAGATAAATTACATATCCCTTATGTTATTTAATAGAAGTTAATATCTCAGGCGATTTGTTGGAGTTGAAATATCCTAATTAAATCCATGGAAATTATGATCAATATGAATGTTCTATTTTTAGAACATAAAAGAAAGATATATCCAGCATACAGGTTGATTTCCCTGGAAAAGAACCTGCTCGATTTTAGATATTGTGATAAAGGGATTATATTACCCAGTATGCATTCATATGAGGTGAAATATCATTCTGTCACCCAATCGAACAAATGATCCTGGCTTCCATGCCTCTCATGCACTGTCCCCCCATTGAAAGAATGTTTTAGGATTCAATTCCTCTTGTTCACCATTTCCACAAGGTGAAAATGATTTATGATTACATGCCTCACTAGCTGCATCTCCCTATTGAACAAACATTTTATGATTCAACGCCTCCCGAGAACCATCACCCCATCGAATAGACAATCAAGGGTTACATGAAACCCAGGTACAACTAACCCATCAATATAAAAATCTATCTTTACATACCACCTAGGTTCCATCACATCATCGATCTAATTATATAGCCTTCCACACCACATGGGAACAATTTCCCCCATAAAACTAATGATTCAGGATTCCCCTACACATAGAGACCATATCCCAATTGAATTGATGATCGTGGATTCCAAAACTCATAGGGGAAGGATATCATCCCTTCCCTGGTAAAAAATTATCTAATATATCATTTGTAACCTACCACACTTTGGTCACTAAATTTATTCCAGACTAGTAATTTGGAAAATTTTATCCTTAGATTGGGATTTAGGCCCCAACTATTTGTGATGCATGTTGTTTCAACACTATCTCCCACCTTTACAATCTATAACAATAAATGGAGGTTCTCCCCATGATTTCAAATATCCATAGAGTTCCTCCATATATTCCATACACTATCTCATTTAAGGATCCTCATGTCATATCCCATCTCACACATCCAGACCATCCACACATACACAGGGGGAATTTTATGTTAATACTATGGAAGATTTCCCCTTATTATTCAAGGATAGAAAATCATATTGTTGGTGAACAAAAAACCATGCTATCTTCTCCTCAATAATTGGATTTAGATGTCTAGAACAATCGAGGTATATCATTCTAGAGTATCTTACACAAGAATGTTGTTGAATCCTAGTTTATCCCAATGATACATATCCGCAAATGGGGTAACTATGTGTTGAAAAATTTCCAATGTGTCCTCGTTTCGTGATGTTAAAATGCTGAAAACCCTATTCTAGGTTTCATGACATTTAAATTTGGGGAGATTCCTTAGTCATAATACATTAAATTATAGTAGGTTTTTTTTCATATCTATAATACAATAAATGGAATCAACAATTGTTAAATAAATATGACCATAAATAAATAACACAACATTTATTTGATACATGATGTAAAACATTGTAGTATCATTGGTCTAGTCTATAAATCCATTAAGTCCACATAATTTTTCATTGATTTGTAACAATAGACTTAATAGGATAATTGTTCTATGATCTATGACCATAAACTAGTAGTAGCATGTTAGAATAAGTATTGCAGCCTTAAACTGTGTATATATGGAACATTCTTATTGACCTTAAACTAAATGTAGCTATATAGACTGTGTTGTATGATGTAATTCTATAAAGCCTGACATTGTCATTAAATTAATTTAAATTGTATCTTTACCCTATATTAAGAAAAAAAAGATTCCTCATTTGATATGAATGAGAAAATTACACATTACTATTGCATGAGGTGAAATTTTATATTTTCATGACCCCAGACATGATAGATCATGATGCATTCAGTATTTCCCTACTACCGTGCCACATTATTTTACTACATCTGGTTTGATAACCAGTTTCAGGGATATGTTGAGACCCATGATTCATGTACCATTGGTCCATAAAGGTCTTTGTCCAACCTCAAGAACCACATCCTTGATAATGGTTTCAACTATCACTTTCTGAATATCCCCTTTAATAGTGATGGTTCCCAGAAAACAAGTCTGTCACCAGAATCCTAGGAACATTTCATAATTCATATCTAGATAAATATGACCGTTATCATGTTATAGATATGAAAAATGGTTTATTATTCATTTTCTCACCCCATCCATGACTGATGTTATTGTATATCCAATGTTTCGAACATGGGAAATATTTTCCCCTTTCCATTGGTTTCCAATGCTAAGGTCTATATCTTCCATGAAATGGTTTACCTTCTTTTAACCAACCTAGGGGTTGGTGGAGTTCAAACACCCATGGTATTACCATTCAATGAATCCAATAACACTAAATAAGTAGGTTAGTGTTGGTTGGATTTACTCATCCTGATTTCTCCACATCCCATATATATGATTTAATTTGATTGGTAAATCCCCCCAGAACTCCTTCTTTACAACATCAATCATGATTCAAATGGGATTTTGAGTCTTGGTAAGGATTGTTCATGCATGGTTGAGCTACGCAAAATACTTCTCTAGGCAGTAAGTCCTTAAAAAATTTTTACATGACTCATGAAAGGAGACCATAAACTATTTTCATATTATCCATGATACATCACCTAAAACATTTTTCAATGGTCTAGGGATTTTTAATTCAAATTTTTACATGTGGTCCAAAAAATATTCATTTAAACTATATGCAGATACTCTATGAAACATGAGCTTAAACAGTTTACATATAATATATCTAACATGATCATAAAATGTTTCCAATGGACCCGATGGTAAGACCTAAAACTATTTTTAGATGGTCTATACAAATTGATCTTATACTATTTGGATAAGTTCCATTAATTATAATCTTAATCATTTTCCAACTGTACAATGCTATGTAACCCTAAAATATATCCCCATTGCTAAATCATTATGTCTATAAACTATTTGAGAACCCTACAGTCAAAGTTATATGACTATACACTAAAAATATCAATTTACTCTAATCATGTCAATCAATTTTGATATTACCATGTTTATAATTTATATGTCTTATTAGATAAGTTTGGTTTGATCTAAAATAAATACCTCAAAAAATCATGATGCCCTATATTATATATATGGGATGATTACAATATAACATCATAAATACACAATAATACACTATAGCTTCACCATGTGTCATGAAAATCATATTCCATCATAAAATTGAATCACCCCAATTACCAGAGTTAGTCATCTTTAGTAACACCCAAAAATGATAATGGGTTAAATGACTAAATTAGATTAATCATGCCAACATGGTGCACCTTCCTTTTCAGAAGGCTTCCATTTTAGAACATCATTGCTTGAATACTTGGCATGGATCAATGATCAATATGGGTTACCTTTAGTTATGTTTCATAGGGTTTGTGTGAGTGAGGATAAAACCCCACTATAAAGGACATGCATTGGCATGTGGGGACTCTCATTTGTCAGATGACCCGTTCGGGCACGTGGGTGGTCCCTAGGGTGCGGACCACTTGTTTTCAAGAAAACTAGTGGAACCTGGCAGGACAGGACCCTATGGATATGTTAAAGGAAGGGTGTATATGATCTCACAATTATCTAATTTTTATATTTTATATTAGAGGATGAACCATGCCTTAAGTGTGATGCACTGCCTGGGTTGAGTTGTAGGTCCCACAATGAGGACGGTGTGCTCAAAAGGGGGAGGTAGATTGTAACAACCCCAAATGAAAAAGCGTTAAATAAATAAATGATATAACTCATTTCAACAAGGTGAACATTCGTTTCATGATCTTACCTATTTATAACTCCATAGTTAGGAGTGTTTTGCCTAGAGTAGTGATCAGGATGGGTGACCTTTTGGGAAGTTTCTTATGTTGTGTTTGAGTGAGGAAAAAATCACACTATAAAGGAATTGTATAGGCTGGTGGGGAAATTCATTAGTCAGATGACCTGTGCGAGCACATGGGTGGCCCCAGGGTGAGGACCACGAGTTTGTGAGGAAACTGGTGGTACCTGGAGGGCCATGACCTGATGGCAAGGTCAAAGGTTGGGTCTTTGTACTATCATAGGGACCTGGTAGTTACACATACCATTCCACATATGAGATCAGTATATGGATTTATTCACATCCTCATGGTGTATGTAGTAACACCATTAAATTTTATCCCTAGGACTTGATAAAAATTTATCCACACTTTGACACCATTTATGGTCCCAACATATGATCTTAAACTATGTATCATTAGTTTGAAGATATTATTTTGGAATGTGTCCAAACATGTCATCCTTTTATAATAGATTCTAATTTTGTCATGCCATGAATAATCCCATAAAGTAAAAATTTATAATCCCTTATTAATGATGTTTGGCCTCGAGTAGTGATCAGGATGGGTGACCTTTTGGGATGTTTCCTAGGGTGTGGCTGAGTGAGTACAAAATAACACTACAGAGGTCATGTGTAGGAATGTGGTGAACTTCATTAGCTAGATGACCCATTCCGGAAAATGGGTGGGGACAATGTGTCTGTGAGGCAACTGGTGGTACCTAGTGATCCAGGACCGGATGGTCATCTCAAAGGCTGGGTGTCTGCATTGTCACCGGGACCCAGTTGTTACACCTACCATGCCACATATGAGAACTATATATGGATTTATTCACATCCTCATGGGATATGTAGTAGCACCTAGAAATTCTATCGCTAGGCCTATCTACAAATTTATCAACCCTTTGGCCCCATTTATGGTCCCATCATTTTGACCATAAACTATGTATCATTTGTTTCATGATATTATTTTGGAATGTGGTCATACATTTCTTCCCTTTACAGTGGATTCTAATGTCTCCCTTCCAATAAAATACCCTTGAAGAAAACATTTCCAATCTAGGTCGATGAATCTTGAATCTAAACAATTTTCCATGGTCTAGGAATTAATAATTTAAACAGCTTTCAAGGGTCCATGAAGCATGAACAAAAAATCCTTGAAGATGGTCTACACAACATGACATTAAAATGTTTTCAGTGGTGAATTTAGAATTACATTATACTATTTTTAGTAGGTCCATGAATTGTGATCATAAACCATTTTTTTCAATTATAGTCCACGAATTATGAATTTAAACTTACAACAGCATAATTATGAGTTTTACAACACTAAATAACAAAACCTTACACATCCTCACATAATGTTACATTTTAATCTTACCCTGTATAAATTCAGGAATCCTTATATGATATGTATGGGATGATATAATTTTTTTAACCCATATTCAATTGTGATTCCTCATATGATAATTACTATCGGGTCAAAAATGATGCCCCTCCTAGAATACAGCATCCTTATATGTTATAAGATGAACCAAAACCAATTTCCTAGACACATGAAGATAAACAATAGCCTTACCCCATGTCAAAATAATGGTCTTCCCCATTAAAATTATGGGATTCTTCAATTCCATCATTTGATAGGATTTAACCCATTTTTAGTATTTGTATCCTACCTCAATATATTTTACGATTGTTCTTTTATTTGTTTCCATCTTCATGGGATATGAATCAATGATATACCTCTCTTTTTCTTGACTAGAATAAAAATTCAATACATTATCTCCTCTAAACCATTTATGGTCAAAGAATTATTATCCTAAATAATGTGTAGATCATCTCAATGTATTTATGTGGTACACATGCCTACATCTCAGCTTTTCCCGTTGGAACTTTTCTCTTCTTCCACGCAGATATATAGAAGGCTAAAATCATCATAGTCCAAGGATAATTAATTTAAGCCATTTTCCACATTCCCTCTTCTCCAATCAATAATATCATAAACTATGTGTCATTTGTTCTGAGGTATTTGTGTTGTAAATGGGCCTACATTCCCTCCATTCACATATTAAACTACCCATTTAATTCAATTAAAATTCCCTCTAATAAAATGTTCCTATATGTCCAAGAATCATAAATTTAAAATATTTTCTAATAGTCTAAGAATCATTACATTAAACTGATAATGACAGTATGGGTTGTATGACTTAAAATGTGTACCACCGGCTTCAGGATCTCTTCATTTGGTGAAGGGAGTTGATGGATCCAGTAACAATTGGTAGTCTACACCACATGAACATCATTTATTACCCATCCTTTATAGTCTAATATCTTTGACATTAGACTATGTGATCCTTGGTCTAATAGTTAAGACCATAATCTATGTGAATTCTTCCCTCACATGGTTTTCTTCATCCTTGGTGTTTCCACAAACCAATTTCTCCGCCATCCATAATTATGTTGGGGTTGATTCCCATCCTTTTAGGAAATATACTGATTTCTAGAACCTATATCTCTAGGCTTCACCATAAATTCACCAAAATACCATGTGTTATCTATGGTGTTATTACCGTTTAATGATCCATTTGAAGTCCTTACTTGGTATAATCCCCATTAGTTTTCCTTGGTCCATTAGCAGATGAGATGCTACCATGACCCAACCCAATGATGAAAAGAAAAACATGTTGGATGTACAAGCCCTGCCATTTTCCTCTTCACATGTTGTTAAAATGTGGCCTTACCCCATATAATACTGAAATGCATCATAATGTGAGATGATTTAACCTGTAAGAAATCAGGATTCCACACATGAAAAGTACATTATGAACATCAATGTAATGTCCTCAGAATGTGATGATACACTATAGCCTTACCCTCTATGAAACCAAGATTCACCACAATGTTAGATGATTTTACCAATAAAAAACTAGGATTCCCCACATGATAAGGACGATATTAGCCTCAAACAAATTTCCTCAGCACTGAATTTTAAGCTATAGAATTACACGGTATAAAAATGGAATTCCTTTTAAGGTAGAATTATTTACCTTGTACCAATGTTTGATTCCCCATATGAAAAAACGTGTTGTAGAAATACCAATTCCCTTAGCACATGACATTAATCTATATAATTACCACATGTGAACATGGGATGCCTCGTACCCTAATATGAGACAATTTAGTGTCCTCATATGATATTTTAGCCCGTTATTGTGTCAATAATCTTACCATGTCACCCCTTAGAACAATATGCTTCATGAAGCATATACTTATGGGATATGTAGTGATTCATTGTATTTTCACCTTAGCTACATCCCTCTTTATCTCGTCAATATAGGGTTCTCTCTTCCCCAATAACATGATGTCAACCTAGTGTATGGTTTGTTGTTTTTCACGTGGAAAGTGTCTTTTTTCCCACATTACATGGTGGTTAATCACACTTTCATTCTATAAAATCCCATGTGGGTCAATCATACCCCCTGCCACTATTGGTCAATGCAATGTGACCTTAACTGAGTGACTACCCCTACAGTCTGAGCTCTTTGGCTTTAATCTAGTTGCATCTATAGTCCATGTTGTACTAATATAATCTTCCAAGACCAAAATCTTTTGGGAAGGATGTCGGATTTCATCCTCACCATATGAAATGAACACAAGATCTCTCATGCAATAAGTATGTGATGATGAAAAACAATTATACCCTGTGAAATTGAGATCCTTTATATGTTAATTATGTGATGTCAGTAATTACACATTTAAAATTGGGATGGTTGATAATATGATATTGTTTGATATCTATATAATATAGGAATTGACCCCATTATTGTTGGTCTACTTTCATGCCACTTCCTAGAACTATTCGAGTCTTCATTCCAGATTTAATGGGATACATAGTGATGAGCAGATATATTTTTTTCTCATCCCCAACCAAAATATTAACACATTTTTCTCCCTTACCCCTCTACTCTAGGTTTGAATTTTACCTACATGCATTTCCAGTTAGATCAATTAAATAAATAGTGGAATAAATCTTGTGGATCCTAAGATTCCCCCCAGGACATTCCCCACCACCTTCTGCACATCATTATTTCTCCAGTTTAGATAGTCATGATTATCGATGTTAAAAAAGGATATATAATTTAAAGGTTTCTTGCCACACTATGTAGCATACTCTCTTGTGCATACACAATGATGGATCTTTGAGAAAATTTTAATGTTCCCTGTTTTTACCTCAGTTAATGGTCGATCAAGCATTTTCTTTCTCTCCAAAATATACATGACAATAGAACCTATGTTTCAAACATGGTTATTTTTTCCCATACATTAGTTTCTCCCCATTCACTATCCAAGTATTAATATTAAAACTCACTCTTTTGGGATTTTTTTTGCTTTCACCATTTCTTTATTCCTCACATTCATGGAATAATAACTGTATACTAATCCATGTTTCTCTAATTGAGAATGGAATTGTTGGGATTAGGGGTTTGGAGTAATTTATCCTCCAGAAATGTTGAGATGCGTGATACCCCCTCATCCAAAATCAATGACCATAAACTAGGAATCCACATTTAAGATTCATGACTATAGCTATGTTCAAGTCATACAATCAATGATTTTTCTGATATTGGGAACCATTGGACCTCAATTCACATCATTATTGTCACTCTAAGACACAACATATGTATATTTAAGATTCATTCCCATGGTCGATAAAGCATATCCTTAATAAAAATGAAGGCGTATCAATGATGATTTCAGCGGCATTTGGTGGCCTCTTAGGTCCCTCCATTCACATTGGGTAAATTTCTCAATGTTTTGAACATTTCTCGGAGACACTAATCTATTTGGTATAATAATTATTACCATAAAATATTTTTTATTAGTATAAGAATCATAAAATTAGTATTTGTGCATGTAGTCTTAGTAATGTTCTTTGCAGTATCTTGTGGCCTCTTAGGCACCTCTATTCAAATCAGGTAACCATTCATTTATATTTGTTATATATATAGAAAACCTCTCTTATCAAATCATTAACATTACATAACAATTGTGGATAAATAAAACATTATACAAATAGATTCCCAAATACCACACTTGGTATATAGCCTTTAGAAACAAGGAATGATAAACACTAGTACATATCTGAGCTATATCATATCTTATGTAAAACCCCAATCTTCCATGATACGCTTATCATTGAATAATACAGTAGCGTGTGTTGAATGAAACTTTGAGTTCTAACACACACCACAACCAATCAAACTAGCCATTATGAATAGTAATAACCACTTTTTGATATTTTGTACTTATTATCTTTCAAAATGGACTTCATTTTTGGATTCGGAATATCGAAATTATATTATGGTGAATTTTTGGTACTTTTCTGATAACTTTAATATTTTAGTGAAAACTTAAATTCAACAAAATTATGTTTATAAGAATGCTTCTGTTCATCACAGCATAGAAAATCACAATCTTGGTGATTGCTCATTGAATGAGACAGAAAAGGGTTTTCCTACTTGCTCTGTTAATACAGATCAAGAGGTAGATGAAAAGGCCCAAAAAGATGGTTCCAATTGCAGTGGATCATCAACTGAGGAGGATGATAAGCCTATACATTTAGAAGAAGAATATCTGAAAGCCATGGCTAGGAAAGGAAAAAAATCAGTAGTAGATGCTGATGGTTTCATCACCCCAAACCCAAAAAAACTAGAATATGTAAGGATTACTCTCAAGTGGAAAAAACCTTCACCACTAGGTCGATTGAGGTAAAAAAAAAGGTTTCCCCTGAAAAAGAGAAAGGAAAATCAAAATGTGAGAAATCCATCATTGTTTTATATCACTTCTCAAAGCATTTCACAAAAGAGGAAGTACAAGAGTGGCTTGATCATACGAGAAAGCAAAAATAATTGTTGAAACAGGAGAAAAAAACGGGACTCTTAATGAGGAACAATTTCCAAATGCTATGAAATTCATTTACTTTGAGAAAATGAAGTTGAAATCACAATTTTCTTGATGTTGGTTTTGTAGACCTTCTGTGATGTCATTATTTCTAGTTTACTGCTCTCAACTTTTTACTGTTTTGGACGATCTGCTTTGATTTGGTGAAATCCGGTTGTTTTGGATGTGCTGGTCATCCTTCATTATTTGGACTATGTTCTGGAGAGGCTCCATATCTAGAAAATTGTCTGGTTGTTTTTGAATCGCTCTTTTCCCCAGTCTCTGATCATGTGAGCCTGTTTGACTATATTGGATTTCGAATCTGGAAGGAAGGTTTTGTGTTTTGGTATCAACAATTGACTGAATTTTCAGGACTTCTTCTATTGTTTAGATGCTCACTCTGGGGAAAACTGTTCTATTGGAGATTCTGTTTTCTTCACTGTTTTGTTTGACATGTTTTTGCTGTGTACCTTAGAACAGGTTCTGCTCTACAAATGTTGAACAACTGGGTGATGTTGATGCTGATTCTGAAGGTCTGTTTCTCTAAAGCTGCTAACCTGTTTTGACATGCCTAGAATTATCCGGTCTTCTTCATAGTGTTTTCTGTTTGGCACAAGTTTTTCCGGAATGAAGAATGTGCTGCATTTTGGGGCTTTTGTTTGTCTGGTTGCTTTTAACAGCCTTTGGTTCACCTGTTTGTTCTTATGGGCTGTTTTTTATTTTCTTATTGGTGTAGGCTATCTACACCTCGTATGTACCTTGTAACTCTTTTTGTTTTAATAAACATTCTTTGACATGGATTGGGAAACCAATCCATGTTACCTTCCAAAAAAAATGAATACTTAAAATTTCTAAATTTTAATTACAAACAAATTTTTTAATCGAAATAATTAATAGTAATAAATTATGAATTTGAGTTGATTTATATTATATTTAGAATATATTTTGAAAATTTAATCCAATCTTAGTCATTGGACATAATTTCACATTTAAACCGGACATAAACAAGTGTCAATCTTTTGATAGTTGTTGTTTTTTAAAAACACACTTTTTGATTTGACAATGGGAATTAATTTTAAATTAATAAATTCCACTTCAATTTTTTTAATTTGGTAATATAGACTCCATTATTGAATTCAGAATATCAAAATTAACTTTGGGTAAATTTTTGGTATTTTTCAGAAAACATTTAATTTTCAATGAATAGTGAAAAAACATAGAGTTATAGTTTAAAACCAAATTTGTTTTTAAATAATTATTTATTTTATTTAAATTTATTCTATGTCAAAATAGATTCATAATACCTATATATGTTAAATGTAATTAGTTGAAGTTAGTTAATAATAATTTTAGACATATACAAATTTTATTGAACTTTTCACCGTCTTTTACCCACCTCCTAGGAGAATTTTCCAAATCACATAAAACATAATTTTACTGCTTTTGTGAGTGATATTTCGAAAATCTGAGAGTCACAGTAAATATCAAGGAGTAAAATGTGGTTCAATAAGATAAAAATAATTTTTGGTGAAAAATAACGTTTTCCTTTTATTTACCACGGTTAAAAGTAAATAATGTAATTAAGGGTAAACATGATATTATTATTAGCCTAACACATGTCCTAATTCTATTGGATAAGTATAATTCGACCAAAACAACCTTATGAATAAAATATTATAATTTATTTCCACTTTTATTAGATTAGGACATTTATTATTATTTAATTCAAAGAAGAGTTAAAAGAGTTAAAATCAAGGTTTAATTACTAAACCATTTTTAATATAGGGTTATATATAAGATAAATTCGATTATAAATGTTCATTAGAAAGTGAAACATATTTCCTACAAAATGGAATTTTATTTATAATTTTTATACATTAAATAATTTAATTTATTTATGACTCAATGGTGATGCAGTAATTATCTAATTAATGAAATATTAAAATAATAGGTAGTATAAATATCCAAATAATTTTAATTTGAGACTTTTTATGAATTAAAATACTTTTATAGGTTGATATAACATTTTATTATTGATTTAATTTTGTTTTTTCCAATTAATAATGCTGTTATGATTTTCAAACAATTCAAATACCAAATAGTGTCAAAATTGACATAAAAGAGTTTTTAGAACAAATATTATATTATTAATTTATATTCTATTCCTAAAAATATAAGGTTCGGCCAAAAGACTTAAATAATGATATATGTATCAATAATGGACCACTTGGGGGTATCTTGTAAGTTTATAGCAAGTTTATTGACTATATAATTTAAAAATACAAAGTAACATGGTAAATGTCAAACTAATTAACTAAGAGTTAAAACTAAAAGATAAGGTTAATATAATGATCCAAACCTATCTAAAATCTATTGGATGAATTTATTTAGAACCATACATACCATAGACTTTTAATAATCCACTTTGGAGCCATTAAAAATCGAATATGAATTTATTAAAAATTAATACTTTAAGTTTTTCCTAAAGAGCCCCTCCTCCCCTTTATAAAAGGACACAACTTCTAACCAATTTTTCACACATTCTAAGCCATTTGGATCGGCCAAACCCTGCCCAAATACCCTACAAAATATCCTTAATTACTTCTAGATGCCTTAGTTTGATCATAAATCCATCTTATAGAGCCCTTTTGATCAAATCAAAAGGAAGAACCCGAAGAAGAGTTAATGATTTCACCACCCTCTTTCAAGTTCTTTTCTTCTACCACTTCCTTTTTTTGTTGTTTTCATTATAAAATAATAAATCCAGTATATTATATATATTTTTTTGTTATTATAATTATGGTATAACCAAATTCATTATTCTATCCCCCCTTTTAATGACATGTCACCATACATGTGTACTTATGGCTTATCGTCTCCACGTCATGGTGTAATTGTCATTCAATACATTATTATTTGGATGGGTATAATAATGATGTGTATTTGATGTAAGTATAAATATAACATGATAAAGAATCTTTATATATTATATAACATCAAATTATATGTTTTATTATTATCAAAAGAATGATATTTTTTCTCGTGCGTACGTACGGACTACTGTCTACACGAACGCGATGAGATTCATTCTCCATTGTATCCATTCAAGAATAATTTTCATTTAATGATTAAAAATAATGTTTAAGGACTTGATATCATTCGGGATATGAATAAGATACAACCTATCCATAACAAACACAGCTTATGTAACAAATCATATAAAATAAAACGTGTAAGTTAACACCCAAAACAATGATAATACTAAGATATTATTAACAAAGGTATGTAAAAAGATAATATATTTATCATATTAATTTAAATGATTCTTGTATAATTTAATAAAAATTATTTCTCCATTATTTTTCTGGTTAACCCACCCTCAACCAAGGAAATGTACAAGGTAAGAGGTTTTCATCTCACTCCTTATTCTCGTGAGATTCATACCATATTGCCACTATTACCTTCTGTGTGGTGTATGTACTACCCATAATTATATTATTTGTGTAATACACTTTAATTTATGTGTATTTACATATTAATTGTGTGATACCTCTTTCATGGGGTTTATGTTTCGTATGTTATGAAATTGTTAGGGGTTTATTTCACAATCTCTTCATAATCAGAGGTTGTTTATACGTAATTATCTACTGGGACCTCTTTATCTTCCGCATCCATGTTTCTTAAAAATTTATTTAAAACATTCTAAATATTTTAAAAAATATGGGTTAATGTCATTTATACCCTTTTTTACTTTTTATAAGATGTTTATAAAGGAATCTTTACATCATTTTCTAAACAAGGACCTTTTTAACCTTTTCGACATATTACGGTAAGAATGTCTTTTTTTTAACTTATACGGAGGGTATGGCTATTTTCCATCATTGTAAAATCTTTGAAGCTTACCTTAAAAGATTGTATGAATATTTTCATAGTAAATGTCTTCTTTTAAAATTTTGTGACTTTTAAATGTTTTAAAGATTTATCTTTCTAAATATTATTAATTAATGTCCATGTTTTCAAAATGATTTTAAGGATTTATTTATATGGACATGAATGTTTTGAAATGATAATTATTTTAAAAAGTTTCAAAGTGGTATGGGACTCTTTGATTAAAAAATCTCCTTTAAATTACTTCCTTTATAAATGTGTAACTTTTCAATGATTTCAAGAAAAAGATATTTCTCTCAAATAGTTTTCATTTCATCTATGTCAACATCCTTTGATAAATTTTAAGCTTATTTGAAGTTGATTTATTATGATACAAAACATCCATATTTTATTGAAGGTTTTGTGATATGTTTGACCATGGATGTGTTATTTTTATACCATTCATAGTTTATGGAGAAATTATTGACATTCCGTACGCTAGTTTTAATACGAATGTATATGTCATTTTTAAACCTGTTCATTTGAGGAATTCATTGGACTTAATAAGTGACAGGTAGAGCCTCCAATAGCTCCTCGATGCATCGGTAGGTCTTATGAGACAAACTAGTGTCTTGGAATGAGGCCTTGACAAAATCATATTTGTAGTCTTGGCATGACTCATTGGCTACATGGTTATGATAGTCTGGCATTATGCATTCCGTCATTATGAAAGTGGTTATTGATACTGCATGTGATTATTCGAAAATTAGAATATCTATGTCAATAAGTAAATGGAATTATTTAATTTTATAGTTTCCTTATTATGCAATAGTTCAAATTTAAAATTATTTTGTTTTAGTTATACATTGCCTTAAATATTTAGGCTTTTTTATGAAAGTTTCCACTATATTGTTATCCTTACTGAGCATCTGAGCTCACCCCTTTCAATGTTTTATTTTTTCCCTTGATGTGAAGAAGTATTTTATGAATGACCTATAGGAAATGTTTGAGGGGATATGAAGATAAGATGTGTTGTTGTTATTTTTTCACTTTATGATGTAATGTAAGACATACAAATATATCTAGTGTTTCCATGACTACTAAACTAATCGGTCATTCGAGACTTCATTCCTTGTAATCACGCAAATGTATTGAAATAATTAACCGACTCTGTGTAACTGGGGTCTGGGAATTACAGTTGGCATCAGAGTAAGTTTAGTACAATCCTTGGAAGCTATATTTAGATAAACTCTGATCAAAGCACATAGCCCTAAGATAGACTTTGAGGATCAGTATAGAAGAGCTTCCTAAAATTTTGGTATTGTAGTGATTTTGTAAGTTTTCCAAGAAATACATCCCTGTCTGGATACGAGCAGGTAGAGGCGGCTCTGGCACTGATGAACCTAGGAGTAAAACCCGAAAACACTGCATTGAGATAGACTTGAATGGGAAATGGTGCACGACAACATGTCCTTGTTGCAATCTTGGTTACGACACTCCCGGGGGATATGCTTAGGATAATTTTCATTTTCATTACAAACCATTATGAAGGGTTTATGAGTGTATAATTCCTCAAAGAATACATATTTATGATTATGGATTATATCCATAAACTATTTAATTTATGATATGTGTTTTATAAGTTTGGGATTAGGTATTTCTATTCATAAACTAATATAGTGGATGCCATTTTTTAGAAATGGTGCCCAGTAGAAGGAATGAGAACTCTAGCAATGCACATGATCCAAAAATAAAGAAGTATCATATCATTCACGGTCTTAATCCATAATTTATAAGGGAAACAGTCTCCCATGTATTATCATCATATGAAGAAATAATATTATGAGTTGATAAGATATGTAAAGAGTTTTTGGATTCGTATGGATTTTAAGGGAAGCCAGAGATGAAAAGGATGGTAAAGAGAAAGACAGATAACGGGAAGAAGGTAAAGTAGGATTTTCCCATATGTGATAACTATGGAAAGAATCACCTTGGAAAATACTTGAAGGTATTGGGACTATGTTATAAGTGTGGAGATAAAAGACACCATGTTCGTGATTGTGAAGGTAAGAAAAAGGTTTCAAATGTACAATGCATCATCTGCAAAGAGTTTGGACACTATGCAAACCAATGTCCCCGTCATCAGATTGTGCCACAAATGATGCTATTGGATAATAATAAAGTTATGATACTAACAAAAATTAATTGTAATGAATAGTGTTCTTCTGTTGTTATTTTGGAATTATTTCATTTAAGTGTTGTATCAATGATGTTCTGTAAATAAATAATGATTGTACTGTAGTACTATTTCATTGAGGATTTGAGATTTTATGGTACAATGAAAAGTGACTCCATAGTGAGTTAAACTTTTTAAAAATAACATGGTTGAATGAAAGAAAAAACTTAATATAGTACTAATATTGAGGTACTGATTTTGGAATAAGATATGGTTGATTTGGGTAAATTATATTGGATATTATTGAATACCTTGAAACTGATTAATGATTCTTCATCGTTGGAGTTTACAAAAATTTTTATAGAAGGAGTATATCCAGTATTCTATAAATAATAAGGGAGCATGAATGTAATCAATATGTTTTTATGGTAATTCAGGGTGTTACCATATTTTAAAATAATACACGATGAAGGTATTCACATGTTATTACGTGGCAAAAAAAGATCTTCATTATATTTACCTTCCTTATAAATATTGGACTGTGAGTTTCGACAGAAGTAATTTGGATAAGTCTAAAGGTTGGAATGGATTATATTTGAAATTTGATAAAATTTTAAAGGTTAGTGGTTTTGGGATGATTATATTAGGATTGTTATAAAAAGGACAACCTAGAGGTCGGGTAACAACCTGTCGCGTCGGACAATGTTGCGGGAATCAAACCCACAACCATAGTGTGATTGGGATTTATCACCTACCACTAAACTATGTGAAGTCCCTGGATTGTATAATGTAGTTTTTTTAATGGTTCTAATATTTGAATTATACATTCATAATATTTGGAACCCTTCATGATTAGGATAAATAGAGTATTTCTGAGTTGTATTATGTTTTGTTGTAAAAGATGAGATTGTGGTAGAAATTTATTAATGGATAAAACACTAATTATAAAGTATATCTCCTTATGATCTTATCCAATCTCATAAATAAATTCCTCAACATTAAGAAAAAAATCATAGAACAAAAATGTTTTCCTATATGGTACTTTAGATCATCACAAATTTATGACTTTGGGATTATTGGCCTTTTCATAGACATGTTCTCTACCACTGTCCATTAGATATTGATGGTTATATTTCTCTTCCATATCGATATTTTCTTACATGGAACCATAGTATATGTTATTTTCGGTAACCTTCATACTTACCACTCTTTATTTAAAATAAAGTCCTCATTAATCCATTTTTTGATGTGGGATTTCAACTAAGATATTTTGAAATGCAACCCCAACTTTCCAATACCAAGCATAAATTTCGAGGATGAAATTTATTGAAGGATGAGAGAATGTAACACCCCAAGCTTCCACGGTACACTTCTCTTTCAATAATACGGTAGTGTGTGTTGAACGCAACATCGAGTTCTAACACACACCACAACCAATCAAACTATCCGTTATGAATAGTAATACCCACTTTTTGAAATTTTTTACATTTTATCTTTCAAAATGGACTTCATTTTTGGATTTGGAGTATCAAAATTATCTTAGGGTGAATTTTTGGTAATTTTTTGATAACTTTCATATTTTGATGAATAGTGAATATTTTTAAATTTTAATTAAAAACAAAATTTTTAATCGAAATAATAAATAGTGAAAAATTATGAATTCGAGTGGTTTTAAATTATATTTATAATATAATTTTACAATTTAATCCAATGTTGGTCATTGACATAATTTCACATTTAAACCGGACATAAACAAGTGTCAATATTTTGATAGTTATTGTTTTTTAAAAACACGCCTTTTGTTTTGACAAAGGGAATTAATTTTAAATAAATAAATGCAACTTCTATGTCTTTAATTTGGTAAAATAGACTTCATTATTGAATTCATAATATCAAAATTATTCTGGGGTAAATTTTTGGTATTTTTCTGAAAACATTTAATTTTTGATGAATAGTTAAAAACATTGAGTTATAGTTTAAAACCGAATTTTTATTTAAATAATTATTTATTTTATATAAATTTATTTTGTGTAAAAATAGATAAATAATACTTATATTAGTTCAATTTAATTCATTGGAGTCAGTTTATAATAATTTTAGATATATAAAAATTTTATTGAACTTTTCACTGTCTTTTACCCACCTCCTAGGAGAATTTTCAAATTTACATAAAACATAATTTTACCGCTTTTGTGAGTGGAATTTCAAAACTACTAGAGACACGGTCAATATGAAGGAGTAAAATTTGGTTTAATAAGATGAAAATAATTTTTGCTGAATAGTAACTTTTTACTTTTATTTTCCACTATTAAAAGTAAATAGGGTAATTAAGGGTAAAAATGATATTATTATTACCCTAACACATGTATAATTCTATTGGATAGCTATAATTTGACAAAAACAACCTTAGAAATAAAATATTATCTTTTAGGTCCATTTGGATTAGATTAGGACATTTATTATTATTTAATTTAAAGAACAGTTAAAAGAGTTAAAATAAATGTTTAATTACTAAAGCATTTTTAATATTGGGTTATATATAAGATAAATTATATTGTAAATATTAATTAGAAAGATAAAAATATTCCCTACATAAGTGTATTTTATTTATAATTTTTAGACATTAAATAAGTTAATTTATTTATGAGACAATGGTGATCTAGTAATTACCTAATTAATGAAATATTAAAATAATTAATATTATAAATATCCGAATAAATTAAATTTCAGACTTTTTATGAATTACACTAATTTTATAGGTTAATATGACATGTTATTATTGATGTAATTATTTTTTTTCGAAGTAATCACACTGTTATGATTTTCACAAAAATAAAATACCAAATAGTGTCAAAATTGACAAAAAAAGAGTTTTTAAAACAAATACTATATTATTAATCTATATTCTATTCCTAAAAATATAATGTTCGTCCATGTTACTTATATAATGATATATGTATCATTAATGGACCACATGAGGGTCTCTTGTAAGTTTTTAGTAAGTTTATTGACTATATAATATAAAAATACCAAGTGACATGGTAAATGTCAAACTAATTAACTAAGAGTTAAAACGAAAATATAAGGTTAATATAGTGACCCAAATCTCTCTAAAATCTATTGGTTGAAGGTATTTAGACAAAAATCCACCTTATACTTTTAATAATCCACTTTGGAGCCATTAGAAACCGAATATGAATTTATTATAAATTAATAATGTTTGTTTTTTCTAAAGAGTCTCTCCTCCTTATAAAAGGACACAACTTATAACCAATTAATCACACCTTCTAATCCATATGGATCTGCCAAACCCTGCCCAAATACCCTCCCAAATATCCTCCCTTCATCATGGAGGCCTTAGTTTGATCCAAATGCCAACCTATGGAGCCCTTTTTATCAAATCAAAAGGAAGAATCTGAAGAAGAGGTAATGATTTCACCACCCTCTTTCATGTTCTTTTCTTCTTCCACTTCCTTTTTCATTATTGTTTCCATTATAAAATAATAACTCCAGTATATTATATATAATGTGTTGTTATTATAATTATGGTACAACCAAATTCATTTTTCTATCCACCATGTGAATGACATGCCACCATACGTGCGTACGTACGGCTTACCATCTCCACGTCGTGGTGTAATTGTTATTCAATACATTATTATTTGGATAGATATAATAATGATGTGTATTTGATGTAAGTATAAATATAACATGATAATTATTCTTTATATATTATATACCATACAATTATATATTATATTAATATCAAAAGAATGATATTTTTGCTCGTGCGTACGTACAAACTTAAGTCTCCATGGACGTGATGAGATTCATTCCCCATCTTATCCATTCAAGAATAATTCTCATTTATTGATTAAAAATAATGTTTAAGGACTTGATATAATTATGGATATGAATAAGATACCTCCTATCCATAAAAATCATGGCTTATGTAACAAAACATATAAAAGAAAATGAGTAACTTAACACCTGAAACAACGATAATACTAAGATATTATTAACAAAGTAATGTTAAAAGATCATATATGATATCATATAAATTCATATTATTCTTGTATAATATAATAAAAATTATTTCACCATTATACAGGAGGTTAACCTACCCTCAAACAAGGAAATGTACAAGGTAAGGGTTTTTCATCTCACTCCTTATTCTCATGAGATTTATGCCATATTTCCACTATTACCTTTTGTGTGGTGTATGTAGTGCCCATAATTGAATTATTTGTGTAATAAACTTTATTTTATGTGTATTTACATATTCATTGTGAGATACCTATTTCATGGGGTGTATGTTTTATAATTTACCAAATTGGTAAGTTTTTATTTCACAAATCTCTTCATTATCAGAGGTTGTTTATACGTAATTATATACTGGGACATCTTTATCATCCACATCCATGTTTCCTAAAAATGTTTTTCAAAACATTCTTAAAATTTTACAGAATATGGGTTAAAGTCATTTATACCCTTGTCTGGATTTTTATAAGATGTTTATAAATGAATCATTACGTCATTTTCCAAACAAGGACATTTTTAACCTTTTCGACAAATTAAGGTAAGAATGTTTTTTTTAACTTATACAGCGGGTGCGGCTATTTTCCATAATTATAAAATCATAGAAGCATCCCTTACAAGATTATAAGAATATTTTCATAGTAAATGTATTCTTTTAAAATTATGTGACTCTTAAATCTTTTAATGATTTATCTTTCTAAATATTTTTAATTAATGTCCATGTTTTTAAAATGATTTTAAGGATTTATTTATATAGACATGACTGTTTTGAAATGATAATTCTTTTCAAAAGTTTCAAAGTGGTATGGGAAATTTTGATTCAAAAATCTCTTTTAAATTACTTCCTTTATAAATGTTTGACTTTTCAATGATTTCAAAAAAAAGATATTTCTCTCAAATATTTTTCATTTCATCTATTTCAACATCCTTTGATTGATTTTAACCTTATTTGATGTTGATTTATTGTGATACAAAACTTCCATATTGTATTGAAGGTTTTGTGATATGTTTGACCGTGGATTTGTTATTTTTATACCATTCATGTTTTATGGAGAAATTATTGACATTTTGTATGCTAGTTTTAATATGAATGTTTATGTTATGTTTAATCTTGTTCATATGAGGAATGTATTGGAATTAATAAGTGACGGGTAGAGCCCGCTATAGATCCTCGATGCATCGGTAGGTCTTATGAGACAAACTAGTGTCTTGGCATGAGGCCTTGAAAAAATATTATTTGTATTCTTAGCATGAGGCTTTGGATACGTGGTTATGATAGTCTGGAATTATGCATTTCATCATTATGAAAGTGGTTATTTATATTATATGTGATTATTCGACTAGTAGAATATCCATGTGACTATGTAAATGGAATTATTTCATTTTATCTTTTCCATATTATGCTAAAGTTCAAATTTAAAAGGCTTTTGTTTTAGTTATACATTTCCGTAAATATTTATGCTTATTTAGTAATGTTTTGGGTATATTGTTATCCTTACTGAGCATCTGATCTCACCCCTTTCAATGTTTTAATTTTTCCCAGGATGTGAAGAAGTATTTTATGAATGACCAGTAGGGAATGTATGAGGGGATATGAAGACAAGACATGTTGTAGTTATTTTTTTCACTTTATGATGTAATGTAAGACTTATGAATATATCTAGTGTTTCCAAGGATACTAAACTAATCAGTCATTCAGGACTTGATTCCTTGTTATCATGCCAATGTATTAAAATAATGCACCGAATCTAGGTAACTGGGGTTAGGGCGTTACATCTTACTAGGTTAGTCTTGATGAGAACCCTTCATAGAAATATCAAAAATATTATATATAATCATAACCCTAGGAAAGGAAACCTAAAAGGGGAGAGGTGAAATGCTCAGTAAGGGTAAAAAAGGAAGATATTTATGAATAAACATGAGTATAATGGTATGAGAATGTTATCCAATAAATAGAACATCATACACTGCATATCAATTATCAAAACAAAAGTCATGGAATAAATATTGGTAGTTCAAAAGAAATGAATCATATGAAATAATGTGAATAACCATGAATGAATAAGATTATAATAAGACAGTGAAATGTTGAAACACAAAAACATATACTGTTTTCTGATACAGCTAAGGTACTCTTTCCAAGAACATCTTAGTGGAAAAATTACATTAATGAACCTGTTAACCCCCATTACAACCTTATATTACAAAAATGAGTAACCCTCATTCTGTCCCTATATTACTGAATTGACTAACCCATATTCATGTCCTATATTGCAGAACCGAATAACCCATGTTCCAGTCCTATATTATTGAACTGAGTAACCCTCATTCCATCCCTGTAATACCAAAAAAGTAAATACTCATTCCATCCCTATATTACTGAACTGATTAAACCATGTTCCATTCCTATATTATTGAACTGTGTAACCACCATTCTATCCTTGTAATACCACACCAAGTAAATACTCATTCAATCGATGTATTACTAAACTGATTCAACCATCATTCTAGCCCTATATTGATGAACCATGTTAATTATTATTCTACACTGTATTACTAAACCTAGTAAACCCTCATTCCAAACCTGTAATACCGAATTCTGTAACCCTTATTCCATCCCGGTATTACTGAACCGAGTAACACTCATTCCAGTATAGCATTACCAAACTAAGTAAACTCATCTTCTAGCCCTGAATTACTGAACTGTGTAAAAACTAATTCTAGTACTATATTACAGAACCGATTAAACCCTCATTCTATCCCTATAATACTGAACCGATTTAACCGTCATTCAAACCTGTATTATTGAATAGATTGAACCCTCATTTTAGCCATTTATTATTGAACTGATTAAAATGTCATTCTTCCCTGTATTACTGAATAGATTGACCACTCATTCTAGCAATTTATTATTGAACTGCGTAAACACTCATTCCATCCCTGTTCGTCTCATGAGATATAAATCATTACATAATGAATTGGAGGGATATATAGGTCCCACCCACCTCTTAATGAAATCATACATATTTGTTCAACAAAACATATCACGACCAATGATATTAAATGTGTTTCATTAACATGTAAACATATCATAACCTATGGAATGATTTATATGTGTCTTAATCATTTCATCAAAATCATAACCTGTAAAATTGAAACAACATTCATTTATGTATAACCCATGAAAAAGAAATGGGATTCATAAAGACCATGACATTAATCATTAATCATTTATAGAAAGGATATGAATGGAAACATTAAGTCATTTAATAAAAGGTATTATTAACATCAATTGATGTCATCTAATATGGAAAATAAATTTGAAGTATCCTCTTAAAAAGTTTATTAGCTAAAATATCATTTCTTTTTTGAAAATATATTTTTAATACATTAAACCATTTGAAAATAAATTTCTTATAAAACACCATTTATACTTATAAATAATTCATGAAATATTTTTGAAAAACATTTTCAATAAAACATTTTAAAATATACTTCAAATAATTTTAAAAACATTTTTATTTGAAAAAAATTAATACTTTTTAAAGAAATATTGAATATGTTTTTAAAACCATTTCATTTAAAATACATTGAAAAAATATATTGACTATTGTAGAATGTTTTTAATATCATTTTAATTGAAAACATATAAATTACTCTCGAATTTTTTTTGAAAACCCTTTCACTAAAAGCCCTTTGAAAACATGTAAATATGAAAGGAAAACATTGTGAAAACATTTTTATACTAAATAATATAAAATAATTTTGAGAAAATTTTGAGAAAATATTTCCCCAAAAATAATATTAAAAAACATTTTCTTAAGAATTATCCTTTTTAACAATACAAAGGGATCTTTGAAGAAATGATGGTAGGTAAATCTGTACATGTCATTTGAGGAAAAAATAACATTCATTTTCCTATTATAAATTATAGTAAAGTTCCATTCTCAAAAAGTGATAAGAATATTTCATTGATGATATTGGTAAAATAAAAAAGTTTATTTTTTTTATAAATTTTTGGTAATGGTATATTTTTCTTGGATAACCTCTTTTCAAAAACATTGATTTCTAACTGAAGAGATAGTAAGGTCAACCTTTCATAAAAATGATTTCTTAACTCTCTAATGTACCAAAAGTGTATAAAATGGTACCAATACAATATAATATCATGAAATAATAGAGTACATGGAAAATTAGGAATATTCTTGAGGGATGTATGATAACATTTCGTCAGAAGATGCATAAACATGAAAAACTAGAAATGTAATTAGTCTGTCTCAAAAAATTATTCTCACTTGGTATATTGGGATTAGGATCTCCATGAAAGGAAAGTAAATTACATATTGAATATAATATCATTGAAATATTAAAATTCCTGATATTTCATGCAAAATAGATGTATATTCACCTCGAAAAAGAGTTTGGGTGCATAACAAAACTTGAGTATCAAAGAATCAAAATTAAGATAAATTTTTTTACTGATTTAGTAACGTTTGAAACATAATACCCATGAATAAAGGATCATAAAATCTGAATTTAAATACCAATAAATTTATATAAATTATAAAAATAATAAAATAATGGGATGTACACCCACCATTCAAATGGAACTAGTGGAGAACATAGCATGTATCTCATAGAAATTAAAAGTGAGATGAAATCACATTACCTTTTCTCCTAACTCTCTTTGTACTCATACAATATTCTTGTAAAATAAATATAAGTTTATTATAAATATTTTAAATTATAATATTATGATATCTATTACAATATATTGTTTGATTATAACCATATATTACCATTTTGATAATTATCCTATGTTAATGATTCACTTTAGGTAATATTAACATTCCTTTTCCCAAGGCTCTTAATTGGTTATATCATTGGTCCTTATACTTATATCATGATTCTAGAATATAGATAAGAATATATATATATATATATATAACTCTAATTTACATTATATTAATATTATAATAATTTATAGTGTATAGAATTCTGAAATAGAATATACTGTTCATGGAGACGGTAATTAGCATGTATGCATCAATGATGTTGTTTTTATTATCGTATTAAAAGTAAGTATTTAAATGAAATATGTATATATATATGTATTTATGTTTATATATATCATATTTTTAGTAGCACTAATATATTATATATATCATTTTATATCCTAAAAACCATCCTTGATACATTACATGTGGTGTGTGAACGAATAACATTGCTTTGAGGGGGTGGTTTTCCACCCTTCCTCTATAGGATTATCGTATTAACACCATATGTAATGCAAGGTGATGTGTATTATAAAAGGATTATAAAATATTAAATATATTTTAAATAAAATATATCACATTTATAAATATTATTTTCATCATAATGGCTATTTTTATTGGTAGTAAAGGGTAAATAAACAATCATCTTTTCGTGAGGCAGTTGTTCACATTACACAAAAATAGTTTGTTCAAAATTCTTTATATGGAGGTGTGTGTAAATATAGGTAAGGCCTTTTAATAAAAATATCATATTATATAGAGTATAATTATATTTTTTTAATTTAAAAAAATAATGAGTGTGCCAGGGATGGAGAAGGAAAATAGAGGAAATGAGCATGAGAGATGTTGTTACCTCTAAATTTGGTAACTCCTTTAGTTTTGGGACGAAAAGCTTCATTGAGAATCTTGTTTCCAAAAGGGGGATTTAGAGTAGAATATATTATTTTAGGGAGGATAATTTGGAATAATTTTTATGTAATTAAAAGGATTTATTGGTTTGATGAATGGGTACAGGTGGTGGTTTTGTATGGGAAAGTTAAAGGACTCAATTGGAATTTTTAGAAACAAGATGGGTTTTCACATGTTATTCCCTAAATATAGTCGTACCAAATAAAAACCACTTACCAATAGAAGTATTATAAACTAAATTTGGGCATAAAATGGATTTTGGTAATATTTCTAGGTCATTTGGGTCCTTGATTTTTTGGTTTATTCACTAATTAAGCATAATTTGGCCTTAACTACTGTGATCAATTTCAATCCTTTTTTCTACTCATTTGGTCAAAAATTAACATGATCTTATTAAAATATAAATAATAGACTCAATTAAATAGTTTATATTAATTTTTTTAAATTCAAATAACATAATTGGAAAAATAAATATTAGTGTTATTCCCACAATCGAGACAAAAAAACGGGGGTTTGAAGTTGTAAAAAGTTCAAAAGATTTTTTTGATTTTATATTTAGTTTCAAATTTAAATTGATTATAATGTATCAAATTTAATTAATATATTTAATATTTAAGTAATTTGACCTGAAAACATATTTATAATATCATTTACCATTAATAAATAATTATAAAACATAGTTGTTTTTATCAAAAAAGCAGTATTTTTCACTATTCTTAAGAAAATTAATTTTCTCATAAAAGTAAAAAACATTAACCCTTGGATAATGTGGAAATTATAAATTCAAAAAGTAAAAATATTTAATAAAAATAAATTTATAAAAGTTTATAAAAATGATTTTATTATTTAAAAATATATCCCTTTAAGAAAAGAATAATTTTAACAGTTATGGTCTTTACCAATAATCTCATCATTCATTACCAAAAATTATTATTTATAAAAAAATTTATAAAAAATATTTTATAATTATTTATCACTATTATTATAACTATGTTTAATTTCATGGTTATAATTATATCATTAAATTAATTTTATATATATTTATAAAAATTGTTCATAGATACTTTGTGTTGTGTGCATCGTACGCCATGTCTGTGTTGCTTATAGTGCAAGCCAAGTTGATATTGCATGTAGTGCAAGAACAGTTGGTATTTCATGTGAATGGAATTTTTGATGTAGTGTTTTAATATATATATATAGTGTTATGTTAAATGAAAAATATTGAAAGGGACAATGAATTGAAATAATAATAATTCTCAAAATCTTGATGTATTACATTTTCCCCCTTAAAATGAATTTCAGCCTGGAAATAAATGTATTTTTTTAATGGTTTTATACTTGAATGTTTCATTCCAAGAAACCCAAATCATCTTAATGGATGCTAAAACTTCCTGTAAAAAGGAAAATTTGGAACCATAATGACTACCTTAAGTAATATGTAACCAGGTTTCCACATTGCAGAATATAGGTTTGGAGTGAAGATAGGATATAAAGGAAAATCATAAATATTTATAGGGAGTGATTGATTTCATAAATCATAAACAAGTTAATGATCAAAATAATTTTTAGGGCCACAATGTCATTAATTTGTAACGATTCTAGAATCCATTGGTTAAAGATAATTTACGGTATTATGAAAACATTTTTTTGTATCACTTTTTGAATGTTGAGTAATTCATGGAAAATTTCTATAAAAAAATCATACTTTAGTTATTCATTGAAAAATATCATAATATATCCATTACCTCTTGGTTTGAATGTGTAGAAATTAACGTTGATTTATATATTACTAAAATACACATTTAAATGATCCTAAGGCCCATATGAAATAAAATTGAAAACCATTTCTCTCTTAAAAAACAACATACATTAATTTATAAAAAAATTCATAGTAATAGTTCATTATAAATATTTATTTATTAAAAAATAAATTTACATTATCCAGGAAAATGTGTAGGCTAGTGGTAGGTGTGAAACCTTTGTTTCCCTTAGATCATGGGTTCAAGACCCATGTCCTTGTAGACATGAATAGATGTGACCCGACATACCTGATGTCCTTTATTTAATCCAAAATAATATAATATATAATATGGGCATCGTTGATATTTGGTTAATCACATTTTATCCTTTTAACTAATGTTTTTAATAAAAAATCAATGCAAAAACACTTCCTATGAAGCTTAACATAAATTTTCATGAATAGTTATCCTTTTAACCCTTCTTGATGGTGAAAATCCAAGACATTAGAAAGAGAGTCATACGATTAGCTTAACATTGATTACCCTGTATAACCCAACGTAGCTCTTGGTTGTCACATTCCATTCATTCGAGTACCCTCATTAAATATTCTTGTGTAACATTGTAAAAACATGAAATACCATACATCATTTTGGAAAACATGCTTTAATCCTCATTCCAATGTATAATAGATCTATTCCACAAATTAAAAAATGTTGTAAATATTATTACTATTAGCATAAACATCAGATAAAAAATTCCATACATAGTTACAAGGTAATATATATTTTCTAATGTACATATTCATATCCTGGGTATCTTTATCAATACATAATTATCTTATCATAAAGAACATAATAAGGGTTACCTTATATTAGTCAAAATATCATATTTTCATTAATTCAATTCACCACTCCATTGAAAAAATTCAACATAAAATTGAAAATAATGATTTAAGAACATAATTAGGAAAATCCTTGTATATTTTATCATTTTTATATATTAAATCCAAATATATAAATACTTCGATTACTTCATCCTTAATCCATTAACAAAAATAAGTCTTTCAATTCATATTTCATCTGTAGTCTTGTCATCATCCATAATTTAACCATTTCTGGAATCACCTTGATGATTCATGTCAGCAACATTCCTCTTGGGACATTAGGTTGTATAATGATGATTTTTTACAAACCTAAAACAGTTAACATTCGATGAATTCATATGTAGACCAAAATTCTCCTCCATTTCTTTAACCAAGCATTTCATTTTTCCCTAATATTCACATTATTTGGGTCCTTCTTTTCCACATTCAAAACACCATCTTATTCTTATAATACATTCAAATAGGATATTTATTCCACATAATTATCAAAAATGAAACTTAATATTCATTCCATTATGGTCTTTATTACCTGAACTCTCAGAGAACCCATTCATTCTCTTCCATAGTGAGTCCAATAGTTGGTTACAGTAAACATTATTAATCATGTTCATGAAAATTGATATGTCATTATCATGAAATCATTAACTCTAGTGGTCATCAAACTGGGCATGTCAAAAATGATTCATCCATTACACTCCAAATTAATACTATTCATTCTATATGCTTCCATTGACTAAAATCAGAAGCATAGTGTCGTAATTGCTTATTATAGAAAAAAACTACATAGTCACAAAAAGAATTACTTATAGTATGTCTAAATCAAGAGACCTTCCATTATCAATGACACCATAGGATTATCATAGGTTATTCATGGATAAATCATATCTAAATCCTTTATGACGGTTTGTGATGAGTTTTTGAATTCCCAATGAATATCCCCTGGGATTGTCAAACCAGTTGTGTAAAAAGACATATTGTCATATACCAGATTAACCTATGTAAACTGAAGAACATCTTTTCATAGTTTTTACACATAGGTACATATGTTTTAGAGTCACATCAGTTTTTGGTATCCAAACAGTGATGTATTTCTTGAAAACCACTCACTATATCCTTTAACCAAATTCAAGGACATTTCTTTAAACATTAAATTATCCTTATACTTATCCTTAGAGACATCCCAAGACATATACATCAAAATATACCTTGGTATCTCACTAGGGATTTCTATTCCTATTTTCCAAGGGACAACTATACATTTTCTCTAATACCAAATATTCAACCCTTTCTTTTCATAATAGTATCATTACATTACATTCGTGGAAAATTCAAAAATTATACAAATAGATTCCCAATTAATGTCTTTTGTACAGTGATTTTTATAATCCTGGAATCATAAATACTAGTACATACATGAGCTACATCATCTCCCACAAGGTTCTTCTTGACTATAACCCTTATTAGACATTTCAAACATAGAAAATATCATCATAACATGGGGAAAAGAATCATAGAGGGGGTGAGCTCAAATTCCCGGTAAGGGTAAATAAGGGAGACTTGGAAGCATAAACACGAGTATAAGGTTATGAGAATGTGACCCTATAAATAGAATAACATACACTGCATATCAATGATAATAATTAAATTCAAGGAATAAAAATTAAAAGTTTATAAGAAATGAATGATATGAAATAAAGATTGTAATCCATAAATGATTAAAATAGGAATAGGAAATGGAGTTATGGAAACAAATATGAATATATTGACTTCTAGGTGATCCAAGACATCACTTGCAAGACCATCTTAGTGGAAAAATTGCTTTATTGGCCCAGGTAACCCAAATTTCATCCATGTATTACTAAATCAAGTGACCCTCCTTCTATCCCTATATTACTAAACTGAGTAAGTGTCATTCCATCCTAGTATTACGAAAATGAGATACCCTCATTCAAGCCCTATATTACTGAACTAAGTAATCCTCATTTCAGACTTATATTACTAAACTGAGTAACCTTCATTAAAAAAATATGATACCAAATCATATATTATAGTCCTATATTGCTATACTGTGTAAACCATCATTCCATTATATCTTTTATAACTGATTAAAACCTAGTTTCATCCTTGTATTTATAGAACTGAGTAAAACCTCATTCCAACACACTATTATGAAACTGAAAAACCCCCATTCCAACCTTTTATTATTGAACTGAGTAACCCTAATTCTAGCCTAGTATTAGCATAATCAACATTAAATTTTTATTAGGAATGTAAAGAAACAAGGGGAAACCAGACTAGGGGGGTCTAAAGTACTGGAGGCAAAGGGCATACACTCAAATTAGATTCACTCCTTCCGGTTTGAGGGATGATGTGTCATACAAGAATGTGTCATTGGATCCTTCATCAGCCAGAGAGGCCTTGTGGGAATCTACTTTTTCAACTTCATTCCATGTATTATTGAACCATGTAAACCCTCATTTCATTATTGTATCACTGAACTGAGTAAACCCTCATTCCAGCCCTGTATTACTGAATTAAGTATAACCCCATTCCAACCCTGTATTATTTAACCTAGTAAGCCCTCATTCCAGCTCAGGATTTCTGAACCAAGTAAACCCTTTTTCCATCCCAATATATCTCATTAGATATAAATATTTACCCAATGTCGTGGAGGAAGATACAGGTCCCACTATTCTCATAATGAAATTATAAATGCATGTGCCACATAACATATCATAACTCATGAAATGAAATGGGTATCATAATCATGTAACCATATCATATCCTGTGGATGTAGTTATAGGTTTTTTATCATTTCATAAAATTAATTACTCGTAAAATTAAAAAATATTTCAAATACGTATAACCCATGAAAGAGAAATGGGTTTCATAAAGTCCATGAAATTAATCATAACACATTCATATAAATTATAGGAATATAACCATTGAATCATTTCCTAAAAGGTATGAGTAATATTAATATATGACATTTAGATGTAAAATAATTTTGAAATATCATCTAAAAAATATTCCAGGGGAAAATATCATTCCATTGTTGAAAAAGGATTTTTAATACATAAATACATTTGAACATAAATTTATTATAAATACCATAAAATAATTTAATGAATGAAAAAAATCATATTGAAATCATTTTCCACTGAATTATTTTAATGTAAGTATCAAAACATTTTAAAAACCTTTATCCATAAAAACACATGAAAAACATTATAAAAAAGAATAACAATTTTTTTATATACATTTCATTTAAAATTCATTTAAAACATATTTATATTTTTCAAAAAAAAATTGAAGATTATTTTTTGATAAGATATAATAGAATCATGAAAACGATTTGAAATCAATTTCATTGAAATAAATATGAACACTTGTAAATAAAACATTAAAAAATTTTAAAAATATTTTTACATTAGATCATATAATAGAATATTGAAATCATTTTGAAAACCATTTTCATTGAAAATTATTTTTATAAGATTTTTCTTAATTATTGACTATTTTAACAGTGGAATGTGAGATTTGATGAAATGACAGTGGTTATATCCAAACATGTCATACAAGGTCCAAATAACATTCCTTTAATATATTAAAAGGATAGAAAACTTCTTTATTTAGAAAGAAAAAAGAATATTCTTGTGAATATATTGGTAAAATAAAAAAGTGTAAAATTGAATTTTATATATTATATGGTAATTATATAAAATTTCTGGAATCCATTTTTTAGAAAACATAGATTTCTGGCATAAGAGAGGCTAAAGTCAGGCTTTCCTAAAAAGACATATTTAACTATCTAATATACCAAAGAGTTGAAAAGTGTACTAATACATGAGTATATCTTTAAATATCAAAGTAAAAGGAATACCATGAATATTATTGATATATGGATCATTATATATCATTAAGGGATTCATAAACATAAACAATCTCGAAAAGCAATGAGATTGTCCCAATAAACTCTTATAACATGGTATCTTGGGATTATACGATCCATGTAATGAAAAAAAATTAAAAATATCATATCATACCATGATATTATTTATATTCATCATATTTATGGTAAAATATATGTATAATAACATAAAAGGGTTCTATGATTCAAAATAATATTAGTCTCAATGAATGACAATTGAGGAAAAATATTTTTACCGATTTGGTAACAATTGAAACATAAATCTCATGAAATAATGATCATAAAATGTGAAGGTTAGTATCCATAAATTAAAATAATAAAAATATAAAATACAATTATAATCATTAAATACAGCACACAAAATAAAAGAGAGGTGAACATAGCTTGTATCTCACAAAAATTAAATGTGAGATGAAATCCCCTTACCTTGTGTCTTGACTCTCTCTATAATCATACAAGCTACATGTATAATAAATTCTGGTTTATTATAAATATCTTATAGAACCATAATATTTTATATATATATATATATTAACATATACTGTTTGAATATAACCTTATATTGCCTTCTTGTTAATGATCCTATATTAAGGTTTTATTCCCGATAATATTCTCTTTTCATTCATATGTGTCTTAATTTGTTATATCAATGTTCTTTATACTTATATCATGATTATATAATGTAGATAATGATATTACTATAAGTTATATCTATTATATTTTTATTATAATAATTTATAGAATATAGATGTATGAAATGGAATAAACTGTTCATGGAGACGGTAAGCTGTATGTATGCATGAAAATTGTTTCTGTTTTTGTTGTCTCATTGAAAGAAAGTATTTATGTGATATATATATATATGTATGTATCTATATATAAATATCATTATTCAAGAAGTATTAATATATTTTATATGTGTTATATGTTCATTAGTACCATACTTAATACATTTCATTTAATGTGTGAACGAATGACATCGTTGTGAGAGGGATGTATTCTATGTTTCCTTAAACAAGATTTTCGTATTAACAAAAAATGTAAAGTAAAGAGATTTGTGTCTTAAAATTAATAATTAAGCTTAAATACATAATAAATATAATATATTACATATATAAACAAATATTCCTTCATAATTTCCACCATTATTGGTCATAATGGAGAATGGAACAATCATCGTTTTGTGAGGCAATATTTCACTATATAAAATAATAGTGAGTTCAACAACCATAACATTGAGGTATTTTTAATTGTATGTTAGACCATTTTAATAACAACAAAATATTATATGGTTATATATCTTTTTTCACACAATAAAGTAATTAATTTACTCAAGTGGTGGATAACAAAAATAAAAGAAAGGATCTTGAAAGCAGATGTTACCTCTAAATCAGGTAACTCTTTTTCGTTTGTGCCAAAATGATTCCTTGAGATGATTTCTCCCAAATAGATGATTCAAGGTTGAAGGGACGATTTTTGGGAGGCTACTTGGGAAGATATCGTATGATTATAATGTTTTTGATTGGAGTGGGGAATTGGTATAGGTGGTTGCATTTTATGGGTAAGTGAATAGACTCACATGGAATTTTTAGAAACAAGTTAGGTATGCCAATGGTAGTACCTAATGAAAGTCATACGAAAACAGAAATACTCAACAATACAATGTTTTTGGAATATATATGGACATCCAATGCGTTTTGGAAAATTTTATAGGTCATTTGGTCCCATAATTTTTTGGTTTAGTCCCCAATTAAGCTTAATTTGTCCATAACTATCATGATTAACATTAATCACCTTTACAAATTATTTTGGTAAAAAATTAACATGGTGTTATTAAACACAAAATATTAATCTGAATAAAATATTGTATGTTATATTTCTTATTTTAATATAATATAATAGGAAAAATATTGATGAGTGAAAATCCCGTAGACGGGACAAAATAATGATGTTTTGAAGTAAGAAACATTTCAAAAGTTTGTAAGGATATTATATTCAATTTCAAAGTGAAATTGATTATAAATAATAAAATTGTATTTATAGATGTAATATTTATGTAATTTTACAATAAAACATATTTATTATTTCAATAATCATTATAATTAATTTGATAAAAAGGTTTTTTAACTAAAAGGCAATATTTTCACTATTTATCAAAAAAATTTATCAGAGAAATCCAAAAAATTTACCTTAAGTTAATTTCAACAATATAAATTCAAAAATAAAGGTTATTTTTTAAAATTAAATTTTTAAATTTGTCTAAAATTATTTTTCTTATAAAAAATTGGTCCATTCATGAAAATAGTATTTTTAACATAAAAGGACATTACCAAAAATCTAATCATTAATTAAAAATATTATTTATTTGTATAAAAAAATTTAAAAAATATTTTCAGTTAGTTATTACTATTCATATGTCTATATTTAATAGTGAGGTTATAATTATATCATTTAATTAATTATATATATTTATAAACATGTTTTCTAGAAACATAGTTTTGTGTGCATTATATGTCAAGTCAGTGTTTCTTGTTGTGAATGCCAAGTTTGTATTGCATGTACCGCAAGCCAAATTTGTATTAAAAGTGAATGGAATGTTTAAATTACTGTTCTAATATATATATGTATATATTTATAGACTATTTTATGTGTAATGTGAAATGATTATTGTTGAAAAGATTAATTAATCCAAAATAATAATTCTCAAAATCACGGGGTGTTACAATATTCATTTGAGACACATATCATAGTTTCCAGAATCACATCCATACAATGTTTTCAACCTGAAAATTATGTTTTGTGTGGTGCGGGACTTCCTTGGACATCCATTAATGTTAGGTTGTACTCTTTCATGTTGTGTCCAACTCATTAGGGTGTGCATTGTCTATACTCTATGACCTTAATCTAAGATCACATGGTTAGAACATTATCTAATTAAACAAAGATCCCCTGGAATGACCATTAATTCCTTAAACTGTGATATCATCTTTTGAGATTTATGACCTTAATCTATGAGCCAATGTCTAGACATCATGAAATTAAATCATGTGTGAGTTTCCACCAGGATTGTGTTATGAGGCTTCAATCCTTCTTGAGCCTCAATCACACAGAGCTTTAACTCCTCTATTATACATGTATCATCCTGGATTTCTTAATCCCTAATCAATGAACTATGACCATAAACTATGGCTCATGGTCCACGAAACAATACCATGAATTGTTTTTGAGTTTTCTCCAGGATACTCTGTGTGGCAGGGCCTCATAGGGCACTATCAATTCAAATTCCTGTTACCTCTCCCCTAGGACACACATCTCCCCATTTGAGATATAAAATCCTTTCATATAAACATGATTACCATAGACTATGTGACTCTTTCCCCAATTTTTTTTCTTGGGTATGGGCCTTCAAATATACTTATTTCTTATAGGTCCCTATTTTTAGTACCCCTATCGTACTACCCTCAAACACTCTTTCCACTTTTTCAAGGATGGTGTTATTCATGTCAATCCACTTGTCCTATTCCTATGATATTAAAATGTGTGATCACATCCTAGTCACAATATGTTAAACCGTGTGATCTTACATCCCAATCAAATTTATTTATGATCTGTTATCCAACATCCTTTCCATATGATGTTAAACTACATTTCCATCATCCTCACCATAGGATTGTATAATGTTTTTCCATCATCATTATTTCTTGATGATAAACTATTATGCATATTAGGACCTTTCCTGATAAGCCCTTTACTTTGGTGTTTGATACGTACCTCAAAATTTATGTTCTTTGACCCGCACACAGCATCTTAGATAATGCACCCCCTAGAAAATTATTCCCACTGAATTTCATAGTGATACTCAC
The DNA here is from genome assembly GCA_963277665.1 of Viscum album. Taxonomy (NCBI): domain Eukaryota; kingdom Viridiplantae; phylum Streptophyta; class Magnoliopsida; order Santalales; family Viscaceae; genus Viscum; species Viscum album. Next base: position 824,073,755 of record OY728157.1, read on the forward strand.
ACATAATTTGCTCAAATTCATGGTGGAATAATTCTAGGATTACTGAAATACATTATATAATTTTCTCACCTTTACACCACACGTCATGTGTACCTTTATTTTATACTCATCCACCTCCAAAATCAAATGGGACCATAATGAAATTTGTTTCTATCCACATTGACCAACTTACCCTCCTGGGTAAAAACCCAAAACAACATTAGTTAATATTTTGAGATAGTTATTATGTTTCAATCATGGTCATTAGTCAATCCTCATATATTTCTCTCAATTCCAAACAAAAATATGAAGGATTATATATTTCAAACTTCCTCAATAGTTTTCCTCTATCTCCACACCACTCCACATGTGTTCCAACTATTTGGTCTCACGATTCACGCCCTTCAGACCACTTTTTTGTAGAAATCAAATACCATAGTGGTACACTTTTTTTTTCAGTAACACACTCTAATGAAGTGAGCCATAAGTTCAGTGATCCCCTCATTCAAACCATAACCCTTGAAATACATGATAGTTCTTATGGTTAGATAACAATTACTACCCCTGGGTTATTTTCCATTTCCTAACACTCTCACATGAAAGGTAAATCATATGATCTTACCTTGTTTCTCAAACTAATAGTAGATTACATGGTCTTAGGTATTTGAAATTGGATGTATAATTAATATTATTTAACTATATATAAAGAAAGTGCTAAAGAGAAACATGTACAGTATCAATAAATATTTAAAAAAGATAAATGTATTTCTACGAGGGTCAACCAAATAATTAATCCTCTATGTTATCCTAGAAAACATTTACACCAACATCTTCTCCCATGGTATTGATTGCTTAGACTTGGCCAACGTCCACTGAGTATCATCTAGTGACTACAACCGAACATCCAAGTCGATAGCCTCTTCCCGATCTATATGATAGAGTTAATTATATTTGATCTATATATGGCCTTTCTCAGTTATGATCCCATATCTTATAGATACCTCCATTTCTACCTTGACATATTTTTCTTCCAATTTCATGCTGAATTGGTTGATGATATCATCTTAAGTGGAAAATATGGCCTCATTAACCTATTTTTACCCTTCCATATGAGAAATATCTTTCTCACCCACCTAAAGTGACATTGTTCCCTCAAAATTGTGTTCGTTCAAGGATAAATTAACATCCATTAACTAATAATGTTCCCACTCATTGAGAACATACCAACCTAGTGTGCATATGTTGTTGAAGTATATCACTCGATCATTACACTAACTATATAATGGTGGATTAATCATTCCTAGTATGGTTATCATGAATTTTGAAAATGATCTTCCTTGTAGAGACTTTTTATCACATGTTTTGGGCATTTTCCGTTATAATCTGACCCTCCATCCCCTATTCAAATCCAATTTTGTTTGGGGGGAATAATTTATGATTAAATAGTTGTTTGATAGGTCAGGTCAAGGAAGGCCAAGCTAATTTTGAGATAATCCATTTAAAATGGACCATAATAGACATAAGGGATTGGATTCCAAAAGGCCACCACCATGGAAAATGGTCAAATCATCTAAAGGTACCATCCTTATGGAGGCCTTAAAATAACCACTTTGAAACATCCATTCCATTTCATGGATCCTATTTTTAGGACTATAGGGGGATTTGATGGTAACCTCCACATAGCGACAATTTGGTTCATAGATCCCTCTCAACTTGGAAGGATCATATATCTTCACATGGGCCTCCATACTTTGCAAAACCAACACCCCAACATCCTTATGTCCAATAAGAACCCCTTATGTTTGAAATTATTGGGGTTCAAATCTTTTAGATTCTTAAAAATATTCCATGATCACAACACTTAGAAGCTCCAAGAGTGAGATAAAGGATTTATTTCCCAATGTAGCCACACACTGCGAAGCATCCTCTAATGGGTTCTTGAGAACCTCATCCATGGTTTAGATTCCTTTCATGAAGGTCCATGAACATCATGGACGAACAAATCACTATTTACACTTGTATATTTGTGAGGAATATATCCTTTTCTAAGCTAATCCGATGAGAACCAAAACATTACAATAAGGGAGCATCACTATGTTTTGCAAGGAATACTCCACCGTGAGACCCCTAGCCCCTAAGCGGCCCATAGGCCTCTTATGTCCCTCCTCAATAGAGCCCAAATCCTCCAAAATAATCACCATAGAGCCTCAACATGGTGAATCCCTCTAGAAGAATCCCTTTCATTATGCTTGACTTCCTGGACCCCATACCAACTCATGACTCCTTCACCCACACCCTGAATTCCTAAAAAACTAGTACCACCCAACCTTGTGTCTCCAAATTTTTTATTAGTGTGTCCTAGGCCTTAAGCACATTGGTTGCTTATGAGGATAGATAACTTGATTCATATTTAATCCCATCATAGGAATTGAAACATCAACACTCTTTATGGACACCCGTCAACAATAGTTCCAATGCATTGTCATAAATTGAGTAATAATGTCCAGACCTGTCCCTTGGGGCCCATGCCCTAACATACCCCATGCCTGCCTCCCAAAGTCCAAGGGTTTGTATCTAGCTCCGAAGTAATCAACCTATAAGTGGGAGGCATTTTTCTGAGTACCTGCACCCATGCACACAAACCCATGTCCTAATTCTCGAAAATAAAATAAGAATTCCACTAAACAACCACTAACTACAAGTACAACTGAATGTTAAATGGGCCAGAATACAAACACAACAAAAGACTAACTAGAAAATAGTAAAGTAAAAAAATAATCTATATAATTAATTCCTTTGAAACCCCACATTATGGGTATGTACAGAGTAGCTTCTGGAAGGCGTAGAATTATGCCCCACCCACCAGGTCTAAAGGGGCACCACCGAGTCATGGGCCACCAAGTCCTCTGTCAAGGCATTGGTCATTTTCACCAAACACAAAATGTTCAGACGAATCCCGTGTAGGGGTTAGTAACAATATATTCATTTGGTAACCCAAAACAAAAAGTAATAAATAAAAATAAATCCATAAATAAACCACAAATAATGATGACCATGCCAGATCATGAAGCAAGACTGCTCACACAAGTTGTATTCTAGAGTAGGAACATAAGGCCATAAGTCATAACATTGAACATTGTTGTTTATTAGATAACTCATCCTCAATGGGTACAATGGGCCTTTTGGGTCACACAGAAGCCGCTTCCCACTGTCCTTTAGACTGTTGGGGTACTCATCCGAAATTAGTACCATTGGAATGCTTGGTCACACAAAATCCACTACCCACTGTGGTCATGCCAGGTCACATAGAAGTCACTCCCCAACTATTTCCATATTGAGGTACTCCTCTTGTCAAGTACCATGGGTCTTCAGGGTCACACAGTTGACACTCCCCATCGTGGGCCTACCGGGTCATGCAAAAGCTGCTTCCCACAGGGATATAGTATCTGATCAAACAAGGTCGCACTTCAGTAGTCTTTAGGTCTCAGCAAAATTCAGGGTTTCCGAATATATCCCACATGATATTAGGAGAATAGATACTCAACCCATTAGTCTAATTTAAAATTCCATTAAATACTTCATATAGTATTCCAAAATATTTTCCTCATCACGAGGGTTCCAATGCTATAAACATCTTGGAAATCAGATGCCTGATTTGAATGATATTGTTCTTTTTCTGAAAAGATTCTAGTGGGTTCTAGTTCTGATCTAACATAGCTGATCATACCTGACATGACCCTACTGGGGATCCATTGACCCGAACTAGACCCATCATGGCCTTGTTCAGGTCTGTTGGGCCGCATGTCTGGCACACATGCCTACCCGGTCCCCCAGAGGTGGACCACATCTCTACCGGGATATGATGCGACAAGCGGTCATGTCCGGATCCCCTCACCCCATGGGTCATCCACTAGACTTACTGTCTACTGCAGTCAAGCAACCTCGACTGCTTATACATGACTGAAAAACTAGGCCAGCAGGATGTGACACACATAGTAAAATTCCACATGCCTCTGAGATCTGTTGACCACAGCTACGTGCTGCTCCACCGATGCGGCCAAGTGGCTGTGTCCTTCTACCAACCACCAGCCCAGCTGGAGACTCTTCCTATAGTGTCTCAACATGAGCTTTCCAAGGAAGCCAGATTCACTATGCCATCATGGAAATCTGTCGGCGTTAGTTTTGGCATGTTGGTGGCCTCTTCTATGGACCACTTGGTCACACAGGTGGTTTGTTCGTTGTACTAACAACATCTCTGACCTCCATTTGGTATAGACTTCCTTGCGAAGGCCTGGAATCTGCCTTGCATACCCACTAAAAATTCTCGGCTATGAAGAACTCAGAAGAGGAGTGGCTCTGACATTGTTCGTGTTGGCCCTCACCCTCTACGTTTGAGTTTTAAAATAGGGGTGGTTTGGTGATGATATTTTATCCACAATAATTCAATCTGAATTAGAAATCCCAAGAACATCACACTCCTACAAGAATGGAGGATCCATAGATCAAATTATTCAAGGTTTGATCTGAGTTCGTCATTTATAATGATTAACAAGGTAAATATAAAACAAATAAACTCCTACATAGATCGATTTTCTTCATTGAAGTGCTCCACCCAAGAAGGTTGATGCCCCATTGGAATTCGTCGCTTCCCGGTCCCATTCTTAGTAAAGAATTGATGTTTCTAGAGATCATGTAATCATTCTTCATGGGAGAGGAATTTAGTCATAGGTATTCAAGAGGAAATTCCACTAATTGACTTCCCCATTGAGTTATATCATTAAAAGAAAACACGTCGCAACGTTTCTGTTACATTGTGTCATCGCGTCATTATGTTGTTTCGTTAATGAAAAATTTTACTTGTAAAGATTCAATTAATGCATCATTATGCAACACAAAAATGATCCATTATGGGGGTTATTTTAATGCACCTTATTACCGCACCGCAGCACCGTCTTCTGCCGCTCAACGCTGAGTAAAAGAAGAAAATAACTTTTTATGTTATTTAATAGTTTTCTGACAAGTCTAAAAATTAACATTTCTATCTGACCCTTGATAATCGAAGATAAGTCCTTTATAGGCATATCTCAGTGTTCTGATTTTAATGGAGCCCTTGTATTTTTGATCTGATCACCAGTTAAAAATTTAGAACAATTCTCTTTCATGTTTATTTGAGTGAACTGAATAAATGTTCAAAATTCTCTTCTGGGATCACCGAACCTTGGAACCACATTCCATCAAATTTTATGGTCTCAAAATAATTCCATATAATTTTAAAAAGTATATACGTAAATTCAAAGATATTAAATTCTCTCAACCATAGGGATTTACATCTGAAAAATCCAAAACAAGGGATAATAAAAAAATGGTGGTACTGAGCATTAATCTATGCACCCCTCTCCCATGTTCTCTCTTGGATATTCTTGTTCTACCACAGAACGTACACCATAGGAATCGACCCTCTAGGAATGACTCACTTTTTTTTATCATCAATCTTCACTGAGAAATATAAAAGTTTCACCCATCATCAACGTCAACTTTATCCATTTCTTGATGTGTGATGGATCATTCATGTATGTCGTCTTCTAAAAGTCGTTGATAAAATTGTGCACCTGGTGCATCTTTAGGGTATGATCTAGAATGTATGCACCTCACCAAATCTACTGAGGATCATGAATGGTCTAATAAACCTAAAAGATAACTTTCTACCTCGACCAAATATCTGTAAACCTCATCACGGTGAGATGTGAAGGAACACATGGTCTCCCTCCTTGAACTCCAAGGGTATCCATCTATTGTCATCATAAAATTTATGTCTACTATGGGGAGTTATCATTTAATCAAAGAAGTTCTTCACCTTCTCAGTGGTATCCTATAACAATTTTGGACCCATGAGTGCTGAATCCCATGGGTCTGTTTAGTATAGAGGTGATCTTCATGGAAGCATGTTCAATGCCTCAAACAGTGGCATGCCAATGGTGGAGTGATAGCTATTGTTGTTTGAAAATTCCACCAGTGGTTGGTGGTCCTTCCAACTATTATGAAAATCAAGGACACATGCACGAATCATGTCCTCTATGGTACATATGGTCTTCTCTATCAGACCATCTATCTGGGGGTGAACGGCTATGCTCAAGTGAAGTTGAGTCACAAATTCCTCCTACTATCCATTCCATAATCAGGATGTAAAGAATTGATCACGGTCTGAGAAAATTTTCAAAGGCACCCCGTGAAGCCATACTACATCTTGTACATAGATATACCCCAAGACTTATAACGATCCATACTCTCATATTTTTAAACAGAAAGATGACATGGCGAGTCGGTCAAAGATCACCAATATAGAATCATGGCCCCTAGACATGCATGGTAACTCTATTATGAAGTCCATATAGATACCATACAACTTACATTTTGGTACCTCTAGTGGATGTTCATAGCGTACTGGGCCATGATGCTCGCCCTTCACTTGCTGACAAGTGGGGAATCCTGAAACAATCTCTACCACCACTTTCTTCATCCCTGGACACCAGTAATAACATCAGAGGTTCTGGAACATCTTCACCACACTAGGATGTACCACCAAAGGGGGTTTTTATAACTCCAACAACACTTCCACCCTAAACTTCATTGGTACAATAGTGCTTCCTCTAAAAATAATGGCATGCTCCCCACTTATTGAAAATCTATCATGAGCATTTCCTGAGGATAACTGACTATGTCCAAGGTTGTAGTCAACATCCCAAAGTTGTTCCTCCCTAACTCTATGTATTATTGGGGGAGTGAACTTCATTGACTACAGGTAAGCTTCTCTATCATCATCAATAAAGGATGTTTGAATTGCAGTTAACTACTCTATCACTATAATCAGCAGTTGTAAACCGGAACTCCTACTAAGCATATCTGCCACCATGTTACCCTTCCGATGATTATAGACTATCACAAATTCATAGTCCTAAAGGAACTACATCCATCTCCATTGATTCAACATAAATTCATTCTGTGAGAAGATATATCTGATATTCATTTTCTCATAGTCGACGGTAAACCATTCAGCCATGAAGTACTGTCTCCACATCATCATGGTGATAAAAACTGATACTAACTCTAGTTCATGGGTCTCATAGTTCTTCTCATGCTTCCAAAAGATTTTTAGCCATAGGTGATCATTTCTCACTCCTACTTCATAAAAAACACAATCAAGTCCTTTATGCATCACAAATAACTACAAACCCAACACCCTCTTCTGGTAGTCTCAGTACGAGGGCATGTGTCAGTCTCCACCTCAGCACCTGGAAAATATATTGGCACATCTTCATCCACAAGAATTGATATACCTTCTTTATCAAAGATGAAAAGGCTGATGCTACTCTAGAAATTATGGGCATGAACCTCATGTAGTATCTAGACAACACCAAAAAACATCGCACATCAGTCATGCTCCTGGGCAGCTACCAAGAAAGCACAACCTCTATCATTGCCAGATCCACTGCACCTCGATCCTCCGAGCTGATGATTCCCAAAAAGTGGACCTCCCATATCCAGAACTGGAACTTCAAAAGCGTACTATAAAGCTAGTCATCAAATAGTGAATCCAAGTCTATCAACATTTCCGTAGCATGATTCTTCTCTGACACCAAGTACACCAAGATTTCAACAATGAAGACAACAATGAAAATATAAAAGTATTCTAGAATATCCTATTTATCAGTCCCATGAACACTATTGGTGCATTGGTCACACCGAAAGGCATCACCAAAAACTCATAGTGGACATACCGCATCTTAAGGCTATCTCTGGTACATCCTCACACTGTACTCGAAGATGATGATAACCTAATATGAGGTCGATCTATGAGAACCACCTTGCTGTCTTCAGCTAATCGAAGAGATCATTAATCCTCAATAGTGGGTACTCAATCATCATGGTCTCCTAGATCATGAGCTATATGTCCATCCATAGCCTCAAGCTCTCATCTTCCTTCTTGAAAAACAAAACTTTTGATACATAGTGATAATCGATGGGCCTCACAAATTTCTTCTCCTACAAGTCCTCTTACTATACCCTCAACTCAAGAAGCACTCAGAGAGCCATCAAATATTCGGATGTGGATATTGGTGTTATCCCCAGGTTCATATCCAATCAGATCACCACCTCTCTATGAGTATTGAGTCTTAGAAAATCTTTTGGAAATATGTCTTCATACTTATCCACCACTACTATAATTCTTGGACACCACTCTTTCATCTTACCGATGGTGGGGCTAGCCAACTAGTTCGTGATCAGATGCACCATCCTCTGAGAATTTCTATCTTGTGCTACAAAATTCCCCTTCACACTAGTTAAGGATAACCAAGTCCCACCCTCATGGACACACCACACATTATTCCTAAAATAATTGATCTGAGGAAGGAATGTGGATAAACAGTCCATACAAAAGATGACGTTGTAATGCATCGACGCCACTACCATGAGATCCTAGCCGAAGCACTTGCCTCCTAGAGTAATCTCACACTACCAGAACATGTGTCTAATTATCGAATCCCCTCTCATAGAAGTCTCTAATCATAAAGACCAAGCCAAATACTCCACTAAAATATCTAATACCCGAATTAGGTCCCTGACAAGGAAAGTGTAACTAGAACATGTATTTATAAGAACTAGTGATATGGTAGAAAAGACACATATCGTTCTGGTAATAATCTCTAGAGTACCATGGTTATATGAATCCATCACCTCAAGATAGTGTATCCCCTTTCTGCCAGCTCCCTGTGCCTGTGGTGGAACTCTTGGGGGTGGTGGTGTTATCACCTCAAAACTTCATCCACCACCTTCCACTCAGCCTACTTCCCTATCACATTTTATACCCTACGTAACTCCTCGCTCGATCATCTGCCCTTTCCTTGACAGTCCATCATCCATCTTTTGATCATCTGTGTGGTAGGTCAGGCATTCACATGCCATTTTTCTATTCCCATCGCATGTGAAGGACAACCTGGTTCATTTCTGACTCCCTACACTCTGGGATCCCTGAACTACCAACCCCAAGTCTTAGGGTCAACCCCTAGTATTCCTAACCCTCTTGGGTCCCCATTTACATTGCATGATGGTCATCGTTGAATTCATTTCCGCCTTAGGTCTGATGAAGACTCCAACTCTCAGTTCCTACTCATCTAAGAAGCTCTCCAAGAGAAGTGATCACTCTAGCACTCCATCCTGAGTGGGGATGACGAGAGACACCATGGATTCCAGGATCTCTTGTTTGAGTCTCTTCAAAAAGGTCTATGTCTTGATGAAATAATCATGCACCATGTCATAGGAGTTGCGTGAGAGATCTGAAAACCTCACAGCGTACTCATCCAATGACATCCCTCCAAATTGTAGGTGAATTTTCTCTAGTAAGTGCTTAGAGAAAACCGTCATGGGAAAAATACTCCCAGAAAAGCCATTCGATGTATTTCTTGGTGAGGGTCACATCTACATGATTCCAAATGGTAAAGCTGCAACATCTCTCTACCAATCCATGTAGATGGATCATGACCAAGATCACATTATATATGATCTATGTCCTCACTATGAAGAATAACCACGTCACTGCCTCCAGCCTGTCCTCAGTGACCTCAGGATCAATCTCTCCCCTATACCTAGGATGTATCAATCTCCAAAACTTGTTATTGGAATTGTAACTTTTTACGTACTCTACTTGTAATATCTGAACTAATTGTTGGTCAATGGGTAGTGGGAACACTAGTGCACCACCTGGAAAGGACATCTCTTGGACAGGTCCTCAAACCGATGTCTCATACTTAGGGGTTTTGTCCACAAGATCACATATCGGAATCCTAGAAAGATGTATGCATGGAGGCATCCTTAAATAGATCATGATGTACCACAGTCATAAGTGTATTCATAGTGAGTTTAATCTTATTCAATAAGAGAATAAGGATACACTTATGTAACTAGAGTTTTAATGTATAGAACCAAAAATCCATATTCAGGGTCCTTGTGTATTGATACGTCGGCTACCACACCAATAATAGATTCCATGAATTTTAAGGTTGAACTAGAAACATTAAACATTCTTCCCAAATAAAAAAGAAGAGACTCCTGATCAATAAGGTAGAACTAATCACCTCTGATACCACATTATCCTGACTCGTCCCCTAGGTCTTTTGTTGTGGCATATCCCTAGCCCACCTTCTGAAGGATAGGGAACATTGACTAGCTTAGATGGTGTCAAACTGCATGTGGGAAGAATTTTCCAATGTACTTGTATGCACGCACACACACACATTTCCCATAGTAGAAAAAATAAACAAGAACTCCACTAAAAACCCACTGAGTACTTGTACAACTAAATGTAATATGGGTTATAATACAAACCAAAAAACTAAATAAAAACAGAAATGTAAGAAATATTTTCCAAAATACAACTATTGGAAACCCCACCTGGTCAGTAAGTACATAGGATCATCTGGATTACTAATATGTATGTCCCGCCTTCATGGTCAGATTGGGAACCATCGAATGTCGGGAAACCATGTCCTTCATCAAGGCGTCATTCATGAGTAACAAACACAACATGTGCAGCCAAAGCCTGTGCGGGGGTGAGTAACAATATACTCAGTAGGGACCCAAAAAAAAAGGAAACACCTCAAATAAATTAGTAAACAAACCAAAAATCATGATCACAATGAAAGACAACTCACACTAGGTATATTTTAGAGTAGGAAAGTAAGGCAATCATCCATAACGTCGAACATTGTGGGTTACTGGATAACTCCTTCTCAATTAGTGCAGTAGTCATACCAGGTCACATAGAAAAACGTACTACTAACCATATGACTACTTTGGTACTCATGTCTAATGAGTTTTGTTGGTATTCATGGTCACACAGAAGCCTCTCTCTACCGTGGGAATTCTAGGACACACAGAATCAGCTTCCCAACTATGTCCATACGGAGGTACTCCCCCAATCGATTACTGTGTGTCTTCTAGGACACATAGAAGACACTCTGCTCTATGGGCCTGCTGGGTAACAAAGATGCTACATCCCACTTGTTCATAATATCATATGTACACAGTTCTTCTTGTCAATAGTCTTTAGGTCCCAACCAATCTCTTCATTTTCACACATCACATTCTTGATCACAAGAGAACCACTCTCAATCCATTATTCAAATTTCATATTTAATGAAATCCTCCATAGATTGTTCCAAAATATATTTTTTTTCATGATGGTTCCAAAACCTCAAACAACGCATCAATATGATGCCCATTTTGAATTATATTTGTGTTTTTCTTAAAAGGGGATGCTGGTGTCCGGCTAGCCAGATCGCCCAGATAGAGTCAAGGACTGAGTGCCTCCAAGATCAGAGGCTGGTAAACCCAAATGGCCAAATGTGCCGCATGCTGTCAAAGACTCGGTGCCTCTGAGATCAGTGACCTACTCTGGAGATGCGGCTATGCGGTCACATCCTTTCTCTGGTCACCATAAAAACCGGTAGCTCTTCCTGCTACGCCGCTACCCAATCTGTCCACAACAACCATATTCAATGCTCATTCGTGGCACCAAGCTACCCACCCACAACCACTATCGCAACTGTCAGTCATCACAGCCACCATCGGCGTGCCAGAACACTCTTCCGTGGACCACTGATTCTGCACCGGTTGTCCATTCATCGCACTGACTGTGTCTCCTACCACTATGTGGTATCACATTTTTTGTGAAGGCCTTGAATCTACATTGCAAACCCATTCAAAATGCTCACCCATGAATAATGCACGAGATTTGGGGATAATTCATTGTTCATGTCAGCCCACACCCTCCATGTTATTGTTTTAAAATAGGTGGAGGTTCTGGGAAGATATTCTATCAACAATTATTCAATCCTAAATAGAAATCCCAATAACATCACCCTCACACAAGAATGGATGATACATGGATCAACCTGTTCATGGGATGATCTGCGTTCGTCTTTTAGAATGAAGAATGGGGAAAATATAAAAAAATAAACCCCTAATTCATTGGACGTTCATCTTAGATGCGCTCCGCCCACAATGGTTCAAGATCTATAGGTGTTCATAACCTCCTGATCCTATTATTTGTAAAGATTTTACGTTTCTATTATTCTTATTGGCACTCTTCGTTAGAGAGAAATTTCACCATAGTTCCATCAGTGGAAATTCCCCTAAATTATTTCCCCAATGTGTTATCTCATAAAAAGAAAACAAGTCACAGAGTTTTGTCCATGATGTGACGTTGTGTCATTACATATTATCATTAATGAAACAAAGTATCTATTATGCTTAAATAATTGATTCATAATGATGAAAAAAAACAATCCATTAAAAATATTACATTAATGCGCCTTGTCACCTCACTGCAACATCATCATTCTCCACTCAATAGTGAGAAAAGAAAAGAAAGTAACATTTTAAGTTATATTATTATATTCTAAAAAATCTGAAAATTAAAATTTCCATCACACCCCTTCCATTCAAAGTTAATTCAATTCTAGGAGAATCTCATTGTTCAGACGTTAATGGTACCCTCATATTTTTTATCAGATCACAAATTCAAAAGTTAAAAAACACAGTTGCACGTTTACTTATGTGAACATAAAAAATGTTCAAAATTTTGTTCTGGTCTAACCAGGCCATGCAATCTAATGTCGTCAAAGCGTGAGGTCTCGTAAAAATTCCATAAAATTAAAAAAAATTAAATCAAAATTTTATGAAATTAAAAATAGGATAAATTTACACATAATCCTTATTGGTGGAATCCTTGAGGGGAACTATGAAACTATCTTGGTGGGAGAACCTTATGTTGTATCTTCCATTTTCTATGATGTCATCCCCATTGAAAATTTTCCCCAAAAATATCTGGGCTGTATGATTTAAAACATTCTATCTCTACATAATATTCAAACGATGTTAAACTACATGATACTTTCCTAATCACATACCATAAAACAATATCCTTATGGAGTATGATGAACATATCATTACTCTTGTATTATTGAAATGGGATGACCACAAAACAATTACCATTTTTGATAAACACATGATTAGCCATGTATCATTTACATGGAATGCCAAAATTTCCACATATTGGGATTATACTCCTTGAGATGATAGCTTCCATGAGAAATCCCTATGCCATCCATCGTTGACACTACTTAAAGGAGAAGAGTGTCCTTATCGAATGATGTTAAACAATATGGATCGGTCCTCTCACATGGACATAAAAAATAGTGTTGAACTAAATTGGGTTTGATTCATATATATATAGACTATGGTACATAGTACTCCTCCCTTTTCTTTAATACCAAAATCCATCATCTAGTTGTGAAATAACCCCTCTATGGGATGAACCACCACTCAATCCGTCTCAATAAAGAATTCTAATCTATTTCCACATGATGATAAACATGTTTCTCACTCTATCTCAAAAAGATGTTCTGATCTATCTCCATAAGACATTAACTTTGTGCCCTGATGCACCTTAATTGGGAATCTTGATCCATCATCTAATTGTGAAATCATCCATCCTAGGGATTCACATAACATCGATTCATCTCAATAAGATGCTATGGTCTGTCTCCATATGATTTTAATCTTGTGTATTGATCCATCTAAATAGGAAGTTATAAATGTATCCTAGTATTAAGATAAACATTTTAGAAACCTGTCTCCCCAATATGATATTATTACATAAAACCAATACCTGAAGGATGTTAAACCTACTGCCAACCTTCCCTTGCAAGGCATTAAATACACACCCAAATTTTCCCCACAATATATCAACCATGTGCCCATATTGAGAAGATGTTAAACATACACCCTGATCCATAATCCCTACACCATTCAATACTCATTGGATGACAACGGTTGAAATCTTTAGTAGACTTCTACCCATAACATCAATGATTGTGTTTCTGACATGGGATTCCTTGGGTTTCAAAACCAATAAGCCTCAAATGATATTCCCTCTAAAAGAATAACATCATTGGTGAATTGTATATTGAATGTATATAAATGTATTTATATGAGTAGTGTGACTTCTCACACTGACCAAATGTTTCGTCCCATTTGAGACATAATTAATGTAATTAAATAGTGTCCACCTATAGATGGTGCTGCGAATAAGTTCCATCAATATGAATTAATCTATAAGGGATTCACAGACAAGGGAAGGATATCCATAGAAGAATCCATATAATAAGAATATGATATCTCCCCATCTCATGTAGATCATGGAGTGAACATCACCAATTAATGTGAAGAAGAAGTTCCAGTTCTGGAAATATATAATGCAGGATAACAACACTAGTGTTCACGATACGATGTCGCATAGATGAAATTGACTTAAACAACTTCATATAAGTGCATATGTTTTATCCATATTAATAAATAATATTAACCACTTTTGATTATGTATCTATTTTTATGAAATTAAATTCATAAAATAAGGATTGGTAGTCATTAGGTTTATATAAGATCATGTATTTCTTATAAAAGATTTTTCCTCCAAAACTGATTTTCATCACTTTCTTTGTTATTTTTACAAAATTGAATTTTCCAATTATGGGTTTTGAAATATAAAAAAATGGAATAAATATTAATATGATTAATTATTAATATTGGTTAATATTGTTCATAATGTTCTTGGAAATATTGAATTTTTAAAACAGAAAAACTATGATACCACGGTTGAGGTTAAATCCGGTTTACCTGGGTGTTTATCTAAATATATTGTGTTAAAATGTCAACATTTTTTTAATAATTATATTTTTTATCTATATTTATACCCTTATAAACTTATTCTAGATATTAAATTTTTTAAAACAATTTTATGAAAATGAAACATATAAAAAATTTAGTGATGAACAAGACAAAAAAGACATCTTCTTTACTTTTAATATATATAATTTATTGTGACAGGGATAAAAACAACCTATGATAAGTTATATATAGTTATTGGAAGAATAATTTTTTATGATATTAATATATTTATAATTTTAAATGATGAAATAATTAACTTAAGAGCTTATGTAAATCTCAAACAATAACAATTTATTTAAAAAAATAAAATAAATTATATTAAAAATACTAAAAGTATTATAAAACATATGAATTATTTTTTCATTAAATTTTAATGTAATTATGAAATTTTATAATCTTTTTAATTGAATATATTTCAATTCTATCCTTTTTATGATGAGTTTTTAATGCCTAAATAAATGAATAGTGTCAAAAATGAAAATAATGATATTTTATAATAATTAACATTTATTAAATGATTTAAAATTTATTAGAATAATATATTCATCAAATTGAATAAAAAAATATTTCCAATATCAATGATATTTCATTTTTATCTATTTTTTCTTTTATAGTAGGTTTCCTTTCCCTTATAGAGTTGAAGCATTATTAATGTGGTGATTTTTCAAAAGGGAAGAAGGGGTTAAAACATATAAGTGTGGAAACATAACCTAATGATTTCCACATTTTATTGAATTAAATAATATCAAATAAAACATATATTTCCCTTTAAATTTATCATTTTGTATCTATTTTCATATGATAATGAATATATATTAATTTACCACATTAAGAAATTATAAGAGTGTCTATTCACTCTCTTATAAAAGGCAATCTATTCACCTCTTATATTTACACTTGATGAACCATTATTTCTTCCTATACCTAACCAAATCCATTTCCAACATCATTACCCATGTTCTAGAAGAAATTTAATCATAAAAAACTAAATTTTAATGATTTTGGTGTAATCCTAAAGAGGTTGTCTGATAATAAGGGATAGCTCTTAAAATAGAATATTTTTAATTCATATTCCACCTCCTAAAAACCATATTCAATCATGATGATATAATAAAATAATTATATAATATATAATAGGACTTTATTATGTTAATTTCATATCCTATATAGACATCCTCTTCTATCATATTGGAAATGAAGATATTATTTGTCTGTAGAGTAGATTACCACCTCGTGAACCGATGTAAATCCTTTTCCATCACCTCCTCTAAGGTAATGTTATAATGATATATTTTTTTTATATAAAAAATATTAATTACATATTTATCATTATTATAACATAGTATACAAAATAATTAATTGTAGTTCCATTCATTTATAAAAGATAATTTTATTTGTGAAAACGTATAGACTACAACCTCCATGATGCAATCTGATTATTTTTTCATCCCCATGTCACACAGATGATATATATAAGTTTATATTAATAAATAATATGATATTAGTTACTTAATAAAAATTTTATAAATATAATATAATTCTTTCCTTATTTCCCTAATGCTCATTGAAAAACGAAAGTTTTAATTATGGGAATGTACAACCAACTGTCTCGATGGTTATAACATAGTTCATTTTACATAATCATTTTTCAAGATTTGATTTGAAAAATCTACATAATTTATATAAGTCGAGTATAAATTATACTTGGTTATTTCCCTTATTTCATGATTACCATTAAATATATGAAGAAATAATGTTCTCTTCAACCATAATTAACATATCGATGTCCTTTTGGACTTATGGATAAAATATTTTAGAAAACCATCATGAATATTTTTTATTAATTAATTTATTATAACATGGTTAAAATTATTAATTATCATTAAAATGTTTCTAAAGAAGATAACTAATTAACACATGTTTATTATTAAAAATGATAAAGAAGTTACATGATGATTCAGGCTCAAGGAAATCAAGTTCTCTTAAATTTTTTATCATTGAGTTTTATTTTATTATTCTACATATATTTTTTATATAGTATATATACTACACTATTACATGTTGTATTAATAATAATTCATACGTCATGTTGTTATAGGTTTAAATTTATATTACTTCATCCAAAGGAATATTAATTGAATGTTACCATGTGGTAATTTTTTTTAACTCAATTTACTTTCATTGGGTTACAACTTGTCTTAATTAAATTTATTATTCCAAATTATTATGTTAATTAGTCTATTAATTTTTTCAATATTTATTATCTTCTTGTGTGGATTTATATTTTGTACATTATCACTCCATGTATTAATTCTAAATTAAATTATATTATATCTTGAAGTATTATTCATTCAGATTCCCTTTCCATTAGATATATTGTAGAGACCCGAAGCTTAACGTACATGGAAATTACATTACTTTTGTGGAGTACTTAATACATAACAAAAAACACACACACAAGGACTGTAATAGTTTATTGTCTTTGGAAACTCGGAACATAATCTTATAATCATGGTGAAAGATCTTCAACATCTCCTATAAAGATCTTCCTTTTTTTCATACCTAAAACCTTTCTTTATATCCTGGGGAAAAGAAAACATAAAAGGGTGAGCTCAAATGCTCAGTATGGGTAAATAAAAGAAATATAAATCACATCATATTCATAAGAACATATCTTTTGGAAATCTTAACCTGAAAAAGAGATCATAATTTCATAACATGGGATAAATCATAGTAGTGAAATGTAATCCCAATAATCATATCTTAAAACATGAAACTTTGTGGAATAAACACATAATCGTAGAGAATCATATCTTATTAGTCAAGACTCATTTCCAAGACTATCTTAGTGGATAAAGTCCCTTTCTGAACCAAGTTCATTCCTCATTTCAGTCCTGTTTCACTGAACCGGTATAACCTACCGTTCCAGCCATGTCTATCTCATGAGATATAAAATCTTTACCCAATGCATTGGAGGGAGATATTGGTCCCACCCATATCATAATGATACCATTCTTATGTGTTCCACAAAATCAAAACCATACATCATAGCATAACCCATGTAATAAAAATGGGAATCTTAAACAACATGACTTCATAAAACAATTTATATAAGATAAAGGAATTCATAAAAATAATTCCATCACAATATAATCAAATCAATGTAATAATAGGGATAAAAATAGAACCCTATATTATCTTAGATGGAAAATAATTTTGATAAAACACTTGAACTTCATTCTTGAGGAAAATATCCTTTCTACTTCAAAAAAATTTTTCTTTCTTAACATGTCATAAAATTTTAATCTAAAAGAAGTTGATTAAAAATAAACTTGAAAACATGTGAAGGAAGCTTCTTGGAAATAATGTTTTCAAAATCCATTCATGCCATATAAGTTAAAAAATCATTCTTCTCGTACTTTTGTCGGAAAAGTCAAAAAGTACCTCGTACGAAAAAAGACAAAAGATTCCTTTCATATATTTTACTAAAAACTCACCGAAGGGTAAAATTGGATTTAATCAATTTTATCTGAATGTAAACAATATTACATATTGAGGAAACATGGATGTGGATGATAAAATACACCCCAGTAAATACCAAAGTATAAACAATTTCGGATAAAAATGAGATTGTGATATTTCCCTTACCTTAAGTTTGATTTGCTTCGTAAGTGTCCGAACCTCCTGTATAATGATTTAAATAATTTCATTAACTAATTAAAAAATCATATTCACTGTTATGATATCATATATGGTTCACTTATGACTTTATATTACCCGTTCTTTTGTAAATTCCATGTTAAAGAAGCGTTTTGGGTAAAATCGTTTCATTTATCATAGGTGTTTGGACTTGTTGTTCTTGACATTATTATTACTTATATCATGATTTAATTACTCCCAGAATATAAATTATGATTTATATATCATATATATTCATTATATATATATAATAGATAGATAAATGAAATGAAACACACCGTTCATGGAGACGGTAGTCCGTACGTATGCATGAACGCTTTTTTCCTTTCATTATTGTCTTGAATGGAACTAAGTAGAAGACATAAATATATACATAAATCCAGTATCCTTATAATGTCATATATTTCATTATTATTTCTTATATATACTTTATAATCATTCTTAAATGGTTAACATGGAGACTGAATCTCATCGCGTCGTGGAGACGGTAGTCCGTACGTACGCACGAGCGATGATATCGTTCTCATTATCATGAACATGTGTTGAAGTGTATTTATACTATTTAAGTATCAATATAACTTTATAATAATCATATATAGTTACTCATTACACCATTATACCCATCCAATTAAGGTGGTGGTGGAAAATAGATTACACCATGGCATGGAGACGGTATTCCGTACGTACGCACGCGCGGTGATTTCCTTTTTCCGTAGGATGGATAGATGGTTAATTAGAGTTGTTTCATATTTATAATAACATATCAGTATATAAGAAATACTTATGTTATTACTTTATCATGAAACAACTAAAGAAGAAGAAGTTTAAGAAGAAAGAAATTGAAAAAGATCGGTAATGGATATTACCTCTTTTTGACGCGCCTTTTCTTAACCTCCACTTAAAGAACTAAGGATGGTCTTTGAAGACGACCAGGACCTCTAGGATGATACTAGCGAAGTGGAGAAGAGATTTTGGAAGGGTTTGGCCGAGCGTGAATGCTCAAATTGGTGTGAGGAGGAGAGGGAGGAGGTGCCCTTTTATAAGGGAGGAGAGGGGCACCTTAGGAAAATCTGAAAATATTATTTTATATTAAGGTCAAATTAGGTTTATAATGGTTCCAAAGGGTCTTATTTCGAAGCTAAAGTGGGTATGGGTCGAAATCCTCTCATAAAATAGTATTTAGACAAGTTTAGGTTATTATTCTAACCTTATAAATTAGATTTAACTCTAAGTTAAATAATTTAACTTTTACTGTGTCTTTTTGTATTCTTACACTATATGGTTAATAAACATACTATATCAAGCCAAACGAACCCCAAGTTGTTTATTATAAATATATATAACCTTATATAAGTCATTTGTCCGAACCATAGATTTTTAGTAATAAATTAAAAATTAATCATATTATATTTGTTTTAAAAACTAATTTATGTCAATTTTGACATTATTTGGTACATGATTTTTATGAAATTCATAACAGAATGATAATATCTAACCAAGTTACTTATATAAACAATAACATGTCATATTAACCTAAAAAAATAATTTAAGTCATAAAAAGTCTCAAATTACATTTATTTGTGCATTTATAACATCAATTATGTCAATATTTTATTAATAAGACAATTTCTGCATCATCTTTGTGTCATAATAAATGATAATTATTTAATCCCTAAAATTTTTAAATAAATTTCTATGATGTAGATAATTGTATTAGATTTCTGTATACTATTCAGGTTTGAAGTTTCATGATGTTTATCACTAAATTAAAATTATTATACTTATAAGATTTGAGAAAGTGACATGTTGTCACATTCCTTGGTTTTAATAATAATTAAATTATTTTCATGGAAAAAAGTACATAAAATGAATATAATCCGACCCTTAGGTTATATGGGTCTACCGTTATGCATCCAATAGGATTTTTACAAATGTTAGGGAAATTTTATAATCTTATATTTTCCCTTAATTACCCGATTTACCTTTAACTATAGTAAATAAAATTTACCGTAGTTACTATTC
Organism: Viscum album; assembly: GCA_963277665.1. Classification (NCBI taxonomy): domain Eukaryota; kingdom Viridiplantae; phylum Streptophyta; class Magnoliopsida; order Santalales; family Viscaceae; genus Viscum; species Viscum album. The sequence goes on from OY728157.1 coordinate 824,094,239, forward strand.
ACAATGCCCAAAAATAAAAAGTAGCTTATTAACATAATTTGGACCAACTGATTCCAAATATGGAATCCATTTTTACAAATTCAATACACAAAAGATGCAGAAATTAAATTAAAATTAATCTTGTTATCGAAAGAAAACGGGTTTTTCTTTAAAACATTGCAAAAGATTGAATTGTTTTAACCTACGAATTCAAGGAAAAATCAATGATAATGACATAAATTATATTAAATGGTAAAAATATATTCTATTTATACTTTAAAACCATACAATATTATAATTTAACCACATAAGATATTATGATGAAAAAATTTGTTTTTAATTAAAATATAACGTATTTTTACTATTCATTAAAATATGAAAGTTATCGGAAAAATATCAAAACTTTATCTAATGTAAATTTTTATATCCTGATTCAAAAGAAGAATTTTATTTTGTCAAATTGAACATATAAAAATTTCAAAAACTAGATTTAATGTGGGTGCGCCATCAAAAGGCGGCAAAACTGAATTTTTTTAAAAATAATTATTTTACCCGAAATATTTATTTTGTTCTTATACCATGTTCTAGAAAATTTCTAAGATGAATAATAATGTTATAAAATTCAAAATTTTGTTAATACTATTCATAACGGCTAGTTCATGACAATATAATAATATATCATTGTTTATTAAAACCCGGTATTGTGTACAACAGACGCTATCAAGGAATGTCGTGATTGCATGTAAGGCAACCAAGTCAGGGTTGCGTGTTGTGAAAGAATCCTTCATTGTTTCGTATAACAGAATCCAACCATATTTCATTTATACATTGAATATATATATATATATATATACACTCAATGTTGCGTAGAATAACTATTATTAGAATTATGTGTAACACGATCCAAGAATAGTGTTGCGTATACTGCAAGCTAATACGGTGTTGCGTATAGCGCAAGGTAATATTGGTGTAGAATACAACACAAGACATTAATTAAATTAAAAGAATATTTTTCATAAAATATCGGGGTGTTACATTCTACCCCCCTTAAAAGGAATTTCGCCCTCGAAATTCGTCGGGGTTATAAATGGTTTACTACACGAAAGTTTGTTTAATAGAAACCCACATCGTAAAAAGGAATACCAAAATATGGATTTAAAAACTAAAGTATGAAATGTAATGGTTACCCAAATTAACTCATCACTGGGTTTCCACGTAGGAGAACATAGGTGAAAATATGGATATGGAAGAAAAATCTAACCATCATGTTCTGATGGAGAGTGGTAGAGAAGATGGCTATGAAAAATCCAACAATCGCAAAGCCATAAATTTGTGATGATCTAGGGTACCATCTGATTCATCAGATATAAGATCACTAGGACAACATTTTTGGTTTTCAAAATCATTTCCCTAAAGTTGAAGAATTTGAATTAGAATAAATAATTACATTATTTTGGTACAATCTCACTGTTGTTCGTACTTTGAACATTTTCCAGTTCAACACTTAATGAAATGAAGTTGAATTTTTAATTCATGAAGTGTTAATTGATCATGTGATAGAATGATGGGTCATTCCATCTGTTTCAAACAAGAGGTTAGCAAAAGTTATCAAATATACATAAGTTCATCTATGGTGAGGTTAATCGTATACGATTCCAAGAATGAACCTATACTTAATATATCATACCGCATAATAAAATAAAACTAGTTTCTACTAAACAGGGACTTCCTATAGTCCAGTGTTAGGCGATAAAGGCCAGTCGCACTTCAGTTGTGGGTTTGATTCCCACAGCCTTGTCCGACGCGATGGGATGTCGCCCGTCCTGCAGGTTGTCCTTTTTCGAAAGCTATATTACTATAACATCCCATCAATAATATCGAAAAAAGTTCTATCCCAACTTATGTCAAACATAATCCATTCCAATCTTTAGGCTTATCTAAAATACTTCGGTCCAAGCTCATAGTATAAAGAAAATTATTATTTGAAATGTCATCAACCAACCATCATTTATCTCCCATTATCTTGTTGGTCACATTCCAATCATGTGAATACCGTAATCATGTATTCTCTTGAAAAATGAATACCCATTAAACCTTAGTGAAAACATGAATGGTGTCAAAAGTTAACTCTTTCCACATACCGAAATCCAAAAATTCTATATAGTAAAACCATGATATAACCTTCTCCTTATATCATTCATGAGCTCATGAATACTATCAAACATTTAATTTTCTCCTTATCCCTTCATTATGCGCATATCATCTACTTTCCAAAAATATATGAATAACCTTTCATGGATACTGGTACCATTAATCATACACTTTCAAAACTCAAGGAAAGACAACTGTGTAACAATCCTTAGATGTCTCTTTATTCCATAGTACCATGAGATTACTTATACAACATTACACATGATAAACATGTAATCATTCCACTACATTCTTAAACCATTGACCGAGCTTCAACAATTCTTTCATCTCACATATCATTTGTAGTCTCTTCATCATCATCAACATAAATACTACCCATACGACCATACTAATTCTCTTCATGAGTCTTTCCCTTAGGGCATTGGTTTGCATAATGCCCGTACATTCCACATTTAAAACATTTAACCATTGTTGATGTCGTAGCAATACCATTATCCTCATCCCTAGTGTTAACTGAACCTTTTCCTTTGCACTTACTGGCTTTGTGTCCTTCTTTTCCACACCCAAATCATCTTCCAGTTCCTTTGAAACATTCTCCTTGATGCGTCTTCCCACATGATTTACATAGGGGAAATTGAACTTTCTTTCCTCTATGATCATCATGAAACTCCATCTTTCTCTTATTAGCCGATTCAGGAAACTTACCAAATTTTACTTTATTGATCATATTATGAGATTGCTGATTCAGCATAATAATGATGTTTGGACCTCCAAATCCCATTTCATTTGGTTTCTCATGAAGAATATCATTCCATTGTCCATCATATCCTCCATTATCGTGAATCATCTTGTTTCCATCCATTTTCTAAAACCCAAAAAGAATAGTGTGAGAGGAAAAAATCATAATAAAGGGGGAGTAACTTCAATATCTAACATCTTTGGTTTAATCTAATATCGTTTCCATAGTTCTAGGACTATAAACTATATGTATACTTATCCGTAGGGACATCCCTAGACATACCTTAGATATATCTCTAGGGATCTCACTAACGTTTTCACATCCTAGTTTCCAAAGGTTGGCTAAACCTTTCCTTTGATACCAACTGTAGAGACCCAAAGCTTAACGTACATTGAAATTACATTAATTTTGCGGAATACTTAATACATTACAAAAACACACACTCAAGGACAGTAATAGTTTAGTGTCTTTGGAAACTCGGAACGTAATCTTCTAATCATGGTGAAAGATCTTCAACATCTCCCATAAAGATCTTCCTTTTTTTCTTACCTAAAACCTTTCTTTATATCCTGGAGAAAAGAAAACATAAAAGGGTGAGCTCAAATGCTCAGTAAGGGTAAACAAAAGAAATATCAATCACATCATATTCATAAGAACATATCTTTTGGAAATCTTAACCTGCAAAAGAGATCATAATTTTATAACATGGGATAAATCATAGTAGTGAAATATAATCCCAATAATCATATCATAAAACATGAAACTTTGTGGCATACACACATAATCATAGAGAATCATATCTTATTAGTCATGACTCATTGCCAAGACTATATTAGTGGACAAAGTCCCTTTCTGAACCGAGTTCATTCCTCATTTCAGTCCTGTTTCATTGAACAGGTATAACCTACCGTTCCAGCCATGTCTATCTCATGAGATATAAAATCTTTACCCAATGCATTGGAGGGAGATATAGGTCCCACACATCTCATAATTATACCATTCTTATGTGTGCCACAAAATCATAAACCATACATCATAGCATAACCCATGTAATTAAAATGGGAATCTTAAACATCATGACTTCATAAAACAATTCATATAAGATAAAGGAATTCATAAAAATAATTCCATCACAACATAATCAAATAAATGTAATAATAGGGATAAAAACATAACCCTACATTATCTTAGATGGAAAATAATTTTGATAAAACACTTGAACTTCATTCTTGAGGAAAATATCCTTTCTACTTCAAAAATTATTTTATTTCTTAACATGTCATAAAATTTTAAACTAAAATAAGTTGATTAAAAATAAACTTGAAAACTTGTGAAGGAAGCTTCTTGGAAATAATGTTTTAAAAATCCATTCATGCCGTATAAGTTAAAAAAACATTCTTCTCATACTTTTGTCGGAAAATTCAAAAAGTACCTCGTACGAAAAACGACAAAATATTCCTTTCATATCTTTTACTAAAAACTCACCAAAGGGTAAAATTGGATTTAAAAAATTGCAGGTGGATGGAAACAATATTACATATTAAGGAAACATGGATGTCGATGATAAAATACACCCCAGTAAATACCAAAGTATAAACAATCTAGGATAAAAATGAGATTGTGATATTTCCCTTACCTTAAGTCCGATTTTCTTTGTAAGTGTCCGAACCTTCTATATAATGATTTAAATAATGTCATTAACTTATTAAAAAATCATATTAATTGTTATGATATCATATATCATTCACTTATGACTTTATATTACCCGTTCGTTTGTAAATTCCATGTTAAAGAAGCGTTTTGGGTAAAATCGTTTCATTTATTGTAGGTGTTTGGACTTGTTGTTCTTGACATTATTATTACTTATATCATGATTTAATTACTTACAGAATAAAAAACATGATTTATATATCATAAATATTCAGTATATATATATATATATATATTATAGATAGATAAATGAAATGAAACACACCGTGCATGGAGACGGTAGTCCGTACGTACACATGAACGCTGTTTTCCTTTCCTTATTGTCTTGAATGGATGTAAGTAGATTACATACATATATAAATAAATAAAGTAGCTTTATAATGTCATATATTTCATTATTATTGCTTATATATACTTTATAATCATTCTTAAATGGTTAACATGGAGAATGAATCTCATCACGTCATGGAGACGGTAGTCCGTACGTACGCACGAGCGATGATATCGTTCTCATGATCGTGAACATGTTTTGAAGTTTATGTATACTATTTCAGTATCAATATAACTTTATAATAATCATATATAGATACTCATTACACCATTATACCCATCCAATTAAGGTGGTGGTGGAAAATAGATTACACCATGGCGTGGAGACGGTATTCCGTACGTACGCACGCGCGGTGATTTCCTTTTTCCGTAGGATGGGTAGAAGGTTAATTAGCGTTGTTTCATATTTATAATAACATATCAGTATATAAGAAATACTGATGTTATTACTTTATCATGAAACAACTAAAGAAGAAGAAGTTTAAGAAGAATGAAATTGAAAAAGATCGGTAATGGATATTACCTCTTTTTGACGCGCCTTTTCTTAACCTCCACTTAATGAACTAAGGATGGTCTTTGAAGAAGACCAGGACCTCTAGGATGATACTATGGAAGTGTAGAAGAGATTTTGGCAGGGGTTGGACGAGCTTGAATGCTAAAATTGGTGTGAGGAGGTGAGGGAGGAGGTTCCCTTTTATAAGGGAGGAGAGGGGCACCTTAGGAAAATCTCAAAATATTATTTTATATTAAGGTCAAATTCGGTTTATAATGGTTCCAAAGGGTCTTATTTCGAAGATAAAGTGGGTATGGGTCTAAATCCTCTCATCCAATAGGATTCAGACAATTTTAGGTTATTATTTTAACCTTATAAATTAGATTTAACTCCAAGTTAAATAATTTAACTTTTACCGTGTATTTTTGTTTTCTTACACTATATGGTTAATAAACTTACTATATCAATCCAAACGAACCCCAAGTTGTTTATTATTAATATATATAACCTTATATAAGTCATTGTTCCGAAACATATATTTTTAGGAATAAAATAACAATTAATAATATAATATTTGTTTTAAAAACTAATTTATGTCAATTTTGACACTATTTGGTACATGATTTTTATGAAATTCATAACAGAATGATAAGTTCAAAAAAAGTTAATTATATCAACAATGACATGTCATATTAACCTATAAAATTAATTTAAGTCATAAAAAGTCTCAAATTACATTTATTTGGGCATTTATAACATCAATTATGTCAATATTTCATTAATAAGACAATTACTGCATCATCTTTGTGTCATAATAAATGATAATTATTTAATCCCTAAAAATTATAAATAAATTCCTATGATGTAGATAATTGTATTATATTTCTTGATACTATTCATGTTCGATGTTTCATGAAGTTCATCACTAAATTAAAATTATTATACTTATAAGATTTAAGAAAGTGACATGTTGTCACATTCCTTGGTTTTAATAACAATTAAATTATTTTCATGGAAAAAAGTCCATAAAATTAATCTAATCCGACCCTTAGGTTATATGGGTATACTTTTATCCATACAATAGGATTTTTAAAAGTGTTAGGGTAATTTTATAATCTTATATTTACCCTTAATTAACCGATTTACCTTTAACTATAGTAAATAAAATTTACCGTAGTTACTATTCACAATGTCCAAAAATAAAAAGTAGCTTATAAACATAATTTGGACCCACTGATTCCAAATATGGAATCCATTTTTCCAAATTCAATAAAAAAATGATGTAGAAATTAAATTAAAATTAATCCCGTTGTCGAAAGAAAACGAGTTTTTCTTTAAAACATTGCAAAAGATTGAATTGTTTTAACCTATGAATTCAAGGTAAAATCAATGATAATGACATAAATTATATTAAATGGTAAAAATATATTCAATTTATACTTTAAAATCATTCAATATTTTAATTTAACAACATAAGATATTTCGATGAAAAATGTTGTTTTTAATTAAAATATAACGTGTTTTTACTATTCATTAAAATATGAAAGTTATCGGTAAAATATCAAAACTTTATCTAATGTAAATTTTTATATCCTGATTCAAAAGAAGAATTTTATTTTGTCAAATTGAACATATAAAAATGTCAAAAACTAGATTTAAAGTGGGTGCGCCATCAAAAGGCGGCAAAACTGCATTTTTTAAAAAAATACTTATTTTACCCGAAAAATTTATTTTGTTCTTATACCATGTTCTAGAAAATGTGTAAGATGAATAATAATGTTATAAAATTCATAATTTAGTTAATACTATTCATAACGGCTAGTTCATGACAATATAATAATATATCATTATTTATTAAAACCCGGTATTGCGTACAACACACGCTATCGAGGAAGGTCGCGATTGCGTGTAATGCAAGCCAAGTCAGGGTTGCGTGTTGTGAAAGAATACTTCGTTGTTTCGTATAACAGAATCCAACCATATTTCATTTATACATTTAATATATATATATATATATATACTCAATGTTGCGTAGAATAACTATTATCAAATTTGTGTGTAACACGATCCAAGAATAGTGTTGTGTATACTGCAAGATAATACGGTGTTGCGTATAGCGCAAGGTAATCTTGCTGTAGAAAACAACACAAGACATTAATGAAATTCAAAGAATATTTTTCATAAAATCTCGGGGTGTTACATATATGATTATGGTATATACTTATCCTCATTTACATGGTCTGTATAATGCTCTGTTTAAATGTTATATGATATATATATATATAATATTTATTAATTCATTTTAGGTTATTAATTCATGATTCATATGAATGAATTTTTTCCAAATTTTTAGAGGCCTTAAATTAAAATCCTATATATTTTCAGGATTTTTTATGTTCAATAATTATTTGGGTGAAATCATATTATCTTTTTTTTAAAAAAATTATCCCCTCATGTTATTAAACGTGGTTTACCTTTTTAATATCCATTTCCTCTATTATTGAATGATTAAACATCATGAATGTTGTTCATATGTGATACTAATTGTAACACCCCGAGCTTCCATAATACGCTTCTCATTCAATAATGCAATAACTTGCATTGTACGCAACTTCGAGTTCTAAAACACCGCGACTAATCAAAGTAGCCGTTATGAATAGTAATAACCAATTTTTAAAATTATAGAAATTTTATATTTCAAAAAGGACTTCATTTTTGGATTCGGAATATCGAAATTAGCCTATGTTGAATTTTTGGTATTTTTCTGAGAACTTCTAATTTTTTATGAATAGTGAAAAATACTTAAAAACAACTTTTTTAATCAAAATAATTTATAGTGATAAATTATACTATTTAGTGTTTTTAAAGTATAATTAGAATATATTTTTAGCATTTTATCCAATGGTGGTCATTAGAATTAATTTAACATTGAAATTGGACATAAACAATTGCCAATCTTTTGATATAAATTGTTTCTTAAAAACACGCTATTTGTTGTGACAGCGGGAATTAAATATAAAATTAATTAATGCAACTTATATTTTTGGAAGTTTGTAAAATAGACATCATTTTTGAATTCTGAATATCAATTATAGCTTAGGGTGAAATTTTGGCATTGTTCTGAAAAACTTCAATTTTTGATGAATAGTGAAACCACTAAGTGGTAGTTAAATAACTGATTTTTTGTTTAAATGAAATATTACCACTTCTGTGATTTGATTTTCAAAAATCCGACATACATGGTTGTCATTAAGAAGTAAAATGCGGTTCAATGAGATTAAAATAATTTTTGGTGAATAGTAACTTTTAAGTTCTTAATCGCGATTAGAGGTAATTATTGTAGTTTAAGGTAAAAATAATGTTTTAATAATATGAGATGAGCTTGAAACATGTCCTACCCTCATTGGATGTTCCATGTCCGACCAAGACAATTCATGGGTCAACTTGGGGACCCCATGGAGCCACTTTAGTTGGAAAATGACATAAATACCTTTTATTTAATGTTAAAGTAAAAAATGACACAAACATGAAATGTTTTACTAAAACAATTTTTTCATGGGGTTATACAAGTCATATTTTTGACTATAAATAGTAATTGGAAAGATAAAAAGATTTTCTATATCATAGTATTTTTTTATAATTTTTAGACATTAAATAAATTAAATTATTTATGACATCATTATGATACAGTGATGACCTCATTATTTAACGATTTCAATAAAATGAAAAGATAATGTACAATCCAAGGCTTAAACTTGTCAAAAACATATTGGATGAGTAGATTTAGAACCCTTATCACCTTACCCTTGAATTATATAAGTGTGGGATCCATAAAATCCGAAACACATTTTATAATAAAGTGACTTTTCCTTACTTTCCAAGAGTGCCCCTCCTCTCCTCTTATAAAAGGCCCCCACCTCTACCAACTCATTCACACTTTCAAACCATTTGGCTTGGCCAAACTCTGCCCAAATACTCTCCCAACTTCCCCCTATTACTCCTAGAAGCCTCACGTTTTGCAGAACTCATCCCAAGGAATCCTTTGGCTCAAATCAAAAAGAGTTACCCGATTTTGAGGTAATGTCTTCTCTAATGTTTTTTGTTTAATTTTTCTTCTCCAACCCCCTAAACTCTTTTTATTAATTTCTTTTGTAACAACACCAGTATCCTCAATATACTAGGATGTTGTTATATAATGGATTCGAGCTACACTTATACACACCTACATCTAATGGTTAAAGAACATATGGTTTCTGTGGATGGTGAATTTCTGCCTCACGAAATGATGATTGTTCAACACTCATATAACACCTTCAAAGGTGGACATTAAGATGTCACTATATTTATATAGGATATATAATATGTTTATGTTTTACTTATTCTTCTTTATTTCTCATTTATGTCATACCTTATGATTTCCATTATGGGTAAACGCGATAATTTCATTTTAGGAAGTGCGGACTACCGCTCCCTCAAAGTGATGTGAATCGTTAATGCCATATGTGGGATGTATAAAGGATGGAGTAAATGATATTATATATGATATTATACTGGAACTATATTATACCTTTATATAATTATGATTTCATTCCATTAAATATGAAATAGAAATGAAAGTAGCATTCATGCGTACGTACAGCTTACCGTCTCCATGAACGGTGAGTTTCATTTCTTACCTCTAAATGTTATGTAATATTATAAATACATGTATATACTGGATATATATGATATATATGATATCTAAATCATGAAAATAATTCTGGATTTAATTGATATATCACCACATGAACAACTTGTAATTATAAGAATTTTATTTTTGACTCAAGTACCTAAGATCGACAAAATGACTGTTATAAACTTAAATAATTACATAATGTTCATAACATGGTAATAAGGTATATAAAAGGAATAATTAACATGAAAAAGGTTCTTAAGTAAAGAGAAATTAACTCTAGTTTATTATTCAGGAGGTTAAAGAACGGTCGAGTCAGGACAGGATGTAAGGTAAGGGAACTTCTTAACCCAACTTCCATTCTTTGGGTTAATCTCCTACTTTCAAATTATGTCATGATGTTATTATGTCCTATTTTGCATTTTTAATTTCTTTATGTGTACCTATAGTGAATAAAAATAATAGATCTATTTTATTTTAAAAATGATCTTTTTAAGGACTTCATCTCAATCTCCTTTCATTGAGGCATATTTGGTTTTATACACAAATTTCTTTTATACGGTGTTTAAACCCCTTTGACTTTTAAGTTTATTCAAAAGGAATATTTTTATATGAAGCGTTTTACTAAACGACAAAAAGGGAATGTTTTTATTTCCGTACATATGTGGCGACAACGACTTCTCCGCCGTCGTGACCATTATTTGAGTTTCGGCTTCCTCTACAAGCCATCTTTTTTTAATGATAAATAAATACAAAGTTTTAACATTCTTTTATTTTGCTATTGAAAATGGTTTTTAAAGAGTTTTTATTATATCAAGGTGTTGTATTGATATCTTGTGATTGAAATATGGAAATGTTATGTTTCATTTATGCATGTTTTATGTGATACGATTATGTTATGGTTTATGATATGTTTAAAAATATTCATATGAGGAATGCATTGAACTTAATAAGTGATCGGTGGAGCCCGCTATAGCTCCTCGATGCATCGGCAGGTCTCATGAGACAAACTAGTGTCTTGGCACGAGGCCTTGACAAAATCTTATTTGTGGTCTTGGAACGAGGCCTTGACTACGTGGTTATGATAGTCTGTCATTATGCATTCCATCATTATGAAAGTGGTAATTGATATTGCATGTGGTTATTCGACCAGTAGAATATCCATTTCAAGAAGTAAATGGCATTATCTCATTTTACTTTTGCCATATTATGTTGATGTTAAAGTTTAAAAGGCTTTTGTTTTAGTCATACATTACCTTAAATGTTTATGTTTATTTATGAAAGCTTCCGCAATATTTTTATCCTTACTGAGCATCTGAGCTCACCCCTTTCAATGTTTTAATATTTTCTAGGATGTGAAGAAGTATTTTAGGAATGACCTGCAGGGATAGTCAGAAGAGGATATGAGTGTGGACTATGAAGACTTTGTTATTAGTTTTTCACTTTATGATGTAATGTAAGACTTATGAATGTATCTAGTGTTTCCAAGGATACTAAACTAATCGGTCTTTCGAGACTTGATCTTTTGTGATCATGCCAATGTTACGATGTAATTCACCGACTCTGGGTAGCTGGGGTCGGGGCGTTATAGTTGGTATCAGAGGCATTTTAGTACTAACCTTGGAAGCTAGATTTAGATAAACTCTGATTAGAGCACATAGCCCGGAGATAGACTTTAAGGATTAGTATAGATGAATTTCCTAGAATTTTGGTATTATAAAAATTTTGTGAGTTTTCCGAGCAATACATCCCTGTCTGGATATGAGCAGGTGGAGGCAGCTCTTGCATAGATGTACCTAGGGGTAAAACCCGAAAACACCGCTTTGAGCTAGACTCGAACGGGAACTGGTGCACGACAACGGGCCTTGCTGCACTCTTGGTTACGACACTCCCGGGGGATATGATTAGGATAATTCTCATTTTCTTTAAAAACCACTATGAAGGGTTATGATTATATACTTCCTCATAGAAAACATTCCTTTTTATGATTATGTATTATATCCACAAATAGTTCAATTTATGTAAAGTGTTTTACAAATATGGAATTATGTATTTTAATTCATAAACTAGTCTAGTTTATTCCATTGTTTAGAAACGGCACCTAGTGGAAGGAATGGAAACCGTATCAATGCACGCACTCCGTGTAGGGATTTCCCTCCTGCTCAAGATAATTATTGTGGATCTGGAGATACAACTGGTGCTGATCAACTTATTACCATACTGGGACAACTCACTCAGGTTATGAATAATAACCTTACTCGTATGGAGAACCCTGATCCGCAACGTGGAGGATCAATGTTAGACCGCTTCATGAGGAAACAACCACCAAAATTTAATGGGGGTAAAAATCCGTTAGTAGCTGAGCAATGGATAAACTCCTTAGAGAAAATATTCCACGCCTTGGGGAGTAGCGAAAGGGAGAAGGTTATCATGGCAGTTTACCGCCTCACTGGAGATGCCGATCAATGGTGGTCATTGATTCAAAATACAAAGGAAGATGATGACGTATCGAATATGGAATGGAGGGAGTTCAAATATCTTTTCTTAGAAAAATACTTTCCTCATGAACATCGAGCAGATATGGAAAGGAAATTTCTGAGTCTGAGACAAAAGGAGGATGAGAATGTCGCAAAGTATGAGGCCAACTTTACAAGGTTGGCGAGGTATGCTGCAGATTATATACGTAAACCAAGAGGTAAGATTGATCGTTTCTTGGATGGGTTATAACCATTTCTTCGTAGAGCTTTAGTTTCACAATCTTTCTCAACATACAAATATATTGTCTCATGTGCTATCAAGACAGAAAAGGAATTCTCTAAGTCTTATGACAACAAAGTAAAGCAATAGAAGAAGAGAACGGTGGAACAAGAGACAGATAAAGGGGAAAAGGTAAAGAAGGATTTTCCATTATGTGATAATTGTGGGAAGAATCACCCTAGTACATGCCTAAAAGTAATTGGAGTTTGTTATAAATGTGGAGAAAAAGGTCACCAGGCGCGTGATTGCAAGGGAAAGAAAGAGGCTATCAATGTTGAATGCTACAATTGTAGGGAAATTGGGAATTATGCAAATGAATGTCCTAATCATCAGGGAAACTTACCTCAGAAAAGGCCAAGGGATCAAGGACAATCTTATACTGTTACTACAGTTGAAGCAGAATAATTAATGTATTGGTACTTTTGGACTCATGGATTATATTCTGGTTATTATAATAATGTGATATATATATAAGGATTGTACTGAAGTACTTGTTGTTTCAGTACGGTTTTATTATGATGAAGGTAATCATATTTTTAGTATGTGACAATAAGAGAAAATTTACTTTGTTTGGGGAATCTGATAAATTGATTTTGGAATTAAGAGAACTTTTAGAGAAAGTCTGGACAGAGGTATTTTGGATAACTATAAAGGTTGGAGGGGATTAAGTTGATCTTTGGATAGTATTGTTTAAGGTTAAAAAATTTATGAAGATTATTTTTGGAATATTATACTACAATAGTTTTAGGAAAATGACAACCTGCAGGGTGGGGCATAACCCATCACGTCGGACAAAGCTGTAGGAATCGATCCCATAAACATAGTGCGACAGGCCTTTATTTCCTACCACTAGCCTACAGGAAGTCCCTGGTTATTACAAAATAATTTTACTAATCTAAATGGTATGTGTTAACATCTGGAACCTTATACAATTAGGATAAGTATAATATTTTTGAGTTCTATTATATTTCTGAGTGAAAGACGAGTTGAAGGTTGAAACTCTAATTGTCAAGCATAAATATATATATACCTATCTCTTATTCAATGAATATATTAATTCTTAAACTTTAGTAACGGGATATTAAAACAATAAAATGTGTTATCCTAATACATTATGTCTTGTTGAATTGATGATATTTTAATTCAACATAGATTGAAGGCTTTGAGGCCCTCAATTTGACAATTTATTGTGATTGATGACCTCAATCACTCCCTACAAATATTTACATTTTTCCTCCAATTATATGTCTCTAATTGCCACCAATGTTCTCCTAATCGAGATCAAAATTGGGTGGTGACTTTTTCATTTCCCTTTCCCTCTTATTAAGGCTAAATTTTATTAATCTTATTTCCGATGTGGGTTTTCCACAAAGGTATTTTCTATTTTCAACCTTTTATTTTCCAAGAAAAATTTCAAATTGCGAGGACATGATTTATTGAAGGAGGGGAGAATTTAACACCCCAAGCTTTCACAATACGCTTCTCATTCAATAATGCAATAGCTTGCATTGTACGCAACTTCGAGTACTAAAACACCGCGACTAATCAAAGTAGCTGTTATGAATAGTAATAACCACTTTTTAAAATTATAGAAATTTTATATTTCAGAATGGACTTCATTTTTGGATTTAGAATATCGAAATTAGCCTATGTTGAATTTTTGGTATTTTTCTGAGAACTTCTAATTTTTTATGAATAGTGAAAAATACTTAAAAACAAATTTTTTAATAAAAATAGTTTATAGTGATAAATTATACTATTTAGTGGTTTTAAAGTATAATTAGAATAAATTTTTACCATTTTATCTAATGGCGGTCATTAGAATTAATTTAACATTGAAATTGGACATTAACAATTGTCAATCTTTTGATATAAATTGTTTCATAAAAACACGCTATTTGTTGTGACAGCGGGAATTAATTATAAAATTAATTAATGCAACTTATATTTTTGGAATTTTTTAAAATAGACATCATTTTTGAATTTGGAATATCAATTATAGCTTAGGGTGAAATTTTGGCATTGTTCTGAAAAACATCAATTTTTGATGAATAGTGAAACCACTAAGTGGTAGTTAAATAACTGATTTTTTGTTTAAATGAAATATTACCACTTCTGTGATTTGATTTTCAAAAATCCTACATACATGATTGTCATTAAGAAGTAAAATTTGGTTCAATGAGATTAAAATAATTTTTGGTGAATTGTAACTTTTAAGTTCTTAATCGCGATTAGAGGTAATTAGTGTAGTTTAAGGTAAAAATAATGTTTTAATAATATGAGATGAGCTTGAAACATGTCCTACCCTAATTTGATGTGCCATGGACGACCAAGAAAATTCATGGGTCAACTTGGGGACCCCATGGAGCCACTTTAGTTGGAAAATGACATAAATACCTTTTATTTAATGTTAAAGTAAAAAATGACACAAACATGAAATGTTTTACTAAAACAATTTTTTCATGGGGTTATACAAGTCATATTTTTTACTATAAATAGTAATTGGAAAGATAAAAAGATTTCCTATATCATAGTATTTTTTTATAATTTTTAGACATTAAATAAATTAAATTATTTATGACATCATTATGATGCAGCGGTGACCTCATTATTTAACAATTTTAATAAAATGAAAAGATAATATACAATCCAAGGCATACAATTTTCAAAAACCTATTGGATTAGTTTATTTATAACCCTGATCACCTTAACCTCGAATTATATAAGTGTGGCACCTCTAAAATCCGAAACTCATTTTATAATAAAGTGACTTTTCCTTACTTTCCAAGAGTGCCCCTCCTCTCCTCTTATAAAAGGTCCCCACCTCTACCACCTCATTCACACTTTCAAACCATTTGGCTTGGCCAAACTCTTCCCAAATACTCTCCCAACATCCTCCTCTTACTCCTAGAAGCCTCACGTTTTGCAGAACTCATACCAAGGAATCCTTTGGCTCAAATCAAAAAGAGTTACCCGATTTTGAGTTAATGTCTTCTCTAATGTTGTTTTGTTTAATTTTTCTTCTCCAACCCCCTAAACTCTCTTTATTCATTTCTTTTGTAATAACACCAGTATCCTCAATATACTAGGATGTTGTTATAATAAGTATTCGAGCTACACATACACACACCTACATCTAATGGTTAAATAACATACAGTTTCTGTGGATGGTGAATTTCTGCCTCACGAAACGATGATTGTTCAACACTCATATAAAACCTTCAAAGGTGGCCATTAAGATGTCACTATATTTATATAGGATATATAATATGTTTATGTTTTACTTATTCTTCTGTATTTCTCATTTATGGCATACCTTATGATTTCCATTATGGGTAAACGCGATAATTTCATTTTAGGAAGTGCGGACTACCGCACCCTCAAAGTGATGTGAATCGTTAATGCCATATGTGGGATGTATAAAGGATGGAGTAAATGATATTATATATGATATTATACTGGAACTATATTATAACTTTATATAATTATGATTTCATTCCATTAAATACGAAATAGAAATGAAAGTAGCATTCATGCGTACGTACGGCTTACCGTCTCCATGAACGGTGAGTTTCATTTCTTACCTCTAAATGTTATGTAATATTATAAATACATGTATATACTGGATATATATGATATATATGATATCTACATCATGAACATAATTCTGGATTTAATGGATATATCACCACATGAACAACTTGTAATTATAAGAATTTTATTTTTGACTCAAGTACTTAAGATCGACAAAATGACTGTTATAAACTTAAATAATTACATAATGTTCATAACATGGTAATAAGGGATATAAAAGGAATAATGAACATGAAAAAGGTTCATAAGTAAATAGAAATTAACTCTAGTTTATTATTCATGAGGTTATAGAACGGTCGAGTCAGGACAGGATGCAAGGTAAGGGAACTTCTTAACCCAACTTCCATTCTTTGGGTTAATCTCCTACTTTCAAATTATGTCATGATGTTATTATGTCCTATTTTATATTTTTACTTTCTTTATGTGTACCTATAGTGAATAAACATAATATATCTATTTCATTTTAAAAATGATCTTTTTAAGGACTTCATCTCAATCTCCTTTCATTGAGGTATATTTGGTTTTATACACAAATTTCTTTTATACGGTGTTTAAACCCCTTTGACTTTTAAGTTTATTCAAAAGGAATATTTTTATATGAAGCGTTTTACTAAATGTCAAAAAGGGAATGTTTTTCTTTCCATCCATATGTGGCGACAACGACTTCTCCGCCGTCGTGACCATTATTTGAGTTTCAGCTTCCTCTACAAGCCATCGTTTTTTAATGAAAAATAAATACAAAGTTTTAACATTCTTTTATTTTGGTATTGAAAATGGTTTTTAAAGAGTTTTTATTATATCAAAGTGTTGTATTGATATCTTGTGATTGAAATGTGGAAATGTTATGTTTCCTTTATGCATGTTTTATGTGATACGATTATGTTATGGTTTATGATATGTTTAAAACTATTCATATGAGGAATGCATTGGACTTAATAAGTGATGGGTGGAGCCCGCTATAGCTCCTCGATGCATCGGCAGGTCTCATGAGACAAACTAGTGTCTTGGCACGAGGCCTTGACAAAATCTTATTTGTGGTCTTGGCACGAGGCCTTGACTACATGGTTATGATAGTCTGGCACTATGCATTCCATCATTATGAAAGTGGTAATTGATATTGCATGTGGTTATTCGACCAGTAGAATATCCATGTGAAGAAGTAAATGGAATTATCTCATTTTAATTTTTCCATATTATGTTGATGTTAAAGTTTAAAAGGCTTTTGTTTTAGTCATACATTGCCTTAAATGTTTATGTTTATTTATGAAAGCTTCCACAATATTGTTATCCTTACTGAGCATCTGAGCTCACCCCTTTCAATGTTTTAATATTTTCCAGGATGTGAAGAAGTATTTTATGAATGACCTGCAGGGATAGTCAGAAGAGGATATGAGTGTGGACTATGAAAACTTTGTTATTAGTTTTTCACTTTATGATGTAATGTAAGACTTATGAATGTATATAGTGTTTCCAAGGCTACTAAACTAATCGGTCTTTCGAGACATGATCTTTTGTGATCATGCCAATGTTACGATGTAATGTACCGACTCTGGGTAGCTGGGGTCGGGGCGTTATAGTTGGTATCAGAGGCAGTTTAGTACTAACC
This sequence comes from Viscum album, assembly GCA_963277665.1. Lineage (NCBI taxonomy): Eukaryota > Viridiplantae > Streptophyta > Magnoliopsida > Santalales > Viscaceae > Viscum > Viscum album. The sequence continues at coordinate 824,112,270 of OY728157.1, forward strand.
TTGGAAGCAAGATTTAGATAAACTCTGATTAGAGCACATAGCCCGGAGATAGACTTTAAGGATTAGTATAGATGAACTTATTAGAATTTTGGTATTATAGAAATTTTGTGAGTTTTCCGAGCAATACATCCCTGTCTGGATATGAGCAGGTAGAGGTGGCTCTTGCACAGATGTACCTAGGGGTAAAACCCAAAAACACCTCTTTGAGATAGACTCGAACGGGAACTGGTGCACGACAACGGGCCTTGTTTCACTCTTGGTTACGACACTCCCCGGGGATATGCTTAGGATAATTCTCATTTTCTTTAAAAACCACTATGAAGGGTTATGATTATATACTTCCTCATAGAAAACATTCCTTTTTATGATTATAGATTATATCCAGAAATAGTACAGTTTATGTAAAGTGTTTTACAAATATAGAATTATGTATTTTAATTCATAAACTAATCTAGTTTATGCCATTGCTTAGAAACGGCGCCTAGTGGAAGGAATGGAAACTGTATCAATGCACGCACTCCGTGTAGGGATTTCCCTCCTGCTCAAGATAATTATTGTGGATCTGGAGATACAACTGGTGCTGATCAACTTATTACCATACTGGGAAAACTCACTCAGGTTATGAATAATAACCTTACTCGTATGGAGCACCCTGATCCGCAACGTGGAGGATCAATGTTATACCGCTTCATGAGGCAATAACCACCAACATTTAATGGGGGTAAAAATCTGTTAGTAGCTGAGCAATGGATAAACTCCTTAGAGAAAATATTCCATGCCTTGGGGAGTTGCGAAAGGGAGAAGGTTATCATGGCAGTTTACCGGCTCACTGGAGATGCCGATCAATGGTGGTCATTGATTCAAAATACAAAGGAATATGATGACGTATCAAATATGGAATGGAGGGAGTTCAAAGAGTTTTTCTTATAAAAATACTTTCCTCATGAACATCAAGCAGATATGGAAAGGCAATTTCTGAGTCTGAGACAAAAGGAGGATGAGAATGTCACAAAGTATGAGGCCAACTTTACAAGGTTGGCGAGGTATGCTGCAGATTATATACGTAACCCAAGAGGTAAGATTGATCGTTTCTTTGATGGGTTAAAACCATTTCTCCGTAGAGCTTTAGTATCACAATCTTTCTCAACATACAAAGATTTTGTCTCATGTGCTATCAAGACAGAAAAGGAATTCTCTAAGTCTTATGACAACAAAGTAAAGCAAGAGAAGAAGAGAACGGTGGAACAAGAGACAGATAAATGGGAAAAGGGAAAGAAGTATTTTCCATTATGTGATAATTGTGGGAAGATTCACCCTAGTACATGCCTAAAAGGAATGGGAGTTTGTTATAAATGTGGAGAAAAAGGTCACCAGGCGCGTGATTTCAAGGGAAAGAAAGAGGCTATCAATGTTGAATGATACAATTGTATTGAAATGGGGCATTATGCAAATTAATGTCCTAAGCATCAGGGAAACATACCTCAGAAAAGGCCAAGGGATCAAGGACAATCTTATTCTGTTACTACAGTTGAAGCGGAATAATTAATGTATTGGTGATTTTGGACTCATGGATTATATTCTGGTTATTAGAATAATGTGATATATATATAAGGATTGTACTGTAGTACTTGTTGTTTCAGTAAGGTTTTAATATGATGAAGGTAATCATATTTTTAGTATGTGACAATAAGAGAAAATTTACTTTGCTTGGGGAATCCGATAAATTGATTTTGGAATTAAGAGAACTTTTAGAGAAAGTCTGGACAGAGGTATTTTGGATAACTATAAAGGTTGGAGTGGATTGAGTTGATCTTTGGATAGTATTATTTAAGGTTAAAAAATTTATGAAGATTATTTTTGTAATATTATACTACAATAGTTTTAGGAAAATGACAACCTGCAGGGTGGGGCATAACCCATCACGTCGGACAAACTGTAGGAATCGAACCCACAACCATAGTGCGACAGGCCTTTATTTCCTACCACTAGCCTACAGGAAGTCCCTGGTTATTACAAAATAATTTTACTAATCTAAATGGTATGTGTTAACATCTGGAACCTTATACAATTAGGATAAGTATAATATTTTTGAGTTCTATTATCTTTTTGAGTGAAAGATGAGTTGAAGGTTGAAACTCTAATTGTCAAGCATAAATATATATATACCTATATCTTATTCAATGAATAAATTAATTCTTAAACTTTAGTAAAGGGATATTAAAACAAAAAAATGTGTTATCCTAATACCTTATGTCTTGTTGAACTGATGATATTTTAAATCAACATAGATTGAAGGCTTTGAGGCCCTTAATTTGACAATTTATTGTGATTGATGACCTCAATCACTCCCTACAAATATTTACGTTTTCCCTCCAATTATATGTCTCTAATTGCCACCAAAGTTCTCCTAATCGAGATCATAATTGGGTGGGGACTTTTTCATTTCCCTTTCCCTCTTATTAAGGCTAAATTTTATTAATCTTATTTCCGATGTGGGTTTTCCACAAAGGTATTTTCTTTTTTCAACCTTTTATTTTCCAAGAAAAATTTCAAATTGCGAGGATGTGATTTATTGAAGGAGGGGAGAATGTAACACCCCGAGCTTCCACAATACGCTTCTCATTCAATAATGCAATAACTTGCATTGTACGCAACTTCGAGTTCTAAAACATCGCGACTAATCAAAGTAGCTGTTATGAATAGTAATAACCACTTTTTAAAATTATATAAATTTTCTATTTCAAAATGGACTTCATTTTTGGATTTGGAATATCGAAATTAGCCTATGTTGAATTTTTGGTATTTTTCTGAGAACTTCTAAGTTTTTATGAATAGTGAAAAATACTTAAAAACAACTTTTTTAATCAAAATAATTTATAGTGATAAATTATACTATTTAGTGGTTTTAAAGTATAATTAGAATAAATTTTTACCATTTTATCCAATGGTGGTCATTAGAATTAATTTAACATTGAAATTGGTTCATAAACAATTGCCAATCTTTTGATATAAATTATTTCTTAAAACCACACTATTTGTTGTGACGGCGGGAATTAATTATAAAATTAATTAATGCAACTTATATTTTTGGAATTTTTTAAAATAGACATCATTTTTGAATTCAGAATATCAATTATATCTTAGGGTGAAATTTTGGCATTGTTCTGAAAAACTTCAATTTTTGGTGAATAGTGAAACCACTAAGTGGTAGTTAAATAACTGATTTTTCGTTTAAATGAAATATTACCACTTCTGTTATTTGATTTTCAAAAATCCGACATACATGGTTTTCATTAAGAAGTAAAATGTGGTTCAATGAGATTAATATAATTTTTGGTGAATTGTAACTTTTAAGTTTTTAATCGCGATTAGAGGTAATTAGTGTAGTTTAAGGTAAAAAGAATGTTTTAATAATATGAGATGAGCTTGACACATGTCCTACCCTCATTGTATGTGCCATGGAAGACCATGAAAATCCATGGGTCATCTTGGGGACCCCATGGAGCCACTTTAGTTGGAACATGACATAAATACCTTTTATTTAATGTTAAAGTAAAAAATGACACAAACATGAAATGTTTTACTAAAATAATTTTTACATGGGGTTATAAAAGTCATATTTTTGACTATAAATAGTAATTGGAAATATAAAAAGATTTCATATATCATAGTATTTTTTATATAATTTTTAGACATTAAATAAATTAAATTATTTATGACATCATTATGATGGAGCGATGACCTCATTATTTAACGATTTTAATAAAATGAAATGATAATGTACAATACAAGGCTTAAACATGTCAAAAACCTATTGGATGAGTAGATTTCGAAACCTTATCACCTTAACCTCGAATTATATAAGTGTTGGACCTCTAAAATCCGAAACTCATTTTATAATAAAGTGACTTTTCCTTACTTTCCAAGAGTGCCCCTCCTCTCCTCTTATAAAAGGCCCCCACCTCTACCACCTCATTCACACTTTCAAACAATTTGGCTTGGCCAAAATCTTCCCAAATACTCTCCCAACTTCCTACTATTACTCCTAGAAGCCTCACTTTGGGCAGAACTCTTCCCAAGGAAGCCTTTGGCTGAAATCAAAAAGAGTTACCCGATTTTTAGGTAATGTCTTCTCTAATGTTGTTTTGTTTTATTTTTTCTTCTCCAACCCCCTAAACTCTTGTTATTAATTTATTTTGTAACAAAACCAGTATCCTCAATATACTAGGATGTTGTTATAATAATTATTCATGCTACACATACACACACCAACATCTAATGGTTAAAGAACATATGGTTTCTGTGGATGGCGAATTTCTGCCTAACGAAACGATGATTGTTCCACACTCATATAACACCTTCAAAGGTGGCCATTAAGATGTCACTATATTTATATAGGATATATAATATGTTTATGTTTTACTTATGCTTCTGTATTTCTCATTTATGTCATACCTTATGATTTCCATTATGGGTAAACGCGATAATTTCATTTTAGGAAGTGCGGACTACCGCCCCCTCAAAGTGATGTGAATCGTTAATGCCATATGTGGGATGTATAAAGGATGGAGTAACTAATATTATATATGATATTATACTGGAACTATATTATAACTTTATATAATTATGATTTCATTCAATTAAATACGAAATAGAAATGAAAGTAGCGTTCATGCGTACGTACGGCTTACCGTCTCCATGAACGGTGAATTTCATTTCTTACCTCTAAATGTTATTTAATATTATAAATACATGTATATAATGGATATATATGATATATATGATATCTATATCATGGACATAATTCTGGATATAATGGATATATCACCACATGAACAACTTCTAATTATAAGAATTTTATTTTTGACTCAAGTACCTAAGATCGACAAAATGACCGTTATAAACATAAATAATTACATAATGTTCATAACATGGTAATAAGGGATATAAAAGGAATAATGAACATGAAAAAGGATCTTAAGAAAAATAGAAATTAACTCTAGTTTATTATTCAGGAGGTTAAAGAACGGTCGAGTCAGGACAGGACGCAAGGTAAGAGAACTTCTTAACCGAACTTCTATTCTTTGGGTTAATCTCCTACTTTCAAATTATGTCATGACGTTATTATGTCCTATTTTGTATTTTTACTTTCTTTATGTGTACCTATAGTGAATAAACATAATAGATCTATTTTATTTTAAAATTGATCTTTTTAAAGACTTTGTCTCAATCTCTTTTCATTGAAACATATTTGGTTTTATACACAACATTCTTTTATACGGTGTATAAACCCCTTTGACTTTTACGTTTATTCAAAAGGAATATTTTTATACGAAGGGTTTTACTAAATGACAAAAAGGGAATGTTTTTCTTTCCGTACATATGCGGCGACAACGACTTCTCCGCCACTGTGACCATTATTTGAGTTTCGGCTTCCTCTACAAGCCATCTTTTTTTAATGAAAAATAAATACAAAGTTTTAACTTTCTTTTATTTTGGTATTGAAAATTGTTTTTAAAGAGTTTTTATTATATCAACGTGTTGTATTGATATCTTGTGATTGAAATGTGGAAATGTTATGTTTCCTTTATGCATGTTTTATGTGATACGATTATGTTATGGATTATGATATGTTTAAAACTATTAATATGAGGAATGCATTGGTCTTAATAAGTGATTGGTGGAGCCCGATATAGCTCCTAGATGCATCGGCAGGTCTCATGAGAAAAACTAGTGTCTTGTCATGAGGCCTTGACAAAATCTTACTTGTGGTCTTGGCACAAGGCCTTGACTACGTGGTTATGATAGTCTGGCATTATGCATTCCATCATTATGAAAGTGGTTATTGATATTGCATGTGATTATCCGACCAATATAATATCCATGTGAAGAAGTAAATGGAATTATCTCATTTTACTTTTTCCATATTATGTTGATGTTCAAGTTTAAAAGGCTTTTGTTTTAGTCATACATTGCCTTAAATGTTTATGATTATTTATGAAAGCTTCCGCAATATTGTTATCCTTACTAAGCATCTGAGCTCACCCCTTTTTATGTTTTAATATTTTCCAGGATGTGAAGAAGTATTTTATGAATGACCTATAGGGATAGTCAGAAGAGGATATGAGTGTGTACTATGAAGACTTTGTTATTAGTTTTTCACTTTATGATGTAATGTAAGACTTATGAATGTATCTAGTGTTTCCAAGGCTACTAAACTAATCAGTCTTTCGAGACTTGATCTTTTGTGATAATGCCAATGTTATGAAGTAATGCACCGACTCTGGGTAGCTAGGGTCGGGGCGTTATACTAATATAGAAAGTAATTTTAAATATTTAAGTGTTTTCTTAAATATACATGTTTTCAAAAATTGATTTGAAAATGATAGTTTATAAACAAAAATATTTTCTTAATTCTTTTTCCCATGGTTATGGACCTTCTTTTGATATTATTTAAATGGATTATTCATAATTTTTTTTTCAAATGGGGAATATTTGAGTCACATTTAAAAATGTTATAAATGATTTATATTTTTACAAATTAAATAATGAATGAATTTTCTTATAATCATGAGAATTATTTTTATAAAATATTTATATATATGTTTCTAATGATATTTTCAGTGAATTTTTCTCAAGAATAATTTGGTAATTTCTAGTTATCAAAAGTTATTTTTAAAGTTTATATGGTATTTCCCAAGAAAATTCCATTAAAGGTAAATGAATGGTATTTTCATCCATCATTATCAATAACCATTGATTTTACATAAATGTTATTGGGGATATATTGTAATGACTCTATTCTTAAAAATTTTCTAAAAATATTATGAGATTATTATGAATCATGTTTCTTTTCCATGGGTAAATCAATCTATGATAGAACATTGATTATTATTATGATTGAAATGTAAAGGCTTCTAAATGTTTTATTCATCAATGGTACATGGAAATTATTTATAATTAATGATTGATCCTAATATGGATTAAATGAATGGTTGAGCTCCATTTTAGATCATTAATAATATACGATCCAAATATAGAATATATTATGGGTGCACACAGATAGTTCATAAATGATTTGAGTAATGTTATTTTTCTTTAAATTCAATAAAGAGGGTGTTACCCTATGTTTTCTCTTATGGATATAACTGTTAAGAAAATATTTTTAATATTTATTTGAAATGGTGTCTACAGATAAGGTTTCAAGATACCAAGTGATTTTCCTTTTATTTATACTAGTTTTAAGTATTACATTGATCATGATTAACATTATAGGGGTCATTGTTATGGATTCTAATTAATCTTTAATATGTTTTATATATATCCCATGTTTCATAATTGATGATTTAATGATATATTTTTTCACATTTAAACACTTTAAATATTTACAGAAATATTTTTGGAGCTATGTGTTGGAATAATGTTTGATTCTGAGGTAATGTGAGGACAAAATTTGTATTCTAAAAATATTAAATTTATTAATATCATAACCCTACATTTTTTATAAAAACAATATGAATAACTCTCAAAACAAGTCTTGGATTGTAAATATAATCCTTTTAGAGCGTTCAAATCATGGGGTTAACCCTAGGAGGGACATAGCCATGCAGCGTGTCAGATGTTTGGGATGCGTTTTGTAATGGGAAGATAAAAAAAATTAAAAAATAATTTCATTTATTGTTAAATTTCCATGAACTAGCTTCTTTAGCTGTAAATAAATTTTTATGGTTTAGCCTTTGGGTTAATAGCATAATCATGGATACCATGATTAAAACCATTGTTGTAAATTGGTGGACGACAATGGATCCTAGGATCAAATCGATATAGTAGGGATCATATATGACCAAATATTTTGTGGATCTATACAAATACAATGACTTGGGATTGTTCTCCATATATGGATGATATAACTTGTAGGTATGATTTTTGGTTCATCCAACCTATTTATTTATCCAATGTTGATCTTGGAATAATTCCACCTACAAAAATCGATTCTTGCATCGACAATTGATTGATTTATTTAGGTTAATTTGATTATTTAATGTATATTTTTTAGACATTCTAATGAAAATGGAATGATCATAACCCAAAAATAGTGAAGTTTCTGTCAACATTTTGGTTTCATGGATTTATATCTAATTTCTTATCATGATAATCATATACTATTCTTGTGGGCTTAGAGTTTAAGAATAATTTGTATTCGGTCATTACATGACTGTTCATCTATGAAATAGATCAATACCACAGGTTTAGTTCACAATTGAGTGTGCGATCAAGGTGTGATGGAAGAGAAATATAAGTGGATTAATGAGATTGAAAAAATGACTTCAATTTTATTGTTTAATTTATGAAAGATTCATGGTGCAGTGATGGTACGTGTTGATGTAGTGAATTCCAAGTAGATAGTGACCCGGTTTCTAATAAGTGGTGAGGGAAATTGTTGAATGAACCCATGTCCACATTTTTCAATTGTATTGGTGATAATAGTAGAAAAATAATACAACACATTAAAGAACCACCTAATATGGATCATTCTTGGGTAAACAATCTTTCATCTAGGTATAAACGTCATGTGGGACCTCAGGTGGTGATGGTATGTTTTCCCAAGAAGAGATAATGATAAAAATTCATATAGTTCTTATGACACAATCTGTGACATATGGATGGTGGAATTCCAAGTATCACGGTGGATCTATTTTAATGAATCGATTACAAGGGTTGATCATTGTACTTTGACATGGAAATAATCACAAGGGGTGAGGCATGTACTTAAAAACTGTGAGGTATACACGAGAATAACCCGATTAAAAATGGAATGTAATAATGGAATGGGTAGGTTTCTGATCGCCCAATAAAATCCATGTACCTTATTAGTATACATTGGGTATTGTGAGGATTAGATGTTATGTGAGACGATGATACATGTTCTCACAAGAGGATATAAATACATGATGTATACCACTAGTGCACATGATGTACTCCATTTGATGTTGTATATAACCCTTCATTTCCCCAGTACATTAGGATTAATTGAGTTTGATTCCCATGCAACATCCCAGATGGTTATATTGTCACATTACATCTTTGGAAAAGGATTTTAATCCCCTCAATAAGTTTAGTTTTTGATACACATTCATGCATCCCCCTATGGGACTGGGGTGGGATCCTCTATCATTCATAGGTGGGGTTCCTTGTACCATCATGACCACCATGCACAAGGATTTGATCTCCAATCTATATGTTTGATCTAATAGAGATTATGGTGTCCTCTTATAGACCTAGTTTTGACCCCTCACGCGGTTGATAAAATCTTAAGATATATAGTGATTATTTATCGAGCATGGCCCAAAAATCATGAACCCAGGATGACTTTCACTCGTGATATCATGTATTTTGGTGTTGATTATCCAAAAATGAATACTTCTTATAGGCCATGATATGCATTATGTGGTTGGTATTATGGGTTGGGACCACCTGAGATCAGTTTTCTGTTATGATTATATCAGGATTTTTTATTCTTCATATGAGCTTACTACTATTGATTTATTATGCTTAGTGATTTCATGGTGTCTTATTGATTATTTTTATAGTCACCCAATCTAGGTATCTTCTTAAATTTGTCATTTATTATGAAACATTTCATCATTTTTTTATGGATACTTAGGAAAAAATGGTGCAGGTAGATCATAGTTATATTCAAGAATGACCAAGCTGTATATCAGTGTATAATTTTATAGTTGACCCCTCCATCACATTAGGTTGGGATCCTTTATAGTTCATTTAGGATTGTATTTATACACTTTATCACATTAATTTTTTTATTATGGGATAGATTTATTCCATCGTTAGTATTATTTTTCTCATATTTCATCATTATATGGTATTATAGATGTTTGTGTGTGTGAAGGTGCTTAAAAAGGACTCCCTTGGGTGGGATATGCCATCATGGAAGTGGTCTCCATCACATGGCTTATTAGTGGTGATCATTGTGTAGTCCCTCTCTATTTATTTTCGGCTAAGAGGATCGTAGTGGGTTGGGTCATGATGGAGTTGTATAAGAGGAAAAAAATTTCATTAATATTGGTGCATATGTTTTTTCTTAATCTAATGTTTATTAGGAATATGGGGAAACAATGTTAAATGATATCGAGTTCTAATCTATGATTAGGGACTCCAATGTGTTTTTTTGAGGCAATCGTATCCATTAAAAAACTCAAATAACATTATTGATTAATCATTACATGTGAACAATATTATTAGTTAAATACATTGTTAGGATTATCATATAGGAATGGGTTGTGCTTAACATATACTTCCTATGTTAGCTCCCCATATATACTCACTAATCATGGGTTAAATTTCTTATTTTAGGATTATTCTATGACGAAATCTCTCTAGGATTCCACTATATGATCATGGGCTTCAACTATTGATTGGTGATCCATCATTACATAGGCATGTAGAAGAGATCATACCTACAAGTGGGATTCTAGTTATTCCACCACCAGTAGAGAAGTAGATGGAACCGATAGTGACAACTAAATATGATTAGAAGTTTAGTATGTTATATATGTTTAGAAGGAATAAACATCCATGTTTTTGGGGAATTATATACCCATCAGTGTCTGATGAATGCGAAGATTCTATCACTCATGTTTTCCTCATCAGGAGGATACCTACAAATCATACGGTAGTCCTCAAAATGTGACTTCTTCTGGTTATTTTTGGGTGACGGTGGAGTCGGGTGAGTGAGTTACAAGATAAGACACCTACTTTCCATTAATAAATTTTACATCGAATCATAGAGTAGTTATATCTATCCATGTTATGATCAGAATGTTTTAGTTAGGATCATCATTTATTGTGGTGAAGTTTACTACTGTGGAGAATTTAGTGAGGATTACAGGTCTGTCATTATACACTCTCGATATGGCGAATGATCCATTCATAAGGGAAATTCTATATAACATGGTTAAGATAAAGATATTAGGTATTCAATTATATCTCCTAGAATTCCCAACTATGTTGGAGTTCTTGAGTGTGACTTAGTAGTCTAGAGAATCCTAGAAGAGAAGACATTGATAGTGGGTGTGGGTAATGGGAACTGAGGATTAGAGACCTAGACATCATGTTGATGATGCCAGTCACCTGTTTACAAATGTCCCAGAAACATTTGGAATGATCTCATGATAGAGAATTGGTAGTTTATGGATACCAGGATAACTAATGTAAGCTGAGTGAGAGGTTTTACTACACTTGTGATAGTCGAGGACAACGTGTTAGGGATTTTATAATCCATTGTACAGATGATTTGGATATAGATTAGGGAACACCGATGAAAATAAAAAAAGGGTAAAGAGGTCCCTTGGTAGTGGATATGGTATAGGTTCATGTATAGTTTTAGGAGGTGGTTGGTAGGTTGACTTATTTATATCACTACAGTGAGGTGGCTCAGGCTAGGAATGAAGATCTAGTGATCAAGTACATAGATAGATAGTGTCAAATGAGTTCTATGACACCAATTACCTATAAATTATTAATGAAATTATATTTTTCTTCTCTATTTTAGTTTTATAAATAATAGACATGGGTGCACTATAGTATTTTATTTACACTACTCTAAGGCGTGACAGATTGGTTTTGGATAAGCCCTTTGCTTTACCCTTTCAATTAGAGATGTAGAAAAAATAATACTCCACAATCTTATACTTATGTTGATTGCATGACATTAATAATGAAGGTGATAGATTAATATGGCATCTCTTTGTAGTATAGATGAATCCTTAAGATGTCTACATAGGTATGGATTGGCTATCAATAGTTAATTCAATGATATATGGTTCCATTTGGATGATATAGTGTGTCCATTGTTACGTAATGAGGTTTTTTTATTGGTTAGAAGGAACCCTGGGTAGAGTAGGTCAGGCTTATTTGGAAGAGAGTGTTGTCAATTACTCTTCAGTTGGCTACAAATAATTTGGGAGTATTTGAAACTATAGGCTACCAATTTCCTTCAGTAGTGGAAGATTATAAGTACGTATTTCCTAAGGATGATCCGTACCTACCTTGATGTTGGGAGATACGATGTTTCATTGAATTTATCTATTGTACAGCCTTTGTGAACATTCCAGGAAATCAGATTTCCCCAAAGATAATTAAGAGTTGAGGTTGAATTTGGGAGACTTTCTATGGAATGGATTTTCAGGCCTAGTGTGTCTCATAGGTATCCCTGTTGTTGTTCACCAAAAAAACATATAGCATATTTAGGTTGTGTGTCGACTATCAACACGTAAACCTAGTGAATATTATTAATAAGTATCCACTACTGAGGATTTACAACCTCTATGATTAGTTTGTAGGGGTGAGATGGTTCTCATATACAGACCTCAATTCATGATTTCCACTTCTATGAGTTTGGGATGAGGATATACTGAAAAAATCATTCTGATGTTTCTACTATCACAAGGAGTAAATTTCTTCATGATGTACACCCAATCAGGGTTCATGGGACTCATGAAATGGACCATTCATCCTTTCTTTGACATGTTTATAGTGGTATTCATTAATAATATCATAGTTTACTCAACATATGATTACGATAATGTCAGAAACATATTTTTGATTCTATAGATACACACAGGGAATCATATTGATGGGAATATTTAATAGTTTTAGTTATGCATATCTTATGTTAAAACTATGTGACTTTTCCTATCAACAGATGGTATAGAATTGGGCTAGACCAAAGTTGAGATAGTGTTAGCATGGGATCCACCCAAAACTATGAAATATATTTGAATATTCCTTGTATTTATTTGTTTATATATGAGATTCATGCCAAATTTCTATATGATATAAGAACCTTTGAATTCAATGAATTATAATGGGAATGCTTACATGAGGTTGGAAATGTTTCAGAATGCCTTTTAAGAGTTGTGGAAGATATTAGAGTGTTCATAAATCCTGATTTTTCTCAGGATGGATGTCAATTTTTTAGTTTTCTATGGTTCTTTAGGTACTATACATGAATTTTTATGGATGGAGAAGAAAAATCTGATCACCTATGGGTCATGGAAGTTGACTATGCTTGAGAAAGACTATGTTACATATGTTCTTTATTTGGAAATAGTCATCTTCTCACAAAATATATGATGACACTACATTATGTGTGATAGTTTTATCATCTATTAATACCCTAAAATAAAAACATATATCATCACTTAGAATAATATAATATTGAGAGAGATGTAATGGATAAGATTATTCCTGGATTATGTCTTAGAAATAGTCTATACTTCTGAGAAGTTGAACTTGGAAGAAGATTTTTCTAGTAGAAGATGTTTTTCTCAGTTTTTGAATTTGATTTCAGAGTAGTTATCCTTATTGTTGTTTTTATAAGTGGGAAGTAATAGTGAATCATATATATTTGTTATTTTTTACACAACCACTTGAACATCTTTTTAGGGATTCTCAGCATGGAGATAATGACTTTGGTACCTTACATAATCAGATATCCCCTGAATATGATCCTGAATGATTTTATGAAGGTCGGAAACATGTTTTATCTTTAAAAAGATGGATGATGGTTATAGAAGTGTTATGGGAGGAGGTGATGAGGTAGTCTCATATATGCCCTTTTTTGGTACATCTTGTAATGGAAATGTTTTCTCAAGGCTTCCAACATCAGTTTTGGTGGCCATGCATGATGAATTTTGTAGCATAGTTTGTCTCTTTCTACCTCACTGTTCAATAATAAAATGATATTATATAGGTTTTAATGGGTTTATTTAAACTCATATAGGTTCTATAAGTTATGTGGTATGATATATCTATATACCATAAGATGGGGTTACCACAAACATCCATAAGACATAATTCCATATCAGTGATCATTGACTGACCCACCTATTTAGTCCACTTCATAGTTATCCAATAGAATATTTCAATAATGATATTGGTAATCCATTACATAAAGGTGATACTTTGGCTCTTGACAGTTCCCTTGATGATCATTTCTAACTATGATTCTTGCATTGTGTCCTTGTTATGAGGATGATCGCATGAGATCATTGGGAATCCATTGCATTTGAGCATAGAATTTCATCATGAGACTGATGGCTAGATAAAGTATACCATTCATGTTCCGGAGGGAATGCATTGAGATTTCATGTTGTATTATGTTTATATTATTGATGATCACATAACCTTGGTGATGTTTTCATAAAAAAATAGCTACCATTAAACAATCCATATGAAACCATTCGAGGCATTGTATGGGTGACATTGTATAAAACCACTATGATGAAATGACCCAAGTGATCAACCTTATTAGGCCCATAATTTGTGACATCTATGATAGAGAAGGTTTAGACCATCCATGAATTTATGAGGACTCCAAATATCTATTATAAGTCATATTTGGGATAACTCTGAAGGCCTCTATAGTTTGAAGATGGAAACCAGCTGTTCCTGAGGGTCTCATATCGATGTTGATTACAAATATTTACCTAGGGAAACATGTTATCTTCTTAGTTTATTATATATTTCTAGAAATTTTGTATTCTTTTAGAAATGGATTACCTCTTGGCCCTACCTCTCATGTTAGTTTGGGTTTATGAAGACTGACATGTGTTGTAGAAAAAGATGTATGTTCATGACATCTCTCATGTAATCCAATGGGGTAAGTTGAACATCAAGGACTAAGCTACCATTGTGGAGTACATAATAGAGATCGAGTTTTGAAAGGTGAGGATACTATATGGGTAAGTGATTCCATTAGTGTGTGTACAGTGATAAAATAAGAATAATTTGGAGATATCCAATGAGATGGAGATTGATATGTGATCTCAATACCATCATATTTTTTAGTATATGTTTATACTTTTTTGGAAGGGATCTCAAATATGGGGATAATTTAAGCACATTTCACTTCAATTTATTGTTTTAAAATATATGTAGAGATATTTTTGGATTCAACTGATGATATTTCTAATGATTTCAAGGCCTAGGGATCCTGAAATTTATATGTTAAAATATAAAATATATTAAAATCACACTTTCTCAATTTACATAAAAATGTGTAAGAAATCCATGACAGGGGATAAGATTATAAATATTATCATATCCTTTAATTCACAGAGGGAGATTCGCCATAGACATAAAATAACCTTAGATCACATCAGATGACTATATTGAATGTGGCTATGGGTGGATAATAAATAAATACAATTATTTATTTTATTTATTTCAAAATTTCCCTGACCTAGATTCTTAATCTACAAATTCCAAATTTTGAGAAGGTGTTATGGATATCCCTATAACCCTGGAGTACTAGAGTGGAATAGTTATAGATTATTTCAGGATGAAAATATATTAGAGACTTGGATATATACAGTAGGGGATATCTACACCAACTAGGTATGTTGATGTTTCCAAGGACTAAGACAGGGGATAACAAATCATTATCAATTGATCTGAACTCAAGGTCTATAATTTTTCAGTTTTTGTTCATTGTGTTTATTTATCTCATGTAAAACATGGATAAATTCTCATAATAAGAATTGAGATGCAGAGAATTTTTTGATTAATTTATACTTTTTATTTAGTTAACTGTGGGATATTCATTTCCCATTTTAATGGAAATTGATTGATGTCAACATAAAAAATGATGAAGTTTGTTCCTATATAGTGTTTCAGGGATTTCTACCTCATTAAATCACAAATTCATTCAAGGAAATTTATTTTGAACATGGTTCAATGAATTAAAAATATTCAGTCATTGTGTGGTTGTTCTATAGAGAAACATGTCAATACAGTGGTTGTGTTTCATGATTGAGGCTGTGAACAAGGTGAGATAATGGTGGCATACCAGAGAATGAATAGATCATGGAAAATGATTTTCATTTTCCCGATTGATGTTTGATGAGGACATAGTGTGATAATGGTAGCAATCATGGTTGAAATTTCCATGTTGATTGAATCCTAATTTCTAATGATCAATGAATGTGAGGGTTGTCAAACCCCATATACCCAGTTATTCAATATATTCATGGAGATAGTGGAGAAAGTGAATGTTCAAAAAGTAATCATTTATTATATAAGATCACATAGTATATTAAATATATTCCACATATACACATTGATTAGGAACCCTGGATTTGGTTCACGGTTTTCCATGATGTGAAAAGGATCACCCTTCATTTGGTCCCCACCACACAACATGTGACCTCCCAATGTTGGTTTTTTTCCTATCAAAGAGGATAGATGTGAAAAAGTCAAGAAAATTTGCTAGGACATATGCCCACTCCTTGAAATAAATTCATAGGTCAATCAATATACTTAAATACAACTATGTTAATATGAAAATGGACCAATGTACATGATCATGGGAAGATATCATGGGCATATTTTTGGTCAACATCTTCATAGTGTGTACCCTATGAGAATATAAAATTTGTTGTGTGGTTTACATGTTATGTTTTATGGTGATACATGATGATATGAGTGGTTATAAAGACACAATGTGTACCCCTAGTACACGATGTATACTCCCAATGAGGGTGTTTGGAACCCATCATTTCATCATTATAATAGGATTAGTTGACTGTGATTACCTAGTCCCTTCCTATTAGGGTATAGTGTGGTATTTCATTATTGGAATGGGGTTTTGATCCACTACACTGGATTAGTTTTGGATATAGCTTGGTACATCCACCAAGGGATAACTATTGAATAATATACCATTACTAAATGGGGTTTGTGTTATAGATGTGATAACCATGCATAGGTTGTTGATCCCCTATCTAGAAAGCTTCTTTAGTAGGGTTTTTGGTGTCCACCAGTGGCCTTGGGTGTCATCTCCTACTTAGATGGTGAGATATTTTGAGATATAGTGAGTAATTATCCAATGGGGCTCAATGATTTTGGCCTTTTATATTAGCATCATTGATGATAAAATTGATCATGGAGTATATTCTCCCAGAATGAGTGTTAATTATTACCCATTAACAATTTCGTATGGCAATAATTTTTGCTTGAGACAACAAGAGAAGTATTTTTAATGTGAATATGTCATGGTTTTTATTTTTATTTATTGTTATAACAAAAGAAATTTTCATGTTTTACACATAGTGATTTTGGGAATCCCAAATTGTATTGTTAAAATTACCCCTACATGGGATCTTCATGAATGTGTTGCGACTTATGTAGACGAATGGACTTTTAAAAGAGTATTGGGAGAACCAGGAGCATCAAGATAATATATAACGACCCTTTATTTCTTAAATAATTACTACATAATTTTAATGATAAACAACATAAAACATTTAAACAACTAGTATGTAAAGGATTTGTGTCTTGGATAAATTTTGACCATATATAACTTTTACAAAACAAAACAAAAACATTTATTTAATTACATATTAACTACCTTCTTAATGGACATCACTTCTTGAATAGTATGAGTAATAAACCGAGGATATAAATCAATAAAGGGTGAGATAAATACCCAGATAGTGGATATAGAAACACATGAATCAATATAAAATACGGAAGGAATATTCATAATCATCAAAACATAATCATGGTATCATCAACCAAATAATGACTGGACGCATTATATAAAGTCATGGAATGTGGAAATGCATAAAAATGAAACATCATTTCTTTGTAGTAAAATATCATGAATAGTTGTGAACATAGATAGAATTATGTTCACAAATATTTAAATTTATCTCATGAGAATCATCTCATTACCCATTTCATTTGATCGCTATATAATTCCATTTTCACCAACCACAACATATCATTTACATAATCACAAATTTCACATAAAATGTATATCAATATTGGTTATAAAATTACCCATGGAATGATCTGGGTTTCATTTAATGAATAATAAATTCCTGAATAAACATTGGGGTTCATAAAAGAATGAGGAAATAACATACATGGTCTATGAATAATCCATTATGAATGATTAATGGTCAATATCCAAATAAGTAAAAGTTCATTTTTTTCCTACAGAATATTTCTTTTGGAAACCGTCGTTAAATTTTTATCAAATCATACTGGAACCATATATATCACAGAAATTAAAAAAATAAGTATAAATAAATAATATATAGAACCCTCAATGGAGAATCCATATTGAAAATGGGGTGAAAGAGGGAAACCCCAAGGAAGGGGAATCAGGTTTCAGAGTCCACTTACCTTATGTTTAAATGATCTCTTCACATTTATAACCTTTATAATCTTATTATATTTTTTTAAATTAATACATACAAACCCTTATATAAATTTATATGGGTGGTTAAATTTTTATTAAGATTACTCGTCACATTTTAGATGAGTTATATTGTGAAATTCCATCATTCAGGAGAGTTCATTTTCTTGGTTTACATGAACGGTTCACTAGAATTTGATTGGGGAAGTTTTTATTGAATGGGTATAATTCTCCAAAATTGAAATTATATTTTATTAATGAAAATAAATCATATTAAATGCTAATATATATCATTTGGTTAAATCATATGATTATGAATCATTATATAAAAGGTAGTGATAATCAATTATATTTTTTGGTATTCTTTCAAATATAAAAAAATAGTTTTGTTCCATTATTTAATATTGTTTATATAAATTAGATATATTACATAAAAGGGTTATGAAATAAATTTTATTGAATTATATATCCTTTATTGTAATTGTATGATTATCTATGAAGTTATTATTGGAAAATAAAAACACATTATCTACAATGTTGATAATTTGACACATCACGAGGGATGATTTCATTTATTGAATAAAAGAGGGAGAGAAAGGAGTTTGATGATGGATCTCCATAACAAGATAAAATTATAGTATATAAATGATAATGGATTGATCATTCCTATTTTTATATAGGAGGTGATGAGATAATAAGAAAATAATAAAGAATTAATAAAATTTAATAGAAAAAGAAAAAGGATTTGACCTCTTGATTTCTACTCTTTGAGAACATCCTTAAAGCACATATATTGGACATTTTTGAGACCAAAACCTCCTGTATAAGGGTAAGGGGATTGGGAAGTGTTTTGTGTAGAATTTTGTCAATGTTTAAGGGTTGAAAGGTGTGAGGAGAGGAGGTGGTTACTGATGGTTTTAATAGTGGAAGGAGGGGTGTTACCCCTTTATTTTATTCATCCATATATTATTTTGGATCAAGACTATTAATACTTTGATAATTATCTATATATATAATAAAATGATTAAGCTGATTTCATGATTATGGGATTACATCATCCATACATGATGTATGACTCAATAATTCAAGTATGTAGCTTTATGATAACTTATCAAATATATTTATTCACCAAAAAATTAGTTATTTTATACAAATACTAAAAAATAACCCTAACCATTATTTGACATTTTTAATTAAAAATTGAACTGAATTTTATGAAAATAATTTTCTAAATATTTTAAATTCAATTTCAAATCAAAATCATCATTTATTAAATATATACAACTACTAAAATTATAACTGGATTTATGATGCTTTAAAAAATTAATTGAGGGATTATAAAATTATATTATAATAATTATTCATCAAAATATTAATTTAAAAATAGATTTTATGAATATAATTTTTTTGGTAAATAATTATATTAAATATAAAATTGTAATTAAAAATTTATGAATTATAAAAATACAAACAATTAATTTTTCATTTCTAAAAATAACTATTTTCATATAACAATATATTAATATATTATAATTTATTTAATAAGATAATTAAATTTTATTTATACATTAAAAAGTGATGTTATAATTCTATTATATGGATTACTATTCCTAATGGTCATGTTAATATAACAAAATTCCTGTTATTATTCTATGGGTTAAGGCTCATTAATTATGAAAAAACCCTATTTTTACATTCATTCATCATTTATAAAGTTTTTATTGTGGTCTCCATATGGTTTTTTATTTATATTATATGAAATAATTATAAATTGGGATAAATTACATTGATAAAAATTTTGATAATTAAATTCCTCTCCCCTTTTGAAATTTCTCAGTTGAAATTTTGTTTTACAAAAAAAGGTGGTTGTATTTATATTTCATCCACTCATCTGGTTACCAAGTAAACTTCTATATTCTTATGGTTCCCTCACAACATGTTTACAAAGTGTATTGTCTTGTTTCATATAACCTTATTTCTCTAGTCCATATTATTTACATGCTGATCCTTATAAGAGATATCATCTTCGTGTTTTACCACCTATGAGTTAATTACATACTCGGGATATGGTTTGTAATTTCTTTGGAGGGATACATGGAACACATGATTAATTTGATCCATACATGTTTGAAGTGAATGTTGATAGGCTAAATCTCCAATGTGGTAAAGGATCTCGAATGGGATAATATACCTGATGCTATGCTTCCCATTTATTCCAAAGCACATGACTCTATTCCATGGTTTTATATAAAGGATGTCTTTACATCTAACATTGAACTCCAAGTCCCTTCGACTCTTGTTTGCATAGCCCATTTACAGACTATGAGAAGATTTTATATGCTTCTATATTTATTAAACATTCTCTATAATCTCTTGTAAAATAAAAAATTCCACTTACATTTCATGGACCAGCATCATCCCGGTATGTGGGATTTCTAAATCGCTTTCCAAAGAGAGTGTCTCCTAGATCCATATCAATAAATGAGTGGTAGTTGTTTTCATATGAGAAATAAAGCAATGGGATATGAAGATATCATCCTGTTTTGAATTCCATTGAGCATGATCATATCTTTTCCTCATGTTTCTGAGTAGATTTTTCCAATTTCCCATATGTTTGGGGTTGAATTTACGTGATGAAATTCAATTCAGTTCTCAAGGCATGTTGAATACTCCTCCAGAATTTAGATGTGAACCTTTGATCTGGATTAATGAAAAGAGGGAGTAGAGCCCTAGAAATCTTTACTACATCCTTCACATATATCCTAGAATGTTTTTTGAGTAAGAGATATTTTTGAATAGTGATAAAGTGGATAGTCTTGACAAGTCAGTCAGTCACAACCTATATCTCATATCTTTCTTTCGATGTATTCAAGAGACCGGTGGAGAAGTCCATGGTGACATTATACCATTTCCACATGGGTATATTAAAGGGTTTCATCTTCCCTTTATACTTTTTTCATAATATTTTTACCCAATGATATATCATTCACCATGATATATATTCTATGATACCCTTCATCATGTTGTCCAACTATAAGTTCTCTTGAACATCACAGTACTTCTTAGTAATTATAGTATGGATATGAAATTTGAGCTATGTGCATTATCTGATATATAATTAATTATCTCAGGTGATAAGGGAACACAAATCCTCCTCCAAAAGTGATTAACACCATCATCATCGATATAGAACAAATAAATCCTCAATTCCATTACTTCATCCATAATCTATTGATGCTCTATATCACCCCTTTATGCCTCTTTGATCTCCGGTTAGTTTGATTATTAGGAAATCATTAGGGAATAATAGCATGTATTTTTTTCCATTGTTATTTCCAAATACTTCCATTAAATATCCATGAATATATAGTCTATCTCGTAGATGGGGCCTACTATGAAAATCAACTACCTTTTTTGCCTTGACAGGATGATAGTGAATAGAGAAATTGTGGCCTATAATTTTCTGTGACCATATAATTTCACTCATATTGAGAACCTATTGTGTGAATATATACTATAGGATCTTGTGATCGGTATATGTGGAACAATTATCACCATAGTGGTAGTGACAATAAATTTTCAAAGAAAAGTACCATTTAAAAAATCTATATCAGGTGTTAGGTATCTTTTATCATGGATATTAAATTACCTTGAGATGTATGCTTTATATTTATCCATCAAAAATGAGTATAGAACCCAATAATTTCTTTTAAACATCATTGTATAACAAAAATAATTCTCCACATTTTGGTAATCCATGTATAGGTGTTGTGATCATCCGATTCATTGTCTCCAAGAAGCATTCCACACATTCCTTAATCCAAACATACTTTACCCCTTTCCTTGTTAACATTATTAGCGTGCATGAAAATTGTGATAACTTTCTTACAAACTATCGATAGTACCCATCTAATAAAAGAAAACTGTGGATTTATATGACACTAGAGGGTCTATCTCATTCATCAAACACCATTTTTTGTGGTCTATAAAAATTCCCTAATATGTTATCATGTTTCCCATGAATGTGGGTTGTTTCATCCAAAATTCACAAATAATAACCATTGAATAAAATTTATTCTTCCTCAATGTCACCATCATGATCCATAGATGTTATTAATGTTCCTCATTACACATTATGTAAATGAGAATATAGTCAATAAAACTACCACAGAAAATTCAAGGTAATGTCTAAAGACACTTATCACTAAATCCATGATGATATCAGAAGAAATAGTAAGTATAAAGGGAATCTCTAATAAATTATAGTTCACATACATTGTACGGAATGTAGTATTAGGAATATCTTCCTACTTCTCCTTTATATGATGATATATAGATTCAATATCCACATGTGAGAGGTACTGACCTCCTTGTAACCGATTGAACATGTATTTAATACTTTGAAGAGAATACTTGTTCTTTATGGTGATCTTATTGAGTTCACTATTATCGATTCATAATCACATTGATCTATCCTTTTTTCATTTCAAAGAGGACTGGAGCATTCCATGTTGATTCACAAGGGCAGATGAACCCTTTTTCCAAATGATCTTTAAGCTACTTCTTTAACTCCTCTAGTTTAATTAGGTCTATCCTGTTGGGGATTTTTTTATATAGGATTAGCCTCCGGTACAAGTTCTATTAAAAACTCTACCCCATGATCTGGTAGAATTCCTTGTTACTCTTCGATAAATACATCACTCTATTATGTCAAAATGGTCATTTACCCTAGGCTTATACTATCTTTTGACTCATCCACTGGTAGAAGGTTTGTTTTTTCCCTCTAACCGCAATGTAGAAAGATTTTTCAAATGAGACACATGGTCATCCTTGAATTTATAAATTATCATGGGATGGTTTGAAATACGAAAAGATGCTTTTTTTTCCAATCAATTGATATGTGCTCTATATAACAAGATCCAATATATCCCCTGTATAGAATTGATTTCCACTATGAATGTATCATGAGATTCACTGAGAGAATCTAACCACATACACAAACCTGAAAAGATTCCATCACCAAGGTTGTAATGAATGCGCCACTAGGTTATATAAATTATATCTATACTTAATGGTTTTATAGATTCAATTAAATGATTCTGAGAAATGTGCAGGATATTATTGAATTTGTATGACATGAATCAAATAATATTTTTTCATTATTTAGTTAATTGGATGTGTACCGTATATGAATTTATTTCCTTTCTCAATCTCAATAGTTGAGATGGAATAAGCCTTCCCTTTTCAATTTTTTGTTAGTGGTGGATGATGCTAACTACCATCAAGGACTCAAGGTTTAGTGCACTAGAATGCATAATTCCATTTATCCCAATAGTATTATAACTAGACCATAGGTGGTGTTATCCTATTATCTATTGTATCAAATGTCTTCCTTATGACTATATAACATTTATGAACATGATGGTCTTTTCTCCCACATTATAGAATTTCCCTATCAATTTGAGGTAGTTCCAATGATTATTCTTCAAACATTTATGGCACGTGAGTGGTTGATATTTCTCCCCACCTTTTTCAAGTGATCCTCAATATGGGAACTTCATCATTAAATTCTTATCAAAACAGGCATGAGACCATTATATAAACACTATATCCACTTTGATATCACATCATAAAAAATCTTCATAACACTCAAATTCTCTTATTGTTTGATCCTATTGAAGGAATGGTTTTAAAACTCTAATAAATCTATCAAAATTTCTATCTTTTTTTATAAAAAAAACACAAAATGTACCTTGAAGACCTTGAGAAATTTTCTTTATCGGCTATGAAATAGACACATTGCTTTTTCTTCAGCAATATGAATTATTTCTCTATCTTTGTATAATTATTTTGAGGGAAAAAGTGTTTACAAAAAATTATCTTAATGTCATTCCACTCCCACTCATCAATTTGTTTCTCCATCTTGGTGTTATAAATCAATTTCCACCATTAGTCAGCCTCTTAATGTAAATTATAAATTTCTGGATTCACCTTCTACATCTCAAAACATCAAAATATAGAAAAGAAATTCACCATAGTGTTGGCCAATGTTCCTCAACTAGGGGATCAAAAGATCCAAAAAAACATTGGTTCTTGTTGTAATATAAAAGACTCAAAATCTCATTACTTCCCCTTAGGGAAAGGTGGGTGTTCCATTTTGTTCAGGTTATTTTTCAGATTCATTAAAAGGTGGGTTAGAATAACAATTAAATTTGAAACTCCATCTTCCAAAAAATTAGGGATGTTGTTCGGGAATTCACTACATTGTCCCTTGAATGGGTTGTTGGAACGTATTCACCAAGTTTCCACTATTTTACAAAATATAAAAGGTTAGATCAAAACATAAGTCAATAATTGTTGAATAATATATTCCTTTGTGGAGTTAACTCTAAATAAATACATTGTGGGATCTATATGTTTCTAAAATATTATTATGTTCTTAAATATACATATAATCATGATAAGAGTTTTTAGTATGGTTCTATAATCCTAATTATAAAATTAACTAAACCATTCTATGATTAAATCTATAATTCCAATACTTTCCGTATATGAAAATTGCTTCATTTTAAAGATAATATGCATAAAATAGTTACAAAAAATGGATCCATAGGTTTTGTGTCTTTAGTAAATGAGGAATATAGCTAAAATTTATATTTTCAAACATAAAAATGTATTTAATTCCTTATTCTCTATATTCGATTTTCTATTATCATTCTCCTTCGTAAAAGTAATCACCTGAGGATATACATCTAATGGGGTAAACTAAAAGTACAGTAAGAGGATAGAGAAAGATATCAATCAATATAATATGGGGAAATAAAAATGATCATCCTCATAACATAATCATGTAATCATTAACATAATCATGATAGGAATAATTATATAAAGACATGGATTGTGGAAATGCCAAATAGTAAAACAACGTGTCTTAATGGTAATCATCAATACATAGTTTTTAACACAGATACCATTATGTCGATGTATATTTTATATTATCTCATAACAACCATCACATTACCCATTGAATTGGAACTATGTATAATTTTGGGATAACCCATGACTTCTTTAAATTTTATTGTGCTATATAATTTCAGGTGCACCCATCATTTCATAACATTTACATTATCATTCATGCCACATAGAACACATATGAATATTAGAAATAGAATAACCCATGGAATGTAATGAGATTAATTTAATAAAGAATACATTCATGAATAAAAATTGGGGTACTAGTAATTTTTGGGGAATAGTATATAGGGTATAAGAATCATCAATCTTGACAAAATAAGAAGCAATATCCAGGGAAGTAAAAGTTGTGTCTTTTTTAATGAAGAGTAATTTATGAAAAAAAAATTCATTTGTCATGAAATATGATTGGAGGCATGGATTTATAAGTGATGATAAAGGTATGGATAAATAAATTATATTTATGAATCGTTAATGGAACATAAATTATGAAAATGCAGTGAAGGAGGAAAAACCCGTGGAAAGTAAGTTTTGTTTGAGAATCCCCTTACCTTATGTTTGAAAGATCTATTCAACTTAATATCATGTATAAGGAAATAAGATTTTTTTAATTACTATATCTATGGCCTCGTATAAATATATTTGGATTGATATAATTTATAAATATCCATTATATATTTTTAGAAGATTTATATTTTTCAATTATATCATTCAACAATGTTTATTTTCATGTTTTTCATGATCATTTCATTTATATATAAGTACTGATGTTTTTGTAGAATGGGTATAATTGTCCAAAATTAAAATTATATATTAAAAAAATATTTTTTAATGGGTATAAATATCAATTGGTTAAATTCTATGAGGATGCATCATTAGTTAAATGGTATGTGACAATCATTTATATTTTTGTTCATTTTTTCGAAGAACACAAACTAGTTTTGTTCTGTTATTTAGGTCTATAACATAATAATGGTTATTAAATATATTTTATTTTATTTAGATACCATTATAGGGGTTTTCTGAATATCCTTGAAGGAATTACAAGAAAATGAAAATTCATAATCTAAGATGTCTGTGATATGACACATCATGAACAATGATTTCATATTTAGAGTAAAAGTGATATAGAAATGAGTTTCAGGATTGATTTAGATTAATATGATATAATTATATTTTATAATATTTAAATGAGTTATCATGTATATTTTGTTAGATTAGTTAAGGATATAGTAATAAAATAAAAATAAAAAAAATAAATTAAAAGAAAAATTAAGAGGATTCTACCTATTGATTTTTACTATTTGAGAACCTCCTTAAGAAACTAAGGTTTGGTATTTTTTTGAGACTAGAACATATTACATATGTGGAAATTTTTTGGGAAGAGATATGTGTAGACATTGGAAAATGATAATGGCTTTAAATGTGTGAGAATAAGTGGTAATTTGGGTTTTAATTTTTAGGGGAGGAGAGGTGTGTTTTAGTGTTATTTTATTAAATAGATTATTATTTTGACTCATGATTATGAATATTTTGAGAAATATCAAACAATATATTGAAATTATTATGTAGAGTAAGATATTATGGGATTAAATCATGAATAAATCATCTATGACTCAATAATTCATGTAGTTATCTTATATTGTAAATTTTCATATTTCACCATTCACCAAAAAATTCATGTATTTTATAAAAATCCAATAAATAAACCCTATTTGTCTTTAAACATTTGTAATTATACAATGAACTATTCTTCTTTAAAATAATTTTCTATATATGATAAATTTAATTATTATATAATGTCATGATTTATTCAAAAAATACTAATGAAAAATTGTAACTGTTTTTTAGGACAACATGAAAAATTAATTGATGTCATATAATATTTTCTTATAATCATAAAACCAAAAAATATTAATTTATGAATACATATTGTGAAATTAAAAATTTCTTTAAATCATTATATTGAATATAAAATTGTAGATACATATTTAAGGCTTACCAAAATACCGACACATAGTTTATCATTTGTAAAAATTTTATTTACTTTTACCATGATATAAATAAATTTTATTTTCATTAATAAGATTTCTAAATTGTATTTATAATTTAAAAGGATAATTTACTATTATATTGTATAGATTAATATTCCTAATGGTCATGTAAATTTTCTGAAGGTTGCGTTACTATTCCATATGTAATGGATTTTTAATTCCTAAAAACGAATCTTATTTCATTCACTCATAATTTACAATGTTCATATTTTGTTATCTATGTGATCTTATGTTATTTATACTATATTATATAATTATATGATGGGATAAATTACATTGATAAAATTTTAGGTTGTTACAACATAATTTTAAAAAATATTGGTAGTGTTTTATATCGGTGTTCCATTTGATAGTAGTCCCCTCATTCTGAGAGGGTTTGACTTCTTTGATGTTTTGGTTGGACTAGTATTTTTCATATCTGTTACCTTATTTTTTTTATTTTATAATCTGATTATGGTCTAAATTTATCCATTCACGTGTATGAGTTATTTAAATTTAAAAATATTATGTTCTTGATGATTTGTTTGTGTGTTTTGGTACATATTATAATACCTCCCATGTGTGAATATGGATGCTCCGTAGGGTTCACTAGTTCGTAGCTGATTTGAGGTTGGATTGACATTGTCAATCTCAACATATCACTATTCATGAATCCATCAGTGTGTTAGGAATTAGTATATGATCAATGGTTTTATGTTTATGATTTCCCCTATGATATGCTCATGTAATTTTAGTATGTAATCATTCCCTTATTCTCATAGATTTCATTCAGTTGTTAATTATTTTGTTTACCCATAATGCATCTATGATATCACCCTTTATATGTTTCTTATTCCAAATCTTATGAATAATGATGTTCAATTAATTTAATCTACGATTGTATAATATGTGATGAATTTTTTGGGTGATATTTATAATTTAATTTGGAATATTAAACTCGTGTAATAGTGTGAAAAGTAATATATTGTTGTTCATAGTGTTCTTTATGAAATTATTTTCCTTAATTATATAATAAAATCATCCTATAATGTTCCATGTGTATGTAATCATTCTAATATTTATTTTTTATTTTTTTATTTTTTATAGGATTAAAATTTGGTCACACTTATTGAAATAAATCCTTACATTGAATGATTATATTATTAGAACCTGATCTGGGTGTGTGAGTTTGAGGTTTTTACAATATCATCTTCTATGTATCGCCTCTATAATAGATTGAGTACTCAAGGATATATAAGTCTCTATTCCATTAATTAGTTAATTTTATTAATCTAAGAAAATTAATTTTATGATAATTCGAGAATTATTTATATATAAATAATGGTCCAAGTGTCTTGTTCCTAACACAAACCATTCATTTTAAAAAATATTTATTTAAATATTAAAGGCAATACATCACATTTTTTAATGTGGTTTTATTTATTATCCAAGGTGGATGAACTTAGAAAGGTTTTATATTATTCATTTCAATTAATATAATAAATTAAATTTAAGTCATAAAAAATACACCTCAAAATGAGGTTTAGTAATATAACAAGGCACAATATTCATAGAAATGTGTATAAGACATGAAAATGGGTGATTCACAGAGAGATAGAAACCATCTGATGATACAAAATAGGTTGTGAGGATAGGAAATTAATGGAGAGAACAATTTTAGGAATTAATTTCCACTTAATATGAAACTTTGAAAACTTTTAGCGCCTGAAAAAATTACACATGTCGAAAACATAAATACATGATAAAAAATGTACAAGACCACATAACTTACCCTTTATGGAGATTCCCCATCTTTTATTAGATTCTATTCAAGTCTAGAATGAGAAAACCAATGAAATATACTATCACCCTGAAAATAGGTAACATTATCCTTCATGGATTTTTCATTCTATAGAGTAAGATAGATGTAAAATTAATTAAGTGTAAATATAGAATTACCATTGGATATTTAATGTGAAAAATGATTCTTGAATTGGAAAATAGATGGAAGATATCCAATTGAAACTAGGAGGATGACTGAAGGGTGATATCAAGTGGTTTTTTTGTACAAAATGATTGAAGAATGGGTGTAAATACGGTAAAATTTTTAAGGGGTAAAATTATAATTTCAAACCTATTTAAATGGCCCATGTTTTGGTTGTATGGTTGGACAAATGATGTGTTAAATATTCACCACCATATTCGAAGTTTCACACCCCTTCACACAACTAGAAAAATCATTTTACTAACTAGGCACAAACCATGTGTAATTTTATCCAATTTTTTCTTCCACTTACATGTTTTGTGTATAGTTAGTAGTAACCATGCACCAACCACGATCAATACACCATCAAAATTTTAACTTGTTTTATAGAGCTAGGAGGCCTGCATTATACGGTTAAGAAAATAGTACTTCTCTAATTTTGATTGATTTACTACACTAAATGGTTTTAAAAAACAATGTGTCGACCATATTCCTCACTATGATTATTCAAAAAATCATCTCCATGCTTCAAAAAAATTGGACTCTCTTGAAATCCTCCACATCCATTTATAAACCATTATTAATGGAAAAAATAAATATGTAGACATAAAATTAAATGACCCATAAAACTCTATCAAACCAAGTCATTACAAAAATACTGAGGCTGTTGTTATAAGGGTACAAATCCCTAATCCAATAATATTTATTTCTAAAAATGGTAGATTTATCACTTTTTTTTACACCGTGTTATCCAAATTTACCATATTACCATGGTGAAATTTCTTTACTATTTTAACCATTCATTTTGACCAAAAATTATGTTTTCCATATTAAATCATAATTAGTTGTAATTATTCCAAATATGGAATTAAGTTTCCCAAATTTAAACTCTATATCATTCAAGTTTTTATTTTATATGTATCTCGTAATGGGCTATGAAATTCAATATTTCTGGGAAATATTTTTTAATGGAAAAGTTTATTTTGAATTATCTCCGTGAATTATAAAATTCATTATATAAATTTTAATTTATAAATATAGATATATAATATATACATTAAAATTAGACAATTATTCATTATTAGTTATTTTAATTAACTAAAATTGAAAAAATAATGTGATAAATTTTTTTTCAGAAAAATGTGTTTTATTCATTAATGTTGATTTATAACAAAAATCATGAAAATTTAAAATATAAATCATATTAATTTAATAATTCCTAATAAAATTTATCATTAATTTCATTAAAACTAAATCCAAAACAAAATCAACGACTAAATTTTTTTCTTAATGAAAATGAATAATAGTTTTACAAACAATGATATTATCACTATTAACTAAAAACCCAATATTTTCATGAAAATTATAAAACAATCACCATGAGATAATTATTATATACTTATTTAAAATAATTATATCTTTCAAAGAACACCATTAATAAAACTTCATGTGATTAATTATGTTATCCATGTACCAAAATTAATAAATATTATTTTTCAATAAATGTACTATTAATGAATAACCTCACATTACTAGAAATTGAAAATTTTTTTATTATGAGTTAATCAATATATTTATATTATTCAAAACCTTTAGATATATTTTTCATAATACATTTATTCCTATTAAAACCTCTATTTTTAATGTTCATGTTTAAATAATAATATTTTAGTAATATGACTTTGTTAATTTAAACTCAGTGTTACGTGTGACTCAAGTTATCAAATATAATTTTCTTCTTTTCAAAACATTTGGAGTTAACGATATGTTGTCGAATTATTATTCTGGTGTCAGAATTATATATTATTAAGAAATTTTCTAATTTATTGGTCAAATATAATATTATTATAAATGTGATAATTGCGAAACTTTTGTTATATAGTGTTAAAAAGAATAGGCTATTTTAATAAGATAGTTTATATTTTATAATAAGATAGTTTTAATTAAAAAAATTTAGTAATGAGTCATGTATTTAACTCTAAAAACAGTCATAATAAACTATATTATATTTTTTAATAATTAAAAATGAAAAATATATCTTTTCATTAGAGGATGATTCATGAATTCATAAACCATGATAAAATTAAAATAAGTATAATAGTTAATGTAAAAAACTATGATTTATTATAGCATAAATATTTATTAAAATATGATTAATTTTTATATTTATAAATACAAGAACTTATATTTGATGGAAATAATATGGGAGAATCCTATCTATAAAATCAGTATATTAATGGGTATTTATTTATTAATATGGAATATTTATTTAATTCTTTACATAATATAAAAATATATAAAAATATGATACTTCAACCACATCATTTTGGTCGTGGGAGTTTACATGATACATGTATTCTACTACTCAAAATTTAAGGTGTTTGAGGATAATTTTCCTTGAAATGAATATTAAGTATATTATATCATATATATTTTATGTAATGTCAAACTGGATAATTTATAGAAAGGAACAAGAAGAATATGGAGAAACGGTATTCAGTTTTAGTTGGGGTACACACAAAATCTATTGAAATAATTATCATGTAGTTTAAACGTGGAAATTTGGAATATATTTATGTCATTATCTTGCACATGAATATTCTTGGAAATTTAATTAATGAGGAGAAAATTTTCACCAGGACATTTATTAGTAATTTTAATTTCTATGTGTTAATTTATACATGTCAGAATAGAATTTTAATTTTGTAATTTTCTCAAAAAATCATTTAAATATATTCTAAAATTGTAAAATTATTTTTCCCCTCCATGGATAGAGGGAAAATTCCTAAAACATTGTAAATCAATATGACTAACTTTTCCATATTTTATTTGTAATTATTTAATATTAGAAAGAAACAATTATGATCACTACTACAACAACATAGATGATTATTATGATCGCTTCTTACTCCACAAGGAAATTTGATGACATGCTTTTAACACCCTATTTATTATTAAGAAATTCATTTCATAGATAATTAAATTGATTTTTCAATCCATTATGAATGAAAATATTCTCAAACAAAATATATAATATGATATAATAAAAAAATAATATTATTTGAAAACCAAAAATAATAAAAGTAAATATTAACATCAATATATTTAATTATGTTATAAACATTTCAATTTCACAATAAAAAATTAAAATAAAATATTTATGGTATTTAAATTATATTCATCATGGTCTCCTATCAGAGTCAAATAATTTCGCATATATATTTGCGTAATAAATTTTTTTAAAATACATTACTTATTTTAATGGAGAAAATAGCCATTTTTCTGGATATATGTGAGAAGATATATTTGAATAGATATGGATAGTGTTACCTCTATATTAAATTTTGATAAATTGGCACTGTATATATAGTTGTTTTACATGAACATAACCAATGTGTATATTAACATTGTTATAACAGGTTGGTAACCCTTCCATTAGAGCCAGTAATGTGAAAAAATAATACATTACATATAGAAACAAATTAATAACATCCATAGACTAACTAATGAAAAATAAGTAATATAGTTATACTAATAAGTAAAAAAAGAAGTAATTTTCATCCAAAAACAAAATTTAACTATATAATAGAATTTTTAATATAAAATAAATATTTTTGATATTTATATTTTAATTGGATAAAATGAATTATAAAAGTTATTTGTAAATTAAAATTTCTTGAGATTGTATATATAATTTATTTAAAATTATAATTTCAACAATTTGAATTTATATTTTATTAAATAATGTCATTCAATACTAATAGATAAAATATTGATTTAGAAAAAAATAAAAGGATAATTAAATGTACCATAATATATTTATTTTGATTGAAAGTAAATTAGACTTTTAAACATAACATTCCAACAAATATACTATAAAATTATACTCTCACATTTATTTCCATGTATAAATTTCATCTACATATGGTTTGAAATAAATTTTATCTCATTAAAAATGATTATATGGGACTATAAATAACCACTAATTGACATTCATCTTTCAATAATTACATTTTATAAATTTTTTCAAACATAGACCATTCCCATTTTTACGATCTCTTGGCACTAGAAGTATTCAAAAGGGCATCAATATAATTAAGAAGAATAAAATGATATTTGATCTTTTTAAAGATGGGAATAACACCATTGCTTTATAATTTGTTCATATAAATTACATAAACATTCTCAAAATTTATTTTTCTCATAAAAGTAATAAATTTAATTACATATGTTTCTTTAATAAATATATAATATTTTGATAATGATGTTTTTACAACCATTCTACCACTATTGAATGTTATAGTATATGTCCATTCAATTAGATTTATGAGTAACTAAACACCATCATTTAAATGATATTTATAAAATTTATAAAATTAATATAATATATTTGATTTAGAAAATATTAAATTTATTTACTTTATTGAATCTATAATATAATTTACTATTATGGGTATGATTTCATGAAATGATGTTGTTCTATATTTTTTCATTAAACTTGTAATCATAAAATCATCGAAAAAAATATTTAACATTAATAAATAACACCAAAATTATATTTATTGACAATGTAATATTCTATTGATGCTAAACAAATTATGTGGGAATAGTTAACCCAAAAAACATTCAAAAGATAAACATAATAAATTTAATCTAATGATATATACTGATCAAGATAATCTATGAAGAAATATTATATAAAAATTCATTTATTTTAATAATTTCAATGTTATATATATATATATGATATTCTAAATATTATTTATTAATAATTCTCATTTTATTTTTAAATGGATTATAATAGATCATAGAAACATTTCTATTGATGTAAGTGAATTTTAACATCAAATTTCATTATTTAAAATATTTTTTTTATCCTCACCCTATTTTTGTTCTTATTTTATATTTGAAACCCCATTTTTAAATATTATAATAATTTAAATTTAATTTAGGTAATTTGAAATTCTATTCCTCCTTATCTACACCACTATTGTTTGAATTATATTTAATAGAAAACATATTTTTTCACAAACAATTCCCTCCCTTTAAGGTTCAAATTCGTTATTTGTACACATTAAACTTTATTAAAAAACATTTTTCTCTAATGTTCATATTATAATATGCAGCATCTTCATTTTTTTCATATTAAACTACCAATACAATAAATAATTTTTATAAAAAATTATTGAGTTTCATAACTCAATTTTATTTCATTGAGTTATCAAATATATTATTTATTATTTGTTGGGTATATTCTACAAATTTACTATCTCAAATTAGCATTACTTTTTTCCTTTATAAATATATATTTCCATTTTTGTATCCCATTAATAATTGATTCCATGGACAAAAAATATTATATTGTAATGTTAAATTCTACACTATATTGTTGATAATTTTCTTTTATATTTATATTCATTCTAACCCCAAATATCTAATGTGTATATTTTAAAAGTCAAAGATATATTTTACTATTCACGTATCATATTTTAATATAATTATATATATATACATATAAATTTAATATCTCATTCATCGATGTATGTTAGTTCAAATCAATATAAAATGGATTTTAATGTTTTTTATTAAACATTAATACCATTACCTGTATTTTAAATATGGTGTCATCTATGTTAGCTTTATATTAATTCAATGGTATTGTATTGGGATATGTTATTCTTAAAATAATACTACAAAAGTATTTCTTACCATTTTAAAATTATTCTGAATTTTACTTATATCATTTATTTTTCTAAACATTTACAAAACCATTATAAAAATTATTTTTAACATTTTTGTTATATTTTTGAATATTTAATATCCAAATATCTTATAAATAAAAAATTTCATAATTTACATCATATTTATATTCATAATTAATAGAAATAATTATAATATTAATATTTATATATTAATATTCTTTCTGAAAAAATGATTTTCCAATAAATTATTTCATTATGGGTGAATATTTTAGAATTTCACAAAAACTATAGGAATTTTGTACTTTCAAATTTATCAAATATTTATCTCGTTATAATGGAATTTTTATCTATGTAAATCAATTTTTAAATACCATGTATTTAATTTTATATATGATAAAATAATTTTTTATGAGTTTTGAATAGATTATACATGGTAAAAATAAAGTTAATTATCATGATCTAAATTCAAATATATATGTCGTGATTTGAAAATAAAATATATTTTAGAGATATAACCCATATATACTATTTTATATATTTTAATTGATGTATAGATAAATAAAAATCTTTATCCAATACCAAACCGTTAATAATAAATTTTACTTTTTTCTAAGAATGAATACCATTCACCAAGATAGGCATACCATTTTATTGACTAGGGAAATCTGTTTATATGAATTCCCATAATTTTATTCCTAATTACAATATTTATAAGATATTATTGAATTTGTATCCAACATTTTGGTATTTTATTTACATTTATGTTATTATACTTTTTCACTATTTGGATAATTTATTATTATGAGAAGCCTACCTTATACATTACATAATTTAGTGACTATAAACTAGAATTTCCTTTTTGTCATTTTGAGGACCCTTTCAGGTTTAGAGTCTAATATAATTTTATGATATCACTTACATAACAAAACAATATTTTAAAGTTTGTAAACATATACTCATTGTCCATTATTTCAATAATATATATCATTTAAATGAAAACATATTTCCATTTTAAGATTAATATTCAGGAATTGTATCCTGACTTATTCATTATCCTCACCAATTTTTAGAAAGTGTGTTTTTTTAAATGTGATATGATCAAAAAAACATTATATGATACATATTATATAATTTTTGAAACACCTAGTCCCTTTTAAAATAAAATGATCTTACAGAGAGTTTTCCTTCAAAAAGTGGACTCAATGGAATCTGATTTAATGCCCACTTATTTTCATAATACACTTTATAAAAAAATATGGGGTAAAAATAATAACCATGAGGGGTTCATAGAAAAAATAACAACCCCTGAATTTTGTTCATAATACATCCATTTTAAACTAAAAATTATATAACTAGTTTTTAAAACAATTAATATTTAGCATACATTTTTAAATCATTTATTTCTAAGAAAATTCATAAGAAAGATTAGAGAAGTCACGAACATTCTTTGGGATGTAAAATCTATAGATCAATTAAAAAATAATATAAATTTGAATTATCATGACCCGTCCATTGAGGCATTTGTCGTGACTACCCCAAGCCCGCCTTCTATAGGCAAGGTGTTAGCAACTAGCATTGGAAAGGTGTATCCATCAAATTAGAATACATTTCCTTTAAACCTACATACACACTGACCAAGAACACGAAAATATGAAAAACACATAGTAAAACTATAGTAGTAATTTTTGTACTGAATGTAATGGGGCCAAAATAAAATCCCACCTGAAAGACACAACTACAACAGAAAGTAGCTCCTGATATATTCTACCAAGGATCATACTTTATGGGTATATGGAACTCATCTACACTAATCTCCACATCATCTAGTCACCTCTGCGTACAACCCGATCCTAGCTCCGGATGTCTCAGCCAAGCTGGTTATTGTCTTCACAAGACATAATAATTTGCAGGAAATGCCCGTGTAGGGGTGAGTATTACAATACCCCGTAGGGACCCCAAGACCCCCAAATGTCTCTCAGAATTCCACAAAGTAAAACCAGATAGCACGATATGAATCACAAAGCACAAAGCAAAAGTCTCCGATCAAACTAGTTATACAACTCAATGTTCAATAATAAAGATAATTAGTCTTAATCTATATCATTTTATTCTATTAGGAAGTCTCTACAAATTAACCACGAAGAAGTTGTTCTATTGTCTATCCACTCATGGTCGTATATCGTTGATCCACGATGGGCCACTCAAAGGCTTGTCCTCATTGGGTCACAAACTGGTAATCCACATTGGGTCTCTAGAATGCGGATCCACATAGGGTCTCCATGAATGATGATCCACAATGGGTCACCATTAATTGTTACCACACAGGGTCACTATGATGCTGATCCACATAGGGACTCTAGGATTTTGATCCACATAGAATCACAATGAATGTTGATCCACATAGGATTGCTATGATGCTGGTCCACAGAGGGTGGATATGAATTATGATCCCTAAAGGGTCGTTATGATAGTGATCCACACAGGATCACTATGATGTTGATCCACATAGGGTCACTATGAATGTTGATCCACATATGGTTTCTATGATGTTTATCGATACTGGTTCTCAATGGTGTTGATCCACATTGTGTAGTTATGAATTTTGACCCACACATGGTCGCTATGATGTTGATTGACACAGGTTCTCTATGTGTGTCGATCCACACATGGCTGCTATGATGCCCATCGACATAGGGTCGTTATGAGGTTAATCCACACTAGGTCCCTATGATTTAGATCCAGACATAGTCTCTAGGACACTAATCTACACACTGTATCTATGATGCGGATGTACATAGGGTGGCTATGATGCTGATCCACACAGGGTCTCTATGATGCTAATCTATACTTGGTCACTTTTCATTGACAGCCATCTATAGGATTCTCTACACCCGGGGCACTTGAGTTCTGTAGTATCACATCCTCAGAATATCGGTCATGCCTCAACTGCCACGCCATTCTATAATGGGGTAACCCAAAACACTATCATGTCATAAATGTCCCAATAGGATATATGATACATAAATCGAACCCCATTTATGTGAGTTGTAGGCATTTTTGTGCTGTGGGCCCGGTTTAATGGGGGTTTGATCCAACCCGGCCATACTACATCGTTATCCAAAACTCAGGTGGAGTATCTCAAAAGAATTGTCTCATTCCAAGGATTCCAGCACCATAGATGGTTCATCAAATACACACCTTATTTGTGAGATATGACCTTTTAAAATTATTTGGGAAGAAATATTTCTGGGTCCGGTCCGACCCGGTTGTATTGACCCAACCTGCCCCGTCCTAGGCTGACTTAGCTTGGTTCGGGTCGACCCGGGTCCGACCTGACCCCGTCCGAACTGGTGGGGATGGCCCGAGTGGGCTGGGCCACAGTGGAATCAGCCCACTGGGCCGCAGGTTTGGCCTGCTAGACTGTGGACTTGCCTGGCCCGCCAGGTGTTCCAGCCCACTGGCTGGCGTGACACCTAGTAGGGTTGTCACACATTAAATTTTCCCCTTCAGAACGGACCAAGGGTCTGTTCGGTTTTCTCCAATAGTGGTACCATGTCGCACCGCCTACTTATTAGCTGGACTTATAGGGCATGGTTCACCTACACCGCATCATCGAATCCCTAGCCTCCTCACCATGACATCCAATGGCGCTCCTCCATCAACCATTATTGCCGAAAAACGGTCGACCTCCCTTACTGACCATCGTGGCTTCGCAAGATGGCGCGTGATAGAACGCCTCCTGCTGTCAGCATGGGAAGCTGATGTCGGCCAACACTTTTTCCGGTCATCGGAGGTAGCAGATGTATCGCGGGCCACCATGTCAGATCAGGTGGTTTGATTTTCCTTCTTAATGCGCCTATGGGCCTCCTAGGTTACTGTCGTCCCTGTGTGGTGACCAGATTCACGTTGATGTCAAGTTCAAACTTCTCCTAGGAAGAAGGTGACAAAACAGAAGAGGCGGAGGGTCTAAGACTTGTTTGTTTTGGTCGAGACCTTTGCATTAGCATCATAACAAGCGAGTAGAAATTAATTTTACATAGATAAACTATAATATTTCTGTGATTCATCATTATTTTCAGTAATGGGGAAACGAAACATATTCCCTTGAAATTAAACAAAACCCCTAATTAGGAATCAGATGAGATGTCATAGTT
The DNA here is from genome assembly GCA_963277665.1 of Viscum album. NCBI lineage: Eukaryota > Viridiplantae > Streptophyta > Magnoliopsida > Santalales > Viscaceae > Viscum > Viscum album. The sequence continues at coordinate 824,151,338 of OY728157.1, forward strand.
GTGGAATGAGAATCTATGCATGATGAAGTTGTCGGTGTGTGTCGATTCCAGATTGAATACTCCAGCATTGTCGTCCAAGCATCTTTTTTCATTGGGAGAAGACGAAGCGGCACATCATTAGAGGATCCTCCATTCTGTGTCAAAAAAACCATCCCGAGCCTCATTTAAAGAGGGGAATGATGATTAATGTAATGAAAGATTAATGAGGTTCATTAATGAATGAACCACTTAATTAAAAATGGTGTGGATAAAAAATAGGAGAATCCATCCATTATATGTCTTGAAAACTCAACTGTCCAGCCAATACCGCTCAGCATTTGGTAGTAAAAAAATAACAATTTTGGGTTATTTTATTATTCTTTAAAAAGATGTAAAACTGACCTTTTCACCCAAACAACATTGGCCGAAGTTGATCCTGCATTAAGTGAATCTATACACTATGGATTCAATGCAGCCCTCATAATATTAATCTGAGCATCGGTTCAAATGACAAAAAATGCCTCCCACACAATTACTGAACTTACCTTAAAAATGATCAATATTCTATTCTGAGCACACATGGCCTCATAATAAAGCACTATCAATATTCACACACTCTTAATAATCCCATATATATATATATATATATGAAATTTATATTTCATAAAATTCTCCACATCTTAGGGATTTTTATCCCTGAAATCAACTACATAAACTAGGGGATAAAATGGGGGTATTGAGAACACATCTGAGCAACCTACTCCCATGTGCTCTCCTAGTGGTTCCTGTGCTACTGACGATCTCCCAACCAGAGGAATCGACCACCCACAAATTTCCTGCTCCTGTCGATCCTCTATCTTCATTGGGAACACGGAAAAGGCCACCAAATCATCGATGCCCATCTCACCCCTGTCAACAACGTGCGATGTATCATGCACATAGATCCTCATCTGCGACCCATGGAAATAGTTTTGCACCTGGTGGATTTGTGGGGGAAGTTATATATGGTACTCCATCTAGCCTACTCTATTGAGTATGAAGAAAGGTCCTATGAACCTCATATATTTCTTTTTTCCCTATCAAAACATCTGTAATCCACATCAGGGTGAGACCTGTTGGAATACATGGTCTCCCTACTCAAACTCCAACGGTATACATCCCCTTTCATCATTGGACTACTACTGGATATGTGCAGTCTTCATCCTCTCATGGATGATCTGCACCTTCTTCGAGGTATCTTATACCATCTCAAGACCCATAAGTGCTGACTACCGTAGGTCTGTACAGCATAGTGGCGATCTGTAAGGTCTCTCATACCAGGTCTAAAATGGATCCATGACAATGGTGGGGTGATAAATTTTGTTGTATAAAAACTCCACTAGTGGCATTTGGTCCTCCCTACAATAGAAAAAATCAATTACACAAGCACGAAGCATGTCCTTGAGTTCCTTTAGGGATTGTTCCATCTAACCATCTGTCTAAGAATGAAAGGTGGCGTTCATGTGTAACTAAATCCCAAATGCCTCATGTAATTCCTTCAACATGAAGGGTGTAAATTGAGTGTCGCAATATGACATGATCCTAGATGGCACCCAGTGAAGCCGTACAATCTCATGTACGTAGAGACGTCATATTCTCTCTAATGATCCATGCTCTTGGAGGGGTAAGAAGTTGACTGACTTTTGAGTCATTTAACGATCACCCAGATGGAATTGTGGATCCCAGACGTATGTGGTATCCTTGTCACGATGTTCATGGGGATACCATCCCACATCCACTCTGGTACCACAATTGGAAGAGATATGAGTGTTGGTACTTGATTCTCGGCCTTTACTTGTTGAAAAGTGAGGCATCACGATACGAAATCTTCCACTACTTTCATCATCCCGAGCCATCGGTACAAACGTCAGAGGTCCTGGTACATCTTTTTCATTCTATAATGTACTTCCAAAGGGGATGTATGGAACTCCATCAACAACTCCTCTCGTAGTGTCACGAGTACTATATTGAATCCTCTAAAGAGGATTATGTGCTTCCCACATTTACAAAATACAACATGATCGTTTCATGAGGATTTTTGAGCATGTCGGGCCTCACAATCTATGTACCCAAGTTGTTCCTACATGACTCACTAAAGGAGTAGGGGAGTAACAGTGATTGACAAGAGGTATGATGCAACATCAATAGCCACAAAGTATAAAGAAAATGTGGCTAGCAGCACTGTCACCTCATTCAGCAATTTTAGTCCAGACCTATTGAGGAGTGCGTCTCCTACCACGTTCCCCTTACCAGGGCTTCTAGAATATTCCAAATTCATATTCCTAGAGGAACTCTAGCAATTGTCATTGTCTAAGGTTCATGTTCTTCTATGACAATATATACATGAAACTCTTGTGATTAGAGAAGACTGTAAACCGTTCTCCTGTCAAGTAGTGTTGCCACATATTCATCGAAAAGACCACTATTGATAACTCCATGTCATGGGGAGTGTAGTACTACTCATGATGTCTCATCAACTATGAGCCTTTGGTGATCACCAATCACTCTTGCATTAGGACATAACCTAGTATGGTCCCTGATGTGTTGCAATATACTACATACCCAATGCCCTCTTCTGGTAGCCAAATGATAGGGGAACTCATCAGTCTATGCCTCATCTCTTTAAAACTCTGCTGGTATCTCTCTGTCCATAGGAAGGGATGTCTATTTTTGATCAAATCTTACAAGTGTGTCATATCTCTGGAAATGTTGGGTACGAATATCTGGTAGTTCCCAGTTAAACCCAAGAAACATCGCACCTCAATCACATTCCAAGGTGTCTTCAAAGCATCCACTACCTCTCTCTTCACCAGATCCTCTACAACTCTAGGCTTGGAGATAACGTTCCCCAGGAAGTGGACTTCCCATATCCAGAACGTTCACTTCGTGAACGTTCTATAATTTTGGTACTCGTGAAGAGTATCCAGAACTATTTATAGGTGTGTGGAGGGCTCATCCTCCTACGCCGATTATATCAAGATGTATTCAATGAATACTATCATGACTTGATCATGGTAAGGCTGGAATATTCTTTTCATGAGCCGCATGAAAACCACCAGATTGTAGGTTACACCAATGGGCGCCACAAAGAACTCATTGTGGCCATACTGACATCTGATTGGTGTATTCATTATGTACTTATCTCATTGAATGATATGATGATAGCCTAATCTGAGGCCTATCTTCAAAAACCATCGACGTCTATTAAGCGGGTCGATGAGATCATAAATCCTTTGCAGTGGATACTTTTTCTTCACGGTCACCATGTTCTGGAACTGATAGTCTATACAAAGCCTCAGACTTCCATCTGCCTTCATCGTGAATAAAATCTTGGATGCCCATGGAGACAGAACGGGCCTTATGAACCCCTTCCACTATAAGTCCTCCAACTGTACCCACTACTCACAAAGCTAAACGGGGGCCATCTGATATGTTGGTGTTGATATAGGTGGTGTCCCAGGGTACATGTAGATGTATAAGTCTACCTCTCTGTGAGGATTTAGTCCCAGAACATCATTTCGAAAGACAGTAAGAAACTGGTCCTCTACTACTGGATAACTCAGAATCATCACATCAACTGCTCTGACGGTAATGCTAGAGAATTGATGAGTGATCAACTACACCCTCCTCCATGTAAGTACATCCTGAGTTTCAAGGGCTCCCTAATTGCTGGAAAAGTAAAACATGGTCCTATCTACAAGGACACACTACACTTTTCTTCTAAAGAAGTCAATATAAGTATGAACCGTGGATAAACAGTCCATAGCCAAGATGAAATCTTAAGGCCTCTACCATGCTACTAAGAGAACCGAGCCAAAGATATATCATCTTAGAGTAAGCTCACACTACTGGAACAAGTGTGTAATCATAGAATCCTCTCCCGTAGGAGACTCCAATTGTAAGGATCGAGCCAATGTCTCTGCTAAAATCTCTAAGCTCTGAACGAGATTTGTGTCAATGAAAGAGTGACTGGAACCTATTTCTCTAAGTACTGAATCTAGGTTGGACTAGATATAGATCGTAACTCAAATCATCTCTAGTGAACTGTGGTTTTAGGCCTTAACTACATGAAGCTGAAGATGTCCCTGTCTGGCTGCTCCCTAAGGTTAGGGTGGACCACCTGGAGGTGGTGGTGGTAGAACCTCAAATCGCCATAGATTGCCTACAACATGACCTTCTTCATTTCCACATACACTACCCTCCAGACCACCTATCTCAAGTCTCTTCATCTCCCTCGGTGGTCCCTCTACCATCGGCGGACCATCGGTACAACGGTTTGGGTTGTTGTGAGCCATGTGGCCATTAATTCAACAAGAGAAACATAGTTTTCCACTATACTGGCATGATCTAACTCATGAGCTTCACACCTATGACTCTATATCCTGGGGTTATCCTCTAGAATGACTAGACCGCATGGACCTCTGGGTTATCTACCTGCTGCCTACGGTAGATGACGCGTCAACCTGTCGTCTGGTGGTGGATCTCACCGTCGGTTCAAACTCTACATAGAAGATCTGCACTGATAATGCTCACTCGATCACTTCAGATTGCATTGGGATATTGAGTGATATCATCAATGCTGTGATCTCCCATTGAAGACCCTACTCAATTTTTCGAGCCCAATATATAGGGTCTTGTACCATTTCGGTAGTGTATTATGAGAGGTCAATGAATCACGTTGAGTACTGGGCTACTTTCAAGATTCCTTACTATAACTGTAGGAGCTCATGAATACACACAGTGCATTGAGTCACTGGAATAGACTCCGCCCCAAAGAGGCTATCGAATTCGTTCTGGGTGAGGGTTTCTTTGTCGTGTAACTAGATAATTGTGCTCCACCATTTCCCTATTATTCCCTATAAAACACTAGTAGATATGATCACCATATTCTCAGCTGGTCTCTCAACTAGGAGAAAATCTCTTGCCCCAACCCCCAGCCAGTCCTTAGCTGTTATGGGATCTATCTGACCTCAAATCCTTGGAGGCCTCTAACTCTAGAAATTGTACAATTTGATCAGTTTATGTCTACTATACGCTAGTGGGGCTGGTGCCAACTACTTTCCAATAGGTAGTGGTGCTGCTGGGGCACCACCCAAATGTGTTATTCCTATTAGAGGGTCTTTCACTGAAGCATCATCTCTCAGTGGGCTATCATCTTGAAAAATCTCTGGAATACTGGCTAGCTGTCTATGTGGAGGCATCTGGAAATAAATACGTGCACCACAGTCAATAATTTAAACATAGTGAGTTGAATCAAAATAGATAAATTGTAAAATATTTCCATAACACACGTAATTACTATTTCTTTGCACCGAGTCAGAAATCAGAACTCATGGTCCTGGTGTATGGATGTGTCGGCCACCACTCCAACACTGGACTCCCCGAACTAAAAAAAACTCTCAAAACACTTAAAACTATTTCTCCATAGGAAATATCAGAGCCATAGGTCTTCAGTAGAACCGACTCCTCTAATACCACTTTGACATGACCCATCCCTCAGGGCCCGTGCTGTGACTACCCCATGGCCACATTCCATAGGACTGGGGTTGGATACTAGCACCAGAATAGTGTCTCCCAAAAATGGGAAGGAATTTCCGATGAACTAACAATCAGATAGACAATGAACATGACCAGATGAAAATCACATCGTAAAACTGTAGTAGAAAAGTGTGTCCTAAAAGTAAAGGGATCAAAATACAATCTCAATTGAATGATATAACAACAACCGAAAATAGATCCTATAATCTTCAACCATAGATCCATCTTGAAGGGTAGGTATATCTCATCTCCATAGCCTTCCATATCATCCAATCACCTCTGTGTATCACCTGATCCGAGATCCATAATTCTCAACCAAGCTACTCGTCCTCTCCACAAGACACAACATGGTGCTGGTGAAGTCTATGTAGGGGTGAGTATAAAAATACCCTGTAGAGACCCCGATACCGATGAAGGTTTCTCATTATTTCATAAAGGAGTACCATAAATCAGAATCTCAATCACAAATCACAAATCAAAATACTCATCTCAAACCATGTATACTACTCCGAGTTCAGGAATAAAGATGATTAGTATTAATCTATATAATTTTATTCAATTAGTAAGTCTCCACATATGAACCATGATGAAGTTGTTACATTGTCAATCCACATAGGGTCGTATGTCATTGATTCATAATGGGACTCTCTAAGGATGCTCCTCTTTGGGTCGTGCACTACTGATCTACATCAGGTCATTAGAATGTTGTTCCACGTAGGGTCTCTCTGAATGTTGATCCACACATGGTCTCTATAAATTTTGATCCAGACATGGCCTCTTTGATGCTGATCCACATAGGGTCTCTATGATTTTGATTCACATAGGGTCACTGTGAATACCGATCCACATCGGATCTCTATTATGTTGACCCACAAAGGGTGCTCTAAATGTTTATCCATAGATGGTCTCTAGGATGTTGATCCACACATGGTCTCTATGTTGCTAATCCATATGGGGTCACTATTATGCTAATCAACATAGGGTATCGATGATGCTGATCCAAAAAGGGTTACTATGATGCGGATCAACATAGGGGTGCTATGATTATGATCCACAAAAGGTCACTATGATGTTGATCCACATAGGGTCACTCTTGAAGTGACAGCCAACCACATGATTATCCACACCCATTGGGCTTATGTTCAATAGTATAAAATCCTCAAAATATTGATCTCACATAAACTTCCACGAAGTTCCAAAAATGAGTATCCCATTGGACTATCATTTCATAAGGGTCCTAACATGACAGACACCCAGTCAATCAGATGCACGGTCTGTGAGTTAATGAAATTTTAGTGTCGAGGGCCTAGTGGGATTTGGGTTCGATCCATCCCAGTCGTACTCCAAAATTCTTCAAAATTAAGGATGAGTGTCTCAAAAGGATACTCACTTTCCAATCATTCTATCACCATAGATGGTTTATCAAACAAACATTTGGTTTGTGAGATATGTTCAATTAAGAATATCTTTGTCGAAATTGTCAGGGTCCAGTCCGACCTGCCACATCGTGGGCTTACCCGACGCGGTTTGGGGTGACAAGAACTAGTATGGTTATACCCGGGTCTGAATCAACCCATATTGAACTAGTGGGCCTGGACCAAGTGGGATGGGACGTAGTGGACTCGGCTAACTGGGCCACATGCTCGATCCGCTAGCTAGCATGACACCCACCAGGGTGGCGACGCGGGGAATTTTCCCCTCCCGAACAGACCAAGGGTCCGTTCAGTTCTCAATAATAGCGGTGCCATGTGGAACTGCCACATTGTTCATGGGACTTAAGGTGTGTGGGTCCTCTTTGCCGAGTATTTGAAGTCATGTCCTTCTCAATACAGTGTGCGAGGATGCACCACCTTTTTCTATCAAGGTTGTCTGAGGGCTGGCTGCCCATTCTGATTGCCACAGCTTCCCTCTGCGGCACTTGATGACAAACATTATGTTTCCACCATGTATGGATGATGTCAACCACCACCGTCACCCACCGGTTGTCGTTCCATGTTTGAATAACATCTACGGGACACCGGGTGATCTCTGGTGGTCGTTTTTCTCTTCCGAGTGTTCCTATGGGCCTCCCAAGTTGATGTCATCACTGTGTGGCTCCCTCATTAATGTTTCCATCATCAAACATCACCCATGAAGAATACAACAAAACCAAAGTGGCGGAGGCTCCAAACCTTAATCGTTTGGCCCATGTCGTCTGCATTAATATCATAAAAAGCGTGTATCAATTAATTCAATATTTATAAACTATAATACTACTATGATTCATCATTATTTTAATGAATGAATAATATAAAAACATTCACATAAAATTAAACAAAACCCCTACCTCATAATCGGAGGACACATCGTGTTTGTGGAAGGAGAATCCATGAATAATGAAGCTGCTGGAATTCGTCGATCTCAGATCGGTTCCTCCAACGTTGTTGTCCAAGCCTATGTTCTTCATTGGTGGAAGATGCTGCAACACTTCATCAGAGGTTCCTCCTTTATGTGTCCAAAACCCAATCTTGAGCCTCATTTAAATAGAGTAAAATGGTGAATAATGAAATAAAATATTAATGAGGTTCATTAATGAATGAACCTATTAATTCCCAATGGTGTGGTTACAAAGCTAGAGAGTCAAGCTATTAAATGGATTAATAACTCAATGGTCCTACCACCATATCTCAACAGTTGGTAGAAAAATAAAATAACAATTTTATGTTGTTTTATTATTCTTTAAAATTATATTTAACTAACTTTTTCACCCAACCTACTATCGTCGAGGTTAACCCTCCCTTAAGAGAATCATAGCACTGTAGATTGAATGGTGCCCCGAGATTTTTAATACAAGCACTGGTTCAAAAGATAGAAAACACCGGTCGCACATTTTCCGAACGTATCATAAAAAAGTTCCAAATTTCTTTACGAGCACGCCGGGCCTCATAATCTAGCACCATCAATTTTCATAGATTCATAATAATCCCAATAAATAAAAAATTTACATTTAATTTCTAAGTCTTTACATAACAATGCTAAATATTAATTCCAAAATAATTATTTGGAGAACATATTTCTTACCCAATGAAATGGATATTTATAATTGGGCCCACCTGTCATATTTTTAGCTATAATGGGGCTCGGCGTGTCATTAAAGCTATATCAGGCCCACATATTATCATAAAAAATCTCATAAGACCATATCAAGAATACATATTTTTAGACATGAACTATTTCATAAAAACCCATAAACTCTTTTAAAAACATAAAAAAATTTAGATATAGAAATACACGTTCATTGTAAAACCCCCTTTTCATAAAATAAATTACCCAGAACAAGGGAATGCTAGTTTTTTCTTTAAATAAAAACATGGAATCTTGTCACAGCATTAAAAAATCTGACAACATTTATGGTGGTGGTAAAGGTTGTTGTTGATGTAAAGGTAAAAATTGGACATTATTTTTTCTAATGTAATGAAATTCAAAATTTCCTATAAAAAAGACTAATTTTTAAACACAATGAATTAATATATACTAATATAAAAAATTTACTTCATAATTATATAATTTCCATAAAAATATATCCGTAAATTTATTTAAAAAATTTGGGAATGTAATAATTTATTTTGGGGAAACATTAATAGTGAATTAGAAGAAGTGTTTTACCTTGAGCCTAACTCATCATGTGCATTCATTATCTTCATGAATAATTAAATTATGTTAATTATTTACATTCTCAATAACCATTTTAATTTTTCATTATGTTTTATCATATCTCATTACATGTTATATTTAAATATTTAATTAATTAAATTAATATATATAACATTTTAATAATAGTTTGTTCATAATTTCAACCTGAATTCTATAGATAAACAGTGGTAAAAGTGGTCATTATACCATAGTTTCCATAATAATAATAATTAAATAATTATTATATTTATACCTCAACTATACTCCATTAACCATTAGGGTGATATAGTTATGAAAAATTGAAAACAATACAATCATGATGACGGTGGTTTCTGTTGGTGTAAGGTCCTTATAACAAATTGTTTAGTTTATTATTAATTTTTTCATATTAAATAATTATTATAATTATACCATTACATTTCTTATAGATAATATTTTTACATGATAATTTATTTAGAATAGATTTCATGTTTTATGGTCATAGTAGTTCACTACTTTGATGAGAACATAATTATTCCATGAAGTTATTCTTAAAAATTGTTTAATGGATGAATGATATCTTCTAATGAGACTTCGAAAATACAATCTATTAAGATTATGAGCCTCATAAGACATTGATTCACCTTTTCATGGTCTTCTCCCTTGTTAATCTCTATGATATGTTGTTATAAGAGTTAACATGTTCTTTGGGAATCCAATTTTCCATGTTTCATTTGATGTTTCTATCAATAGAAATGATTATTGATCCTTAAAAATTATGATTATAATTAATTAAAATCATGAATCACATAATTTAACATCTTTATAAAAACCATGATAAAAATATTTTCTTACAGAAGAATGATGCATTGAATTCCTAACAAGTGATATTTCATTAATGGATAATGCGAGAAAGGATTTTTCCCTTTCATCCCTAGAAAAATGTCATTATCTCATGGCCAGTTAAGTAAATGGAATTGAAAGAAAAAATCCATGGTGATAGTGTTCATTGGGAACCTTTATATTTAAAGATCAATTAAATATGTATTAATATCTTAGTATACTATCATTATCTTATTTAAATATATTATATGTAACACCATGGTCTGCTAGGGGGTAAGGGAGGGTAGGTGTTTGGGGAATGGTGGTAGGGTCAAGTCCCCAAGAAAGAATATTCATTCAATTTGAGTTGTTGAATCATGTACCAATTTTATGGTTGTAACCCACCATTTAAAGAAACATCAAGATGATAGGTTGAAGGAACCATCATGAATCTCGCTTGATTAGAGATGTCACAATAAATGTATTATATTTTATGGTAAATCTTCATATAAGGATGGACATTATTCTAGTGTTTAAATTTTTTTATACGAATGCCTTGTAATGTTGCTAGATTCAAACCTTACACTACATTGGGTTATTCTTAATTCCACTGAGAAGGAGGCTTGGAGAGTCACAATGTCTGTGTATTTGCAATCATAGTAAAATCCATGTTCACAATTTATCTTCATAAAATGAATAATATTTATTTGGTTTTGGTTGAATTCCATAATTTATCAAAAATATATTTGAATGAATAAGTTAGATAAATAATAAAAATACAAATATCTGTTTACAAGTTTGGAAAATATAATATTCATTATATTTATAATATAATAATTTAGTCATGTTTGTCTGATAAATATTCATTACATGATATTATTAAATATCATCAATGGAAAGAAGATCAAACATAAAGATATGATTGGAAATAGTATATGTTATATTTATTTGATTAATTGATACTTTTCATATTTCAACAGTTTGATAGTAATATATATGATATAATTATGGGACATGGGGTTAACAAAAAAATCAATTGAGAAATGGTGTAGGGTCTGGTTATCCATCCCTATACCTTTCATAATTAATATCTAAAATATATATCATTCCTAAAATACAATGGGCTTCCCCAACAGATATAGTGAGCCCCTTTTAATCCGTAGATAGAGATGAAATGATCTAGAGTTTGCTCTCCGTCATCTCTCAAGGAAATTGGAGATCATATAGAGGTTTTAAATTATCGAGGATAATTCTATTTCAATCAACCACGAACAATGAAAGAGATTTGAATTAGATATTCTAGAACCCATTGATTATATGATTTCATTTAGGGAATTTAGAACATGTATAGATCACCATGAGAGGGATGCAACACAGGGATCCTGAAGTTAAATGATGATATGAAAAGATCATGTTATCCAAATCATAAAAATTTGAATTACATATTGAGGGAATTTTATATCACCACATAAAAAAATTTAAATTACATGTAAGGATATATAGATTTTTGTTATAACATTCTAATCTACTTATAAAATCTACTGTTTTTATTGAAGATAAAATTTTGACCATATAATGCAATGATTATATATTATATTTGACTAAAAACTGAGATGGTCCTTCCATCAAATATTTCTTTTTTTTCCTCTGAACCTTCAAGTTTTATTGGAGGGTTCGCATATTTGATTTTTAATTATCAATTTTTCATTTATTCAATTTAATTTTTCATTTTTTTACTTGTCTTTATTTATATAAATATTAAAAAACATTTTATCGTTCATATCTTCATTCATTCTACTATAACTAGTAAATGTAATATGCTTAAGAATGAATATTCTTCTAAATAACTTCATCTGAAGGTTACAAAGGTCCCCCTATGAAAAAACTATATAACATGGTGTGTACATCCCATATAAATGCAGTGTATTATGTTTTCTTTCATGTATATTGTTCTATCAGGTCATATCTAAGAAAATTGGATCTATGATCCATGTAAAATAGATTTTCTTATATAACAGGATAGGCAAGAACATTCCATTAATAACTGAATGATGTTTAACTAATATACACATCGTATAGTCCCTAACTTCTCATGATTAATGACATGTGACTTTTTATTGATCCATTTATCATATATATGATATGGGGATACCAATTCCATGAAACAGATAGGTTAAATTCCATGTAAGTTAGAATAAAATCCATGTACCTTATAGTTTTCCACAGTAGGGGACATGTATATAACCCCATATTTTTTACAAGCATGGGGAGTGTTCAAGTATAAATCATGTTTCATGTCTCTGAAAATGTTATAAAATTTTAATGGAATGAATAATTAATTGAACAATTAATCCTATTGATAATTTGTTCTATTGGTCGTTCATTTGATACTACACTCCATGTCATGGGATGAAAAATTATATATTAAATTTATTTCTTGGAAGAAAATTATGAAAAACACATGAGGTTGCCTACAAGTACACTTATGTAATTCATTAATATTAAATGGAATTAGTTGGGTTTTAAATGGTAGATGGTGGCCGATAAAATTTTACTGGTAGAAATTACAATGAAATGAATGGATTGGATTAAATCATGGGGAAATATCTGAAATAAAAAATTAATCAATGAAATGATAATTGTATTGAAAATGTATAATTGTTGCATGATATTTGGATGATACTGACTTCAAGATTGAAATTTTATGTGATTGTTTTATATTTAATTTATTATAGTTAAATATTTATTGATGCTATAAGATTCATCTTCACCACTTTATAATGTAAGGGAATGTATGGTAATGGTTTATTTACATGAAACTCTTTATCCAATCCATTGGAACCCCTCAACTATGTGTTATTAAATTCTTATGTATGGATGGATCTTCAAGATGGTAGGATTGTAGGATAAAATCCATTTCAAGGATTTTTGGATAAAATATTTTTGGAAATACATTAGATCAAAAAAGGAATGCTGAAACATGAACCATGTTATTGTTCAAGGTGTGTTCTCCCATAGGGTGGAGGGTTTATTATTATCCAGATGATAAACTATCAATTAGAGAATCTCTTGATCATTTCACTTTTATTTCATTCACATTAGTCACAGGGTTAATTATTTATGTTTGTGAGAGATATGTGATCTCGTAATTAATGAATTACCAATCATTGAAGATGGAATAAAATATAATCATATTAATTGTAAATTTTTTATCACACGTTGTTAATCCCTTTAGTAAAATAATCAATATATAAAAAATGGTTTTAAAAGGATAGATTTCAATGTATGTATAAAGATAAAAACCACTCAATTAAAAAACTAAGTTGTCTTTTCCTTAAACTACTTATGTTCTAACAGACCTCATTGTTGAAAGTACATGACCAACAAAAAAATTGGTTCATTAATTTGTCATGAAAATTTGAGATTGATGTGTTGGGTTGACATGAAATAGTTTACATCATGGGTTGACTACCCATTTAGGACATAATGTCAATAAGAGGAAATGGTTTAGAAAATATAAAAATAGAATATATGGATTGGGGTGTCTACTCAATAGGTCAAGGAATTATGAGTTAATGTATTGTAAATTTTATACCTACCTATAACCATTTAAATAACTTGTCAGACCTAACTCTAGATTATGAGATTGGGGATATGGATCCTTTTGACAATAATATCAAAGAAACATGTTTTTTAGAAACTGATTATGATGGATATTACGTTATAAAGAAGTTGGAGATTAGGGAAATTTAATTATACTTAAATTTACTAATAGTATTTATAAAGTACCAATTATCTATCCTTAATTATTAGAAAATGGTAAATCTAATGGACTCAACAATATCACTATGATCAATACATCAAAAGTATAATATTCTCATGGTAAATTTTTTGGGAATTGTATAGAAACATCTACATTATACTATTACCCATATGAGAACCATGTATTCTAGAAACCCAACATCTTATGTTTCATTCCATATGGGTTGATGAGGAAGAAGTATCTCTCTATCTAAGACATAGAGAATATTCCATGGATGCCCAATGACTTAGGATATCATCCATCTCTAATGTGTTTACAAAGACATATGAGGATAAGGATATATATAGAAATATATCTCAACCAAGGGTCTATATCAAGGGATGGTAAGATTTTAGATATATGTGATATAAAGTTAATTATTCATGTGTGTGTTTAGAGACTCAGTGCCAGCTGAAGAAAATTCATTTAATATTATTGGAAATATTGAGAACCTATATTTTTTTGTGTTCCATGATGAGTTAGATATAGAAAAAATTTAATCCACATCTCTTAATAATTGATGATTTTTTGTTTTGATTTATAATATGATAAATAGGGAGATCACACATTCATAAATTCTTAAACTTATTTTACAAGTTGTTAAATAAATGAGGAATGACAAAATCACGATATTTATGATGAATATGAATAATATGAACAAGAAATATGGGTTAAATAATCATTCCATATCTAAGGATTTGGATCACTTACCCTATAAGAATTAGAATATCCAGAGGCATGAAAATGAAAAAAGATGTTGTATGTTTTTCATGTGTCATGAATTTCAACTAGAAGGGGAATTGAACCCAACCAATGATGCAATGGTATGATTTAAAAAATTCATTATTGATGGTATATATATATATCTACACATTGGGTATTTTATACTACCTATGGATCTCATATTTTTATAACAATACATGATTTAAGTATATATCTGAATATTAATTGAAATGAGGTTGATCGATGTGAAACTTATAGAATCATGTTGGATTCTATATCCATTAGAGACCACCATCTCGCATTTTTTACATGATTGAATTTTGTTTTAAGGTACATTTATTATGTGCCTACTATTACCAAGAATATTATTTTGATTTCTTTTTTATAAATAGATGGATGTGTTTTCATCATTGGAAATAAAGGCTAATATATTTATAAATATGGAATATGTTATGGTATTTGATAATGGAATAACGTCATTGATGTATGAAAATAAAAAAAACAAATAATATAAATATATAATGAAAAAATTTCAACATATATAAGACCATTTAGTGAAATCACTATCGTAGTAATATAAACATTAATCACTTGATAATGCCCCATTGTGATAGTAATATAGATTATATTGATCTTAAGCTGGTTCGAATATGTCATTCAAGATTACATGGTAAGATGTCCCCAGCCCACCATTTTGTGGTCAAGGAGAAAAGGGTAGTTATTTTTTGTAATTGCTACAAAATGATGTGTGTGGAAACATTCAAGTAAATGTTAATAGTGTATTGTCGTTATTTATTACATTTACTAATTAATTAAATCAGCATGTTTTTATCTACCTGATGAGGTATAAGTGTGAACACATTAAGAAATTCTTTTATTTAACAATTTGGTTTTATAATAATCCTTGCTTTAATAGAAAAAAAATATATTAGATTTATCTTGTGAATATCATAACCAAGACATTATCAATTTTCTATTGGAATATTCAATTTTATCTCAACACACTCAACCATATACACCACACAGGAACTATTTTAGTGAATGAGGGAATTTAACCTTATAGGGCATGGTAATGTTGATTGTGGTTCATGAAAGAAATCGATTATATTTTAAGGGATATACATTATATAAATAATTATATATACAAAATTGAGTACCAAATAATCAGGAAATTCATAATCCATGTGAATTATGGAGTGAACGAAAACCCATGTTATCACATTTTTATTCATTGGGATGTCGCGAAATGTTTATTTCTAGATCAAAAAATAATGTAATGCCATGATCCACAAAGCATATCAATATTTGGTATCCTTAAGAAAAATGTGTATATTTTCTATACGACTATTTAGGAAATAATATAACTATTACGACGAGGGTAGTTTTTCATGAGTGGGAGAACATACTATTAGAGGATAGAGGGATAAATATTGAATTCATTAAAGTTGATGATTATGATACATAAGATTTTCTATGTAAATAGATTCCATATTTCCCTAGAGATAAATTTTTCCTAAAACGCATGTACTGCATAGGAGCACTAGAGAGGAAGGACTCCCATTAAGATATAGATTCATATTCACTAAGTATGGTGGATCATAATTAGTTGTAAATATAGATACTCAATCCAATATGGAGTCCATGTGACCTCAAAATATTCAATGTGGAATTATTCCAAGAATTATGAAATGGATTACTTAAAATAAAACAATTTAGTAATTTTGCTTAACCTTCAATTTTATATGAAACTCATTTTTATTAAATGGGTATTGAAGGTAAAATAGAACTAAAAGTTAAATCAAAAACTAATAAATCATGGCTTGTGGCTAATGGTTTTATAAAATATCAAGTCATTAACTATAATGAAACTTTTTCTCACGTCTCTATGTTTATTCAGATAAAAAGATTACTTTCCATAGAAACATTCCATGAATAATACATTTCGAAAAGGATTTTCATGGAAACATTTATTAAAGGGAACCATAAATAGGTTTTTTATATTACACAACCATAATATTTTTTGACTCAGAGAACATCCAAAAATGTATGTATGTTTCATATGTACATTTAAATATTAAATCAAGAATCCATTTCATTGAACATTAATTTTGTTGAAGCCCAAAATAAATAGTTTCACTAATAATGAATGAGAGCCATAATTTTACAAGTGGTTTAGTGGGAATGTGTATGTTTGTAGAGTAGTATATTTTAATGAAATGTTACTATTTGGAAATGATATACTCTCCTTATAACAGGTTAAGGAATGGTTGAGAAAGTGTATCACTGTGAAGTAAATAGGTAAAGTAGACTACATTGTATAGATAAAGACCTAGTTTTATTGCTCGAAGAGGATTATGGAACTAATTCATGGTTCATATATTTAATTGGTACTAAAAAGGTTTATTCTATAATATTCCAACTGGGGAATGGTCCCAAGACCAGATGGTATACATTCTAATCAAATTTGTCCCCAAACACAATAGTTAAGAGAAATAATGACTGAGATCCCTTAGGCTAATGTGATAAAAACTAACATGTTTTCCATGTTATGATTTGTGTTTGATGTTTCCATTGATTTGATAATTGTTGGTTGATATCAAATAGAGCTTGGTGATGAGAAGTTATAAATTATTAATTCTATCCTTAATTAATTTAGGAATACAAAGGTTATGTTCTTGGTATGTGTATGGAATTTAGAACTACTTATCAGGTGTTATATATATATGCATATTTTTACACAAACCCTAATTATCTAAATTCATGATCATGATATAAATTTTTTCTCAACGAAGGATCTATGAGATAGAAGAGTTATAAAATTCCAGTTATTGTTGATTCCATTGTAGATATTGACGATGTTGAACTATATGATACTCCCAAGTAAGTATTTTGGATTAACAATGTAGCCCTAAATATTGATGTGTTACCAACTTATAATGATCTTATCAAAGACTTCTATTATAACACTATAGTGGTGGCTCATTCCAAAGACCTATGGTTATACAAATTTAAAATGTACGTACCTTAGAATTTCATCTCCTGTGGGATTTTCCACAATGAGGTGATGTTGTGGGGAATTGATTGTCCGAAAAGGAATACATAATCAACCCCATAAAAATGATTTATCTTAGAAGAATAAAGTGCATCATTTAATAGATTGTTGATTGAAATATGATATTAGTTGGCTCTAATTCATATAGTTTTTTGTTACGGTTCATTCCCTAGAACCAACTAGTTTTGTAATTAATTATATGTTTTTCTTATTAAAAAAATTTCATTATCACATAATGAACAATATTCATCATAACATTCATATTTTATAATTTCAATAGAATATATTTCATTATCAAAGTTCATTTTTGTTCACCTGCATAGTGAGTAATTAGAGGTTCTACATCATTATTCATAAACATTATTCTATGGTTGGATGATATTTTTAATGTGATATAGAAAATACATTCTATCCATGAACAAGCCTCATAACATATTTTTACACCTTCTCATGGTGTTCCCCATTGGTAATATCCATGATAATATGTTATTAAAACCTAAATGAAAATTGGAAATCTATTATTTTGTGTTGTTGGACATTTTTTTTGATGACATGTGTATTGATCCTTATAATATAACATTATCATTAATGTATATCATGACTTACATACATTGATATATTGACTACACCCATGATAGATTTTTATCATGTAAATGTTGGAATATATGGTTGTGTCGCTATAGTAATTCCATTAATAGATTATTTGTGAAAATACTTAACCTTACTATCCATAGAAATATGTTTCTATCTATATCCCTTTGATGAGACTAGAACATCCAGACTAACTCCTTGGGCATTTTTTTGGTTGTTGAGTTCAATTTCAGAAATTTAAAGGATATTAAATCGATCATATAGGATTATAGAAACATTATTAAACATAGAAGATTAATGAAATCACAAAAATGTGGTTATCTTATTTGAGAAAATGTCAATAAATTGTTGGATGCTATTGTGGGTTTAACTTCTTTCATTATGGATTCCATCATTGTATATGGATTATTTTAATTTTTTTATATTCTAACCATTTAATTTATGTGGTTATTACTGATGGAAATGAGATAGAAGACTATAGTGTCACACACTATCTTTATTTATAGTCTCAATTAGATTATAGTATTCAATTTAACAAGTAATAATGAATAATATTTATTCAGGTTTGGTTGATAACCATAATTTATCATAATTTATTTGAATGAATATATGAGATAAAGAATAATAATCAATATTTATTATAATATTTATCATATATAATATATATATAATTTATTTTAGGATAATTAAATGAAATTTATTTATTAAATAGTCATTCTTTTAGGATATATATATATATCAGTGGGGGAAATTGGACTAATATTATGGTCTGATTGAAATTGTATATATGATATTTCATTATATTAATTTTTCATTGAACCTATAAAGTATTTAATAATAATTATATTACTATTATTGTTGTTAAATTTGGTGTCAAAAAAATTGGGAAATAGGAATGGGTTTACTGTGTAATATTTCAACCATAAACATACCATAATAAATATCTAATAATATCTCTATACTAAAACAAAACTTATGTTAACAATAGATATAGTGAGACACGATTTATCCCAAGATAGCCATCATGGGATTTGTAAATCTATCCCCCTCCTCTCTTAATCCAATCATATATCAACCTAAGCTTTTATACTCTTGAGAATAAATCTACTATGATCAATAATGAATAAAAATCAATAAATCACGATAGTTCATGATAGAACCTGATGCTTCTACATCATCATTCATATATTTTGTTACATGTGTGCATCAATGTTATATGGATCCTATATTTTGATCCTAGAGTGAAATGATAGTACAAAAAGCTATTTTAAACTATATCCTCAATGATAGATGAACTACAAGTTGAGGAAAATGTTTATATTTTCGTAAATTAAATATAAATTATATGTGATGATCCTTCACTTTTGGTTATGGAATTTTAATGTATTAAATTAGTATTAAGACTTTTCTAAATTATTATTTGATCATATAAATAAAATATTACACATGATTTATGACTAATTAATGATATGGTTGTTCTATCAAAGGATTCATCAGGTAAACCCAAAACATAGAGTTCATACATAAATATGAGTAAGTTTTAAAATTTTAAAATATCATTACAGGAAGAAGGTAAGTATTGTTTTATCAATAAATAATTACCAAATTAACATAAATAACATATTATTTTATTAAATATACTTATATAACCCATTTTATGTGGGGATAAAAAGTGAGTCATTTTATTTCCTAGATATTGTTGTCCACACATATGCATGAACAACATTATCATTTTTTAGAGATAAACAAGGTAATAAAATAGGTGTTATATTTTCTTTAAAAATTTAATAATATGTAATTAATATTATATCTATACACATTTAATCCATAATTTTAGCCATCATTGATAGGTGTTGATGGGAAGCAAATTACCTCAGCCAATGAGGAGGTAGTCCACTTTACATATGAATGATGGATTCCAATCACATTTGATAGATGATATAGATGGAAATATGTTCTGTGACTATCATAATATGATCTCATTATATTTTATCTACTGGTTTTATTATATAATAATCTATTAATTTTCATGGATGGAGGCGGAAGATGATGTAAAACAAAAGTAAACATTTAAGAACTATAGATCATGTTTAGAAAACATCATTTTAGGACTTAATAACTATAAGGTTCATATTATTCCTAGAAACGTTTTATAGGACATGTATAGGGATGAAATGAAGTGATTTGATCTAATATTTTATGAATGAAAATGGTTTTCAAGTAAAAATAAATGAGATGAATTGGATCCCTTCTATAAGAGAGTTGGGGGAAACTATTGGAATTTGTTATAATATTATATATATAGAAATTAATTTTGATATCAAAATGGATCCACATTTATAATATTTCAATAAAATATATGGAAAATTCAAACTCATCTCATCCACTTAAAGTTTTAAATGTTTAAATGATAATTTTACCATTTTTATATTGTTTTATACCTCTATAATAACTTTTGACACTTACGATGACATTAATGTTTTATCCCTCTATAACTATAAGGTTCATATTATTCCCAGAAATGTTTTATAGGACATGTATAGGGATGAAATAAAATGATTTGATCTAATATTTTATGAATGAAAATGATTTTCAAGTATAAATAAATGATATGAATTTGATCCCTTCTATAAGAGAGTTGGGGGGAACTCTTGGAATTTGTTATAATATTAGATATATAGAAATTAATTTTGATATCCAAATGGATCCAAATTTATAATATTTCAATAAAATATATTTATAGTTCAAAATAATCTCATCCACTTAATGTTTTATATGTTTATATGACAATTTTACCATTTTTATCTTGTTTTATCCCTCTATAAACACTTTTTACAATTACGATGACATTAATGTTTATACAATTTTTGGATTAATACAGTTACTATAAAAAGTGAGTCATATTGTTTCCTAGATATTTTTTTCCACACATATTCGTGAACAACGTATCATTTTTTAGAGATAATAAAGGTAATAAAATAGATGTTATATTTTCATTAAAAATTTATTAATATGTAATTAATATCATATTTATACACATTAAATCCATAATTTTAGCCATCATTGATAGGTGTTGATAGGAAACAAATTACCTCTCCCAATGAGGCGGTAGTCCACTTTACATATGATTGATGGATTCCAATCCCATTTGATAGAGGATATAGATGGAAATAAGTTCTGTGACTAACATAATATGATCTCATTATATTTTATCTACGGGGTTTATTATATAATAATCTATTAATTTTCATGGATGGAGGAGGAAGATGATGTAAAACAAAAATAATCAGTGAAGAACTATAGATCCTCTTTAGAAAACCTCCTTTTAGGACATAATAACTATAAGGTTCATATTATTCCAAGAAACGTTTTATAGGACATGTATATGGATGAAATGAAGTGATTTGATCAAATATTTTATAAATGAAAATGATTTTAAAGTATAAATAAATGAGATGAGTTGGATACCTTCTATAAGAGAGTTGGGGGGAACTCTTGGAATTTGATATAATATTATATATATAAATTAATTTTGATATCCAAATGGATCCAAATTTATAATATTTCAATAAAATATATGGACAGTTCAAACTCATCTCATCCACTTACAATTTTAAATGTTTATATGACAATTTTACCCTTTTCATCTTGTTTTATACCTCTATAAACACTTTTTACAATTACGATGACATTAATGTTTTTAATTTATTTTATTTATTTCTCTACTACTTGAATAAGCACTATGTTAGTGTTTTCTTAGTGTTTTAGGAAAATTTTTCATCACTAAAATTTAGACATATATTACGAGAAAAAAAAATATATACATATATGAAATAAAAAATTATAACATAACATACCATTTTCTTACATATGATAAAATATTAAATATAATAAAACAAATGGAATGACATTTTCACTTTTATTTATATAAAATAATATAATGGCCAATAACATGGGAAATTGTAAGAAAGATTACATATTAGACTTTTGGATGATTATATATGATATATACTCATAATATTAAAATAAGGGGAATTTTAGGGTCAATTTTTACTCCATAACAATTTATTTTTTACCTTAGTTACTAGATTAACCCTTTAAGGTGGTTACAATTACTATTGAGGTTATTATTATTAATATTTATAAATATATGGGAAATAATCTCCAAATATGGATTGAGTAATTATGAATAGGAATTTTTTAAAATATTTAAAAAAAATTGTGGTTTAATTTAGGTTATAAAAAACAAAATGAGATTAAAATAGTTTTATTGGAAACTATCGTATTAAAGAAAAAAATTATACTAAATTCATTTATGAAGTTCATTTAAAAAACAATAATTAAATTATTTTATATATAAATTAAATAATTAATTTTTAACACTAAGAAATAATATAACTTCAACTTTTAACAACTTGAATAGATTACAAAATTATAAAAAATAGATTTTTCCACTGTTCATTGAAAAATCCAAATTTTCTGAAAAATTTCAAAATTTATCCATAATATAATTGTGATATGACGATTTATAAAATTAGGTACATTTTATAAAATATATATTTTTAGATTTATATAAAAAAATTATAATATTTTCTTTAGAAAGGTACTAGAAACCAATTTTGAAGAAAAAATATTTTTTTGTAAAAATTACATTATTGAAAATAGACTACTTATTTCATAAGAATTAATAAATAAATTTTTATTGATTATTATATATATATATCTTAATTTGGTTAATCCAATTCAAAAAATACAATTCAAAAACTATGTTATGATATTATTATCTAAATAATAATATTGTTTGGTTCATTTATGCTTTGCATTGTGTAACTTGTATGCTATTAAGCAGTGTGTTTATTTTAAAATATTGTAATATAAAATTCCTCACCCATTAATAATTTTCGTCAACCAAATTTGAACTTATTCTCTTAAATCAGTGGTTTTAAATTTCATATAACATTTTCAAAATCCCATATCATGAAAATGGGTAATAAAATTATCTCTTGGAAAATTAATGGGGAGATAAAGGTTATCGAGACTACCACAAAACTTAGTTTCTAGAATTAGAGACTAATGGTTAAGAGTGAAAATATAGACATGGAAGAATATCATAATTACCAAATAATGGGGTAGAATAACTCAAATCATTGATCACATGAAATTGAATGATCAATTGAATGTTAAGGATGATAAAACTAGAAATCAGTGAGGTATGAAAAAAACCCATCAATTCATTAGAAATGAATGTAATTGGATAAAATGTTCATTTTAAGGATTTTTTCCATAAATTGAGGAATAAGATTAACATATAAACTAATAACAATTTAAATATACATAAATGTAAATTATTATTTCTTACATTAATAAATTTCTACTATAATCTCAGAATTTTTTCTAAATGATGAGTATTTAGGATAAATTTTATTATACCTAAAGAACTCAATTTAATTTATAACTAATTACATAATTCCATAAAAGGATAACAAGATATTTTTATTATCTTTATAAATTAAACAATATCAAAAAACATTCACAAGGTTTGATAATTCCAAAATTGAATAAACCTTCTTCTGATTAAATACAATATTTATGACCAAAACCTCAACAATAACACAAAAAGATCAAAAAACATAACATTCATACAAATATTATTCATTAATATTGAGACCAAAAAATCAATTGTTTTTAGACATCAATTTTCAAATATTAATTTAACACTTCTTTCCCATTAACTTTAGTCACTCATATACCAAAAATGCAAATTCCCTAGTCATATAATCTATAAAATATACTAATCATTTCAATAAATAACATGTATCACCACAATTCAATTATAAAATCATATGTTATTTTAAAATATAATTCAGCCTTTTTTCCTTGAATAAAATCCCAAAATATTATATTTACCTTAATCATATCGGGTTCCAAAAATAGTTAACTTATTTTGAAATAATATTGATCAATTAATCACCAAATCCCTTTTCACTATCATAGATATCTATATGACGAAGGTATTTTTCCAAATAAGAAAAAAAAAATTTATTTCATAGTAACTAGGAATACAAATAGGCTTGTGGTAATATATTCACCATTTATTCTTTGGAGTTGTGGCTTCTATCCTTGATTACTAGCCGCATGCGATAAGTTATTGTCCAATCTGTGGGATATCTTTTTCTAAAAATATTTTAGTATAATTCTTATAGAATTACTAAAAATATAATGAACATCCTAAAAAACAAAATCTATCATTAAATATCACACAAACCATAAATTATATAAATACAATTAAACTAATTTCCACATAATGAAAAACACATTATCAATGCAATAACTTTTTTACATGCTAAACTTATAGGTCACATATACAAAAAGAATAAGAAAAAACACAAAAACAATATATCCCAATTCATTCCCATAATATAAAACCTCAAAAAAATTCCAATCCATTAATGTTATGATAAACCATATATCTACCATTAAATCATAACTCTGGAACCCCTTTATATAGACACCTTAATCATTAAAAATTATTTATAATCCATTAACAATGCTTTTACATCTTATTTCTTAATACTTCCTTCCTATTAACAAAAACAAAATTAATTAGATAAGATAATTCAAAAATATCAGAACATAAGCCAAGATATAATTCCTAGCATTCAAATTTCATTTTTAGTTTTCATATATTCAATAATAAGGAAATTAGTTATTTCCAACATTCATATTCATAGTCTTACTGGTCCACTTATTGTGTATTCCATCTAGGAATTCAATTTTTAAAATAACCATACTTCCCTCATTTACAAAATTCATTTTATTCCCTGGTAATACTTTTTTTATCATCATCAAATAAACTAAATACTTCATTTTTGTGTAAGATTGTTTCTATATTACATCCTTTACCACTTACAAAACATATTCCCTTTGTTTTAATACATTTTCCTGGGTGGTTCTTCCTAAATTATTGAACCATAGGTAATTGATTATTTTACCATTAGATCTATTATCACATGAACATCCATGGAAATTAATTTCCCTCATATTTGATGCACCAGGAATATGTCATAGGTTAATATTGTTAAATATAACTCATGATAGAATGTATGGAATATCCATAATATTTCACACTAAAATAATCATTCCATTTAGTTACTTATTCAAACCACAATCACATTTCTCTTGAAATATTTCTCTAAATTTTACCATGTTAGATCTATCCATTTATAAAAAGACAGTTACAATGATATCATCAATAAAATTATTATAAAAAATCTTCAAAATCGAATAAGGACTAAGATATATTTAACAATGTTATCGTCAACTCTTTATATTTATCAAAAATAAGTATATTTAGTCCTTAAATTCCAACCCTTATGGTTATAGAGGACTTTTAACATATTCTAATATAACACACTAACCTCTAATGTCATCTAAGACATTCCTCTAAATCAAATATTACATAAGCATCCTTGAACATTACGTAATCTAGTGAATTTAAACTATAATTATCTTTCATACATTTTGAATACCTTTTCAGATATTATTTTTTTAAATAATTATTTCATATCTCTTGCATAACAGATCCATATTTTAAAAATTTAAAACTTATAATAATATTCCATTCCTCTAACAATATAAATCTTTTAAATTAAAAAATGATTTTTTTGATAAAAAAATATTAACCTTTAGCTTGACTTATTCTATATATTTAATCATTATTAAACCATATCAAAAAACATTTTATAACATGGGATGATCATAAAAATATAATTGAGGGACATAAAAGAAATATAGGTACTCATTACTCATTTTTAAGCCCACGAGATCACAAAAATAGTTTTCGTTTAAACATTTATCTATATGAAATTGACATTAATTCCAAATGTTTTGTATAAAACACATAATCTGAAAACCTGAGGGAAAAATAATAACCATGACGGTTTCATATAAAACATGATAAATAATTAAAATCATTTTAATAAAACATACATTCTACTAAAAAGGTTGTAATAATTAATTTAAAAAGTTGTATTTATATTACATTTTAAAAATAATTATTTCAATTAGAACTCATCTGAATGCATAAAAAATCAGGAAAAATCCTTGGGATATCATATTCAAAGAAAAATTATAAAACTATAATAGTTGGAATAACCTTATGGTTGAATAGAAATATAATTATATACTGAACATATTCATTACCTGATGTATTGGATAGCTATAATAGTGGACACCAATCATATCATGAGGTATAATGTGGATTGAATTTTCATATCATGAGCAATAATGGGGAAAAACCCAACATATAATGATTTATAATAGAGATAAACTTGATTTATAAGGATTATTAGGCTCACTAATTGTCATAAACCATTCGTAAAAACCTTATCATCAATAAATCATTTTAATCATTAACCATTTCATCATAAAACCCTTGATTTTGTTTAACTTATATGAAAATAATTTGTGGATATTGAAATTCCATTTTCATTTAAATAACAACAATTTCATAATTAAATCTCTAAAAAAGTGAAAGAGAGTTTTTTTAATAAATCATGGATGTCGAAATTTGATTTTAGATATCAAATAATGGTTATAGTGGTGGGATAAGTCATTGTTGTCGTATATGTTAAAATATAACATTTATTTTGTCTTGTGTAAATAATGTCCAAAAAAATCAATAAAAATATTCCTTTTTAAAACCATTATAATAAATTAGATATATAATTATATACATAATTTCATTGATAATTATTTTATATCCATATATTTTCATTAATAATATAATTTAAAAAATATGTACATCGATGAAAAGTATTATTAAGGGAATCATTAAAAGAATAATTTTTTAAAAATAAAGTCACATAGCTTAGTTCTGAATCATGACATATGGTCATTATATTCCTAAATAATAAATGTATGTTAATTATATACATACACAAGAATCTTTCTCAATTTATGTGTAATTTTTATTTTATCTTTTACCATTCTATATTTAGTTATTATTAAATAAAATTCACATTGAGTATTTTGATAAGATTTGGTTCATATATCGAAAATAAATTTAGTATGTTTCATATAGTCAAATAGAACATTAATGAATATTACATAAAATAAAAATCATCAAATAATTATCATTTTTATACATCACTTATACTTTAAAAAATTACCATGAGAGATGGTAATGAAAAATTATCTATGATTGGATTATATAGACAATAAGTCATATGTATGAATGAGTAATATTTCTAGTTTTCAATGATCATTATAAATACAAGTTAGGTTTTTTTAAAGAGTATATAATTTTTAAAATAACATAACTAATATTTTATTTATTTATATAAACTAATTCATATACTTATATATTATCCTTGTGATGTGGGGATGAAAAGCAAATCACATCACTTCTAGAGGTGGTAGTGCACACGTATGCCCGACAGACATTATCACTTTTTAATGAATGAAAATGAAAAAAAATATTTTTCATATTATTGTTATATAGTGATAAATATATCATTAATACTATATATATAAATTAATATACCATTATAACTAGCTCTGGGAGTGGATAATGAGAAATATTACATTAGTCTGCAAGGCGGTAGTCCGTTCTCCACATGATAGATTGATTTGTTTTGTAATTGATGGATGTTGAAGATATATATACATTATTAAATTAAAAGAAATCATATTATGTGTCATATATGTATGTAATTACATAATAATGGTTGAATAATATTTACAGAATGTGGAAGAATAAATAAATAAAAAAAATTCTTTTAAGAACTATAATTATACTTCTTTAAAACTATATTTCTACAAACACTACGAACTATATGGTATGTATCCATAAAACAATAATTCCTATAAGATGTTTATATTGATTTAAGGAAAATATTTTGGTAGTTCATGTCTTAACAAAAATTATTTTTAATTGTCAATAAATAAGAAGATATTCACTTTTATAAGAGAGGGGAGGGGTACACTTTTAATTTTTTAAAATATTAAATTAATATAAATTAATATTGATATCAAAATTAATAAAAATTGATATAATTATAATATATGAAGATTATAATTCCAAATATTCTCATCCAAAAATATTGGGATAAGTTTATATTACAATTTTTCACACAAATTTTTTTAACCCTTAATTATCAATTTTCACATTTACTATAATATCATTGTTTATATATAATGTGGGGTTCATTTAGTTACAATAAAAGACAATTTATACCATTAATGGAGCATTTATAATTTCATAAATCACATCCGAAAATCACTTTTATGATGAAAATATATTTAGGCATTTTATATCATTTAATAATATATTATTTGTTATAAAATAACCTTACATTAAAATTTTAAACTGTTTATTTAATTTGAATATAAAAATAATTATAAATTAATAAAATTAAAATAAAATGAATACAAAAATTTATAACATTTAATATAGATATAAAAAAATCTGGTAACACAAAAAACACTCAAATAATATTGTTTGTAGTGTTTTTGAAATTATTTTCTTGATTTTTCAACTTCTTCTCCAAGCATTGGGTCACTAGTTCAGAAGAATTTAGTGTATTTATTAAATCACACAAATATAAAAATTATTTATCATGAAAAAAATATAATTTATATTTTAAATAATAATTTACAGCTGAACATTGAATCTTTATTTAACTATTATTATAAAATTAAATATAATAAATTTGTGAGAATTACATTTTTTTACTTTTCTTTATATATAATAATATAATGTTCAACATCATGGAAAAATAGAAAAAAGGCTTTATATTAGACTTTTGGATGATTACGGATGAGATATACTCATATAAATTAATTATTATTTGTGTTACCATCATTTTCTAGAACTTATCATTTTATTTTTAACCACAGTTGCATGATTTACCATTTACCATTGCAAAAAAGACTACTAAGGTAACTATTAATAATATCAAAAAATGAAATGAAAAAATTTAAAAAAAATATACCAACTAATTCCGAAAATAATTAAAATCATGTTCCAATATATATAAGAGTAATAATTTAATTTAAAATATAATATAAAAAACCTGATAAAAAATAACGTCTTCTAGTGAAATTTCATTTTAATGAGAAAAATTCTTCCTGACAAAATTTAAACATAAACATAATTTAAAAATAAACAATTGAATTATTTTAAATTATAATGAAAAGTTCTTAATTTAAAAATAATCCACAATAGACATTAGATATATAAATACTTGAAAAGAAAAACCAATTATCAATAAAAATTATTATTTTTAACTATTCGTTGGAAAATCAAACTTTTCAAACAAATATAAAATTTTAATGATAATATAATTTTGATATGGGGATTCCAAAAACATTCATTGAGTAAAAAAATTGTGTATGTTTACCTAACATTAATTAGAATATTTAATAATAAAAAAATATAAAAATAATTTTTTGAAGAAGCCATATTTTTTATAAAAAAATTTACCTTTATAAAAATTTAGTTTTTAAATTATAATGATTAATATACATAATTTAATTTATTATGACCGTTATATTAATATTATTATATTTTTAATAATATTAATACCCACAAATTCAATGTCTTGGTTATTATCATCATATTTTAAATAAATTATAATAATTTATGTTCCATTTAATTTTAGTGGTTTGTATATTTAACGCTATTGAAGATTTTCCTTATTGTAACCAAGTATTTTAAAGACATTAAATGGGTTGTATTTATTGTTTATTATCCTTCAATTCTAGAATGATCAAGTAGTTTTGATGAAAAATGATCTTGCGGTGCTGGTTGCATCAGTGTTGAATATTCAGTGCCATCTCATAATAATATAGAAAAGGAATGTGTTTTGTGCAAGTTATGAAACAACATGAATGTCAAATTTGAAAGAGAAATGATTTTTTGAGTGCATCCATGAAATATAGCCAATGTTTCATGAAGTTTGTGTTTTTTATCCTAAAGAGTATTTAAAATCATTATTTTTCAATGCCCATGAAATTTTTTGTGCATAGTCAATGTCAAACAAGGAATTTATGTGAAGGGTCCACTGCATTAATAAATAGGGAGCTACATACTCCAATATACTGAAATATCTAAAAAAATATTCAAAACATCTACTTCATGAATGATATTTATGTTGTAGAGTTGTTAGAAAAAATTAAAATTTTCATTAATACTGAGGTGCTACATGAAAGTACAAAACAATCACAAAAAACTAAATGTTATATCAAGAACGTGTTATTGTGTGAATGCACAAAAATTTACTTGAATGTGTAGGAGTTTCACTCATAGTAGGTTTTTATCATATGATTTTTTTGAACAAAACATTCAAGGGAATCCATTTATTACAATCTTACAAGTTGAGCCTTATTCTAATTAGGGAAAAAGACATTTTTTCCAAATATATTGATGTGACATTCAAGTTAATACACTAAGAATGATTTCACCCAATGTCGTGAGAATGAAGGATTAAATGGAAGTGATTAGAGGAAGAAAATATACTATCCCTAATATTATTATATGGTCTATGTTCATAGAATGGAGTTATCATGTGTTAATAATTTTATTCTAAAATATCTAGGGAATCATAGTGGAATTAGGTATGACTGCAACATTGACTGGGTATGCTCCCTAGACTATCTCTTAGTGGTGAACATTGTAAATATGTTGTGGTGTGTTTCTTTTTCTATATTAGTGTTTTTTAATAAATTCATTTTTTTGTTATAAATGATCACTATATACCTAACAATGTGGGGATAAGATCATCCTTTTACAAAGAATATGTGGACCCCCTGATTAAACACTTACCTCTAAAGGCGTTATAGCGTCTTACAAGTAGTATCCAAGTGTATATGATATTTTTTTTAAATCTACCCACTATTTTTTATGGAGAATTTAGTCAATGGTAATGGATTTACACTTTTTATGGATGAAATTTTTTGATTTGGAATAATTTAATGAGACCTCATCTACGATCTCTTGAGATATAAATTCTCTATGAAATAGTTCAATGGATTATTATCAAAATAGATAGGAAAATGGTTGATGTTGATGCCAAATCATACTATTTCCTTACTGTATCACAGTAAAATTATTCCCATATGATCTTGATGATCTATAGTATTACCAATTTAATGTGGTATAAACATTAACATATATATAAATTTGATAACAATGTGAGAGATTTCAAACATTAATTTTTTCAAAATTAGTTCAATGATATGATAATGCATCCATATGAAAAATTTTATAGTTTCATTAATTGCATTAGTGATGTTTTATGATGTAATTCAAGGACATGGGGAAAAATTAAAATATATACATTATTAATATAATCCCAAGATATATACCTCCTTTGTAAAATCCAAAAGTGTTATCACTTAAAGAATGATATCTAACTTAAATATCCCTCTATGATATGCTAAGTAGTCTGGAGGATTTTGAAATGATATTGATTCTAAAATATAAAACAATTTGAGTAAGAGATAAAATTTTGTTCAAATACCTTGAAAAAAATTACATTTAATAATATAGTGATTATAGAGATAATGTTTATGATGAGCATATTTCTCTTTTTTCCAAAAAGAAACAAGAAAGGAATTTTGATATTTAAAGAAAATCATCCTTTGGTTTTTTTTCAAGTGTGTTAAAGTAGGGAAAAGAGGTTTTTGGTGCATAAAGTGATCCAAATATGTATAAATTGAAAAAAAACATGCAGAGGCATAAAATGAATTTCTCACAAAAGGTATACATCAAATAAGGGAAGCAATTACAGAGAAAAAGGTTCATATGAAAATAATAAAAGGTAATAATGAATATTTAGATGATGTTGAACTATTGTTTAAATATGATATTGAATACTCCATGATGTATACTATTCAAAATTTATAACCATTAAAAGATTAATACAATCAGTAGAATAGTATATTAGATCCTAAGGATGAACTTGATTGTGATATTGACAATCTTGAAAATTGAGGAAAGAAAAATTGAATGTTGGTATCATTGTTGAAAGGTTCATCTGAGTATGTAGATCAGCTTGTTTTAGAGATTTATCAATTTTCTGGAGAGACAGATGAACATTTTGACAACTCTAGAAATATTATATGAGGTTTTGGAATTTAAAAAAATGATTAATGAGAAATAAAAATTCATCATTTA
The DNA here is from genome assembly GCA_963277665.1 of Viscum album. Taxonomy (NCBI): domain Eukaryota; kingdom Viridiplantae; phylum Streptophyta; class Magnoliopsida; order Santalales; family Viscaceae; genus Viscum; species Viscum album. Next base: position 824,183,714 of record OY728157.1, read on the forward strand.
CCTTACATCAAGAATTGAGTAAATGGTCATGAAATTCAATTTTCATGACGAATAATTTATTTCATTTAGGAGTAAACTAAAAACTAGGTCAAAATCAAGGGAAAAAGTTATGAAATTACAGTTTCAAAGGCTTTTAGATGAAGATATTTTGTAAATATTTAATCATGGTTCTAGAGGATTAGAAAAATACAAGAATGATAAATGATATTTATTTATGAGAAAAAGTGGAATTGGTCGTGATATAGAAATAACAAAGTCTAGAAACTAGATAATCAAACGTAAGGGAAGTGAAATGTTGGACATATCACAATGGTAAAGTGTATTTTATCAGATTTGGCTTCAAACCAAATAGGGAAGTGAGTTAAAAATAATCCTAAATTATCTAGAGATGATCACCAACAAAATAACTATATAGAATAAGTTTATATGTGGATGAATTGAAGTGATAAGATATTTCATATTATTAAATATTTTTTTTGTGCCTTTCTGAGAACAAACATGTCTTATTATAAAGAGGAATATAGATATCTTGATAGGGAAGCACCTAGATGTCCACAAAAAATAATGAGACCATATCTTTCATCATACATAATAAATAATTTCATTGGATATTGGTTCAACTATTCTATATTTGGATATAAAAATATTCATTAAAGGAAGTTGAATGTTGCAAAAATTAACTGTAGAACTCCAAGAAAGGTCAATACTGGTATACCCAGTACACATTCCCTTGAAAATATGTATTATTATATAACTTAATAATATGAGTATAATTTAACAATTAATGTAAAAAAATAAAATGGATAGGACATCTTTTTCCTCTGCTTTATCCAGTATCCCATGGAATGAAAATAAGTGGATAAAGAAATCTAATATTTCTGAAATTTTTCTAAAGGCATTGAATATTAGTAGCACCAAGATTCATGAAAATGGATTCTCATTCATCATGACATGAAATCAAAATTTGATGAAAAATGTTAGGAAATTGTTTGAAGGAATAGATAGATTGAGTAATGATGTATCCTTAATGATCAACGGTAGTTGAAATACAGAATTATAAAATGATGATAAAATGAATACTGATGTACTATAAATCGATGGTCTGCATCATAATATCTTATGATTGAGTAAACTCATTGACTCAAGGCTGGTATTAACATTTATTCAGAAACAGTACACCAACAATGGGATGATTTTTAATTATCTCATTAAATTATATTGAACAAATACTAATTTATACGAGATTTAAAGTAAATAAATTTATTTCTTCTTAACAATTGAATAGCTAAATAGATTCTAGAATCAATGGTTGGGAATAATTAACAAATAGAGAATGTAAAAGAAATCATATATAAATGATTTTGTTGATGTTCCCAATCTAAATCATGAATGGGAAATTAATTGTGATTCATACATGTGACGAAATGTGATCTGAAATTCTTATTCGATGAGAATCAAAAGGGTATAGAATCTTTCCAACTAATTTGGATGGAACATATGAAGATATGTACATAATTACTATTTTTTATTATTTTAGTACAGTGGAATGTGTTCATGATGATAAATACTCGAAGAGTTTAGAATCAAACTGGCCACACAGTAATGATATTACAATTTATAATGAAATAGAATAAACATCTATTGAATTAGAAAATTACATTGAAAAACATGGTATCAAGAATGCTATTTCATTAAGGATAAAAGTTCCCAACAATGGTTTTCACGAATTTAAAAAAAATCATGTTAATAAAAGATCAAAAACTATATTGATTAGGAATTGTGTTTCTCCTCATTACTAGGTTGAGGATATTCAAGTTATGGTGGACACTGAAAATAAAAAAATGCTATATATATGATAGGGAAGGAAAAATTATGAGAAACCGAATGGAATGAATCCCTAACTAATGTATTTTCATGTTTTAATGTAAATGATTCATATACTTCAAAGTATGAAGTCATGTAAATTATCTTGATGTTGTAAATGGTGGAATGTTCCTTGAATACTAATAGAGCTAATATTATCATCATTAAAAAAATATTATGATCTGAACGAATTTATCAGTTTTAATTTTTTTTATAAATTTTGGAATCATAGAACGTTTTGGAATAAAATATTAAAATTTCATAACTCTAGAATTTAGATCGATTTTAATTACTTTGGAATTTTTGAATTATCTTTAAATATATTACACCAATTTGAGTAATGATTTTTTTCTCTAAAAATATGATTTATGGGATTAAATATTTTTTCTAGACCTAAATATTATTCTAAATTCCAAAGACACAAATAAACACACAAATTTGAAGAAGTTTTTTGGACGATAGGTTGGACCCTACCTAATTAAATTTGGAATAATTCAATCTACATAACACCAATTGATGTAATTTTAGTTATATTTTAAATATTATTAAATGATTAATTTTTCCATTTAATATCATGGATATATTCTATCATAAAATGTTCCCATGGATTCTAATATTTGGAGGAATATTTATGAAAATCAACAATTTTTCCTAGATGGAATAAATTTTCAGATTTAATGGGCCATATAATTTGCTAAAAAAATAGGATCAAGTTGAAATTAATGGGGAGAAATGTAAAAGATATTTTTGAACAACTTTACAGAAGACCACACTTTTATATTCAAAAATTAACTGGGCCTAACATGGGTTATAATTTGGTGAATGGAATCGAGAAGGGATCTTAAAAAATTATTTAGCCGATCTTCAATTTGATGAATAAAGTATGGAGTTCCCTTGGAAAATATAAGAAATAGTTAACAAATTACAGTAAAGATTCAATAACCAGAACTGAAGAGGATTCCTTGGTACATGCTACATATTTATTATCTCTATTTTCTTTTCTTTTAATTTTGTTTTTATTTTCCCACGTAACGTGCATTAATATTTTAATTGAAGTGTTTCCTTTTCTTTTTTTGTCCCTATTAATCTTATAACCAAAATATAATTCCTTTTTCCCTTCTATATTTATGTCATGAACTATTTTCACCATACAATGAAAGGATAATAACCCAAGGATTGTCTTAAGGTGATGTTTGATGAGTATCATTTTAATTGTGCTTCAATTTAGAATGATTCTATTCTATTTGTAGTGGATAAAAGAGTGTTGTATAGGTGCAATAGTCATCATCGACAACATTATTCCCAATCCCATTTTTTTCTTCTTTTTTCATCCCACAACTCAAGAAAACCCTTCATAAGGTGGAATTTATGTTTCATGAATAGATAAAGCAATATAAGGAGGATCCAAAACGTTTTTGTGTTACATTCTCGATAGAGGTGTTATCTTATATTACTATTAGAGGAGGTGGGGTTCTGTACAATGAAGGAATATTTAATTTACTAAATCAATAAATAAAATTAATTTATTTAATTAACCACGCTTCATCAAATGAATTATCAAACTGATCTTAAACTACAAATAAATAATAAGTAAACATGTGTAGTCAAACCCTAGACCAATGCATTTTCTTTTCAAATATCAATTTGTATCCATCTGTATCTACATTTATGATAATTTATTTTAACATTGAATTTAGATTTCAAATTTTCAATACACACTAAAATATAATTATCATGATAGAGAATGAAAAATAACCAAAAATTTAGATTACTTAAATTAGAGATAGTGATTGAACAGGCGACAATTTTCCTCAAGTGAGATGACCCTTATGAGACTCTATGCTGCATTAGGAAAATTAATTTTCTTCTTCCACTACTTATGATAGGAGTTTATAAAAATAGGTTTCATTTTTGGGGAGCTAAGTGGTATTTCAATTAGATTTCCAATTTTCACAATGTAAATTAATTATCATTTCATATCATAAAAAACAATTCTTTTTCCTTGATACTTTAGCATAATCATTTTATTAATTCAGGGAATAATTACCCAAAGGTGAAAGAAACAATTATTAAATCATGATAATCCATAAGGGATGGTGTTTCAATTATTTTTATACTTTTGATGTTATTATGGAAATCATATAATAGGGGTCATGTATTCAAATAATTCATATCATTACTAAGGAAGGACATGAACCAATAAATTATTTTTGGGATAGCGAAGAATCTAAATCAGTTCTCACATTACATTCTAGAACATTATGCAGTGTCAATGGTCTATGAAGAATCCCCTTAGTCATCCAATATTTTTCTAAGGAGATCCATGAAATCGATGATCATAAATACATTCTTTTATCTACCACTTATCAACTCCAAGTGTGGCTTTCCCCTGAATAAGATATTCAAGAGGAACCATACCATTAAGATGATATATTCTTGAACTCAAACTCATTTATTTTATAGAAACCAATTTTAGTATTTCAATTAATAATTATGAATTTTCACAATCGCTTGAGTTTAATTATTCCCTGGAAAATGATAAGGAAAAAGAACTTTAACCTATTAAGGGACACATGGATCTCCCTAAGGACATTGAATATTTACTAAAGGGAGCACATGACGAGATCCTAGTGACTCTTTCTAAATATGAAGAGATAAAAAATTTTGACATAAAAAGAGAATAATTTAAAATTAATTCTTCAAATTTATATTTTTTACTCTCCATTTGATTATTCATTTAAGGAAGGATATCTCTAGAAACCATTGGAAAAAGAATAAGTTGATGCACAAGTCACAAATGAAGAGGATGAGGTTCCATAATTCATCCAACCCCCACTATGCAAGTTATACCTAATTATTAAGGGGGGAATTTTGGATTACTCCAATCATGGAATGTTTCAAAAGAAGAATAAAGATTCATAATATAGAAAAATCCATATGTGTCACTTCGTTTCGTTGAAAGTCCACCATCCATCTGATTTTTTATAACAACTTGTACTTACCTATAGAGGGAGTAATTATTTAGGGACCAACTAGAGTATCATACAAAATTTTATCATTACATGATATCTAAGAATTTATATTTCAATTTGAGTTTTTTGATTAGTCCATTGTGAAGCCCACACCCTCTTTTCTTTTTTAGAATAAAAAATATGGTGCTTTCAATTAATTAAGTAATAATATTATCTAGTACCATGATGGCATAGGGAAGTAAAAAATAGTAGAAAAGATGGACTAATCATCATGAGAAACAGAGTTCACATTGTATGTTTATCATTTTATCTCGTAATATTTTTTTGATACTCTATTTCGAGTATTAGAATGAAATTTCATGCCCACACTTGAATTTATGCTTTATTTGAATTATCTAGAAAATATTAGTTTCATATTAATAGGTTGATACCATATTTTTGATTTCAATGTTAAATAAATTTAAACAGAATATGGAAAATTGGATTATTAAATTGATTTTTTTTTATTAAAATGAGGATGGATGATTTAATGGAAGTACTTGATTCAAGTAAATTAAATTCTAATAAAATTTCATGCGTTGAATTTATGAAATTCATGTGAATTTATTTTTTATTATTAATCATTAAATGAGTGATTTTCCAATATTATATGTTACATTCCCGAGAGGATTACCAGATGAACTAATTATTATTTATTCTTAATGATATATCATAAGTAATCTTAGGACATGTCACCTTCCAGAACATGTATGGAAGCATTTAAAAGCTATGAAATTACAGAAAAACATTTAAATTGATTGAGTGACATTTTTATAAACAAATTATCTTTATAGTACAACCTCTATAGAAATCCTTTGTTAGACCATAGAATCCAAGAATGACATTGTTGTGGGTAACCCATGTTTCAATACATTTTTATGCCTCCGAACCCTCCTTGTAGTATTTTCATGATATATTAATATTGAACTATGAGGGTGAAGGGATTCATGGTGGAAGGAATGAAATTCATTATTTGTAAAAGTTATTAGGGTTTTATTTTTAGAATAATGAAATATTTTTATTCATTAAATATACAGAACTACTTTCACCTCATGATTTGAAAAAAAGGAAAATGAAAAAATGGACGAAAAAAATTTAAAAAATGTTTTTTGATTTTCGAAAATCAAAAATAACTATTACATGAAAGTTTTTTATTATACGCGGATAGGTGTTGGATGTCATGTTTTTTCTAATCATAAAATTATGTAAATGGAAAAATGTAATGTTTCTTTGAAAAACGTAAAGAGTATAAAATTAGAAAACAAAATCAAGGGGGTGAAGATATCATTCGATATGATTTATTTGATCATAACCTTTACCATTATTTTTGTGGACGTTGGAGTCAACACCTCAAAGTGGATAGTTTCATTACACATTATTTATATAATGCATTGTTCTTAAGAGATTATCCTTCTCTTGGAGCCATTATTTTTAAAACATAATATCATACTGACCTGAACCCTCAGAGTCATTTGAACCATTATTGATTACCCTCATGGTTTTATGTGGATTTTCTCTTTACAATGTTGTGGAATTAGTTCCTTCAAAATCCTATGGATAAAGATAATTTTCTTAGCATATAATAATAAATACACATGAATTATATAGTGATAGATGAGAGAAAACACTCAATGGTGGTAAATTATGATATAAAATATTTAATAATAATGAATTATGGAACTTGAAAGGATGAAAAGTGAAGTACTATAATTTTAAAATGGGAGAAAATAAAATAACACAGTTGATTTTTTCATTGATATTTTGAAATTGAATTGATATGTCATTTATAAATTAAAATTTGAATTTTACATTGAAAATTGTTAGTTTTTATTTCCTTGGAATTTTATTATTAATAACATTGGTTCCCTTTGAATTTTAATGTTGATATTTCATGCCTGAGGACATAAATTGTTTACATATTGGGGAATTTATAGATATTGTATTTTAATCATTTTTAATATGGTTTTTAAGGATTTAATCTGTACTAATTTATCAATTTCAGCTTATTTTCATTAATTTGTAAATTATAGTGTGTTTTGTGATTTTTTTTAAAATTTCTTAATTTTGGAATGTTGTTATATTTGTAATACATTGGTATTTTAGGAATATCATTAAAAATATGACACTAATTTGGGTGGCCATCATATTGTACAAATAACTGGTTTATGGGATTCAACTATTCTCATAAAACTAGATCAGTTTCAATCATTCAAATGCCCTAACAAATCAAGAATGTTTAAGAAGTGTTCATGATGGCCAAGTGGACCCAACCTAAGTAAAGTGGAAATAAATTACACTAAACAACTCCAATTGATGGTATTCTAGCCAGATATTAAAGATATTTCAAATTATAATTTTTTTCATCTGTTATCAAAGAGATATTCCCCCATTAATATGGGCTTTTCATCTCAATATTGGGGAAATTTTCTTGAATTTCAAAAGATTATACTTGGTGATAATAAATATTTAGAAATAATGTTCCATATAATTTACTACACAATTAGGATAAAGTTGAATGTTTTGGGTGGAATATACAATATATTTTGGAACAAATTTTAATAAGACCAAAATTACATATTCAGCCATTAATGGGTCCTACCATCAGCCATCATTTGGTGAACAAAATTTTGGGGAACACTTAAATGGGGATGCACAATATTCTTAATTTTATGACATATGGATGTAACCCCAATGGGCTATATGAGGATTAGTTAACTATTTCTGAGGAATATTCCATCACAACCATTCTATAGGAGGCCTTGGTTTAAGAAAAATATTTTTTATTTCATTTTTATTTTCTTTTAATTTATTTTTTCATTCCATATGCAACATGAATTCATATTTTAATTATGATGTCTAATTTTGTTTTTCCAACCATCTTAATCTTCTGACCATAATATAATTTTTCTTATCGTCCATATTTCTATCATTATCTCTTTTTAATTTCCAATAGCAAGTGATTAGCCTGATACATGGCCTTGATGAAGGATTCACTATGTTCTTTGTTGTTGGGTTTCAATTCAGAATGTTTTTATTCTTTTGGTGATGGATACAAGTATATTGTACATATTCTATAGTAATCCACCATTATATTATTACCAATTCAATTTATTTTTATTTTTTTATTTTTATTCTATACCTTCTTTCATGAAAACCCATCATATATTGGAGTTGGGGTTTCCTAAAAATGTGAAATGACATATAGTAGAGTCAGGAATATTTGGAATTCCATTCTCAGTTGAGGTTTTTTCTTATTTGTATATTAGAGGATGTGGAATTTGGTATGCTAAAGGCATGTTAAAATTAAAAACTCAATAAATTAAAGCAATGCAATTAATTAATGAGGTTTCATCAAATGAATTGTCAAATTGAACTTAAACAACTAATAATAAATTAATGAACCCATGTTGTCAAACCATAGACCATGGAATTTCTTCTCTAATATCAGTTTATCTGTATTTGTGCCTATATAAAAGACAATTTATCTCTGTATCAACTTTAAATTTCATACTTTCCAAAACCATGAAAAATTATATTTTTATAACATAATTGAAACAACCAAAAATTTATATTTGGAGAATTAGAAGTAGTGGTTTAACTAACTGTGATGATTCTCAAGTGAGAAGACATTTATTAGCTTCTGTGCTACTTTAGAAAAATTAATTTTATTTTTCCACACCCTACAATATGATTTCATCACAAGTGGAACTGTCTCCAAAAATCCATGTGGTTGTTTTAGTAGTTTTTTTGTTTCCACCTTGTTGATAAATTATCATTGTTTTTTCATTAAAAACCAAAACAATTATTTTTCCAAGATGTTTTCAAATGATCATTTTTTCAATTTTTTGAAAAATTATCCAGAGGATCATAAACCAAATATTACATTCACAATCCATCCTAGTGGGGCTCATTTAATTACTACCCCAAGTCTAGCTCTAATAGGATAAGGGATGATGACTATAACCATGTAGGAATATACCAAAATTGGAGGCATTTTCCTACGTTCCTATACACACTCACCCATTTCCAAGCCACAATGTCAAAATGTAAAATATATAAGTGAATACTGCATTCCAACCACTCTATCCTAGGACTAGAGTACAACTATATAAGAAAATTAAATTAAACAAGTCCATGAAAATACCAACAAAAGATATGATTCCACAGCAACAAGTCCAACCTGTAATGTAAGAGGTACTGGCCCTCCCGTTGGAAATTTGTTTTGAACTAACATCACCCTGTCTAGTATCACAAGGAACCACCTGGTCTGGGTATTCCAATTACTCTATAAAATAGTTGAGAATCTGTGAAGAACATGACACATTTGGGAAAAGTCTATGTAGGGGTGAGTAAAACAATACTCATTAGGACACCGTGGAACCAAAAAGGAATACCCAAAAAAAATAAAACAAAACAATTATCATTAATGATATAGCCTAAAGTAACACAAAAAATGAATACCATAGAGGAAATACCATGAAGGAATACCACAATGGAGATACCATGAAAGAATACCACCAAATAAAACTACAATGGAATACCACCAAGGATTACTATAGTGGAATACCACCAAGTAATACAACCTTTTAGTATCACAAAAGAATTTGTAGTCAACTCCACATAGATATATATCTACAAAAATATATCAAGAACATCTAGATATATAATGTCCAATAAGAGACACATTCTTAACAAGACTAGTAGTCTCCATAAGACGCCTAGTTCTATAAGACAGACAATCTCTATTAATCACAAAATATCTACATGACAAAAATTCTCTAGGTCACATATAGCCATTAAAATGTTTTCTTGAATTGTTTTTATTCCAATATAACTCACTCCAAAAGCCACAAGGCCACATACACACCCACATAAAAACATAGTTAGGATATCTCTAAATGAATGTGTCATTGTAAGGGTTCCAAAACCGCAGATGGAACATAAAACAGACTTCTTGTTTGAATGTAGTGCTAATTTGAAAATTTCATAAGGGAGTTCATGGGGTCAGAGACTCACCGTGTGGTTAGTCCATCAAAAATGGTGGTCTAGTACCCCACGATAGCTTGATATGTCATGGTAGTTGACTAAACCCTTGTTTTCACTTCCATGCGACAACTTGTTTGAATATGGCCCAGTCTGGCCACCCTAGTTTTACCTAATTATACCTCATCCTTCAGATTCCAACCCGTCCCACTCGGTTTAAAATAATCTGTTGGGTCTTCTCAACCCACTCGATGCAGCCCTCTCTGGATTTTCCAAGACCACCAAAAATCATAACCCACCACGTCGACCCTACCTGCTCACCCGGCCAAGCACAATGCAGGGTCTGTCCGATCATGTAGTCACCCACCATGACCACCTCAATTCCACATAGCCACCCAGTAGTGTCATGTGGCCTCTATCCATGTTGCATATCTTCCAACCTCGCCTATAGCCTTGCCGCAATCTGCATCCCATGTAGTTCTAGAAGTGTCGTAAAGCCATACGCCTCAATCCTTTGGCACCCTTCCTTCGGTGGTCCATTGTTATTCTTCCAATTATACAAACTCTTAAACAAAAAAACCTCTTTGAATCATGGGTACCAAGGTATAATAATATGACCTCTGTTTCATTTCACATCTCTTTTGGGGTTCTGATCTTGTTCGTATCCTCTTGACATGTCAATCTGTAATCAAGAGGCTTTAACAAATAAGAACACAAATAAAGGGGATAGAATTCTCAAGAAAAACTAAATAATGAACAATTTCCTTCATTCATGTTGGCATCAATCCATTATTTTTTTAAGATTAAATGAATAGGATAAACAAATCTCCTGATAATACTTCATCAATAAACCATCCCTCAAAAACGACCAATCCAAGGATCAATCTGTTTGTGTGTTGACATGTGTTCAACGTGGAAATTAATAATAGGGAAAATAAACAATGAACCATCCCCCCTACCTGGGATATGGATATTTCCTTGTCGAGGATTGATTTGAATTGGTTATCTATCAAGAAAGATCCCCAATCCTGGTGTTTTTCATCATTTCCAAGAGAATTCTCTCTAGATTCTCTCTATAACATCTATGGAATTTCCAGTGCTATGGTCCTAACCCTAGCTTCCTTCCAAGGACATCATTTAAAATAAACAATGTTTCTTCATTGATGTAATATTAAATCAAATAAACTCACAGTTTATTTTATTCATTAATATATCCAAAAACTATTTTTCATAGTTGTTCCACACCGGCCGATGTTTGGCATTTCCCAGAGAAAACACCCCTTTACGAACACCACGATGGTATGCGATTCCCAATATAATTAAACCTTAATTACTTATTATAATTTTAAAATAAAATAAAATAAAATAAATATATTATTTACAGGTATTTATTTGGTAACGTTCTCTTTAGATGACCTGTTACGACGAATGTTAGGTCCTACCTAAATTAATTTCACCATTCTTATCTCAACTATGCCATCTGATTTTTAAATTTGGGAACCCTTTTAATTGATATTCCATTTTTTTTAAACTCATTCATGCATACTTCTAAAAAATTAAAAAAATTCAACGAATTGTTCCAACCACACCAAGCCTTGTAATAGCTCATTGTCTCATTGCATGGTCTCAAACATTCCCAAATAATTTCTAAAAAAATTGTGAAAATACATGTCATGGAATTCTCCCCACAATATAGATTTAAATATCTAGAAAAAACAAAACAAGGCATACTCAAAGAAATATGGAACTGGGAATAAATCTGTGTCTCCCACTCCCATGTGTTCTCCTAGGTATTCTCATGCTGCCACCAGAAATACACTATAGAAATGAACCACCTTTGAAGGATCCACTCTTGTCTGTCCTCAATTTCCACTGGGAAATCATAAAAATTATCCCCATTTTTGATTTCTATCTTTCCACATAAAATGATGTGTGATGGGTAATGCATGTACTTCCTCACCTACGACACATGGAAGACGTCTTGTACCTGATCTAGCTACGGTGGCAGAGCCAAGCAGTAAGCAACCTCACCTACTCTACACAGCATCAGGAATGGTCTGATGAGCCTCATAGATATCTTTCAGCCCTTGCATAATAATTATAATCCCCAAAGAGGTGAGATACAAATTGGCATGTGGTCTCCTTCCCCTAACTCCAATTTCCTCCAGCTTCTGTCAGTATAAGACTTATGAAAGATCTGTGTCATCATCATCCCCTTCTTGATGATCTACAATATCTATATAGACTCTTTCACCAACTCCCAGTGCATGAATTGTAACTCTGCTAGGTCCATCTAGCAAACTAGTAACCTATAGGGTCCCCATACAAGGCCTCGAATGGTTGAATACCAGTGATCGAATTGTAGTTTTTGTTGTATCTATACTCCACCAGGGCTTGGTGATTGTCCCAAATATAGACAAATTCTAACATTCAAGCCCATATCATTTTTTATAGAACATCTATGTTCCACTCTATTTGTCCATTCTTCTATTGGTAAAATGATGTGATCATATGTAACTGAGTCCAAAATTCCTCCTACAATCCATTCCACAACTGGGATGTAAAGTAAGCATGATGATTTAAGACTATTACCAACAAAAATCCATGTTGGAGAACTATTTTTTTCATGTATAGTTGTCCCATTTTCTCTACTCAACTATAATTCCAATTATCTATGAAGTGATAGGACATGGCGATTTTCCCAACAATCACCAAAATGGTATCCTATATCTTGAACATATATGGTAAACCTTTCATGAATTCCATCAATATCCTATCCCAATTCTATTCTATATCCTCATGGTATTGAGTCAATCCCACTATAACATGGTGCTCAGCCTTCACCTACTAATATGTGAGACATCAACAAAAAAACATTGCAACTCCCCCTCTTCATCCGTGGCCACCAAAATTGATGATATTGTTCCAAGTACATCTTCACCACACCTCTATGTACACCCAAACAGGGTGTATGAAAATCCGTCAAAACCACTTCCTACAATTCCACTTTTACTAAAATTCACCGTCTAAAAACAATTAAGTGGTCCCTAAATTTGGATTATCCATCAGGGGAATACCGTGTAGACATCTGAGCATGTAAAGGCTTATAGTCTTTATCCCCATGTTGTGCCTACCTGAAATTATATACAAGTAGTGGGTTAAAAACCATTGAATGGTGGTAATATGCTCCATCCCCACCAACAAAGTATATCTACAATGAAGACACCTTCTTCAATTCCCCATTCAGCTACTATAAACTAGATATCATACGGAGAGAATCTAACACCACGTTCCCCTTCCCAAGAGTATAGACAATCTTATAGTCATAGTAATGGAAAAGCTATTGCCACTACCTCTTTCTCTAGTTCATATCCTTCTGAGAGGTGATATACATGATACTCTTGTTTTCATAGTAGATGATGAACTACTCATGCATCATATAGTGTTTCAACATCTTCAACCCAAAGACTACACCCACTAACTCAAGATCATGGGTCATGTTGTTCTTATTGTGTGGTATCAACTATTGTGAACCATATGCAATCACCACATTCCACTATATCCTGAGACAACCAATCATTGTTCTTGATGCATTATTGAACACTATGTACTTGATACCATCCTCTAGAAATCATGGAACAAGAGTGGTCTTAATTATTTCTCTCAGATACTGAAAACTCTCAGAGAACTTGTCCATCCAACAATTTTCCATCCCTTTCATGTCAAACATATAATGATTTCTTCCACTGTAGAAAATTTGGGTATAAACCTCTGATAATACCCTTCCAATCCAAGGAAACATCGTACGTCGGTACAACACTGGGTGGATCCCAAGGAAACACCACATCAATTTTCACTAGAACCTCTCATACACCAACCACTAAAATGACTTGTCCCAGAAAATTGGCCTCCTAAATCTTGAGCTGACACTTAGAGATTTTCTTATAAAGATGGTTCTTTTGGAGTGTGTCTAGAACCATCTGTAAGTGTGTCATATGCTCCTCTTCGTACATCGATTATAGTAGGCTATTATTAATGAGTCCCCCAAGAATTGGTCTATGTAAGGTTGGAATATCCAATTCAGGTGTATGATAAATGAGGTTGGGGTGATCATCATAACAAATGGAATCACCATGTACTCATAGTGGGTGTAACAACTTATAAAGGTTGTCTTCAGCATATCATCATACCTTACTCGTAGCTGGTGATATCCATATCCGAGGTCAATCGTCGAGAACCATTGTGCCAGTTTAAACTGATCGAAGAGGTAATATATCCTCATTAGTGGATAATAATTCTTAATGTTAAAATGGTTCAGGTTATTAATGTCCACACATAACTTCAAGCTACCATCTTCCTTTATGGAAAACAAAACTGGGGATGCCTTGGGTGAAACACTAGGTCCCAAGAATCACTTACTCTACGAGTCCTTCAAGTGAATGGTCAGATCACGAATATCTACCGGAGAAATCAGATTTTAAATAGTAGATATCAGCACGTTCATGGGGTATATTTCATTAAAAATTATACATCTCTCTAGGGAGGAAATATTTGATCACCGTCAATAATTATATCCCCATTATCTACCACCACTACAGTAAAATATTGACTCAAAATATCTATTGAAATGTGGGTTATGTTAGCCACTTTATGAGTGATCGATTACACCCTCTTATGTGTGATTCCATCCTACACATCATAGGTTTTCATTTCCCCAACAGAAGAAAACACGGTCCCATAGCTATGGAAAACACACACTATGTTCCTTAAATATTCAATCGAAGCATGAACTGTGGTTAACTATTCCAAAATGAGAATAAGTTCATAATTTCTCAATGCCGCTACCACGTGATCCCTATCAAAACTCTTACATCACAGAGTAAGGTAAATATATTGCCACCAGTCTATGATAATTGAATATCTTTCAATATAAGCCTCTAATCATAAGGGATGAGTGAACAATTCTATTGGAATCTCTGAGTCTCGAACAAGGGTTGTGGTAAGAACAGAATTATTGGAAATCATGTCTATCAAATTTGAAGATATGGTGGAAAATATATTGAGAGTACCTCTAATCAACCATAGATCCTTGGGGTCGTAATCCATTATCTCCTATACTTTTTCTTATCTATGTCTGCCATCTCCTTTAACCTATCGTAGACCACCTAGGGATGGTGGTGGTAAAAGCTCTAACCCTAGACCACCTCCTTCTTCCCATCCTGATTCCCTTCCATGTCCACCACACTATAGGCCATACAACCCTTTCCTCTACCTCTACATCAGTGGACCATCAACCATATCTTGATCATCCATATGATGTTTTGTTCAATCTCATGCTAGATTTTCCAAACCACCACATCAGTAAAACAACATGTCCCTCTACTAACGTGAGATTCGCTGGGAGCCTCTCGCTAATGATCATATAACGTGGGATCATCTCCCAAATGATCATAACCTGATTTGACCCCTACGACTACCATTGGATACCTGGTTCTATGCTCTTAGCGATTGGTGCCTACTACAAGCTCCTTCTACAAGGGTTTGCTCCACTGGAAAGGACTCCACTGGTAGGGATCGCAAAACAAACCTATCATAAGTAGGAATTCTATGAGATATACTGGATTCCATGATCTCTCAGGATAAGACCTGATCAAAGTCACGGGCCCCAAAGATATGTTCTTATATCATATCCATGGAGTATCACTAATGGTCATTAAATATTGTCGAATACTCCACCACAGTCTGACTGCCATATTGCAGATGCAGAAGATCTTGCATACGCACTGAGTAAAATGTGGTCTGTATTAACTCTTATCTAAAGTGATACTAAATGTCTTCCCAAGAGAGAGCCATCTTATCATGTGTTGGGGTCACTATGATCCTCCACTTCCCTGTAGTTCCTTGAAAAAGACTCACGGTAGGGACTTCCATCTATTCAGATGGAGTCCACACAAGGTGGGACACACAATTAACATCCTCTTGGCCCTCCTCACCTACATGGGGGTCTAGATCACCCCAAAACATGGGAGGACACTTCCTATGAAACTCTTGAATCATTATCATTCTACTTGCATCCTCAGTTGGTTGTTCTATAAGTTGTTGATGCTCGATGGGTGGTGGTATAGCTAGTAAACTAACTAGAGGTGCTATATTTGGCACATTCCCATGTACCGATTCCGTGTATCTGGGTGGATCAACCACTTGATCTCTCAATGGAATCATGGATGGATATCTATAAGGAAGTATTCTGTAATAAAATATGATATACCATGGTCAATATAGTATATCTGGAGATCTGACTCAAATAAATACATTGAAGACCCAACCCATTTCTATATGATGACAGTACCATTATTTTTCCATCATCTTGTGTTTTATTGTACTGAATTGAAAATAATTTTCTGAGAGTTATATTGTATGCATACACTAGCCTCTGCACTAATAATGGATTCACCACCCTAAAATATGAACTCGAAACACTTACATTATTTCTCCTAACCAACCTCAGAGACATTCCATCCTAAAGTAGAACCATAGATCTCTATTAGCACTCATTTATGAACCTTCACTGAGGGGCCTATTCTATTACAACCCCCATCCTCCCCCAAATTGGCTCAGGGCTCATGACTTACAGCTAGTGAAAATATCTAAAATCTGGGTTTCATTTTCCTATGTACATGTACACACATACACATCTCCAAGACAGAATGATGAACTATAAAATCAATAAGTAAAAAATGAATGCTACCACTATATCCCACATCCATAGTTTAATTATGAAATTCATGGATGGTACACATGCCAAAAATAAATACAACAAAAGAAAAGTGTATATAGCCACAATCCCAACATGTAGAGTAAGTGGTACTGGGACTTCCATTGGAAAAGCCTTCGGAAAAATCTTCTTCCTATCCAGTTTCACAAGTCACTGCCTAGTCCTGGTCTAACTGTAACACCATCGAGGAGTATATTTTCTTCACCAGACACAATACATGTGGGAAAATCCCATACGGGTTTGAGGGAAACAATTCTCAGTAGGGAACCCCTAAACCAAAAAAGGAATACTACAACAGAAATACCAAAATGGAAAAACAATGATGGAAAATAAAATCCACAATGGAATGCCATGATGAAACACCATAATCGAATACTATATAGGGAATAACACGATGTATACCACAAAATAGATACCCAAATGTAATACAAAAAAGGAATCCCAAAAAGAAATACCACCAAGGAATTACATAAAGAAATTCAAAGTCATCTCCACACAAATATATGTTTATAAAAAATATATCAAGAGCATATACATTTAATGAGTCCAATAATACACATAGTGTCAATAAGACACATAATATCTAAAGGACACACAGTCTCCCTATTACACACATTATCCATAAGACACTACATCACAATAAGACACACAATAACTAGGTCAGATCCATCAAAAGAAATGTTTTCTTGATGTACACTAATTCCAAGAGAAATCACTCTTCAGAACATTAGGTAGTATTCAAACTTCTTCAAAAAAACGTAGGATATCTCTACATTATTGTCTCATCGTATGGGTCCCAAAAAATCATATGGATCATCAAAATAACATTCAGTTTGAATGTTATGCTCGTTTAGAAATTTCATATGGTGGTCCACTGGGTTTTTGACCCACTAGGGTGGCCAACTGCTGGATTTGACTTCCCCATAATAGCTTGTGATTTCGTGGCGGTCCACCACTCCAAAGATATTGTGGCCACATGGCTTCTTGGTCTATCGTGGCTCACAATTTACCACCACAATCATATGTGTCATGGTATAGATGTCCGAGGCCAACTGAGGTCTGAGGTTACCTCTAGGGTCGGACCCATCACATTGGGTCCCACCTATCCCATCGGGTCAACCTGGAAAACTAGGCCCATCCACCTTAATTTGGGTCTAACCCACCTCAACGGCGCAGCCAACCATGATGTCTCGGCCTTCTCACATTGTCTCCCATCGTGACTGTTGTTAATCCAAGTGGCCACCCCACCAAGTCACACATCTTATGGACACATCCACTTGCCACATCCATCATCCACATATATGGCCTTAATGCAACTCACATCTTGTGTCCACCAGTTGTGTCTATGGCCCTTCCGTGTTGTACATCCCATGTGGCACCAGATGTACCATGATTTCATGTGCAACTAACAACCATCTTTCAACTATCTATCACTCTTATTATGGTGCACCAATATATAACAAAATAACTTTTTGGTCCTCATTTCCTTAGCTACTCTTATCTAAAAAATGTTTAATTTTTCTTCCAATATGGGGGGTCAATCACATTCAGTGTCTCCTGGAATGTCGATCCATAATCACAATGATCCAATGAAGAAGAAGTCTAAGAATAGCGAAGGGAATGAAAATGAATTTCAAAAGAACCAACCATTATATTTTGTTCATGTTGGACACAATTCGTTCCGATTTGAAGGTTAAATTAATAGGTAAAACTAATCTCCTAATAATCCTGCATCAATAACCCATCTTGCAATAATGACCAAAGTGCACATCAATCAATTTATTTGTTTCCCTGTGTTCGTAGTGGTAATTAATGCGGGGTAAAATAAATAATGAAACAACCTTTATTCCTAGGATAAAGATCATTTTTGTCCAGTATTTATTACCATTGGCGATCTATCCGAGAACAATCTCTGATCCTAGTGTTTGTGTCACATACAATACAATTATCTATGGATTATTTCTAAAGCCTCCATGGAATTTCTAGGTTTATGTGCCTAACCCTGGATCCCTACCTATATCTTTATTTAAAACAAATAACATCACTTAGTTAATGTAACATTAAAATAACCTAAACACATTGTTTATTTTATTCATTAAAACATCCAATACTATTTTTCACATCCAATATGCAGTAGCAAATGTTAGGCCTCACCTAGGGAAAACACCACATTACGAATATAACAATGGTCTCAAATTTCCAATCTGCGTCATTATTCGTGAGTTATTAGGATCATAAAATAAAATAATATTATTTAATTTTTTAACTGTTACGTCCATGGTGGTTTTCTCTTCAGATGACCCATGATGATCAATGTTCGGTCGCACCTAGGGTAAAGCCACCATTTTGAGCTCAATGGTGCCCCTGTATTTTTGATCTGGGAAAACATTTAAATGACATTCCAATTTCATAGGATGTTCACACACACATGCTATTAAAAAATTATCATTTTACAATGATTTTTTCTAGGTACACTGGGCCTTATAATTTTATGTCGCATAAGCACCTAGTCTCATAATATTCCCAAATAATTTTTAAAAATAATATTTTGAAAATATGTTTAATTAAACTAAATCATCTTTTCCCATGGTGGATATTATTTGTTATTATTAAACATGTGATGTTATTTTTGGATATAAAATAATGGTGAGAAGGTATTTAATTAATTTAGAGTTGCCTTGAGGGAGGACATGAACAAGTAAATTTTAGAGGTGATATCCATGGATCTATGTAAGTTATCCAATTAAATTTCAAAGAATTATAATTTGACCATGGTCCATGAAGAGTCCCCCGGAATCTTCCATGATTTTACTAAGGGGACCCCTAAAATAGAGGATCCAGACTACCTGCCAACAACTGATACTTCTCAACTCAATAAGGTTATTTCCACTAGATAAGAGATTCTAGCTGAACCAAATCATGGAGATGATACATTCTTGAAATCATACTCCCTTTATTTTATATAAAATAATTTCAGAATTACTCAAAATTATTTTGATTTTTCATAATTAGTTGACTCTTATTATTCCTTTTAGACTGATAAGGAAAGTAAATTTTCCCCTATTGAAAAACACTTGGAACTCCCTGAGGAAACTGAATATTTTATAAAGGGAGAATAAACAAATATTGATAGATCCTATAGAAGAAAAAATGATAATCACTAATTATACTAATCAGAATATTTTGATATTAATTATTCATATTCAAATTCTGAATCTCCATTTGATTATTCTTTTAATGAAGCACTTCTAGAGTCGCAATAGAAGTGGAGGAGTTTTCTTACTTGATCATACACCTTCATAAAAGTTGTACCTAATTGTGAGCGGTGATATAGTGAACTCTAAACATTGAATTACCCCAAAAATATCTAAGAAGAAAATCTGGGAAAATAATCATGGGGTGGTTCAAGTCTTTGAAGATCCACGAGACATTTGATTTCGAATAATAGATATGAATCCTATCTGGATGTAGTAGACATTTTGGGCACACATGAGGGATAAAACCTAGAATTATCATTATATTCTTTCTTCGAATATAGATTCAATTATTATTTCTTGGATAATTAAAGTATGAATCCCACTCCCTCATATTTGGTGGCGATTAAATGACATGGTACATGTGATTAATTGTGTAATTATATTTTGTTGAAACGCGATGAAATAAGAAAGTCCCAAATAGTGGAATAGAAGTATTAAGCTTAATGGGAAAGGGAGTTCACATTTTATATTTATCTTTTAAATTGCTTACAATTTTTCCTGTGATTCTTATTTGAGTAGTAAATTTAAATTGTAGACCCACACTTGAATTCACCCATTACATGACTAATCTAGGTGACATGATATTTATAAGAATCTTGTGATACCATTGTTTAGATGTCAATTTTAATGAAATTTAATTTGTAATAGTAAAAATGGATTATTAAACTGAATCATGGATATTAAAATGAGGACTCATCATTTATGGGAATTAATTGATTAAAAAAATAAAATTTACAAAACACTATACATTATTTGAATTTTATAAAATCATGAGAATTAATTTGTTATTATTAATCATACATTGAGTGGTTGTCCAATATTATATGTTTCATTCCCGAGGGGATTTATAGACTATGTACTTCATATTTATTCTTGAGTATATTTCTTATGTGATCATTGGACATGTCACATACCAAAAAATGTATTGAAATGTTTCAATGCTATGACTATACTATAACACATATAAAATGATAGTGGAATATTTTGATAAACCATTTATCCATAAAAATATGAATAACATGGTTAAATCATATATTGATATGATTAAAGATGATGAAGAACTTGGAAAAGTGAAATATTAAATAATGAAAAATTCGGAAGGCTTGTACAATATTCAGGGCTCCCAAAATTATGATGAATAAGAAGTAGAATCTGAATATAAAACCATTTTTTAATAAACTCTACTATAACCTGACTGGAGATATTGAAGATAAATTTTGACCAATCGATCATTATTTGGGATTGGACCATACTTACATAGACATGGATAATAAATAATTAAGGACATTCGGATCTTATATCAATTGTTGAACAAACCTATTTTAATTAATTAGTGAAGTTTGAATCAGCGGTTAAAGACATTAATGAAGAACTGGATCAAATTTAAAAAAACTCTACTTAGTGTATTGTTTTCATACAATGAAACCATAATGTTATTCAAACAAATTGGATTTTTAAAAAACATGATTTACATATAAATTTGATCTGAAAAAATGTATGCTTTGTGTGTCATGTCAATTTATAGAATGAAGGAACTACTTTTGAAGAAGGTTTTTCTTTAATTTCTTGATTTTAGTATATTAGGATCCTCCTAGACATGGGGATTCAATGTGGTTTCAAATTTTATCATATGTATTAAAAACAACCATTATAAATGGTGTTCTTGAATAATAAGTTTACATTGAAAAATATGTCATATTTATAATTGGAATTGATGATGAAAAGAATTGTTGATTAAAGAAATATTTTTATAGTCTAATTTAGGAACCATGATCATAGTATTCTAAAGTATATGTTGTTCTGAAGAGGCTATAATTTTAAGAGGAGGGGTAAACTATAATCTCTATGTAATGAATTAATTGACATAACAATTTATCATTCATCTGTATATAAATGACATTATATTTGGGTAATATAGGCATAGATCAGTGGATTCATTTTCTAATAACATGAATAATATACTTTTAAATGTCCATGATTAGTGAACTCACATTATTTCTGGGGAAGAAGGCGATTCAAAATAAGTACCACACATTCAATTATAGAGAAAAATTTTCAAGATATCAGATGAATAAATTAATCATGCCTAACTCCAAACCAATTGTTTTTCTGGTTATGTTTAATAAAAAAATCTAATGTATAATGAAGTAAAATATATTGATCACAAATTTTATAAGAGGATCATTGTAAGCATGATATATTTCAGTATAATTCAACCATATATCATATTAACAACATGTTTAATAGCTTGATTACAAAAAAATCAGAAGGGAGATAATTTTTCAATTGTTAATATAATCATGAGATATATTCAAGGTACTCCCATCATTGGAATATACATTGAAGTAGTAATGAATAAGTAATTGTATACAATTTCTAATGAGGATTGTTTTGGTGAAGTGGTGGATCAAAAGTCCGTAAGTTAGGGTTCATTATTCATTTGAAACAAATTTTTGGATTTGTTGATCAAGAAACAATAATGTAAATTCCTTATAAGGAATTAGTTGCGTATAACTGGGTTAAAAAGGATTTAATTATGTTGTTGTATAAAAATAAATAAATTGAAAATATTGGGGATGAGATATAACTACCTACGGTGATTTTCTTTGACAATTAGAGCATGATTGATATTATGAAAATTCCAACTCATCTCCCTCATACAAATCATTTTGAGATAAAATTTCACTTCTTCAAAGAAATCATTGATCATGGTTTGATTAAAATAGAGAATTTTGAAAGTAATAATCAACTGGATGACATTCTAACTAACCATTAGAAGGAAAAATATTTTATATACATCAGTTGAACCTCTATATTCATCAACCTTCCATTTCATGGGGTTAATATGGTTTTACCCATCTCTTCATTTGTTTTAATATTTTTATGAAATTTATTTAGGTATCAAGGTGATATATGATATAGGGGTGTTTTGGATGTTAACCTGAACAATGTAGTCTTTTTAAGTATAATTTCAAAGTGGGGAATGTATAAATTCAATATAATAGAGTTTTGAAGGTTACTAGTACATGAGATCTCTCAAGGGATATAATTTCTTCTTGATTAATTATTTTATACACAAATAGTTACTCAAATATACTTTGAGAAAGAGATGATATATTCCACAACTTTATGTTTTTGTTCAAGGATTGTGGTGTAATAAATTTCTATGAAAATTTAAATAAATCTTAAAGGAGAAGTTTTTTGTAACCAAGTGTTTTCTCTACAAAAAAATGTTTTTTTTCAGTACACAATAGGTTTATCATGGAGTTTTCAACAAAAATGATCATATGGTGCAGATGGATTTAGTGTTCAAGGTGTCATTATTTCCAAATGATTATAAAAATTTTCATCTCAAGAATTGTGAGGATAAATAATATAATTTTTTGAAAATTAAATATTTTTGTGTAAACATAATAGTTTTATTAAAGTGTAATATATGCTTCTGTAGTGTGAAATGGATGATTTAGGTCAATCACATCGCAATTTGGAAAAGTAATATTTTTAATTAATATCTTAAATATTTTTAAAATTTGTAGTCGTATGGAAAAGGATGTGTTGCATGCACCCACAAAATAGAGTTAAAGTGGCATGGGGGTAGTGATTTATGCACTAAATAGGACATAAAATTTATAATTTTTACAACCCATGAGATTTTGTGGGAAAATAAATTTCACATATGTATGTTTTGTAAAGGGTCTCATGAGTCTATAAATAGGTTGCAACCACCTTAATTTAAATTAACTATTTCAATGAGGATTTAGAGGCACTACATCATGAAAGACTTGCATAAATTAATGTCTCATGAAAAAACTAAATATTTATAAATAACTAATGTGTTTAATGAAAATAAAAAATATACATGATAAAACATTTGTTTGCTAAAAAAATGATGTGTTGAGTGGAAGTACAAATATAGTGACCCCGTGCAGGAGTTGTGCGCATAGTAGTTTTTGATCATATTTTTTAAATGAATAGTACATTCATACAAATAAATTAATGATAATTGTGAAGTAATAGTCTCATGAAAATTAGGGAAAAATAATTATTATCCTAATATTTTTATGTGACCTTCATGTTGATAACCTAAGAAAGACTTCACAAAAATCATAGTGCTATAGAATGTCAATGGAAGTGATCTAAGGTAGGTCATGTGTTATCCCTAAAATTATATTAAATATGGGATTAATTGAATATTATGACCATGTATGAACAACTAAAATACATAATATGTATTTAGTCATAGAGGATTTTGGTTTGGATTACACATTGTTTTTATATGATCCTTAGACAGTCCCTTAGTGGTGAAACAAGTAAAACTAATATGTTGTGTTTCTTTTTTTAAAAGGGGTTCTAAAAATTACACGGTTCTCATTAGATAAGTCTAATAATATTTAAAAATGTGGGGACGAGATTCATCTCATTAAAAGAAAAAGTTGAGACCCATATTCACCTCTCCCTTCATACGGTGTTTCACGGTCTGGCAATATTTCCTTCAAAATCTTGGGAAATTAAAATTATTATAAATAATTGATAATTTAATTTCCTTAGTATTATTATCAAAGATATTTCATTTAATTAAATTAAATTTATTTATTATTATAATTATTATGGTATTTTAAAAAAAGTAATAATATATTATTTTATTTTGAATTGTTGTGGAAATATATATCACAACACTTCATTAGGTAATGATTTATATATCATGATATCACTATGTATATTATACTAATAAATAAACGAAATACCCTTTATTTATGTTAATAAAGACTGAATGTAGTCTATATGGATTATAAGACTTAGGATTTATCTCATTTCACTACTATTTGAGGACTATTGAATGGATCAAATTGTCAATATTATGATTTTCCTGGACTTTTATCTTAGAAAAATATTATGTTGTTCTACACTCGAAGATGTGTGACATTTAACTTTTATATCAACATAATCCCTTAATATTATTTTATTAATCAATAATAAAATTATATTTATAGGTTATAACATCATGTTCAGAATTAGTATTATTGTTCTTATATCATGCTTTATTATTATTTTATGATTAATTTATATTTTTTACATGTTAAAAGCTGTAAGATTTGATTGTTATTTTATAATATTCCATCACTATTATTTCTTACTTATAATCCATTTTTATGAATCTAAATTCTGGTTTCACATTAGGAAAACTCATGATTGATTTGAATAATTTATTTTATTATTTTCCCTTTGCTCAACATATGAGGCCACTAATTCATTATGGTTCTCCATTTACCTAGGAATATATCCTTATATATATTTTAGATGTTGAACCATTTTTTAAATAATTTTTAATAAAATATAAGTGGTGTTATGGAAAAATATTAACATAAATCTAATATCATAATACAATAAAACATTGGGATTCAGAGTATGTTTTAATCATGAAATTTTGTGTATAATATTTTAGTGTGACATTAATGTATTAGTTTTTTCATTTTTTATATGAGATTATGTGTATATAGACTAAATTTGTAGAACTAGATCAAAAATAATTAATATATCAATTATATATATTTTATTAATGTGGTGATCAATTATATATGTGTACTATATTAAAAATAATAACAACAAATAATCCACAAAAATTCCATGGTTTCAAAAAAACATATAGGTTTTAAAAAATGTGTAATGGGATGTGAATTTTAAGAATAACTTTTAATAATAACACAATTTATTAAAATGATTTTATAATATAAAATCATTATTCCCAAAATGAATAACTGTTTTATTGAAGGAAATAACTAAGATGGACCAAATAGTAAAGATTATAATCAATAATAAATTAATTTTTCTAGTGATTAAAAAAAGGGTGTATGGTCTTGTATTAAAATTAACATGGTTTTTCTTAAACAACAGTATTATTTTTACGTAATTATGTGGATAATAAAAAATTATTGAATTAAAAAATGAAGAAGTAACTCTCTACATAATTCTTCATATAATGGAGACCATCATCATTTACACCATTTCACAATCCATTAATGGTTGAAAACATGATCAATAAGAATGGAAAAAAGATTCTTTTCATTATTCACAAATGAATAATTTATTTCTGTTGCAACCATTT
Source organism: Viscum album (assembly GCA_963277665.1). NCBI lineage: Eukaryota > Viridiplantae > Streptophyta > Magnoliopsida > Santalales > Viscaceae > Viscum > Viscum album. Next base: position 824,209,706 of record OY728157.1, read on the forward strand.
TCAATATAAAGATGTAAAATCATATATGATGATTTTAAAATCAAATATTGAGGCTCCGTTGTTAGCATAAACACATCATCATGCATATATTTTATCCCATGAATAAAATTTTCTCCAATGGTTAATTATATGTTGATATTTCATAAAAATATAGAAATTTATCAATTTAAGAAATTAAATACCAAATTTTTAATTTATTAACGCTCTTGATATATAACTAATATGAATTTCAATGAAGATTATTAGAGGAGATGATATTTTCATATATAAGGATCATTTAATGAAACCAAAATGAAAGAGGAAAAATCATATCATAAAAATTATTGCTCGAGCATTTATTAGAGTATATGTTAATATAGCATAAAATGATGCCATTGAACTATAAAAAAAGTTACACTGATTCTTTCCATTAACCATACAAAATATAAAATTAGACTTTTATTATAGAATGATTTAATTTATATATATTTCTATAACTACTCATATTTCAATAATGTAACAATTATATACAATCTATAAATAGTGTGATAAATCCACCAATAATTCCATTGAAAATAATTAATGAAATTTATGATGTATCATTGGATACTCATTCACATACCTACTAAATAATCATATATTTAACACATCTTTAAGATTATTGAATGTAATTTTATTTTATGGATAATAATTAGATTCTTAATCATATGCCAAAAAAATGATGTTGATTTATTATTTGAAATTTAATCTGATGACATGCATATTTTATGTGCAATGTCACATGTCTTTCACTAGTGAGATAAAACTAACAATATAAGTATATATTCTCATTATTGGGTATGAGAATTTTACATAATAGAAAATTCGTATAATATTTCATTCTAAAATTTTGTATTTTACCCTTTTTATAAATTAATACTAATGTATATTTTAAATAATATAAAATATTTAAGTATATGGATTTTATTGTACATCCTAAATATATAACACTAAAACATAATATATGAATATATTTTTTATGTATATCAAAATTATAATGAGACAAAAAAAGTAAATGAATATAATATAAGATTAAAATACTATTCATCATAATCTCTAATGAGATTCATTTATCCATGTATTTTAATTAAATTAATAGTAAATAGGTGTTTGGAAAATCGTTAAAGAAATTCAAAAACATAAAATATTTTTTATGTTTATATATTATTATACATTGTAATAGAAATGGTTACGTAAAAAATTATATGGTTATTTGATATATGGTTATTAGGTATATATTAATTGGTTAATTACATGGAATGTATGGATATTATTATTAGTATTACTTGAATGTATTTATTTTTCTATAGATTCAAGTGAGGTAAAATAAAATAAATACGTAAAATTAAATAATATAAATTAAATGAACAAATAATGAATGGTATATGAAAATTATGATTATGTAGTGAAAAAGATATATCATTAATATAAAAAATATTCATTGATAATAAATTATAGGTTTTATATAAATGTAACATATACCATGATAAAATCCTAAATAGAGAAAATATATTGCAAATATTAAATCAAATCATTTATATTTTAAGGGGGACAAATATGGAATATTTTTTTGAAAATATTTATATTTTAAAAATATTAAAATAATATAAAACAAAGAAAACAAGTAAAAAATAACATGAAATGAAAGTTAAATTATAAAACATATTGTTAAATTTGAGATTATTTTGATCTGTAGAAATGAAATAAAATATTTTAAATACACTTCCATATATTTAATAACTTAACTCCACAATATTTATATGTTTAACAATAACCAACCTCGTTATTCCAACAAGATTTCCATCCATTTATTTTTTAATAGATAAGACCACTATCCATTGTAAAAATTTAATTTTTTTATCCTTAATTTGGCCTCATTTCTTCCCCATCAATTATTTATCATATAATCTATCCATTTTCACTTGATCATTTCCCAAATACAATAAAACATATATAACCTATAACTGAGGATTTGATGACATCAAAAGTAAATGACACACTCTTAATTTTCTATTTTGATTATCTATATTCTATATCTCTACCTAATTATGATATTTATATATAATTAAATTAAATTAAGACTGATAAACATCTCTAACTATAGTATATTAATAGCACAATATGCGATTTATAAAACAATATTTCTTTGATAGACAATATATTTTGTGTTTGTTCTATCACCAATATAAATGATTTCATTGTTTTGTATTAATTATAACATAAAATGGATAAAATTAACTATATGTATTTATCCTGAAAAAAATGATTTTGTGTAATTTTTTTTATAATGTTAACACCATGATGGGTATTCAGTATAAAAAATTCTTCATGTTTTTTAATAATATAAATTGGGTGGGTCATGAATTTATTAATAAGAATACTGGATGTAACCAGTATGAATTGTACAAGGAATGATAATAAATAATTTTATCATTATAATTTATTAATATTGATAGTTATAGAGAAAAATAACCATAGAATATCTAATTATTATTAATATATCCATATTGAAAAAAGAACAAAAAATTGTAACTACAAACATTTGATTATCAATGTCTATAGTGACTAAATAATATACATTAAATTATTATACATTTATAATTTTAATGGTAATATATAAATATATGGATATGAAATAAATTATAAAATATTATTTTTCATCTTATATAGGATTAGATAGTGGGTGAGTTTGTTCAAAGGATTATCAAGTGGCCTTCCAAATAAATTTGGTTTCATTGATCCATATTCCATATTTTCTTTTTTATAGTTTATATACTACCCATATTGATATATTACATTTATTAATATCAATTTACTATAATATAAATGTTTATTTCATGTTCCCACATTTATTAATTTTTTATTCATTTTTTTTCAGATGTTGTATGTTTTTTCCATCACAAAATGTCATTATTTTGTATTTGAATCTCTTATTCAAAACAATTTTTCATTTATATATCATGTTCTTCCCATTTTATGTAAATATAAATATTTATACTTTTCAATGATAATATTATTCCATTTTAATGTCCAATTATATTGATTATAATGATGGTATGGCTTTTCTTGACTTAATTTCACTTTATTCAGTTCTGTTATTTTTATAAGATTTATGATGGTTATATTACACCCCTTGAGTCACATATATTTTATTTATTAATTTAAAATGAAATTAGGTATCATTACTAAGGAACTATTATTTATGGATACTTATCTAAAATAATGCTATTTTATAAAAGAAGTAAATATTATATTTATGAACATTTTTTCACTTCCATATTTAAATTATTTGTTACAAAAAGAATTTATTTTAATTATTTTTTCATTTTAATATATATTATATTCTACACCTCAAATACTCACACATAATTTAATATCAATAATGTTTTAAAAAAATAAACAATGTATGTTAATTAAAATCATTATAAAATAATAATAAAATTCCATAAACTCATAGTATTTCCAGAATTTTTCTATATTTTAATCTATAAAAGATTTCTTGAAATTAAAGGATTATTTGGAAACTTAATGTTAAAACAAATATCTACAAAAAGTTTATATTAAAATTTATTTATTTTGTGATAAAATTTAAATATTATAATATAGTTTTGATATATTTTATGTTATATATTATATATATAGCATATATTAAATAACATTTTACCTCAAAATAGAAATATATTTTTTTAATTTATTGAATTATCTAGATTTTTGTTTACAAATATTTTTATCTTCCTTTTGGATGTTTTTATTTTTATTAATATATTGTTGTAAAGGATAATTACTTTTTTATATCCATTAACTATTTTAAAGTGATTACTCATTAGTTGAAAGTAATTTTCAATATTTTTAATAATGATTAAATTATATTCATTAGCAATAAATTTTAATTATAATTTAATGTGAATTGGTTTAGAATTAGTTCCATAATATTAAATAAATAATTACTTATGTTTCATAGTATTAAATCAGTCCACATAAGTAACATAAGATGAAGTATTTTTATTAATTTACTATTTGCTCAGTTGAGGGAATACTAAATTTTTTTTATAATTAATTTTTTATTTCCCATATCTTCACAAAATGGTGAATCAGTGAAAATAGAATTTTATGTCATTGGGAAAGGTAGGCTTTGTTAATTGGGTTATGTATCTGGATATAGGGTGTTTGAGCATCTATATGAGGTGTTTTTTATGTTCATAGTGGTCCCAATGTTTCTCATGTAATCAAGCTAGTGTCAAATTATGGTTAAGGAGCCCCTACTATTAGAGATAAATCATTCCACCACCAAGGGGCATTAAATTTTGGCATGCATCACATGTTATTATTTTTTCATAGAAATTAAGAGATTGAATCCATGAAAATGGGGACTAATCTAGAAACAAACTATTTTGGATTAAATTTCAAGATTTTGCTGAGACCTTGTTTTAAAGAGGTTGATTTTTCATGATTGATACATATACCAAAAGGATCATGATGTCACATTATGGGACAAATCCTGAGGGTTTATCAATGGTAAAGGGTCATTGTGCATCGGGTGCACCACATCATTAAGGAATCTCATAAGGTTATAGTAACTGGCTTCCCTGGGTGGTTGGTCACATAGTAGAGCCTAGGGCTACAAAATAATGTGAGGTCTAGTGTAGGAAAATCCATATGACTTGGTGGATCATGACATTGTGAATGAATATGAGGAGAGAATTATTTCGACGCACCATTCGGTTATGTTATAATGTAGATATATTCATGTTTTTAAAAAATAGTGTAAACCCATATTTTCTACGCCGACCCTCTTATAATTGTATGATAAAAAAGGATTAGAGAGAGAAATTCCACTAAAATCCCTCCCTTTTTTTACACAATTGATTCCCCTTGATTAGGATTGGTTTTTGTTGTGTTTCTAAGGTTATTTAAAAGTACTGTTTACCCCTTGTGCCTTTTTTACTTCATCAACTTCATAGTCACCGATTTTGGTGTCATTAAAATAGGGATTGAGTAATGATTTTAATATTTCATGATTAAATCATATCTAGAATATGAAATATTGTGTAAAATTAATAGGGTATGTCTCAACATGATGAGTTCATGTTATACATATTTATTTTGGGTTATTTATATAACTTAATGAGTTTAATTGAGAAAATTATATTAACTGGAATTAATTTACTATTGAGTGAGATCTTTTTTGTGGGGATTTTTTTAAAGGTGTCACAAGTGCATCATGGGACTTTTATATTTTTGGGACATGGTTCTGCAGTTTAAGGGTTTCTCAGAAATCATATTGTTACAAACTAGTGGGGTGGACTTTTTCTGGTTTGGTTGATTCATTATATTCCATGCCTGAGAATAAAATTACAATTTTTATGTAACTGATCCTTAATTATTATGATTAATTAATGTGTGCATAATGTTTTGTTTTATATGTTATCATGCGAATTTTTTTTTTGGATTATTATAATTAATTTTAGTCATCGTCCTTTTACCATTATCTTGTGGGTGTATTTATATTGAAAGTATATGATTTCATCTTTGATGAGAGTTAACAATATGACCACTTCCTATCATAAGAGGTATTAATTGTTTTTTGTGTTTGGGTAAATTAATTAATTATTTTATTTTATAATTTTTTCATAGATAAACTCACACCTAGATGATGTATGTTACTTCTATATATTTAATATGTTGATGTGTCAATCCCTAAAAACCCCTAATATCTTTGGATTTTTTGCATGTTTCTATTATATCAATGCATTGTTGATTTTATAGGTACCTTTGTAGTAGAGTACTCTATCATGATCTATAAGAAGAACTATATTACTATTTAATTCATATATTATATTATTTCTGAACTATGGTAGCCAATATTATTAACCTAGATGAGACTTTAAGATAACTTTAATGGTACTCTATTCTATTAGAGGCTTCATCCTCATTGTATACCATGACCATTTGGATAATCAATCTCATAGGGTCCTTTGAGAACCATTATATTGAAATAATTTATTCATGGGTTCCTTCCAATCCTTATTTGTTTGGATAAAGCTTAAAAAACTAGTGTTACCATGTTTCTATGTATTGATAGTCTCTTAACCCTTCTACATAATATAGATTAGTCTCTTTAATAGTTGATGGGTATGTGTGGGTAGAATTCCTTCCTCTCTTGAATGTTGGAGTCTAGGTTGGTGGAACATAGAATGGTCTTCTTTATTGACTGGGTATGGTGGGACCATCCTAGTTTGAAATTATTAATGTGATAGTGGTTATGAAATCTCTTATGTATGTATCATTGATTTATCATGTTAGCGTGTGAACTATAGCCCTTGGTGAATGTGCATCTGTGGGTGGATGATACCCCCATTCATTTGTGATATATACCTAGCGTCTCATATTTTCTTGATGGAACCCATTATAGTTGGTTCCATAAATTATATAGCGTAATATTCTAATATTGGTTCCTTATATTTATTCTTGAAGGATGAGAGGATAAAAAAATCATTCTATAATAGATATAGCCTTTTGTAAAATTGAATTCAATCAAATCATAATTGTTTGTATTGACCAACCAACATTAAAGGAAATTTCTTTAAAAATAAAATAAAAACCCATGTGATCCTCAAGATATAACCATTCCCATCGATATTCCATTTAGTTAATGTGTTTCATTGTTGTATAAGTTATATTATCTAAATTTGTATGATAGTTATGATAAATTTTTTGGATATTATATGGGTAGGGTGGAATTAAAACATTGGGAATGATTTGTTGTGGTTAGGGTGTTCTTATAATTTATTCCTAATTCTGATGGGATAGAACATGTTTTTTTGTATGGTATTTATATTCATGAAAACCAAATATGTGTGAGTAGTTACAGAATTGAGGTTGTGATATGTGTTTGGAGCTCTTTCCAACAATTGATATTCTTAAGGGATGGGTAACGTGTTATAAAAATAGTCTCTTTAAGGATGTATTTGGTTTTACATTCATGGTAACTATGGGATATGGATAGATTTGGACTCATGTGTATTTTTTGGGTGTTCATACCAACTATGGATGGATTATACCTGAATAAAAATGTGTTATAGGATGAGTTCCAACCTACCTGAATATGGATAATTATTTTATTTATGTTTTGTAATATTTAGGTCTTGACATGATGAATATCAGTGAGTCATGTTGTGTCAAGATGTATTCAAAGCCCATTGAGTAAAATATTATGTTTTGGGTTGGATGTGATGCCTCTCTAGGACCTTTTGATAATGGGTTTATTTAATTCCACATTAGATGAATATTATTTATGTTTTGAGATGATATGGAATGTGATGTGTCTTTTACACCAAGTCTAATCGTTATTACATTTATTTATTAATCGAAACTCTATCATTAGTAAGACTTCATATGGTCAAACCTGGGAGGAATGTGTATCCCTTATGGTGGTAATGATTTTTTTCATTTCAATTTTTTATTTTTAAAATTATCATCTGATCACATTTTTGAAAAAATAAATATACTTGATATGTTTTGGACACATTTTTTGGGATTACTAAATTTCAGTCACATCCTTCTCAAGTGATATTGACATTTTTTTACCTGTGCATCGCATATATGTAGTATTAGTATAGTATTATTATTTAGACTATATTTTTTTAATGATATCTTGGATAGAGTCCTGGGATGAAATTTTGTTGGGACCTTTGAAAATTATAAAATCTAATTTATCCTTTTTTACATTTGTATAGGTTTTATTAGATCAACCATGGGAGATCAATTTTTTCTTCAGGACTTCTGTGACATTTTTAATATTAATTCACCTATTGAATATAACATGTTATTCTTAAAAAGATGGATATGTATCTATGTTGAGATTTTTCAATTTGGTATTATTTTGAATGGTTTTGTATTATATAGGTTGAGTTTTTTGGTAGTCTAATTGGGATAGAATGAAGTCTCCATAATACCACCATGGACCCTCACTTCTAGTTTGGATTCATTGGAGTACGATGAACATTATGTTATGTTTGAGAATATTTATATTTTACAAAGGCATGATTTTTTATATCTCCTTTATTATGACATTTAATATCATTGAGGTATGTTGATAACTACTATGAGAATTAATAAATGGGTACCCTATTATTGTTAAGGGAGAGAGATTGGGTATTATTAACAACTTATGAAGTGGTATTGGTGTTACCTATGTATATCTTTTGGAAGGTAAAAATGTTGTGTTGATGGGTGTGACCCGACACATATGACATGCGATATCGTTTTATGGGTGGTTTCTAGAGAATCATTCATATAGAGATATGTAGTTTCTTATTCACGTGACATCAAATTTGAGGTCATTATAGAGACAATAATTGAAGATACATTCATTAGTGGTTTCTAATATGTGGATATGGTGGTCTATAGAATTTAATGTTCCTTATAACTGGTATTGGTATAAGACCATGACGATTTCCATTATTTTGTTGTGGTAGAGGACATGTTAGTTTACAAATTCTGTAGAGAACGTTCACGCCTTTCTGGTTTAATTTATTGAATAATGATATTTGGATTTTTACTAACTATGATATTATAATACAAATATTTATGTAATATTTTCACTTTTTTTCAATCAATGAAAATTGGATCAATTAATAATATATAATTTCTTGATCAAAATGTGGGCTACCTTATTGGTCAGTTAGATTTAGTTAATATAGGAATTATGCATCAGGGTCTGGCCATTGAGTTGGATGAGGTCTCTATAATGTGATGAAGAAATTAATATAGGTTATTGATGTGGTGGATGTGTCAGATCAATAACGACATGCGAGAGGAGAGTTCTAATATTTTTTTTAAAAACTTCATTATGGTGACAATTATTTCCAATGTAAATTTGTGGCACTATGTATATCAGTATGATGATTAAAGAATTAGGATATATCCATGACTTTGGATGGTGTATAAATAGAAAAATTTATTTTTTCATGTTAGACTAGGTGTATTCAAAAAGATGTTGAAATATTAAACTATCATAGTAAGGGGAATGGTCAATAATCTTGAGTAATTACCATCGTTATTTTTTGTTACATAAATTTATATTTTGTATGGTTGGAAATTGGTTTTACATGTCACCATTATATCATTAAACATTAGAAAAAGGATTACTAATGAAACTATTTAATAAATTCATCTAGGAATTGTAAATATTTGTGTTTTTTTGTGCATATTATTAAATATCATTCTCATTGAATTATTGTCACACCATGACAAAAGAATTTCATTAAATATTTTCTCTTATTGTTAATGGATCGTTTAGTTGAGGGTCAGGTTGAGTTCCAAGTTTAAACTTTTGAATTGTAGAAGTCTTATAGTGATTATTTCATAGAAGAAATGGAAATTTAGGGATAGACAGCATGTGGTGTATGATTTCTAAAAGGTTAGGGGAAAAAATTCCCCATCACCTAGGAAAATGAGAGACAAATGTTCATTTTGGATTGTGGTCAGTGCATAGTTGGCACAAGGTATGAAATCTATGTAGGATAACTATATGGCATGACCATCTTGGAATGTGAGTGTCATATGGTTGGTGAATTGTTGGTAAAATAGTTCATCCAACCCGTGAGAGCTTCCCAAGTCATTAAAAGTTGGAAAATGCCTCATTTACTCTACGATGATTTAACCCTATTTCAGTTTTATTCTCTAATGCTTGGCCTAGGCGCACCATGGTAGCTCCCAAGATTCCTTTATTTGGCATTTATTTTACCATGGATGAATTTTTAATGTTATAAATTAATTTATTCATGATTTTTTGACAATTTCTCCTTCTTTTATATTTCCTCTCTAGATTTTTTATTTTCTATTTGTGGGGTTTCATTTTGGTCAAACAGTAATTGTTATGGATGATGTTTGTATTATTTTTCATTGGGTTTTTTGGTGTGTGTATTGTATCTTGATCATATTTATTCCTTCTTCTGATTTTTTGTTTGATTCACAAGTTGTTGATGTATGTGTTTCCATCCAATACCTTTGTAGCACATTATGTTGATACTTGATCTATCCTTGAATGTTTTCAAAATGTTATAATCTTTCATGTGATGTGCTAGTCTAAATTTTATTGTTATCTTCATAATATAAAACTGGTATGAATTAATTTAAAATGGTTTTCATCGATTATGCCTATATATAAATTAACAGAATGTGTTTTATAAAATTTAATTTAAAATATTAATGTAAAATTGCGTGCTTTTGGAGGTGTTTTCACTTGGTTATGCTTTGGTAAAGTGTATGGATTGTGAATTTTATGTTGCATGTTGAAATTTGTGACATTTATGGTGTGATTAATCTGTGTTTATTATTGTTTTATTTAAAAAAGAAAGTTATTTCTCATTAAAAAAGTTTTTTTTATTTGAATTGCAGATCTGTTGAAAGAACATTTTTAGAATGATTTTTTTTTCAATTTCACCTATTCATTTTGACTAATAAATGTTTATTATGTATTATTTGTGAATTGGAAAATGTTTCTTCATATGGATTTACAATTTACAATGTGTCCATAGTTTTTTTTCCAAAAGAAAAGGGTTTTGTGGAAAATGGACATCGTTGGGGTGCACCTCAACCATGCTTCTAAAATGGAAAGGTGGTGTGAGTTATGTTTTAAAACAGAATTGGTGTGTGTGGGAATTTGGAAATGATATTTTTTTGTTGGAATGTTTGAGGTTCATATTTTTTTTATTAATGTTTTCTTGAGTCCTTTTTGGATATTTTATTAAAAGGGGTTCTTCCTTGAACCACTGTCTTTTAATTTCTTCTCTTTCCATCTCTTTATTTCCTTTTCTAAAATGGTATATTAATTTCTAAATGTTGATTTTTAGATTCAAATGACATTAAATATGGTTTCAATTGTGTTTTTAAATACTTCAAATATTTGGAATTTTGAGGTTTATTTTGGTGAATAATCTTAATAAAGGATGGTTTAGAATTTTGATATATAGTCTGTTTTATAAAAAGGTATAAAGGAATGTTTGACATTACTCAGGTTGTTGTATGTATTTTTCTTGGATTGGGAAGAGTTTTTGATTTTAAATGTGAAGGCTCATTTGGAATTGTGCATGTTAATGTGGTATTTTATATTATCATTAAAAATGGTGTGGAAATGTCTGTTTAAATGTATTACATTAAATCATTTAAATTCCAAATTGTCACATCGTGTTGTCTATACGATATTGGTTTGGAGGTTCCATTATTTGAACACCTTATTAGCACCAGGTGATGTTTGGGAATTTATTTTAGAACTCATGTGATGTATAGGACTGGTGGACCTCTTGAAATGACTTGAAAAAACAATTAATATGTCTAGTATCAGGAAATCATACTTGTTATTTCAGAATTTTTGGGGAATTAGTTTACAAAACTCAAATGTGGTAATGAACCATTTTGAAATTATGAAAGAAATGTGTTTTCATGTGTGTTCATTATTATTTTGAAAATGATATGGATACCACTGGATATTTTTCATGGGATCCCCTATAGTGGATTTTTCATGGGAACTAGTTGGAAACCACAAGACATGAGGGTGTGTTCCTCTCTATTGTCTGGTTCATAGGGAATGATGTGGGTTATTTTATTTATACCATGTTTAATTTGTATTATTAACATGGTATTTCTAAGAATAATTATAGGGATTGAGTGATGGTTTCTTATCGACCTTGATTAGATGATTTTTATCCCCAAGGTTTACTGAGAGGAAAAATTAGATGTTCACCTGTGAGGATAGTTTATATTATCTAGTTTTTTATAGACTATAGAGATACACCATATTTCAGTATGTGACTTTGAACTGTGTACGTCTACGGATTGGTTATATATATGTTTAGTTAATGCACATGAGTTACTATCTATATTTTATTTTTTACTTTTAATATATGTTGAATATTGGATTTTCTTATTTTTCCTTCTTGTGTAGTTGTTTTTTTTCATATCCATTTTTTTTTGTTATGTGTCTTATATTTGATTTTGGGTTTTTGTATTGAATATTTTTGTGTGACATAAGTTTATTTTTGAAAAGGAATGTTGCATTTGTTGTTTCAAATATAGGAGTTTGTGAAAGGTTTATTTTAGTTGATTGAGAATATTGAAAGTGAATATTTTTATTCTATTTTCAAACTACTATTTGTTGAATGTTTCTTAAAAGGATATAAAAGTAATCTATGATGATTGCCTAGTAATTTGTTTAATCTCACACCCTACCCGTGCCACTTGGAATTTGTACATGTTATCAGTTTTGTAGTTTTAGGTTTTGGGTTCAGTTGTGCCTTGGTAGTAGTTTCGTCATACAGTTGGCGGTGACCAAGAGGTCATGTGGAGATCATGTCAGTGTATTTTAGTCTCTTTTTTGTATTTAGTTCTATTTTTTATCAGTTTTTTTATGTAGATTAGTTTTGTATTTATCAAAATTTAACTCTATTTAGTTATGTTTCATGCTTAGTTTGATAATTTTACCATTCATTATTTGAAATAAATTGTTCCAATTATAATTAAATTCGTGCCAGATACTATTTTCCGGCCTTTGGGAATCGTGAATGTCATTTGGTCTATGTCTCACACTGTTTTGGGTGTCATGATAGATGAAATCCCATCTAGGTTCATGAAAAAATTGTATTAGAGTAGGCCCTTATTATTTGTTGAGGCTGGTTTATCAGAGATGAGGACTATCGGAACTCGAGAGGTTGGTATGGAAGGGATTTCATAATCCCCTTCTCATTTTGATCCTCAATCATCTAGGGGTAGTTTGGATTTTTAGTCTTTGTATTATTTTGATTTGTGTGAATGAAAAATAACAGCAGAGGTGAGCTGGTGTCATGTTGTTATCTCACCAGGATTTGTTACCCATGTGGAGTCTGAGTACATATTTGATGGTCCACATAGTTCTTAATTATTTCCTGGCACAGATGCCACTAACCATGTATTTGCATCAGGCATGGCCACTTGTTCTTCATTTTGGTAGTTGTTTTGAGTTGTGTTTCATTTTTTTAATTGGCGTGATTGGGTTTTTAAATTGAAAATGAATTTTGAAATGGAAATTATTTCATTAATGAGGTTTTGGATTTATAAGAATGTGTTTTAATTGGGAAAGTGAATGTGATTTAAAATTGGTTGAAGTCTTGGGAATGATGAATAAATCAAATGTGTGACCTTGGAAATTCATTTTGAATGTTCTCATATATGTGTGTATTTTTTTTGAAGTGCATATAGGCATATGTACGTTTATGATATGAGAAGATTTGGGCTGAATACAAATTTGATGGGTAATAGGATTCCTAGAGAGAGTATTTGAAATCAAAAGTTCTTCTATGTTTTTTTGAAAATTGTTTTCAAAAGGAAAATGATATTGGGTTTGGATTTTCCTAAAATGTGGGTCCTTGTTTTTTGATTTTTTTTTGGTATTTGGATATTGGCTTTAATATAAATCAGTTTTGTAATTCAAAAAAATGGGATTTTTGAAAAGATAATTTTTTGTTGTTCATGTAGTGTTTGGCTTGTGATCTTGTTGTTTTGGCTTGAGATGTTTTTTCGATTGTGTTTAATATTGGGGTTAATTTTGGTTTAATTTTCCTGGTATTATTCATAATAATCATACCATGAAGGTTATCAATGATTCTAGTGAATCTTCTCTGATTTATCCTTCATCTAGGTTGTTTCCGGTCATTATTGTTTATCGAGGTCCATTAGAGGCAAAAAATTAATTGAAGAAGTTGAGTGTATCATCATATTATTGGGAACTCTTGAAGATATGAGAGTGCATGTTGTTCATGGATTCTTTGGGTCCAATATTCTATTGGTGCAAGATGATTAATCCATTATAGATTAAAGTTGGTATGATGTGGGAGGTGTTCAAGACCATTTTTATGGTATTTAACTAATGAGTTGAATATTAGGAAAAGGTAGTATCTCATGAGTATTCACTAAGGCTAGAAGATTGGGAAGGCCTATGTTGACCACTTCAAGGATCCGGTTTCCTTTTCCCTTTAGCTATATTCCCTAGATCTATTGAAGGATCCATTATTATTTGGGGACCTTTTCTAGATATTGTGGAGTGAACCCTCCCCTACAAGGATCTTCATTTTGAGTATTTGGTGGATTATGCATTCTTGGCAGAGTTTGTTTTTACACAGTAGGAAGTTAGAAATCTGATATCTATTGTTGTGCATGATGGTTCCCCATATGATGAGATGTGTGTGCTAGGGGAACTTTTTTATGAAAATTCTCATTCATTGGTTCTATCTTCTCATTTTTCATACAATTCACTAGTATATATTCAGTGCGGTTGGTTTGGGCATTAAATGTCATCTTGTCCAAATCCTTGAAATACCAATCATTATTTTGTGTATTTGGGACATCTAGATATGTTTTTTCAGATTTGTTTCCCAAAGGAGAAGCATTTAACAGAGGATATTTGTGTCTGACTATGTGTTAGTGGATTCTTCATTCATAAGAGCTCCATCTACTAGCCTTTTTTGTGAAGGATTCTTGTAGTAATAGATTTTTGGGGTTTTGCGGATCCTTTGATCAATTATAATCTCAAATGTGGGAGTGGAAATGGATTAAGTTTCATGTTTTTGTGTATAGATTATATTCAATTCATTTTAAGATACTTGGTGGCCTATTTTCTTGCATATTTTTTGAAAATTGTGCTTCATAACAGTGAATAATGTCCAGAACATCATTACATGCTCATGTCGTTGAGTTTGTTACCTCCATCTATTACCATTCTCTCACATTATACTTATTCCGGAGATTTAAAAAAAATTCAAAATGTTATAATATGGATTTTTGTGTGATAACATAAATTTTGTTGAAATTTTCCTGAAGGAATATGAGTGATAAATGGGTTCTAAATGGTTTCATAGATTATTTCTATATTTTAATGCACACAAGGTGTTTAATAAAATTTCATTTTATCTTTTAAGGTGAAATTTTGTGATTTTGGTTTTTTTCCCTCGTTTATGTTTTGATAATATTTTTGGATTTTTTATTGGAAGTTGTATGCATAAATTGGTGAATATTAATGTTAGATTCTTATAGGCGGCTTGTTTTGTTGGTTTTAAAAAAATTAAAGATTCTTTAAAATATATTTTCCAAGTGCTTTTAAGTTTTCTTTTGATCGGTGATGGATTCCTAAATGAAATTTATTTTGTTTCAAGTATGAAACTTTTTTGTTCTTTATTAATGTGTTTTATTCATTTTGTGAAAAATGAAAATGTTATTCTCAAAGGGATTTGAATGTGAGTGCATGTCAAAATATAGATTTACAAAAGAAAAGGGTTTTTTTGAATATGGAATTATTTAGGTTGAACTAAAAATTTGTTTGGAAATTATAAAGGTGATTTAAATCATGTTTTCAAATATAATTGGAGGGTGTATGAATTTGTAAAGGGGTTTTCCCATGTGAATGGTTTGAATTAATATGTGTTTTCATAATGGTTGTCTGAGGCTCATTCGAATCTTTGAGGAAAATGGGTTCTTCCTTAAACCATGGTTTCCCAAAGGTTTACCCTTCCATCCCTCTATTTTTTCCAATAATAGTTTCTTTATTTACATATGGTACGTAAGTGCTTCGTTTGACATTAAATTTTCTTTCCAATGTGTTTTTGAATGCTTGGACCTTTTGGAATTTTCACGTATGTTTTGGTGAAAATTTGTAATAATGTAATGTTTTGCATTCTGTGACATGGATTGGTTTTTAAAAATATATAATGTAGCATTTTGTTCTTCTCACAATGTTTCATGTTTTTCCCATATCCTAGTATGATTTTTGTATTTGAAATGTGATGGCTCATTTGGCATTGTGAATTTAAAAGTGATGTTTTTTCACTTTATAAATATTATGGAATGTTTTTTTAAATGTATTCAATTGGAAATGATAAAGGGTTAGTTTCAACCCTCATGTTTCTTTGAAAATCCTTTTTTAAATGTTGTGATAGAAGGCCCAATTAGATCGTTTTTATGTTTTGAAATTTGTTATTAGAATTGAAGTGAAGTATGGGCCCAATGGGCATATTGTAATGTGTTGGAAAAAATTGAAAGCATGGTTCTCCTGAAAGCATTAATCGAATTTCAGAATGATTTTGGTAGCGGTTTTTACAACTCAAATGAGGTGAAAGACCAATTGGAACCCGTAAATGAAATGGGTTTTGGCGTGTTCTTGTTTTGATTTGAATTATGATATGTAGAAAATTTGATATTTTGTGTGGGATCCCCTATAGGGGCTCATACAGGGGAACATGTTGGGAACAATTGGACCATGGGATGTGTCCCCCTCAAGTGTCTTGGGAATGGGAACACAGCAGGTTATTGTTTTTATTCCTAGTTTCATAGTGTACAATTATAATGGGATTCATGGGTGTCATCTAGTCGGTCTAGTGATGGTCTCTTGTCAAACACTATTTGATTAGTAGCATGATATTGGATTTTATGAGAGGCTAGGTGGAAATATCCACTGGTAAGGCTAGTTGAGATAATGTAGTTAGTTATAGACTTTTGAGATACTTCATATGTTGGCAGGAGAGATCGAACTGTGTTTGTCTAGGGATTGCATATAGAGATATTCAAGAGATTCCAATGAGTTATTATCTGTATGTTCTATTCATTTCTATTGAATGTTTGATATTGTATTTTACAGTTTCTCATTATTGATTCAATTCATTTACATCCTTCAGATCCCCTTTTTTTGTTATCCTGCTTGGATTTTTCAATCAGTTTTGGTTTCGAATTGGGTTATTGATAACCCTGTGGGAATATTTATTTACTATAGGGTTATTGAATTTAGAAATTTAGAAACATGAAACAAAAAAACCACAAAACTAGATGGTAATATTGGAATTTAATGTCACAGATCGAACCCACATATATAGGGTTTAGAGAAAATAATAATTTAATAAATCAAACCTGAAATATTTTATGAAATAACTCTACATATTTATTTAAAGAAGACATGATTTCCCTATTTGGATTTTATGAAAAAGGAAAAATGTTTGCGACAAATGAAAATGTGGGTTAATGATTGACTAGGGAATTAAATAATGAGAAAGAAAGCATTGGTTTCAGAACCACGTTAGTTGAATCTACTAGTCATGGTAGACATCCTGAAAGTGACCTACATTCCCTTTCACAATGGTCATGTTACATTATGTATTTTTTTACGTCGTAACTCCAAACAATATTTATAGATAAAAAATAACCCACTAAATAATTAGGATGTGAATCTTTATCAAGTAAATGAATGAAATTATCACTCCCTCACTGATCATGCAATGGTCAATAATGATAGAGAGACTAATCAATTTGATAAATTTGGGTTATGGAAAATGATGAAAATTAATTTCATTAAAATGTATAAAACCATATTAAAATTAATACACCATCATTAAAATTACTTTTCAAACGGTCTATCCCCTCATTGTACCCATTAGGTAGAAGAAAAATAAATATATTATTTGAAACATCATTAATGTAGTGAACCATGGTCCTAGTGCTGAAAACATTCTGAATGATCCTTCAATTAGAAGCTTGTCCTATTATATGTATAATTCCATGGGACATAGGAAACATTCAATGTCATTATAATGGAATTATAAAATCTCCATTATCTATACTACAGTAAATTTTTTATGATTTTAAATAAAAATATCATCAAAGGCTTGTAACTAGGCCTTTCTTGATATTATACGGTGATTAAATAATTATATCATGTGTAATCATTAAATTATAACTATTGTGGAAGGCGTTAGTTATTTCTGTATAAATACTCAAAAAACATATCTTGAAAAATAATCACATTTTATATATGGAATACAAGATGTGTATACTACATTCCCTCTTTTTCTATCTCAACTACATACTCAAAAATCTAATGTTTCACTACATCACTTTGATCGTGGAACGATGTGTATTTTTGCACCTAAAATCACCTCATTTCATTCCATTTTCAGATATCTATTGTTCCTTCCATATAACTTCAAATAGATCAAATATTCCATTATTTGGAATGAATAATCAATTAAATATATAAATGAATATTTAAAATGGAAATAAAATACAAGCATGAAATATGGTGCTAATTTGTGGAATGTGAAACCATTTTTATTTTGGAATGCTATGAGTGTTGCCTCAAAAAATGGAATTGGTGAAAACTTATGTTGGATTTATTGGAAATATTGAAATCATATTTTATTGAGGTATATTTTAACTAGTGTTTTTGTAATGTTTTTTGGATTGAAATGAATAGACTTTTTGGTGATTACCTATAGATTAGTTTAATCTCACACTCTACTTGTTTTACTCTATGTTGGTAGACCCGATCTATTTTATAGGTTGAGGATTAGGGTTCAATTTTTCCTGTCAATAATATTGGTCTTGTGGTTGGTGGTGACCAAGAGGTAATGTGGAGTTTATTTAAACATGGTTTGATCTTAGTTTTGTATTTAGTTAATATTTGTTTTTAGTTGTAGTATATAGATGAGTTTTTTATTTATTGATATTTGGTTATTGTTTGTCATATTGAGTGATCAATTTTTTTATTTGATCTTAGTTTGTTTGGGAATCTCATTCCCATTATTATTACATTGAAAAATGGAACTATTTTTAGTCTTTTGGGATTGAGAATTCACTTCGGGCCACATCTTGGACCATGTTCGGTGTTGCGTTAGAGAGCATCTCAACTTGGTTCATGAAACTTGTAATATTGAAAAATATATAGTAGAGTTACCACAACATAATGTCTATGGACATAGATATTATATTAATATGTTTTTATCAAACCTATTGGGTGACGTGTTGGTTGAATCGTCATAGTGGTAATTGTGGATACGATACAATGTATTGACCCATGAAATTATGTTATGGAATTTAATGAATAAATATCAAGATATAATTATCAATCGACGTTTACTAGGTAAATTAAAAAGGATTTAGAGAACTACATCTATGAAATTTACATTTTAATAATGATGATAACTATGTATGCATTTTATTAAATATAATACTTGTGTGATCAATTCTATGAAGTGTTGGTACTTCTTAGATACATTAATTATTGTCAAGTTATATTGTTGATTTTGGTTGTTAATGGAGTAACTATAATGTGACTATGTAATTTAGTGACAATGGTTGGGGTGATATATTGTGACCTTATGTGATTCATATTCTTATGAAATAATGTAATTTTCACTAATTTTGTATAATGTTAGTGGAATTTGAATTCATAAATTCTACGGGTATTGAGGTATCATCATATAGTTGTGGGAATTATTTGACACTACAAATGTGGTGGTTTTCATAGTTTTTGAGTTCTCTAATGCTTTGGAGTATTTTCCATTTATTTCTCATGTGGTTGAGTTTAATAATTTTGAGATTTATCAAGATGATTAATTTAAATTCCTAGGATTTTCTAACAAGGATATTGAATTTTTAGATCAATTTTAATTACATTACAAAAACATATTCCAAAGGTACCAAATATATCAGTACCTTTGGAAACATGGAAAGCATTAATAAAGTTTCGTGAAAGATCTGTAACATATCCCATACAGAACATTCCATTTAGTACCCCTATGTAAAAGCATTATTTAAACCCTATGTGAAGGAAAATTAAGAAAATGATAGATCATATGCTCAGTACACGTAAACATAAAAGATACATAAGAATAACATGACCCCAAGGGTATGAAAACACAATCAACACATTTTAAGATCATACCCTTCATATTAAAGACTATATACATGCATCCTAGAATAAATATTGGTTGGTCTAAAGACAAAAATCATAATAAAATCAATGAAAATGAAACATAAGAGCATAAAAATGGCTAAATACATGGAAATTTTCTCATTCACAAAAGCTATGAATATCTTTTGTCAATGATTCCAACAAAGAAATTCTTTGTATGTTATGTTGGGGTTAATCATAAATTTTCTTAATTTTTTCTTGGGATGGAATCTAGAGTACCTTCTAGTTTCAGGTCAGGATGACCTCTAATGTACCCTGTTGTTGTGGTATTAGGATGACATTTCATGTTCCCCTTTGATTATGGATAAGAATGGCCTCATTTGTACCCTATTGTTGCGGGATATGGATGACACATTATGAACCCTTTTATACAAATAGAACATTTTTTAATAACCAATTAATTGGAAGGAGATATATTTCACACCCACCTCATAATAAAAAACCATACAAATGTGTTCCATGATATAATACATCATTCATCAAATCATAACCACTGAAGTAAAATTGGTTACATAAACACCATTAAATCATAATATAACCCATGTAAAATAAATGGATGTCATAAATATCATTCCTTTATAGACCTACACCACTATTAGAGAGAATAATAATGGTATCATTGAATCATATACCATTTAAAACATAATTAACCTATACTAATGTTATCTTTGTTAGAAAATAATTTTTTGAGATCACTTCAAAACAATTCCTGAAGAAATTATCCTTTATTCAATGAATATGTTTTCTTCTCATAAAATGATGACCAATTTTAAAAGAAAAAAGTTTATATTAAAATATCACAAGAATACTATAGTGTAAACCATTGAACAATATGGCATCCAGAATGTGTAAAATTCCATTCATGAAGTATAATTTAAAAATTATTTTTTTAATTCATTTTCTGGAAAAGTAACATCGGGAATTGTTTTGAACATTACAAAAATATTCATTTCAAACCATGTAGTAAAAAGTAGAAAATGGGTAAAATGGATTTAAACGTCCATATTAGAATGTTAAAAACAATTTAATTTTTTTTGGAAGACATGAACATGGAAGATAAATATTCCCCAATAGAGACTTAAAACAAAAGAATCCAAAATATTTGTTGAGATTGTGAAATAAATGCTCATTAATTTCGAATAAATAAGATCTCATTACCATTTAAATAATGAAAATTATGTGTATATGAAAATAAAAATATATTATTGATAACAATAATTAAAATAATTCATGGAAGTATATAAAACTCATAAAAGAAATAAGTAATATATAAGGCATGTGTCACACATAAATAAAACTAAGACATAAATCCCTTACCTTAGGTCTTCAGTTCCTACATGTGTGTTCAAGAATCCTATATAATAAATATAATTCTATTATAAATCTACCACATAAACATATTTATATATATAATTTCATATAGAATTTACTTATAAAATTATATTACTCATTTAATAAGAATTTCATTTTAATGTTATGTTTCGAGTGATAACTACATTGTTTTTATTTCATGTTTTGACTTGTTATCCTTGGTTATCCTACATAGTTCAAGATTTCATCATCTCTATAATGATATCCAGTATATTAATATCATATATATATATAAATATATATGTAATGTATATGTGTATTCATGTTGATTCATAAAATATATAGATTGAAAATAAAATACACCATTCACCAATATGGTAGGTCGTACGTATGCATGAGTGTTGTTTTAATTTCTTATCATAATAAATGAAATCAAGGAATATTCTATATTGTAATTACTGATTTTTTTTATTTTTTATAGATATATCATATAAATTAATATAATTATACCTTATTACCACCCATGTGAAATTTAATAGAAAACTGAATAACATTGCATCATGGAGATTGTATGCCAGTACATAAGTGTTAAATTATCTTTTCCCAAATTATTTGGTGATAAACCTGCATATATAATATTATCATCACATAATTATAGTCATTTAAAAATAGAATATATGGAAATTATTTCCATCACAATTCCCACTCATAAAATATAGCGATGGAAATGGAATTCGTTTGTATTTAGAGATGGTAAGTCATATGTATGCCTAAGCGATACATTCAATTCTTGTTTAATAAGAAAGAGGATGTATATTGGTGTCTTCATAATCATATTAAAATTTCAAAATATTATTATTTCTTATCATATTATCTTAAGATTTATATCATATATTTAGATGAGGTATCTACAATTTGAAAAAGAGAGT
Source organism: Viscum album (assembly GCA_963277665.1). Classification (NCBI taxonomy): domain Eukaryota; kingdom Viridiplantae; phylum Streptophyta; class Magnoliopsida; order Santalales; family Viscaceae; genus Viscum; species Viscum album. The sequence goes on from OY728157.1 coordinate 824,231,732, forward strand.
GATCGGTTATACATGTTACATATTCTTTTTAACAGTGCATTTAGATATCTTATAAAGGATTATAGAGTCATCTATTGGGAAGACCATAACCTCTATACTATTCTTAGTTAAATGTATTATATAATTTGGAAGATATTTGTTTATGTAGAAGGTTCAAATTGGTTGAATGGAATGAGGGAAGATGTATCCATTTATAACGAAGGTGATGGGAGCATTAGAAAATTATCAAAAGATTAAATGATAAGAAATTTAATATTACTCTATATACCTCAAAATGGAGTGGGCATAGAATATAATATATTATAGGGTATAATTACATCAAAAAATATATTTTGGAGAAGTTTTTTAGTGTTAAAACTTGTCTGTTTTATTACGCCATTGCTAACCTATTTTACTTTTATCTTTGGTAACAACATTTTCAACATTAAAAGGTGAATATTTTTACTTATAAAAATATAAATGAACTATAAATGGTCCATTTGGGATATTTTCATCCAGAATTTAAACTTTTTTTATTTTCTTAGGAATTTTTGGATTTTAATGAATTTAGTAAAATATCATTACTTTAAATTTATACACTCTTCATTACCTTTAATTTTAGAAAATCAATAAAGAAATATAAAATTAAATATATTAATTTAATACAACCATAATATGTCATATTCACTAATAATATTCATGTAACATCTTAATTAATTCAAATTATATTTATTTTTATATTTTTTATACAAATTAATTGGGGTTTTCATTAATTTAATAAGTACACCATCATCATTGTGTAACTATTTGTGATAAATAATTCTTCACTAAAAATTAAAAATAAATTTCCATGATTTTCATTGACCATATATATTTCAAAATAATTTATATAGTTTAGAATATCTTCAATTTATCACAATATCAAAAATATTATACTTATCAAAAGTAGGAGTGTGGTATTTTCTCACACATTTTTATTTTAATAAAATCTAAGTCTTTCTTCATGGACATGTGTGTAAGATTGAAATATGAATGTAGATGCTCAATTACAAGAGGGTGTGATTTAGAAGTTTAAAAACATTCATTTTTGACCTTGAGGAAAACAATGTTTAACAAAATTTAAATTGGAAAATTCACAAGACCAATTTCAGTTCTACGATCTTACTAGGTTCTAAAAATGGGGTTTGGAAATTAAACTCAAAGAATTCTTACAAGGGAAAGATTATACATTAAATCATATAGAATATAACATATCATAGTATAAAAAAGTACAATAATGTATAAGATCTTTATACATTCTTCCTTTATCAAAATACAGAGGAAATAAACATTAAAAAAAACTAATAAAAAGTGTGAAATCTTCAAACCTAAAGATAATTGTATCCAATAACATTAGATAACCGTCCCATGATTTATAATTTCGTAAAAGTCAGTCTTACAAACACTCTGGTAATCCCTCAATAGGAATATTGATATTTTTCTTTCTATCCCCGCAAGCCATTAAAATTTGAGGAAGTCGACAACTCTGTCTTTCTATCCACGGAATTCCTTGAATAGTAAGGTAGTTTGTACCACTATCTTCATATCCCCGAAATCCCTTGATTGATCATAGTAACAATCAGAGTCACATAGTTAAATCTAAACAGGATGTTCTATACCCACAAATCATGAGATTCTCTCTCCCTAGAAATGACTTCAGCCTCATGCATTCTCTAGAGTGATCAACTGGTGTTGAGATCATTCAATTGAGATCCTATTTGTCATTACTTCTCCCACGGTCGGCTCCCTCCTCCAATGATCATATTTTTACATGAATCCCAGAGGCACCTGTACACATGTCACTCAAACAACTGTTAGTTAAAAACAGATTGTAGAACATTGTTTCATAACTAAAACAAGTGTACGGAATATATGGTTGCTTAACCAAATCTTATTTTTGGAGTATTAAGAAAAATAATGCTAGGAGTATATCCAAATAAACATTTGGAGACTCTGAATCATGTATATTTGGATTTTATTTTTTCAATGAAGTTGGAACCTGAATTCTATACATTTTTTAGTCGAAATTTCAATGAATTCAGAATCTAAATTATAAATAATTTGATGTCTGAATTCTAAATAATTCGAAGTAAAAATTAAAAGGAAATAAAAGTCTGAATTATATGGAATTCAGAGTATAAATTCTGATTAATTTGGAATCTGGATTAGAGAGAATTCATAGTCTAAATTTCAGAGAATTTAAAGTCTGAATATTAGAGAATTCGCAGTCTTAATTTCAGAGAATTCAGAGTCGGAATTTTTAGAGAATTCGGAGTCTAAAAATAGAATACTCTATAAACAAATATTTATAGGATTAAAAGGTTCTATATGTGATACCAAATTTTACACATAGGGATAAAAAGGTTTAGATTTAGATAAACAATAAAAAAAATGAAAACATAGTTATGGAATAAATTTCTTTGGAGAATTATTTTTTTTATTAAGATAATTCTTATGGAAAATAATTTTCCTTAAAAAACTGTTTGTGATTTTAAAAACATCGAGGAATAGATAAGTCATAATGAAGCCTTATTGACTCAACAATATCCTCATTTTGAGAATGCAAAAACATCCTTATGAAAAATAATATAAGGACTTAGATTTTTCTTTATTGGTATGAAAATGAAAATTTATCTCCCTTTACTTATGAATCATGGTGAATACAACTAACTCCCCATTTGGTTTCGAACTCCCTAAAGATTGTATTCTTGACTTCCTAAAAAACATTTTGAATTTTCCTGTATAAGGAAATATTATTTAGTGAAATTCTCCCATAGATAGACTCTCCCATATTTTGAAAATTTACATCTTTTCTTAGTATTCTCTTTATCATTCCATTCCCCCGCTTTGTGGGTTTAAAAAAGTAATATAGGGAATGGTAAAAAAAATTGTTGCCTGAAATAATTGTACTATATAAAAAAATATATATGAAGCACAACCCAAAAAATTTCATTATGATTGAAATGATTTTTTCAAATAAGGAAATAAATTGAAAGATCTGATTGGGGAAAAAATTATCCTTTATTCTCCTTTGGAATTAACTTTTTCATAATGATATTTATCTTATTATGCTCCTTATGATCTTCTTCTACAAGCTTGTGTATCTAATCTTGGTCTTCATTTTTCTTTTCCATGGCTTTGATCTTTTCTTCCTGAGCCTTATTAATTTATGCTTGAGATTTCGAAATTTCTTCCTACTTATTGAGTTTTTCTTCGATCATAATTCTATGATCCCATTCCCTATTCAAATTTGAAGAAACAGAAGTAAACTTCCCATTAAAATCATTGACTTCTTGCTTCTGGGTTGTCTGTTCCAGACATATCCTTTCCTCAAAACCTTTAGTATGATCTTTGAACTATCTATATTCGGTGTCAAAATCATCCTTCACACATTCTTGAAAATCATCAAGGATTCTCATCTCTATGATTGTTTTCCTTGACCACTCTGTTATTTACATGCATGCTCTTTTATGATATTCCTATCTGATGAGGAAGGGTTTGAAATTGGTCCTATGACTAACAAAAATTTCCATAATAATGGTAACTTAATCTGATTTTTGATTAAACGAGTGCAGAATCATCGACAAGCTTCAGTATATACTTTGAAATAAGGGAATGGTATCATCTAGCTTCTTCAAATATGGTACTATAATTTCATGTCCATGAGAGGATGGTTCCTTATCTGATTGTTTGGTTTTTGATGATTCTATTTTTATCTTTGTAGATTTTATCGTCGAAGAATCACCAACATCTTTCTTTTTCACTACTGATTTTTAAGGTGTATCATCGAACACCAGTTTTCTGTTATCATCATTCCAAATTCATTCTGCTACTTTTTTCAATTCATGCTCACTATCTGATAGTTTAACTGTGTTATCTTCTTCATGATTTTATTTCTCATCATCTACCACATTATCTTCTGGTTGAATGAAATCATGATTTATACTCTCTTCCTCAGATGGTTTATTCACATCTTCATGACAATTTTCTTCTTTTCAAGGGGTAGCAATTTTTATTGTTTTAGAATCAGATGTTTCGATTGAAAACATTTCAGATGGACTCTCTTTCTCTTGATATTCTTCTTCTAGTCTTATCAATTACATCTGTATCATCAATTCCATATTTTTCTGCTTCTACGACTTCTTATTCCTGAAATATTTCTTCTTCTTTTTATGGTTCTGGAATCACTATCTTACTTCCTAGAGACACTGGAAGTGATTCATGAAAAAATGACTGTGGTACTTGAATTTGTTCAAAGGCTTTATCATCATCCTTGAGAAGGGACTGAACAATATAAGCCTCCGAAATCTTCTTCCACTACTTATTTTTGTTTTCATACTTTTCAAGATCCTCAACAGCATTCATCATTAAATATTCTACCTCAGCAGGGTCCAATAAAAAACTAGGCCCCCTTTCCTTCCATTTATTCTTTTCTTCTCTCCACTTGGAATCTAATTCCTCCAGATAAGTCATTTTCTTCATTCGATTTAGTGGTTCTGATTGATTTTCATTAATAGTATGATATTTCATTTTCATTTCTAGTTCCTTCACCTTCCTCTCCTTTCCACCCACCATTGAAGTCTTAGAAACTTCTGGTTAATTTGATATGGATTCTATTTCTGTGTTAGATAAAACAATAAAAATTTCCAGATTAAATATTTTTTCCGACCTTCATCCTTCTGAGGGTGTCATTTCTAATCAAAATGACATTGATGTTCCATGGATTAGAACTACACAAAATTTTAAATGATTCTAACCAACGGACTATAATCTTGGAGAGAATAACCAGATACATGATTATTTTGGATTTCAGAGTCCCATTATTGATATTAATTATTTTAAGTAAAACATATTTCACCAAATTAATCTTTTGGAGATTTACCAGAAATACTGATGCATAAATACCACTCTTTGTTAGTGTATCCTTGTCACCTTTTCTCAGAATGAGAAATCCCTGAAAACATAACTCAATAATATGGATATTTGTAGATATATGGATAACCATCAATGAATTCACTTCTTTCAAACCAAGGCATTACATATCCTTCCTTTTATTGGATGATCCTGATATGTCTCATAGATTATGGGAATAGAATTCAGCTTCACCATCATTCAGTATTCCAATTAGATTAGGATCCTTTCTGTATGATTAAGAACAGGTCATTATATATCTCATAAACAAAAACTTTTCTCTCCCTCCTTCATTGAAGAAACATACAAATTTATAGAATTCTACAAACAACTCTGGATAAACCAGATCTTGTGCCTTCGGTTTGGATACACATAATCTCTCACAACCATTCAACTTGATATTTTTCGAGATAATAGAATCATTTAAATAAAAGAACTGCAGATCTACTAACCTTTATTTGTTTATCTACCATTTCGAGATTTCCATTAATGGTGAAATTTGATTCTTAGGAGAATCTTCTACATGCATTCAGATTTGCGAAAAATTGGGATATTCGAAACGGGCCATAAGAAGATAAACAGAGCTTCAGTGCACCAAGGCATTAAAAATCGATGTGGGACAACAATCAGGGGGCTTTATATAGGTGTTTGAGGTTACGCTTCATCTTACCAAAAATATCCAATGGTGGAAACAATTTTGGTTAGATCTGATGGTTGAGATGATAGCTGAAGAAGGAATTTTGTAGGTTCTAATCTTTTGATGTTTTTATATAAAATTTTATATTTAAGGAACAATGTATCTGAAAATAAAATTTCTTAAAAAATATGAAAATACCAAAATCAAAAATATGATTATGAAAATTTAAGAAAGGAAAACTACATTCCGAATTGGTATAGAAAAAATAGTAATAAATAAAATTCCTCATGAAAAACATTAGAATCTGGATATTTATCATAATCAAGTAAAATTTATGAAATTGAAAGTTTTTAACTATGAAATTTTTTTAACTATACAAAATATGTTTATTACAAAAACTTTTGAATATAAAAAAAATTCTACTTCTAAAGAAAATTTGATTCTGAAAAATATTGCTCTACTAGAAAAAAAATAAATTATGAAAAAATAAATTTGACTACTAAATTTTTTTTTTGGAAAATTAAATTTGGAAATACAAAAAATTAAATTAAAAAAAAACTTCACAAACAATGTACTCCCCCTATGAAAAGATATTTCTTACTGTAAGAAGATAGGTTTGAACAGAAAATTAAATTAGATGACTACATTATGGTTATCATTCCTAACATCTGTTTAATGTATTCAAATCTATTTTTGAATAATTATTTTGGGAAAATATCAACACATTTATCTTGCATTCTGATAAATTGAAGAATAATATCTCTTTTTTTCATGTGATCCCTAAGAAAGTGAAAATTAATATCTATGTGTTTTTTATGAGAGTGATGGGTAGTATTTTTTCTTAGGGAAATTTCACTAGTGTTATCGCACAATATCTTTATTTTGGTAAAACTCATTCCATAGTCAGTGAGTGTGTATTGCATCCACAACACTTGGGCACAATAACTTCCAGCTGCTATATATTTTTCTTCAGTTGTGGAAAGTGCTACAGAGTGATTCTTTTTTGAATGAACAAGATACTAATGAATATACAAATAAATGGAAGTTCTAAATATACTTTTCTTATCCATTCCATATCCACCAAAGTCAGCATTTGAAAATATTTTAAAAAAAAAATCATTTTTAGATGATTGAATGAGCTATAAATCCTGAGTTCCCATTAAAAAGAAAAAATTATTTTCATTGCCTTAAAATGATATTCATTATGATTGGATTGATATCTCATACATAAGAATACTAAAAACATTAACTCTTAACCACTATCTATCAAGTATAGTAAAATTCATATCATACCTTTAAATGATGTTTGATCTACTGGTTTCCCAGCATCATCAAGATCAAGTGAATTTGAGGTACCAATGGGAGTACATATACTCATAGTGTTGATATATCCATAATTTCTAAGAAGATATTTTATATACATATATTTGGATATATAAGTTCCGTATGGTAGTTGAGAAATTTGAAAACCTACTAAAAAGTTAACTCACCCATCATACTCATTTTGAACTCATATTTCATTAAATTTTCAAACAAATTGGTTAATGACTGCTGAGATGAAAAAGATATAATATCTTCAACATAAATTTTAACAATAAAAAAAATGTATGATTATTTATTAAAGGATTTGGATGCACAATTACCTTAATATAATTAATTTGTAGCAAAAATCATGTAAGTATATCGTACTAGGCTTTAGGGCCTTGTTTAGGTCCATATAATGCTTTGGTAGGTTTGAAAACTTATTCAGGATGTTTTGTGTCTTCAAAGCGAGGTGGTTTTCAGCAAAAACATCCTCATGAACATATATATTAAGGAATGATCATTTGACATCCCTTAGAAAAATTTTAAAGTTAAATAATGCTACAAAGTCTTGTAAAATGTAGATAGATTCAAGTCTAGCTACTAGAGCATAGGTTTTTCATAGTCTATTCCTTATACTTTATTATAGCCATTACAAACTAATCTAGCTTTATTTCATATAATGATACCACTTTCATCACAATTATTTCTAAAGACCCATTTTAATCCATTAATAGAATTTGGCTTAGGTCTTTCAACCAAGGTCCATACATTATTCTTTTCTAATTCATTAAGCTCATCATGCATGGATTTAATCCGATCATCATCACCTAAAGATTTATTAGTGCTTTTTGGGTTTAATTTAGAAAGAAATGATAGATGTTCCACATCATTTCTTAAGGAACTTCTTGTACTTATATGTTGTTTTACATCACCAATGATAATATCATTTGGGTGATTCTTACGAAATAACGGACTTGAGTTTTGTAAAGAATGTTCATCAACATATGTTAAGAAATCATCTTGGGTGAAGGCTTCCAAAATATTTTCTTGAACATTTTCCTTATATGAAGGATTTTCTATCAGGGATTGATAATATTTTTCTTAAATACATCCAAATATGTAGGATGGGGTGTTTTAAAAAAAGGATCAGTTTCATTGAATTTAACATCCACTATTTGTTCAATAGTACATGTGTTTTCTTTAAAAACACTATAAGCCATAGATGTTCTGGAGTAGCCAAATAAATTTCCTTCATCATATTTGGGTGTGAATTTATGTATGTTTTTGTTGGTATTCAGAATGTATACATTGCTACCAAATATGTTGAAGTTGGAATGTATATGTTTTCTACCATTCCACAATTATTAAGGGGGTTTGTTAAGAAAATTTCTAATTATAACTCAATTAACAAGTAGTATTTACAGATTCATTCCAAAAACGATTAGCTATCAAATATTCACCCAACATGGTTCATGTTCTCTCTTGATGAATTATTTTTCTTCTTTCAACAACACCATTCTATTGAGGATTTCTTGGTGCTGATAAGTTATGAGTAATGCCTTTTTTACAACAAAAAGTATCAAAATCCATATTTTGAAATTCTCCTCCAGGATCACTATGAATAGCTATCAATAAAAGGTTTTTATCATTTTCAACTTGTTCTCTATAAATTTTGAAATAAAAAAAAAGATTTGGGTTTCTTTTCTAGAAAACAGACCCACCTAAATCTAGTATAATCATCAACTAAGAAAAATACATAATATTTTCCTACATTACTACCAGTTTGTGTTGAATAGAAAAGATACATATGAACCAATTGTAATTCATCAGTAGTCATAACTGCACCAATTGATTTAAAACATTATTTATGGTGCGTTCTATATAGACACAAATCATGACCTTTTTATTAATCAAATATAGGCTCCATTAAATCTTTAAAAAGTATTTTCTTAAAGTGTTTACATAGGTTCCTAAGGATACAGGATCATAACCTTTTATGCCATAAAAAATATTGATCTTCTATTGAAGTAATACAAGGTATATCTTGGATCTTATGTTCTTAAAAATTTAGTGTGTATGAATTCTCTAGCATGTGGGCAGAAAGAGTAATATCATCATTGTAATTGTGTACAAAGAATTTGTGATTCCTAAAATTCACAAGGTAACCTTCATCACATAATTGGATTATTCTAATGAGGTAGTTCTTAAGACCCTTAACAAATAAAACATTTGAAATCCATGTTTTTTACAGAAAAAACAATGTTACCTTTACCAAATATCTCTCCCTGGTCATTATCTCCAAAATTTACTATTTCTCCTTTCATATTGATAATCATTTCAAAGAATTTTTTGTTACAAGTCAATTATCGGGAACATCCACAATACATGTACCACGTGTTACTATTGTTACTATCATTATTTTCCTGAATTTAAGAGTTTTAGACATTCAGAATCAAATCATTCATGGATCTTTAAATTTTAGAGTTCAAAATTTTAGGAATCCACATTTTCATAGAAAAATAAGCTTTATGAAAACCTAATGATTGAATTTTGTTTAAAGGAAAAATTTTAACCCAATTTCCACCAAACTGAAGTTAGTAAATAATGGAGAACTTTGAGGAACAAAAACGTTATTACTAAAAGTAGTTTATAATGAGTATAACCAAATCCAGAACAACTCTGAAGAGGTCAAATTTGGAAATAAATTTTTTTCAATGCTTTCGTTATGAGAGGTAATGTTTGAAATAAACTTCATTCAAGAAAATATTTTAGACATTAGTTTTATAATAATGTTTATATCCTCAAAAATAATATTTTAGAACTAGAAATAGTCACTAAAATATTTTTCATAGAAATTACATTTTCTAGATCTTTAGAAATTTTAACCATCTCAAAATTGAATTCCTCCTGGTTTTTGGAAATGCTTTCACCAATAAAATTTCTTATCCATATCATTAGAATTATATGATACTTCTTTAGTAAGAGCAGAAATTCTAGAATTTTCCTTATCAAGATTTTTCTTGTGTTTGGAAATTTCATTCTCAATATGTTTAGCAAACCTAGACACTTCTTCATCTATAGGTAATATATTATCATCATCAGAAGAAGATTAATCATCTAAAGACTTATAGTATTTATAGTTAGTATAATTTTCATTCTAGTATACATTAGTCATCGATACTGCATTGTGTACCTTGGCCATTAGGTAATTATTTCAATAGGTATTCTAGTTAGTCCAAAATTATTCTTACAAGAATATTCATACTCTAAGGATTCATTAGAAAAGTCACCACAACTGGAACTCCATGTGTCATTGGCTTTCAAAACATTCTTTGATTTAGTATTATAATACTTTTTTCTATTCCTCACCGAATGGTTTTCCATTTTTAACCATTTTCTTAAGAATAGGATAATTCAGCCTGATATGCCCTATCCTAGTGCATTCATAACAAGTAAAAATCGAGTCATTCTTTCCATTTTTTCCTTTCTTCTTATATCTATACTGAAAGTATTTTTTTCCATATATCTTCTAAAACCATCAAGAATAATTATTTATCTCATTTTCACTATGTCCACCTTCACTAGATTTAGATAAAACAATGGATTTATTTGACTTGGATCTTGAAACCCTTTTAGGATTCTTGATATTAGTGGTAGTAAAGGCCACACTTCCATTTCCACTATTTTTTTATTCACATCATCATCTATTTTCATTCATTTCTCATGTTGAAGAATATTTTCAAAAATCTCATAAAGAGTAATTTAAGATACTTTCCAATACTCATAAATTTTTTTTCTCTTAGATTACCACTAATTAGGTATGATATCAATAATCTTGTCCAAAAGTGATTCATCATCACTACTACAAAAATGGGCAAGGGAAGCACCACCTTATATCAGCGCTATGCAAGAACTGCTGATAAAGAAACCATGTATCGGCACTAAACTTTTAGCACTGATATACGGTATCCTTTATCAATGCTAAACAACCGCTGATAAAAATACTCATTATCCGCTCTAGAAAAGCTCTGATAAATAATCCATGTATCAGCGCTAAAATGTTAGTTCTCATACTATATGGATTTATCTACACTTTTTTAGCTCTAATAAAGTGGACCATTATCAGCACTAAAAGAAGCGCTGATAAAACCATATTCCATTTTTTAATAATGTAGGTCACACAATTACCTCTTTTTATCATGACCTAAAGCTCTTGCGGTACTGGAACCCTATGACTCCCCTCCGCCGCCTGCTGAGTTTGTGTTGCCGGACCTCCACCACCCTCTATCTTCTCATTGCCGGACCTCTGCCACTCGCTGAGCTTTGTATTGTCGGACCTCCTCCACCCTCAAGCTTAACTTTTCCAGACCTCCACCGCCCGAAATGCCCTCGAGCTTCGCATTTTTGGACCTTCGCCGCCCGCTGAGCTTCACCTTGCCAGACCTCCCTTAAGGCAAGTTTTCCAAATCATTTTTTAATATTGTTCTCCTCTCCCATCACACATAACCATATGTTGATTTGTAATGATAGATTTAATGGATATTTGTGATTGTGATTGTTGTAGGATACATGATTCATCCTTTTCTTCTTCATGTTTGTCTATAGGGTAATGCCCCTTGTCAATGCTCGATTTGGGTCCCACTTCTCCTAATGGTTCAGAAATATTATTCTATAAATAATATCACACTATTAAAACATTTTTTATTGGATTTTTTGATGTGAGGATTTCCCATCAATGCTGTTCTAGTGGATTTTGTGTTGAATTATTTCATCCCTAGGTTTCATTTCCTCTAGTGGTGATGATTCTGCTTCATTGTAGATTCATGAGTGTTCTTCCTATATATTGTGATGGGGTTCTTGGGGGTGAGCATCCAATATATTTCTATTACTCTTAAGGTATAACATTTTTCTAATGACTACGGTGGGTTTTTAGGTGATTTGGTATTTGTTTATTCTAGATCCTAGAAACCATTAAATTTGATGGAGTTATGGCTGTATATGTTATATAAATTCTTCCAACAATCACCATTATGAGAAGGTGTGGTTTTAATTATAGAATATATATCCTTTTATTTAATTATATTATTAGATAATTTTGTGTTGTTAATGGGTGATGAGGTTTCTAAGGTGATTAATTCTAGTTTGTGATCTTGTTAGAGAAGTTGTTGATGATGATGTTGATCAGGGGCATCATAGTGCAGGTATCAAGGCACATGTATCATCATGATTTGAGTTATGATTCAATATCATATTTTTGTTCGAAATTTGAATTTACTGATGTTTAATGGGGCATTTTTTATAATTTCACATATTATTTGAACATATGTGGCTATGACATATATATTTTTTCATTTTATCATTACTCCATTATTCTTGGATTTTCTATTAGTATAGATTTTTTACTGTAAATAAAAATGTGGAATCTTTGGGGAATGTTTGACATGGGTTTATTTTCTTTAAAAAGGATGGTTTATTAATTTAAAACATCTCTTGAGAAACCTAGTATTGGTGGAGATATTTATATGCTAATCATCAATGGTGATCAATTAGTTTACACTGTCAGAGTGAAGTTTATGAAAAATTTAAGGTCCTTCACACATGGATTCCAGTTTCACTAGATTCCTCCTTGGTATCATCGATTCCCTTAGATCCAACACCATGTCACCATAAAGTAAGGAAGGAAGGATAAACTTTTTATTTAAGGACAACACCACCTAGTTCTAATGAATTTCTAGCCCATCCAATGCTTGAACCCTATTGTCTTCGAGGCTTTCCCCCATTCATTCCTCCATGCTATATAAGTGACTTTGTATGGTACTGCCCTTGTATGGAATGATGCCCAGACCACCAAGCTTTCTTTCCTTGCCACCCTTACTTCCATCTCTATCCTTCTCCCTTGCTAAGGTTACTGACTGCTTTTCTGTAGTGTCCAGGCCCGTTCTTAGCAGTGTTTGTTCTGTCTCCCTTAGCTCTAAGCCTATCATCCATCTCCAAATACATATTGATCTAGAGAGAACTCCCTCACAATCCCCCAAGTTTCATTACACATCATCCCCCTACCCCTTTGAATCCTCATCTCCCACTCATATGAAGCTTACCAACCAGAAGGGATTATGAACATGTTCAAAATCAAGGGACCTCAATGAGAGATCTTCCTCCCACATCAATAAGGATACTAGCTCTAGATCGAATGCCAGATCCCTGTCCTACCCATCATTATTATCTTAATATGTAATGCTCATGGTCTTAGTGCCCATGTTAAATCATACTTCCTCACTATATAAATTAATAAGTATAATGTCATTTTTGTTGTTGTCAAATAACACAAAAAACCCTATAATAATCATTGAATTCCCCTGGAAGATTAATTTGTATGTATTTCTACACTCTCACCCCTCCAACAGACTTAAATGGGTATTTTGACACAATAAATATGTTGTTGAGACTGTTCAAGATTGAAATCAATTCATCAATACCAAGGTGTCCAACGGTGACACCTCCTTCCTTATGACTTTTGTTTTTGGAAGCTAAGAACCTATTCAAAGGGAATCTATATGGAGTGAACAAAATACCTTCGATCTCTCCCACCATCCATTGTTTTTTGGGGTTACTTTAATGATATTTACAACCCAAAGGAAAGGAAATGTAGAAGCCCATTCCAGATAAAGGCTATCATGGAGTTTTTTTAGTTCATGGCTGGGAAGGGCCTCATTGATCTCCGCTTCTCAGGTGACAGTTTCACCTGGTGCAACAACTGCAGGGGACATCACCTCTTGTGGAGTCTATTTGATAGGTGTCTAGATAACATGATATCCACTAACCTATTTTGAAATACCATGTTTTTTCATCATGCTTGAGGTATTTTGATTCACTCCCCCCTCTAGGTTTCCATTTCTTCTTGGAATGATCATCAGGAACGGTTTCACTTCCACCAACAGAGGGTTAACATCCTAGGGTACCAGGACATGGTTAGAGAAATATGGAATGAACCCTTGTAGGAGTATCGGGCCACCTTAAACCTCAGTTTCCTAACCTCTAACCCTGATAGGTGCGTGTTCGCCCCTTCATCATCAGGAACCTTCACCACCTGGATATACGGTCACATATGGGATCCTTCAGAGTATTCTAATAGATGGAATGATACCTTTGGTTTATTCGATTACTAACAGTAGTTTGAGATTTATGAGTGACTATATACTTATTATATTCTCTTATTATTTCATACAAACCACCACTTGATTCGAGTAACCGGATTGAAATCCATATTGGTACTTTGGTTCTGATGTGGATATAATTTTTTATGTGTTTGTGACATGTGTATGTGTGGATATATGTGTATCTAGTCATGATCATATTGAATGTAGGGTAGATACCTAGGATTGGTAAATGCATCATTCATGATTATTCTTTTGTTTGGTCTAGGGTGATTTGAGGAAACTATAATGAATCAAAAGTAATTAAATTTAATGAAGATGAATAAATACTAATGGTTAGGCTCTATTAATCTATATTTTTATAAGGATGTTGTTCTATTATAATGTATTTGGAAGTCTTGTTTTGTGTACTTAAACCATAAATACTAATATTTGAGATTCAAATAGGATGAAGATGAATAAATATTGGATGGATGCTAATTGTTTGACAATAGAGTACGAGAACGGAGTGAAAGAGTTCATCATGTTTTCAAAGGATCATTCTCAAATCCTTTGTACATGTTTACATTATTGTTATTCTAGAATACATACTCCAGAGGAGTTGGGAGATCATTTGATATGTCACAGAATAGATCGGAGTTATAAATGTCGGAATAAACACGGGGAAAAAGCGAATGTAGCTATTGGCTAGAATAAAACTATGTTTTATGGATCATCAGATATGAATACAAATATGGATAACGAAGAAGACCGTATGGAGGATGTGATTACAGATGTCAGTGATGATGAAGAACGTATTTAGGAAATGACAAAGACAATTGAATATGAACTTCGTGATTGCCCAAAATTGTTTGAGAAGTTAATGTGTTGTGCAAAGAGGCCGTTGTATGATGGTTGCACTAAGTATACAACATTGTCAGCTGTACAGAATTTGTATAAATTGAAAGCAGGCAACGGATGGAGTATTTTCAGTTTTATGAAAATACTTTCTCTCTTGAATGACATGCTCCCGGAAGATAATGACATACCAAGCCGGACATATGAAGCTTGATTAATGCTATGCTCAATGGGTATGATTTTTGAAAGAATACATGAATGCCTGAAAGACAGTTTATTTTTTCGCAAGGAGAATAGATCACATACAGAATTCCCAACTTTTGGTGATTCTCGATACAAGAAAGATAAATCTAATCCTACAAAATTTGTATGGAAATTATAATCATTCCAATGTTTAGGCGTCAATATGGAAGTGAAGAAACTACAATAAAATTATCGTGGCATGTAGATAAAAGAAATAAAGATGGTAAATTAAGTCATCCGGCTGACTCTCCTCAATAGAAAAAAATTGATCATGAGTATCCTGAATTTGGAAAAGAGATGAGAAACCTTTTTCTTGCATTTTCAACAGATATAGTGAATCCTTTTTGTTTTCAAACTAGCACTCATAGTACATGGCCTATTATGTTGGTAAATTCTAACTTGCAAGCCTGGTTATGTATGAAGTGAAAATTCATCATGTTATCTATGATTATATTAAGACCAAAATAACCAGGTAACGATATTGATGTTTATCTGGATCCTTTGATCGAGGATTTGAAGTTATTGTGGGATTCAATTGTTATGTTGTATGATGCTTATAAAAGTGAATACTTGACGTTGAGAGTGACGTTGTATGGGAAAATAAATGATTTCCCTGCTTATGCAAATTTTTCAGGCTATATCATTAAAGGAACTCAATGGTGTCTTGTGTGAAAAGAAGATACAGAATCATTTAGGTTGAATGATTCTTTGAAATATGTGTTTCTAGGACATCGTAGATTTCTACCTCATTGTCATAAGTACCGATCTTGGACGACAACATTCAATGGAAGTTCAGAACAATGCACAACAACGTCTCCACTAAAAGGTGATCAGCTGTTTGAGAAAGTAAATTATCTAAACACTGTTTTTGGTAAACTATTTTTGAAAAACCTTACAAAAATTAGTTGGAAAAAGTGATATGATTTTTTTTGAATTACTATACTGGAATTGTTTGTACATCAGACATTTTCTTAATGTGATGCATGTGGAAATAAACATATGTGATATTATTATTAGAACGTTTCTAAATGCCCCTGGAAAAACCAAAGAGGGGATTAAGGCAAGGTTGGACATGGTTGACCTGGGAATACGAGAAGAGTTGGCTCCTGTGAAGAGTGAAAATCAAATTTTTCTTCCTCCAGGTGCTTATACTCTTTCTTGAGAGGAGGGATATCTGTTTTGAAACATCATCAATGATGTAAATGTTCCATAGGGTTATTCATCAAATATCAAGAACATTTTTCCAATGAATGATTTGAAGTTAAAATGTTTGAATTCACATGATTTCCATGTTTTGATAAAAGATCTAATTCGTATAGCTTTAAGTTTCATTTTTCCCAAGAATGTTCATCATACGTTAACCAAATTTTATTTCTTTTTCAAATCTATATGTAGAAAAGTTTTAGACCCAGTGAAATTGCGAGCTATGGGAAAATAAATTTTCATCAAATTATGTGAATTAGAAATGCTCTTCCCTCCAACATTCTATGATATGATTGTCCGTTTGATGATTCAATTGGTGAGAGAGATTTGACTTTGTCGTACTGTGCACTATAGATGGATGTATCATGTTGAATGGTATATGAAGATTTTGAAAGGGTATGTCAAAAATCGAAGTCGACCACATGGTTGTATAGTGGAGTGATATATTTTTTAGGAAGCCATTGAATTTTTTACCGAATACCAATCTTATGTGGAAAGCATTGGTCTCAAATAATCTCATCACACTAGACACATTGCGGGTGAGGGAATATTTGGAAGATATGTTCTGACAATCAGTATTATAGATCGGGAGCAGGCCCATCTTTATGATTTGCATAACAGTTGGGAGGTTTCTCCATATATAATAACTCAAAAATAAATTCATAGGCAGTTGAATCCATCAAGGGCTGAAAAATGGTTATCAAATACACATAATCAGCAGTTTATAGGACTATTTCACGACCATATTTTTAAGAAGATGTATGAAAATTTGTATTCAATTTTTGAACGACTTCGATGGATAGCCGCTGGACAAAGTGTGTATGTATTATCTTACAGTGGTTATGTAATTAACGGTTATACATTCTATACAGATGAACATGATGAAGATAGCGCCATGAGAAATAGTGGAGTTAAACTAGTGCCTAAAGCGATGCATGTTTCGTGTAGTAAGGACAGAAATCCAATTTATGAAAATATGTTATAATTTTTCATTATCAAACTAATATGTGAGTTGGATTATAGGACATTCGAATTGCCTATTTTTCAATGAAAATGGGTTGATAACAATAGTTGTTTTAAAATAGATGAATGGGGATTATGAATGTTGATTTTAGTATAGAAGGGTACAAAGACGAATAGTTTATAATGGAATCACAAGAAGTACATGTTTTTTTGTTCCAGATCCTGCAAAATAAAAGTGGTCGATTGTTCTGTTATCGTCCAAAAATACTAAAGGTTCCGATGAAAATTAATTTGAGAACTATCCTTTCAGTGGTACATCGAAATCATTTCGTAGCAGTCCCAATGTAGATGATGTTTTGTATGTTAGAGAGGACCACAATGAAGGGATTTGGATAATCGATAGAGGTGTCAAATACCTTAAACCTTTCAAAAAAAGAATGATAGTTCAATAAACATTTTATATTTTTTTGTAATATAGATCTTGTTATCTCATGTTATTAATGTATCATTACTGAATTTATGTCATCTAAATTAATTTTTCAACCAATTTTGCAGTTAATGACTTCTGCACATTCTGGTGCTCCTAACCTTGAGGCTGAACAAGTCTCTCAAGCTGATGTTGTGGTGGCTGCTGCTGCTCCTACTGCTCCAACTGCTGCTGCTGCTCCTGCTGCTGCTCCTGTTGCGGCTCCTGTTGTTCCTGATCCTCCTCCTGCTGCAGCTCCTGCAGCTCCTGCTGCGGCTGCTAAGGCTCCTAATACTATGGATCCTACTACTCCTAGTGTTGAGGCCCAACAATCATCAGCACATGCTGTTGATATCATTTCAGATGAACATATAGATGATGTTGATATCGATGAAATGGTTGGGAATGAAAGACCTACATTTTAGAAAAAACAGATGCATCGTAGTTTGATGATGTTTGCCAAAGTTTATAAGGTGAAAAGAAAAGGCATCATATTTGAAGTCGGATGGAATACACGAGGCCAACATGTGAATTCCAACAATTGGGCTGTGTTTAGCAGCTTTATTGGAGTTGTCACTCTGCAATGCTTGCCTA
Source organism: Viscum album (assembly GCA_963277665.1). Classification (NCBI taxonomy): domain Eukaryota; kingdom Viridiplantae; phylum Streptophyta; class Magnoliopsida; order Santalales; family Viscaceae; genus Viscum; species Viscum album. Next base: position 824,250,063 of record OY728157.1, read on the forward strand.
ATGACATAGATTCATGGCACCATGTTGTGTTCAGGCTGAAGGATGGGATCTAGGAAGAAATTACGGTAACATTATGAATATATTTCTTTAATTTAGTAGAAAATAAAATAATAAAACTATGTCTTACTCTTCTAAATCTCTTACAGATTACCATTATAGTAGAGGATTCACACAAAGATTATATACTAAGGTTTGCAGGAAGGATTCATAGAGGTTTTTGCACTATTTTAATAATATTTCACCTGAAAGATTCCAAAGAAAAAATAAACCAACACCCACCCATTTTTTACGCTTTCCTGATATCCCAATAAGCATGGGATGCATTTATTGGCTGACTTGGGGATGAGAAGTTTCATGTACATTGTTGGTGATAATACGTTGTTTGAGGATACATGTATTCATCACATTGATTTTCAATATTTCATTTATGAAATAGAAACTCTGTACAGAAAATAAGTAATGTGCACCAAAACCAGCATACCCCTATTGAAACGTAAGGATGGGGTACGCTTCATTAGAATAGAAAATGGTAAGTATTTTAAATTTATAGTAATATTGTTAGGTGCCAATAAAAAACATCATAATTATCTTTCTATGTTTATATGTAGATTGATGATTCTAAAACAAAATACACATCCATCCCACGTCAGGTGCTATGGAAGGAGGTACGTGTGAATAAGGAAGGGATGTTAGTAGGAAAGAACTAACAAAATGTGTGGGAAATATGTGTAAGTATGACAAGAAGATAAAATTATTTGATTTAAATTGATATTACATAAAAACAATTAGTTATTTTTCTATATCTGATAATCACAGGAATCAGCTACTCCTATAGCGGATACAGACTTATTATCGATGGTTTTGAAGCAGCCAGAAAAATACGGTCGTGTTAGAGGTGTGGGTTTTGGGGTGACACCCGGAGTATATTTTGAGAAGAAGAAAAAAATAGATGATATAGAAGAAAAATTGTAACAAATGAGTGAAAAATAACAACCCTTGAAGAAAAATTGCAATGGTAGGGAGAGATTCTAGCAAATTTTATCGGTGGTAAGCAAAGGGAAGACACAATTCAGGAACAACCAGTGCGTGAACATCCCGACCCACCCACACTAGCTTTGAGGTGAGCCATTCCCCTTAAAGAACTATCTTAGTCGTGGTAATCAATATTCTAATAATTGTTCCCATGAAATGTTAATCAGACAAACACTGATAATTTTTCTATACTGATCATCTAAAGGGTGATAATTATTGTGATTTATATCTGTCAATACCCACCTATCACCTTGTAGTGAGGGCTACAGTGTTCAATATCCTAGATGCCACACTACCTAATAGACCACATCCAAAAGATCATATGAAAGTGACGATTATTGTAGCTCATGATCCAAATGCAGAGCTACATATTCCACTTGTTGATTATGATATTCATATAGTCCAAAAGGCTATTGGGACATTCATTTCATGGCCGTCACAACATGTAAGAGTACATGAAGACAAATAGGTATTTATTTCCTTTTCTTTAAGCTAATCCTTTAACAATTAATGAAAAATATGTATGAACCAATGATTTTTGTTATAGACAGAGAAATGGAAGGGGGTGACAAACGTCGGCTCAAAACCATCTAAAGGATTGACCAACCGATCCCAAGGAGCTACTGAAAGCACAATAACACCACATGTTCTCTATCCACATTTACAAGCGTTGAAGACTCATGTGGATACAAAGCTTAAAAATGGTAATTGTAATATAGTGGTTTTAAAATAGAATATATATGGAGAGGAAAGTCAATATTTTTTTTCTGGTGAAAATTTAAATGAGATCTTTGAAAATTGTTGGCTAGGCGTCATATTGTAAATGTATATATGAGGTATGTTTCTATGAATTGATTTTCTAAAAGTTGATCTAATGTTCAAATTATGACTAAATGAATTTTATATTTTTGACAGATGCATTTATGAAAAAGAGTTGACGGAATTTTTCCATGAGCCAAGATTTGGACTCGTTAGTCCTTATACAACATCAACACACCTAACAAAATTAGATCCATCAAAAAGGGATGCAATAGTGAACAGATTTCTGAAACCATTTGAAAGAAAAATTACAGATGATAGACTCTTCCTAATACTAACCATGCAGGGGTAAAACTCTACGATTAAAGTATATCAATTATATTTTCAATTATTTTATTACTTATGCCATTTTGTGTTTTTTGGAAACATTGGTTGCTAATTGTGGTGAACTTGGATACTCTAAAGATTTATTTTCTGGATTCAAAGCAAGGATATCCATCAAACCGACCACACATGATTGAGTTTGTGAATCTGTATGACACTACATCTTATGTTTTTGGTCTAAAAATCAAGTAATATAATTTATATAATCTTTTACTGAGGATTCTGTTATGATAGGGAGGTGTATAATTATCATCTAAAAAAAGAATGAGGATAGGGGCTAAGCATAAGGAGGCAAGCAAGTACTACGTCTGGAAATATATCAGGGTATATATAATAAAATTTTACTATCCAAACACATCTCAACACAAGTTACATATTCTCCAAAGGATCAATTTTTTTGTAGTGTCCAAAACAAACAAACAATAATGAGTGTGGTAATTATGTCATTAAATTTATGAAAGAGATCATTTTTCATCAACAAACTAGCATCCCTAAAGAGGTATTTTCAAAAATAACTACTAGTTCGTTTAATTTATTTATTAATTCTTAATTTTTATATTTTTCAGTACTACACTGACTGCTAAAAATACTCATACTCCAAGACAATATAGATGTGTTTAGAAACGAGTGGGCCGCATACCTGATGGTAGATTGTACAAAAATACAATGAAGATATGACTTGGGGACATGTACAATTGGTGGTCATTTATGAGAGGGGTTAAGGGGATCAAAAGATTAAGCATTTTTGTATGTAAATGTTCTTAGGAAAATTGTAATTGTTATTCAATAAAAAATACTATCTCTAATGAGTCATTTTTCCATTTTAATAGATGACATGCACTATAAACATGAAAGAACGTTGAACCACTAAAAGGGTCTCTATTTTGTTTAAAATGTACACAATTTTAAGTGAAAACAAAAACTGACCTATGAAAATCTGACCAAATGCATTAAAGTTGTCTTGATATTTTATAATAATAATCCATGGGTCCTTCGTGACATGTATGAGTCATCCCCGCCTCAATCTGAGGAACAATGTGGCTGGTACCACTCAAAGGGTCTCTCTTTTGTTCAAAATGGACACAATTTTAAGTGAAAACAACAACTGACCTACGGAAATTCGACCAAACGAATTCCGATTACGTTGATCCTTTGGTAGAATGATCCATGGGTCCTTGGTGACGTGTAAGAGTCATACAATCCTCAATCTGAGGCACAGTGTGGCCAGAATCACTCAAAGAGTCTCTCTAGGGTTTTAAATGGAGACAATTTTAAGTTAAAACAACAACTGACCTACAGAAATTGGACTAAAACCATTCATATTTTGTTTTCCCATTTAGAGAATGATCCATGGGACCTTTACGAGTCATACCAACCTCAATCTGATGCATGGTGTGGCCGGTATCACTCAAAGGGTCTCTATTTGGTTTAAAATGTACACAATTCTAGTTGAAAACAACAACTGACCTAACGAAATCATACCAAATGCATTTGGATTTTGTTGATACTTTAGTATAATGATCCACGGGTCCATTGTGACATGTATGTGTCAATCCCGCCTCAATTAGAGTCATGGTGTAACCGCTATCCCTCAAAGGGTCTCACTTTTGTATAAAATGGACACAATTTTAAGTGAAAACAACAACTGACCTATGTAAATCCTACCAAACACATTTGGATTCCCTTTATATTTTATAAGAATGATCAATGTGTTTTCATTTGATGTGTATGAGTCAACCCCGCCTCAATCCAAGGCACTTTTTGGCCGGTAAGACTCAAAGGGTCTCTATTTGTTTTAAAATGTACACAATTTTAAGTGAAAACAACAACTGAGATACAGAAATCTGACTAAACACATTCAGACTGTATTGATCCATTATGAGAATGATCCAAGGGTTCTTTTTGACATGTACAATCCATCCCTACCTCAATCTGAGGAACAGTGTTGTCGGTAGCACTGAAAGAGTCTCTCTTTGGTTTAAAATGGACCAATTTTAAGTGAAAACAAAACCTAGACTACGGAAATCTAACCAAATGCATTCATACTGTGTTTACATTTTATAAGAACGATCCATGGGTCCTTTTTTACATTTACGATTCAACCCCTCCTCAATCTGAGGCACGGTGTGGCCGGTATCACTCAAAGGGTCTCTATTTTGTTTTAAATGGACACAATTTTAAGTGAAAACAACAACTGGCCTATGGAAGTCTGATGAAACCGATTCTAATTGTGTTGATCCTTTAGTAGAACAATCCACGGGTCCTTTTTGACATGTAAGAGTCATCGCCACCTCAATCCGAGCCACATTGTGGCCGGTATCACTCAAAGGGACTTTATTTTGTTTAAAATGTAAACAAGTTTAAGTGAAAACAACAACATACCTATAGAAATCTGACCAAATGCATTCATATTGTGTTGATACATTAGGAAAACGATCCAAGGGTCCTTTTTGATGGGTAAGAGTCAACCATTCTTCAATCCAATGAACGGTGTGACCGCTCTCACTCAAAGGGTATCTCGTTTGTTTAAAACGGACACAATTTTAATTGAAAACAACAACTGGCCTATAAAAATCAGAAAAAACAAATTCGGATTGCCTTGATATTTTATAAGAACAATCCAAGGGTCCTTGGTGACATGTACGAGTCAACTCTACCTCAATCTGAGGCATGGTGTGGCCGAACCACTCAAAGGTCTCTATTTTGTTTAAAATGTACACAATTTTAAGTGAAAACAACAACTGAGCCACATAAATCTGACCAAAACCATTCATATTATGTTGATCCTTTCTGGGAATGATCCACGGGCTCTTTGTGACGTTTATGAGTCATCCCTGCCTCAATCGGAGGCACGGTGTGGCCGGTACCACTCAAAGGCTCTCTATTTTGTTTAAAATAGATATAATTTTAAGTGAAAACAAAAACTGACCTACGAAAATCTGACCAAACGCATTCAGATTGTGATTATCCTTTAGGAGAACAATCCATGGTTCATTTGTGACATGTAAAAGTAAATACTGCCTCAATCCAAGCCCCGGTGTGGCCATTATCACTCAAAGTATCTCTATTTAGTTTAAAATGGACAAAAGTTTAAGTGAAAACAACAACTGACCTATGGAAATCTAACCAAACCCATTTGGAATGTGTTGATCCTTTTGGATAACGATAAAATGTTCCTTTTTGATGTATACAATTCATTCCTGCCTCAATTCAAGGCACGGTGTGGCCGGTATCACTCAAAGGGTCTCTATTTTTTTTAAAATGGACACAATTTTAAGTGAAAACAACAACTGACCTATAGAAATATGAACAAATGAATTTGGATTATGATGATACATTAGGAGAAATATACAAGGGTCATTTTTGATGTGTATGAGTCAACTAATACTCAATCCGAGGAACGGTGTGGCCTACATCACTCAAAGGGTCTCTATTTTGTTTAAAATGGAAACATTTTTAAGTTAAAACAACAACTGACCTACAGAAATCTGACCAAACCAATTCATATTGTGTTTATCCTTTATGAGAAATAGTAAAGGGTAATTTGTGACGTGTAAGAGTCATCCCTGCCTCAATCCGAGGCATGGTGTGTCCGGTATCACTCAAAGGGTCAATATTTTGTTTAAAATGTACACAATTTTTAGTGAAAACAACAACTGACCTACAGGAAATCCAACCAAATGAATTCTGATTATGTTGATCCTTTAGAAGAATGATCCATGGGTCCTTTGTGACATGGATGAGTGAACCCTTCCTCTATATGTGGCACAGTGTGACCGCCATCAGTCAAAGGGTCTCTCTTTTGTTTTAAATGGACACAATTTTAATTGAAAACAACAACAGACCAATGAAAATCCAACCAAATGAATTGGATTGTCATGATCTTTTATAAGAAAAATCCAACTATCCTTGGTGATGTGTACAAGTCAACGTCGCCTCAATCTGAGGCACGGTGTGGCTGGTACCACTCAATGGGTCTCTATTTTGTTTAAAATGTACACAATTTTAAGTAAAACAACAACTAACCTATGGAAATACGACCAAACACATTCGGATTGTATTGATCATTTAGGAGAACGATACAAGGTTACTTTTTGACATGTAAAAGTCATCCCTGCTTCAATCTGAGGCACGATGTGGCTGGTAGCACTCAGAGAGTCTCTCTTTGGTTTAAAATAGACACAATTTTAAGTGAAAACAACAACTGACCTCTGTAAATCTGACCAAACACATTCAGATTGTCTTGATCATTTATAAAAAAGATCCATGGGTCCTTTTTGATGTTTATGAGTCAACCCCACCTCAATCCGAGGCACGGTGTGGCTGGTATCTCTCAAAGGGTCTCTATTTTGTTTAAAATGGACACAATTTTATGTGAAAACAACAACTGACCTACGGAAATCTGACCAAACCCATTCTGATTGTGTTTATCCTTTAGGAGAATGATCCACATGTCCTTTTTTATGTGTATGATTCATCTCCGCCTCGATCTGAGGCATGGTGTGGTTGGTACCACTCAAAGGGTCTCCATTTTGTTTAAAATGGACACAATATTAAGTGAAAAAAACAATTGGCCTACCAAAATCCAACCAAACGCATTCGGATTGTGATTTTCCTTTAGGATAACGATCCACGGGTCCTTTGTGATGTGTATGAGTCAATACCACCCCAATCCACGGCACGGTGTGACCGGTATCACTCAAAGGGTCTCTATTTTGTTTAAAATGGACACAGTTTTATGTGAAAACAACAACTGACCTACAAAAATATGACCAAACCCATTCGGATAGTATTTATCCTTTAGGAGAAGGATCCACAGGTCCTTTTTGATGTGTATGAGTCATCACTTCCTCAATCCGAACCATGGTGTTGCCGGTATCACTCAAAGGGTCTCAATATTTTTTAAATGGAAAAATTTTTTAGTGAAAACAACAACCGACCTACAAAAATCTGACCAAATGCATTCAGATTATGTTGATCCTATGGGAGAACAATCCACAGGTCCTTTGTGACATGTAAAAGTCATCACCGCCTTAATATGAGGCACAATGTGCCCACTATCACTCAAAGGGTCTTTATTTTGTTTAAAATGGATACAATTTTAATTGAAAACAAGAACTGCCTGATGAAAATCCAACCAAAATCATTTGGATTTCCTTGATATTTTATAAGAATGATACAAGTGTCCTTGGTGATGTGTACAAGACAACCCTGCCTCAATCTGAGGCATGGTGTGGCTGCTACCACACAAAGGGTCTCTATTTTGTTTAAAATGTACACAAATTTTAAGTGAAAACAACAACTAACTTAAGGAAATTCGACCAAACGCATTTAGATTGGGTTTATACATTTGGTGAAAGATCCACGGTCCCTTTGTGACATGTAAGAGTAAACCACGCCTCAATCCAAGGCACGGTGTGACCGATATCACTCAAAGGGTCTCTCTTTTGATTAAAATTGACACAATTTTAATTGAAAACGACAACTGACCTATGAAAATCAGAACAATGCATTCTGATTGCCTTGATATTTTATAAGAACAATCAAAAGGGTCCTTTTTGATCTGTATGAGTAAATAATGTCTCAATTCGAGGCATGGTGTGACCACTATCACTCAAAGGGTCTCTCTTTTGTTGAAAATGGACACAATTTTAATTGAAAACAACAACTGAGCTATGAAAATATGACCAAATGCATTCGTATTTCCTTGATCTTTTATAAGAACGAACCAAGGGTCCTCGATGATGTGGATGAGTCTACCCTGCCTCAATCTGAGGTATGGTGTGGCCGGTACCACTCAAAGGGTCTCTATTTTTTTTAAAATGTACAGAATTTTAAGTGAAAAAAACAACTGACCTACGGAAATATGACCAAACACATTTGTGTTGTATTGATACTTTTAGTGAAGGATCCACAGGACCTTTTTGACATGTAAGATTCATCCCCACTTCAATCTGATGTACGGTGTAGCCGTTAGCACTCAAAGAGTCTCTCTTTGTTCTAAAATGGACAAAATTTTAAGTGAAAACAACAACTGACCTACGGAAATCCGACTAAATGCATTCAGATTGTCTTGATATTTTATAAAAACGATCCATGCATCTTTTGTGATATGTAAGAGTTAACCCTGCCGTAATCCGAGGCACAGTGTGTCCGGTACCACTCAAAGGGTCTCCCTTTTGTTTAAAATGGACACAATTTTAAGTGAAAACAACAACTCACCTACGGAAATCTGACCAAACACATTCAGATTGTGTTGATCCTTTAGGAGAACAATACATGGGTCCTTTCTGATTTTTAAGAGTCATCCCTACCATAATCTGAGGCATGGTGTGGCCGGTATCACTCAAAGGGTCTCTCTTTGCTTTAAAATGGACACAATTTTATGTGAAAACAACAACTGACCAACAGAAATCTGACCAAACACATTTAGATTATGTTGATCTATTATAAGAACCATCCATGGGTCCTTTGTGACATATACGAGTCAACCCCACCAACACCCTGGACCACCCCCACCCCCCCTAGACACCAACCCACCCCCTGGACACCCCCACCCCCTCGAAACCCTGGACACCAGCCCACCCCTTGGAAAGCCCCCCCGAACTCCCCCATCCCCCAGACACCCCTACCACCCCTTGGAATGCCACCTCAACCCATTAAACATCCCCCAAGCCCCTGAATTCAGAATTGAATTCTTTATGTACTTAATTAACTTATGAATTATGTTTAAATGGTGTACGAGTATACTTGGTCTAATTATCTTATGATTTATGTGTTAATTTTGTATGGGTATACATTCTCTATTTAGCTTATTGAGATGCTGAATTTTTTGGCTGGTGTTCGGGTGTGCTGTTGCAGATTCTTTCGTAGCAGCAGACGGTGCATTTATCTTATTTTTTTTAGCGCTGATAAATGGTACTTTTATTAGCGCTAAAAAAGATATGATAAACTCCACCTTTATCACATCTAAATAAGCGCTAATAAAGGATAATTTTATCCATGCTAAAGGAGTGCTGCTAAAGTCCACCTTTATCTGTGCCTTTTTAGTGCTGATAAATGTTTCATTTATCTGTGCTTTTTTAGCATTGATAAAAGATCGATTTTTCAGCGCTAAAAAAGCATTGATAAAGGTTACCACCTCTTTATCAGCGCCGAGCATTACAGTGCTTTTTTATCGCTGATAAATCCCGTTTTGAGCACTGATAAAGACCATTTTTGTAGTAGTGCATCTAGAAATTTCTCCCACATAGATTGTGAACTTTTATCAATTTTCATAAACAATTCTTCCACATTACATATAGGTTCTCTGTAAGGAAATATAAATCCATTATATTCTACTCTTGGCATTGCTCTACTAGTTTCTATAACATTAGATGTACTAAAATGAGTAACCTTTAATTTATTTTAGATACAGTTATAAGCTTTACAAGAAGAAATCTGATTATATATATTCTGGTAATGGAACTCAACTAAGTATCATGTACCTTGTAGTTTAGATGATATTCAATATTTTCTTGATTGGTAAAAGTTTTTAATTCCTTTTCTAGAATCATTTAATCTCCAATAATCTTAAAAAAAGTGTCCAATCGAGTATTTATAACAAAAGTCATCATATGATCTCTTCAGTATTCTAAATCATTACCATCAAATATAGGTGGTCTGGTAGGATTTAGATTTTCAATCAAACAAACATTTAATCCTATTATTTAAAAAAATATCATTCCACAATAACTTGTTAATAATTAATGTTTATAAACATAGAAAAAAAATTCCTTAGTAAGGAAAAATTTAGAACAATAAAAACAGCAGCAAGAAAACTAATATGTGAATATAAATATTTAAGAGACCTTCTCTGATACCAATTGTAGAATTGAAATATTAATTTAGATGCACAATTACAGGAGGGGGTGAATTTTGAGTTTAAAAAATATTCATTTTTAACCATAAAGAAAAATATGTTTTAAAAAATTAAACATTGTAAATTTACATGACCTCTTTTAGTTCTACAAACAAACTAGGTTTTAGAAATGTGCTTCTGAAAATGAAAATCAAGGAAAGTTTACAAGGAAAATATTTTACCTTAATGTGTATTTAATCTAACTTATCTGAGTTTCAAAAAGTACAAGAATGTATAAAAAGGATAAACATTCTTCCTTTATCAAAATACAATGGAAATAATCTTGAAACAAAACAAGTAACAAGTGTGAAATCTTTTAACCCAAATGGATGGGTATCCAACAAACTTGGATAAAGGTCCATTCATTTATACTTTGAAGAAAGTGTGTCTTACTCACACCCAAGTAAACCCTTGATAAGAATATTAGAATCTGTCTTTCTATCCCCACATGCCCTCGAACATTAAGATAGTCGGCACCTCTATATTTCTATCCATGGAATTCCTCTAACTTCCAGGAAGTCGGTACCTCTAAATTTCTATCCACAGAATCCCTTGATTGATCACTACAATATTCGGAGTTGCAGAAATAAATCTGAACAAGATGCTCAGTATGACCAAGGCATGAGAGTCTCTCTCTCTAGAAATCACATCTCTATAGTGATAAACATGTGTTGAGCTTGTTCAAATGAGATCCTGTTTATAAGTACTTATCCAATAGTCATCTCCCTCCTCCAATTGTAATATTTTTCCTTGAATATCAATAGGACCTATACACGTGTCACTCAAACAATGGTTACTTAAAAACAGATTGTATGGCATCTTTTCATAACTATTATAGGTGTATGCAAAAATAAGGTTTCTTAACCAAATATAATTTTTAATTTATAATGAAAAATAAATTTGAAATTATAACCAAATAATCATTCATAGACTATGAATAATGGATATTAAGATTATGTTTTTTAAGGAATTCAGATTGTGAATTCTATATAGTTTACGGTCTAAATTCCAATGAATTTAGAATCTGAATTCTCAAGAATTAGATTTTTGAATTCTATAGAATTAAGAGTCTATATTCTATAGAATTAGGAGTCTGAATTCAATGGAATTTGCAGTATAAATTCTAAAGAATTCGGAGTCTGAATTTTAGAGAGATCAGACTCTGAATGTTAGAGAATTAAGAGTTTGAATTTTAGATAATTCGGGGTCTGAATTTCAAAGAATTAAGAGTCTTAATTTAAGATAATTTAGAGTCTAAATTTCAATGAATTCAGAGTCTAAATTTCAGAGAATTTGTAGTCTAAATTTCATAGAATTTGGGGTCTGAATATTCCAAGAATTCGAAGTCTGAAAACAGAATACTCTAAAACTAATGATTTATAGGATTCTGAGGTATAAGATGTGAATCCAAATTTCATAAAAGGAATAAAAAGAGTTATATGTAGAGAAACTATAAAATGAACAATGAAAACTAATGTAAGGTTATAATTTCCTTGGATAAGAAAATTTTCCTTGTTAATATAATTCTTATGGAAAATAATTTTCTTTAAGATGAAGCGATTGTGATTTTCAAAACACATAGGAATGAAAAATTCCTAAGGAAACCATATTGACTCAAAAATGTGTCCATTAAATTATTCAATTTAGATAAATATGTGTTAAGATACAATTATATTCATATAATAATGTTTTTACAAGTGTTGGGGTAGTTTTCTAATATTTAAAATATTATTTGTACCCTCAATTACCTGATTTATCCTTAATCATGGTTAAAAAAATTAATAGAGTCACTATTCATAGTTCCCAGAAATAAAGGGACGTAATTATTCAATCTAGATCCAATGATTAAAAATATTGAACAAATTTTTTTAAAATAAATTAATGTAATATGTAGATATAATTTAAAAATTAATCTTATAGAAGTGAAGAAACATTGGGTTTTTAAAGTGAAAACAATCAAAATATTGAAATTCTTTTATATTTGAATTCAATGTTAAAATTATTCTAACAAATTAAATTTAATCAACTAATAATATTTTTATATATTTATAATTAAAAAAACTAAAAATATAATTTAACACTCTCAGTTATTTATATGAGAAATATATTTCCAATTAAAACGAAATATTTTTCATTATTCAGAAATATATTAAACATAACAATAAATAAAAAAAATTATTCCTAAATAAATTTTGATATCTCAATTTCTAATTAGATGATTATTTTTTCAAAAAAAATATAAAAATGTCAGAATATTATTTAAAATAAGTGCATCATGGAAAGGTGGAAAAATACTATATTAAGAAATAAATTTTTTAATCATAAAATTTGATTTATTTTATATCATGTCTATAAAAAAGATAAGTAAAATTTTAACTAATATATTAAATATTATATATACATTATTAAAATAATACTATAATATTAAAAAAAATTCATTGTTATAAACCACACTTGTGTTCATTAACATTTATTTGCAGATGAAAAACAATCCAATTAATTTCAAAAGTGTTATTCATGTGTAAAAAAATACATTCATAATTTAGTTTATCCTGTCGATACCCTACATTGTAAAGGTGAGTTTATTTTTTTCATTAAATATTTAATAGAAGTAAATTTTATTTTCTAAAAGCTTGTGATGTGTGTAACTCCAGCTAAAACTATTCTTTCTATAATGAAATACATTGAAGAAGTATTATTTGTTTTTGAAAGAAAATCTATCTCAAAAAAATATTAGTTTGTTATATTATACACCCTTTAATTGAATTTCTCTCCTAAAATTGATATGTGTTATCATTATGACAACCCTGTTTTTTTATTACAACTTAAACATGCTTTATTACATAAAACTTCACTTGATCCAACAAAGAAGATCGAGAGGTTTAGTGTCTTTGGGGCTTAGGATCATTACATAAGAACTTTAAACTTGAAATACAACATCTTTATTGAAAACTTCCTTTACATGACCACTACATTCCTTCGTACTTAGCATTGCATGGGATAACCTGAGGACATGCATAAGAAAAGGGTGAGCTATACAGCCCAGTAAGGGAGTACATAATGAATAACATGAGGAGTACAATACATGTTAGGCAATAGGCATATCAATAGATCATAAGATAGACATGAACATAAAGGCATGATAAAGCATGATAATCATAACATGGAAATGTGGCAACAACACTTAACATTGAATTAGCATGAGCCAAGGCTCATTGCACATGGAGCATGAGTAAACCCTCATTGCACTTGAAGCACGAGTAAACCCTCGTTGCACTTGAAGCATGAGTAAACCCTCGTTGCACTTGAATTAGCATGAGTCAACACTCATTGCACATGACGTATCATGATACTATACTTTACCCAATGCATTGGAGCGCTATCAGGGCGCACCCTTCTTAAACATTTCATTTCATGCATAAGTGTGCCACATGGATCATAAAACATGGATTCATAAAACATAATCATTTATTCCTCGATAAAGGAATGTGGAATTCATACATGAAAATTTACAATCAATAAGTAAACGTGCATAAAGGTGAATACCCTTGATGGAGAAATGGGCATGGTATTCACTACACAATGATATTGGCTTAGAAAATCGGTGTGATTTCGGCAGCGTAACGGCGTGACATAAGAATTCATAAAAAAAGCTGATGAGAGAGAAAGGGGTTCCTCATCATATTTACATGTAATGGACAGTAAGAAGGTCTTATAGATACATGTCCCAACAATTGAAAAGGAATTTAGATTCATGATACAAAAGTATTGCTTGAATATAGAAGAGGAGAAAAAGGTTCCTTTCGGAATTTCGGCATAGTAACGGGTGTACATGGGAGGCATTTAATGAGAGAGAAAGGGGTCTCCCATCATTCAAACAATAAGAGGGCAGTATGGGAGAGGTGCGAAACCATACCCCAACATTCATAAATGAAATTAAAAGGGCAATACAACTTAAAGAAAATTGACAAAAATGAGAAAGGAAGAAAAAACCCTTACTTGGAAGTGTGCTTCCAAAGGCTAGAGAGAGGCTTGTGAGAGGCTTCTTGGGAGCTTGGGGCACCTTGAGAGGATTATAGAGAGAGTAGGGTAGATTTTGGACGAACTTCAAGGTCTTTGGGTGAGGAGGGAGTGGGAGCTTGGGTGGGTTTATATAGGAAAGGTGAGAGAATTCTTTATTATTTAGGTTTGGGACCCCTTATATTAAAATAATCCAAACCACAAACCATCCCATGGTATTTGCCCATGGTTTCTGGAAAAGGAGAGAGGAAAACAATATTTTACAAGGCCAAGGTCCGAACTTATTAAAAAATTAGGGTTGCTTATGTGGAGGTGAGTCACACTCCCATGGAAATTAATTTAAAAAGGCAAAGTGTTGAATAAGTCTTGAGGGCTCCATTAATGCTTTGAAAAGTGAGTCAAACAAACCCAAAACCTCATTATTTTAATGATAAAACATATATTAGCCGAACCTAAGGATTATGGTATTTTATTACATCACCATAGGGTCATTATGATGTCATAAATCACATTATATATTTAAAAGGTATTTAATTTTTACCCAAAAATTGGACTGTCTCAGAAAATTATGAAAAATTCACCGTTGGATAATTTCGACGTCCTGATTCCAAAAATAATATTTATTTTATCTAAATAATTTTCTAAATATGTGAATTTGCACTTTTAAAATAAAAACCGACATTTATAAAAAATTCACGGGTTTTGACAGAAATGGCTTTCAAACCTTAATAAAAATTTTAATTGCATTCATAAAATTATAAGATCATTTATATTTAATAAAAATTAATTTAATATTAATAATAATATTTTATTAAAATATTATTTAATTCAAAAATCCTTTAATTTAATAAAATATAGTTCTTAATTAAATAATAACTAAAAACATCATTTGTACTTTAAAAACTAATTACAATGCATCAAAAATGACTAGAAATAATATTCATTATTATATACAAAAATAATGTACATGAACATGGTGCTACTTATTTGTTACATAACCCCTTAAAATAGCCGCATAAGACCTAAGGGTAAGGTGTGCGATGGTGACAGACTCTTGGGGTTGCTCGGATAACATCGCTCGAGTGGTAATCTCTATCAACTTCCATTTTTCCCGTAGACGATCACGTTCGAGCTTGACTTGATGAAGCTCAGCTTGGGCTTGGTCAAGGGCAAAGCCCAAAGACGCCACCTCCTTTCCGAGCTCCGACAAATGGGCTTCGTAAGGGGCAATTCTACTGGATGAGGCCATCGCTTCCTTTGTCTGAGTAGAAAATTGGTTCGTTAAATCCTTATATTTAAACTACCCAGATGATCACTGTTCAACGGCTATAAAAGTAACGGTCACAAATCTTGACGTTAAACTAAAGAAGTTGACATCATATAAAAACATAAAGAAACATTTAACTGGATCAAGAGGGATTTTCCATTAATGAAATTTTGGGTCGTTACAACATTCCCCCCTTAAGAAATTTCACCCTCGAAATTTTCCTTTTCCCACACTAAAACAAATGTGGGTAACTTAGCTTCATCATATCCTCCGACTCCCAAGTTGCTTCTTCAAACTTGTGGTTTCTCCACAACACCTTGACGAGGGGCATTGTCTTATTTCGTAGAACTTTTTCTCTACGATCCAAGATCTTCACTGGTTGCTCCTCATAAGAAAGATCGTCTTCTAATTGTACCACCTCAGAAGAGAGTACATGTGAAGGGTCTGGTATGTACTTCCTTAAGAGGGATACATGGAAGACATCATGCACCTTGGCCATAGTAGGTGGAAGTGCTAGTCGATAGGCCACAGCCCCAACACGATCAAGAATCTCGAAGGGGCCGATGTACCTTGGACTTAACTTCCCTTTCTTTCCAAACCTCATGACCTTCTTCCACGGAGATATGCGTAAAAACACCATGTCTCCGACTTTAAACTCAAGGTCTCGTCGACGATTATCTGCATAACTCTTCTGTCGACTTTGGGCTGCCTTGATATGCTGCTGAATGGTTTTCACCTTCTCCACCATTTCTTCGACCATTTCTGGTCCAAGAAGCTTACGTTCACCGACCTCATCCCAACATGCCGGTGTTCTGCACCTTTTCCCATATAGGGCTTCATATGGTGCCATTTGGATGCTTGAGTGGAAACTATTATTATAAGAGAACTCAACCAGAGGAAGATGCTGATCCCATCCTCCTTTAAAGTCCATTGAGCACGCTCTCAACATATCCTCAAGTGTTTGGATAGTCCGCTCGGATTGGCCATCAGTTTGAGGATGATAGGCCGTACTGAAGTTCAGTTCAGTATTCAGAGCATGTTGAAGACTCTTCCAAAACTTAGAGGTAAATCTTGGATCTCGGTCCGACACAATAGATAGTGGTACTCCATGCAACCGTACCACTTCCCTGATATATATCCGTGCCAGTTGATCCAGAGAGAAATCCTCTCGAATAGCAATGAAGTGTGCAGTCTTTGTAAGACGATCCACAATAACCCAGATTGCATTGTTGCTTTTGGATGTCCTTGGAAGTCCAGTGACGAAGTCCATGGTGATGTTCTCCCATTTCCATTCTGGTATGGGCAATGGTTGCATCATCCCCTTAGACTTCTGCCTCTCTGCCTTCACTTGCTGACACACCAGGAACTTTGATGTATATTCGGCGATCTCCTTCTTCATATTATCCCACCAAAAGTTTTCTCGGAGATCTCGATACATCTTTGTGCTCCCTGGGTGAATAGAGAAATTTGAACTATGTGCATCATCCAAAAGTTCCTTCTTCAGCTCCGAACTTGAT
This sequence comes from Viscum album, assembly GCA_963277665.1. Taxonomy (NCBI): domain Eukaryota; kingdom Viridiplantae; phylum Streptophyta; class Magnoliopsida; order Santalales; family Viscaceae; genus Viscum; species Viscum album. The sequence continues at coordinate 824,266,942 of OY728157.1, forward strand.
GGGACACATAGTCTTTTCCCAAACCGCACAATTCCTTCTTCATTAACATTAAACTCTGAGGATTTTCCCTTTTCGATAGCTTCCACTTTTTCTTGGATTCTCGCATCATCCTTTTGAGCATCCTTTAACCTTTCCAAAAGAGATGGTTGAGCAATCATTTGTGAAAGGATTGATGATGTTCCCTTCTTTATGATTCCCACGTCCATCTTCATCAAGTCTAAGAAGATTGGATCCTTCTCAATTCTCATCATTGATAGAATTGCTGGATCCTTTCTACTTAGGGCATCCGCCACCTTGTTCGCCTTCCCAGGGTGGTAATGTATTGAACAGTCATAATCCTTTATGAGCTCTATCCATCTTCTCTGGCGCATATTAAGCTCTTTCTGTGTGAATATATATTTAAGACTCTTGTGGTCAGTATATATCTCACATTTCTCTCCATAGAGATAATGCCGCCAGATTTTCAAGGCAAAGATCACCGCCGCCAACTCCAGATCATGCGTTGGATAGTTTCGCTCATGGATTTTCAACTGTCTTGAGGCATAGGATATCACTTTATCATTCTGCATCAGCACACATCCTAAGCCCTTCTTCGAAGCATCACTGAATACCACAAAAAGCTCCCCACTTGTGGGTAAAGTGAGCACAGGTGCAGTGATAAGCCTCCTTTTCAACTCCTTGAAGCTTTCTTCGCATTCATCACTCCAAGCAAACTTTACTCCCTTTCGAGTTAGCTTGGTAAGAGGGTTGGACAATCGTGAGAAGTTTCTCACAAATCGTCGATAATATCCAGCTAACCCCAAGAAGCTACAGATATCAGTTACCGATGTTGGCCTCGGCCATCCCTCAATTGCATCTGTTTTGGAGGGGTCCACAGATATCCCATTGCTTGTGATGATATGGCCCAAGAATGAGACCTCCTTCAACCAGAACTCACACTTGATGTACTTGGCATAGAGCTTCTCCTTGCGCAAAGTCTCCAGTACAGTTCTTAAATGCTCCTCATGGTCCTCCTTGGTTTTGGAGTATATTAGAATATCATCTATAAAGACTACCACAAATTTATCTAGGTAATCTCTAAAGACTCTATTCATCAAGTCCATGAATATTGCTGGAGAATTGGTGAGTCCAAAAGGCATTACTATGAATTCATAGTGCCCGTACCTTGTACGAAAAGCAGTTTTGGGGATATCTTCCTTCTTCACCCTTACTTGATAATATCCCGACCGCAAGTCGACCTTGGAGAAGTATTGAGCTCCACGCAGCTGATCAAACAAGTCATCGATTCTTGGGAGAGGATACTTGTTCTTTATCGTGATTTTGTTAAGTTCACGATAATCGATGCAAAGCCGCATTGACCCATCCTTCTTCTTGACGAAGAGGACTGGTGCACCCCATGGTGATGCACTTGGGCGTATAAACCCTTTATCCAGATTCTCCTGTAGTTGTTTCTTCAGTTCTTCAAGCTCAACCACAGCCATTCTATATGGAGTCTTGGATATTGGTAGCGCCCCAGGTATAAGTTCAATTGAGAACTCAACATCTCTTCTTGGAGGAAGACCAGGAAGTTCCTCGGGAAATACTTCAGCGAATTCCCTCACAATAGGCATTTCTTCAAGGGTGGTTTCTTCCTTGGACTCAATCATCTGAGCCAGATATGCGTGCTCATAAGGCAGTAATATCCATGCTTGAGATGATGGAGCTAAAGGAGATTCATCTTCCTCCTGACACTTGTAAAGAATCGGGGGTCGATTCTCCATATGGAGTGTGATTTCCCTCTCCCGACAATTTATGTTGGCTCTATATAAGGAAAGCCAATCCATGCCAAGAATTGCATCAAATTCCACCAAAGGGAGTATGACGAGGTTCGCCGGGAAATTCAATCCACAGATTATAACAGGGGAGGACTTATACTCATGGGATGCAATGATTGCCCCATTTGCCGTACTCACCGACATCTTTACTTCCATGATTTGTGGTGGTGCAGGGATTATTCTACTAAACTTTTGAGATATAAAAGAATGCGTAGAACCTGAATCAAAAAGTACGTTCGCTATTCTTGAATGAATAACTAGCGTACCTGTCACCACTTCGTTGTCGGTGTTCACTTCGGCAGAAGTGATGGCAAAAGCTCTTCCTTGCTGTCTTGGAGGTTGTTGATTGCCTCCGATAACCCTTGGATTAGGGCACTGATTCGCAAAATGACCCGGTTCTTTTCATTTGAAGCATTGAACAACGCGTTGAGGTTCGAACGGAGCGTTCCTCCCCTCCGTCGCAGCCACGGGTCCTTCTTGCTGACAGTTAATAGCTAGGTGCCCTTCTCTTCCACACTTGAAGCATTTTCTTGTCCCCCTAAGGCAATTCCCAGGGTGCTTCTTTCCACACTTTTGGCAAGTGGGGTGCTGGAATTTCTTAGCGCCGTTGGATTTATCCATCGGACCACCAGCATTGAAGTCCACCTTCCGCTTCTTGTCCCCATGATACCCCTGTGATTCTCCGATCTCCATTTCAACCTTAAGGGCACATCGGACAATTTCCTCATAGCTGTCGAAGTCACGGATCGCTAATGCTTTCCGCAAGCTGGGCTTCAGCCCACCAAAGAAGCGGTCAACCTTGCATTCGGGGGTAACGACAAAGCCAGAAGCGTATCGTGCAAGCCTTGTGAAGTTTGCCTCGTATGCTCCCACAGATTCCTCATCTTTCTGCATGAGGGAAAGGAAGTCCCTTTCCATCTTAAGACGGAGGGTGCGTGGAAAATATTTATCGAAAAACATCTTCCGGAATACCTTCCATTCCAAAGCCTCGATCTCCTCCTCAGGCTTCGTATTTTTGATCAACGTCCACCATTGATCAGCTTCACCCTCCATACGATAAGCCGCCAGGAGAACCTTCTCTTTTTCAGAGCATTGGAGGATGGAGAATATCTTTTCAATGGAGTTGATCCATTGTTCAGCAATCGTGGGATCAGATGATCCACTAAAAGTAGGAGGCCTTTGTCTCATGAAGCTTTCAATAGCGACTTGTTCTTTCTTAGGGGGGGTTGAACGTTCCTCTTGACCAGTGTTTCTATTCAAAACTTGAGTTAGCTGAGAGAGAAGCGTGACAAAGTTCGCGATTCCCGCTCCCATTGGATTGGGCATCTCATTGGTACAATCGTCACACTGATCTTCACAACGGTTGTTAGCCCGAGTTCTCCTATTACCGGCCATTGGCTGGAATAAAAGGAAAGTTAGGGGTAACACATAAAGGGTAATCCAAAGACAAAAGTTGATGACTTATAAATAAACTTTAATCTCTTCAACTCATGAGTCTATAGGATTCAATCCAGGCTTTTCATGATCTTCCTTCTAACATATATTCTTAGGGGCATTTTTCCCTTAATAAGGGTTCATACTAAGATTGTGAATTTATCAAAACATATCCCCCGGGAGTGTCGTAACCAAGAGTGCAGCAAGGCCCGTTGTCGTGCACCAGTTCCCGTTCGAGTCTAGCTCAAAGCGGTGTTTTCGGGTTTTACCCCTAGGATACATCTGTGCCAGATCCGCCTCTACCTGCTCGTATCCAGACAGGGATGTATTTGTTTGATAAACCACTTACTTAGTATTTACCAAAACTTAGGGATGTTTTTATTATGCTTAGTCTTGTATCTAAGGCTTTACTAGGGTTTCCTAATCCCAAAAATAACTAAACCTATCCTCTGATACCAACTATGACAACCCTGTTTTTTTATTACAACTTAAACATGCTTTATTACATAAAACTTCACTTGATCCAACAAAGAAGATCGAGAGGTTTAGTGTCTTTGGGGCTTAGGATCATTACATAAGAACTTTAAACTTGAAATACAACATCTTTATTGAAAACTTCCTTTACATGACCACTACATTCCTTCGTACTTAGCATTGCATGGGATAACCTGAGGACATGCATAAGAAAAGGGTGAGCTATACAGCCCAGTAAGGGAGTACATAATGAATAACATGAGGAGTACAATACATGTTAGGCAATAGGCATATCAATAGATCATAAGAGAGACATGAACATAAAGGCATGATAAAGCATGATAATCATAACATGGAAATGTGGCAACAACACTTAACATTGAATTAGCATGAGCCAAGGCTCATTGCACATGGAGCATGAGTAAACCCTCATTGCACTTGAAGCACGAGTAAACCCTCGTTGCACTTGAAGCACGAGTAAACCCTCGTTGCACTTGAATTAGCATGAGTCAACACTCATTGCACATGACGTATCATGATACTATACTTTACCCAATGCATTGGAGCGCTATCAGGGCACACCCTTCTTAAACATTTCATTTCATGCATAAGTGTGCCACATGGATCATAAAACATGGATTCATAAAACATAATCATTTATTCCACGATAAAGGAATGTGGAATTCATACATGAAAATTTACAATCAATAAGTAAACGTGCATAAAGGTGAATACCCTTGATGGAGAAATGGGCATGGTATTCACTACACAATGATATTGGCTTAGAAAATCGGTGTGATTTCGGCAGCGTAACGGCGTGACATAAGAATTCATAAAAAAAGCTGATGAGAGAGAAAGGGGTTCCTCATCATATTTACATGTAATGGACAGTAAGAAGGTCTTATAGATGCATGTCCCAACAATTGAAAAGGAATTTAGATTCATGATACAAAAGTATTGCTTGAATATAGAAGAGGAGAAAAAGGTTCCTTTCGGAATTTCGGCATAGTAACGGGTGTACATGGGAGGCATTTAATGAGAGAGAAAGGGGTCTCCCATCATTCAAACAATAAGAGGGCAGTATGGGAGAGGTGCGAAACCATACCCCAACATTCATAAATGAAATTAAAAGGGCAATACAACTTAAAGAAAATTGACAAAAATGAGAAAGGAAGAAAAAACCCTTACTTGGAAGTGTGCTTCCAAAGGCTAGAGAGAGGCTTGTGAGAGGCTTCTTGGGAGCTTGGGGCACCTTGAGAGGATTATAGAGAGAGTAGGGAAGAGTTTGGACGAACTTCAAGGTCTTTGGGTGAGGAGGGAGTGGGAGCTTGGGTGGGTTTATATAGGAAAGGTGAGAGAATTCTTTATTATTTAGGTTTGGGACCCCTTATATTAAAATAATCCAAACCACAAACCATCCCATGGTATTTGCCCATGGTTTCTGGAAAAGGAGAGAGGAAAACAATATTTTACAAGGCCAAGGTCCGAACTTATTAAAAAATTAGGGTTGCTTATGTGGAGGTGAGTCACACTCCCATGGAAATTAATTTAAAAAGGCAAAGTGTTGAATAAGTCTTGAGGGCTCCATTAATGCTTTGAAAAGTGAGTCAAACAAACCCAAAACCTCATTATTTTAATGATAAAACATATATTAGCCGAACCTAAGGATTATGGTATTTTATTACATCACCATAGGGTCATTATGATGTCATAAATCACATTATATATTTAAAAGGTATTTAATTTTTACCCAAAAATTGGACTGTCTCAGAAAATTATGAAAAATTCACCGTTGGATAATTTCGACATCCTGATTCCAAAAATAATATTTATTTTATCTAAATAATTTTCTAAATATGTGAATTTGCACTTTTAAAATAAAAACCGACATTTATAAAAAATTCACGGGTTTTGACAGAAATGGCTTTCAAACCTTAATAAAAATTTTAATTGCATTCATAAAATTATAAGATCATTTATATTTAATAAAAATTAATTTAATATTAATAATAATATTTTATTAAAATATTATTTAATTCAAAAATCCTTTAATTTAATAAAATATAGTTCTTAATTAAATAATAACTAAAAACATCATTTGTACTTTAAAAACTAATTACAATGCATCAAAAATGACTAGAAATAATATTCATTATTATATACAAAAATAATGTACATGAACATGGTGCTACTTATTTGTTACATAACCCCTTAAAATAGCCGCATAAGACCTAAGGGTAAGGTGTGCGATGGTGACAGACTCTTGGGGTTGCTCGGATAACATCGCTCGAGTGGTAATCTCTATCAACTTCCATTTTTCCCGTAGACGATCACGTTCGAGCTTGACTTGATGAAGCTCAGCTTGGGCTTGGTCAAGGGCAAAACCCAAAGACGCCACCTCCTTTCCGAGCTCCGACAAATGGGCTTCGTAAGGGGCAATTCTACTGGATGAGGCCATCGCTTCCTTTGTCTGAGTAGAAAATTGGTTCGTTAAATCCTTATATTTAAACTACCCAGATGATCACTGTTCAACGGCTATAAAAGTAACGGTCACAAATCTTGACGTTAAACTAAAGAAGTTGACATCATATAAAAACATAAAGAAACATTTAACTGGATCAAGAGGGATTTTCCATTAATGAAATTTTGGGTCGTTACAATCATAGGGTTAATACATGATATTTGAATCCATATAAACCCACATACTAAAAATGAATACTAAAATTCCATTTAAAATGTTACAACTGGAAACATAATAGTTACCTATTGTAACTCATTAATTGGTTTTCATATAGGGGAACATGGGGTGAATGTGAGAACATAGACCACGAAGTAAAATTTAACTGTGATGTTCTGATGGAGAGTGATAGAAAACATGTATAGGGGAATTTTTAGAATCATAATGTCATAAGTCTATGATGATCTATGGTACCATTTGGATCAACAGAAAAGAAGGTAATAAAATAAAATTTTCTGTTTCAGGATCCATTCCCTAGAGTTTAATAATTTTCTTGAGAAGAAATTTGTAATTGATTTAATATCATGTCATAAAAATATATCATCCTTTAATTATTCTTTGATCATTTCCCTCTTAATCCCAAACACCAATAAATGAAGATGACATGATCATAAGATCGATAGGATGATAGGGTATTCCACTTTCGTTAACATTACCAGAAAAATTTTAACCCTTGTTATCTAATATGAATAAGTCCTTATATGGAGAGATAGTAATTCGACCAATAGTACCTCATATTAGGTTTAACAAAAACTATTCCATAAATAGAACACCTTATAAAACATCCAAAATTTAAGAGTCCAAAACATTAGAAATAAGTTCACTAAAATTATAACAAATACCATAGTATTGGTCCCCCATATATCATAATATAGATTTTGTTTTCACATTTGATACCTATGAATACATTCACCATGTATTATTGTAATTCTATATTGAATACAAACATTATTCTTCATTTCTTATATAAGATATTTTCTTAAAAAACATTTTAATGGGAATATTTTGATCATCCTTTTACCAATTAAATATATTAATTCATTATTCCAGAATAAAAGGAGATATTTTCCTAAATTTTCACTAATGGAAGATTAATAAAATTTCTATAAGGTTCAATCATAAATAATATAACATGAAATTTAAAACTTAGGAGAGAAGAATAAGTTTTCCTTAATTATTCTGGTTCAGTTAATCCAGTTTCATATCATAAAATTTCTCATTGTCCTTTTTCCCCATATATTTTTTGGCTTATCATTTACATTAGTCCTTGTATTGGGTAACATGTTAGCATAATTCAAATACTCCATGAATTTGAATCACTATATTATGGTATGTGTATTTCAAGGATCATTTTAATTATTAACATAACTAGCTAAATTCTCCATATCACTTCAGTATTCAACTCCTTGATGACCTACCTTCCCACACATGTAAAAACCTTAAAATTCATTTTAGGCATTCACCTCAGTGATTCATCCCACATTTCTTGCATATTGATACCAAAGAATTCCTTCCACGATTTATGTCATCATGAGACATAATATTCTATTTTTCTTATATAAACTAGAGGAATGTTGGGAATTTCCAATTTCAGTTTCTACATTATGTGCACATTGATCGAATTCATCATAGTTACAAATATATCTTCTAACCAAGTTTTTTCCATTACATGGTTTCATTCAACCAAAGAATTGATCAATTTTTATTTCATGGCATATGATTAACAAAGAGGTATATATCAAAAGTCTTGAAAAATTAGAATCATAGGTACCAACTCATACATAATCCTTTTTATTTAGCTTTTTTAATTTCTTTCATAGATTTATTTATAGAATACGAGGGATTTACATACTAAAAGTATCCCCTTAAACTATTTCAATTCCATAGATTCAATTTTTTCTAGTTCCCTAACGTTCTTAATCTGACTCCACCACTTCCCAACTTCATCTTCAAAGTGATAAATAACCAAAATGAATTTTTCATGTTCTAAATTTTTTTTATAAAAAATAGATTTTTAGTGGTTTTGATCCATTTTGCAGTGACAAGTGGATTATAATACCCACTAAAAGAAGGTTAGTTTTTCTTCAGGAAGGAATCACCAAAGGTTATTCCATAATTTTATCATTGTGAAATCTAGAATGATGCATATATTATTTTCTATGTTAATTAATTTTTTAATTTCACCTCCAATGAAATTTTATTTCTAATGATGATAATCATTTCATTTCCCATTATGTTCACCATTGACAGAGTTCCACTGCATTCCATCCACTGACTAAAACCAAAATAATATTGTGAGAAACACTTATCAGATTGAGAAAACTCATAATATATGGGAATTACATATAAAAATTCAATTTATACCATCCTAGTTTTTATACTAGGTAATTCTTGATTATTATAAAAACACTATTATTGTAACCCATACTAAGGATTATCCTTAGAGACATCCCTGGACATATTCTTAGAAATATATTGATATATCCCACAAAAGATCTCACGTCCTAGATTCCAAATAATTTCTAAACCATTCCTTTGATATAAAGTATATAAAATTTTTATTTTTAATAATAATATATATAGTAAACCATATCTTCTATTTAATCCATATTAAAAATATTATACTTATTAAAAGTAATAGTGTGACATTTTTTCGCACTCTGTGATTTTAATTATATCAAATAATTTTTTCATGTATGCTTAACAACTAATTTATTAAATTGATATTTTTATGTGTTAAGGGTATAATTAACTTCATCCAATAAAATTTTAAAAATCATCAGGGTATTTTTATTATATTTCTAATATTAATTTTACCCTCAATTACCCAATTTACCCTTAACCATTGTAACAAAAATTAATAATGTTAATATTTATATTATTCAGAGATTAACTGCTTCTCATTACTAAAATTGGAGCTTATAATAAAAAATATATAAAAATTATTACAAATTCAACTCACATAATTTTCAATAATGAATTAAAAATTAATCACATGGATGAAGGGATATTATCAGATTTCAAGGTGAAAACTTTCAGTAGATTGAAATATTTTTCATCAAAATTAAATGTGAAATTGATTCCAATGAACTATATTGTTTTAAATCATAAATATTGATATGATTATAATTTAAAACCAATTACGATATAATTTAATAAAATCAATTATTTAGATAAAAACTCTATTTTCTATTAAAATGCAATTTTTTCACTATTCAATAAAGAAGATTATTGATAGAAAAATTCCAAAGAACTAAACCAAATTAAATTTTTGATATCCCAATTTATAATATGATGTTTATAAATTCATTTATAATTTATTAAAGTGTCTGAAAATATATTTAAAATAAGTGTTCCATAAAAAGGGTGAAAAATAGATTTTAAGAAGAATTTAATTTTTAATAATATAACTGGATTTATTTTTAAATAATATCCAGAAAATTTAAGGGATAATGGATAAAATAAGTATATAGAATATGATATATATATATATATATATATCATTAAAACAATCCTAAAATATTGATTTATTTATATTATTGGTACAAAACACACATGTGCATATTTAAATAGTTTTTTAGAAAAATATTTCCTTTTAATATCAAAAATGGTCTTACATGTGTAATCCATACTTTAATAATTCATTTAATCATGTTCATACCATCCATTTTAACTGATAGGATATAATTTATTTTTTTAAATAATAATAATAATAAAAATATGTTTTCTGGAAACTCATTATTGCGTGTAATGTAAGATACAACAGTGTTGCATGTAACACAAGACATTAAAGATGTAAAATTATTTTAAATATATATATATCATAAAAATAGTATTTTATTAAAATTAATCTTTGATATGTTGTGTATTTTTTATGGGTTTTAACTTTTGGTGTATTGTGTGGAATAGTTTTAGTAGTTCAAGTGTGGTGTCATCATGACTATAATAAATCAAAGATCAAAAAATTGACTATTTAGCATGACTCATCATATGATAAATTCCATAGGATATTATTTTGGAGAATTATTACGAATGGGTGGAATTTTATTGTGAGGTTTTAGGGGTCCATTCTGTTATATGTTTATATAATCATCATAAATCAATGTTTTTTATTCTCATATACGGTTATATTTTTTGAGAATTTGAAATTATCTTCAAATTCCAAAACTATGACACCCCTATTGTTGTTTATATATATTTGGAATGTTTAGAGATATTTCTGATGTGAAAATATGATTATCAAAATGGGTTAATGGTGGGAAAATTTTAGAAATACACTATAACTAATTGACTATTCTACAATGAATTTGAATTTTCGATTGGTGTGATTTGTGTAATAATAAATTTTAGGGGAAGGGGTATAATGGCAATATAAAGGAATGAGTCCATGATATGACCCCTTTATGTATGATTAAATTAATGGATATTGGGGATATTATTCTCTTGAAAAAATGATTGATACACCATGGGTGATCATTGGGGTTTGATATTTTTATAGCTAGAGGGGATGTGATGTGATGGTTTCTAAAAGGGGAAGCCTTTTAGAATAGTTAATGCGTTGTTTCATGGAGTATTTTATGGAGTTAATACTATTAGGATGTTAAAAATGATTTATAATAATATTGAACAATGTTTTATGTTATAATGGATAACTGACAGTAGGAACGGTGTCCTGATAATTGGGTTGTAGTGTAGTTAATCCTTTTATATGGGGATTTCAATTTGAACTCACAAGATTTTACATGAAAGTTTTATTTTATAGTTTTTAAAATAAATTTAGGACCAATAATTTCATTATGACCCCACTCATAATTTTGAATTGAATTTATTCTTATGAGACACATCTGACCTGCAACAACCCGCATTATACCTCTATTATATTTTCCTTGGGGGGGTAGTAATGAAAACTATTCTAATGTCTTAGCGATATGAATTTAAACATACCACGTTATTATTCTCATATATTGTTTACAATATTTTGAAATATCTCAATTAATGAGGTTTAGTAGAGATTCTTCCTAGTTATCATGACATCACCCATAGTGTTGTGGATTTTACATGTTTGGGTAACAGACATCCCGTTATTTCATATATAATTAGTTAATTATTTTGTCTTTTGAGATAAAATACAGGGTGAATTTGAATGAAGAAATTGGTCTAATTAGTCTAAATGTGCTACTAAATATGTGTTCTATGATGGGGATTTTGATCTTAATTTTTCAATTATTTTACCATGTACCTTTTTCATGGTTTTAGTCATGGTTTTAGTGTTGGATTGTTTCATGAGGGTTTTAGTATAGAATATTCATGTAAAATCATAGATTGGGTTTTGTTGAGACATAGAGGACATGGATTAAAGATAATAACTGAATTTTGAGGTAAGTGTTCTTTAAATAAACATGATCATATATATTGTTAAATTTTCAAGGCACAAGGTATCATGCCAACCATGAGATCAATATATTAATTAGTTAAAAAGGATTATACTTTATCATATTATAATATTTTTTTTCTTATATGGGATATGTATGGATTTACATGTAATGATACATTACTAAATTTCCAATATTAATCATGAGAGGTATGTATAGTGCTGGGAATTAGGAAAAATTAAACAATAATTTTCTATTTTATCCATTTTTCTTGTTAACATTAATAAGAGGGGATTTTTCCTCTCTCAAAAAATATATATTTTTCATATGGGTCAGGGTTTTGTGTTGGAATTAATATTTAGTGAAAAATATAGCTGATAAAAATTATTATATTTGGATTTATATTGATATTATTCCATCCATTATATGAATTTGATTGATTTTTCTAGTAATGTAATTTACTCAACTACAAGATGAGTGATGTTCAATTGGGGGGATGATATTCATATTATGTGGTGAAGTTTAATATTTTTTTGGTTATTATTTATTGGATCCCATGAAGGTTTTTTCTGATCAAAATATGATTAGATGACCATAGTGAGTTCCAAATAATTGTTCATGACACACGAGAAAACAATTAAAAATTGATACCAAGGTAACATCCATGGGTGAAATTAGATGTTACCATACAAGCCATTTTTTGAGAAGACCAATATAGGATATAGAATTTTCAGTTTTTGGGAGAGATAAAACCCATCTGATCCCTATGAAATAGGGCCAATAGTTGACATATCAAATTTTTATCAATGTTTATTTTGATGGATAAATTGTATTATGTTTATCATTATTAATATAATTCTAAAATGTTAATAGTTATGCTAAAAGATAAACTTCATTCCAATAATGGATTTACTATATTATGGATAAGGAATGCATACACACCATAGATTATATGATTAGATCAAATGAGTTTTTAGGCATCTATTTTGATTTCAAGAAAACTATATTTGTAAGTGGTTTTGTATACTGGATATTTTGATATGGTTTGGGTGATCATAAGGAACATGTATACCCATACGTGGAATGTTTGGTATCTATAAAATTTTCTCCAAGTCAATACTATTAGTTGGTCCTTCATTCCAACAACTAGGGATGGATTTCTTTTGTTTTTTTTGGCTTATTTTTTTCATTATTACTAACCATGGATGGGTAACAATAGTACGAGAAGTGAAATTGTATGGGAATCATCCATACTGAGGATAAAATGTAATTTTTATGATTAAAAGTGACATGGTGGGATAAATTTGATTCCCCTAATGTGTTATTGAAGACATGTTTGAACACAATGCGTCTAAGGATGGTTTTGAATCTAAATATTACTTGTGATTCCTTGTAAAGATAGGAGAGAAGGGTTGTTTATCTTTCCTCCCTAAACAACAATTATTCCTTTCGATATGAAAGGTAATATGATATGTCTTGGGCGTCATGGCCTATTGGTATTATTTTGAAGTGATCAAAGCTATTGTAACATTGGTTGTTTTAGTCCTTTCACTCCCGAGTGTCTTATGAAGAAACTATTGTAATTATGTGTTTTATGTTCACAATATGTTATTTAATTGTTCAAAAAATATCATATTGTTTGTCTAATTTTCATTCTATTAATATTATAGAAACTATTGGTTGTGGCTTACTAGGTTCTATATACTACCCGATCACGTGGCTTTATAACTTTGGTTCTCGAGAAGATATCATGTTTATTTGAAATGAAAAAATAGATACACAAGTATAGATATTGAATTGAATAGCTTGGTCGGTGTCATTAGATGATACTAGGTTATGACTCTAGAATATGTTATGATTATTTTCAAATTTTTATGTTAGTTTTTAGCTATATATATTTTCCAATATACATCATACTAGTGTATTCCCTATATATTTGATGGTCTAATAGAACATTATGTTATATCATATGGTATTTCATTTTTTATTATTTGTGTATCTCCCTATGTTGTTTTATTTTATCTTCTCTATTTTCCAATGACTAGTTTTATGTTACATATAGTATGGATTATAATTTTATGGTCAAGAGGGTATAGTCTCCCCACAACCTCACTATAGACCTTCAACATTAGACTGTATCCTTGTCTCTATGTGGTGGAATTCCATAGGCCACATGGTGGTATGGTATAATTATTGGACTAGTGAGCTTGTCTAAGATGAAAAAGTTGAATAAAAAATAACTCTCATTATCATTCTCATATAAGAATATATGAGTATACTGGGATCATATAAGGATTTTTATAGAACATAATGGTAATAACTTATATCTGCAGTCTATCATATGAGTATACTAGAAAATTAATGCTATATATGACTAATTTCATCCAACACCTAATGTTTTAACTCCATTAATTATGATGTGGAATGGAATATAAGATTGTGTTTTGTCATATAAGGGGTTCGAGAGTGTGGATTTTTGAAATTGTGAATTTTCAAATTGGATTGAAACTTGATGATTCTTTTTTATGTTAAACATTAGGCACATGTTAGTTTTCTAAGAAAACCATATAAACATATATAACCATTGATGAAGATTTAATGTAGCTTGTTTACACTTGAAATTACTAGAGGTCCTAAAAGTATCCTATTGATGAATGATATTTTTCACTTATTATTTAATAAATTAATATAAGGATAAATCATGAGATTGAATGACTAACTAGGATATAATATATTCATTAATATTTTAATGAATATTTTGGCCAAATTTTATATGATTAAAAAAATAGGGTTGACCAAATCAAAAAAATTGATAATAGTATATTGTAAAATAACTGACATACATAATGAACAAACGCTGATTTATATAATGTAGAGTATTACAAACAATTCCTCTCATTGATGGTTCAAATATAATCAAGTTGTTGTGAATGAATTAGTGTACACGGAATAATGAAATAAATGGAATTTAAATTCATATTATTACTATTAAGACACTAATCTAGTGATGATGTTGAATTTTTTCTTGATGGTGTTGTAGTTTTTAATATGTTTCTTTTCCAAATTATTTTTTCAAATTCTGAATGAAACAAGGGTTTAACAAGAATCCACTTATAGTTAATTATAATTACTCAAATATTATCATTAGATATGAATATTATACACCAATGAAATTATGTAATATGAGTATTGAAGTAATTTTGTGATAGGTTTTGGAGTTATTGGTCTCAATAGTGATATTAATTGGATTATTCTTCTTATGATAATTTTATCATTATGGGTGATCCTAAAATATTTTGTGTAGAAATAATAATATTTATAGGATTATTGATGGCCAAATAATCATACAATATCTTGGTTCAACTAAGGACTCAATGTGACTTCAAATATCATATAATTAATGGATAATCAATGAAATTTTATTGAGTAATAATTGAGGAATTTTCTTGTTTATTTTTTTAATAATTATTGGATTGTTAATTAAATTACTCGATTTTATTCATAAATAGAATATTATTTTAAAAAATATAAGTGATGACCACACACAAACAATATAAAAGAATAAAATAAATAGCATGATGAATAGATTATATAACTAAATGTAAAATGATTACATTTATAACAATCTGAGATAAAACAAAATATAGGAATCTATATTAGTTGGGAGATTATGAGCGGGTAATATATTGTATGTATAATAGAAACAATTGTTTTTTAGATTTGATATAAAATAATTTGGGGATATGTTTTATAAATTATGCAAGATTATGTGAATCTGTTAAATACTAAATGAACAAATTAGTTAATAAATGACTACCTATGTTGACTGTCATAATGTTTTTGAATTTGTGTTTAAATGATCCGACTTGAAAATGATACCATATATTTAAATTCATTCTTCTACTGTTAATGTGGAGAAGTGATGGTAATCACTGGATGGAAATTATTTTATTAAAGGAAATAAAATATTTAGTGGAATATTCAATCATAAAATACCATGAATATTATAGATACTAAAATTTGAATGATTTATTTTATATTTAATGTAATATTTATCATGTTTTAAAATATATCATGTTCATTTTATGTGTAATTACGAATTTGGGATTCTCAATTCGCAATTCTCTGGGACATTTCTATTTCCATTATTTCTCTCTTATGTCATGATTTTTCCATTCCAAAATTAATGAAATGTGTTGAATTGGAAGTGTTCCTATTTATTATATTATTGTGATGTGATAATTTATCTGCAATTCCATGGATACATAATTTTATACAATCAATTGAGGAAATAATATAAATTTACATTTTCAAATTATGATTTTGTAAAAAAAAAATTTAGATTTTAATGATAAATTGTTTAGTATTATCCCGGATATCCCTTATGAAACTTTTTATATATCTATGATTGTACATTCTAATTCACATCAGCAGCAATGTCCAATAATCCATAGAGTTGAACTATGAGATTGTTCAATGCTTAGACGTGATTATAGGTACAGTTATTTGAATAAATGCTCGAACAGAACATGGTCTTGAGTGTATTTTTTCAATTTTTGTATTAGAAAATATATTTTAGGATTGTAATTGATCATAGAACAATTTTAGAATGATAATAATCATTAATTTTTATCAATGATAAAAAAACACATGTGGAGGTCAAGCTCTTTTTACTTGAAATAAGTTTTGATGTCATTCATCATATATATTCATATGAAATACAATTATCATATTTATTTATTTTTTATTCACTACTGTGTTTTTAGGTTATTGACCGTATCAAAATATCAATGGGAAAAACATTTAGTATTGTTTATATCAATTTCAATAGATCTCATGAGGGTGAAACTAAAAAACATAGAATTTATGTAATAAATATTTCTTTATATATTAATATACATAAATTAATAATAAATCTTAATAAAAATGGAAATAATGTAAATATAATGAATTTAATAAAAAATACCTAATGAAATTATAAATACGACCAATAGTCGGAGGAACTCATAAATATTTAATCGTTGTTCATGGAAATAAATACTCAATCATATTATTTTTATTCAATGAGTGGGTCAATATTATTCTTATCTAATAAATATTTTTAAATTATTGAGTATAATATATCTATACCTCAATTATGAGGAGAATCATCCCCTTTACATAACCAATAATCTCCCACATTATACATATCCACCATATAGCGTTCCATATTGATGAACATAGAGAGAGAACATAAATAATTATAAAAGATAAATAGTTGATATAGAATTGGAAGTAACTTAATGACACATTAATTTCAATATCCCCATTATCTAAAAATAGAATAACAAGAATAATGATATTTTTTTTACTCAAAGTTACCAAATAATTATTTCCTTCGAAAAGATAAAAATTATTTATGAATTTCCATAACTTCCTTGATCACAATAAAACATAAGAGTAAGTAACACAATATAAAATATTGATTATAGAATTAAAAAATATTTAATAATGGAGGGATAAATGGAAACTAATTTATAGTTAGAAATACTAAATTTGGAATTATAACTATATTATAGTATCAAATGTTATCTATCTTCTGAAAATGGTTCTCATTTGGTGATAGAAATGTTTTTTGGTTTTCCCTTATCATGTGATGTGTTTTGATCCCAATTTACTAATAAATAGAGAAAAAAATATTTATAGCTATTAAATGGAAATGATTACCTCGTAATTTTTTGTTTTAAAATTATCCCTTACTCATATTTTTTTTATATTAATTAAATCAATTAGTTATTTGGTTACATAATTTTTTTATCTACTAATTATCTTTTATTTTTTCTTATATTCTCCATACGTTTGTTAAAACAATCATTTAGTTTTTGGATAGAGAAAATTATTTATTATGTTAGGATATGTGACCACATAAGTAAATACTACAATAAGATTATCATATAATTCAACGGTATCGATTTAGTATTAATAGTGCTTGAAAAAGGGAGATAATATAAGAAGGTTATTAACACTCTCGTTAAATAAATATAATATGTATCATATTTCATAATGAAAACTAATATGTTTCTTTAATGAAATTTTAAGAGATACAATATTATAGGAAAAAATAAAAAAAACTCAATGAAACTATAAACATATCATAACTATCTATGTTATTTTTAATGATCATAGAGCGATTACAATTAAATAATTAACAATAAATTGTTGATTCTTTATAAATGAGCTATTATTTTTTTGATGAAATCGAGAGCCATATGAAAAATATAACACTTTAATCCAAGAAATTATAGGTCAATGAACGGTGAAAATAGAAATTGAATTGACGTTATATTAAATGTTTATTATAACAACTTCATAATATAAATAATCAACATTTCTTATGGATGAATTTATTAATGAACTGTGTTACCCATTTTTACTATTTATAGATATAGAAACAAATTGAGATGTTCTTATCGATATTTTTACATGTGTTAAAAATATTTTTGATTATTAATGGACTGATTTTAGTAATGATGTTATGTCCTATTATTCTCAAAATTATGATAATTTAGATACTATTTTACATTAAATTGATCAAATAGGGAAATATGCATGAGATATTTGGTTTTTTAAAAAACCTAAAATTATATTTTATTAAATTACATAGTAATGTTCTATAAAATTATTATTCCCTTCATTATTTTGATTATTAATCCTACTAGTGTAATTATATGTGAAGTAATGAATAGTATATCCATTCTTATAAGGGTGAAATTTTTGAAAAACAAATGTGGAGTTTCTATGTTCTTTCACATATCAAACCATCCAATTCAACTTCAAGAACATAAAATTTGTGAACCTGAGTTGAAAAAAGAATATTTTATATTTCCTAATTTATATTTTTTAGTTTTTTATGAACATTAACTAAGAAATATCGCTATTTTTCTAATTTAGATATATCAATATATTTATAGGGGGTCCTGAATGAAAATTATGTATGACCTATAAAATATGTTTGGATAATTTTATATAGAAATGAATTGACAAATTATTGAATAAATACATGAGTCTCACCGTAAATATATTTATAATAAATATTACAGGGAACATGTTGTTGCAAATGATGATTAAAAAACAAGAATATATTTTTATATAGATTTTTCAAATCATTAAACACACATTTAATATCTAATAAATTGTTTAAATAACGAAGAATGGAATTTAGTGGGGTAAGAAGAACAAATTATCAATTAATTTAATGTAGATCCCATGGATCAATAACATGACTCAAATATTTTTGAACTATGTAAATGTAATAAATGATGAAAATGTGTTGGACAATGGAGTATATATTTTCTTATAACACCTCAATAAATATGATATTGAATATTTCATTGTTATCATGTTTGAATAAAATCATACGTCAAAAATATATATATTTGGAGTTTCTTAACAACATAACCCCCCTTCAAATTTAGGCTAAAATAATTTCACATTCCATATGTCGATGTTATAAAAAATGACATTGTTTGGGTTATCATAATATTATATTACATTCCTTCAATTTTTTTATTTCATTAGTTTTATTATAATAATTTTTTTCTTATTTTCAATAAGTAAATATAAATTTTTGAATAGTTAAAACCAAAATATAGAACATTTATAGATACTATGTTTTATGAATAAATAATTTAGGTTTATATTTCACGGTTATTTTTTATTTTATCAAATTTACATCCTTATAAGGCAGATATAATTGTGTAGTTTGGCTATCCAAATTGAGGAAAAATTTACATTATCATCAACTAGAGAAAATAAAAAATCATATTTAATTCATACAATATATTAATATAAAATGTGTAAATTATTATTTTATTATGTGATATATGTGGGTGTGGGAATCTTATACTCTATTTTATACCTTTTCAACCAATATTTTCTGAAAATTATTTATAGAACAAATCCCATTGATGTATTTTCAACTTTACTAAAGGTTTTGAAAATTATATGTATATTAAATATGAAATGGTCTTACTGAAATAGTCATGATGTAAAAAACTTATCATCAAATTTTAAAATGCTTCCTAATTCTCAAATGTTACATTCTGATATTTTTATAACATTCCTGATTTATATAGATATGTCAATTGGTTTAATTAATAATTTATAACTATATATAAAATATTTATATTCATGATAAAACATTATTATTTTATTTCATGTACTATATGAAATTTTCTTTCGTTATTATTTTGAATATGGAAATAAATTTCAGTTCATGATAATTCATTTTTTAATCTTGTTTGTGATTCCTGATAAAGGTTTTAGATGAAAAAATAAATATTATTTGGAACTTTTATTATCAAATGTAATATAGAACTATCATATAATTTGAATTGAATATCAAATATATTTTATGGGCATAATTTTTTAATCATTATTAAATGGGAATTGAAATTCATTTAAATATTTTTTAAATTTTTCTTGAGAACATTTCAAAAAGAATAATAGAATTAATTACCCTCAAATAGTAGATTTCTCTAAAATACATGTGGGATAGTTTTATCCTCGGCATGGTAAAAAATTAATTTTATCCATTGAAATAATATAATTGTATCATAAATATTACTTTTTTGGAAACTACTATTTCGTACACGATTAAAAGTGTTATTATTTTTTATATTTGTCTTATAAAAGTCATTTGAATTATAAATTTAAATTAAATATTCATATAATTTGGAAACTTATCACTAAATCATATATTATCTTTTAGAATATGACATCATGATGGATATTTTTGTTTCATTTTCCCTGGTAACATTTATTTCTTAAGTGTACTCATAAATTTAATAATAAAGGGTTTTTTAATTATTTATTATTTAACAATAATGTTTTACTATTGATTTTTTTCCATATAATTCATGTATTCTAAGATAAAATTGGAAGGAATACATCAATGAATAATAAAAATTTCATTTCTAGGCCCATTGGGGACATGTTGACTAGTGAAAAGCCAAATGTGACTACCCTATGCCATCCACCATTAGGATAGGGTCTAGAAACCATCACCATGTGGGAATATAACACACATGGGAGGAATTAGTCTACTCAAAATGTATGCATCCACACATGTCCAAGCCTATAACAAGGTGAAATTTAAAATTACACAACTCAAAACAATGCATTCCTAACATCTTTCCTACAAAAACTGTATGAAAAAATGATCTAAAAAAGATAAAGGGGAAAAATACAAGCCGGACTAGAATCTGAAAAAGGAGTTTAACTATATCCGAATGAAGAGACTACTATCAAATAAAATTCATGGTAAAGAACCTAGTATTTATAGAGCAACCTATGATCCATCTTTGTTTTCCCTCCTAATACACCATCAAATAACCTTGTTTCTAAAGAAGACATGACATGTGTGGGAAAGGCCCAGGAAATGGTGATTATAACAATACCTAGTAGGACACCCTAAAAAAACTAAGTTAAATACATCAAGATTATTCAACTCAATACAGTATATGTCAACATTATGAGAGTCATATTAATAATTTATGACCCATACAGGCTCCTAAAATACTAACAGTCTCATGAAGGTCTCAAACAGCAGTTAAAATGATAATATTCTCTTTAAGGCTTATAGGTAATGTTTGTTCTTGTATTTCTCACAATGTGACGCATGTTATTAATAATGACACACTTCTAAGTGGTCACGATTGTCAGCACCAACCCAAGATGTACTCATTGGAACTCGGAAGATCTAATCATCCAGGTAGAGGACTAGACCTAAGCCTAATGGGGGACACCCTGAAGCCTTATGGATTCTCCTAATAGATAGGTGATAAAATCCTTGTTCATGTTCATCACATAGATACCATGACCCCCACCTAGTAATAATAAAAGATCAAACCCTAGAGTCAAAAGGGTATTCACCAAACTCAATCTAAAATTGAACATGTAGAGGGGATCTGAATTTTATGTTGAGGATATAATAAAACATCCTACCCTTGTGAAAAATGACCCAAGAATTTAACCCAAATGGTCTTGGTCTAAACTAAGGAAACAAAGGGTTTCATATCCCCTAATTTGGAGTACAGACCATGTAAAAGGGCTCATGTAATTTCATTCCCACCTTTACTCAGCCAATATATTATCATCACACATGGAATGTGAACCAGCACTTATATATCATCTCCCTAAGGGGTACACGACATTTACAATCCAGCTATAACACTTCATGTTTCATCTTCCCATTTTCATGTACTTCATTTCATTCATGTGCACATGTGGTCATTCCCTTGTTCATAGCTATGTCAATGTTCACAGATCTACCCATGTACACCTACCCTACCTGTGTTTATAGTTAGGATTCGGTCTTTGTATCCTACCATACAGATGCTAAAATACATGAATGGATCACATGGAATGTGGTGGGGACCATATGTAATGTGATCATTAACATTCTGCGAAAGCCCGAGAGCTACGTATGAGGCCCCATACAGAGTTCATTCTTCACTTACATTCTATATAACTCATAAATTACAATAATTATTAGGTTGTTCAACAATTTTCTACTGATTCCACAAAACCATCAATCCAATCAGATTTCACAACTTGTAATAGAGTATATGGGTTTGACATTATCTTCACCAGTAGTATCATGATTCAGAAAATATTAACTAATCAAAAATCTCCTCCCATCAATTCATACCATCACTACATGCCGAAACCCACAATAGAATCCCCTAATCTGATATTGATCCTCCCATGCTCACCCATATTGTCAGAGCACCTCAATCACATCCTTGAGCGCAAACTGAAACCATGATAATGATATATTATGATAATTAATGGTCATGAAATGATCAAATGTTTAATTTTCATCCACCAATGGGGAAACAAATTTCCTACAATAAATCCTCAAAGAAACTCTTGGAGAAATCCATAATACACTAAATTGGAATGAACCACAACCATGTTCATGTTGGTCTCAATTAATTTCATTATAAGGATGAAAGAATGGTAATATCAATAAACCCAAAAAATCCACCAAATCCCATGATGAATTAATCATAAACCCCAATCTTGATCGGACCATGAATCACCCTTTTGTTGGAGTTGATTTTTGTTCATAATGGTATAATTTGTGGGGAAAATAAAAATAATATAAAATCCTTCCTCGGGATGGATTGATGACTTCCAAAGAACAGTTCTACATCGATGTTTCTGGTGAGGTGCACAACCTATTTTTGTGAAATGATCCACGATCATAATCTCAATCCATTGATGTTATCTAAGTCAACAACAAACTCCCTCACTCACAATTTCTTGGTTATGTAGATAATCTTTTGATTTTAGAATAATCCATATATTAATAGATGTTTTTCATCTTTTTATGACAACACAAAATAAAATAAATTTATAAATTTATTTATTTGTTATAAGAACCTAGGGAAACATTTTGAAAAATGCTTGATGCAGATAAAGATGATGTAATTCCATGGATAAAATAAATGTTATGGACTCAACAACTTTAATATATTTCCCAAAAGAGACTCCATTATTGATTATTTCTTTATTTCGATGATAATGGTGAAGATTTGATATTAATATTTTAATATTGTTAAAATATCTTTTCTGGGCTTACAGGGCCTTGGAATCTTGCATATTTTCAGCATCAAGTTCTAAAAAATTACTCAATATATTTCAAAGAATTACATGGAAAAAATATAGACATTACATTCTCCCTAACTTATGGATTTTCATCTCAAAAACAGAAAAACAAAACACAAAAATATATAGGAATTGACCTCAAATATGTGTCTCCCTCACCCAGGGGATAACTTGAGGACACTAATGATTCATCCAAACACACACCATGGTAATTTCTCCCACATGAAGAATATTATTATAGTTTTCATTGATATCCACTAGGTACTCTACAAAGGAATCTCTAAATTCAATGTCCAGTTCACTCTAGTCGATGACATGTGATGTTTCAGGAACATATCCACTGAGGTATGACCTACAGAACACATCATTTACCAAGTATATATATGGTTATAGAGGCATTCAGTATGTCAACTAACCAACTCTTTGTAGTAATTGGAAAAGGAC
This sequence comes from Viscum album, assembly GCA_963277665.1. NCBI lineage: Eukaryota > Viridiplantae > Streptophyta > Magnoliopsida > Santalales > Viscaceae > Viscum > Viscum album. The sequence goes on from OY728157.1 coordinate 824,290,650, forward strand.
AATGAATATTAGAGACAACTTATCACTCTTATATATATTTTTTATCAACCTTTATGACTGCCCTTAATGAACACATAGTCTCCATCCTTAATCTCTAATAGACCACTTAAACATCCAAAATTATGCTTCTAACATTTTTGTATAGTCCACATCTTATCTTATATGACTTTTACCTTCTCTATCACAGCATGCTCCACCTATTGGATCAGGATTCCCAAATCCCTAGGATCATTCCCACAAAGTGTTGACATATAGGCTTGCTATAAAATCATTGAATGGTTTCGAACTTATGGGTGAAGAGTAATTATTTTTGTACAAAAACATCACTAAGGTTATGTGATCCTATAAATAATGGACAAAGTCAGAAATAAAATTCTAAAGCATCTCATCCACAACCTCAATGGTCAGAACATTTTATTTTAAATTCTATGGTGAAATATCATGCTCAAATGAAGACAATTCAATAAGTCCTAATTCAATCATCCATATAATATCATTTTTAAGTGAGCACTATTTTCTTAATTATTATCTACTGAACTCTATCGATCTAAATTGTCTCTGGAACATAAAGGCATCCCATTTTCTCAACAATTATCTACTCTTGAAAATATAATAAGTGAAAAAACATGGGGAGTTTGTCTATAATCCCCCAAATGGAATCATTTTCTATGGAAACCCTGGTTAAAATTGTCACTAACTCAATAGATATCTCATCCCATTTTCACTATGTCACGTCAATGTGTTGATCTTGACATATTTGAACCTGGTGCTTAGCCTTCACCTTATAAAAAGCGAGAAATCAATAAATGAACTCAACTATACCTTTATTATATTTTGACCCCCAAATATATTGTTGGTGCCCCATGTACATCATTCCTATGCCTGGATGTACCTCCAAATGGGATTTTTGAGACCCCCCTCAAAACCTCCACCAACAACATAACAAGTATGATTAAATGTCCTCTAAAATGGTTCGTGTGCTCCCAACCATCATAAATTTCATTGTGATCATCTCTATTTTGTTTTTGATTATTTATGGTCTCATAATCAGTATCTCCACATTGAACCTCCCTAAAACATTGTAAAACCCAACGAACATGAATTTAAATCACCCCCCTCGTCCAATAAGTAAAACTACAATAAGGATAACTACTCTGATGCCTATATCAACAACTTCAAACATTCCCTCCTTCTAAGAGAATCTACTACCACAATTTACTTCCAAAAATTAGAAACTACCTCGAAATCATAATCATATAGTATCTCCAATGATCTCCTCTAAGTAATGATAAGATTATTCGATGATAAGATATACTTTAGACTCTCATGGAAAGATTTAATGATAAAATACTCACCCATAATGTAGTTTCACCATATATTCAAGAGGAATAATATTGTTTCCAACTCAATGTCATGGTTTTCGTAGTTATTGTCGTGACCCAACCTACTGAGGTCTGACTCAAGGAAACCCCAAGACCACCTCCACTATGCCATGGTCTAGTGACCAACGTCGAGTAAGCATATCCTAAAAATGGTAGGAGTTGTCCTAATGAACTCATTTACACACACACATCTCCAAGAAAAAACAATTCTGAAATGAAAAATGATTGAAACAATGTTTGTATAAATCAAAGGTCCCACAATATAATATGATGGTAAAGTACTAAATACATAAAATGGCCCAAAAAAAAGCACAACCAAAATAGTTATGAGTACATCCTACTCCCAGGGTTAAGACTAAGTCAAAATTATACTCCTAGTAAACACCTCAATCTATCAGACTACGACTATACTCCACCAACTCCCTCTCATCCCCGGACACTGTTGAAAGCATCATCATCTTCACAAGACATGAAATGTATTGGAAAATAACTTGTATGGGTGAGTGTAGAAATACTCGAAAGAGTACCTCAAAAACACTAAATGAGAAGCATCTTGTGTAGTCATATTAGTTAATATAATACAATTAATGTATAAAAAACAACTAGATCCTCTCAAAAAACACCCCATGCCATCGGGCTTTCATAACCAATTGTCAACCATTGGATTCTGTCGAAGCATCCCTCATTTTAGGAGAACTCACTCAGTGAACCTCACTATCATTGAAGGCTCACAAGGAATAGATCTAGGCCATTGAACCCTACCTAATGAAAACACATCAGTCTATGAAGATAATGATACATAGATAGGTGGTCACGCTCAAAACTGTTGGGGGTCACCACAAACACAATCTGGTTCAACCAACTATGTAGGGGATTGTACTTCAACAATTCCACGAACCCTACAGATATGGCCTACTAAATGGAGGATAGATTCCCTAACTAGGGAGTTCTTGTTGATTCCACAAACTCCAAATAGGGAACCAAGTATGATAGAGGATTTCACTCTTGTCTCACATAGGGATTCCATAGCTCTATATGAGACTCAACCTCTATAAGGGATCATAATCTAGTGATGAGGATGTAATGATGTATTGTACCCTTGAGGTAGAGGAAAAAGGGATGACACTCAACATATACTTATCCAAACCATGAAAACAATGAGCCTCAAGAACTCTTGAATGGAGTACATTGCATGTTAAAGGCATACACGATGTGTCCCTTGACCCTAGTTCATACATGTGTAAACAATCTATGTCATAAAATTGTGTTTGTGTAGTAGTGCATTCCATGTAAGAAACATGTGTACTCTACCATAATTGAAGTACATAACTTTATCTCTGGAACCCATGATCATGTATTAGCACACAACATAACATATGGGTCTCCTCCTCCAAGACAATCTCATGGGGGTTCTTGTGATTCAATTAATCATGTACAAGGGAAATGGAATTCCAATGAATAATCCTCTCTCATAAAACATTGAATTCATCTCGGTATCAATAAAAGGTCACTCAATCCACAATGTATAGCATTGCCTAGTCGATATTGTGTGATGGGTCAGGCACGTACCTCCTTAGATGCGACACATGGATGATGTCGTATACATGGTATAACATTGGATGTATATATAAGTGGTGTGACACATCACTCAATATTTGAATTAATAGTAAAGGTCTAATGAAGCTCATAGTTAACATTTCACCTCTATAAAATCTCTCTAATCCACATTGTGGTGAGAACGAAAAGAACACATGGTTACCTTCCTCAAACTACAAATGTCTTTGTCTTCTGTCCACATAAGATTTATAAAGCATTATTGTAGTCCCCATTCTCTCCTATACGATCTATACCTTCTCTGTATTATCTCACACAAACTCTACTCCCATGAGTGACAACTCACCTAGATCAGTCCCACAAACTGGTAATCTACTGGGTTTCCCATAAAAATCCTCAAATGGTTCCTTACCATTAGTGGAATGATAATTGTTGTTGTATGAAAAAACTACCAAGGGTATATGTTCATCTCATCTCTAAACAAAGTCGAACATGCAATCCCAAATCATGTCATCCAGGCCCTGAATGGTTTGATCCATCTAAGCATTAGTTTGTGGGTGGAATACTATTCTCAAGCATAACAATTTCCCAAACACCTTAGGTTATCCATTCCAAAATTGGGATGTACTATGATCATCATGATCAAAAACAATTTTTTATGGAACTCCATGGAGTTGAACTATCTCTTAAATTTATGGACATTATATTATCTATATTAACCTAATATCATGAATTGATAAGAAGTGGTTTGACATATTGATTTGGTCTATAAACACCATGATAGTATCATGTGTGCTAGACATACATGTGAAGTACGTCACGAATACCCTATATATTTCTTCACAGTTCCACTATGGAACCTTATGGGGTTGGGTAAAACCTACTGCCACATGGCTCTTAGCCATAACTTATTGATAATTAAGGCATCAAGAGACAAACTGCAGAACTTATTTCTTCATAATTACACACCAACATAGATTTTGATGGTATTGGTAGATCTAATCCACACATATATATACAACTAAAGGGTATGTAGGAAATTTTTGTAACACCTCCTCTTGCAATGCCAAAGGTACCATTATATATGCTCTGAAGAGGATATAATTCCCCCACCTTCAGAATATATATCTATAGCATGTCCAATGAATATATGAGTACTTATGGTATCACAGTCAATATATCCATGTTGATAATCCCTTACCTGTTGTAGAAGTTGTAGTGTAATAAAAATCGGCTGAATATAATAATCAATATAACTATCCACAAAGACATGTTCAATGTGGATAACTTCCTTAACCCCTCATCCAACAACTGAGAACAATATATACTATTGAACACATTTTCCACCATGTTCCCCTTCTCATGAATATAGAAAATCTAAAAGTCATTGTATGGGATGAACTCTTTCGATCACATTTGACTCAAGTTAATATCCTTATGATAGAATATATATTTGAAACTCTTGTTTTCCAAGTACATGATAAAACTCTCTGATATAAATTAGTTTCTCTACATCCTTAATGTGTAAACTAATACTACTAGCTCAAGTTCATGGGTTTCTTAGATATACTCTCATGTTATCAACTGGCATGAACCATTGGAAACAAATTATTTATTCACCATCAGAAGAAATGCAAGTCTTGTCATTAATTTATAGTGACTCGTCCTTTTGTTACCTTACTATTAAATAATTTCAAAGATAAAAATCATAATTGTATTACACATAGATGATCCAAAAGTTTAGTGTCTTGTGAAAACTAGGGCCACACATGACAAATACAACATCAAGCATAATTTTTTTTAATTTCTTCTCCTTTAGATTTTTATTGGCACTTGTCCTCTCCTTAGTACATGTAGCCACCCGAGGATATACATAAAAAGTGGTGAGTTAGAATCCCAGTAATAGGATAGACTAGAACAATATATCATGGTTTGAGCATATTCATAACATAGGAAAAAGAACAAGAATATGAGAGGAGCATAAATAAAGTACTTTAAATGTGGAAATGCATAAAAATGAAACATCATGTCATAGTGGTTAACTACCTCACATACTTGTGAATGAAGATACCATTTTTTTCACTCATCATTTCACATTTACTCATGAGATCGATCTCTTTACCCAATTCATTGGAGCGCTATATAATTTCGGGCACACCCATCACATTTAAACATTCATATTGCGCTATATAATTCTAGGCAGAGCTGTCAGGTCACAACATTATCATTTACCATGAATTCCACAATGAACATATAACATAAATTAACATAATTAACCCATGAAAAGGAACGACTTTCATCTCATAATAACACATTCATAATTATTGGGTTCCCAAAAATAATGATGGAATAACATACATGTTACAAGAATCGTCAATCTTGAATGAGCAGTAAAAGGTGTGTTCTTGAAAGAATAGTTCTTTTGGAAAATATTTCATTTTTCATAAATACCAGTGTCAAACATGTATATCTCAGAAGATTAAATATTATGTTGAACAAATGATTTTTAAGGAGTAACGATATCAAAATTAGTGAAAGAGGGAGAACCCAAAGGATGAAATTTGGGTTCGAGAATTTCCCCTTACCTTGTATTTGAATGCTTCCTTCTCAATAATGTCCTGCATAATGACATTATATTCATTAAATAGATATTAAAGAACCTTTTATACATTAATAGGGTGCATTATGGTTTCATTATGTGATTTTATGAGCCTTCGGATGAGTTATAGAGTTTAGAAACATCATTCGGGAATGTTTGTTTTTATGGTTTTTCTTGAGTGGTTCACTTGTATTCTTAAATTGAAGTTTGGGTAAAACTTGGGTAAACATAAAGTACTAATATTACATGTTATTAATGATATTACAGGGGTTAGAATTATTTTATAATGATTTATATTAGATCCATGTGGATGAATCATTAGATAACAATTAAATGAAAATTGTTTGGGTTAATTTGGGCAATTTTTCGATCACAATGAACTTGTTTTTATTTATCACTTTGAAATATGGCCATAAGATAGTTCCAGATATTTAAATAGGATATAATACATATAAAAAATTCTGTTTCAAGCATAAAAATGGTTTCATGGCCATAACTGAAGGTCTAAATGGAAGAATAAAGCTTTTCATTCATGAAGGTGATAAATTAATACCTCACATACAACGTTTTCTTTAATAAAATAAAAGGAAGAGGGAAAGGGGGTTGGATGATATAATATCACATAAGAATCATAAAATTATATTTTATGTATAATACTTGAGTTACAATACAATTTGGATGAATATTGATGGGGAGAGATCAAGAAATGTACTTGAACATGAAAGAAAATTAAAGGAGAAGAGGGAGGGAAATTACCTCTAGAATCCTCCTCTTGAGAACCTCCTTAAGGGCCTAAACATGGAATCATGATGAGACCAGAAGCTCTTGGATATGGGGTAGTGGCTAGGGAATGTGTTTGGGCAGAGTTTTGTGAAGGCATAGAGCTTGAGAGGTGTGAGTAAATGAGGGTGTGAATGGTGGCTTTTATAGTGGAGTGGAGAGCGATTTCCTTAATATAAAATTCATTAGTTTATTAATTTCTCCTAAGACAAGGAATAGTGAGTATTGAACGACCAAGATTAGTAATTTTAGCATGTGATCCCGAACCATGTGGTCTTATATCAGTAGAGCATCCTCGATGGATCAATAATTAGCTTATTTTTGTAAATTACGGTATTTCACTGTTAATCAAAAATTCAAGTATCTCAGAAAAATCCCAAAAATTTACCTGGACCATTTTTTGATGTGTAGAATCCAAAAATGTTGTAAATTTTTTAAAAATAATTTTATAAATATTATTAATTTAATATTTAATTAAAATCATAATTTACTTAAAAAATAGTTTTTACTATTAAAACTGATGTGATAGTGCTTTATAAACATTACGTAGGGTCTTATAATATTATCTAAAAACAATATGAAATTGATTCAATAATTTATAAAAAAATATTATGGACCAAAATATTCTTTTAAATTAATTAATTAATTATAATTAAATAATTATGGCTTACAAAACACCAAAATGTTTATTAAAGTCAAATTTTCACTTTCTAAGATGTCTAAATTTTATTTAATTATTCATAGGTAATATTTCTCTTATTTTGGATTATTTACTCTTCATAAGGGTATGTTACTATTCATAAGGGTAGGTCACTATTCACGAAAACTTATTTTTGTTTCATTAGACTCCAAAAATCATCTTGAACACAGCCATGTATGTCATATATTCAAAATTCCAAACACAGAAGTGACAAACATATGTTTAAAAGTCATTTATCACATAGTAGTTCATTATGTTGTGATTTCGTGTTATTTAATGACATATATATAAGAAGGGATTTTCTATTAAAAAAACTTTGGGTCATTGCATTCTTCCCCCCTTAAGAAATTTCACCCCCTAAATATCTCTTTTCAAAAACAGGTGAGGGTGTTTCTCCTTCATTGCCTCTTATGGTTCCCAAGTTTATTCTTCAAACTTATGGTTTCTCCACAAAACATTGACAAGATGGGTTGTCTTATTGCATAAAACTATATCTCTCCAATCCAGAATCGTTACTGGCTGATCCTCATAGGAGAGATCATCATCCAGCTACACGACCTCTGAGTTTAATACGTGTGAGGGGTCTGGTATGTACTTCCTCAGTAGTGATACATGAAACACATCATGAACTTGAGCCATATTTGGTGGAATTGAAAGATGACAGGCCACAGTTCCTTTGCGGTCAAGGATCTCAAAGGTGCCAATATACCTTAGTCTTCGCTTCCCTTGTCTCTCGAATCAGATAAATCTCTTCCATGGAGAAATTCAAAGGAAGACTTTATCTCAACGTCGAACTCCAAGTCCTTTCGACAGTTGTCAACATAGTTCTTTTTCCGACTTTGAGCAGCTTTGATGTGTTTCAAGATGACTTGAACCTTCTATATCATCTCTTGAACAAGATTGAGTCCATGTAGCTTTATTTCTCCACCTTCATCCCAACAGGTTGGAGTTCTACTTCGCTTCCCATAAAGAGCTTCATAAGGAGCCATCTGAATACTCGAGTTGAAGCTATTGTTGTATCAGAACTCAACCAATGGATGATTCTGATCCTAACCACCTTTGATTTCAAGAGAGCAAACTCTTAGAATATCTTCAATCATCTGAATAGTCCTTTCAGACTGGCCATCAGTTTGGGGGTGATATGCCATGCTGAAATTTAATTCAGTACTGAAAGCATGTTGAAGGATCCTCCAGAACATTGATGTGAACCATAGGTCACGGTCAGAGACAATTGAGAGTGGAACACCATGTAATCTCACCACTTCCTTCACATATATCTTCGAAGTTGTTCAAGTGAGAGGTCTTCCAGAATAGCAATTGAATGGGATGTCTTGGTGAGTCGATCAACCACAACCCATATCGCATTATTTCTCTTCGACATCTTCAGGAGACCCATGACAATGTCCATAGTAATGTTTTCCCATTTCCCCATGGCTATAGGCAACGACTGCATCATACCCTTGGACTTTTGTC